>OZ007588.1:19416490-21816490 GCA_963931845.1 Maratus michaelseni | reverse complement strand
AGCTTGACATTTTTATTGGGGGGGGGGGGAGGGCCTGACTTTTGCGCCCTTTTATAATTTTCATTTTCAACTTCCCCCATCCCACCCCACCCCTCTCTCGCCACATAGTCATCAGCCACGTTAGAGTTCTGCAGGCGCCAAAATTTCTAGACCCAGGCATAAAAGCAAAAAGTTCGGCCCAACCCGTTAAAAAATTATTTTGGCGCATCCCAGTATAAAAGCCAAAAGTTTGGACCGGCTTGCTCGACTAAATATCTACAAAGTATGCCGATATTTCTGAAGCAACATTAACCTAAAATTAAAATTACACTTACTTATTCAAAAAGCACAATTAGTTATGTATAGATTTTACTTTCCGATTATGTTCAAAATGCGTGGAATGTAAAATATCAACAATATTTATGATCCACTTAGACAATAATGTATATAAACACTGATTAAAAAATTGAATTAGACTACAGTCGAACCCCGTTATAACGAACTTCAAGGGGCCGAAGGTTTAGTTCGCTATATCCGGTGGTTTGTTATATCCGAACTGTTAAGAAAATTGTTAGAGTTAATGTGTAACTCATTAGTTGCTACGTGTATATTCAATAATGATATATCAAAAAAGGGTAAATATCTATTAAATATGATCATTAAAGAATTAAATTGACTAAAATCGATTACATTAAACTGACACAATACTAATTAAATTAATTAGCAATGAAGTCAAACAGAAATCAATTAATTTTACCTTTAATTGTTGCTCACTGTTTTGATATAGAAATAATCGATAATCTTCTGCTGACGTGATGCCGATTTCAAAAACGTGTTATGAATTTCTTTGTCTAGTACATCAAATGACTCCAACACTCTTTCTTCCACTGTTTGTGTAGACAAAAACTTATTAATTACACGCATCGCTGCTGTAGCATCTGAGATTGTGGTAATTTCGTCTTTTATGTGCTCCTCTTCATCAGCATCAGATGCAGAATCTTCGATTTCAGAATGATTCATTTTAATTTCTTCCACAATCTCTTCATCAGTCAGATCTTCACATGTTGTGACTTCGTCATCACATGTTTCAAACAATTGCATGTCACAACCTTAGAACGATGAAATTTTGTGCTTTTCTATACACATTGCAATAGGTAAATTTTCATCATCCTCTTCCTCAACATTCTGTGCTTCTTCAACATTCGTTGTATCTTCAATATTCTTTGCTAGGCCTGCATGATTCCACATTCGAAGCTGTTTTTCAACCAGTTCCTTAGTCATCCACGTCTTGCGGTTTGCTTCATAAGCAACAAGAAGCCGTTTGATATTTTTAAAGCATCTGGTGTGCTTAGATTTTCCTATCACTAGAAGCTTACGACGATCAGTACCACTCATATTGGCACACACGAGAAATGTGATTCTGTCTTTTGACAATTTTCCGCCATTCAAATTCTCTCCATTAAATTTTAATGTCTGGTTTGGTGTCATCTTGTAAAATAGTGCAGTTTCATCAGCATTAAATATGTCATTCTCGTTGTATTCACGAGAGATTTCATTCCAAACTTTTTCTTTCCACATATCGATGTCGGATGTTAAAACACCTCCCGATTCTCCGACAATTTTTTCGGAAGATATGTTGTTCCGCCTTTTTGAATCTGTCTAACTATCCATTAGAACGCAAAAATTGAATTCCAAATTTACTGGCAAATTCATCAGCTTTTGACTGAAGCATTTGCCCAGAAACTGGTACATTTCAGCTTCTTTGAACGCTAAACCATTTTAATAAAGCCTCTTCCACTTCTTGATGTTCAGCTTTTCCAATTTTTTTTTTTAGAGTTCAAATTTTTCTCGAAAGCAGAAAGTATGCTTTCTCTGTTTTTCCATATTGATCCAACTGTAGATTTTGATAAATCTTTTTTTCGGCAAATGTCAGCTTGGCTACCTCCATTTTCTATTTCTCTTATGATGCTTACTTTTTCTTCAATGCAGAATGTTTCACGCTTGCTCGACATGATGGACTTAATGATTTCTTAAAAGCGAATTTTTAACTTTGAAGTCGTGGACTAGCTATTATGATGCACAGGCTCTCTAGAGAGAAACATTAAAATGAGTGAACAAGATGAAACGACTGGAATACTTGTTCTGGCGCGACTCTGGGTCGACCTTTTCACTTGTTCTCGTGAACTTATTTTTACTTCTCCCTCCCCTCTCTCCTAGCACAGATGCGTATTGTTCTGTTCGAGCATTCCCCCCTCCCAACAAGTTGGCTGTTTTTCCTCTTTTTCGCATTACCCCCCTCCCCCCCCTCAATTTCGGCTCTATCTCTAGTCTTGCACACAGCTGTGATCAGGAATAAGGGAAAACGACTGACGGGTGGGCGGGTTCACACCTGCAGAGTGGCTATCGTAAAAGAGAAAGAATACAGTTGTTCCTACCCTTTAATAAAAAGACTTATCGCTGACTTGCACCATGTTTCACTAGCCGGCATACATTTTCTTATGAAATTGGAGTCGAAAAAAAAAATCATGGTCAACTGGAAAAAAATGTTCACTATAGACGATTCTTAAGATTTCGGAGGTTCGCTATAAAAGAATATATTAGCATTAAATACAATAGGAAAACGATGGGACCAAAAATTTCATTCGTTATATCCATGTGTTCGTTATATACCGGGTTCGCTATAACGGACTGTATTACATTTAAAGGAAGATTCAATAAGAGAAGAAAAATCTGTTATAGGCAGGTCCAATTCTTAGCAGATACATCGTCTGTGGTATGTATTATATTCTTTTTGCACGGATCAAGACACTTTTCCGTGTAAGAAAGGTTTTTGTCATAGACCGTTTCTATTTCACAAGTTTTACTGTACTTTAATTTTTTTTGCCTAGAATAGTATGTACTTTTAAACTTTAAAACTATTTTATTCTAGAATAATGGCCATTTAAAAATATATTCATTTTTCACAAAAATGGATGTGCCAGGCCTAATTATCTGATTTTTACGCTGATCTGCAAATTTCGGTCCATGCAAACCTTTAGGAAGAATAACGTCGAAGCCTAGCTTGGCCCAGAAAAAAAGAAATCTGGACCGTCCCGGCCCAAGTCTGCAGAAAAAAATTAAGCCTGGGCCGTGCAGATCTCTAACTCCCGCGTCTCAAAATCCTGTTTAAAATCTCAGTATAATTTTTACAGAAAAATTACAATACTATTTTATTCTTAGAAACTTAGAGGTTCTTAGAGAATTTTCAATGGATTTGTCTAGGACGAGAATAAGTAAATGTACTGCATGAGCCGATGACAACATCAATACAGAAATGTGTCAAGTGTAGAAATCGGCATTGGACACTTGCATCATACTTGAGCCTGGGCTTAATTGTTTCAGCAGACTTGGGCAGGCTGGGATCAAACTTACATTATTTTCTATGTACTCAGACCGGGTGGAAACTGGGCTTAATTGTTCCCAAGACGTGTCGAGTTGTTTCGTAATAATAGTAATAGCGATAATGAACTTCTATTAACAAAATCTTTGGAAATATACTTAATAAATTGCAGAGAAACATTTTTTTTTTATTATACAGCAACAAAAGTTAGGATGTTTTTAACCGTCTTTTTCATTTATTCTAAACTACATTAATTTTTTTAATGCCTTCATTTGAATGTAATAATCTTAGAGTCTAAGTGATCATTAATAATACTATTCTGTATGCTATGGAATGTGGCATGCATAAATATACTGTAAAATTTTCCCATAAATAGGCATGCACTATTCATTAAAAAAATTTTAATCGTATAATAAAAATTGGATTTTTTTTGTAGAAATTGAGTTTGTCAGGTCGGGCTGGGCCTGATTTCACTGAATTTTCAACGGGCCGGTCCGATTCCATGCCAGACGTTTAGCTTTTAGACCGGACTAGGTTTGGCCAAGATAGCTTTCGTTCAGGGCGGGCCTGTAAATTTTGGCCCGGTAGACCTCTACCCTAGAGATCACGATCCGCACGGTCCGATTTCCGCACCCGGCCAAATAAAGTCAAACGTTCAAATCGGCCGGGCTAATAACAAAAAAAATAAACAGGCTAGGCGGTCTGGTAAAAAAAAAAAAAAATTAAAATTGACTACCGCCACCGATATACCAAATTTAAAAAGATCGGACTAAGCCGATGAAATATGAACAATTTTCAATAGACCTGGTTATGCCAGAATACGTTATAAATATGTTGCACAATTCGATATTAGTTTGACAACATCATCAGAATACAGAAATTTAATATGCCTAAAGTAGAGATTTTCATCGGACAGTTACATTGTGTCTGAGTCGGCACCTAATTTTTCCTGTCGACTCAGGCCGTGTTCAAGCCTACGTTTTTTTATATACGCGGGCTAGGCTGCACCTGAATTTAATTATTCCTAAGACGTGTCTGGCAGACAATTTTTTATTCAAAACTAAAATTGATAATGGATTTTTGGTAACAAAATCTTTAGAAATAAACTTTAATGAATTCCGAAAAAATATTTTTAATCTAATTTTTTAATTATAAAGCTTCAAAATTTATGATGTTTTTAAACATTTTTTATCTTTACTCTAAAGTACATTTTTTTTTAATGAGTCTTTATTTGAATGTAAAAGTCTAGAAGTCTAAGTATTCATTAATGTTGACATTCTGTATTCTATGAATTGTCCACATGTAGTCTGAAATATACATTAAAAATTTCGCAAAAAAATGTATGCACTATTCTTTAAAATAATCTTATTATATGTTATGAAAAATCGTATTTTCTTTTGTAGAAATTGAACCGTTCCGTTCTCGGCTGAACTTTTGGTTTTTAAAACGGACTGTGCAGGACAGCTTTCGTTTGTACCCGGGCGGGTCCGACCCTAGAAATTTCAGCTCGTGGAAACCTCTAGCTCTACGCCAGCCCCACCCTCTCTGAGCCGTTCTGTAACCTTTCTCCAGTCACTTCCATTTCTTTACATTTTCTTTAAATTACCAAAGGTGACCAAAAACTACTGAGATAAGGAAATAATTGTACTTCTAAGGATCGAATTACATTACTGCCCTGCAATTGATTGCAATTCTTAACATTCAAAATAATGTTCTTGTATAGTTACTTGCAACTACTATTTAAATACTTTCTTTATGGGTGCCTGACGGCGCCCTTAAACAATCTTTGGCCCCTTACATGAAAGTATTGGAGAACCGTTCTAACCCCCACCAGTCAGTTCCACTTCTTCACACTTTCTTTTTACAACAAAGGGTTGCCAACAACTACTAAGATAAGAAGGGAATATTTGTACTTCTAAGGATCGAATTACACTTACCGTCCCGCAATTGATTACATTGCCTATTTTCAGAATTTTCCCTTTTGCAAGTATACCTTTTTGGGGGGGCGTATGGGGGGGGAGAAGATAGAAGTAGTAACAAATCTAAAATTAACCCCTTTATTCAAATTTTGTATGTTAAAAGTAACTTACTTTCTAATTTAAGATTTAAAATAAAGTGTTTTTATAATCACTTATTATTACTAATATACCCTTTCTTTATGGACGCCTAATGGCGCCCTTAAACCTTCTTTGGCGCCCTACTGCTTGAACTTATTGGGTGGGGAGACTCCCCCCCCCCCCTAAAGCTACGTTCCTGTTGGCAGGGTTTCATTTATAAAGTTCAAATTTTATTTAGGTAAAATTTGTTCAAGACAGTTAAATTAATTTTATGCTTGAATGTTTCTTCATGTGATAAATTTAGCTGATAGAAATACAGGTATCTTTCATTAAATGCTAGTCGAAATTGTGGTATGGTTATGAAAAAGAAAAAAGAGATATCTGCCCTACTAATTCTGTCGCAAATTAATTGTATTAAAATGTGATTGGTACTAATCAATCCCAGTAGCAGAAACATTGCAGCATGGTAGTAGGCACGGCAGATTTTTCTCAGTCCATGCAAATTAATCTAACAGCTTAAAAATAAATTATGCAAGTATGCTTAACCTGTAGCTTACGGGAAATGAATACTTTAAATATCCTCCGATTACGGGAAAAACTTGACCGTTTCATCCCCCTTTCTTCAGAAGCATCACACCCCAGGTGATTGTAGAACATCTGGATATCATTAGGCGCGTCTGCTAACGACTTTCAATCGTGAGAAATTTCGGGATTTACTTTTCCCTAAAGGAAACCTTTTCATCTGTTAAAAGTAATAGCTTATCGTTATAAATAAGGTTTAAATGTTATACGGACATGAAAATTGCACTTTTTCTGTGAAGTCATTAAATTCAAATGATTAGGTTTTGAAATAATTGAGTGATGTCTCTTAAAAATAAGCAGAAAAACACTTACAATGAACGTTTAAATAGTGGTTTGTATTTTGAAAAGGAGAATATAAAAGAAAATGTTATGTTACAAGCAAAAAAAAAAAAGAAGAAGAATTTTTTATGCTAATATAAAAATACTTTATTTAAAAATAGCTTTAAACTTTCAGGTACTTTAAAAAATTAAATAAGCAAATAAAAAATAATTTCCTTAAATAAACATTTATTTTCTTTTTATCATCATTCATAGTATAAGAAAAAATAAATTCCATGGTAAGAAAAATGTAAAAATAAATATATGGGTATCGCAACAAAGAACAGTAAGGAAAAATAAAGTTTTATCCAACTGAATTAGTGTTCCCAGTAAGGCATTAACTTTTTTCATTCAGAAATAAACTTACACTTCCAGTGTTTTATAATTTATTTTGTACTTAAATTAGCGAAAATTCGGAAATAGTGACAGAAATCTGAATAAAAGCAATTAAACTAATGTGATAAGCAAAACATTTATATACTCATTTTATAACACAAACAACTAGGCACAATACTAATTAAAAATAGCTGTAAACTTTCAGATACACTTAAAAATTAAATAAGTAATACAAAAATAATTTATTTAAAAAAAGTTTTTTTTTTCCGTTACAATTTAGATTATAACTAAAAAAAAAAGAAAAAAAAAACAATTGAAGAAAAAGGCAGAAATAAATACATAGAAATCGGTATAAACAGTAAAGAAGAATAAAGTTATATGCAACGGGTTTGGTGTTAACAGTTGGGCATTTACTTTTTAAATTAAAAAATAAACCGCTATTTCCAAATTGTATTATAATTTATGTTGTACTTAAATTAGTCGAATATTACTATACAGAAATAGTAGTAGAAATCTGAATAAAAATATTAAGCAAATGTTATAAGTAAAATAAGATAAAAATTGTATGCTAATACAAAAATACTTTATGTAATAATAGCTCCAAGCATTCAGATACATTTAAAAATTAAATAAGTTTAATAAAAATAATTTCCTTAAATAAGCATTTTTTTTTCAATGTGCAAAAAATGAGAGAATATAACTAAAAAATACCTAGCTCCTCTAAACTGATGGTCGGTTGGTTAGTTGATTTATGACGGACGATTATTTACCCAAGGGATATAGGCCATAGGGGGGTCTTTCTAAGGGATCATAACCCGTATTTACGGCAAGGTTCGAAGAAAACCACAGAAAACTCCGAACTTTTAGGTCGACGAGCGTGACAGGGGTTTGAACCCAGGACCTCCCATCTACCAGCTTTGAGAGCAGAACCTCTCAGCCACTAGTGGGACCTCCTCTAAACTAAATGTTAATACACACACACACACACACACACACACACATATATATATATATATATATATATATATATATATATAACTTTTAAGGATTTAAAAAAAAAACTAAACATGTACATTTTACGTGTGTGCTGTGTATTTTCTAACAACTCAATACTATATTTCCCGTACGTGGAATTTAAAACCGCTGTGTTGAAATTAAATTTTGCCTTACTAATTTATGAAATGTGCTTTTTTGATTTTGAGTCTCTCTAATTTTAATGCCCCCCCCACTCCCAAACAACCTTAGAATAATAATACTAAAGCAAGCAATAACACTAGAGAAATCATATAGAAAATAGCTGGGAGTAAAGTTCATTTTTCTCGAGAATTACTGAAACGATTTAAAAGAAATTTCTTTTCATATTTTTGACGTTTATTAAACAATAAATGGTCATTCGGCAATAAATGAAATTAAAAAGTGCAATAAGTGTACGATTTCACAAACTAAACATTCTACTTTATTTTGAATGTGGTTCTCAAATGTTCTGCTGAGCAACGCAAAACTTTCTTACGCATTTTTAAACGCAAAATCATAAAATTTGCAGGCCTGACTGTTGAAGCGATTTGGAATTGAAATGAGTTTTCAATTTTTTGATAAATAAATTAGTTGTCGTGTTATAAGCTATTCGTGACACGTGACAACAGGTTTTTCTCCTTTCGTGCGATGAAGAATAAGGAATTCGGTTCAAAACGCGGACTTTGACAGTGTTTTATAAAAGATCTTCTGCCTTTACCAAAAAATGGAAAACGTGTTTCGATTGCGAAGTTTCTGAATAACAACATCTGCCTGTTTGATGCGTTTCTGAACAAAAATGAATTTAAAAATGTATCTGATAGTAGGCCCTTTGTATTTGAGAACAGCGTTAATTAACTTTGTTGAAAATGAATGAATTTTGAGAGACAATCCTTATTTATATATAAGTATAATACAAAGTTTAATAAACATAATACTAATTATATAATAAATATAATACAAAATAAAAATAAAATAAAGTATTGAATTAGCTTCAGAAGTTTCCGAGAAAAAAGTATGGCAATAACAATTGTTTTCCGAAACGATTTTGGAACAGCTATTGCCACTTTGAACATAGCAGAAAAATGCTTAGGACTTACATTTGTACGACGTTTATATTTGTTTATAATCATATGTTTAAAAATATATAAAGAACAATTAATGTAACTTGTATTATTTTTTTGCATAACTTCAATTACTTTTTTTTAATCAGATGATTGCGGAGTAAATTAATTGTAAATATCATTAGAATTTCATTACTTATTAATATCATTCTGAAACAGACAAAGTTCAATTCCATGCAAAGAATATAAAACATGATTATTAAGTTGTGTGTGAGCATAAAACTAACTATTTTCTACTGTGTAAAAGTAATTAATTTTACAAAAAAATTTATACATAAAAATTTTACAAAATTAACTGTATTTTTGTTAGATAGTAATATATATAATAATTTCATTTTTGTTGAGTTCAATAAATAAAGTTACGTATATTATTTTAAGATATCTAGTGTACTATTGTCAAAATAAAAAGAACCCCGCAATACTTAACATTCTAAGAAGAAAAACTTAATCAAAATCAGCGATACTAAAATAATAAAACAATTTACTGAAAATAATCTATTCTCTTCATATTAATATCACAAACAAAAATTATCTTCCACTAATTTGGAGGAAGTGAGGTAGAAACAGCTTCAAATCGTGCGCTTGAACAATGTTTACTTTCTTTGCTGCATAAGTTTTCCCTGTATTTCCCTATGATAACTAATATATTCCCTATAGAATTTCCCTTCTCCAATACCCAATAAGACCCCCGTTGAGCCAAACGCTATTAAGGATTTCCTGCACTCCATCTATGAGGGGTGAAAATTTTCGGGATGACGATAATCCCAACCCCGTATTTTTCAACAGTCTTTTTCTTGGGACTACGGTAATCCCACCATAAGCAAAAGGTTAATATATGTGATGCCATATTTATATACTGTATATGAAACCCGCACCAGAATCGTAAGGAGTTTAATATTCACTCATTTTCTGCTAAAATGCCCTTTGAAAATATATATTAATTTATAAGATTGGTAGGACCTCATTAAATATTTAAGATTACATAGATATATCCAATCACCAATGTTAGTTTTAAATTGATAAATTTTTTTAATCGACTCAAGACCAGTTGTACTAGGACATTATTCCAGTGGATGGAGCAAGGAAAGTCTTCAGCTAAGTTAATTCAATTATTTCATGTTCAAATATTGGTTAGTTTTACTCTTGTAATTCGACTTACTCTTGGCTCCGTAATTTACAGCCTATATTCTGTAGATAAAACAATCATGTTTCGATCGAGAAATTTTATTTTATAAAACATACCTTACTAAATTGCTGTAAATATTTTACTTCAGTTTATTGAATAAAATTTTTAAGTCAAAGTATGATTGTTTGATCTGCGGATTATATGCCAGAAATTTCAGTAATATTGACTCAACCTTCTGCCTATTAAATAGGTGACTTAAAACTGCTGCCAGAGTCTAAGCACAATATGAGGATTCATAGTTAAGTATCAGTCTGATTTCATACCTGTCTCTAATGTCATAATAGGCTTCCATCATAGTTCTTTTGTTGTTATTTTGACAGTAATCTTAAATTAGTAAATTGATTACTCAATAATTATCTAGATTATACTTTTAATAGCAGAAAAAATACTTATAAATTGGACGGCAACAAACGCACGTCATACCAGCATGAGTTACATCAGTGTACTAGCGAGATGGCTCACAAGCGACACCAAGGAAAGGAAGGTCGCAAAACACAACCAGAATTGGCAAGATATCGCTCAAATTCAACACTCCTTCCTGATATCAAGGCCAATTTTGTTTAACACATCAAAAATAAACAATTAGCCAACAAAAAATGAAAAAAAAATCATACACAACAAAAAACACTAAATAACAGATTTAAACAGTCAGTTTAACTTAACCAGTCCAAGTCCATCGCCTAAGTTCATAAACAGGTTTTGTGAGAGAGGTTTCGTAAAAATATCAACAGTTTGTTCTGATGATTTTAAATGTTGCGTTTCATTATTTTAAATGTTACTCTTTTGATAATTTGTGTTTAATCCACTGAAAGTTTTATTGATGGATTCGTTTTTGAATAAAAAATTACTTTTTATCTGCTTTTTCTCTCCCATCTAATTGTCTGTTGTAAGACATCATAACTATTATAATTTCTATTCTGTTATAACTCAGTACATGCATTTAATCATCCAATTTGCATGGACATATCTAAGAACATTTGTAGTTGTATTCCAAAATTGAAGATTAAAATGCATTTTTTGTCTATAATCAATCAGACAAAGATTTAAACATGATAAAAATACAAACAAATTATAAAAATGCTGTTACATTATTCCAATAAAATGTCAATTATAGGCAATAATGCGGAATTTTGTCTCAATAATCATTTATATTAGATTGAAAAATTCTAGACATCTGCAGGAATTTCAACTAAATGCATCTGTATATCAGAATAACCCTTGCTACAAGAATTTATTTTTCTCCTCATTCATTAAAAAATTCATGATTGTTCTCATAGAAGTATAGACTTTCTTTGTTAAATTTTCTTTATTTTTTTATTTAGACTATTATCTTTATGATACGTTATTTATTGTGATTTTATTTATCATTTTATCTTTATACAGTTAGGAAATGCATCGGACACATTTTTAGTTCTGCAGTAATTATAAGTCTATTCTATTTTTTGATACTAAGGACAGAATTTTATTTGAATTCAGATTTTTATATTGATTATAATTTTTCAGAAATGTATTTTCTCTTAAATTGCTTTTCAATGAATGAAGAAAAGAATGAATCATTGATTAACTTAATTATATCTATTGCAGATGCATAAAGCCACAAATGTAGATACAGATCACATCACTCAAAACAGTCTTTAAAGTGTGAAATATGCAGCAAAATATTTCTTCACAAGAGCTTTTTAAAAAGCTGCTTCTAACTCACACAAGGAAAATCGTTTGTTTGTGAGATATGCAAGAAGAATTTCTCTTGAAAGCACCATTTAAAAGCACATCTGTTAATTCACGCTGGTGAGAAACCTTTTGTGTGTAAAATATGCAACAAGAAATTTTCTCAAAAGAGTAGTTTAAGCAGGCATCTGTTAATTCATACTGGTGAAAAACCTGTTGTGTGTGAGATATGCAACACGAAATTTATACACAAGGACGTTTTAAACAATCATGTGATAATTCATACTGGTAAGAAACCTTGTGTGTGTGAGATATGCAACAAGAAATTCTCTCGAAAGGGCAGTTTTAACAACCATTTGTTAATTCATACTGGTGAGAAACCTTGTGTGTGTGAGATATGCAATAAGGCATTTTCTGAGAAAGGTACTTTGAAAAAGCATCTGTTAAGTCATACTGGCGAAAAACCTTTTGTGTGTGAGATATGCAACAAGAAATTCTCTCAAAAGAGCAATTTAAGCAAGCATCTGTTAATTCATACTGGTGAGAAATCTTTTTTGTGTGAGATATGCAACAAGAAATTCTCTCAAAAGAGCAATTTAAGCAAGCATCTGTTAATTCATACTAGTGAGATACAAGTATGTGATATATAAGAAAAATATTTCACAAGAGTAATACAAATGTTCAATTGTTCATACTTCTTTTTTATAGCATCCTTGGCATATTCTAGTATTAAGAAAGTGGAATTTCTTGACAATTATTACAGTCACCAAAATTAAGCATTAACGAATGAAAATATTTCTAATTGAATCTAGTAAATCAGCAGGTAAGGAGCCCTAACATCGGCTGTGCCAATCATTTTTTTATTTTGATCTTGCTTTATATTATCTTAAAAATGTTACTATCATCAATTTATTTATATAATACCGATTTATAGGTGTATAAGATTTTTTGAGGAATTAGGGATATTTAAATTTAAAAAAAAAACTTACGTTAAACGTGGTTTCACACAGTGAAGATCTTTGACTGTAAAACTGACTTTCTTATAAAATTTTAAGATGAAAAATACTTTTCTGTAAAGGGACGCTGTTTCCTCCGTAGAACATTTTGTTATCCAGGGGGCGCTGCCGAGCGCTCAAGACGGGATGATGCACGGAGCAGATTCCCGCCAGTAGAGATGTTTTGCTTGAGACGTAAGCGCAGTGTACCAACCGCTGCCAGTCAATTTTGTTCTCCTTGTAAATAAATGTAATTAGTTAAGTTTTAACTCCACTTTTTATTGAGTACGAAATGATCATCTTAGTTTTCTTACATAAATACAGTCCAACGAGAGTAACCGAGCTATCTACGGAACATGTTTTGGTCCTCCGAGCCCCAGCGCTCATTTAGAACACTGTGAATAATCATCGCCCTTGGATTTTTGTATGTAGTTATAGATATAATGGCTACTATTAAAGGTACTGTGATCCTCAATCGGAAACGCGGAAACATACGCAGCCAAGTTACACGAATATCTAATGCTATAAAATCAAAACTTGGCCAGAAAGAATTGGAACTAAAGTTCAATGCTCTTCAGACATTAAAAAAGAAGACAGATGAATTACGAAATGAGTCGTATTCGGTAATTGCTGATGATGATTTACCGGAATTTGAAAATTCCTTGACGGAGATAGAAGAACAGTTAGAAATTCTCGAAGTAAGTCTTCTTGATTTAATAAAGCCTAGTGTTTCTAATGTTGAATGTCAAAATAATAATGATAGAATTAATGCTAATGAGTCAAAAATTAAATTGCCGTCAATTAATTAACCCCAATTTTCGGGACGCTACACAGAGTGGTTTAATTTTAAACTACAATTCACCACCTTGATTGATAGCAACGATAAATTAAATGATGCTCAAAAATTATATTACTTACAATCGGCTTTAACAAGCCCTGTGAAACAATTACAAAATATTGATGATTCTTATTCTTCCTTATTCGAAGCTTTAAAAAAACGATTTGAAAACAAACGGTTAATTGTAAATTCTCATATTTCTGATTTATTGAGTAACAACAAAATAAAAATTGAAAATGCGAAAGAAATACGCAATCTGGTAGATAATTTATTGAGTCATTTGAGGGCTCTGAAACAATTAGGACTAGAAAATAATAACTTATCAGAATCAATTTTAATGTATTTTGTGTTACAAAGAATCGATGATGAGTCAAGAAAGGCATTTGAAATGAGTCTTGACTGTAACGACTTGCCTGAATGGAATATTTTTATTGATTTTTTACTAAAAAGGGCTCAAGCTCTCGAAAACCTACAAAAAAGCAACACCGTTACGAAACTTATGTATGAAATTACTCAGAAACAAAAAAGTTTAGTATTACAGAATGACAAATTTAATTGCGCATTATTAATAAACCTCATATGATATTTCGATGTCAAAGGTATTTAGATTTATCGGTTCAAGAGAAACTGAACCAAGTAAGGAAGTTGAAGTTATGTTATAACTTTTTATCGTTATCTCACGCTGTTAATCGATGTAACAAATTAAATAATAAGTGTAGGATTTGTTACTCCAACTATCATAGTTCTCTTCATGGAGCTAATTTTTCGAAACCTGCTTATGAAAATAGGCAAGTTAATTGTATTGCAAATGAACCGCAGTTGAAAACGGAAGATAACGTAAATTCTAATTCAATAGAACCCACCACAAATGCGTTAACATTGAGCTGTCAAAACAATTATGATCAAAATTTGTCTGGCACCAGTTATAATGGGTTGATTTCGACAGCTGTGATTTATTTAAGGAGAAGTAATGATTCTTTTTTTCCTTGTATTGCGATTCTTGATACTGCGAGTAATGTCTCATTGGCCACGTTTTCTGCAACAGATATGTTAGGGTTGCAAAAATATAAGGTCAAGTCATTAATTACTGGATTAAATGATTCTGTCTGTAAAATTAAAAGCAGAATAAATGTAGAAATTTCCAACAAGGATAGAAGTTTTAAAAAATTATCCAACATGTTTTTGGTTCCTAAAATCACTGATTTAACCCCTTCAAGCGCCGTAGACATTTCTAATCTGCACTTACCACAGAATTTAACCTACGCGAACCCAAGATTTTTTGAACCTCAGCGAATTCAAGTGTTATTAGGAGCAGATGTATATTACGAATTGTTATTAGCTGCTCAAATAAAAATTCCTAAAACTTCTATAATTTTACAAAATTCTCATTTAGGATGCATCGTGGGTGGAACAATACAAGATAGAAACGAAAGTAAATTTACGTGTCATTTAATAGAAAATCAAGATGAATTAGATTTGAAAACCTTTTGGGACTTAGAGACGTTGGGAATTAAAGATGACCCAAACAGTGTTAAAAAAGAGAAAATTTTAGAAAAATTTCATGAAACTGTGCGTTTTGAAAATAACAGATATGAAATCAGTCTCCCTTGGACAAGGGATTGGAACCATTTAGAAAATAATTATAAAACCGCCGAAGCGCGACTCTCATGTCTTATAAAAATAATGAAACGTGATACAAAGTTATACGAACAATATTGCAATATTTTGAATGAGTATTTAGAGATGAACATAATTGAAAGTGTACCTAATTTAGAAAACCCTTCAGATAAACCAGTTTTTTACTTACCGCACCATACAGTATTTAGAGAAGATAGTGTTTATACTAAATGTCGAATAGTTTTTGACGCAAGTTCCCATGAAGCAGGACAATTGTCTTTGAACGACTGTCTTGACGCAGGAACTAATTTAAACCCTAATATTTTTCACTTATTGATTTTTTTCAGACTAAACAAAATTGCCTTTCTAGCAGATATGGAGAAGGTTTTTCTACAAATTGCCATAAACGAAAAGGACAGGGATGTGCTGAGATTCTTGTTTACAGATAAGAATCCCGTTGACAGTGACGCATTTAATGTTATCGTCTACATATTTTTACGCCTAACATTTGGCTTGAACTCAAGCCCATTTTTGCTATCTGCTACAATTAAGCATCATCTTAACAAATTTGAAACGGAATATCCGATAACGACAGAAGTACTCCACAATTGTATTTATGTGGACGACTTAATAACCGGGACAGACACAGTCGAAGATGCGGTAAACATTTCGGAACAATCTCATAAAATAATGAAGGAAGCTAGCATGAATTTACGGAAGTGGATTTCGAATAACCAAATGTTAATGGAAATATGGGATAATCGTGGATTTAGTACTATGCCACAACCTTTTGAGGATAGTACAATACATAAAGTTTTGGGGATATCGTGGCAACCCAAGCAAGATATACTTTTGATATATATTGATAATTTGCTCGAATTTTTGCGTAACGCAAAAAATACAAAACGTTTTGTATTACAAGTTGCAGGTAGAATATTTGACCCTCTGGGTCTAATTTCTCCGTATACAATACGAATTAAATGTTTATTTCAAGAACTGTGGAGTAGGAATTTAACATGGGATGAAGAACTGCCCTCCGATATTACAAAGACGTGGGAACAATGGTGTTCCGAACTTCCCCAGTTAAGAAATCTAAAAATTCAAAGGAACATTTTTCAGTTTCCCGATGACTCCAATTACACCCTAACTTTGCATACCTTTACCGATGCCAGCCCAAAAGCATACGGTGCTTCCGTGTATCTACAAATTGATTCACTAAGTGAATCTTCCTTAAATTTGATTACATCAAAATCCAGAGTGGCACCATTGAAAAAGTGTCACTTCCTAGACTTGAACTTCTAGCAGCATTACTTGCTGTACTCTTAACTTGTGAAGTAAAAACGGTACTAGATCGCAAGGGACCATCGTCTATGTATTTGTGGACAGATTCGCAGATTGCCTTGTACTGGATCAAAGGCTCTGCGAACAGGTGGAAGTCATTTGTGTCGAACCGTGTAAAGGAAATCCTAGCTCTGACAGACCCATCCAGGTGGTTTCACTGTGCAGGGTCCGAGAATCCTGCAGATTTGCTAACAAGAGGTGTCAAGTGTGACCTTCTCGTTCAGAGTTCCAAATGGTGGACTGGACCAGAGTTTTTGAAAGACTTAGATCTGTGTAACAACGACCAGACTTTAGTGATTCCTAACAAGGACATATATATAAACGAACTAAAGAGAGACTCCGTGAACATTATTGACGATGATTTTGTTACATTAACTATTTCTCACGATAAACCGTTAATTAATCATATTTTTGCATGTACTAATAATTTTGTAAAATTAATTCGTATAATGAGTTTTATTTTTAGATTCACCTTCAACTGTCGTACTAAATTGAAGAGAAGAAGTGGATCACTATCCCTCGACGAGGTTAGAGAGGCCGAATCGTTTCTAATTCGGTCACCACAAAGGGGGGAATTTAGGGAAGAATTAAAATGTCTCGAAAAAGGTAAGCCTGTTCACAATAAAAGTAGATTATCTTCCTTAAACGTATTTATAGGAGAGGATGGATTAATTAGAGTTGGCGGCCGTTTAGCACATGCAGATTTGCCGCTTAACTCAAAGTTTCCAATTGTGTTACCTGCAAATCATCAGTTAACGGATATTATTTTAAATTACTTCCATCTGAAATACTTTCATTTAGACCCACAAGCGTTGCTTTTCTATGTAAGACAAAAATTTTGGCCACTTAATGGCAAACATAATTGCCGAAGCATTGTTCACAAATGTGTGACATGCTTCAAGAATAAACCTGTTGTCAGCTCCCAATTGATGGCTGAACTTCCGGGGGAACGTGTGACACCAAATTTTGTATTTTCGGTGACAGGTCTGGATTACTGTGGCCCATTTTCTGTTAAATTTAAAAATCAAAGGAAGGGCGTATTGAATAAAATTTATGTTGTAGTGTATGTGTGTTTATGCACCAAGGCAATACACCTGGACTTTGTTTCAGATCTCACAACTCAGGCTTTTATAGCTAGTCTAAAACGTTTCTTTGGCAGAAGGGGAAAATGTGCAAAAATCCTATCGGATAATGCAAAAACGTTCATCGGAGCTGACATCGAGTTGAAAAAATTGCATAAACTGATTAGTTTCCCAGATGAGGAATTGTGTAATTTTTTAACCCATGAAGGTGTCAAATGGGAATTTATTCCCCCCAAATCCCCGAATTTTGGTGGCCTCTGGGAGGCGGCTGTAAAATCATTCAAGTTTCATTTAAAACGGGTAATAGTTGATCAAAAATTAACCTTAGAAGAGTTTCTTACTATACTAGCGAAAATTGAGGGAGTTTTGAACTCCCGTCCCCTTACCCCGCTGTCCCCCAGCTTACCCAGATTTCGAAAATTTTGAAACCTTGACACCCTCTTATTTTTTAATCGGTAGGCCGATCACTTCGATCTCCGAACCCCCATTAGATAACATTAATGAAAATAGATTAGCAAAATGGCAGAGAATCACCAAATTTAGTCACCAAATTTGGAAAGCTTGGAAGCGCGATTATTTAAATAATTTGCAGCAGAGGGGGAAATGGAAATTTAAAAAGGAGGATGTACAGAAAGGAACTTTAGTACTAATAAAGCAGGAAAATTTACCTTCCACCAAATGGCAGGTTGGAAGGATAGTTGAAATTTTTAAGGGAAGGGACAATATAATACGAACCGTAAACTTACGGTTACCAGACGGGCGAATTTATAAGAGAAATAAGAGAGAGAGAGAGGAACATAATGCATGACTTAGAAGAAGAAACAGGTTGGAAACATATAAGAAAGAGATTCAGACTTCTCAGAATTTGTCTCCTAAGTTGTGTGTTGAGTTGTTTGTCACCTAAGTGTGTAGCCTGCCATACATGCAAACATGCCTTCAGCAAAAGCACTTTCTTCTATTTTTTTGTTGTTGTTTAATTATATACAATCGTATTTGGTGTTGAAACAGGAATATTCTTTTTTATTTTTGCTGATGCAACTCTATTCAATACATTATTTTTGTGAACTTCCCTTAAAATTCCTATTTTATCTTTGAAAGATAGAGCCTTTTGTTTTCTAAAACGTCATTTTTACAAACTGATTGAAGAACAGGGAAAACCTTGTTTACACCTTATCACAGTAAAAATATCTAGAAGAAGAATCAATTTCTGGCTACCCATTTTTGAAATCTAGACAATATGAAAATTACTAATAAATCATACAACATAAAATGTATTCAAATACCAGTTTAAAACATCTTAAAAATAGAATGCATTTGCTGACACATATGACCATCTTCAGTATTTCAAGTCATCTTTTACCTGAATCGTTTTTTCTCATTTCACCTGTGTCTTTAATTCTTCTTTTCAACATATGGCTTCACTTTTTGCCAATCTTTGCATGTTCTCTCAAATTACATATATCTTGCAACCTTCTCGATATATAAAGCAAAATTATTGTTGGCATAGCTTGTTATTGTTCATAAATAGTGGTCATCAAGAGTTGCAGAAATAATACCAATGTTCAGTTGGTAACCAAATGACTTGTGAAGAATGTCAAGAAATGTCCCATTCACATCAGAGCATAATTAAGAAAGTAGTGATTTGGGGGTAGTGGGGGAGAAAAACTTGAGATACAACTTAACTAATGAAAATCCTGAATAATGTTACTCTAAACAAGCCGTACTCAACCTGCGGCCCTCAGGCTGCATGTGGCCCAGCGACCTTTTATGTGCGGCCCGAGACACAATCATTAATTTACATTTATAAAATTATTTCAGATGTGCATAAAAAATTAAGACCTACATCATTGTTTTATATATTTCCATTGAGAAGACAAAATTTGTCCTGTTATTTATAATTAATTAAAAATTACGTTAAAACATCAGTGCCATTTTTATACTCATAAGTTTTTTTTACACATAGTCTTATTTGCGCTACAGGGCTGTAAACATTTCTTAATCTTCAATACTAAAGAAACATTATTCCAAGTTAATCAAATGTGTACTATATTTGTGACCACCCTTTTTTTGTAATGCTTCAAGTCAGTATAATTAGTTAGCTATTTCAGATTTATTTTTACACTTTCACAGTGAATTCTACGATCTGACAGGCATTTTTATGCTGCTTGTAGATGACACATTACAACTGAAATGCTACTCGTTTAAATATTGCTGTTTCGATACATTTCATTTTACATACTCAAAGAATAATTTATTGACTTTTCCTTAATAAAATATTGCTAATTGTGTTGTTTTTCTTTCCATAATTTTTGGAAATGAATATACAGTAGACTCCTGAACGTTCACTGCTTTATTATAAGGCACATTTTGTTAAGGGACACTCCTGAATCATTTCATCATCCAATTTCCATGGACATTACTAAGGATGTTTGTGACTGTATCCCAAAATTTTGGGAAAATATTTCATTTATTTATAAACAATCTTATAAAGCTTTAAACATGGTAAAAAATTTAACAAATTATTAAAATACTTCTACATTTTTTCAGTCCATTCTACATTGCAAAATGCAAAATTTTGTCACAATAATAATTTACACTAGATCACAAATTTTTAGAAAAATTGAGGAATTTCGACCAAACACCCCTTAATATTGAAAATCTACCTTTCTATAAAATGCATTTTTTTTCTCCTCATTGCTTGTAAAATGGTTATTTTTTAAACCTTAAAATCGTTTTATTATCTATTTTATGACAAAAAAGAAGATATGTAATTATGGAATTTCCTCTTTAAAATTGCTTTATTTTTTATTTATAATATTTTCTTTATGATACATTATTTATTTTAATTTAAAATAGTAGCTATTTATCTTTTATAGTAATTTTAACCATAGGTTACTCAGTTGGGAAAGTTTGTTTGTACAGTGAGGAAGTGCATCAGATAAAATAAGATATTGATCTTCTCACATCTCCTGGTCATGTCAGTATGAGTTGGAAGGTAGTCTACTTTAGTTTTTAACAATAAGATCGAAATTTTATTTGAATTCAGTTTAGTACAGTGATTTTAAATATTTATGTTAACTTCATTTTCTCTGAAGTCAGTGTTTAATTAATCTTAAAAAGTGATATATCATTTTAAATCTATTGCAGATGGATAAAGCCTTTAATATTGACACACATCATATCACCCAAAGCAGTCTTTAACGTGCAAAATATGCAGCAAGACATTTCTTTACAGATGGATTTCGGAAAAGCATCTTCTGTCATGCACCAAGAAAAATTATTTGACTGTGAGGTATGCAAGAAGAAATTTTCTCAGAAGAAATATTTAATGAAACATGTGTTAGTTCATATTGGTGAGAAACCTTTTGAGTGTAAGGTATGTAACAAGAAATTCTCCCGAAATTATTATTTAAGCAAGCATCTATTAACTCATACTGGTGAGAAACCTTTTGTGTGTGAGCTATGCAACAAGAAATTTTCTTATAGGAAGACTTTGCGCAGTCATCTGTTAATTCATACTGGTGAGAAACCTTTTCTGTGTGAGGTATGTAACAAGAAATTCTCTCAAAAGGGTCACTTAAATATTCACCTGTTAAGTCATACTGGTGAGAAACCTTTTGCATGTGAGATATGGAGCAAGAAATTTGCCCAAAAGCTCCATTTAAACAAGCATTTGTTAATCCATACTGGTGAAAAACCTTTTGTATGCGAGATATGTTACAAGAAATTCGCACAAAAGAGCCATTTAAACAAGCATTTGTTAATTCATTCTGGTGATAAATCTTTTGTGTGTGAGGTATGCAACAAGAAATTCTCTCACAAGCATCATTTAAGTGAGCATTTGTTAATTCATACTGATGAGAAACGTTTTGTGTGTGAGACATGCAACAAAAAATTTTCTCAGAAACGTGCATTAAAAGGGCATCTATTATCTCATACTGGTGAGAAACCGTTTGTGTGTGAGATATGCAGCAAGACCTTCTGTAAAACGTATAATTTAAAGAAGCATCTATTAACTCATACTGGTGAGAAACCTTTTGTGTGTGATGTTTGCAACATAAAATTTGCACGAAAGGATCGTTTAAACAAACATCTGTTAATGTATACAGGTGAAAAATCTTTTGTGTGTAAGATGTATGGCAAGAAAATTTCATAAAAATGTAATCTAAGGGCTCATCCTTGCTCTGGTTATTTGTTGTTTCCTATCAACTAATTCTGATACTCACTTTTCTAAGGGCATTGATATAATTTAGTCTTATGAAACAGGAACCACTGATTGGCAGCCTTTCAGGTGGCTATTTTATAAAGATGGATGGAAGTCCATCAAGTCTCAAGGTTTGCTTGCTAAAACCTCCTAGTTGCATTGTATCGAGGGCACTTTCATTGTTCTAGTATACGCCATCTCCCTGCTCATGATTGCATCTATTTATAACCCTCTTTCTAAGGATAATTGTCTGCTAAAAGAAGACTTTTCAAATTTTATCATTGCAGGTAATTTTAACCTTTTGTATGACTGTGTATCTACAACATACACAAAAGTGAATGTTACTTATACAATGGACTTTATAAGTCAAATTTATTTATTGCTGCTGTCAACTAACATGGCAGCTAATATAAATTGTTCATAGAGTTCTCAACAGATGGTGATATTCAATTAATATTTTATGTCAAAGTTTTTTTTATCATTTGAGCAGTTTTACTTTGTAAAATTAAAATTGCTGTAAGTGCCAAAAAAAATATTTTTTTTTATAAAGGTATGTTCATATATATTACAATTTTATGTTAGAAAATTGACAATATTTATTCGAAGTATGTAATTTTATGTGTATTGCAGATGTGAAATAGTACCTTTTATCAATCATTGTTTATTTTAATGTTCTAATTTTTTTAATATATATCTTGAAAATGATATACAACAATCCATTAACATTCGTGAGGGTTACATTCCAGGAAAACCTCACAAGTATTGAGTCTATCATCCTAAAAATATACGTTATGTAGAAGTTAAATATACGCACATATTCATAAACCTGAAATTTATTTATGAAAGGATAATTTAAATTAACTGACTAGAGAAATAATTACAACTATAAAAGCATAGTTTTTTGTATGAAGTAATTTTGACTTTCTCTATTCACAAAGAGATGATAATGTATTAGTGGGTCAGTATGTGATACAATATTAAAATACAATATTTAAGTATGGCTAACCGCGTCAGAAATTCTTTCATTCATTTTCCATCTAAGAGCATTTTCAGCTCTATCTCTATGAGAACCGGAACATGCTAAATTAATAGATTAAAAATGCCGTTACCATACCACTTCTAATATCACCATTGAAATAAATATTTTGCTGCTGTTATTATTTTAATTTCCTACAATATTTCATCCTTTTTCAGTTGACAGCTGAAAATTGATTTGTAAATACATACTGAGAAAACACAGAGGAAATAATCTTTTAACCACTATAAATTCTGAAAAAGAAAGAATAAAAAAATCACGGATGATCAAATCAGTTTTTCGCAAATATGAAAATTTTCAAGACTTTCATGTTTGTGAATAATCAAAACGTATGTATGTTAAGGGATTACTGTAATCTAACATCTGAGTAAATATTTTAAAAATCGAAGTTGTTAAGCCACAAAGAATTAATATGCATAACTTCTGTGGTAGTCACCACTTCTTTCAATCTGGTTTCAAAGTGTATAGATGCACAGATCAAACTCTTGTTCAAATTTGATTGCTCCCCCTCCTTTGCCAAACACACACAGACCCGAGTCTACTTATCGTAATTCTCGTTCCATTATTCATTTTGCAATCACTCACAACATCCCTTTCCCTCAGCTTTTGACCACCCTCTTGTTGTGTTTAGATTCGATATGGGAAACTTAAAGCTTTATATCCCACGAGTCTTTTTAGTCAACTAGCAGGATTTTGGACATGTCTTTGAAGGCATAGACAATCTGTCCATGGAGACGCAATCTTCCAATTACAACTTGTATTCAAGCATTTGCAGAGTTCCTGCATAATGTATTCAAAGATTTTCCAAAACCATTGCTGTGTGTGGTTGGTACTCTTCGACTACTTGAGTACACCAAGGATTTGTTAAGATAGAGAAATGGTATAAGGCAGGACTGGCAGACATTTACGCTCGTATTCACGAATAACTTTGACCGAGAGTTGAACCGAGGGTCCAGTAACCCCAGGTTGAGGTTTTCAACCGAGAGTTGAAAACTCGTATTCACAGTCTACTTCGGACGAAAAGTTACCCAACTCAGAGTTACTCGACCCCGGTTGAATAAAGCGTGCTAATTGGTTAAAAATATCAGATGACGGTTTCGCGTTGAAGCTTTGTTTGTTTATATTATGGAAGAAAAGTGCCGAAAAAAAAAAAGGAAATTAAATGTAGTACTTATTTTATTTTTTACAAAATATATGCACAAAATAAAAACTTGTAATTACTAAATATGGAGATTAACTTATTTTAATTTCTTACAAAGTTTAATATTTTTTTAACAATTTATTCAAATTTTATGTATTATTATTATTACTTTTAAACATATATGTGAGTTAAGAAAGGGATATGAAATGTGTTAATTGCTAAAGTAAATTTTATAAGTTTATTTTTCAAATAAAATTTGTCTTAGAAGCTAAACGAAAACTTGATTTGATCAAAACGAAAATTTTATTTCAACAGCAATTATGTTGATTTCTATTATTAATAGCTATAATTAGTAATTAATTAAATAATTTCTAATTAAGAAAATATTAAAATGGAAAAAAAGGAAAAAAATCCAGAAAGTAGCCTTTAGTACTATTTTTATTTTGTCGAATCAATTTATATATTAAATGATATCCAGATGTATTGATTTGATTTTTTTTTATTTTCAGCAATCTAATTAAAATGATTAATTCTAATACAATTAGATAGTAATTAATATGCACATTGACAAAAACAACAACAACAAAAGAGTGTAAATAATATCAACAGAGCTTCAAAGGAACAGAGCTTCAAAGAGTGCTTAAAAGGTGGTGTTTGTGGTTCTAACAGTGCCCTGGCACCAGGCACCCAAGTTTTTCAGGAGCTCCAACGGCGCATTCAATTATCGCTTCCGATCGGTTAACAAATATTTTATTTTAACTAGTCGCTAAATAATAAACTCTAAACTTGTTTTTAGTTTAAACTGCCAACCATGGATATATTGCTATTTTATTAGATGTTATTTTAATGAACACTAATATTTTAAACCTTTTAAGGCTACTATATAAATTTTCATTCAACACAGAATCGAGTAAAGTCTTTCCTAAATAATGATAAATGAATTCTGTATACTATCTGGACATAAAACTGTGAAATATTACAAAAAGTTGATTTTTTTTTTTAATTGTAGCTTTTAGAAGCCCCTTTACCCCTTTTGTATAAGAATTTTTCCATTATCAGATTTACAAGTTCAAAGGTATTCACTTGACTGCCTTTGAATATTTTTTAATAAATCAGCCTAAGTAATTACAAAATATTTTTACATGCATAGACATCTATTTTTAGATCCAGTGCATCATTGAAAAAGATGTATTTATATAGAAAATTATACTTCATTTTCTATATTCTTTCTAGTTCTTAAATTTTATTTTTTTCACTCATTTAGATGTCACTTCATAGATTCAATTACAATTTTATTTATGAGAGAGAGAGAGAAAAAAAAGATTTTTAAATATTTTTTTATGAATGAATGGCGATAGATTTCTAGACTAGATAGGGAAAATAATGATAGTTCGTAATCTGATAAAACAATCTGAATTTATTAACGATAATTTCAGATAATTTTATAGTACTGAATTTTAAGGAATATAATTTTTTTTATGTGATTTAGTGGAGAAGAATAAGTGCCCCATTTGCCCCACCCTACCCATGCATCACTCTATCTTTCTTTTTTTTTTTTTTGGTCAGTGTTATAAGTTAATTAAAGTAAATTAAAACGTGACTCAAGATTCTATGTAAGATATAGAAATAAAAAGAAAGTTTAAAGTATTAAAAATAGAATGTATGTAATCTCATATATATATATATATATATATATATATATATATATTATCTGCAAACTTTTTAGCTGGTTTGTTTATATTTATACATACAACTCATATATTATATGTTTAATTATTTGCTTACATAAATATTCAAGATCATGAAGAGTAGAGTTTATTTGCCTTAAAAAATTGTCAACATTACCTAAAGGGCTAATAAAACATTACTAAAATAACATATTTTGCATTTAAGGTTATTTATTTTTTTCAAATTTTCATTTAAAAAAAAATTAGGAATAACGAATGTATTTTAACAGTAGCGAAATGACTCCTGTTTACATAAATGAAATTTCAGATATCAAACTAATTAGAATTATCAAACTTTGATTTACCAACTAAAGTAAAAAAAATTGTTTTTTTTTTTGTTTTTTTTTTTTTTTTGGGGGGGAGGGGGACATTTTTGTGAAAAGTAAAAGAAGTTATTTTTGTGAAATGTATTATATTTTTGCGAAAAAAACATTTTGTAACAAAAGAGGAAATTCAGTTATTCAAATTCAACCAAGCATTTATTAAAAATAACTTCTTTAAGTCCTGCTAAAGTTTTACTTTTTGGTGAATTTGTTTTGTTAGTAGATTACACATTTTAAAAGCTAACACAATAAAAATAATTAATGAAGAGTATGTTTTTGTGGAATTGAATTTTGTGAAGGGTCCTGTTTTATTAAAAGGAGTTTTGTGAAGGGCTTGTTTTATTAAAAGCAATTTTATGAAGGGCCCTGTTTTATTAAAAGCAATTTTATGAAGGGCCCTGTTTTATGACATGGATTTTTGTGAAGGAGACCTAAATAGGCCCAAAATTTTGTCTGGATTGATCCTTAGTATGTGTATATGTGAAAACATGATGGGAAAAGGGGGAGGGGATAAGTTTGGTTCTGTAAGTTTATTATGTACAGCTGTTATAACTTTTTATATACCGTACAATCAATGGTTTAGGTCATATCAATTCTGTCATGATAGACAAAATTGGAAGTGACAAAACGTTTATTTGAAGTTAAGCATTATTTTAAAACAAAGGTGTTTCTGGATTTTTTGCCTGGTGTTATTTTAAAAATGAACAATTTTTTATCAATGTATTTCAGCCCTTTACTTCTATTGTAATATTTTAAATTATATATAATTTTGAAATTAAAACACAGTTGAAACTTAAATGTAATTAAATAAATATTTCAAATTTCTCAAAAATTGAGAAATATAACGTAAAGCTCAAAAACAGAAATAACAATAGTATAGTGTTAATCAATGATAGAGTTGTTTAATTAATATAAATATATTCGTGATTTAAACAAATAATAAACCTACTAAAAATCTTAATAGATAATACAACTCGGATGATATATTGTTTAGTTTAAAACCACAATATCTAATTTATAGAGCTAATCTTATATTTATATAACAGATCGTACATAAATAATAATAGATAGTGTATCTTTCACACAAGACACAAAATTTAACTTTTATCCATATTCTACGAGTACCAAAATCGAAAACCTACATTGAGTCGATAGATACTTGAACATAATCTAAGTATTTTTTACTTAAAGAAAAATGCAAATTAGTCTGATGTCTCAAATTTTAATTAGAACTTACGTACGACATTTATTTCGCTACTATTAAAATACATTCATAAATTATTTTTAAGATCAAAATTGCAAAAACAAATAACCTTAAATGCAACAATTTTTATTTTAATAGCAATTTATCTACCATTAATGTAATGTTGACTATTTTTTATGGCAAATAAAATTCTTCGCGACCATGCTTATTTATATAAACAAACAATTGAACATAAAATATAGAGGATTTATATATAAATATAAACAAACAAGATAAAAAAAATTGAAGCTAATACATATATATGAGATCACATACCTTTGCATATTGTTCTTTTGTTTTATAATAGTAATAAATTTCTATTATATCTTATACACAAACACTTGATTCAGTACGTAAGATCGTAAGCCGCCATTATTGTAAAATGTGACTAGACTTGCTCCCTCGTCTTGTTTTTTGTTAACTACGCATGCTCGGTTGAAAAACTTGAACTTCAACCCTCTGTAAAGCCAGGTCCAGTAACTGACAGTAACTGAACCCAGCGTTAGATTTCACCTTCAAACCGGTCCAGTCAGGTAGACGATGAATACCATTTTAGCTTTCGACCCGGGTTTTCGGCTTAACTCGGGGTCGAAGTTATTCGTGAATACGAGCGTTAGGGACCCAATCTTACAAACTGAACTTAACAAAAAAAGCATCAAATTAGTGCTACAATCAAGAAGTTTAGTACTTCATGCTGAAAAACATCTTGAGTCTTTATCGTCTATTGACTAAATAACCATCTAAATTAGGGTGCACAACCTTTTTAAACGAAGGGCCACTTACAAAAATGACCGGTTGTCGAGGGCCACCATCAGAATTTTTTTGTTTTGAGGAGATGTGACCGGGAAGGGGGGGATCGATTAAAAAAACAAATTTCGAAAGGGTAGATTTAGCCCCCCTCTCCCCCCCAGGTTCCTTTCTTCCAGTCAACATATTCAGTTCTGTTGGCAATGATATATCAACAGTTTACGTTTGTATTTATACAAGAAATATAGCTAAGATTATTTTCAAAGAGTGAAAATACTCCTTGACTTTATTTGAAGGAATAAATTTAGCTTTAAAGATTGCCAGTGCCGGAAAAAAAAATTCTGCTTTCATGAATGAAGGTGGAGAGGAGGAGAAACATATATTATTCTAAATTGCACTTCTTAACATATTCAGTCATAAAATGTGAATATCAAAGGGGTGCACAACCTTTATAAGAGGAGGGGCAGTCACTAAAATGACTGGATTGTCGAGAGCCAACATCCATAGGATGAACAAAATTTTGTTTCGGGCAAGGGGGGGGGGGGGGGGGGGTCGGCCTAAAAGTTCATAAAAATGCTAATTTTAAAAGGAAGGTTAGCTCCCTATACTCAACCACCTCCTTAGTCAGCATAACCCAATTCAGTTGGAAAGGATGGGAAAAAAACTTGAATTTTTTTTCATGCACGATTGACAATATTCATGGTTTTTTCCTAGTGATTGACGAAATTCACGATTATTACGCTCACGTTCGGCGAAATTTGCGATTTATACGCACCCGATCGACAAAATTCGAGATTTTTACGGACTCGATCACCAAAATTTGCGATTTTTAAGCGTCTGATCGGCAAAATTTCCCGATCGGCAAAATTCGCGATTTTTACGAGCTCGATCGACAAAATTCGCGATTTTTACGAGCTCGATCGACAAAATTCGCGATTTTTATGGGCCCGATCGGCAAAATTCGTGATTTTTATGCATACAATCGACGAAATTTACGATTTATACGCACCTGATCGGCAAAATTTGCGAATTATACGCACCCTATCGGCAGAATTCGCGATTTTTACGGACCCGATCGGCAAAATTCACGATTTTTACGGGCCTAATCGTCAAAATCTGCGATTTTTACACGTCTGATCAGCAAAATTGACAATTTACACGCACCCGATCGACAAAATTCGCGACTTATACGCACCCGATCGACAAAATTCGCGATTTATATGCACCCGATTGACAAAATTCGCGATTTATATGCAGCCGATCGACAAAATTCGCGATTTCAACGTGCCCGATCGGCAAAATTTGCGATTTTAACGGGCCCGATCAGCAAAATTCGTGATTTTTAACGGGCCCAATCGACAAAATTCGCGATTTTTACGGGCCCGATCGGCAAATTTCGTGATTTTTAGGCATACGATCGGCAAAATTCGTGATTTTTACGCACCTGATCGATGAAATTTACGATTTATACGCACCCTATCGGCAGAATTCGCGATTTTTACGGGCCCGATCGACAAAATTCCCGATTTTTTATGCAGGCGATCAGCAAAATTCACGATTTTTACGCAGGCGATTGGTAAAATTCACGATTTTTATGTAGGCGATTGGCAAAATTTAAAATTTATACGCACCCGATCGGTAAAATTCGCGATTTATATGCACTCGCTCAGCAAAATTTGCGATTTTTACGCACCCGATGGGCGAAATTTGGCAAGATTCGCGATTTCTACGCACCTGATCGGCGAAATTCGTGATTTTTTCGCTTCCGATCGGCGAAATTGATCCACGGGCCACCAGTAATCCGATCGCGGGCCACTTTTGGCCCGCGGGCCACAGGTTGTGCACCCCTAATCTAAATTATAGTATAAAAGACATTAAAAAAATATTCCCTTTTCAACCCTTTTATGTAAGATGAGAGGGGTTACAGAACACCCCTTGTTACATTTGTCAAAACTTCTGATAATTTATCTTGAAGACTGGACTCATGAAGGCAGTACTCATGATGTTTTCACATGTAATCTTCTTTTTTAAAAAATGCATATGTATATAGAAATGTTTTTAAATATTTAGATCCCCATTACTTTCTCTCATTCTTATTTATATTAAGAGGATGAAAATTCTGATGGATGTTGGTTTTATACCATGGATGTGGGAAACAAAAAGTACCATTACTCTGCCTCTTCAACATGTTTCAAAATCAGTTTTTGCTGGTTTAAAATTGGACAATTTTCTGTCCAAACCTGAATTTTTAATGCTCAGATATACATTCCTTGTATATTGCATAATTACTTCTGATACAAAAGTTAATTTTTACCTGCTACATAAATTGTTTTTACCTTCTAGAAAAGTGATTTTTACTACTGGAAAATTCATCTTTCCCTGTTCCAAAAACGGTAACAAAGCTTTCCGAGTGAGTGCGCCCCCTAATATTATGAATCTTTCAAAAATACTTTTTTGCTGTTTGTTTCCGTTTTGTAACAATAATTAAATAGTCAATCACTTAAATTGTAAGTTTACCGCCCTCCTAAACTTACACTTCTCCTTCCTCACTTCTTTTAATGTTTTAATATAAATATTTTCTCTAAAATATATTTTTCACCTCCATTTATAAAAAAATCAGGAGTGAGAAGAACCAAGCTGCAAAAAAGAAGAAAATATTCTCTCTTCTCCCATACCTAGAAATTTATCCCATTTTCTGGGTGTGAGAGAATGGATATTTAAGGAGAGATTTAGATGATTTATTATTTATTTATTGCTACAAAGTAACAATAATTCAAAAAAATAATAAAATTTTGAAGATTTTAAGTATTCTATACTGAGTGGAGGAGGAAAGGAGAAAAGTAGAATTTTTTTGTTGCAGGAAGAAATAATTATTTAATTATGGTTAGAAAACAGTTATAAACAGAGAAAAACTAATAGAATTTTTTTTAAAGGATTTTAAACATTGTGCGCTATGGAAGAGAACTTTTATGGTGGGTAGGCGGGGGTTAATTTATATGATAATTTAATTATTGTTACAATAACACCAGAGATATAGCTGAATTTACAAAATGGAGAATTTTAAGCTTCATGACATGTGGGATAGGGAAGGGCAAAAAATGGCGGAAGAAGCAGAAATTTTTGAGGGAGATGATATTTTGTGTGATATTTATTTGTTGTTATTGTTGAATAACAAATAAGTCAGAATTTTTTTTTAACTAAAAGATCCTAAAGGTTAAACTTTCTTTGTTTGGTACTATAGGGGGGGGGGTCAAAAGGGAAAGCAGTAATTTCAGGGATGGGGTTATTTACAAGACTGATTGTTTTCTGTTATAACAAAATGACAAATAGAGCAGAAGATTAATAAAATAAATAATTTTGTGTGCTTCGGGAGGGGACCAAATTTATGGAGTTGCTTAGATGATTTTCTTTTAAGCAAAAATCTGCCGAAATGGGAAACATTGTCACCCCTGTATTTACATTTTTTAATTTTTTTAATTAATGGTTAAAAGCAGTTTTCACTAATAAAATCATTATAATTAAATTGTAATCCTAATTTATTAATTTACACAGCTGAGAAATCTTGTTTGTGAGACATTATGATAAGAAATTTTCACAAAAAGGGTAATCTAAATGTTTGTCCCTGCTATCATAATTTGAGATTTGCTATCAAGTAACTTTGATAGTGCATTCTTCATAGGAACTTTGACATAAGTTAGTCTCATGAGACTGTGATTTCTTGCCAAATATTAAAAACAGTTGTCAAAATGAAATATTGGTCAACGTAAAAAAGTTTAATCTTTTATGTCTTATTTATCTTATGTCTGTCATATATTTTGTAAAATATTATTTTATGTTTTTTTATGGATGTATTAAATAATTTGAGTTTCAATGTATTAATTAACTATGTAAATACTGAATAAATGGCTTGTGTGTTTGAATTATTCATTGTTATTTCATAAGGATGATAAATGTAGTCAGAAGAAGTAGTAAAATGTAAATGAAAGTCGCTAGAATATATTTAAAAAAATTAATTTTCTTGTCAGGATTTTATAAACAAGAATTACGATAATTTTATTATAATGCCACGACTTGTGCATGTGGTTATGTTTTAAGTTTCTTATTTGCAGGTTGTGGCAATATTTATAATCAAGCTTAAATATCCTAAAAAATATATGCAATGCAATAATAGCAACTCTGCAGTAGTGTATTGAATTAGTAAAATAAGATATGTTTCCATCTTAACATTCCATCCATTGGCCTTGAATGGACAGTTAGGAAGGAAAGGTAAAAATTGAACAACATGCTCAAAGTTGGTAAGCAACATTGTACCCAATATGAATCTAAAAGATACAGAATTTATTAACAAAAGATTGTATTTCATGCATTTAATGTAATTTTATAAACTTTGTATTATAATTAATATTTAATAAAGAGACTTTTTTGGTCTTCATAAATGAAACATTTCTGTGTCTGTGTTTATTGTTACTTCTTTTAATTCTTTATAAAACATGGTATAGTGGATTCTTTTTAATTGTGACACATCAGTTCTAGCATGAATTGTCCCAATTATCAGAAGTAAAATTCACGATATTTTTTTTTTTTTTTTGTATCCGAATTAAATGTCTGTTCCAATTAATCATAATCTACTATATCTTTTTATTTTATTTGTTCATATACATTTTAGTATTTCCTATTATATATTATATGTTTGATATTCTAATTAATATGTGTCATTGAACATTAGTAGAAGCTCCTTCCCAGGATCACGTTTGTTCCTGGGGGTGCCACTTCAAAAAATGTTTTAGTGGGAGGTATTATTTAATCTTTTTGTACACATCTGAGAAGCAATTAATATAGTTTTATCCAGGGCTGGCCTTAGGAGCGGTAGGGTCCGATTGGAAACACCAGGTGCAGGGTACACAGCCTTTAAAAAAACTATTTTTGAATGATAATCTTTTCCTTATTAATTTTAATAATTATGTGCAGATTATTAGTCAGAAAGAAGTGATATTCAAAACTGAGCATTTCTGTGCATTCAGCTTTATTGGTCAATATACCAATGTCCGTATAATCATAAAATTATTTTAAAAAATCCATTATAGACTGCATCTCTCTGGTAGTATGGAAAGGAAAAATGCCTCCTAGCTGAGGGCTCAGACATGTAAACTTAATATGAGATTGCCTACATGTAAGAATGTAAATATAAGACAAAATTTGTATATACCATCTATGAAAAGTAATGTCATTTTAATACCACTTACTATAGTGACTGTGAAGTGACTTATTAAAAATATTAATTAAGAAATTTATAATTTAATTACTTAGTTGAATAAATTATCTTTAGTGGAGTTCTAAAAATCCCTTAACATTCCACAAATATAAATGAAACATTGTTATTATTATCTTTTATTATGAAAAAGTTTGTTTTGTTCTTTACTTTTTCTCTAAAAATTCTTTTAAAAATTTGTCGAAGCTTAAATTACTGCTAATTTAAGATTCAAATGTTCTTGCTAATAATATTAAGATTCAAATGTTCTTGCTAAATTGGTGATGTCAAATAAATTTTGATCTTAGAAAAAAACTGCTTTCTTCAATTACTACAAACATTTAAATTAAAAAGAAAGTCCAAATAGAAATAAATAAGTTTCGAATTTTAATTGATCGATTGTTACAATCAAGGAATTCAAGAATTTGCACGATATTTTGAGTCTTTGCTGATAGATTTGACTTCAGTGCTTTTATTTTTTGACAAAACAATAATCCATCTATATTAGACAGTTTTGTGTCCTTCATTTTGGGTCAGCTTTACTATGTCAATCTCACTTTCAGATCTACTGTATATTTTATTATGGCATCCTAGAACACATCCTGAAATAAAATAAAAAATAAATATAATTTAATACAACTTTTCTACCAATTGATGAAGTTTGTTTACAAATTTACTCTCAAAAGTTTGTTTTCGAATTGGTCAAAGGTTCATCTGTAGATACATAATGAAATAATTTTCTTTTTGCATAAAAACTTACTCCAAATCTTTAATACAGATCTAGGTCTTTGGCAAATTCACTAACATCAATCAAGCTTTCATCAAAACCTTTACTACTTTCAAAGCTCTTGGGATAAAGTAAGCCCTGTAGAAACATCCATAGTGTCTCTAAAGTTCATTAATCACATAATTTACTCGATAAAATAAGAAATACCAGAAAATAAGTGAGATCAGAAATTCATTATTTATCATATGACTGATTAACGATATTGCATTAATTTTTGCTTGAGAATCATTAGTGTGTTCTGCAACTCTGCTAGTGTATTATGAAGTTCAGTCGTTTGATACTGTACAGCTTTCACGCTTTCTATTCAACATCCTCATAGTGTTTCAGAGGGCGTTTTGTAGAGAGATCTACAACATGTTCCATTATAGGTTTATCTTTTAGTAGATGATTTTTAGTGATATAAAATCGGTAACTGCAGAGTTCTATAGTAAGTCATTACACAAGAACATTGTTTCAACCATGTCTCTCAAAGCTACTTTGCAATTTTGATATGCCCACGTGATGTAAATAAATATCTTGAAATGATCTGTAGAAGTTGTTCCATTCTTGAGCTATATGCTTTTATGTTGGCAACGTTATTATCTCCTTGTCTACAGACATTTTCAATATCTAGTCTTAATGTGTCAAGTTCATATTCTACAAATTTTTGTCTGTGCAACTTCCTACCTCAAAAAAACTCGACAAATATTCACATACTTGATGAAGCATTTGTTTATACACTATCAAGTATAGTATATCTAATTGTCATCGATATTTTCTCGTTGTACCTGATGTTGGGGATACAATCGATAATTAGTGCAAAATATTTAACATCCTTGATTTGCAAAATGCTTTATAGTAGAGCACTTTTATTTATTATATTAATAAGTTCTTTTTGGATTCTTTTTTTATACAAGGATTGTGTATTTATTTATTTTGCATTTTTTGCAGATCATTTTGCATTTGAGAATCATATTTCCCTCCCAAGTGGACAACACCAAGAAAAGTTTTACTATGTGCTGTTCATATGTCTTTCTAATATTTCTTATTAGCTTAAAAAACAGTTCACTTTTGAAAATAACATAAAAACTAGTTGTATCCTAAAATCACTAAAAACTTCTGTTGTGTAATTTTATTTGGCAAACTGCTGTTGTCCATAAAACATGACATGTAATGTGGTATTTATGATATAGTGCACTGTGTTGGTACATGCTCAAAAAGCCAAGCATAGATTATATCCTTTATTATATATTTTAGTTTAATTTATGTTAAAAAAATAACTGTAGGAGATAATTTTCATACGGAAATTGTCACAAATGCAGAAATATTTATAACAACCACATAATTTTGACATCGTATTTCGATTTTGTCAGTAAATTTGACTGTTTAGGATACCATACGGGAAATCATTCTGTGAAGAAATTTTGGAATTATGCATCATTTACTGTTTGTTTTGTACTCCCATATTAAATTCATTATTAATACTTGTACAACAAATATGTTTTTTAAGTATAATTCAAAACCTATAAAAAATATAAATATATATATATAATTTACAATACAGGATTATTTAGAATAGAGATAAAAAACCTAGAAATTATAAAATTAATATTTGAAAACAATATGTATGTCAATCTATGAAGAATTTAAAAAAAAAATGATTTCTAGAAGCTTCAAGTATCAGAATTTAAAAAAAAAAAAAAAAAAAAAAAAAAAAAAAAAAAAAAAACATGATTTATGCTTAAAAAACTATGTTTATTGCAGTTCATATTGAAACTTAATAATAAATTTGACATTAGGAATTCCAATCTTTAAACCTGCATAAATCCCAAACTACTTGACAGAATGACTTCCAAGTAGTTTAGAAGTCATTCATTCCTAATGACTTCAAATTAGGACCAAAGTCTTATTCAATTCAACATTTTTGTTCAGTATCTGAAGGAAAAACTCACCAAAAAATCCCTCTATGATGTGAAAAGTAAGTGCTCGTATTGGAAATTTCACAGTTTGTTACAATTTCCATATGGAGACGACCTAGTAAGCTTATTTTTTGTTAACATGAATTGGAAAAAGACATACTTCCAGTTAAATGGGTATTTTTGCTTTTCTGGGACAATTTGGTAATGGGATTCTTTATTTTGGCTGAATTGTTAGTTATTTTTTATTCTTATTTAGTCTTTTATAAAAACCCTAAGTTTACCTGGGTAAATAGACAGGTATATACCCAATAAATAAATATCTATCCACAGGGTATTTACCCTTCCCACATCACTGATAGAGACACAGAAAAGATTCGACATTACAATGTCTGTAAGAGTGTGTAAGCTTTGAAGTAAACTTTAACTTACTGCGTTATCTCTAACATAATGAAACACATATACAGTATTCAGATTGCTGGTTAATATATTTTCCATCAAAAACTGTATATGTAACATTTAAATTTTTTTACAGGGATGCACATAATAATTCAGCTACATGATCATGTATAAGCAATAATTATATAAAATATGTTTTTAATTTTGTTATGCGTTTTCAAACCGAACAAAATTTTATTATATACGTGTATTCTATAGTTCATGTTGCCTAAATTCTATGTATTTTATATATGGTTGTCCAAAATAATTCAAATATAATAGCATCTATGGTTCAGAATTACTAAAAATTTGTTTTTAATTGTATTATACATATTTCAACTGAACTAAATTTTACTATACTAAGTGATGTGAATACAATACAAAAAAATTCAAGTATAGGGCAAAACAAAAAGTTATCGATCCATTACTTTTTATTTATAGTAATTTAGAGAAAATCGTTTTCACTCGTATCAAGCGATTTCTAGCTGAATTAAATTTTAATATAAAAATTTTGAATATAGATGTGATCTGTATAATTTTTTTTAAATAATATACAAGGCTGTACAAAAGATTTCAAATATATTATTGCTTACAGGAAAAAATTGCTGGAAATACATTTTCAACTGCATTTATTAGTTTTCCCGCTGATCTAAAGTTAACTGTACTACATGGTGTGAATATAATATAATATAAATTTATATGCATGGCAGAACAAAAGGATATCGATAGACTTCATTTTGTGGATAGAAATTGACTTCATTTTGTAGATAGAAATTATCAGAAAAAAAAATTCGAGCTTAATCTTTAATGTACAATTTGATCTATATGGAAATCAATAGATATTATACAGGCAGGACCCGACTAGCAAGTTTTTGTGTCCAGGGCACTTTCAATTTTTCGTGCCCCCTTAGTTTGTTTCATTTACTGATACTACTCTTTTTCTTTTTTTTTTCTTTTACATATTGACACTTATTTAAAAAGTGTCAACTCAAAAAATTACGTTTTGCGGAAATTTTAAAAACGGTTACAGGAAAAAAAATAAAATATTTTTTCTGTTATTTATTGAAATATGCATTTAACCATAGATTAAGATATATTTTTGTCATTTTATCGTATTAATATTTCAAATATCCCATTTTTTCAGTTGTGTAACTTTTCGACTAAATGTGCAATATGATAAAATTGAATGCTTGACAAATACAATACATCAATTACTAGAAAAGAATGATAAGAAGTCTACTTATTAATTATGTTATTGATATTAAATGATAAAACCAAATTGATACTGAGTGCAAACAAAAGTTTTAAAAGAAATTAAAACGTTGGCACAACGATGATTTTTTAAACAGAAATTTAGATGGAATTATGAAAAATTTCGTGCCCCTCAGAAATTTTGTGCCCAGGGCATGGGCCCGGGTGCCCGTGCGATAGTCAGAACCTGTATACAGGAATTTAAATATGGTACCATCTATGGACATCTTTCTCAGACAAGATTTTAATCTAACATCTGCAATATGTGGTTTGTGTCCAGATAAGTAAATATTGTTGCTAGGATAAGAAAAGGTCCTGTCGAACGTGACATCTAATCTAACAAAAGTAAAGGACATACATGTACTAGAATCCAGAAATAGCAAAAATGTTCCAAATTGGAAGTTTAAAATTAATGAGACAACAGATGGTTCAACTGGGCAAGATCCCCATGAAATGAGGTATTTTTAATCTTAAAAGTTTATAAGATAGTCAGTTTTATACTTAAAAATCTTCATTGTATGAAATCATGTTCAACATAACTATTCTTTAATTTAGATTCCCTCAATCATCGGAAAACCGTATGCGCTTACAGTAAATCTATATAATGTAAAAAAATAAATTGATGATTGTAAGATTTTTTATATTATATAAAGCAAGGTCAAGATAAGAACTTGTTTTCTGCAGCTAACATTGAGGCTCCTGATATGCAGATATACTAGTTTAAATTATACAAAAATAATCCATAAAATAATATAATACAAATATAGGACAGATGGCTGCATATATAAGCCAAAGAAGAATAGAAATTGTTTCAGTTTGATGACTGTGTTTGTACTATTTGGTAAGAAAGTCCACTTTCAAAGCAGGTGAAGTCTCCAGTTTTCGATGTGAGTCGTACTGCCCACATATACCCCGAATCTTTCCAGAAAGGTCTATGCTGAAATTGTAAGATCTTATTTAGAAGAATAAAGTTCATCACACTGCTGGCAAGCCAGACAGAGGTGCAGCAACTCAGGTTATATCGTAGGAGGGAAAGCACTTCAGGTGTTTTGATATTGATGCATGAATTAAATCTCACAGTAGAACAGAAAGGCGTGGGGAGAACCAAACTAGGCTCAAACATTTTTCTTTCTAAATTAAGTACAGTACAATATTAACATGCAAAAATAGCAAGATTAAGTTTGGACAGAAAATAAAATGAATGCTATAATTTATTTATTTATTTATAATAAACAGACCATGTTTTAAAGAAAAATGTATTAAAAAATAATAACGAACAAAATACAAATTAGGAAAATGAGTATTTATCGTAGCCAAACGCATAGATGGGAGGACGTCATACAAATATAGTTATGAAAAAATAGAAAAAGGTAACAATTTAATTTAGAACTTGGAAGACATTTATCTTACATTTAAGGCGGTTCTTTTTGCCTTCTTTTGAAAGGTGGAGCAAGACCTTCAGGAGAGTTTGTTTTTGCTCAAGATGATGAATAATCTTTCCAACAGAGTTGGTGACTCTGTGAGAATTTACAGACCGCAATGTATCGTTCGGTATCTGTATTCAATCTCTATAAAATTTTTATGCAAGCTTTTCTGATTACTTGCAAGATAGAACTAATAGATTGGTATGAATGATGTTATTCCAGACAAAAGTTGTTGCTTTAGAAATCCTTACGTATTATTGAGTTTTGGCATGTTTGAATTTTTTGCATCTGAGTTTCAGAGGCAGATTCTCAAACAACAGACCTATTCCAGTTTACCCGCAGACGATTTTTGATAAGATTGGATTGGCTATCATATAAGAATATAAATTGGCAGACTGAAGTCATCTAAAAACATTTGACACAATCGAGAAAATCGAAAAAAACATCTCGGGGTGGGAAAAAGAAGGGGGTGAGATATGGATTACACACAAGAAGTCAGATTTAATTAAAAGCTCGAACTGTCTTATATTTTCTTTTGTTATGCTATGTGCTTAATCTTACCCTTTTGTCCAGCTATTTTCCTCTACTCTCTGAATTTTCAAAGACTGGCTATTTTCTCTGCAGTTTTTCTGCAGCAAAATCGAAATACAGTGAAATCTATCATAACAGAACTTGTCTGAAACGAAAACATTTCATGATCTGACGGAAGGAATATCATACATATTTGTATGGTATTCTCTTCACCAGAAATGTGAAATTTTTCCATTTAAGACATGATTCTACCCTAAAAAGTTTCTGTTTTCACAAGTTTTATTGTATTTTCTCATTTATCATGTATGTATTACTAAAATTCTTTTGAAAATTAAGGTTAGTTTTATGCTTCCTTTAAAATATTTTGAGAAATACTTTATTATTAAATTGAAAAAAAAAAAGTTATTTAAGTACTTTTATGTTAGCAGACAGGAATTCTTGCCAGTATCAGTTTTTATTTTCTGCATAGTAAATGAAAAACTATGATTCGATGTTGAAATAAAATGTTTTATCGTATTATATATTATTTTCTTTCTTGCTTTTTTAAAAAATGAAATGAGTGAAAGAAATATATTTTAAATTAAAATTATGTATTTTAAATTAAATGAGTGAAAGTGATTAAATGTTTGAGAAAATCCAGAAGTTCCGGGAGTTTTGAAAGGTTAATAATTAGTAAACTATGTACAACAAAAATAAACGTTTTTCATAGAAATGCATAGAAACATGTCAGATTTTTATTTAAAATGTAAAAAAAGTTATAATAGTTGAATTTTTTCCCAACAGGTGGCACTTCAGTTCAGCATACAGTTTTATCTGTGGTAAAGTATATTTTATGGAGAAGAATTAATCAGTCTCTAAATGTTAGAATTTTCCAGGGTGATGCCCATCACTTATAAGTACAGCCGTCACATGATTAAAAACAGCCATCGCAGAATTGAAGAGAATTACAAAGCATATCCCTGAAATATGATGGTGCATAGTATCTTCCAAATGGGCCAATTACATTAGCTGATCTCTCTACACATCTGACTTTAAGTAGTCCCATAACCAAAAGTCACAAGGTGTAAGATCTGAAGATCTTGAAGGCAGAGCAACTCCAGGTACAGGCCTCTCCAAATGTAGAACTCAATATTGTCGTGATAGAAACAGTGATGTCTGCATAAATATGATAAATCAAATTGCATTGAAATTCCTTTAAAATGCAATTTCTTTAATCTTTTATAAAATGATTGAAAAGAAACGACCCTTAAATCCAAATCTGAGCATTATCTTAGGAAAGATGTTGAACAATGAATTCATATTTTTATATAACACATGGTTTAGATTATCAGAATAATAGCATTGTATTGCAGCACCATCTGTTGACCAAAAATGTAACTATTATACTATTTATCTTTTTACATTATAAATAAAAATCTGACATGTTTCTAAGCATTTCTGTGAAAACTGCATATTTTCGATGTACATAGTTTACTAATTATAAATATTTCAAAACTCCCAGAACTTTTGGATCATTAAATGAAGTTAATGCATTATGAATGAATATGGCAGGGACACTATTTGGCAATTTATCACCATTTTTCGGCTAACAGAAAAGTATTTTATTTCGTAAACAGCTATTTTAATAGTAATAAAATACAGTAAAACTTAGTAGGAAATAATCACTGGGGATTTAAGAAAAGTTCTGTTTTAGACATATTTTCATTTTAGCATATTTAATTGTATTTTTTTTTCAGATCAGGAACATTCCTTCTTTAGTGCAAAAATTGTTATAAACAGTCTTTTCATTACAGACAAAATGTTCATGGTCCTGGTGAAAGGTCTATATAATTAAACCTGCTAAGACTGAAACTTGTCTAATATAGAACTTTCCCTTGTTTCCTAGTTATTCCATCTTAGCAGATTTTAGCATATTAGTTTTCTATTAATTTAACAATTAAATAATGAATTACAAAGTAAAGTAAACCTGTAAAAATGCAGCACACATAAAAAAAATCATAAAAAGTTTCAAATTTCTTTTCAATTTTTGAGTTATGTCACCAGGTTTATTTTAAATAACATGACTAGAAAAATGATTTAATTTGTTCACGTTAACTGATATTAAAATAATGCTATATGTTTAGAGTGGTGATATATGCTATAGAGTGAAAGCTAAAATGTTGGCATATATTGACTTATAAATATAGCTAATGAATTTAAAGTTTCCTGAATTTGTTAAACTATACCATATATTTTAAACATAGATTTTATACTATTTAATTCATTTTATAATTTTATAGATTCTAATTTAGAAAAAAGATAAATAAAATGAAATATACATATAACAGTGAGTGAAACAATTTCTGTGAAAAGTAAAAAAATTAAAGGAAGCAAATTTTATTTAGAAATTATGATAGGTTCTAGAAAGATTCCTTCAAGCTTTAATTAATTGCTCAAATACATGTGTTACTCATTTATATTAAATACGATTTTGTAAACAAATATATATAATTCAAATATATATAATGACACTTCTTGCACAACAGGCACAAAAGCAGCACATAAAATATACAACAAGAATATAATTCCTCAAAATATGAAATATATAAACATTATGAAAGAACGTGTATATAATTTTTTAATAACAATTAACTATAAACATTTAAAACTACACGGGCAAAAGAATGTCTGTTTCTCATCAATGGACGGACAGACAGAATTAATTATCCCCTACCCTCCTCATTTCAAAAACTTGTAGGTTACTATACACGAGCTAGCCTTACATTCAAAACAAAATTTTGTTTTGAATGTAAAGCTAGCTCGTGTTTCGAAACCTAAAAGCTTTTTTAGTGAGGTTTTAATTTGAATGTAAAGCTAGCTCATGTTTTGAAACCTACATTTTTTTATAGTGAGGGGGAGGGAAGATAGTTAATTCTGTCTGTTCATCCACTGGATAGAAGCAGAGAGTCTTTTGCCTGTGAACTTTTAATGTTTTAAATGTTTATAGTTAATTGTTATAATGTTTTTTCACTTTCCTATATAATGTTTAAATATTTCATATTTTGAGGAAATATATATATATAGTATAGTATGTACAATAGGTGTTTCAATAGAAACATTTAATAAAAATGCATATTTCTGTTTGCTATATGCCAATAAATCGTGATATTTTCTGTAACTACAAATTTTCATTTTCTTCAAAAATATTCTTGCATGAGAAATAATTTTTTTATGTATGATTATAGCTGGGTATGGACACTTTTAATATATTATATATTTAATAAATATTTTGGTGATAACTTGTAATATTGATTTTATTAATATTCTTAAATGTCTTATTTTATAGAATGTTTCTTATAAATTGTAATGTTAATAAGTCAAGAAAAATATACTTTACAAATTGCCACTGTACAAAGTTGACAGAAAATTGGCACCTAAACACAAAATCTCCTACTCTATTAGCAATGATGACGTCAAAAACATGGAAAAATGTCAGCATCACATGACTCATTGGTAAATATTTGAATCACTTAAGTCAATCTTCTGGTGATAACTGCCACAGAAAATCTCATAAAGTGTCAATTTACAGAAAATGTTTGTGAGAAATACTTAATATGCTGTAGTTTTTGGGTTAATTTGGACTATTCAATTGTTTTTTGGGACACTCAAAAGAATTTAAATATATTATGGTCAATGAAGGTTAATTGTTTCAAGTATAGATTAGTGATGTTACACTACTTTAAAATAAAGAAAACTGATATGTATTACAACATGCTTTTTATAGAAAATAGTATGTATGGTATTTATCGTTCATTTTCAGTGATACATAGAAGATTTCATATATTTAATGTCTCTATAAGAGAACTGTTTGAAGAAAGATTTAATGATGCTGAGTTAAATTGAACATAATGAAAATAATTGTACTGTTATTGGGTGCACAATATCTTTCCTCTAGAAAAATGTAGGTAAAACTAAAAATTTTTCTACAGAGTTGCACAAAATAATTTAGATACATTATCATATATCAATGACAATTATAGGAGATATGATTTCAATTGTCTTATGAAGCTATGGATACAGAACTTTATGGTAATTTCCAGAAAAACATATTCAGTTGTTAAGCATTTTTCAGCAAAAATAAATTTTAAAATGCTTTGCGGATATAAATGTCTATAAATAATATACACAGTAACACAAAAGATTTGAACATATTACTGTCTATATGAAAGAATTGTTAAAAATGTGTTTTTAACTACATGTACAAGTTTTTCTGTCAAATTAAAGCTTACTATACTAGGTGGTGTAACTATAATATAAATAAATTTATATACTGGGTGGTATGATATTATATGGATAGATTGCATTATATGTACAGTAACTTCCAAAAAACTTTTTTCCTTTTAATTAACTTTTAATATAATATTCAATGTGCATGAAAATTTATAAATCATATAAAGTGCTACACGAAAATATCTGAAGATTACTCTCTATGGTCATCTTCTTACACAAGATTTTATCCAACATTTGAAATAGTTGCAGATTTTCTATGATTGGCAGATAAGTATTATTGTTGTTATTATGGAATAAGTTCTCATAGAAGGTGATGCCTATCTAATTAAACCATGCAGTAAACCATATCTGCAGATACATTAGAATCGAAAAATACAAAAATATTCTAAAATGTAAGTGCATAATTAATGACATAACAATGGGGTTTTTTTTGCAACAGTGCATCCCTGAAAAAAAAGTATTTTTTATTTTAAAACTTTACAGGAAAGTCAGTTTTACAGTCAAAGAAATTCATTAATTGATATCAGGTTTAATGTGAGATTTCTTTAAATGAAATTTCTTCAAACACCAGAGAATCTTACGCAGTAATAAATTTACATAATGTTAAAAAATAATTAGAAATTTTTTTGAAATAATATAAAGCGAGATCAAAATAAAAATGTGTTTGGTGCAGTTGGCATTCAGCTGATTTACCAGTTCAAATTATACATATATAAACCTTACAATAAAATAGTACAAAGTATATGACATTTGACTAGTTAAATAATATGTATAAGTTTAGAAATATTATCATTTGTTGTGGTTTCAATTTGGTGGTCGTTTGTAATATTTTAAAACAAAAAGAATAAAATATGCGAAGGCTCCTACATACAGGGAGTATCAAAATTATGGCAATGTCAAACAAGAAATTATGAGAGGAAGAATGAACACTTCGACAGATTAATTATGAAATTCCTTGTTGTGTATCTAGGAAAAAAAGTTTCCTCACTTGTATAATTTAACACATACTTAGTTAAATACCACTTTTGAAAAAATTCTTTGTTGCAGAATTCTAACACCAAAGGTTGCTCACCAGTGTGAGAGAAGTTGAAGCTTTTGAAAGAATTCCTTATTCAATATCTAAGACATCAAATGATTTCTCACGATCATGAATTATTAAATGCCTGTTTAAACTACTCTTACGAGAAAATTTGTTGCTGCATATCTCACACACAAAAGGTTTCTCACCAGTATGAATTAACAGATGGTTGCTTAAATGACTCTTTTGAGAGAATTTCTTGCTGCATATCTCACACACGAAAGATTTCTCGCCAGTATGAATTAACAGATGCATGCTTAAATTACATTTAAGAGAGAATTTTTTTTTGCATATCTCACAAACAAAACTTTTCTCACCGCTATGAATTAATAGATGACTGTTTAAATCACCCTTACGAGAGAATTTCTTGCTGCATATCTCACACACGAAAGGTTTCTTACCACTATGAATTAACAGATGCCTGCTTAAAGCACCCTTATGAGAGAATTTCATGTTGCATATCTCACATACAAAAGGTTTCTCACCAGTATGAATTAACATATGATTGCTTAAAGTAATCTTTTGAGAGAATTTCTTGTTGCATACCTCACACACAAAAGGTTTCTCACCAGTGTGTATTAATAAATGCTTGCTTAAATCACTCTTATGAGAGAATTTCTTGCTACATACTTCACATACAAAAGGTTTTTCACCAGTATGAATTAGCCGATGTTTGCTTAAATTAGATTTAAGAAAGAATTTCTTTTTGCATATCTCACAAACAAAACGTTTCTCGCCACTATGAATTATTAGATGACTGCTTAAATCACCCTTACGAGAGAATTTCTTGTTGCATATCTCACATACAAAAAGTTTCTCACCAGTATGAATTAACAGATGTTTCATTAAATTACATTTAAGGGAGAATTTCTTTCTGCATATCTCACAAACAAAACGTTTCTCACCATTATGAATTAATAGATGACGTCTTAAATCACCCGTACGAGAGAATTTCTTGTTGCAACTCTCACACACAAAAGGTTTGTCACCAGTATGACTTTGAACATGGGCATTTAAATTAAATCTTCTAGAAAATCCTTTGCTGCATACTTCACAAATGAACAATTTTCCTTGCTGTGAGGCAGAAGGTATTTTTTCAAATATCTCCTGTAAAGAAATGTTTCTCTGCATATTTCAAAATTTAAAGATTGTTTTGAATGATGGGATGTGTATTTATGACGTTATGCATCTGGAATAAATAGAACTAAATTAATATATCAATTTGTATGATTAATTTAAAACTTATTTCATAGAAAATTAACTTCTCATGAAAAAATGAAATCAATGTAGAAAACTGAAATCAAATAAATTTTCTACTGTAGTATTAAAAACTACAGTAGACTCCTAATTATCTGAAACTCATAGAACCAGGAGTTTGTCAAAAAATTATCAGATGCATTTTCTAACTGTACAAAGATTAAACTATTATAAAATAAACAGAATAAATAGCTACTACCATAAAATGAATAACTTACCAGAGAAAATATTATTAAAACAAATAATGCACATTTCAGTATAACTTTTATAATGACTTTTATTGTACAAAAACAATGTTACATTTTACAAGCAATAAGGAGAGAAAAATATTTTTGTAGGAAGAAACATTGTACTGTACGGATTTTTTAGTCTCAAGTTCTTTAGATTTCTGAAATTTTTCGATTGAATATACATGTGATTCATGACAAAATTCTACATTGTACTAAAATAAATTTATCAGAATTTTAATCATTTATTTATATTTTTAACATGCTTTAAGCATTGTATGATTGATTATAAGTAAAACAAATGTATTTTTCCCCAGTATTTCAGAATACTTAGATATGTCAATGCAAATTGGATGATGAAATGTGTAAGGAGTGTCATTTAACATGAGTTTGTCTCATAATAGAGTGTGAGAAAATCATCCATCTACTGCATATTTATTTCTAAAAATTATGAAAGGAAAAATAACACAAATAGCAATATTTTATTCAAAAACATATCAATCAATGAAACTTTGAGTATCTATACTAATAAAAGAATGTTTCGCTCTTTGTGTGTGTCTGTCTGTATGTGTATAGTAGCTATCTAAATCTACTGCACATATAAATCTGAAAATATTGGTGAGCATAGTCCAAAGCAGGTCCTGATGCACCTGAGGCTTAGATTTTTAATTTTTTAAGATACAAGCCTCTTTAAGTTTCTTTGCCCTAAACTGGTTATAACTTGCCTCCTTTTTATCCAATCTTTGTTTTTGGTGCCCCTTTCTCCATATAATTATTCTCCATTAAGATCCTGCTACTCTGGGGTCCCTTGAACTTTTTGTGTGCCATGCATTTTCACCCTCCTAATTATGTCATCCTTTCAATGTATAAATTTAAAGTTGAGTCTTGGATTTCTCTCCTGGGGCCAGCACCCTCATATTTTTATTGGAGCCCTAGGGCAATTTTTTAAGCATTTCTTTAAAATTTTATTCTAGTGATTAATTTATACTTTATGCTTAATTTTGACTAATTGAAGATCTAAAGCACTAAGTACTAGGACCTTTTAAGATGTTTTCCTCTTAGGACCTTTTCAAAACTATCAGTTGTCTCCTTTTGAACCTCCTACTATAGCTCACTTAAAAATCGTCTGATTTACTAGCTCTTTTATCTAACTACTTCTTAGAAATTCCAGCTACTACACAAATGGCAAAAAATTTTCAAACAAGACCTGGGCCCCGTGGGCCCTTTTAGGTTTTTGTGACTTACATTGTTAATAACTTGCCCTCTTTTTATCTGATCTTATTTCTTTTGGAGTCCCTCTCTCAATTTAGTTATTCCCTCATTTCTACATTCAAGTTAAGATCCTGGCTCCCTGGGATTTGGTACAGAGCCCCTTGAAGCTTTTGTTCTCTAAATTGTTAATAACTTGCCTCTTTTTAATCCAATATCTTTCGTTTTGAGGACTTTTCTCTATTTAGTTATTCCCACATTTCTACATTCCAGTTAGGACTCAGACACCTGGTCTGAGGCCATTGAATTTTTGGTGCACCATGCATTTTTCACACTTAATTGATTCACTCTCCCAATGCATAACTTTAAAGTTGAGTCTCTTACTCCTCTACCTTGGCCACCATCCTCCTCTTTTTATTGGGGCTCTAGGTCCCTTATTTAAGCATTTCTTTAAAATTTTATTCAAATGATTAATTCATAGGGAAGATTAGGGAGGGATGGGACTATTTTAACAAAAAAAATTTTTACAAATTATGTTGGAACATGTTTTTAAAATGAAAATTCATATTTAATTTTCAAAATTGTGGTGAAAAAAATGACAAAAAATAGTGTGACATTTACATTCCTAGGGTTTATTGTAAGTCACAACATTTATTTTATTTTCTATTATGATTTGTGAAATCCAAATCAAATGAAAAATATGCTTGTGCCCAACTAGTGCCGCCATTTATTTTTGATGGATGTAGCTTTGTAATTATGTCTTATCCATCAATGATAGAACAGTCATAATATAATTTTATATACCTTTTTAAATTGTGTATTGCCATGTAGAAATAAAAGTTCACAGTTTGAGTTCAATAATTATTTCAAAACAGTAATATTATATTTAAAAAAGCTAAGGAAATTGGAAATACTAATGGTTGACACTGATAAATAATGCACGAGCAAGAAAAGAAAAAAATTGCACTGTTTTAATTTTTCAATGCACATTTGTTTCTAAAAAATAATGAAAGGAGTTAAAATTATTTTTAACTTTCAAAATAATTTGTTTTATTTTTTACACTGTTCAATTCCAAAACAAGACAATCTTATAAATATAAAATACCAAAAAATTACATGCAATTAAACATAATTACACAAGCCTGCGATGAAAAAATTGCCGGTATAGTAAGTGGTATTTTTTATAGTTATTTGGATGCTGATTACTAGAAAAATAATGAAAAAATTCCATCACGTACAGTTTCATCACAAATCACAATCTATTATTTTATGAAATTAGTATATTTCAGACCAAAAAATTATTAGTTATATGAGTTTGTCAAATAAATTTTTCTGACTTAATATAGTAAATTGGTAAATTAAACTAATAAAAAAGAAAGAAGAAACTATTTCAATACAGAATATTTCTCTTAATCGGTAAACTGCCTATTAAATACAATATTCAAGACAGAGGAATCCACTTGAAATCGGATCTTTTCTGCTTGCAGGTGTCTGTACGCCACCCCTTCTTCACACCCCTTTTCACTGACCTTATCTCTACTCCTGAATCAGTGTCTTTGTTTACTCTTTGCTGTACACATGTGTTTTTATTCTGAGCTGTGAGTTAGAAGTTATAATAGTAATTTTAACTTCTAGTTTTGGCTGCATTAGAGAACATGGCTTCCAGAGGATGTGCTAATTCACCGAATTGTGTCTGCTATATTTGTGGTAACTATACAGTGAAAAAACAACAAAGAAGCATTTCTCATTTTGTAAAAAAAGTGTATTTTGCTTATTTTGGCATGAAATTGGGTGATCAAGACAAGCCTTGGGCTCCACATAAAGTTTGTCGTATTTGTGTAGAAGAATTAAGGCAATGGTTTCAAGGTAAAAAGCAATCTTTTCGGTTTGGTATACCAATGGTTTGGAGAGAACCTAAAAATCCTAGTGTTGACTGCTATTTTTGAATTTGTAATGTGAAAGGTTTCAATTTAAAGAACAAAAAGGAAATATCTTATCCTGACATTCCGTCTGCCATACGTCCTGTTTCTCATGGACCTGGTATTCCGGTTCCTTCTCCTCCAGAAACTGTGGAAAATATTTTTGATTATTCAGATACTGTACCCGAATGTGAAAGTGATGATGATGTTGATGAGGTATATGACTCTATTAGCGATGAACCTAAACTTTTCATGCAATCTGAGTTAAATGATTTAGTCAGGGATTTAAATCTTCCTAAGGATTCGGCAGAAGTTTTAGGTTCCAGATTAAAAGAAAAAAATTTGCTAGCTCCTGGTACGTCATTTTCTTGGTTTCGGAACCGAGAAAAATATTTCATTCCGTTCTTTTCTAAAGAAGGGGAACTTGTTTATTGTAACAATATTCCAGGCCTCATAGCAAGTTTCAAAGTCCAATATGAACCTGACGAATGGAGACTTTTTATCGATTCATCAAAAAGAAGTTTGAAAGCAGTACTATTGCATAACGGAAATGATTATGCTTCTGTACCTGTTGGACATTCAGTTCATTTGAAAGAGTGCTATGAAAATCTTGATTTCATCCTAAATAAACTGTCGTATTCAGATCACAAATGGACAGTTTGCGGTGATCTGAAGGTGATTTCTATGTTGCTTGGTCAGCAGAAAGGGTACACAAAATTTCCCTGCTTTCTTTGTGAATGGGACAGTCGAGACAGAAAGCAACATTACATTAAGAAAGAATGGCCAATCAGGAAGACATTAGATCCTGGAGTCAAAAATACTCAAAGGAAAAATCTTGTGGATCCAAAAAAAGTGTTACTTCCACCGCTTCATATAAAATTAGGTCTTATGAAACAATTTGTCAAGGCTTTACCAAAAGAAGGTGAATGTTTCAAACACCTTTGTGAGCAGTTCCCGGGTTTATCCGAAGCAAAACTGAAGGAAGGTGTGTTTGTAGGACCAGACATAAGGAAAATGATGAAAGATGAAAATTTTGAGAATAAAATGAAAACAAACGAAAGAAAAGCCTGGAAATCTTTCAAACTAGTTATTACTAGTTTTCTTGGCAACAAAAAGGACCCAAACTACAAATCTATTGTAGAAGAGATGATAACAAATTTCAAGATTTTAGGGTGTAATATGAGCTTAAAAGTTCATTTTCTCGATTCACACCTTGACTATTTTCCAGAAAATTTAGGTGCAGTTAGTGAGGAACAAGGTGAAAGATTTCACCAGGATATAAAGGAAATGGAGAGGCGATATCAAGGCAAATGGAATGTCAGCATGATAGCCGACTACTGCTGGATGCTACAAAGAGACAATCCTTGCAAAGTTCACAAGAGGAAAAGTGACAAAAAAACTTTTGATGGAAAGAAAAAACGTTACTCTAAGGACCTGTAACCTTCTACATATAAGTAACTATTACTTTAACTTAGATATAAATTTAATTTATACGGATTTTTAAATAAATGAAATTTAAATGAAATGTCAAAATTTCGTGATTTCACCTCTTTCTTTAAAATTATGCAATCATTTTGTGAAAAATCCTTACGTGATAGAAAAAAATGGATTTCATTTTCGAAATCAGCAATAAAAAAAACATAAAAATTAGTTATCAAAATTAATGCAATTTTAAAAAAGTATTTTTTTGCAGGTCTGTGTTATTTGGATAGAGATATGATTTGGAGGGATAGATATGGCCCATCCCTCCCTGATTCTTAGTGTCACATCTCTCCTTTAAAGCAACATTTAAAAAAATATGTTTTTACAACAAGCATGTGGATTTTAGTCTTAATTTAACTGTTCATTCATAAAAGATATATTGTTGAGTTTACAAAATAATAAAACCATTAAGTTACTGGCAAAGAATGACATTGAAAATTTACATTAAAAATCTGAGTAGTTAGTTACTTTTCACATTACAAATAGTCTTTTTAATTTACAAACTCATATGTGCTTGCAACTAAAAAGATTTACAGCAACAAGTATGATGCAACGATTACTTCATCTGGTGGAAGAGTCATAAAATAAAATAAAAACTTATTTTAAGCATTACTGCAGATGTCCCATCCCTCCCTAATCTCCCCTACTCTATTCTTAATTTCAATTGATTGAAGATGTAAAGTGCTAACTACTAGGATATTTTAAGAAACCGTTTTACTCATTATAACCTTGGCCCTATTTCATACTGCAAGTGGCTTACAAATACCAGTATGCTGCTTAGACTTTATGGGAGTACAGCAAGTCTTTCAGATAAGCTTAAATGTCATAGTTAATTTCATCACTAAATATTACATGCCAGTCTGGTTCAAAATTAAAGTAAGCAAGAAATTTATGGATGTTTATAGAGCCATGTTAAGATGTTAAGGATGTATAGAACCATGTTAAGCCACTCCAACACTTAACTGCACAGTTTCTGATTATACTGAATTCATTGATTGGAACACAACTAAATTATCTCCTTATTATTTATATATTGAATCATAACTATGATGATATCAAATCTTTCATACAATCTAGTGACATACCAAATTGGCATATAACAAAGAGCTCTTCATGTTTATAGAGCCACTGAAACTTTTCTTTATTTGCTTGATAGCGTGAAACAAACTAAAGATCCAGTGATCGAATCAAATACATTCTTTGGCAACAATGAAAATTTATTTACAGCTGTGATTTTTTTCCTAAAGATACTTACCTTCATCTGAGAATGATTTTAAAAGACAGAAAACGTGTTTTTGCAGGGAAAATTATCAGAAACATTGAAACTCCAACACTTAACTGCACAGTTTCTGATTATACTGAATTCATTGATTGGAACACAACCAAATTATCTCCTTATTATTTATATATTGAATCATAACTATGATGATATCAAATCTTTCATACAATCTAGTGACATACCAAATTGGCATATAACAATATTCACTTGTTGCATCCAGTTTCTTGAAAGATACATAATACTACTAGATTATTTATTAACACAATTATTTCAAATTGGTAAAGCAATCATACAAGTTGTAAATTTCCAACTGGATGAAAAATGTCCGGGCCAGGATTCAAACCTGGGATCGCTTGGCTGAAGCCGCCACGCTCTACCACTGAGCTATCCGGGTCGAATCTGGAGGGCATAATTCATCCAGTTAACCTTATTGATCAAAGCATCTGGTCTGATATTTTAATCAGCTCAACAGAAAAGATCGCAGGTAATGGAACTCCAGTAAACGCTGGATACGTGAATACACTAGATTATTTAGTAACACAATTATTTCAAATTGGTAAAGCAATCATACAAGTTGCAAATTTCCAACTGGACGAAAAATGTCCGGGCCAGGATTCGAACCTGGGATCACTTGGCTGAAGCCGCCATGCTCTACCACTGAGCTATCCCGGTCGAATCTGGAGGGCATAATTCATCCAGTTAACCTTATTGATCAAAGCATCTGGTCTGATATTTTAATCAGCTCAACAGAAAAGATCGCAGGTAATGGAACTTCAGTAAACGCTGGATACGTGAATACACTAGATTATTTATTAACACAATTATTTCAAATTGGTAAAGCAATCATACAAGTTGTAAATTTCCAACTGGACGAAAAATGTCCGGGCCAGGATTCAAACCTGGGATTGCTTAGCTGAAGCCGCCATGCTCTACCACTGAGCTATCCCGGTCGAATCTGGAGGGCATAATTCATCCAGTTAACCTTATTGATCAAAGCATCTGGTCTGATATTTTAATCAGCTCAACAGAAAAGATCGCAGGTAATGGAACTCCAGTAAACGCTGGATACGTGAATACACTAGATTATTTATTAACACAATTATTTCAAATTGGTAAAGCAATCATACAAGTTGTAAATTTCCAACTGGACGAAAAATGTCCGGGCCAGGATTCGAATCTGGAGGGCATAATTCATCCAGTTAACCTTATTGCCCTCTAGATTCGACCGGGATAGCTCAGTGGTACAGCGTGGCGGCTTCAGCCAAGCGATCCTAGGTTCGAATCCTGGCCAGGACATTTTTCGTCCAGTTGGAAATTTACAACTTGTATGATTGCTTTACCAATTTGAAATAATTGTGTTAATAAATAATCTAGTGTATTCACGTATCCAGCGTTTACTGGAGTTCCATTACCTGCGATCTTTTCTGTTGAGCTGATTAAAATATCAGACCAGATGCTTTGATCAATAAGGTTAACTGGATGAATTATGCCCTCCAGATTCGACCGGGATAGCTCAGTGGTAGAGCGTGGCGGCTTCAGCCAAGCGATCCCAGGTTCGAATCCTGGCCCGGACATTTTTCGTCCAGTTAGAAATTTACAACTTGTATGATTGCTTTAACAATTTGAAATAATTGTGTTAATAAATAATCTAGTGTATTCACGTATCCAGCGTTTACTGGAGTTCCATTACCTGCGATCTTTTCTGTTGAGCTGATTAAAATATCAGACCAGATGCTTTGATCAATAAGGTTAACTGGATGAATTATGCCCTCCAGATTCGACCGGGATAGCTCAGTGGTAGAGCGTGGCGGCTTCAGCCAAGTGATCCCAGGTTCGAATCCTGGCCCGGACATTTTTCGTCCAGTTGGAAATTTACAACTTGTATGATTGCTTTACCAATTTGAAATAATTGTGTTAATAAATAATCTAATGTATTCACGTATCCAGCGTTTACTGGAGTTCCATTACCTGCGATCTTTTCTGTTGAGCTGATTAAAATATCAGACCAGATGCTTTGATCAATAAGGTTAACTGGATGAATTATGCCCTCCAGATTCGACCGGGATAGCTCAGTGGTAGAGTGTGGCGGCTTCAGCCAAGCGATCCCAGGTTCGAATCCTGGCACGGACATTTTTCGTCCAGTTGGAAATTTACAACTTGTATACATAAAACTAGCTTCAGAAGCATCGTTAAATGTTTGTGGACCATAATCAAGGAATTGTTACATTAGAACAACACTACAAAATCCAGATCAATCATAAAGATCAATCATATCTGATTTTTTACAAAAAACACACTATAAAGTAGTTTCAGTTTAAAAGATAATTTAAAGTAGCAACGTATTTCCAGTGAGACTAAAACCTTTTAATATTTTTAGAACTTAATTAAATTAATAAAATACATTAATAGCATTTTTCTGTTAGATGGCTGCAGGCGATAAATCACCAAATATTCATATTTAATACTTGGAATTTTTTCCAGAGAAAATTTCTCACGCCTTGCATTCATAATATTCAAATCAATAATTTTTCACTATGTTGGCTATATGCCTATTACGCAATTAAAATTTTAATATTACAAATATTCTTTATTTATTATAATTGTTATGAGTTACAAAAACAATGCAGTTAATTATGTGATAAATAAACCAAGATCGCCCAAATAGGTCAAGTGGTTGTGAAAGTGCAACAACGAAATATTTTAAAGAATAAAACGCAGAAAACATAAATAAAAAATAAAGAGTGTACTACTTAAAAACAAGCATTTTTATCATTAAATATATATTAGATAAATTACAAATTATATGTTGAGAAAACAGGTTAGAACTTCTAAATAGATAGTTTAAACAATGCTTTCTTTCTATTGCATATCTTAAAAAAGGAATAATGCAAACATAATTAAAGATATAATTAATTCACCAGTTCGCACTTTTTATCAAGTGTAAAACAAATTGGCAAATTTTCAATTATCGTGGTCCATGGCAATTTAACTTATTGTAACATAAATTTTTTGGAGCTGCATGAATTGTAGTCATGCAGTTAAGTGTGATTTTAAAGATAAACATAGACTATAAAAGTGTGATTTAAAAAATATACTTTTTAATTTTATTATTAATATTAATTAGAAAAATGGTTATTCATGAAAAAAAAATCGAAATTATGATACAGAAGAAATATCTTTACTTACAGTTTGTCGAGCTAAATCCATTTTAAACATATTTACAGAAATTTCCATTTCACAAAAATATTTATATGGAATGTGATATGCAAAGAACACAAAAAGCGTGAAAACCAATAGAGAAATAAATGAATGCTCTTTTGATATTAGAAATGTGATGCCAGCAGATCCCTTTGTTTTAAAAGCTGGATGGAGGATAGACAGTCAGGAGTCTCTATCTGCGATAGGTACTTAATGAATCTTCCACTCCCGCCCCCTCTCATTCACCATTTTTTTTTAAAGAATTCACACACATACATAAAAAAGGTCAACAATTCCTATTTATTGTCAAAATATATGAGGTAATTTTGGTTTAAAGCATCACTTAATTTGGTGCCCCCCTATTTAATCATTTTGTGCCTTCTGTCAGGTACATTTTCCTGTATGTTGCAGAGTGTGTTGAGCCATCCCTAGATACATTTACAGGAGCTTTTTCTTTCATTATCTGGATATAATAAAATATTTTCCTAAAGAAATCATTCACACACAAAAAAAAGGTGTACAATTTTTTTTTACTTTTACCAAAATATGTGAAATAATTTTGGTTAAAAGCATCTTTCAATTTAGCACCCCTTGATAATAGAGCCCGGGACAACTGCCTGCCTAACTACGCTACTTGCTTTACATTCATAAGTTCTTGGACTTATACATGCATTATGGCGAAAAAAACAAAGTAGCAAATTGAAATATATCATTTTTCTCACAAAAATACAAGATGGCGCCAGCTTTTAAAAACCTTAATTTTTGCCAAGATTGCCGAAAAAAATATTCAAGATGGCAAGAGTCACACTGAACGAAAGTACTCCACACAAAGCATATTCCTAAAGGCAAAATTAAACTGCCTTTATTTATTAAATAAATGAGCAAATTGCAACTGTTATAAAATATGTTATCACTGTGAATTTTATACTAATCCATGTGCAACACTAGAAATACTATTTTATATTGTTCTTCATGAGCATAGAAATACAAATAAACAATATTGTATGAAAACAACAACAACAAAAAAATAAAAATAACTAAATATGTATCAACACAATATGGATTTATATATTGTGTAAAAAAGACAAACAAAAACAGATCGTAATGTCCTTCATTGTTTTAAATATTTTTATAAATGAAGAGTTTTAATTTTAAATGTAAACAAAAAGTTTAAATATCAAGAAAATATGGAAAAACCACAATTAACAGTCATCAGTTAAATAATCATCAGTCAAAAATATATTAAAATTTTACTGTAACTTACGGTGAAGCGACAGTGAAGCAATTTCTCAATACAAAAATGAGCCAAGAAATTTTTTTATATTTCATCCGGTAGATAATGTCATTTGTCAGTAAAACATAGAGATCCTACAATTAAAGAATCTACTTTGCTTTTGGTGCCATCTGCTTGATATAATTCGTATTGCAAATATCAGTTTTACTTTTACTGATTATGTAATGGTGTTTCCTGTCCAGCCTTCAAGATTTTAAAATCTTAAAATACTTATAGCTTCCTAAGAAACTATACTACAAAATATTGTTCTACAAATCTGACTTTGACCCATCTACCTGATTTAAATAATATTATATATATCAGCCAATCGGTAATTTACACAGAATTTATTAGTAATGTATCTATGTATTTAATTACAGTGTGTTAATAATTATATTTGAAGCTATGGAATCTCTATTACTTTTTTTTCTTCTTTGAAAACTTGTTTCTCTTTGGTTTTTTAATATATAAATAAACAAATAGAGTAAGCATAATTCTCAGTAAACAATGTCAGAAGGCATTAAATTTTTGGTACTATCATATTATTGGTGCAAAATTATATTATTTCGTCTTATTTTTAAATTTTATAGGAAGGGAGTGAAAAGCATGTATTTTAGATGAAATGAGTGCAATACGAATGATGGCAATGAAAATAATATTTGTCTATTTATCACATTCAGGTAGTTAACATAAAAGTACTGCCTTTTCTTCTGAAAAAAGTGCCTATTTAAATATATAGTATGTATTTAAATCAAAATAAATTGTAACAGAAGTTCTTGACAATGAAATCAAAAATAATAAAGAAGCAAATAGACGAGTCATGTTTCACAAAAAGTGTTGACATCAGAAGTAATATGTATGATTATATGTAGACTTATTATTGGATAACTAAATGCTAAACATTCTTAAACATTTATCAGCCACAATATTTAAAAGTAAAATTATTTAACAGTATTTGTAATCTGCTCTGTTGTAGTTTAAAATTATTTTTTTAATGAGGACAGTCTTTCGTTTAAATCAGAGTCCTCCATTTAGTATTTGCTTGAGAAGACTAAATCCAATATTAAATAACAACAACAACAAAATAAATAAATAAATGAATAAAATTCTGAAGGTGGATTTCAAATTGCAGTTGAATTTTTTTCCCCTTCTCAGTGCTTTCAACAATGCAAAATGGGCAGGAATCAACATTTTTGTGCAGATGCCATTACTTAATGAAAAAATTCCATAAATAGATTTTGAATTACTTTATTTTGCCATGCAATTCATTCAGATTTTGACTTACTTTATTTTGGTATTTATTCCACGTTTTTTCATTATTTTATTTAGTAAAGAAAGTTTCAGAGACCCTCATAAAAAAATTTTGAGAAGGTTCATGAATAAAATTAATTTTATTTATGCCATGAAATCGTTGTTTTTATTTTTTAAATATTTTTATTAGTTATTTTCATATAATTTAGAATAAAGTAGTATTTAATTTATTTACTTTCTGGTGCATTGGAGGGCCCAAGTGAAGGCCTGGCCAAATATTGTTGAAGGCAGTAGAGCTCTTGAAATGATTGTCTAGATGGGCAAAGCCCGGCTAATGTCCTAATAAACTTAGATTTTTTTAAATTAACTCCATATTTTTGAGTTGCCATTTCTTTTTCATACTTCATATTATGTTATCTCTCCATTATATTTTAAAAACGAAAACAAATATATAAAAATAAAATTAAAATTTCAAAATCTATTAAAAGATCTAATAAAAAATTAATATAATTTTGACAAATGTATATTTATTAGACAAATGTATATTTTTAAAGTTATAAGACTGAATGTCTTATAACTTTTAAAATATGCATTTGTCTGTTATAGTTTGTAGAGAATTTAATTACCTTTATTTAAAAAAGAAACTTGTAAATCTGTTAACTTATTCAAAAGTTATCATTGCAAAACTGCTGAAAGACAGTGTTTGAAGATAATTCAGTAAAGTTTTGTTTTCACATGTATTGACCATAATTTTAAGACTTTTCTTATCAGATGTACAGCATTGTTAAGGATTCAAACATTATAAAAATAAAAACCCCTAGAAAATATAAAAATAAGAAGTGCCTAGAAACCTCCGTTTTCCTATTGGCTAATAAATCTGTCACTTGAATCCTCCATTATTCCATTTTCCTATTGGCTGTTTGCCTGGAACTCTCCGTTTTTCTATTGGTTAATAAACTTGTCACTTGAATCCTCTATTATTTCTATATGTATGAGCAAATTTCCATTTTCTTCAGCACTGAGGAGGGTATGCTGTAGATTTTATTGGGACTTAAAACGGCCTATAGAGGCGCTGATTGCAGCCGTCGGTACAGAAAAATTGGCCCTTTAACTAATGCTAAAGTGCCATTGAAACCATTATTTATTGTAAACGCATTTAAAAGTGTTAGATATTCAAATTAGGATAATTTTTACTTTGACATATAAACACAGAACACAAATAGCACATGAAATCTGAAATTGTGCATACAAATAATCATTATGAACAAATTAAAAATGCATGTAACGCAATGGGATTGCAAGGGATTTTCCTGAAGGGAGCAGTTATATCTTTTTTCCACCAGATGGCGTATTCGAGCGCTTGAATTCCCAATTATACTGGTGTTTTAACGTTTTATTTTATTTTTACTTTAATTATATCGCACCAAGCTCCAAATTAATATTTAATAGTAAAAATACTTTAATTTAATTCTAACTTAGTTAAAGATGGCCATGGCAAGCGTCAAACCTTTGGATTCACTTTCCAACAGTCTACCAACTGACTCATCCTGTTCAGCACAAATCACTCAAATAATTATTTGGCAATAACACCCATTCTGCCCAAAGGTTATCTGAATGAATTATGCTGACAAGCGTTGTCCAAAATTGCTCTGTTGGTAGAGCATTGTCCTGTGAAAACAAAAGTCCAGATTTTAATTCTTGGTATGGAGATATTTCACTCAGTTAGAATTAAATGAAACTTGTGCATAAGATTTCTTAATTTATAATTAAGATAATATTTATTTCCCAAAGCATGCTTGCTAAAATATTTTAATCAAATTTTATATGAAATTCAACTATGGTAGATTTCCATTAATAAATATACAATAACACAATATTTAAGATACTGTATAATTCCCATATAGCAAAAACGAAGTTGAAAGGTGTTTACCTAGTGATTTGTTTACTTTCTTGGGAAAAATGGGTTGTTTTAGCAATCTTAATCAACTTTTATAAAAATATTTTTACAATGACTATAAAAATGTTTATCCATTTTTTGCTTTTTCAAACAAAAATGCATAATTTAACAAAATATAAATGCATTATATGGAGATGCTTGTAAGACAGAAAATGAGGAAGACAGAAAGGAAAAAAATACAAAAATATACAGGAAGCAATAAAACAAATGATTGCAATAAAATAAAATTGTTAAAACACATAACATTGTAATACTGAGCAGGTTAAAATTAGAGCTGTAAGTCACATTTTATTAATGATAAAAAATAAAGTATTTAATTGAAGCATAACAATGGATTCCTATGTGGTGGTATATCTTCATATATGCTATGTAGAGGCAGTTTTTTTTTTACAACTATGGCTATTGTGATCTTTGAAAAAATAGTACTACATGCATTTAACTCCAATTTTCAAAATTCGTTATTAACACTATTACTTTAATAGACACAGTTATATATGTAATATAAAACAATTAATAGCAATATGATAATACCTATTGGTAAATGTATTAAAAATAAAATAGTATTTTACAGTAAAAACACAATCTTAATATTTGCTAGTAAAAAACATAGTTACTCAATATGATGAATTATTCTCATTATTTCACCTTTGGCAGAGCCGCTGGAATATATGAAAATAGTAGGCACAGCATTACCTCTCACATCAGACAGATGTCCAGTTAGAATCATATCTTCTGTGAAATAAGCAGACCACACTGGACTATGTTCTTATAAGACTTCAATCTCTATGACGAACTGCTAAAATCCACAAATGTCTTGGTATAGAATCTTTTGAAAAACTACAAATAAATTAAGAAATGTAAATAAAAATATAGGTACCAATACTTTTTGTTTGAGAATCTTAACACAGAACTGACGAAACAAGGTTCAAATTTGGAGAAGTTTGGGTGAAAATTAAAGGCCTTTCACAAAAAGACATTCCATAAAAAAGGTCTCTCTACATAAAATTTAAGTTGAAAATACCCTTTTCCCACACAAAAAGATATTAAATGTAATTTTTCAGCATTTTAACAAATTACAGTACTTACGTTGTAAAAGGGTATTAAGTATTAAAAGCTTAGGACTTTTTCAGGGGCATCTGCCAACTTTGGGACTTATCTGGATTGATTTAAATGAAACATTTTTTAAATTTATCAAGAAACAAAAAATCGAGAGATTATTAAAAAATAAAACACAAAAATAATTATTGTTTTAAAAGCAATTTATTTTAATACAGTTTCCTCATACTTTGTTTTTTTAATGTGCCATTGGTGGAAAAAAGTATTTTTATATTACTATGACAATTTTGTAAAGGTTTTCTTTTCAAGATAACAGTAATAATAACACATTTTTATTATTACTACGCAAGCAATTTTTTAATAGAAAAATCACTAAGTGTACCATTTTTTGACTGAGTCAAGGATATTAAATTTTGAATGAGGGACAATATGGGTGTTTTTTTTTACAAAAAGGCATGCAGAGTGCAGATCCCCTTGAAACTGTCTCGTTGAAATTACAAGTAAGAAAAGTTGCCTTTCAGAAAGTTAAAATGACCCATTTTACATTCAGAACTTTATATCTTGCTTCATTAGCATAAAAAGGAAATAATTTTTTATAAAATAATTTTGTTGCTCATAAATATAAGAATATTATTGTGTTAGTTAGATATGAAGTTCTTTGGACATTTTTTTTTTAAACTTTGATCATGCACTTTAAAGATTGAATTTTGTTAACAACTTTTTACTCATTTTCTGATATCCTAGAATTATAAAAATTATGCATATGTGTCTTTCTGGTAACAATACAAAACTTTAATATTATTAGAACTTAATTATAAATTAATAAAATAATTTTGAGGTGATTTTCCATTAGCTGGGTACAAGTATCAAAAAGTATTTTTTTATGGTTCCAACTCTATATGAGTTACAAAAAACTAAATAAATAAAACAATATATATTTTTTAAGGTTTTGTAAAAGCATAATAAATTTGATTCTTTCTTTCCCCATTAAATCATGTAATGAATGATTGAATTGCATTAAATTTTCCAGGCACCAATATAATTTTTCCTCAATATAATTGTTTGTTTGCATTTATGGAAATAATTGCATACCGATGAAACGTTTTTTTCAGATTGTCAGTACAACCATAAGCCATTTTAACAAATTAAGGAAACTTAGCACCTTTCTACGTTAATAAAGTAAAAAATGTCAGCCTCAACTACAAGAAAAGCATTTTTCCTGCCATGACAACCAAGTTCATGTGAGACAAAGTAAAAGAATGAAAAATAACACAACTAATTCAGCAAAAACTTATTATTCAATTTTACATTTTTTGAACTGACATGCTTAAAACTGTCACCAAATCAAAACTTACACCTTTCGGAGTTAACTTCAAAATCATTTTCATCCTTGAATCCATAAAATTTTCTAACTTGATATTCCTAAAAACTTTTTTTTTTTTAAGTTAAAGATACAGCAAAACTGATGCAAATTGAAACATATATAATGCAGAAACTTGTCTAAATTGGACTAATTTAATGGCCCGAAATGAGAAAATAGTTAATTGTGTTGTTAACTTTTTTTGCATAAAGCGGAATATTTCTAACTCTAAAATGGAAAGCAATAATGAAAGAATTCATCAAAACCATCTGTAAAATGCAGAAATGTGACATAATATTAATGCAGATATAATAAATTCACTATTCAAATGCTCTATTTTCTATCTGATAACTCAGTTAAAAAAGAATAAAATCACATTGTGTAAGAAAACAACAGATGCTAGTAGTGAGAAAATAGATAATATCAGCTAATTTAAATACAAGTATGACCAGCCAATCAAATCCCACATTCATTTATTTTGCGATTGTACTTCACAATATGTGTCTCTCCTCTAAAATCGATGGGATCTGTGACTGTATCAAAGTTATTAACATACAATCCATTTTTTCAGCTAATTTTTACATTGTTTATTACACGTCTAAAAACTGCTATTCAGCTGCAGTCTCTAGTTCCGAACCAATGCTGACACAAACAACAAAATTGAACACTTGTCTTCTGTGAAGATCTTTGAGCCAAAAGTCATGCACAAACACAAAAAAGGGTAAATAAATTTCTTTATCAAATCTTGAGATATAGGCTTAATAACTCAGCCTTTTTAATCTTCTGCCTTGTCTTGTAAGTGCATAGGCCTAAACATTGATTGCTAAAATAGTTAAGTCGTAATAAAAAATAGGTTACAATAATAAGCGAATGCAAAGATAGGTAAACATACAAGATTTTACAATGTGCAAAATTGCAAAAATGTCTCAATTTTTTGATAAAGTATTAAAATTACCATAACTTTCTACTAGTATAGTACAATATTATGTACATCGACAATTAAAATTATTAAAGTACATTATAGCATACAATAGTACAATGCATTATGTAATATTATCTAAAGTACAATAATATTAAAAGGGATTATAAGAAAACGTATTGGGTAGACAGCAGCATTTGGCGAAAAGAATGAGCGATAAGTCCTTCTTTTCTGCAGCAGGCTTTAATTAGGAATACTGTGACCACGCCTGCGGCAACGATTTCCCTAGGTTGTTGGTTAATTTAGTCTGTTTATTCTGATTGCTGTACTGTTTAAAAATATTGTCTGCAGACTTTTTTGCAACAAATTAATTATATGACTTAAATGAAAAATAATAAAATAATAGTTTCCTCATCTACAAAGCCTGAATAACATGATCTGATATGACGATCCTTTTAACCAATCAACTGTCTACTTACTTACTACTACTACTCACTATTTTGTTTTGGCAACAACTGGTTTTATTGATGAGAAAATAGAAGCTATTCTTGTAATAAAAACAGGTATTTTTTATTGTTTTAATATAGATAATTTCCCCTTTTTTAAATATTGTCATGTTTGGCTTATGATTGTACTAACAGTCTAAAAAAAGTTTCACAAACAGGATAAGCCACGCAAGTTAACTAAAATACAGCCACCTGAAATAATATTTTATTAATTAGACAGTTCCCATGCGAATACCTTTTTTCAAAGTAATGATTGAATGAATTCGATTTGGAAGCAACTTGCAAATAAAATCATTCCGTCATCTCTATGTTATAAAATGCACCACTATCACAGGAGAGACCATTTCTTTCGATTTTAGGAATCCATGTAAATTTACACATAAATAGTAAAGAAACTTTTTTTTTAAAGGGCCTGTATGTTAGACAAATTTAGGAACAGATGTGTTACTATCACGCTAAAATGTAAACAAAAGATTGGCGACTGTTTGTTTGGCGCGATTTCCAAGACTGCGCCAAACGAATAACTTAATACAATGGCTAGGTTGCCATTAAAGAAAAAAATCCCCTAAATTTGGCGACTTTTTTCTTTTTTTTAACCGATAATTTTTTTTTTTTTTTTAGCGTGAGTGTAAAGCATCTAAGCCCAAATGGATAAGGAGTACTTCAATTTATGCAAAATCCCCCAGCATCTTGGTTACGTTTTTTGCCAACTTGGCGAACTTGAGGGTCTTCGAGAGTTGGCGTCATCTAGTGTTTTTATTGGAAAACCGATATGTTTCAGCTTGCGACTTTGACTTCCTATTTTCGCCGTAATACAAGCACGAGCCCAGGTACTTATGAATTGATATAGACATGTAAGCCCTAAGGACTTTGAATATATTTTCTTCATACATGCATTTTAGAAAAAAAACTGAAGTCGGATAGAAAAACTTATCGTTTCTTCAATAACAGTAGTTTATCTAGCGCGAGCTTCTTACGCCCCTGCGAATTACTTTTTAATAAAAATGTAACCAACCTTTTAAATGATATCCTTTCTCCTTAAAAAAAAGGGAAAGAAAGAAAATTCTATTTTTTAAGGTCTGAGAAAACTAGATTTGCTCGCAAATAATAATAAAAAAATCACTTTCCTCATCGATACAATGTAAAATTAGGAATAAAAGTTTTTTCTTTTTCTAAAATAATAATTTAGTTATAAATAAGAATGTATGCATAATAAATTTTTTAACCAAAAATAGAACCGACTTCAAAAACTACTACAAAGTAAAAAATATTTTTTTTTAGATAATACTTAATAAGAAATTAAATTAAGAGCATTGTATTTACCATGCATATTATTATATTTATGTACATTAATTTGATTTTTTGGAGTCGGTGCCAGCCAAGCCAAGTTAAAGCCATATTACCATTTTTAAACATTTCATCTGAAGTTATACATGTATATTTTCAAATGAGATTAGCAACTATATGTCGACAAACATTGCTTTGGAAATTAGTTAATCATTTAAATCATTGTATTTTGTACCATTGGATGAGTTGTATGTATTTTTTTTATTGTCTCGTATTTATGTAGATATAATTTATACACGTGTTACAATTTATATTGAATATTTTGTTTTGAATTTTGTACTTGGCTTGGCTGGCACAGACTCCAAAAAATCAAATTAATGTACATAAATATAATAACATGCATGGTAAATACAATGCTCTTAATTTAATTTCTTATTAACTATTATCAAAAAAATTTTTTTTTTTACTTTGTAGTAGTTTTTGAAGTAAGTTCTATTTTTGGTTAAAAAATTTATTTTTCCCTTTTTAGTAGTTTTGGAAGTCGGTTCTTTTTTTTGGTTAAAAAGTTTATTTATTTATTTATTACTTTAGTGATATCCGTATTTACATTAAACCATATTGTTGCTAATATATTTTTTATTTCACGCTAACCTTAGCAGTAGACTCGATTACGAAAGATTAGAAAATTTATCATTACTCTCATCTAATGTCTTTTAAAGCCTTTAATGATATCTATATTTATATTAAACCATATTGTTGCTAATATATTTTTTATTTCACGCTAACCTTGGCAGTAGACTTGATTATGGAAGATTAGAAATTTTATCGTTATTCTCACCTAGTCGTCTTGGATAATGTGTCATAATCGGGCTGTATACTACAGTTTTGATAACTGCGTAACTCACTGATTTCGGTGCTTATGCTTAATGTGTACTGATTTTTACGTTCCGTACAAGGTAAATACACTGCGCTAACAATGTCGCCTATAATACTACTCGGAGTAACCCCTTTCTTTCTTTCTTTCTTTATTGTCACTCTATAGTTAATATTATGTAGTAGAAATATTAAAAGACAATTGCAGAAGCATTTATACACAACTGTATTGTATAACATAATATAGATAATTGGATATTTTAAAGGCAGTTTCCAACTAGTGCGCCACAGGTGATAAATCGCCAAATATTTTCTGTACCTCATACAGTTGTATGGGAGTTGAAACAACAATGCATTTAATTATGCGCCAATAAACGCTCGTCAAAATATGCCAAACTGCTCTGAAACTACAACAATGAAACTTTTAAAAGATTCAAAAGTAGATTTGTTGTGGCATAATTTATAGTTTTTATCCGTACGTTGTATTATATTTATCCAATTCACAATTTTATGTAATTTTGCTTTTCAAATTTGGCAACACTCAAAAGTTTTAGTTTTTGTTTGGATCTTAAAAAGTTTGTTCTATGAAAATAAATCCTGTAAGTTAAAGCTGATTTAAAAATGTCAGTCTTTTTATTTTTTGCAACCTGAAAGACATCAACCCAACAACTGGTGACCCGAACGTAATAATTCTTGATAATATCCGATTTGCTTAAAATTTTGTATCTATGTTCATTGTGATAAGGCGCTCGTTGGTTAAGTATAAAGAGGGGGGGGGACAGTGGCGAATCCCCCCTTTAATTTATTCATGCAGAATTATAATCTGATAATTTAAAGCTTCTTATATGCAAATTCACGTAATAGAATATTTTAGGATATTAAATGGAAGAAATGGAATAACTATTTTTTAAATGCTTATTTTTTTACATTTTTGTTGAATTTCTGAAAAAGTACTGAACCAATTTTCATAAAATTTAAATGGGACCAATTCGAGAGTATTCTCTTTTGAATAAAAAAAAAATCACATAAATAGGACTCATAGTTCCAGAGTAATCGGTGAACATACATAAAAAAAAAAAGAATACATACACGTCGAATTGATAACCTCCTCCTTTTTTGAGTCTGTTAAAAACACATAAAATTGATAAATGGTGTTTTTGTTTCAATTTGTTCTAATGAAAAATCCTACTATGTTCAAAATGACATTTTATTTTTGGAAGAAAAGGCAATATAATGCTTTATGACATTGATTATTTGTAATTTTGCATACTGTATATGTTTAATGATTTATTGAGAAAGTAATAAGAAACAAAACTTAAATAAAAGCAAATTATAAACAAAAAAGAGGGGAGTAAATAATGGAAGACCTGTTATCTTATTACTGTTGTGTCTTCAAAAAAAAAAAGGGGGGGGGAGATAATGGAAGAACTGTAGAAAACTCTGTATTAAAAGCAATTGGTTGGAAAATGTCAGAAAAATGACCTGGAAATTTTCAAATGCTGGCCACTGTGATTGTGATAGGAAGGATCTTGTAAGAAGTAACATGTATAATTATATGTAGACTTATTATTGTATAACTAAATACAAAACATTCTTAAACATTTATCAGCTGCAATATTGAAAAATAAAATTATTTAAAAGTACTTGTAATCTGCTTTATTGTAGTTCAAAATTATTTTTAATGAGGACAGTCTTGCTCTAGAGGACTAAATCCAATGTTGCATAACAAAAACAAAAAATTAAAATTAATAAATAAATAAAATTCTGAAGGTTGATTTCAAATTGCAGGTGAAATTATTTTTACCTTCTCAGTGCTTTTACTGATGCAAAATGGGCAGGATTGGGCATTTTTTTTGCAGATGCCATTACTTAATGAAAATTTTCCATAAATAGATTTTGAATTACTACTTTATTTTGTCATGCATTTTTATTATAAATTGACTAGACGTGGTTAAAATATTTTATTTTGCTGAGTACCTGGACACATGGGTATTCCTGGAAATGAAAACGCAGATGAGGCAGCAAAACTTGCTCTTAATCCATTACACCATAAAATTATAGAAGAAAATATAAAAAAGAAAATAATTGTTTATAAAAAATTTTGTTTACACATAAATATAAGAAAATTGTTGTGTTGGTTGGAGATGAAGCCTTTCGGACAGTCTTTTATTTAACTTAACTTGGACCATGTATTTTAAAGATGGAATTTTGTAAACCACTTTTCACCGACTTCCTGATATGCTAGAATTATAAAAATTATACATAGGTGTCTTTCTGGTGACAAATTTTTTTTATATTTTTGTGAATATAAAATTTTAATATTTTTAGAACTTAATTATAAATTTATAAAATAATTTTGAGGTGACTTTCCATTAGCTGGTCACAGGTATATAAAAAAAAAACTTATGGTTCCAACTCTATATGATTTACAAAATAGAAATAAAATAAAATAAAATGGATTTTTTTTTTAAGGTTTTATGAAAGCATAATCTTTTATAATAAATGTGATTCTTTCTTTCCCCATAAAATCCTGTAATGATTGATCAACTTCATAATCACATTAAACTTCCCACGCACCAATATAATTTGTCCTCAATATAATTGTTTGTTTGCATTTATGGAAATCATTGCATACCGATGAAACATTTTTTTCAGATTGTCAGTACAAGCATAAGCCATCTTAACACATTAAGAAAACTTAGCACCTTCCTATGTTAATAAAGTAAAAAATGCCGGCCTCAACTACAAGAAAAGCATTTTTACTGTCATGACAACCAAGTTCATGTGGACAATATAAATAAAGTTAAAGAATGAAAAATAAAACAACTAATTTAGCGAAAACTTATTCAGATTTACATTTCTTGAACTGATATGCTTAAAACTGTCTCCAAATCAAAACTTACACCTTTCAAAGTTAACTTCAAAATCATTTTCATCCTTGATTCCATAAAATTTTCTAATAACTTAATATTCCTAAGAACTTTTCTTTTCTTTTGGAAGTTAAAGACACAGTAAAACTGATATTGTGTTGTTAACTTTTTTGCACAAAGCAGAATTTGTCTAACACAAAAATGGAAATGAATAATTAAAGAATTCATCAAAACCATCTGTAAAATGTAATATAATATTAATGCAGAAATAATAAATTCACTATTCAAATGCTCTATTTTTCTGTCTGATAACTCATATAAAAAAAGAATAAAATCATCTTGTAAAAGAAAACAACAGATGCTAGTAGTGAGAAAAGATATATCAGGTAATTTAAGAAAAAGAGTATGACCAAACAACCAAATCCCACATGCATTTCTCTTGCAGCGAAACTTTGCAATATGTCTCCTCTGAAAAATTGATGGAATCTGTGATTGTATTCAAGTTATTAAAATAAAATACATTTTATTAGCTAATTTTTACATTGTTTATTCAACATCCAAAATCAACTATGCAGCTGCAGTGAAAGTTCCAAATCAATACTGACACAAACAATATAACTGAACACTTGTCTTTTGTAAAGGTTTTTATGCAAAACGATACGCACAAACTCAAAAAAAGTGGAATTAAATTTCTTTAGCAGGTCTTTGGATTTAGGCTTAATAACTTATAACTCAACCTTTTTTATTTTCTGCCTTGTCTTGTAAGTGTGTAGGCCAAAACATTGATTGATAAAATAATAAAGTAACAATAAAAATTGCTAATAATAATAAAGCGAAGATGGGTAAACATACAAAATTTTACAACATGCAACACTGCAATAATGTCTCAATTTTTTGATAAAGTAAAAAAATTACCATAACTTTCTACTATTATAATCTAATATTATGTACATGTACAATTAAAATTAATAAAGTTCATTATATAATACAATAGTATAATGCATTAGGTAATATTATATAATGTACAATAATATTTTAAGGTAATGTGTAATAAGAAATAGTATTGGTCGATAGCAGCATTTGGCGAAAGAAATGGGGAGAAGGTCGAGAAGTCTCTCTTTTCTGCAGCAGGAATACTGTCACCAGTGTGACCGTTTTTTCAAGCTAAATGCAGGCTAGATTTGGACTGACAACAAGCTAAAAATTAATTCGATGATCCTGCCATCTATTGACGGTTAATATAATTAAAAAGGGATAAATCCTATTTTTGGATATAAAATCAATAAGTTCGCTTTAACACGGCCCAAATCAAAAATGGTTTGAGTAGTATTTGTTGTCCATGTACAGGACTTCACAAAAGTCATCGGATCCGTCGCTTTCGATGTGCGATAATTGTTAGAAGTACTAAATTTTAATTGACATGACATGCCCTGCTTTCAACATTGCGAAAATTATATACATTGTTGATATACATTATTATAAGTTTTTATGAAAAGATGGTGGGCTAGTCATTTATTATTCATCTACAGGGAAATGTAAAAATATAAATAGCATAACTGCAATTGTTTGATGTGCTTGTCCCCGATACTATACTATTTCTTTGATAATTGAGATACTGATATATGCGGTGCCAATAATATTTTTAATATAAAACAATGCATGTTAGATTTAATTTTGTTTTACAGGGTTGCACAAAATAATTCAAATATACTTTCGTCTAAGAGTTGCGAATGATAACTACTGAAAGGGCGCTTTCAATTGCGTCATTCATTTTTATGCTTAACTAAATTTTCGTATATCAAGGAATGTTTATACATTCTATATATATATACAGGGCTAGAAAAAAAATTGTTCGAAGGCGCTGACGTATAAGAAGGTAGTTGATGAGAGTACTTTTTAATCTGTTTCCTGATTTTTATGTGAATTAAATTTTAGTAAAGTATCTTGTTTGAATAATAAAAAAAAATCATAGTAGTAAAATATGGTGGATACATTGCTGACAATGGTTGTTATCTGCTTGGAAAGAGGTTTGTTATGCGTTTTTTAGCTAAATGAAATTTTAGTATAATATGTGGTATGGATAAAATATATAGATAATTTAATACGGTTCTGAACTAAATAATTCGAATGTATTATCGTCTATGAGCAGTGCTTTAACTTTGGTAAAAATGTATAGAGTGGCATAAAATTGATACGTGTTATTGAGATTTATTGTAGCATGCTCCCGCTTGAAAGTGAAGTGCATTAATTATATGCACTTCAACTTGGTTTCTACACAAAATAGTGTGAGTAGCATTTACAATTCATTTAAACAGGGACATGCCATGGACTATGTTGCATAATTGCATTACTGTCCGAAGACAGTTGTTTGATGAGTGCCTTATGAAATTGGTATGCATTATTAAAGTTGAGCGATAACATCTTCCGTAAACATAAAAATATATGTAATATTTAATATAAGGAAAGGGCAACTGACGTCACTGTTGGTTAAATTACTGTTGGTTTGGGAGAAAAAACTGTTCGTTCTTTACGACTCCTACAGTACACATGCACTCCGATTCCCGCAAGGTGCGAAAGAAATTTGAACGTTCGTTATGACGTCATGTGAAAACACTCTTTCGTATCGTATGCTAATTCGCAGTGCTATTCTGGGATCAGATTTTCGTACATTCGAAAACAATTACGGATGCTATACAACGTCCGAAAAGGCAGTGATAGCCGCGACCGTCGCGGAATAGCTCCTCCCAAAACCACGTCAGATATTAAGTTATAACCAATGAGAATCCGTCATATTTTAATCAAAATAATCATTATCGTATCGTAGTTTCAATAGTTGTCATAAAACTTTCAATGGCTCCGTTGTTTATAATTTGCTTGGTGAGGATAATTTTCGTCTTTTTGATAGTTTAATGTTACAATTGTAATGGAATTCTTGTTATAATGAAAAGGTAGCTATTTCAGAATGTCTGTCTATTAAATAATTAAGTGAGCTGTGTATATTTTTCGAGAAATAAAACTTTTACTGAATAAGTATTGCCATATGTATGTGTGCTTATTATAAGACACATACTTTGGCAATAATGATTCAGTTCTTACTGCAACTGATTTGTAGAAAGGATCCTCCAGCATCAGAGGCAAGTTTATCAGAATAGAATGTTCTATGCCATTATACAAGAAACACTTGGCAAATTTCAAGAACCATACAGGCCTTAATAGGTAGGAAGCCAGCAACTTACATTTTAATTAGTATTTACTTAAGAACCGACTGCTTCTGGGAAAGTTTTGAGTTTTAGTATATAAAAGTATTTTTTATAATTTAGAAAAAAAAAATTGAATGTGTGAATGTTAAAACTTAACATATACAAATGATCTTATGATTATGTACAAAGCAGCTTTATTTTAAGCTATCAGCTTTCTTGAATTTATAGATTACTTTATTATTATTATTATTTATTTCATGCTTTATATAATTAATATATATTTGATATACTGCAGATTCATATATGAAAACAATATACATTGAGATTTTCTAAATCTTAACATTTTTTTCCCCTTTTGAAAGTTATAAAAACCAAATTAATGAAGCTCAGATTTTCAAATCATTTCTGTGAATAACTGGAGAATATTGAATTTCAGTGACATGTTCATTTTCTAATAATAAAGTATGGAACTTTTTTTTCTGAGATAGTAGTATACAGAAAAATGCAGTTTTGATTAAGAGAAAACTAGAAGGATATTTGTTTATTAAATATTTTACAATGTAGTAGAAAGTTATGCTTTCAGAAACAAATTAAAGATTTTCTCTTTTTGACACTATTTAAAGTTTGTAAGCTTCTGCAAGGAAAAATAACGAACTAAGATGTTTATGGTGAGGGGGTCAGGAAATTACATCAATTTACTCACTACTGATGAAAAAATTTTCTGATGGGATAAGAAAAAATATCTATATAATTTTTTTTATTATTCATTGATTATATGTCATGTTACTCCCAAATGTTAATATTTTATTGAATGTTTAGGTATATTTTACTTAGTGGGTAAAATGAATCCTCTCTTTTTAAACATTATGAATGTGTCAGGCTGTCTAATATATTTAAAGAATAAGACATTTACATTATGAGTAGAATGTGTTTCAACAGAATACAATTCTGAATCTTAATTATTTTATTTAAAGAAACTAAAATTTGAAACAGTTGCCACATTATTTTTACTGTTATCAAAGGTATCTCCTCTAATGTGATTAAATTGGTAAATAAAATTCCCCCCCCCCCACACACACACTTAAAAAAAATTCTTTGCAAAAATGAATCATCACATCAACTGGCTTTTTTTTAATTTCATTTCTTAAATTTGCATTTTAAAAACAAATGATAAAGAAGATTATTTTATTTCTAATTACTTATTTTCATACATCAAACATAATGAGTAGAACTCTGTTTTTTGTTGTTGTTGTTTTTGTCTGAGATTGTGATGTAAATTTAAATTAATTTAAAATATTACGTTAATTTGAGATTTCTGTGAAAAATTCTGTAAGAAATAAAATGCTTGAAAGTTAAACTTGTAGAAAGCTTTTAATCACCATTTCAATATTCCCTTCCAACCCTAATATTATATTTATATGTAAACAATGCTTATTTATTCCTTGCATCTTATTAAAATAGGGATTGAAAGTTCTAAAAGTCAAAAGACTCATTAATGCAATTTATTTTTAATTTATATATTTATAACTGTAGTAAAATTGCATATTTTCAACTATAAACAAAATAGAAAGAATGGCTTTAATAAAACCTGCTAAAAATTTAACTTTATATCAAGTGCCAGAGCTGTTCATACAGAGATAATCAGCAAAAGCTTTCAAAATATTATTTATTTTCATTGGTATATTAAAGTTTAATATCTTTCATATGGAAAATGCAATATTTAAAAAAAAGAAAAAATCTTCAATAATTAAATTTTACCATGTATTTTTTATTCTTTTGCATTTTATTTTAAAAATATTGTAAATGCAATAAAATATTTAATAACAAAGACTTTCAGATTTAGTAACAATAGAAAATTGGGTACTTTTCGGTTAGCCGGACGCCAGTGATATATGTACATATATAAATATGTATGTATAAAAATATTTATTCATTCATATATGTATGTATATATATGTGTATGTGTGCCAGTGATATATATACACATGTATATATATCACTGGCACCCGGCTAACCGAAAATTGCTACTATATTTGAAACGATGATTTCAAGAACTTTATTCCTTTTCAAATGTATTTGAATATAATTCTGACACATTGATTAATTATTCTCTTAATGAGATTCGAAGCAGATTATAAAAGAAAAATGTAAATTTTAACTGTCCTGGAACTGTGACTTTTTTATGTAACTGCTACATATTTTTTTTTTTTTTAAAGAAAGTCCAATGAAAAATAAAAGAAATTGATTATTATTTATAATTTTATTTAATGTATAATTATTGAAAAGATAAAAATTTTTAAAACGCACAAATTATGTAAGATAAGAACAGCAAAAGATGGATAAGGATTTAAAAAGAAAGAAAACATCTCTAACTTATCATTTATAAATTGCTGCCACTGGCAATTGTTATTATTATTTTATCCACCACTATTTCAAAACAATGACCTTCATCACAAATGTTTGGGGTAGATTGATTTAGAAATAGCGGTAGGGAAAATAATAAAAACCACCAGTGACAGCCCTGTTTTTGTACTTTATGTATTAAATTCAAATTAATGCATTATATTAATCAGTACTTAAATTTCAAATCTTCTTTTAGACTGAGTTTTTGGCTATTCAAATTAAAAAGTGTGTATATATAAAAAGTATAAAATATATAAAAAGTGTATATAAGCTAATTAATGAATAAACAATTTGAATATATAATAATACACAAATAAAATGAAATTAAATAAAAATATTTTATTCTTCAACATTTTTCAAAAATACAAGAAAGTGGCTATATATATATTTTTTTTCTAGTAGATAATACACACGTAGTTTAAAAAATTATATTATAATTAATAATTACTGCAATGAAAAAAGATGTAGCATAGGAGAAAATTTTCAGCTAAGCACTCATCAAAACCTACGGTTATATGTAAAATAACTAAATAAAATCGCATTTTAATAGCATGTATTTCTTGAAACAAGTATTATGTTTAAAAAATATGCAGCATATAACAATTTAATTAGTAGCTCTTTGTGTAAAGACATAAGAAGAGAATCAATTCCCCCCCCTCCTGAATTTTGAAGCTTTAAATATTTGTTTTTTTTTAAAACTTTGACATCTAAACAAAAATGTTTAAATTTACTTAACACATGTGACTTAAAATAGTTAAACACTTAGAGAGAGTAGTTATATTTGAATGTAAAAGTGCTTTTTATATATTATAATAGTAATCATCATCAATTTATTACCCCCCCCCTCCCCCACTTCCAAGGATTTTGCTCAATTGATACCAATATGCTATGAGAATATCCTAGGTACTTCTAATTATTAAATAATATACATATAAATAAATAAACGTTTAAAAGATATCATCTAATGGTCAAAATAAATATTTCAAGTAAACTGCTTGTTATCTCAAAATTAAATTGAGGTTGCAAAAAACATTAAAAATCTGTACATTACTAACATAACATAAAATTGTAACTAAAATGTGATTCTCAAGTGATCATGACATTCATATAATCTTTTCACAACTAAAAATAATTCATTAATATATGTTACAATTTATATTTATCTACTCTAGATGGTTACCAAAACTTTTTATATTCAAACATGTGTCTTTATAAACATACACAATTTTTATTTGATAAATATATGCACCTTTAATTCCTGCAATCCATGGTTCATATTAATCTACCTTTAAAAAGAATACTACAACTTTAAAATCATCTTCCACCTGCCTTTAAATATACAAGCAATTTTTAGAATATACGTAATTTATTTAATAATTAAATAAAAGTTTTTTATTAGCAAAATTCAGACAATTGCAAGCAAAATATTGTAATAAATACTTACTTTTTAAGCAAAAGATTAACAAAATATACTATAATATGCCTCACAAATGGGATAAAAGAGTCTTAATATTGAAAAATATTAGAAACTTTCTTATTAAAATGCCTTATAAACTGTAAACAATCACAAAAGTTGTGTACAAAAAGGGCTTTTCACCTACTTTGAGAGGGCGAAATCAACGTCCGAAATTTTGTAAACATTCGAAATAATATTTCGCACGTAACTTTTCGCCAAGTACGAAAAGAAGTGCCTCAGAATACCGTTTTTCTTTGAGGAGGCAACGATGACATCAAAGTGATGTCACTGAGGGGGGCGTTCCGCCGAATTTTCGTATTCGGACGATGCCAGAATTCGAGTATTGAGATGGAGAGCGATTTGATTGTTCTACGTTAAACTCGTCTGTGCTATAATTGGCCTACGTCGCCATGACGATTCCTGCAATGGTAGCTGCGATAAAAATGCAGTGGTAGGTTGGTTGATGGAACTGTTTGTTTGTAAACATGCCCTTTCCTTATATACTTTTTTACGGAGTGCACAAAAGAATTTCATTGCATTTTCGTTTATGATAGAGAAATGTAAGAAGGGGAGTTGCAATCAGGTGATCAACTATTGTTCTTCACTTGGAGGTCAGGGTAGTTCCACCAATCAGAACTGACTATTTGTAGTGTGTGACCTCCCAGCATGACGTCAATTGCAGCTGCCCTATTATGCATTTTCAAGCTTAACTTAATTTTGGTATATTATGCAGTGTGTATCTAATTTATAGACTATATATACAGGGTGCCCAAATAAATTCAAAGTACTATCTATGAAGGATAGGAATTTCTGACAATACGTTGGGATCATCTCTGGTACTATCGAACCGATTTCAAAAGTGATGGTGGCAGTTCCTCTTCAAACATATGCTATATTTTATGTTGGTGGGGTACTACACGGAGGGGAGGGGGGTGGCAAGAGTGAAAAACGTATTAAATTGCGATTCTTGCGATACTGAGGAATCTAGAAACTTGAAATTTGTCATGGTAGTTACTTATAAGGTGTAAATGACCTCTAAGAACATTTTCTAAGAAATTCAAAATTTAAAAGGGTGAAATGAAAGGAAAACGTTCTAGAAACATTCTTGATTATGATTTCTATTGAATCATTAGGCAGGGCCATAACTAGTATTTTGTTCATCAGTCGCAAGTGTGATTTTTGGTGCCCCCTCACCATTTTTCAAAATTAATTTATAAATAAAAATTTTCGATTCATTGGTCTTATTTTTTATTTTAAATCTGAAATAATTGATAGAAAGTATATATTAACCTTAAGAATGTTTAGGTTGATTTCTTTAAAAATCGACCTATCACAATCATTTCGTTTATATATTATATATGTTTATATATTATATATGTATATATTATATATAATGAAAATCTTGTCATCATAAAGTGTGAAGTACTGAATCAGTTTGAAGCTAATGAGGACAGTAAATTGATCTGTGAGTATCGTGGATGAATTCGTTAATCAAGTTATAGTTATAGTTCGTTTAGAAGGACACAGAAAAGCACAAAAACATTTAAAACTTCTCACCACGATAACGTCCGAAACACTGAACGAATTCTAACTTAATTGGAACAGTGTAGTAATCGTGTGAGTATCTTGGATGAAATCGTTAATCAAATATTGATTAAGAATTTTGCCCCTACGTTAACACATAATGAAAAAAAACAGCCCTACTAAAAGAAAAATATATAAAATCAATGAATACATTTTTACTTTGGATTATCCGATTGCAAGTTTTATTCTCAAAATTTCGTTATTTGTATTTTTGTATCGAAAGTCGAATCAAATCCTCTTTTTGCACTCCCTTCTACACTTACATCCGGGGCATATGCCTCCTTTGTTCCCCCTATTTTCGGCCGTGTTTTTAGGTATAGAAGCTTGAAATTCGACATGACTATTACTTTTAACACGCAAATGCACAGCATAGAACAGTTATTTTAAAAAATTGAAATTAAAAAGCGTTTCTAAATAACTTTTTTTTTCTTTTTTTTTTTTTTTTTAGTGAAATGACTAAAAACTTGAAATTTATCATGGCGGTTATTTTTAATATTCCAGTGGTAGCTAAAAACGGTTTCTAAAATTCTGGTTCACGCTACTCATACATTTATTTTAATTTTACGAAGATTCATTACTCAGTGAATTATAATGTTTGAAATCAGTCGCGTTGAAATTGAACTGTCCGTTGTTGAGATATTGAAACGAGGCATAGTTAGTTAAAACACCACGAGCAGGGAAGACCGAGCTATGCTCGGTCAAAATGAAATTTGAGTTCAAATATCATAACCCATGACCAAAATGACCCACTAATTGAATTTTCTCAACGTGTGATTTAGCCCAACAGTCTTCTCGTGTCCGAAAACCATAGGATTCAAAATTTAGTGTAAATAGTCTGAGTCATTTTTAAGATAAAAGAGCTTGACCCATAATGACCCACTAATCGAAATTTCTTGAACATGTGACCTAGCCTAATAGTCTTCTTGCTCCCTAAACCTGTAGGGTACTAAATTTATTTCAAATCCTCTGAACCGTTTTTAGGATAAAATAGCTTGACCCATAATGACCCATGTCCAAAATGACCCACTAATTAAATTTTCTCAAACATGTGACCTAGCCCAACAGTCTTCTCGCGCTCGGAAACCAATGGATGCAAAATTTAGTGTAAATTGAGCCGCTTTTTAGATCTTGACCCACTATGACCCAGAAATGACCCACTAATCGAATTTCTCGAACATGTGATTTAGCCCAACAGTCTTCTCGTGTCCGAAAACCATAGGATGCAAAATTTAGTGAAAATAGTCTGAGCCGTTTTTAAGATAAAAGAGCTTGACCCATAATGACCCATGACCAAAATGACCCACTAATCGAAATTTCTTGAACATGTGACCTAGCCTAATAGTATTCTTGTTCCCTAAACCTGTAGGGTGCTAAATTTATTTCAAATCCTCTGAACCGTTTTTAGGATAAAATAGCTTGACCCATAATGACCCATGACCAAAATGACCCACTAATTAAATTTTCTCGAACATGTGACCTAGCCCAACAGTCTTCTCGCGCTCGAAAACCATTGGATGCAAATTTAGTGTAACTTGAGCCGCTTATTAGATCTTGACCCACTATGACCCAGAAATGACCCACTAATCGAATTTTCTCGAACATGTGACCTAGCCCAAAGATTTTCGCGTGCCCGAAACTCGTAGGATACAAAATTTAATCAAAATCGTTAGAGCCTTTTTTTAGATAAAATTAATTTGACCCGCTTTGACCCAAAATGACCCGCTAATCGAAAGTTCTCGAGCATGTGATCCAGCCCAATAGTCTTCTCGTGCCCGAAAATAGTCGAATACAAAATTTCGTCAAAATCGTTTGAACCGTTTTTTAGATACAATTAGCTTGACCATGAAACAAAATGACCCACTAATTGAATTTTCTCGAACATGTGACCTAGCCTAACAGTAATCTCGTGCCCGAAAACCATTGGATGCAATATTTAGTATAAATTGAGCCGCTTTTTAGATCTTGACCCACAATGACCCAGAAATGACCCACTAATCGAATTTTCTCGCACATGTGACATAGCCCAATGATTTTATCCTGCTCAAAACTCGTAGGACACAAAATTTAATCAAAATCGTTAGAGCTGTTTTTTAGATAAAATTAATTTGACCCGCGTTGACCCAAAAATGACCCACTAATCCAAAGTTCTCGAACATGTGACCCAGCCCAATAGTCTTCTCGTGCCCGAAAATGGTCGGATACAAAGTTTCGTCAAAATCGTTTGAACCGGTTTTTTAGATACAATTAGCTTCACCATGACCCAAAATGACCCACTAATCAAATTTTCTCGAAAATGTGACGCATCTCAATGGTTTTTTGGTGCCCCAAAACGGTAGGACACAAAATTTCGTCAAAATCGTTAGAGCCGTTTTTAAGATGAAATTTGCATATATATATATATATATATATATAAAACCACACACAAGATTTGCTCGTATTAGAATATATGATAAAAGGGGGTCCGGTGGGTTGCGTAGGGTCCAGTCTCCTTCGTTAAATGACTAATTAGACTGATTCGTTTACATCTTTAAAGATTGATTTATTTCGCTCAGCTATGAACAGAATTTCAAATGTCGCTTAATTTATTATTTAAAAATTCTGGTTCACGCTACGCATACATTTATTTTAATGTTACGGAGATTCATTACTCAGTGAAAGTAATATGTTTGAAATCAGTCGCGTTAAAATTGGACTGTCCGTTGTTGAGATATGGAATGAGGCATAGTTGTGTTAAAACATCGTAAAAGGGGGGGGCCGGAGGGGAGCCGTGGGGTCCAGTGAACTTCATTAAATGACTAATTAGGCTGATCCGTATACATCTGTAAAGATTGATTTATTTTGTTCAGCTAGGAACTGAATTTCAAATGTCGCTTAATTTATTATTTAAAAATTCTGGTTCACGCTACTCATACATTTATTTTAATGTTACGGAGATTCATTACTCAGTGAAAGTATAATGTTTGAAATCAGTCGCGTTAAAATTGGACTGTCCGTTGTTGAGATAAGGGAATGAGGCATAGTCAGTTAAAACACCGTAAAAGGGGGGCCTTAGGGGATGCATGGGGTCTAGTGACCTTCGCTAAATGACTAATTAGGCTGATCCGTATACATCTTTGAAAATTGATTTATTTTGTTCAGCTAGGAACTGAATTTCAAATGTCGCTTAATTTATTATTTAAAAATTCTGGTTCACGCTACTCATACATTTATTTTAATGTTACGGAGATTCATTATTCAGTGAAAGTATAATGTTTGAAATCAGTCGCGTTAAAATTGGACTGTCCGTTGTTGAGATATGGAATGAGGCATAGTTGTGTTAAAACATCGTAAAAGGGGGGGGCCGGAGGGGAGCCGTGGGGTCCAGTGAACTTCATTAAATGACTAATTAGGCTGATCCGTATACATCTGTAAAGATTGATTTATTTTGTTCAGCTAGGAACTGAATTTCAAATGTCGCTTAATTTATTATTTAAAAATTCTGGTTCACGCTACTCATACATTTATTTTAATGTTACGGAGATTCATTACTCAGTGAAAGTATAATGTTTGAAATCAGTCGCGTTAAAATTGGACTGTCCGTTGTTGAGATAAGGGAATGAGGCATAGTCAGTTAAAACACCGTAAAAGGGGGGCCTTAGGGGATGCATGGGGTCTAGTGACCTTCGCTAAATGACTAATTAGGCTGATCCGTATACATCTTTGAAAATTGATTTATTTTGTTCAGCTAGGAACTGAATTTCAAATGTCGCTTAATTTATTATTTAAAAATTCTGGTTCACGCTACTCATACATTTATTTTAATGTTACGGAGATTCATTATTCAGTGAAAGTATAATGTTTGAAATCAGTCGCGTTGAAATTGGACTGTCCGTTGTTGAGATATGGAAATGAGGCATAGTTAAAACACCGTAAAAGGGGGGCCGGAGGGGATGCATGGGGTCTAGTGACCTTCGTTAAATGACTAATTAGGCTGATCCGTATACATCTTTGAAAATTGATTTATTTTGTTCAGCTAGGAACTGAATTTCAAATGTCGCTTAGTTTATTATTTAAAAATTCTGGTTCACGCTACTCATACATTTATTTTAATGTTACGGAGATTCATTACTCAGTGTATAAAGTTTGAAATCAGTCTCGTTGAAATTGGACTGTCCATTGTTGAGATATGTGAACGAGGCATAGTTAGTTAAAACATCGTAAAACGGTGGCCGTAGGGGAGGCGTGGGGTCCAGTGACCTTCATTAAATGACTAATAAGGCTGATCCATATACATCTTTAAAGATTGATTTATTTCGTTCAGCTAGGAACTGAATTTCAAATGTCGCTTAATTTATTATTTAAAAATTCTGGTTCATGCTACTCATACATTTATTCAAATGTTATGGAGATTCATTACTAAGTGAAAGTATAATGTTTGAAATCAGTCGCGTTGAAATTGGACTGTCCGTTGTTGAGATATGGAAACGAGGCATAGTTAGTTAAAACACCGTAAAAGGGGGGCCGGAGGGGAGGCGTGGGGTCCAGTGACCTTCATAAAATGACTAATTAGGCTGATCCGTATACATCTTTAAAGACTGATTTATTTTGTTCAGCTAGGAACTGAATTTCAAATGTCGCTTAGTTTATTATTTAAAAATTCTGGTTCATGCTACTCATACATTTATTTAAATGTTACGGAGATTCATTACTAAGTGAAAGTATAATGTTTGAAATCAGTCGCGTTGAAATTGGACTGTCCGTTGTTGAGATATGGAAATGAGGCATAGTTAAAACACCGTAAAAGGGGGCCGGAGGGGATGCATGGGGTCTAGTGACCTTCGTTAAATGACTAATTAGGCTGATCCGTATACATCTTTGAAAATTGATTTATTTTGTTCAGCTAGGAACTGAATTTCAAATGTCGCTTAGTTTATTATTTAAAAATTCTGGTTCACGCTACTCATACATTTATTTTAATGTTACGGAGATTCATTACTCAGTGTATAAAGTTTGAAATCAGTCTCGTTGAAATTGGACTGTCCATTGTTGAGATATGTGAACGAGGCATAGTTAGTTAAAACATCGTAAAAGGGGCCGGAGGGGAGGCGTGGGGTCCAGTGACCTTCATTAAATGACTAATTAGGCTGATCCGTATACATCTTTAAAGACTGATTTATTTTGTTCAGCTAGGAACTGAATTTCAAATGTCGCTTAGTTTATTATTTAAAAATTCTGGTTCATGCTACTCATACATTTATTTAAATGTTACGGAGATTCATTACTAAGTGAAAGTATAATGTTTGAAATCAGTCGCGTTGAAATTGGACTGTCCGTTGTTGAGATATGGAAATGAGGCATAGTTAAAACACCGTAAAAGGGGGCCGGAGGGGATGCATGGGGTCTAGTGACCTTCGTTAAATGACTAATTAGGCTGATCCGTATACATCTTTGAAAATTGATTTATTTTGTTCAGCTAGGAACTGAATTTCAAATGTCGCTTAGTTTATTATTTAAAAATTCTGGTTCACGCTACTCATACATTTATTTTAATGTTACGGAGATTCATTACTCAGTGTATAAAGTTTGAAATCAGTCTCGTTGAAATTGGACTGTCCATTGTTGAGATATGTGAACGAGGCATAGTTAGTTAAAACATCGTAAAAGGGGCCGGAGGGGAGGCGTGGGGTCCAGTGACCTTCATTAAATGACTAATTAGGCTGATCCGTATACATCTTTAAAGACTGATTTATTTTGTTCAGCTAGGAACTGAATTTCAAATGTCGCTTAATTTATTATTTAAAAATTCTGGTTCACGCTACTCATACATTTATTTTAATGTTACGGAGATTCATTACTCAGTGAAAGTATTGTTGTGAGCTCGGGGTTCGAAAGGACTGTTGCCAATATATAAGAACAATAAAAAGGCTTTATTCACTATAAACAGTGCAATACGATCACAAATATCTTCTGAAAATTACAAGATATTCAGTAATCTTCAAATCCAATAACAGCACAGCAAAATTTCTCACAGAACAATATAGCGTATTGTTCAATACTAAATCGATCACAGTTCTGAATGCAAAGCCTAATGCAAAGCCTCTCGTGCGTATTCAATCGCATTTGACAGAGAACTAACTGAACTGAACTGGTCGGAGGCCCTTATATAGGCTTTAAAGATCTTTCCAGATTATTCCAGAGCCTTCAGATGCTAGAAATTACCAGAAAGTGCTTTAACTTTCGATAGAGAACCCAAGCAAGAAAGGATCCCAATGTATAGGTATAAGGGGGGTGTGGTTGCACAAAAAGTCGCCAAATCCGTGGCCAACTTGGCGACATTTGGCGATATATCGCCAAATTTGGCGACAAAAATAAGTCGCCAAAACCATCGCCAACTTGGCGATAAACCCATTCCTTGGCGATTTTCCAATAGAACTCCATTATAAAGATGAGGGTGTAAGGTTGTTTTCCTTGCAAACCATCTGAGGCCTTTAGCATTGAGTTACATGATGCTCAATAGGAAATACATTAATAATACTGCAATTTTCACAATAATAAAATGAAATAAATTTAAACAAATGGAATATTTACAGATATATACAAAATTCATAACATTGCCCCCCTCTCAAGGACTGCACGTCCCGGCAGTTCAACCTTTGATCGGAAAGCAAACCCGTTGCCAACAAATGCTATACTATTCAAAACACTTAAAGCAAACATGCAAAATAACCATTAAACACATTCATAATGCTGAATTATACAAAATATACACTTATTTAAAAAAAATTAAATTAAATTAAAGCATAGACATCATTACATACAAGTATTTAAATAATAATAACATTAATAATGATAATGCTAAGCAAAAGAAATTTTTACATTAACTTATATACAAGACCATGGTCATACTAATTTACATTATTTACATTACACTATTTACAATCAATGAACTAAGTACTATGGCCATAGTATGGAGCCAGCCTGTCGTAATGAACGACTCTAGGCTTCGAACTTGGTGACTTTCGGATCCGAATTACGACATCGTTCAGTCTGTTTAGGACTGTATAAGGACCGTCCCAGTGCGATTGCAGTTTGGGAGAAAGCCCTTTGCGTCGAGTCGGATTATAAAACCAAACCTTGTCACCTTCTTTGAATTGATGTCCCGTGGCTTTCGTGTCGTACCTGGTCTTCATCTTCTCCGTCTGTATATTGATCCGCTCTCGAGCCAAGTTGTGGATGTCTTCAAATCGTGCCTGGAGATTCTGCACATATCCCTCTGGCGATGAAGGCGCATCTGGAGGGCGACCAAAAAGCAGATCACAAGGTAAACGAAGATCACGACCGAAAAGCATCTGAGACGGGGAATAGCCGGTTGTTTCATGGACGGCGCTGCGATAGGCGAGAAGAAACAAGGGAAGTTTTTGGTCCCAGTCTTGTTGGTTTCTCGATACTAGAAGTGAGAGATTGTTGCGGATGGTACGATTAAATCTCTCAACCATGCCATCCGATTGTGGATGTAAAGGCGTCGTCCTAGTTTTGTCCATTCCGAGAAGTTGACAGAGACCCTCAATCACAGCAGAGATGAAATTTCTCCACTGGTCAGAATGCATTTGAAGGGGGACTCCATACCTTGATATCCACTGGTGTACCAGGGCATCCGCAACCGTAGAAGCTTCTTGATCAGGGATGGCATAAACTTCAGGCCATTTCGTGAAGTAGTCCATGACAACAAGGAGGTATTTGTTGCCATCAGCACTTCTTGGCAGAGGGCCTAGGATGTCAAGGGCGATGCGTTCGAAATGTGCTCCTACATTGTAGAGATGTAGTCTTCCTCGGCTACGTTTCTTTGGTCCTTTTCGAGCAGCACATGCATCGCAAGATTTGCACCATCGTTCGACGTCAGCTCTCGCTTTTCCCCAGAAGAAGCGCTCTCGGACTCTATGTAATGTTTTCATGACTCCAAAATGGCCACCAGTGGGACTGCCATGTAATTCCTTGAGGACCTCTGGTATTCGGGATCGAGGAAGTACCAACTGCCATCGAGATGTCTTCCCATCTTCCGATTCGAATTTTCGGAACAGGACACCATTCCTTACGTGGAGAGAGTTCCAAAGAGCCCAATATTGCTTCGTAGTAGGACTGTAAGTCGAGATGTCTTTCCAACTGGGCTTCGTGCTAGAAGATTCTAATAACTCCAAGATTGGTTTGATCTCAGAGTCTGCCATTTGATCTTCTCGAATCTTCTCATCACTCCAGGAATCTGGTGGCGTTGATAGTGAAGTCTTCGTCTGGCGTATGACATGTTCGGGATTATACTTGCTCTCCGCTCTGGAACAATAGCGACAACTTTCGGGACACGGTCTTCTTGATAGGGCATCGGCGTTTCCATGCGATGAACCTTTACGATGCCTGATGTCAAAGTCGTATTCCTGGAGCCGTTGTATCCATCTGGCTACTTGGCCCTCTGGGTTCTTAAAATTCATCAGCCATGTTAGGGATGCGTGATCAGTACGAAGGAGAAATTTCCTGCCATAGAGATAGTGATGGAAGTGTTCTATGGCTTTCAATATAGCTAATAACTCCTTACGAGTGACGCAATAATTCCGCTCTGGTTTCGATAAACATTTGCTCCAGTATGCTACGACTCGTTCTTGGCCATCTATTTCTTGGGAAAGTACAGCGCCGACACTTTCATGACTGGCATCCGTGTCCACAATGAACTGTTTCTCGGGGTGCGGATAGTAAGGACTGGAGAGGATGTGAGAGCTTCTTTCAGCCGCTGGAAGGAATTGTCGCATTCTTGTGTCCATAGAAACTTCTGCTTGCTTTCAGTGAGCCTATGCAATGGTCTTGCGATGTTGGAGAACCCCTGGACAAACTTTCTGTAATAAGTGCATAGTCCCAGAAAGCTTCGCAACTGATGGACATTTTCCGGACGCTTCCAGTTCTTTACTGCGGACACTTTTTCAGGATCTGTTCGAACACCTTCAGCTGAGATGATGTGTCCTAAATAGTTTACTTCTCGTTGGAAGAACTTGCATTTCAAAGGGTTCAGCTTTAAATTCGCCGCTCTTAGCTTCGTTAACACTTTTCGAATATTCTCTAGATGTTCTTCAAACGTGCAGCCACCAATGATGACATCATCTAGGTAGATGAGACAAGTTTCAAAAGTCAGGCCTTTTAACACTGTCTCCATGAGGCGCTCGAACGTTGCTGGGGCATTGCAGAGCCCGAACGGCATAACTTTAAATTGCCAAAGTCCTTGTCCAGTAGTAAATGCGGTCTTCTCTTTGTCATCAGGATGGATCTCTACCTGCCAATATCCACTCTTCAAATCCAGTGTGGAAAACCATTTATATCCTGAAAGAGTATCTAGCGTGTCGTCTATTCTTGGTAGAGGATAGCTGTCCTTCTTCGTGATATCATTAAGTTTACGATAATCCACACAAAATCTTGTGGAGCCATCTTTCTTTCGGACCAACACGATGGGAGAGGCCCACGGACTTGATGACGGTTCGATGATGTCACTATCCTGCATCTCTCGTAAGAGCTTAGAAACCTCTTCTTGTTTTGCGAACGGCAAGCGTCTTGGATGCTGTTTAATCGGTGGATGGTCGGCAGTACCAATTCTATGACGTGTCAGAGAAGTGCGACCTATATCATTCTCGTTTTGTGAAAACACATCCTTAAATTCCTGGAACAGTCTTTCTGCGGCATGTCTCTGCTCAGGAGATAAATTCCCATTTCGTCCAATTACAGGTGTTAAACTTGTAGGCGGCTCCGATAACATCAAGCTCGGGTCTTTGCATACACAGGTGACTGGAGCACAGGTTGCAAGCACTTCACCCTTCTGGATAATTCTAGACTTTTCACTTACGTTTGCAATTCTCACGGGTATCACATCTCTCGACAGATCTACCAGCGCTGATGCTATTAGCACTCTCTTTGGGCTCTTCTCAGGATATCCAGTCAAGCCATACTGGAAAATTCTTTCGTTTCCAGTTACTCCAGGTATCATCATTTCGGTTCGAGGAGGGATGGTAACATCTGCCTTGGCTGTGATCCGTTGAATGGACCCGGACTCATTTCCAAGTTTGAAAATAGTGACATCTTCTTGAGCAGAGCGTAACTCATTATTCTTAAAATCCAGTGTAAATCCATGCTCTTTTAAAAAGTCCAGTCCGAGTATGAAAGGGTCTGAAATATCGGCCACATAGACTGTATGGTGGTAAGCGGAGTTCCCAAACTTTATTTTCAGTGTCATTCTTCCATGTATATCGATCTTATCTTCGGTCACAGTTTGAAGAATAACACGCGGCGGGGTCCAGAAGAGTTTTTCTTTCAGCCGCTGAGCTAGATCTTTCCGAATGATGGTCACATTGGCTCCTGTATCGATGATCATATTACAGGGCAAATCATTCACGCTTCCGACTAGAAAAACTCCGTTCTCGCCGCAACTTCTTGCAGAAATTTCACATACTTGAAAATGGTGCTTCTCAAAATCTGGCAACCTCCGCCCCGCAAGATGGCCATTAATCAGTTTTCCTGCTCCTCCTTTAGCGGGAGAGATATTACCTTCGGTGCTGGGTCGTCTTGGGCAGTCGATTTGGATATGGCCTTCTCCACCGCATTTCCAGCACTTGATCTTCCTGTAAGGTTTGTTGGCCATTAAGGAGTTCATCTTTCTCATCATGTCCTTAATCTGCTGCTGTAAACTCTCCACAGCTCTATCCGACGTCTCAGGCATGTTGGCTACTCGCTCAAAGTGCCGATCTTTCCTTGTAGCTTGCTGGGCTGCCTCGAATTTCAGGGCATAAACTAAAGCCCCTTTTAAGTCACTGAGATCTGCAATCCGGAGTGCTTTCTGGATCTCAGAGTCACGCACACCATCAATAAAATGTTGCAGAGCTAAACTTTCTCTAATTTCAGTCAGACAGTCAGGATAAGCAAGATGGGAAAGTCTCTCGACATCCGTAGCAAGCTCTTGCAGGAATTCAGTGGATGTCTGCTGTCGAGATTTGAGCTGGAGTCTGCTATATTCCTTCATGCATTTCTCGCCAAAGCGCAATTCTAAGGCACTGACGAGCGTTTCAAAATCCAGCGGTTCATTTGCAGGCAAAGTCTGTAGGACGTCGGCAGCATCAGCTCGTAGAGAAGCAGCTAACTGGCAAGCCTTTGTCTGGGAATCCCATCCATTGGCGTCCGCTACGATCCCAAATTGTGTCTTAAAAACTGGCCATGAGGATTTTCCGTCATAGGTCGAGAGTTTAATAGAGGCCCGAGGAAGCATAGCTTGATACTTGACATCTTCGGGATAGTTTTCGGCAGGTATCTTTTGTTTCTTCACATTTTCCAACTCCTTTTCTACACTCTCAATCCTTTCTTCGACGGTCTTGGCGATCTTTTGAACTTTTTCTTCTACTCTTTCTTCAACGGTCTCGGCGATCTTTTGAATTTCTTCTACTTTTCCTTCTATTTGTTGAAATCTTCCTTCAACTTTGTTTTCCACGCCGTCAATTCTGTCATTTAAAGATGTTATTTTATCCTCTATTAAGTCTTTCAACTCTCCAAGGTTGGTTGACATATCCTTCTTCATTTCATTTTTTAAGTCGCCAAGGTTGGCAGTCATTTTCTCGTCTATCGCTGACATTTCCTTCTTCATTTCTTCCGACATTTCCTTCATTTCAGCCTGATTCTCAGTCATTTCCTTCTTCATTTCTTCTTTCAACTCGCCAAGGTTGGCAGTCATTTTCTCATCCATCGCTGACATATCCTTCTTCATTTCTTCTTTCATCTCGCCAAGGTTGGTTGACATCTCAGCCTGATTCGCAGCTAATTTCTCCAATAATTGTTTCAGTTCAGCCTCCAGTGCTCTGGTGATCGGCATTCAACCCCACTCCTGACACCAAATGTTGTGAGCTCGGGGTTCGAAAGGACTGATGCCAATATATAAGAACAATAAAAAGGCTTTATTCACTATAAACAGTGCAATACGATCACAAATATCTTCTGAAAATTACAAGATATTCAGTAATCTTCAAATCCAATAACAGCACAGAAAATTTCTCACAGAACAATATAGCGTATTGTTCAATACTAAATCGATCACAGTTCTCAATGCAAAGCCTAATGCAAAGCCTCTCGTGCGTATTCAATCGCATTTGACAGAGAACTAACTGAACTGAACTGGTCGGAGGCCCTTATATAGGCTTTAAAGATCTTTCCAGATTATTCCAGAGCCTTCAGATGCTAGAAATTACCAGAAAGTGCTTTAACTTTCGATAGAGAACCCAAGCAAGAAAGGATCCCAATGTATAGGTATAAGGGGGGTGTGGTTGCACAAAAAGTCGCCAAATCCGTGGCCAACTTGGCGACATTTGGCGATATATCGCCAAATTTGGCGACAAAAATAAGTCGCCAAAACCATCGCCAACTTGGCGATAAACCCATTCCTTGGCGATTTTCCAATAGAACTCCATTATAAAGATGAGGGTGTAAGGTTGTTTTCCTTGCAAACCATATGAGGCCTTTAGCATTGAGTTACATGATGCTCAATAGGAAATACATTAATAATACTGCAATTTTCACAATAATAAAATGAAATAAATTTAAACAAATGGAATATTTACAGATATATACAAAATTCATAACGGTATAATGTTTGAAATCAGTCGCGTTAAAATTGGACTGTCCGTTGTTGAGATAAGGGAATGAGGAATAGTCAGTTAAAACACCGTAAAAGGGGGGCCTTAGGGGATGCATGGGGTCTAGTGACCTTCGCTAAATGACTAATTAGGCTGATCCGTTTACATGTTTGAAAATTGATTTATTTTGTTCAGCTAGGAACTGAATTTCAAATGTCGCTTAATTTATTATTTAAAAATTCTGGTTCACGCTACTCATTTTAATGTTACGGAGATTCATTACTCAGTGAAAGTATAATGTTTGAAATCAGTCGCGTTAAAATTGGACTGTCAGTTGTTGAGATATGGGAATGAGGCATAGTTAGTTAAAACATCGTAAAAGGGGGGCCGTAGGGGAGGCGTGGGGTCCAGTGACCTTCGTTAAATGACTAATTAGGCTGATCCATATACATCTTTAAAGATTGATTTATTTCGTTCAGCTAGGAACTGAATTTCAAATGTCGCTTAATTTATTATTTAAAAATTCTGGTTCACGCTACTCATACATTTATTTTAATGTTACGGAGATTCATTATTCAGTGAAAGTATAATGTTTGAAATCAGTCGCGTTGAAATGGGACTGTCCGTTGTTGTGATATGGAAATGAGGCATAGTTAGTTAAAACATCGTAAAAGGGGGCCGGAGGGGAGGCGTGGGGTCCAGTGACCTTCGTTAAATGACTAATTAGGCTGATCCGTATACATCTTTAAAGATTGATTTATTTCGTTCAGCTAGGAACTGAATTTCAAATGTCGCTTAATTTATTATTTAAAAATTCTGGTTCACGCTACTCATACATTTATTTTAATGTTACGGAGATTCATTATTCAGTGAAAGTATAATGTTTGAAATCAGTCGCGTTGAAATGGGACTGTCCGTTGTTGTGATATGGAAATGAGGCATAGTTAGTTAAAACATCGTAAAAGGGGGCCGGAGGGGAGGCGTGGGGTCCAGTGACCTTCGTTAAATGACTAATTAGGCTGATCCGTATACATCTTTAAAGACTGATTTATTTCGTTCAGCTAGGAACTGAATTTCAAATGTCGCTTAATTTATTATTTAAAAATTCTGGTTCACGCTACTCATTTTAATGTTACGGAGATTCATTACTCAGTGAAAGTATAATGTTTGAAATCAGTCGCGTTAAAATTGGACTGTCAGTTGTTGAGATATGGGAATGAGGCATAGTTAGTTAAAACATCGTAAAAGGGGGGCCGTAGGGGAGGCGTGGGGTCCAGTGACCTTCGTTAAATGACTAATTAGGCTGATCCATATACATCTTTAAAGATTGATTTATTTCGTTCAGCTAGGAACTGAATTTCAAATGTCGCTTAATTTATTATTTAAAAATTCTGGTTCACGCTACTCATACATTTATTTTAATGTTACGGAGATTCATTATTCAGTGAAAGTATAATGTTTGAAATCAGTCGCGTTGAAATGGGACTGTCCGTTGTTGTGATATGGAAATGAGGCATAGTTAGTTAAAACATCGTAAAAGGGGGCCGGAGGGGAGGCGTGGGGTCCAGTGACCTTCGTTAAATGACTAATTAGGCTGATCCGTATACATCTTTAAAGACTGATTTATTTCGTTCAGCTAGGAACTGAATTTCAAATGTCGCTTAATTTATTATTTAAAAATTCTGGTTCACGCTACTCATACATTTATTTTAATGTTACGGAGATACATTACTAAGTGAAAGTATAATGTTTGAAATCAGTCGCATTGAAATTGGACTGTCCGTTGTTGAGATATGGAAATGAGGCATAGTTAAAACACCATAAAAGGGGGGCCGGAGGGGATGCATGGGGTCCAATGACCTTTGTTAAATGACTAATTAGGCTCATCCATATACATCTTTAAAGATTGATTTATTTCGTTCAGCTAGGAACTGAATTTCAAATGTCGCTTAGTTTATTATTTAAAAATTCTGGTTCACGTTACTCATACATTTATTTTAATGTTACGGAGATTCATTACTCAGTGTATAAAGTTTGAAATCAGTCTCGTTGAAATTGGACTGTCCATTGTTGAGATATGTGAACGAGGCATAGTTAGTTAAAACATCGTAAAAGGGTGGCCGTAGGGGAGGCGTGGGGTCCAGTGACCTTCATTAAATGACTAATAAGGCTGATCCATATACATCTTTAAAGATTGATTTATTTCGTTCAGCTAGGAACTGAATTTCAAATGTCACTTAATTTATTATTTAAAAATTCTGGTTCATGCTACTCATACATTTATTCAAATGTTACGGAGATTCATTACTAAGTGAAAGTATAATGTTTGAAATCAGTCGCATTGAAATTGGACTGTCCGTTGTTGAGATATGGAAATGAGGCATAGTTAAAACACCGTAAAAGGGGGGCCGGAGGGGATGCATGGGGTCTAGTGAACTTCGTTAAATGACTAATTAGGCTGATCCGTATACATCTTTGAAAATTGATTTATTTTGTTCAGCTAGGAACTGAATTTCAAATGTCGCTTAGTTTATTATTTAAAAATTCTGGTTCACGCTACTCATACATTTATTTTAATGTTACGGAGATTCATTACTCAGTGTATAAAGTTTGAAATCAGTCTCGTTGAAATTGGACTGTCCATTGTTGAGATATGTGAACGAGGCATAGTTAGTTAAAACATCGTAAAACGGTGGCCGTAGGGGAGGCGTGGGGTCCAGTGACCTTCATTAAATGACTAATAAGGCTGATCCATATACATCTTTAAAGATTGATTTATTTCGTTCAGCTAGGAACTGAATTTCAAATGTCGCTTAATTTATTATTTAAAAATTCTGGTTCATGCTACTCATACATTTATTCAAATGTTATGGAGATTCATTACTAAGTGAAAGTATAATGTTTGAAATCAGTCGCGTTGAAATTGGACTGTCCGTTGTTGAGATATGGAAACGAGGCATAGTTAGTTAAAACACCGTAAAAGGGGGGCCGGAGGGGATGCATGGGGTCTAGTGACCTTCGTTAAATGAATAATTAGGCTGATCCGTATACATCTTTGAAAATTGATTTATTTTGTTCAGCTAGGAACTGAATTTCAAATGTCGCTTAATTTATTATTTAAAAATTCTGGTTCACGCTACTCATACATTTATTTTAATGTTACGGAGATTCATTACTCAGTGAAAGTATAGTGTTTGAAATCAGTCACGTTGAAATTGGACTGTCCGTTGTTGTGATATGGAAATGAGGCATAGTTAGTTAAAACATCGTAAAAGGGGCCGGAGGGGAGGCGTGGGGTCCAGTGACCTTCATTAAATGACTAATTAGGCTGATCCGTATACATCTTTAAAGACTGATTTATTTCGTTCAGCTAGGAACTGAATTTCAAATGTCGCTTAATTTATTATTTAAAAATTCTGGTTCATGCTACTCATACATTTATTCAAATGTTATGGAGACTCATTACTAAGTGAAAGTATAATGTTTGAAATCAGTCGCGTTGAAATTGGACTGTCCGTTGTTGAGATATGGAAACGAGGCATAGTTAGTTAAAACACCGTAAAAGGGGGGCCGGAGGGGATGCATGGGGTCTAGTGACCTTCGTTAAATGAATAATTAGGCTGATCCGTATACATCTTTGAAAATTGATTTATTTTGTTCAGCTAGGAACTGAATTTCAAATGTCGCTTAATTTATTATTTAAAAATTCTGGTTCACGCTACTCATACATTTATTTTAATGTTACGGAGATTCATTACTCAGTGAAAGTATAGTGTTTGAAATCAGTCACGTTGAAATTGGACTGTCCGTTGTTGTGATATGGAAATGAGGCATAGTTAGTTAAAACATCGTAAAAGGGGCCGGAGGGGAGGCGTGGGGTCCAGTGACCTTCATTAAATGACTAATTAGGCTGATCCGTATACATCTTTAAAGACTGATTTATTTTGTTCAGCTAGGAACTGAATTTCAAATGTCGCTTAATTTATTATTTAAAAATTCTGGTTCACGCTACTCATACATTTATTTTAATGTTACGGAGATTCATTACTCAGTGAAAGTATTGTTGTGAGCTCGGGGTTCGAAAGGACTGTTGCCAATATATAAGAACAATAAAAAGGCTTTATTCACTATAAACAGTGCAATACGATCACAAATATCTTCTGAAAATTACAAGATATTCAGTAATCTTCAAATCCAATAACAGCACAGCAAAATTTCTCACAGAACAATATAGCGTATTGTTCAATACTAAATCGATCACAGTTCTGAATGCAAAGCCTAATGCAAAGCCTCTCGTGCGTATTCAATCGCATTTGACAGAGAACTAACTGAACTGAACTGGTCGGAGGCCCTTATATAGGCTTTAAAGATCTTTCCAGATTATTCCAGAGCCTTCAGATGCTAGAAATTACCAGAAAGTGCTTTAACTTTCGATAGAGAACCCAAGCAAGAAAGGATCCCAATGTATAGGTATAAGGGGGGTGTGGTTGCACAAAAAGTCGCCAAATCCGTGGCCAACTTGGCGACATTTGGCGATATATCGCCAAATTTGGCGACAAAAATAAGTCGCCAAAACCATCGCCAACTTGGCGATAAACCCATTCCTTGGCGATTTTCCAATAGAACTCCATTATAAAGATGAGGGTGTAAGGTTGTTTTCCTTGCAAACCATCTGAGGCCTTTAGCATTGAGTTACATGATGCTCAATAGGAAATACATTAATAATACTGCAATTTTCACAATAATAAAATGAAATAAATTTAAACAAATGGAATATTTACAGATATATACAAAATTCATAACATTGCCCCCCTCTCAAGGACTGCACGTCCCGGCAGTTCAACCTTTGATCGGAAAGCAAACCCGTTGCCAACAAATGCTATACTATTCAAAACACTTAAAGCAAACATGCAAAATAACCATTAAACACATTCATAATGCTGAATTATACAAAATATACACTTATTTAAAAAAAATTAAATTAAATTAAAGCATAGACATCATTACATACAAGTATTTAAATAATAATAACATTAATAATGATAATGCTAAGCAAAAGAAATTTTTACATTAACTTATATACAAGACCATGGTCATACTAATTTACATTATTTACATTACACTATTTACAATCAATGAACTAAGTACTATGGCCATAGTATGGAGCCAGCCTGTCGTAATGAACGACTCTAGGCTTCGAACTTGGTGACTTTCGGATCCGAATTACGACATCGTTCAGTCTGTTTAGGACTGTATAAGGACCGTCCCAGTGCGATTGCAGTTTGGGAGAAAGCCCTTTGCGTCGAGTCGGATTATAAAACCAAACCTTGTCACCTTCTTTGAATTGATGTCCCGTGGCTTTCGTGTCGTACCTGGTCTTCATCTTCTCCGTCTGTATATTGATCCGCTCTCGAGCCAAGTTGTGGATGTCTTCAAATCGTGCCTGGAGATTCTGCACATATCCCTCTGGCGATGAAGGCGCATCTGGAGGGCGACCAAAAAGCAGATCACAAGGTAAACGAAGATCACGACCGAAAAGCATCTGAGACGGGGAATAGCCGGTTGTTTCATGGACGGCGCTGCGATAGGCGAGAAGAAACAAGGGAAGTTTTTGGTCCCAGTCTTGTTGGTTTCTCGATACTAGAAGTGAGAGATTGTTGCGGATGGTACGATTAAATCTCTCAACCATGCCATCCGATTGTGGATGTAAAGGCGTCGTCCTAGTTTTGTCCATTCCGAGAAGTTGACAGAGACCCTCAATCACAGCAGAGATGAAATTTCTCCACTGGTCAGAATGCATTTGAAGGGGGACTCCATACCTTGATATCCACTGGTGTACCAGGGCATCCGCAACCGTAGAAGCTTCTTGATCAGGGATGGCATAAACTTCAGGCCATTTCGTGAAGTAGTCCATGACAACAAGGAGGTATTTGTTGCCATCAGCACTTCTTGGCAGAGGGCCTAGGATGTCAAGGGCGATGCGTTCGAAATGTGCTCCTACATTGTAGAGATGTAGTCTTCCTCGGCTACGTTTCTTTGGTCCTTTTCGAGCAGCACATGCATCGCAAGATTTGCACCATCGTTCGACGTCAGCTCTCGCTTTTCCCCAGAAGAAGCGCTCTCGGACTCTATGTAATGTTTTCATGACTCCAAAATGGCCACCAGTGGGACTGCCATGTAATTCCTTGAGGACCTCTGGTATTCGGGATCGAGGAAGTACCAACTGCCATCGAGATGTCTTCCCATCTTCCGATTCGAATTTTCGGAACAGGACACCATTCCTTACGTGGAGAGAGTTCCAAAGAGCCCAATATTGCTTCGTAGTAGGACTGTAAGTCGAGATGTCTTTCCAACTGGGCTTCGTGCTAGAAGATTCTAATAACTCCAAGATTGGTTTGATCTCAGAGTCTGCCATTTGATCTTCTCGAATCTTCTCATCACTCCAGGAATCTGGTGGCGTTGATAGTGAAGTCTTCGTCTGGCGTATGACATGTTCGGGATTATACTTGCTCTCCGCTCTGGAACAATAGCGACAACTTTCGGGACACGGTCTTCTTGATAGGGCATCGGCGTTTCCATGCGATGAACCTTTACGATGCCTGATGTCAAAGTCGTATTCCTGGAGCCGTTGTATCCATCTGGCTACTTGGCCCTCTGGGTTCTTAAAATTCATCAGCCATGTTAGGGATGCGTGATCAGTACGAAGGAGAAATTTCCTGCCATAGAGATAGTGATGGAAGTGTTCTATGGCTTTCAATATAGCTAATAACTCCTTACGAGTGACGCAATAATTCCGCTCTGGTTTCGATAAACATTTGCTCCAGTATGCTACGACTCGTTCTTGGCCATCTATTTCTTGGGAAAGTACAGCGCCGACACTTTCATGACTGGCATCCGTGTCCACAATGAACTGTTTCTCGGGGTGCGGATAGGTAAGGACTGGAGAGGATGTGAGAGCTTCTTTCAGCCGCTGGAAGGAATTGTCGCATTCTTGTGTCCATAGAAACTTCTGCTTGCTTTCAGTGAGCCTATGCAATGGTCTTGCGATGTTGGAGAACCCCTGGACAAACTTTCTGTAATAAGTGCATAGTCCCAGAAAGCTTCGCAACTGATGGACATTTTCCGGACGCTTCCAGTTCTTTACTGCGGACACTTTTTCAGGATCTGTTCGAACACCTTCAGCTGAGATGATGTGTCCTAAATAGTTTACTTCTCGTTGGAAGAACTTGCATTTCAAAGGGTTCAGCTTTAAATTCGCCGCTCTTAGCTTCGTTAACACTTTTCGAATATTCTCTAGATGTTCTTCAAACGTGCAGCCACCAATGATGACATCATCTAGGTAGATGAGACAAGCTTCAAAAGTCAGGCCTTTTAACACTGTCTCCATGAGGCGCTCGAACGTTGCTGGGGCATTGCAGAGCCCGAACGGCATAACTTTAAATTGCCAAAGTCCTTGTCCAGTAGTAAATGCGGTCTTCTCTTTGTCATCAGGATGGATCTCTACCTGCCAATATCCACTCTTCAAATCCAGTGTGGAAAACCATTTATGTCCTGAAAGAGTATCTAGCGTGTCGTCTATTCTTGGTAGAGGATAGCTGTCCTTCTTCGTGATATCATTAAGTTTACGATAATCCACACAAAATCTTGTGGAGCCATCTTTCTTTCGGACCAACACGATGGGAGAGGCCCACGGACTTGATGACGGTTCGATGATGTCACTATCCTGCATCTCTCGTAAGAGCTTAGAAACCTCTTCTTGTTTTGCGAACGGCAAGCGTCTTGGATGCTGTTTAATCGGTGGATGGTCGGCAGTACCAATTCTATGACGTGTCAGAGAAGTGCGACCTATATCATTCTCGTTTTGTGAAAACACATCCTTAAATTCCTGGAACAGTCTTTCTGCGGCATGTCTCTGCTCAGGAGATAAATTCCCATTTCGTCCAATTACAGGTGTTAAACTTGTAGGCGGCTCCGATAACATCAAGCTCGGGTCTTTGCATACACAGGTGACTGGAGCACAGGTTGCAAGCACTTCACCCTTCTGGATAATTCTAGACTTTTCACTTACGTTTGCAATTCTCACGGGTATCACATCTCTCGACAGATCTACCAGCGCTGATGCTATTAGCACTCTCTTTGGGCTCTTCTCAGGATATCCAGTCAAGCCATACTGGAAAATTCTTTCGTTTCCAGTTACTCCAGGTATCATCATTTCGGTTCGAGGAGGGATGGTAACATCTGCCTTGGCTGTGATCCGTTGAATGGACCCGGACTCATTTCCAAGTTTGAAAATAGTGACATCTTCTTGAGCAGAGCGTAACTCATTATTCTTAAAATCCAGTGTAAATCCATGCTCTTTTAAAAAGTCCAGTCCGAGTATGAAAGGGTCTGAAATATCGGCCACATAGACTGTATGGTGGTAAGCGGAGTTCCCAAACTTTATTTTCAGTGTCATTCTTCCATGTATATCGATCTTATCTTCGGTCACAGTTTGAAGAATAACACGCGGCGGGGTCCAGAAGAGTTTTTCTTTCAGCCGCTGAGCTAGATCTTTCCGAATGATGGTCACATTGGCTCCTGTATCGATGATCATATTACAGGGCAAATCATTCACGCTTCCGACTAGAAAAACTCCGTTCTCGCCGCAACTTCTTGCAGAAATTTCACATACTTGAAAATGGTGCTTCTCAAAATCTGGCAACCTCCGCCCCGCAAGATGGCCATTAATCAGTTTTCCTGCTCCTCCTTTAGCGGGAGAGATATTACCTTCGGTGCTGGGTCGTCTTGGGCAGTCGATTTGGATATGGCCTTCTCCACCGCATTTCCAGCACTTGATCTTCCTGTAAGGTTTGTTGGCCATTAAGGAGTTCATCTTTCTCATCATGTCCTTAATCTGCTGCTGTAAACTCTCCACAGCTCTATCCGACGTCTCAGGCATGTTGGCTACTCGCTCAAAGTGCCGATCTTTCCTTGTAGCTTGCTGGGCTGCCTCGAATTTCAGGGCATAAACTAAAGCCCCTTTTAAGTCACTGAGATCTGCAATCCGGAGTGCTTTCTGGATCTCAGAGTCACGCACACCATCAATAAAATGTTGCAGAGCTAAACTTTCTCTAATTTCAGTCAGACAGTCAGGATAAGCAAGATGGGAAAGTCTCTCGACATCCGTAGCAAGCTCTTGCAGGAATTCAGTGGATGTCTGCTGTCGAGATTTGAGCTGGAGTCTGCTATATTCCTTCATGCATTTCTCGCCAAAGCGCAATTCTAAGGCACTGACGAGCGTTTCAAAATCCAGCGGTTCATTTGCAGGCAAAGTCTGTAGGACGTCGGCAGCATCAGCTCGTAGAGAAGCAGCTAACTGGCAAGCCTTTGTCTGGGAATCCCATCCATTGGCGTCCGCTACGATCCCAAATTGTGTCTTAAAAACTGGCCATGAGGATTTTCCGTCATAGGTCGAGAGTTTAATAGAGGCCCGAGGAAGCATAGCTTGATACTTGACATCTTCGGGATAGTTTTCGGCAGTTATCTTTTGTTTCTTCACATTTTCCAACTCCTTTTCTACACTCTCAATCCTTTCTTCGACGGTCTTGGCGATCTTTTGAACTTTTTCTTCTACTCTTTCTTCAACGGTCTCGGCGATCTTTTGAATTTCTTCTACTTTTCCTTCTATTTGTTGAAATCTTCCTTCAACTTTGTTTTCCACGCCGTCAATTCTGTCATTTAAAGATGTTATTTTATCCTCTATTAAGTCTTTCAACTCTCCAAGGTTGGTTGACATATCCTTCTTCATTTCATTTTTTAAGTCGCCAAGGTTGGCAGTCATTTTCTCGTCTATCGCTGACATTTCCTTCTTCATTTCTTCCGACATTTCCTTCATTTCAGCCTGATTCTCAGTCATTTCGTTCTTCATTTCTTCTTTCAACTCGCCAAGGTTGGCAGTCATTTTCTCATCCATCGCTGACATATCCTTCTTCATTTCTTCTTTCATCTCGCCAAGGTTGGTTGACATCTCAGCCTGATTCGCAGCTAATTTCTCCAATAATTGTTTCAGTTCAGCCTCCATTGCTCTGGTGATCGGCATTCAACCCCACTCCTGACACCAAATGTTGTGAGCTCGGGGTTCGAAAGGACTGATGCCAATATATAAGAACAATAAAAAGGCTTTATTCACTATAAACAGTGCAATACGATCACAAATATCTTCTGAAAATTACAAGATATTCAGTAATCTTCAAATCCAATAACAGCACAGAAAATTTCTCACAGAACAATATAGCGTATTGTTCAATACTAAATCGATCACAGTTCTGAATGCAAAGCCTAATGCAAAGCCTCTCGTGCGTATTCAATCGCATTTGACAGAGAACTAACTGAACTGAACTGGTCGGAGGCCCTTATATAGGCTTTAAAGATCTTTCCAGATTATTCCAGAGCCTTCAGATGCTAGAAATTACCAGAAAGTGCTTTAACTTTCGATAGAGAACCCAAGCAAGAAAGGATCCCAATGTATAGGTATAAGGGGGGTGTGGTTGCACAAAAAGTCGCCAAATCCGTGGCCAACTTGGCGACATTTGGCGATATATCGCCAAATTTGGCGACAAAAATAAGTCGCCAAAACCATCGCCAACTTGGCGATAAACCCATTCCTTGGCGATTTTCCAATAGAACTCCATTATAAAGATGAGGGTGTAAGGTTGTTTTCCTTGCAAACCATATGAGGCCTTTAGCATTGAGTTACATGATGCTCAATAGGAAATACATTAATAATACTGCAATTTTCACAATAATAAAATGAAATAAATTTAAACAAATGGAATATTTACAGATATATACAAAATTCATTACGGTATAATGTTTGAAATCAGTCGCGTTAAAATTGGACTGTCCGTTGTTGAGATAAGGGAATGAGGAATAGTCAGTTAAAACACCGTAAAAGGGGGGCCTTAGGGGATGCATGGGGTCTAGTGACCTTCGCTAAATGACTAATTAGGCTGATCCGTTTACATGTTTGAAAATTGATTTATTTTGTTCAGCTAGGAACTGAATTTCAAATGTCGCTTAATTTATTATTTAAAAATTCTGGTTCACGCTACTCATTTTAATGTTACGGAGATTCATTACTCAGTGAAAGTATAATGTTTGAAATCCGTCGCGTTAAAATTGGACTGTCAGTTGTTGAGATATGGGAATGAGGCATAGTTAGTTAAAACATCGTAAAAGGGGGGCCGTAGGGGAGGCGTGGGGTCCAGTGACCTTCGTTAAATGACTAATTAGGCTGATCCATATACATCTTTAAAGATTGATTTATTTCGTTCAGCTAGGAACTGAATTTCAAATGTCGCTTAATTTATTATTTAAAAATTCTGGTTCACGCTACTCATACATTTATTTTAATGTTACGGAGATTCATTATTCAGTGAAAGTATAATGTTTGAAATCAGTCGCGTTGAAATGGGACTGTCCGTTGTTGTGATATGGAAATGAGGCATAGTTAGTTAAAACATCGTAAAAGGGGGCCGGAGGGGAGGCGTGGGGTCCAGTGACCTTCGTTAAATGACTAATTAGGCTGATCCGTATACATCTTTAAAGATTGATTTATTTCGTTCAGCTAGGAACTGAATTTCAAATGTCGCTTAATTTATTATTTAAAAATTCTGGTTCACGCTACTCATACATTTATTTTAATGTTACGGAGATTCATTATTCAGTGAAAGTATAATGTTTGAAATCAGTCGCGTTGAAATGGGACTGTCCGTTGTTGTGATATGGAAATGAGGCATAGTTAGTTAAAACACCGTAAAAGGGGGCCGGAGGGGAGGCGTGGGGTCCAGTGACCTTCGTTAAATGACTAATTAGGCTGATCCGTATACATCTTTAAAGACTGATTTATTTCGTTCAGCTAGGAACTGAATTTCAAATGTCGCTTAATTTATTATTTAAAAATTCTGGTTCACGCTACTCATTTTAATGTTACGGAGATTCATTACTCAGTGAAAGTATAATGTTTGAAATCAGTCGCGTTAAAATTGGACTGTCAGTTGTTGAGATATGGGAATGAGGCATAGTTAGTTAAAACATCGTAAAACGGTGGCCGTAGGGGAGGCGTGGGGTCCAGTGACCTTCATTAAATGACTAATAAGGCTGATCCATATACATCTTTAAAGATTGATTTATTTCGTTCAGCTAGGAACTGAATTTCAAATGTCGCTTAATTTATTATTTAAAAATTCTGGTTCATGCTACTCATACATTTATTCAAATGTTATGGAGATTCATTACTAAGTAAAAGTATAATGTTTGAAATCAGTCGCGTTGAAATTGGACTGTCCGTTGTTGAGATATGGAAACGAGGCATAGTTAGTTAAAACACCGTAAAAGGGGGGCCGGAGGGGATGCATGGGGTCTAGTGACCTTCGTTAAATGAATAATTAGGCTGATCCGTATACATCTTTGAAAATTGATTTATTTTGTTCATCTAGGAACTGAATTTCAAATGTCGCTTAATTTATTATTTAAAAATTCTGGTTCACGCTACTCATACATTTATTTTAATGTTACGGAGATTCAGTACTCAGTGAAAGTATAGTGTTTGAAATCAGTCACGTTGAAATTGGACTGTCCGTTGTTGTGATATGGAAATGAGGCATAGTTAGTTAAAACATCGTAAAAGGGGCCGGAGGGGAGGCGTGGGGTCCAGTGACCTTCATTAAATGACTAATTAGGCTGATCCGTATACATCTTTAAAGACTGATTTATTTTGTTCAGCTAGGAACTGAATTTCAAATGTCGCTTAATTTATTATTTAAAAATTCTGGTTCACGCTACTCATACATTTATTTTAATGTTACGGAGATTCATTACTCAGTGAAAGTATTGTTGTGAGCTCGGGGTTCGAAAGGACTGTTGCCAATATATAAGAACAATAAAAAGGCTTTATTCACTATAAACAGTGCAATACGATCACAAATATCTTCTGAAAATTACAAGATATTCAGTAATCTTCAAATCCAATAACAGCACAGCAAAATTTCTCACAGAACAATATAGCGTATTGTTCAATACTAAATCGATCACAGTTCTGAATGCAAAGCCTAATGCAAAGCCTCTCGTGCGTATTCAATCGCATTTGACAGAGAACTAACTGAACTGAACTGGTCGGAGGCCCTTATATAGGCTTTAAAGATCTTTCCAGATTATTCCAGAGCCTTCAGATGCTAGAAATTACCAGAAAGTGCTTTAACTTTCGATAGAGAACCCAAGCAAGAAAGGATCCCAATGTATAGGTATAAGGGGGGTGTGGTTGCACAAAAAGTCGCCAAATCCGTGGCCAACTTGGCGACATTTGGCGATATATCGCCAAATTTGGCGACAAAAATAAGTCGCCAAAACCATCGCCAACTTGGCGATAAACCCATTCCTTGGCGATTTTCCAATAGAACTCCATTATAAAGATGAGGGTGTAAGGTTGTTTTCCTTGCAAACCATCTGAGGCCTTTAGCATTGAGTTACATGATGCTCAATAGGAAATACATTAATAATACTGCAATTTTCACAATAATAAAATGAAATAAATTTAAACAAATGGAATATTTACAGATATATACAAAATTCATAACATTGCCCCCCTCTCAAGGACTGCACGTCCCGGCAGTTCAACCTTTGATCGGAAAGCAAACCCGTTGCCAACAAATGCTATACTATTCAAAACACTTAAAGCAAACATGCAAAATAACCATTAAACACATTCATAATGCTGAATTATACAAAATATACACTTATTTAAAAAAAATTAAATTAAATTAAAGCATAGACATCATTACATACAAGTATTTAAATAATAATAACATTAATAATGATAATGCTAAGCAAAAGAAATTTTTACATTAACTTATATACAAGACCATGGTCATACTAATTTACATTATTTACATTACACTATTTACAATCAATGAACTAAGTACTATGGCCATAGTATGGAGCCAGCCTGTCGTAATGAACGACTCTAGGCTTCGAACTTGGTGACTTTCGGATCCGAATTACGACATCGTTCAGTCTGTTTAGGACTGTATAAGGACCGTCCCAGTGCGATTGCAGTTTGGGAGAAAGCCCTTTGCGTCGAGTCGGATTATAAAACCAAACCTTGTCACCTTCTTTGAATTGATGTCCCGTGGCTTTCGTGTCGTACCTGGTCTTCATCTTCTCCGTCTGTATATTGATCCGCTCTCGAGCCAAGTTGTGGATGTCTTCAAATCGTGCCTGGAGATTCTGCACATATCCCTCTGGCGATGAAGGCGCATCTGGAGGGCGACCAAAAAGCAGATCACAAGGTAAACGAAGATCACGACCGAAAAGCATCTGAGACGGGGAATAGCCGGTTGTTTCATGGACGGCGCTGCGATAGGCGAGAAGAAACAAGGGAAGTTTTTGGTCCCAGTCTTGTTGGTTTCTCGATACTAGAAGTGAGAGATTGTTGCGGATGGTACGATTAAATCTCTCAACCATGCCATCCGATTGTGGATGTAAAGGCGTCGTCCTAGTTTTGTCCATTCCGAGAAGTTGACAGAGACCCTCAATCACAGCAGAGATGAAATTTCTCCACTGGTCAGAATGCATTTGAAGGGGGACTCCATACCTTGATATCCACTGGTGTACCAGGGCATCCGCAACCGTAGAAGCTTCTTGATCAGGGATGGCATAAACTTCAGGCCATTTCGTGAAGTAGTCCATGACAACAAGGAGGTATTTGTTGCCATCAGCACTTCTTGGCAGAGGGCCTAGGATGTCAAGGGCGATGCGTTCGAAATGTGCTCCTACATTGTAGAGATGTAGTCTTCCTCGGCTACGTTTCTTTTGTCCTTTTCGAGCAGCACATGCATCGCAAGATTTGCACCATCGTTCGACGTCAGCTCTCGCTTTTCCCCAGAAGAAGCGCTCTCGGACTCTATGTAATGTTTTCATGACTCCAAAATGGCCACCAGTGGGACTGCCATGTAATTCCTTGAGGACCTCTGGTATTCGGGATCGAGGAAGTACCAACTGCCATCGAGATGTCTTCCCATCTTCCGATTCGAATTTTCGGAACAGGACACCATTCCTTACGTGGAGAGAGTTCCAAAGAGCCCAATATTGCTTCGTAGTAGGACTGTAAGTCGAGATGTCTTTCCAACTGGGCTTCGTGCTAGAAGATTCTAATAACTCCAAGATTGGTTTGATCTCAGAGTCTGCCATTTGATCTTCTCGAATCTTCTCATCACTCCAGGAATCTGGTGGCGTTGATAGTGAAGTCTTCGTCTGGCGTATGACATGTTCGGGATTATACTTGCTCTCCGCTCTGGAACAATAGCGACAACTTTCGGGACACGGTCTTCTTGATAGGGCATCGGCGTTTCCATGCGATGAACCTTTACGATGCCTGATGTCAAAGTCGTATTCCTGGAGCCGTTGTATCCATCTGGCTACTTGGCCCTCTGGGTTCTTAAAATTCATCAGCCATGTTAGGGATGCGTGATCAGTACGAAGGAGAAATTTCCTGCCATAGAGATAGTGATGGAAGTGTTCTATGGCTTTCAATATAGCTAATAACTCCTTACGAGTGACGCAATAATTCCGCTCTGGTTTCGATAAACATTTGCTCCAGTATGCTACGACTCGTTCTTGGCCATCTATTTCTTGGGAAAGTACAGCGCCGACACTTTCATGACTGGCATCCGTGTCCACAATGAACTGTTTCTCGGGGTGCGGATAGGTAAGGACTGGAGAGGATGTGAGAGCTTCTTTCAGCCGCTGGAAGGAATTGTCGCATTATTGTGTCCATAGAAACTTCTGCTTGCTTTCAGTGAGCCTATGCAATGGTCTTGCGATGTTGGAGAACCCCTGGACAAACTTTCTGTAATAAGTGCATAGTCCCAGAAAGCTTCGCAACTGATGGACATTTTCCGGACGCTTCCAGTTCTTTACTGCGGACACTTTTTCAGGATCTGTTCGAACACCTTCAGCTGAGATGATGTGTCCTAAATAGTTTACTTCTCGTTGGAAGAACTTGCATTTCAAAGGGTTCAGCTTTAAATTCGCCGCTCTTAGCTTCGTTAACACTTTTCGAATATTCTCTAGATGTTCTTCAAACGTGCAGCCACCAATGATGACATCATCTAGGTAGATGAGACAAGCTTCAAAAGTCAGGCCTTTTAACACTGTCTCCATGAGGCGCTCGAACGTTGCTGGGGCATTGCAGAGCCCGAACGGCATAACTTTAAATTGCCAAAGTCTTTGTCCAGTAGTAAATGCGGTCTTCTCTTTGTCATCAGGATGGATCTCTACCTGCCAATATCCACTCTTCAAATCCAGTGTGGAAAACCATTTATGTCCTGAAAGAGTATCTAGCGTGTCGTCTATTCTTGGTAGAGGATAGCTGTCCTTCTTCGTGATATCATTAAGTTTACGATAATCCACACAAAATCTTGTGGAGCCATCTTTCTTTCGGACCAACACGATGGGAGAGGCCCACGGACTTGATGACGGTTCGATGATGTCACTATCCTGCATCTCTCGTAAGAGCTTAGAAACCTCTTCTTGTTTTGCGAACGGCAAGCGTCTTGGATGCTGTTTAATCGGTGGATGGTCGGCAGTACCAATTCTATGACGTGTCAGAGAAGTGCGACCTATATCATTCTCGTTTTGTGAAAACACATCCTTAAATTCCTGGAACAGTCTTTCTGCGGCATGTCTCTGCTCAGGAGATAAATTCCCATTTCGTCCAATTACAGGTGTTAAACTTGTAGGCGGCTCCGATAACATCAAGCTCGGGTCTTTGCATACACAGGTGACTGGAGCACAGGTTGCAAGCACTTCACCCTTCTGGATAATTCTAGACTTTTCACTTACGTTTGCAATTCTCACGGGTATCACATCTCTCGACAGATCTACCAGCGCTGATGCTATTAGCACTCTCTTTGGGCTCTTCTCAGGATATCCAGTCAAGCCATACTGGAAAATTCTTTCGTTTCCAGTTACTCCAGGTATCATCATTTCGGTTCGAGGAGGGATGGTAACATCTGCCTTGGCTGTGATCCGTTGAATGGACCCGGACTCATTTCCAAGTTTGAAAATAGTGACATCTTCTTGAGCAGAGCGTAACTCATTATTCTTAAAATCCAGTGTAAATCCATGCTCTTTTAAAAAGTCCAGTCCGAGTATGAAAGGGTCTGAAATATCGGCCACATAGACTGTATGGTGGTAAGCGGAGTTCCCAAACTTTATTTTCAGTGTCATTCTTCCATGTATATCGATCTTATCTTCGGTCACAGTTTGAAGAATAACACGCGGCGGGGTCCAGAAGAGTTTTTCTTTCAGCCGCTGAGCTAGATCTTTCCGAATGATGGTCACATTGGCTCCTGTATCGATGATCATATTACAGGGCAAATCATTCACGCTTCCGACTAGAAAAACTCCGTTCTCGCCGCAACTTCTTGCAGAAATTTCACATACTTGAAAATGGTGCTTCTCAAAATCTGGCAACCTCCGCCCCGCAAGATGGCCATTAATCAGTTTTCCTGCTCCTCCTTTAGCGGGAGAGATATTACCTTCGGTGCTGGGTCGTCTTGGGCAGTCGATTTGGATATGGCCTTCTCCACCGCATTTCCAGCACTTGATCTTCCTGTAAGGTTTGTTGGCCATTAAGGAGTTCATCTTTCTCATCATGTCCTTAATCTGCTGCTGTAAACTCTCCACAGCTCTATCCGACGTCTCAGGCATGTTGGCTACTCGCTCAAAGTGCCGATCTTTCCTTGTAGCTTGCTGGGCTGCCTCGAATTTCAGGGCATAAACTAAAGCCCCTTTTAAGTCACTGAGATCTGCAATCCGGAGTGCTTTCTGGATCTCAGAGTCACGCACACCATCAATAAAATGTTGCAGAGCTAAACTTTCTCTAATTTCAGTCAGACAGTCAGGATAAGCAAGATGGGAAAGTCTCTCGACATCCGTAGCAAGCTCTTGCAGGGATTCAGTGGATTTCTGCTGTCGAGATTTGAGCTGGAGTCTGCTATATTCCTTCATGCATTTCTCGCCAAAGCGCAATTCTAAGGCACTGACGAGCGTTTCAAAATCCAGCGGTTCATTTGCAGGCAAAGTCTGTAGGACGTCGGCAGCATCAGCTCGTAGAGAAGCAGCTAACTGGCAAGCCTTTGTCTGGGAATCCCATCCATTGGCGTCCGCTACGATCCCAAATTGTGTCTTAAAAACTGGCCATGAGGATTTTCCGTCATAGGTCGAGAGTTTAATAGAGGCCCGAGGAAGCATAGCTTGATACTTGACATCTTCGGGATAGTTTTCGGCAGTTATCTTTTGTTTCTTCACATTTTCCAACTCCTTTTCTACACTCTCAATCCTTTCTTCGACGGTCTTGGCGATCTTTTGAACTTTTTCTTCTACTCTTTCTTCAACGGTCTCGGCGATCTTTTGAATTTCTTCTACTTTTCCTTCTATTTGTTGAAATCTTCCTTCAACTTTGTTTTCCACGCCGTCAATTCTGTCATTTAAAGATGTTATTTTATCCTCTATTAAGTCTTTCAACTCTCCAAGGTTGGTTGACATATCCTTCTTCATTTCATTTTTTAAGTCGCCAAGGTTGGCAGTCATTTTCTCGTCTATCGCTGACATTTCCTTCTTCATTTCTTCCGACATTTCCTTCATTTCAGCCTGATTCTCAGTCATTTCCTTCTTCATTTCTTCTTTCAACTCGCCAAGGTTGGCAGTCATTTTCTCATCCATCGCTGACATATCCTTCTTCATTTCTTCTTTCATCTCGCCAAGGTTGGTTGACATCTCAGCCTGATTCGCAGCTAATTTCTCCAATAATTGTTTCAGTTCAGCCTCCATTGCTCTGGTGATCGGCATTCAACCCCACTCCTGACACCAAATGTTGTGAGCTCGGGGTTCGAAAGGACTGATGCCAATATATAAGAACAATAAAAAGGCTTTATTCACTATAAACAGTGCAATACGATCACAAATATCTTCTGAAAATTACAAGATATTCAGTAATCTTCAAATCCAATAACAGCACAGCAAAATTTCTCACAGAACAATATAGCGTATTGTTCAATACTAAATCGATCACAGTCCTCAATGCAAAGCCTAATGCAAAGCCTCTCGTGCGTATTCAATCGCATTTGACAGAGAACTAACTGAACTGAACTGGTCGGAGGCCCTTATATAGGCTTTAAAGATCTTTCCAGATTATTCCAGAGCCTTCAGATGCTAGAAATTACCAGAAAGTGCTTTAACTTTCGATAGAGAACCCAAGCAAGAAAGGATCCCAATGTATAGGTATAAGGGGGGTGTGGTTGCACAAAAAGTCGCCAAATCCGTGGCCAACTTGGCGACATTTGGCGATATATCGCCAAATTTGGCGACAAAAATAAGTCGCCAAAACCATCGCCAACTTGGCGATAAACCCATTCCTTGGCGATTTTCCAATAGAACTCCATTATAAAGATGAGGGTGTAAGGTTGTTTTCCTTGCAAACCATATGAGGCCTTTAGCATTGAGTTACATGATGCTCAATAGGAAATACATTAATAATACTGCAATTTTCACAATAATAAAATGAAATAAATTTAAACAAATGGAATATTTACAGATATATACAAAATTCATAACGGTATAATGTTTGAAATCAGTCGCGTTAAAATTGGACTGTCCGTTGTTGAGATAAGGGAATGAGGCATAGTCAGTTAAAACACCGTAAAAGGGGGGCCTTAGGGGAGGCGTGGGGTCCAGTGACCTTCGTTAAATGACTAATTAGGCTGATCCATATACATCTTTAAAGATTGATTTATTTCGTTCAGCTAGGAACTGAATTTCAAATGTCGCTTAATTTATTATTTAAAAATTCTGGTTCACGCTACTCATTTTAATGTTACGGAGATTCATTACTCAGTGAAAGTATAATGTTTGAAATCAGTCGCGTTAAAATTGGACTGTCAGTTGTTGAGATATGGGAATGAGGCATAGTTAGTTAAAACATCGTAAAAGGGGGGCCGTAGGGGAGGCGTGGGGTCCAGTGACCTTCGTTAAATGACTAATTAGGCTGATCCATATACATCTTTAAAGATTGATTTATTTCGTTCAGCTAGGAACTGAATTTCAAATGTCGCTTAATTTATTATTTAAAAATTCTGGTTCACGCTACTCATACATTTATTTTAATGTTACGGAGATTCATTATTCAGTGAAAGTATAATGTTTGAAATCAGTCGCGTTGAAATGGGACTGTCCGTTGTTGTGATATGGAAATGAGGCATAGTTAGTTAAAACATCGTAAAAGGGGGCCGGAGGGGAGGCGTGGGGTCCAGTGACCTTCGTTAAATGACTAATTAGGCTGATCCGTATACATCTTTAAAGACTGATTTATTTCGTTCAGCTAGGAACTGAATTTCAAATGTCGCTTAATTTATTATTTAAAAATTCTGGTTCACGCTACTCATACATTTATTTTAATGTTACGGAGATTCATTACTAAGTGAAAGTATAATGTTTGAAATCAGTCGCATTGAAATTGGACTGTCCGTTGTTGAGATATGGAAATGAGGCATAGTTAAAACACCATAAAAGGGGGGCCGGAGGGGATGCATGGGGTCCAGTGACCTTTGTTAAATGACTAATTAGGCTCATCCATATACATCTTTAAAGATTGATTTATTTTGTTCAGCTAGGAACTGAATTTCAAATGTCGCTTAGTTTATTATTTAAAAATTCTGGTTCACGCTACTCATACATTTATTTTAATGTTACGGAGATTCATTACTCAGTGTATAAAGTTTGAAATCAGTCTCGTTGAAATTGGACTGTCCATTGTTGAGATATGTGAACGAGGCATAGTTAGTTAAAACATCGTAAAAGGGTGGCCGTAGGGGAGGCGTGGGGTCCAGTGACCTTCATTAAATGACTAATAAGGCTGATCCATATACATCTTTAAAGATTGATTTATTTCGTTCAGCTAGGAACTGAATTTCAAATGTCACTTAATTTATTATTTAAAAATTCTGGTTCATGCTACTCATACATTTATTCAAATGTTACGGAGATTCATTACTAAGTGAAAGTATAATGTTTGAAATCAGTCGCATTGAAATTGGACTGTCCGTTGTTGAGATATGGAAATGAGGCATAGTTAAAACACCGTAAAAGGGGGGCCGGAGGGGATGCATGGGGTCTAGTGAACTTCGTTAAATGACTAATTAGGCTGATCCGTATACATCTTTGAAAATTGATTTATTTTGTTCAGCTAGGAACTGAATTTCAAATGTCGCTTAGTTTATTATTTAAAAATTCTGGTTCACGCTACTCATACATTTATTTTAAAGTTACGGAGATTCATTACTCAGTGTATAAAGTTTGAAATCAGTCTCGTTGAAATTGGACTGTCCATTGTTGAGATATGTGAACGAGGCATAGTTAGTTAAAACATCATAAAAGGGTGGCCGTAGGGGAGGCGTGGGGTCCAGTGACCTTCATTAAATGACTAATAAGGCTGATCCATATACATCTTTAAAGATTGATTTATTTCGTTCAGCTAGGAACTGAATTTCAAATGTCACTTAATTTATTATTTAAAAATTCTGGTTCATGCTACTCATACATTTATTCAAATGTTACGGAGATTCATTACTAAGTGAAAGTATAATGTTTGAAATCAGTCGCATTGAAATTGGACTGTCCGTTGTTGAGATATGGAAATGAGGCATAGTGAAAACACCGTAAAAGGGGGGCCGGAGGGGATGCATGGGGTCTAGTGACCTTCGTTAAATGACTAATTAGGCTGATTCGTATACATCTTTGAAAATTGATTTATTTTGTTCAGCTAGGAACTGAATTTCAAATGTCGCTTAGTTTATTATTTAAAAATTCTGGTTCACGCTACTCATACATTTATTTTAATGTTACGGAGATTCATTACTCAGTGTATAAAGTATGAAATCAGTCTCGTTGAAATTGGACTGTCCATTGTTGAGATATGTGAACGAGGCATAGTTAGTTAAAACATCATAAAAGGGTGGCCGTAGGGGAGGCGTGGGGTCCAGTGACCTTCATTAAATGACTAATAAGGCTGATCCATATACATCTTTAAAGATTGATTTATTTCGTTCAGCTAGGAACTGAATTTCAAATGTCGCTTAATTTATTATTTAAAAATTCTGGTTCATGCTACTCATACATTTATTCAAATGTTACGGAGATTCATTACTAAGTGAAAGTATAATGTTTGAAATCAGTCGCATTGAAATTGGACTGTCCGTTGTTGAGATATGGAAATGAGGCATAGTGAAAACACCGTAAAAGGGGGGCCGGAGGGGATGCATGGGGTCTAGTGACCTTCGTTAAATGACTAATTAGGCTGATTCGTATACATCTTTGAAAATTGATTTATTTTGTTCAGCTAGGAACTGAATTTCAAATGTCGCTTAGTTTATTATTTAAAAATTCTGGTTCACGCTACTCATACATTTATTTTAATGTTACGGAGATTCATTACTCAGTGTATAAAGTTTGAAATCAGTCTCGTTGAAATTGGACTGTCCATTGTTGAGATATGTGAACGAGGCATAGTTAGTTAAAACATCATAAAAGGGTGGCCGTAGGGGAGGCGTGGGGTCCAGTGACCTTCATTAAATGACTAATAAGGCTGATCCATATACATCTTTAAAGATTGATTTATTTCGTTCAGCTAGGAACTGAATTTCAAATGTCGCTTAATTTATTATTTAAAAATTCTGGTTCATGCTACTCATACATTTATTCAAATGTTACGGAGATTCATTACTAAGTGAAAGTATAATGTTTGAAATCAGTCGCATTGAAATTGGACTGTCCGTTGTTGAGATATGGAAATGAGGCATAGTTAAAACACCGTAAAAGGGGGGCCGGAGGGGATGCATGGCGTCTAGTGACCTTCGTTAAATGACTAATTAGGCTGATCCGTATACATCTTTGAAAATTGATTTATTTTGTTCAGCTAGGAACTGAATTTCAAAAGTCGCTTAGTTTATTATTTAAAAATTCTGGTTCACGCTACTCATACATTTATTTTAATGTTACGGAGATTCATTACTCAGTGAAAGTATAATGTTTGAAATCAGTCGCGTTAAAATTGGACTGTGAGTTGTTGAGATATGGGAATGAATCATAGTTAGTTAAAACATCGTAAAAGGGGGGCCGTAGGGGAGGCGTGGGGTCCAGTGACCTTCGTTAAATGACTAATTAGGCTCATCCATATACATCTTTAAAGATTGATTTATTTCGTTCAGCTAGGAACTGAATTTCAAATGTCGCTTAATTTATTATTTAAAAATTCTGGTTCACGCTACTCATACATTTATTTTAATGTTACGGAGATTCATTACTCAGTGAAAGTATAATGTTTGAAATCAGTCGCGTTAAAATTGGACTGTCCGTTGTTGAGATAAGGGAATGAGGCATAGTCAGTTAAAACACCGTAAAAGGGGGGCCTTAGGGGATGCATGGGGTCCAGTGACCTTCATTAAATGACTAATTAGGCTGATCCGTATACATCTTTAAAGACTGATTTATTTTGTTCAGCTAGGAACTGAATTTCAAATGTCGCTTAATTTATTATTTAAAAATTCTGGTTCACGCTACTCATACATTTATTTTAATGTTACGGAGATTCATTACTAAGTGAAAGTATAATGTTTGAAATCAGTCGCATTGAAATTGGACTGTCCGTTGTTGAGATATGGAAATGAGGCATAGTGAAAACACCGTAAAAGGGGGGCCGGAGGGGATGCATGGGGTCTAGTGACCTTCGTTAAATGACTAATTAGGCTGATCCGTATACATCTTTGAAAATTGATTTATTTTGTTCAGCTAGGAACTGAATTTCAAATGTCGCTTAGTTTATTATTTAAAAATTCTGGTTCACGCTACTCATACATTTATTTTAATGTTACGGAGATTCATTACTCAGTGTATAAAGTTTGAAATCAGTCTCGTTGAAATTGGACTGTCCATTGTTGAGATATGTGAACGAGGCATAGTTAGTTAAAACATCATAAAAGGGTGGCCGTAGGGGAGGCGTGGGGTCCAGTGACCTTCATTAAATGACTAATAAGGCTGATCCATATACATCTTTAAAGATTGATTTATTTCGTTCAGCTAGGAACTGAATTTCAAATGTCGCTTAATTTATTATTTAAAAATTCTGGTTCATGCTACTCATACATTTATTCAAATGTTACGGAGATTCATTACTAAGTGAAAGTATAATGTTTGAAATCAGTCGCATTGAAATTGGACTGTCCGTTGTTGAGATATGGAAATGAGGCATAGTTAAAACACCGTAAAAGGGGGGCCGGAGGGGATGCATGGCGTCTAGTGACCTTCGTTAAATGACTAATTAGGCTGATCCGTATACATCTTTGAAAATTGATTTATTTTGTTCAGCTAGGAACTGAATTTCAAAAGTCGCTTAGTTTATTATTTAAAAATTCTGGTTCACGCTACTCATACATTTATTTTAATGTTACGGAGATTCATTACTCAGTGAAAGTATAATGTTTGAAATCAGTCGCGTTAAAATTGGACTGTCAGTTGTTGAGATATGGGAATGAATCATAGTTAGTTAAAACATCGTAAAAGGGGGGCCGTAGGGGAGGCGTGGGGTCCAGTGACCTTCGTTAAATGACTAATTAGGCTCATCCATATACATCTTTAAAGATTGATTTATTTCGTTCAGCTAGGAACTGAATTTCAAATGTCGCTTAATTTATTATTTAAAAATTCTGGTTCACGCTACTCATACATTTATTTTAATGTTACGGAGATTCATTACTCAGTGAAAGTATAATGTTTGAAATCAGTCGCGTTAAAATTGGACTGTCCGTTGTTGAGATAAGGGAATGAGGCATAGTCAGTTAAAACACCGTAAAAGGGGGGCCTTAGGGGATGCATGGGGTCCAGTGACCTTCATTAAATGACTAATTAGGCTGATCCGTATACATCTTTAAAGACTGATTTATTTTGTTCAGCTAGGAACTGAATTTCAAATGTCGCTTAATTTATTATTTAAAAATTCTGGTTCACGCTACTCATACATTTATTTTAATGTTACGGAGATTCATTACTAAGTGAAAGTATAATGTTTGAAATCAGTCGCATTGAAATTGGACTGTCCGTTGTTGAGATATGGAAATGAGGCATAGTTAAAACACCGTAAAAGGAGGGCCGGAGGGGATGCATGGGGTCTAGTGACCTTCGTTAGATGACTAATTAGGCTGATCCGTATACATCTTTGAAAATTGATTTATTTTGTTCAGCTAGGAACTGAATTTCAAATGTCGCTTAGTTTATTATTTAAAAATTCTGGTTCACGCTACTCATACATTTATTTTAATGTTACGGAGATTCATTACTCAGTGTATAAAGTTTGAAATCAGTCTCGTTGAAATTGGACTGTCCATTGTTGAGATATGTGAACGAGGCATAGTTAGTTAAAACATCTTAAAAGGGTGGCCGGAGGGGATGCATGGCGTCTAGTGACCTTCGTTAAATGACTAATTAGGCTGATCCGTATACATCTTTGAAAATTGATTTATTTTGTTCAGCTAGGAACTGAATTTCAAAAGTCGCTTAGTTTATTATTTAAAAATTCTGGTTCACGCTACTCATACATTTATTTTAATGTTACGGAGATTCATTACTCAGTGAAAGTATAATGTTTGAAATCAGTCGCGTTAAAATTGGACTGTCCGTTGTTGAGATAAGGGAATGAGGCATAGTCAGTTAAAACACCGTAAAAGGGGGGCCTTAGGGGATGCATGGGGTCCAGTGACCTTCATTAAATGACTAATTAGGCTGATCCGTATACATCTTTAAAGACTGATTTATTTTGTTCAGCTAGGAACTGAATTTCAAATGTCGCTTAATTTATTATTTAAAAATTCTGGTTCACGCTACTCATACATTTATTTTAATGTTACGGAGATTCATTACTAAGTGAAAGTATAATGTTTGAAATCAGTCGCATTGAAATTGGACTGTCCGTTGTTGAGATATGGAAATGAGGCATAGTTAAAACACCGTAAAAGGGGGGCCGGAGGGGATGCATGGGGTCTAGTGAACTTCGTTAAATGACTAATTAGGCTGATCCGTATACATCTTTGAAAATTGATTTATTTTGTTCAGCTAGGAACTGAATTTCAAATGTCGCTTAGTTTATTATTTAAAAATTCTGGTTCACGCTACTCATACATTTATTTTAATGTTACGGAGATTCATTACTCAGTGTATAAAGTTTGAAATCAGTCTCGTTGAAATTGGACTGTCCATTGTTGAGATATGTGAACGAGGCATAGTTAGTTAAAACATCATAAAAGGGTGGCCGTAGGGGAGGCGTGGGGTCCAGTGACCTTCATTAAATGACTAATAAGGCTGATCCATATACATCTTTAAAGATTGATTTATTTCGTTCAGCTAGGAACTGAATTTCAAATGTCACTTAATTTATTATTTAAAAATTCTGGTTCATGCTACTCATACATTTATTCAAATGTTACGGAGATTCATTACTAAGTGAAAGTATAATGTTTGAAATCAGTCGCATTGAAATTGGACTGTCCGTTGTTGAGATATGGAAATGAGGCATAGTGAAAACACCGTAAAAGGGGGGCCGGAGGGGATGCATGGGGTCTAGTGACCTTCGTTAAATGACTAATTAGGCTGATTCGTATACATCTTTGAAAATTGATTTATTTTGTTCAGCTAGGAACTGAATTTCAAATGTCGCTTAGTTTATTATTTAAAAATTCTGGTTCACGCTACTCATAACATTTATTTTAATGTTACGGAGATTCATTACTCAGTGTATAAAGTTTGAAATCAGTCTCGTTGAAATTGGACTGTCCATTGTTGAGATATGTGAACGAGGCATAGTTAGTTAAAACATCATAAAAGGGTGGCCGTAGGGGAGGCGTGGGGTCCAGTGACCTTCGTTAAATGACTAATTAGGATGATCCGTATACATCTTTGAAAATTGATTTATTTTGTTCAGCTAGGAACTGAATTTCAAATGTCGCTTAGTTTATTATTTAAAAATTCTGGTTCACGCTACTCATACATTTATTTTAATGTTACGGAGATTCATTACTCAGTGTATAAAGTTTGAAATCAGTCTCGTTGAAATTGGACTGTCCATTGTTGAGATATGTGAACGAGGCATAGTTAGTTAAAACATCATAAAAGGGTGGCCGTAGGGGAGGCGTGGGGTCCAGTGACCTTCATTAAATGACTAATAAGGCTGATCCATATACATCTTTAAAGATTGATTTATTTCGTTCAGCTAGGAACTGAATTTCAAATGTCACTTAATTTATTATTTAAAAATTCTGGTTCATGCTACTCATACATTTATTCAAATGTTACGGAGATTCATTACTAAGTGAAAGTATAATGTTTGAAATCAGTCGCATTGAAATTGGACTGTCCGTTGTTGAGATATGGAAATGAGGCATAGTGAAAACACCGTAAAAGGGGGGCCGGAGGGGATGCATGGGGTCTAGTGACCTTCGTTAAATGACTAATTAGGCTGATTCGTATACATCTTTGAAAATTGATTTATTTTGTTCAGCTAGGAACTGAATTTCAAATGTCGCTTAGTTTATTATTTAAAAATTCTGGTTCACGCTACTCATAACATTTATTTTAATGTTACGGAGATTCATTACTCAGTGTATAAAGTTTGAAATCAGTCTCGTTGAAATTGGACTGTCCATTGTTGAGATATGTGAACGAGGCATAGTTAGTTAAAACATCATAAAAGGGTGGCCGTAGGGGAGGCGTGGGGTCCAGTGACCTTCATTAAATGACTAATAAGGCTGATCCATATACATCTTTAAAGATTGATTTATTTCGTTCAGCTAGGAACTGAATTTCAAATGTCGCTTAATTTATTATTTAAAAATTCTGGTTCATGCTACTCATACATTTATTCAAATGTTACGGAGATTCATTACTAAGTGAAAGTATAATGTTTGAAATCAGTCGCATTGAAATTGGACTGTCCGTTGTTGAGATATGGAAATGAGGCATAGTGAAAACACCGTAAAAGGGGGGCCGGAGGGGATGCATGGGGTCTAGTGACCTTCGTTAAATGACTAATTAGGCTGATTCGTATACATCTTTGAAAATTGATTTATTTTGTTCAGCTAGGAACTGAATTTCAAATGTCGCTTAGTTTATTATTTAAAAATTCTGGTTCACGCTACTCATACATTTATTTTAATGTTACGGAGATTCATTACTCAGTGTATAAAGTTTGAAATCAGTCTCGTTGAAATTGGACTGTCCATTGTTGAGATATGTGAACGAGGCATAGTTAGTTAAAACATCAAAAAAGGGTGGCCGTAGGGGAAGCGTGGGGTCCAGTGACCTTCATTAAATGACTAATAAGGCTGATCCATATACATCTTTAAAGATTGATTTATTTCGTTCAGCTAGGAACTGAATTTCAAATGTCGCTTAATTTATTATTTAAAAATTCTGGTTCATGCTACTCATACATTTATTCAAATGTTACGGAGATTCATTACTAAGTGAAAGTATAATGTTTGAAATCAGTCGCATTGAAATTGGACTGTCCGTTGTTGAGATATGGAAATGAGGCATAGTTAAAACACCGTAAAAGGGGGGCCGGAGGGGATGCATGGCGTCTAGTGACCTTCGTTAAATGACTAATTAGGCTGATCGGTATACATCTTTGAAAATTGATTTATTTTGTTCAGCTAGGAACTGAATTTCAAAAGTCGCTTAGTTTATTATTTAAAAATTCTGGTTCACGCTACTCATACATTTATTTTAATGTTACGGAGATTCATTACTCAGTGAAAGTATAATGTTTGAAATCAGTCGCGTTAAAATTGGACTGTCAGTTGTTGAGATATGGGAATGAATCATAGTTAGTTAAAACATCGTAAAAGGGGGGCCGTAGGGGAGGCGTGGGGTCCAGTGACCTTCGTTAAATGACTAATTAGGCTCATCCATATACATCTTTAAAGATTGATTTATTTCGTTCAGCTAGGAACTGAATTTCAAATGTCGCTTAATTTATTATTTAAAAATTCTGGTTCACGCTACTCATACATTTATTTTAATGTTACGGAGATTCATTACTCAGTGAAAGTATAATGTTTGAAATCAGTCGCGTTAAAATTGGACTGTCCGTTGTTGAGATAAGGGAATGAGGCATAGTCAGTTAAAACACCGTAAAAGGGGGGCCTTAGGGGATGCATGGGGTCCAGTGACCTTCATTAAATGACTAATTAGGCTGATCCGTATACATCTTTAAAGACTGATTTATTTTGTTCAGCTAGGAACTGAATTTCAAATGTCGCTTAATTTATTATTTAAAAATTCTGGTTCACGCTACTCATACATTTATTTTAATGTTACGGAGATTCATTACTAAGTGAAAGTATAATGTTTGAAATCAGTCGCATTGAAATTGGACTGTCCGTTGTTGAGATATGGAAATGAGGCATAGTTAAAACACCGTAAAAGGGGGGCCGGAGGGGATGCATGGGGTCTAGTGACCTTCGTTAAATGACTAATTAGGCTGATCCGTATACATCTTTGAAAATTGATTTATTTTGTTCAGCTAGGAACCGAATTTCAAATGTCGCTTAGTTTATTATTTAAAAATTCTGGTTCACGCTACTCATACATTTATTTTAATGTTACGGAGATTCATTACTCAGTGTATAAAGTTTGAAATCAGTCTCGTTGAAATTGGACTGTCCATTGTTGAGATATGTGAACGAGGCATAGTTAGTTAAAACATCTTAAAAGGGTGGCCGTAGGGGAGGCATGGGGTCCAGTGACCTTCATTAAATGACTAATAAGGCTGATCCATATACATCTTTAAAGATTGATTTATTTTGTTCAGCTAGGAACTGAATTTCAAATGTCGCTTAATTTATTATTTAAAAATTCTGGCTCATGCTACTCATACATTTATTCAAATGTTATGGAGATTCATTACTAAGTGAAAGTATAATGTTTGAAATCAGTCGCGTTGAAATTGGACTGTCCGTTGTTGAGATATGGAAACGAGGCATAGTTAGTTAAAACACCGTAAAAGGGGGGCCGGAGGGGATGCATGGGGTTTAGTGACCTTCGTTAAATGACTAATTAGGATGATCCGTATACATCTTTGAAAATTGATTTATTTTGTTCAGCTAGGAACTGAATTTCAAATGTCGCTTAATTTATTATTTAAAAATTCTGGTTCACGCTACTCATTTTAATGTTACGGAGATTCATTACTCAGTGAAAGTATAATGTTTGAAATCAGTCGCGTTAAAATTGGACTGTCAGTTGTTGAGATATGGGAATGAGGCATAGTTAGTTAAAACATCGTAAAAGGGGGGCCGTAGGGGAGGCGTGGGGTCCAGTGACCTTCGTTAAATGACTAATTAGGCTGATCCATATACATCTTTAAAGATTGATTTATTTCGTTCAGCTAGGAACTGAATTTCAAATGTCGCTTAATTTATTATTTAAAAATTCTGGTTCATGCTACTCATACATTTATTCAAATGTTACGGAGATTCATTACTAAGTGAAAGTATAATGTTTGAAATCAGTCGCATTGAAATTGGACTGTCCGTTGTTGAGATATGGAAATGAGGCATAGGTAAAACACCGTAAAAGAGGGGCCGGAGGGGATGCATGGGGTCTAGTGACCTTCGTTAAATGACTAATTAGGCTGATCCGTATACATCTTTGAAAATTGATTTATTTTGTTCAGCTAGGAACTGAATTTCAAAAGTCGCTTAGTTTATTATTTAAAAATTCTGGTTCACGCTACTCATACATTTATTTTAATGTTACGGAGATTCATTACTCAGTGTATAAAGTTTGAAATCAGTCTCGTTGAAATTGGACTGTCCATTGTTGAGATATGTGAACGAGGCATAGTTAGTTAAAACATCGTAAAAGGGTGGCCGTAGGGGAGGCGTGGGGTCCAGTGACCTTCATTAAATGACTAATAAGGCTGATCCATATACATCTTTAAAGATTGATTTATTTCGTTCAGCTAGGAACTGAATTTCAAATGTCGCTTAATTTATTATTTAAAAATTCTGGTTCATGCTACTCATACATTTATTCAAATGTTATGGAGATTCATTACTAAGTGAAAGTATAATGTTTGAAATCAGTCGCGTTGAAATTGGACTGTCCGTTGTTGAGATATGGAAACGAGGCATAGTTAGTTAAAACACCGTAAAAGGGGGGCCTTAGGGGATGCATGGGGTCCAGTGACCTTCATTAAATGACTAATTAGGCTGATCCGTATACATCTTTAAAGACTGATTTATTTTGTTCAGCTAGGAACTGAATTTCAAATGTCGCTTAATTTATTATTTAAAAATTCTGGTTCACGCTACTCATACATTTATTTTAATGTTACGGAGATTCATTACTAAGTGAAAGTATAATGTTTGAAATCAGTCGCATTGAAATTGGACTGTCCGTTGTTGAGATATGGAAATGAGGCATAGTTAAAACACCGTAAAAGGAGGGCCGGAGGGGATGCATGGGGTCTAGTGACCTTCGTTAAATGACTAATTAGGCTGATCCGTATACATCTTTGAAAATTGATTTATTTTGTTCAGCTAGGAACTGAATTTCAAATGTCGCTTAGTTTATTATTTAAAAATTCTGGTTCACGCTACTCATACATTTATTTTAATGTTACGGAGATTCATTACTCAGTGTATAAAGTTTGAAATCAGTCTCGTTGAAATTGGACTGTCCATTGTTGAGATATGTGAACGAGGCATAGTTAGTTAAAACATCTTAAAAGGGTGGCCGGAGGGGATGCATGGCGTCAAGTGACCTTCGTTAAATGACTAATTAGGCTGATCCGTATACATCTTTGAAAATTGATTTATTTTCTTCAGCTAGGAACTGAATTTCAAAAGTCGCTTAGTTTATTATTTAAAAATTCTGGTTCACGCTACTCATACATTTATTTTAATGTTACGGAGATTCATTACTCAGTGAAAGTATAATGTTTGAAATCAGTCGCGTTAAAATTGGACTGTCCGTTGTTGAGATAAGGGAATGAGGCATAGTCAGTTAAAACACCGTAAAAGGGGGGCCTTAGGGGATGCATGGGGTCCAGTGACCTTCATTAAATGACTAATTAGGCTGATCCGTATACATCTTTAAAGACTGATTTATTTTGTTCAGCTAGGAACTGAATTTCAAATGTCGCTTAATTTATTATTTAAAAATTCTGGTTCACGCTACTCATACATTTATTTTAATGTTACGGAGATTCATTACTAAGTGAAAGTATAATGTTTGAAATCAGTCGCATTGAAATTGGACTGTCCGTTGTTGAGATATGGAAATGAGGCATAGTTAAAACACTGTAAAAGGGGGGCCGGAGGGGATGCATGGGGTCTAGTGAACTTCGTTAAATGACTAATTAGGCTGATCCGTATACATCTTTGAAAATTGATTTATTTTGTTCAGCTAGGAACTGAATTTCAAATGTCGCTTAGTTTATTATTTAAAAATTCTGGTTCACGCTACTCATACATTTATTTTAATGTTACGGAGATTCATTACTCAGTGTATAAAGTTTGAAATCAGTCTCGTTGAAATTGGACTGTCCATTGTTGAGATATGTGAACGAGGCATAGTTAGTTAAAACATCATAAAAGGGTGGCCGTAGGGGAGGCGTGGGGTCCAGTGACCTTCATTAAATGACTAATAAGGCTGATCCATATACATCTTTAAAGATTGATTTATTTCGTTCAGCTAGGAACTGAATTTCAAATGTCACTTAATTTATTATTTAAAAATTCTGGTTCATGCTACTCATACATTTATTCAAATGTTACGGAGATTCATTACTAAGTGAAAGTATAATGTTTGAAATCAGTCGCATTGAAATTGGACTGTCCGTTGTTGAGATATGGAAATGAGGCATAGTGAAAACACCGTAAAAGGGGGGCCGGAGGGGATGCATGGGGTCTAGTGACCTTCGTTAAATGACTAATTAGGCTGATTCGTATACATCTTTGAAAATTGATTTATTTTGTTCAGCTAGGAACTGAATTTCAAATGTCGCTTAGTTTATTATTTAAAAATTCTGGTTCACGCTACTCATACATTTATTTTAATGTTACGGAGATTCATTACTCAGTGTATAAAGTTTGAAATCAGTCTCGTTGAAATTGGACTGTCCATTGTTGAGATATGTGAACGAGGCATAGTTAGTTAAAACATCATAAAAGGGTGGCCGTAGGGGAGGCGTGGGGTCCAGTGACCTTCATTAAATGACTAATAAGGCTGATCCATATACATCTTTAAAGATTGATTTATTTCGTTCAGCTAGGAACTGAATTTCAAATGTCGCTTAATTTATTATTTAAAAATTCTGGTTCATGCTACTCATACATTTATTCAAATGTTACGGAGATTCATTACTAAGTGAAAGTATAATGTTTGAAATCAGTCGCATTGAAATTGGACTGTCCGTTGTTGAGATATGGAAATGAGGCATAGTGAAAACACCGTAAAAGGGGGGCCGGAGGGGATGCATGGGGTCTAGTGACCTTCGTTAAATGACTAATTAGGCTGATTCGTATACATCTTTGAAAATTGATTTATTTTGTTCAGCTAGGAACTGAATTTCAAATGTCGCTTAGTTTATTATTTAAAAATTCTGGTTCACGCTACTCATACATTTATTTTAATGTTACGGAGATTCATTACTCAGTGTATAAAGTTTGAAATCAGTCTCGTTGAAATTGGACTGTCCATTGTTGAGATATGTGAACGAGGCATAGTTAGTTAAAACATCAAAAAAGGGTGGCCGTAGGGGAAGCGTGGGGTCCAGTGACCTTCATTAAATGACTAATAAGGCTGATCCGTATACATCTTTGAAAATTGATTTATTTTGTTCAGCTAGGAACTGAATTTCAAATGTCGCTTAGTTTATTATTTAAAAATTCTGGTTCACGCTACTCATACATTTATTTTAATGTTACGGAGATTCATTACTCAGTGAAAGTATAATGTTTGAAATCAGTCGCGTTAAAATTGGACTGTCAGTTGTTGAGATATGGGAATGAATCATAGTTAGTTAAAACATCGTAAAAGGGGGGCCGTAGGGGAGGCGTGGGGTCCAGTGACCTTCGTTAAATGACTAATTAGGCTCATCCATATACATCTTTAAAGATTGATTTATTTCGTTCAGCTAGGAACTGAATTTCAAATGTCGCTTAATTTATTATTTAAAAATTCTGGTTCACGCTACTCATACATTTATTTTAATGTTACGGAGATTCATTACTCAGTGAAAGTATAATGTTTGAAATCAGTCGCGTTAAAATTGGACTGTCCGTTGTTGAGATAAGGGAATGAGGCATAGTCAGTTAAAACACCGTAAAAGGGGGGCCTTAGGGGATGCATGGGGTCCAGTGACCTTCATTAAATGACTAATTAGGCTGATCCGTATACATCTTTAAAGACTGATTTATTTTGTTCAGCTAGGAACTGAATTTCAAATGTCGCTTAATTTATTATTTAAAAATTCTGGTTCACGCTACTCATACATTTATTTTAATGTTACGGAGATTCATTACTAAGTGAAAGTATAATGTTTGAAATCAGTCGCATTGAAATTGGACTGTCCGTTGTTGAGATATGGAAATGAGGCATAGTTAAAACACCGTAAAAGGGGGGCCGGAGGGGATGCATGGGGTCTAGTGACCTTCGTTAAATGACTAATTAGGCTGATCCGTATACATCTTTGAAAATTGATTTATTTTGTTCAGCTAGGAACTGAATTTCAAATGTCGCTTAGTTTATTATTTAAAAATTCTGGTTCACGCTACTCATACATTTATTTTAATGTTACGGAGATTCATTACTCAGTGTATAAAGTTTGAAATCAGTCTCGTTGAAATTGGACTGTCCATTGTTGAGATATGTGAACGAGGCATAGTTAGTTAAAACATCTTAAAAGGGTGGCCGTAGGGGAGGCATGGGGTCCAGTGACCTTCATTAAATGACTAATAAGGCTGATCCATATACATCTTTAAAGATTGATTTATTTTGTTCAGCTAGGAACTGAATTTCAAATGTCGCTTAATTTATTATTTAAAAATTCTGGCTCATGCTACTCATACATTTATTCAAATGTTATGGAGATTCATTACTAAGTGAAAGTATAATGTTTGAAATCAGTCGCGTTGAAATTGGACTGTCCGTTGTTGAGATATGGAAACGAGGCATAGTTAGTTAAAACACCGTAAAAGGGGGGCCGGAGGGGATGCATGGGGTCTAGTGACCTTCGTTAAATGACTAATTAGGATGATCCGTATACATCTTTGAAAATTGATTTATTTTGTTCAGCTAGGAACTGAATTTCAAATGTCGCTTAATTTATTATTTAAAAATTCTGGTTCACGCTACTCATTTTAATGTTACGGAGATTCATTACTCAGTGAAAGTATAATGTTTGAAATCAGTCGCGTTAAAATTGGACTGTCAGTTGTTGAGATATGGGAATGAGGCATAGTTAGTTAAAACATCGTAAAAGGGGGGCCGTAGGGGAGGCGTGGGGTCCAGTGACCTTCGTTAAATGACTAATTAGGCTGATCCATATACATCTTTAAAGATTGATTTATTTCGTTCAGCTAGGAACTGAATTTCAAATGTCGCTTAATTTATTATTTAAAAATTCTGGTTCATGCTACTCATACATTTATTCAAATGTTACGGAGATTCATTACTAAGTGAAAGTATAATGTTTGAAATCAGTCGCATTGAAATTGGACTGTCCGTTGTTGAGATATGGAAATGAGGCATAGGTAAAACACCGTAAAAGGGGGGCCGGAGGGGATGCATGGGGTCTAGTGACCTTCGTTAAATGACTAATTAGGCTGATCCGTATACATCTTTGAAAATTGATTTATTTTGTTCAGCTAGGAACTGAATTTCAAAAGTCGCTTAGTTTATTATTTAAAAATTCTGGTTCACGCTACTCATACATTTATTTTAATGTTACGGAGATTCATTACTCAGTGTATAAAGTTTGAAATCAGTCTCGTTGAAATTGGACTGTCCATTGTTGAGATATGTGAACGAGGCATAGTTAGTTAAAACATCGTAAAAGGGTGGCCGTAGGGGAGGCGTGGGGTCCAGTGACCTTCATTAAATGACTAATAAGGCTGATCCATATACATCTTTAAAGATTGATTTATTTCGTTCAGCTAGGAACTGAATTTCAAATGTCGCTTAATTTATTATTTAAAAATTCTGGTTCATGCTACTCATACATTTATTCAAATGTTATGGAGATTCATTACTAAGTGAAAGTATAATGTTTGAAATCAGTCGCGTTGAAATTGGACTGTCCGTTGTTGAGATATGGAAACGAGGCATAGTTAGTTAAAACACCGTAAAAGGGGGGCCGGAGGGGATGCATGGGGTCTAGTGACCTTCGTTAAATGACTAATTAGGCTGATCCGTATACATCTTTGAAAATTGATTTATTTTGTTCAGCTAGGAACTGAATTTCAAATGTCGCTTAATTTATTATTTAAAAATTCTGGTTCACGCTACTGATACATTTATTTTAATGTTACGGAGATTCATTACTCAGTGAAAGTATAATGTTTGAAATCAGTCGCGTTAAAATTGGACTGTCAGTTGTTGAGATATGGGAATGAATCATAGTTAGTTAAAACATCGTAAAAGGGGGGCCGTAGGGGAGGCGTGGGGTCCAGTGACCTTCGTTAAATGACTAATTAGGCTCATCCATATACATCTTTAAAGATTGATTTATTTCGTTCAGCTAGGAACTGAATTTCAAATGTCGCTTAATTTATTATTTAAAAATTCTGGTTCACGCTACTCATACATTTATTTTAATGTTACGGAGATTCATTACTCAGTGAAAGTATAATGTTTGAAATCAGTCGCGTTAAAATTGGACTGTCCGTTGTTGAGATAAGGGAATGAGGCATAGTCAGTTAAAACACCGTAAAAGGGGGGCCTTAGGGGATGCATGGGGTCCAGTGACCGTCATTAAATGACTAATTAGGCTGATCCGTATACATCTTTAAAGACTGATTTATTTTGTTCAGCTAGGAACTGAATTTCAAATGTCGCTTAATTTATTATTTAAAAATTCTGGTTCACGCTACTCATACATTTATTTTAATGTTACGGAGATTCATTACTAAGTGAAAGTATAATGTTTGAAATCAGTCGCATTGAAATTGGACTGTCCGTTGTTGAAATATGGAAATGAGGCATAGTTAAAACACCGTAAAAGGGGGGCCGGAGGGGATGCATGGGGTCTAGTGACCTTCGTTAAATGACTAATTAGGCTGATCCGTATACATCTTTGAAAATTGATTTATTTTGTTCAGCTAGGAACTGAATTTCAAATGTCGCTTAATTTATTATTTAAAAATTCTGGCTCATGCTACTCATACATTTATTCAAATGTTATGGAGATTCATTACTAAGTGAAAGTATAATGTTTGAAATCAGTCGCGTTGAAATTGGACTGTCCGTTGTTGAGATATGGAAACGAGGCATAGTTAGTTAAAACACCGTAAAAGGGGGGCCGGAGGGGATGCATGGGGTCTAGTGACCTTCGTTAAATGACTAATTAGGCTGATCCGTATACATCTTTGAAAATTGATTTATTTTGTTCAGCTAGGAACTGAATTTCAAATGTCGCTTAATTTATTATTTAAAAATTCTGGTTCACGCTACTCATACATTTATTTTAATGTTACGGAGATTCATTACTCAGTGAAAGTATAATGTTTGAAATCAGTCGCGTTAAAATTGGACTGTCTGTTGTTGAGATATGGGAATGAATCATAGTTAGTTAAAACATCGTAAAAGGGGGGCCGTACGGGAGGCGTGGGGTCCAGTGACCTTCGTTAAATGACTAATTAGACTCATCCATATACATCTTTAAAGATTGATTTATTTCGTTCAGCTAGGAACTGAATTTCAAATGTCGCTTAATTTATTATTTAAAAATTCTGGTTCACGCTACTCATACATTTATTTTAATGTTACGGAGATTCATTACTCAGTGAAAGTATAATGTTTGAAATCAGTCGCGTTAAAATTGGACTGTCCGTTGTTGAGATAAGGGAATGAGGCATAGTCAGTTAAAACACCGTAAAAGGGGGGCCTTAGGGGATGCATGGGGTCCAGTGACCTTCATTAAATGACTAATTAGGCTGATCCGTATACATCTTTAAAGACTGATTTATTTTGTTCAGCTAGGAACTGAATTTCAAATGTCGCTTAATTTATTATTTAAAAATTCTGGTTCACGCTACTCATACATTTATTTTAATGTTACGGAGATTCATTACTAAGTGAAAGTATAATGTTTGAAATCAGTCGCATTGAAATTGGACTGTCCGTTGTTGAGATATGGAAATGAGGCATAGTTAAAACACCGTAAAAGGGGGGCCGGAGGGGATGCATGGGGTCTAGTGACCTTCGTTAAATGACTAATTAGGCTGATCCGTATACATCTTTGAAAATTGATTTATTTTGTTCAGCTAGGAACTGAATTTCAAATGTCGCTTAGTTTATTATTTAAAAATTCTGGTTCACGCTACTCATACATTTATTTTAATGTTACGGAGATTCATTACTCAGTGTATAAAGTTTGAAATCAGTCTCGTTGAAATTGGACTGTCCATTGTTGAGATATGTGAACGAGGCATAGTTAGTTAAAACATCTTAAAAGAGTGGCCGTAGGGGAGGCGTGGGGTCCAGTGACCTTCATTAAATGACTAATAAGGCTGATCCATATACATCTTTAAAGATTGATTTATTTCGTTCTGCTAGGAACTGAATTTCAAATGTCGCTTAATTTATTATTTAAAAATTCTGGCTCATGCTACTCATACATTTATTCAAATGTTATGGAGATTCATTACTAAGTGAAAGTATAATGTTTGAAATCAGTCGCGTTGAAATTGGACTGTCCGTTGTTGAGATATGGAAACGAGGCATAGTTAGTTAAAACACCGTAAAAGGGGGGCCTTAGGGGATGCATGGGGTCCAGTGACCTTCATTAAATGACTAATTAGGCTGATCCGTATACATCTTTAAAGACTGATTTATTTTGTTCAGCTAGGAACTGAATTTCAAATGTCGCTTAATTTATTATTTAAAAATTCTGGTTCACGCTACTCATACATTTATTTTAATGTTACGGAGATTCATTACTAAGTGAAAGTATAATGTTTGAAATCAGTCGCATTGAAATTGGACTGTCCGTTGTTGAGATATGGAAATGAGGCATAGTTAAAACACCGTAAAAGGGGGGCCGGAGGGGATGCATGGGGTCTAGTGACCTTCGTTAAATGACTAATTAGGCTGATCCGTATACATCTTTGAAAATTGATTTATTTTGTTCAGCTAGGAACTGAATTTCAAATGTCGCTTAGTTTATTATTTAAAAATTCTGGTTCACGCTACTCATACATTTATTTTAATGTTACGGAGATTCATTACTCAGTGTATAAAGTTTGAAATCAGTCTCGTTGAAATTGGACTGTCCATTGTTGAGATATGTGAACGAGGCATAGTTAGTTAAAACATCTTAAAAGGGTGGCCGTAGGGGAGGCGTGGGGTCCAGTGACCTTCATTAAATGACTAATAAGGCTGATCCATATACATCTTTGAAAATTGATTTATTTTGTTCAGCTAGGAACTGAATTTCAAATGTCGCTTAATTTATTATTTAAAAATTCTGGTTCACGCTACTCATACATTTATTTTAATGTTACGGAGATTCATTACTCAGTGAAAGTATAATGTTTGAAATCAGTCGCGTTAAAATTGGACTGTCCGTTGTTGAGATAAGGGAATGAGGCATAGTCAGTTAAAAAACCGTAAAAGGGGGGCCTTAGGGGATGCATGGGGTCCAGTGACCTTCATTAAATGACTAATTAGGCTGATCCGTATACATCTTTAAAGACTGATTTATTTTGTTCAGCTAGGAACTGAATTTCAAATGTCGCTTAATTTATTATTTAAAAATTCTGGTTCACGCTACTCATACATTTATTTTAATGTTACGGAGATTCATTACTAAGTGAAAGTATAATGTTTGAAATCAGTCGCATTGAAATTGGACTGTCCGTTGTTGAGATATGGAAATGAGGCATAGTTAAAACACCATAAAAGGGGGGCCGGAGGGGATGCATGGGGTCCAGTGACCTTTGTTAAATGACTAATTAGGCTCATCCATATACATCTTTAAAGATTGATTTATTTCGTTCAGCTAGGAACTGAATTTCAAATGTCGCTTAATTTATTATTTAAAAATTCTGGTTCACGCTACTCATTTTAATGTTACGGAGATTCATTACTCAGTGAAAGTATAATGTTTGAAATCAGTCGCGTTAAAATTGGACTGTCAGTTGTTGAGATATGGGAATGAGGCATAGTTAGTTAAAACATCGTAAAAGGGGGGCCGTAGGGGAGGCGTGGGGTCCAGTGACCTTCGTTAAATGACTAATTAGGCTGATCCATATACATCTTTAAAGATTGATTTATTTCGTTCAGCTAGGAACTGAATTTCAAATGTCGCTTAATTTATTATTTAAAAATTCTGGTTCATGCTACTCATACATTTATTCAAATGTTACGGAGATTCATTACTAAGTGAAAGTATAATGTTTGAAATCAGTCGCATTGAAATTGGACTGTCCGTTGTTGAGATATGGAAATGAGGCATAGGTAAAACACCGTAAAAGGGGGGCCGGAGGGGATGCATGGGGTCTAGTGACCTTCGTTAAATGACTAATTAGGCTGATCCGTATACATCTTTGAAAATTGATTTATTTTGTTCAGCTAGGAACTGAATTTCAAAAGTCGCTTAGTTTATTATTTAAAAATTCTGGTTCACGCTACTCATACATTTATTTTAATGTTACGGAGATTCATTACTCAGTGTATAAAGTTTGAAATCAGTCTCGTTGAAATTGGACTGTCCATTGTTGAGATATGTGAACGAGGCATAGTTAGTTAAAACATCGTAAAAGGGTGGCCGTAGGGGAGGCGTGGGGTCCAGTGACCTTCATTAAATGACTAATAAGGCTGATCCATATACATCTTTAAAGATTGATTTATTTCGTTCAGCTAGGAACTGAATTTCAAATGTCGCTTAATTTATTATTTAAAAATTCTGGTTCATGCTACTCATACATTTATTCAAATGTTATGGAGATTCATTACTAAGTGAAAGTATAATGTTTGAAATCAGTCGCGTTGAAATTGGACTGTCAGTTGTTGAGATATGGAAACGAGGCATAGTTAGTTAAAACACCGTAAAAGGGGGGCCGGAGGGGATGCATGGGGTCTAGTGACCTTCGTTAAATGACTAATTAGGCTGATCCGTATACATCTTTGAAAATTGATTTATTTTGTTCAGCTAGGAACTGAATTTCAAATGTCGCTTAATTTATTATTTAAAAATTCTGGTTCACGCTACTCATACATTTATTTTAATGTTACGGAGATTCATTACTCAGTGAAAGTATAATGTTTGAAATCAGTCGCGTTAAAATTGGACTGTCAGTTGTTGAGATATGGGAATGAATCATAGTTAGTTAAAACATCGTAAAAGGGGGGCCGTAGGGGAGGCGTGGGGTCCAGTGACCTTCGTTAAATGACTAATTAGGCTCATCCATATACATCTTTAAAGATTGATTTATTTCGTTCAGCTAGGAACTGAATTTCAAATGTCGCTTAATTTATTATTTAAAAATTCTGGTTCACGCTACTCATACATTTATTTTAATGTTACGGAGATTCATTACTCAGTGAAAGTATAATGTTTGAAATCAGTCGCGTTAAAATTGGACTGTCCGTTGTTGAGATAAGGGAATGAGGCATAGTCAGTTAAAACACCGTAAAAGGGGGGCCTTAGGGGATGCATGGGGTCCAGTGACCGTCATTAAATGACTAATTAGGCTGATCCGTATACATCTTTAAAGACTGATTTATTTTGTTCAGCTAGGAACTGAATTTCAAATGTCGCTTAATTTATTATTTAAAAATTCTGGTTCACGCTACTCATACATTTATTTTAATGTTACGGAGATTCATTACTAAGTGAAAGTATAATGTTTGAAATCAGTCGCATTGAAATTGGACTGTCCGTTGTTGAAATATGGAAATGAGGCATAGTTAAAACACCGTAAAAGGGGGGCCGGAGGGGATGCATGGGGTCTAGTGACCTTCGTTAAATGACTAATTAGGCTGATCCGTATACATCTTTGAAAATTGATTTATTTTGTTCAGCTAGGAACTGAATTTCAAATGTCGCTTAGTTTATTATTTAAAAATTCTGGTTCACGCTACTCATACATTTATTTTAATGTTACGGAGATTCATTACTCAGTGTATAAAGTTTGAAATCAGTCTCGTTGAAATTGGACTGTCCATTGTTGAGATATGTGAACGAGGCATAGTTAGTTAAAACATCTTAAAAGGGTGGCCGTAGGGGAGGCGTGGGGTCCAGTGACCTTCATTAAATGACTAATAAGGCTGATCCATATACATCTTTAAAGATTGATTTATTTCGTTCAGCTAGGAACTGAATTTCAAATGTCGCTTAATTTATTATTTAAAAATTCTGGCTCATGCTACTCATACATTTATTCAAATGTTATGGAGATTCATTACTAAGTGAAAGTATAATGTTTGAAATCAGTCGCGTTGAAATTGGACTGTCCGTTGTTGAGATATGGAAACGAGGCATAGTTAGTTAAAACACCGTAAAAGGGGGGCCGGAGGGGATGCATGGGGTCTAGTGACCTTCGTTAAATGACTAATTAGGCTGATCCGTATACATCTTTGAAAATTGATTTATTTTGTTCAGCTAGGAACTGAATTTCAAATGTCGCTTAATTTATTATTTAAAAATTCTGGTTCACGCTACTCATACATTTATTTTAATGTTACGGAGATTCATTACTCAGTGAAAGTATAATGTTTGAAATCAGTCGCGTTAAAATTGGACTGTCAGTTGTTGAGATATGGGAATGAATCATAGTTAGTTAAAACATCGTAAAAGGGGGGCCGTACGGGAGGCGTGGGGTCCAGTGACCTTCGTTAAATGACTAATTAGACTCATCCATATACAGCTTTAAAGATTGATTTATTTCGTTCAGCTAGGAACTGAATTTCAAATGTCGCTTAATTTATTATTTAAAAATTCTGGTTCACGCTACTCATACATTTATTTTAATGTTACGGAGATTCATTACTCAGTGAAAGTATAATGTTTGAAATCAGTCGCGTTAAAATTGGACTGTCCGTTGTTGAGATAAGGGAATGAGGCATAGTCAGTTAAAACACCGTAAAAGGGGGGCCTTAGGGGATGCATGGGGTCCAGTGACCTTCATTAAATGACTAATTAGGCTGATCCGTATACATCTTTAAAGACTGATTTATTTTGTTCAGCTAGGAACTGAATTTCAAATGTCGCTTAATTTATTATTTAAAAATTCTGGTTCACGCTACTCATACATTTATTTTAATGTTACGGAGATTCATTACTAAGTGAAAGTATAATGTTTGAAATCAGTCGCATTGAAATTGGACTGTCCGTTGTTGAGATATGGAAATGAGGCATAGTTAAAACACCGTAAAAGGGGGGCCGGAGGGGATGCATGGGGTCTAGTGACCTTCGTTAAATGACTAATTAGGCTGATCCGTATACATCTTTGAAAATTGATTTATTTTGTTCAGCTAGGAACTGAATTTCAAATGTCGCTTAGTTTATTATTTAAAAATTCTGGTTCACGCTACTCATACATTTATTTTAATGTTACGGAGATTCATTACTCAGTGTATAAAGTTTGAAATCAGTCTCGTTGAAATTGGACTGTCCATTGTTGAGATATGTGAACGAGGCATAGTTAGTTAAAACATCTTAAAAGGGTGGCCGTAGGGGAGGCGTGGGGTCCAGTGACCTTCATTAAATGACTAATAAGGCTGATCCATATACATCTTTAAAGATTGATTTATTTCGTTCTGCTAGGAACTGAATTTCAAATGTCGCTTAATTTATTATTTAAAAATTCTGGCTCATGCTACTCATACATTTATTCAAATGTTATGGAGATTCATTACTAAGTGAAAGTATAATGTTTGAAATCAGTCGCGTTGAAATTGGACTGTCCGTTGTTGAGATATGGAAACGAGGCATAGTTAGTTAAAACACCGTAAAAGGGGGGCCTTAGGGGATGCATGGGGTCCAGTGACCTTCATTAAATGACTAATTAGGCTGATCCGTATACATCTTTAAAGACTGATTTATTTTGTTCAGCTAGGAACTGAATTTCAAATGTCGCTTAATTTATTATTTAAAAATTCTGGTTCACGCTACTCATACATTTATTTTAATGTTACGGAGATTCATTACTAAGTGAAAGTATAATGTTTGAAATCAGTCGCATTGAAATTGGACTGTCCGTTGTTGAGATATGGAAATGAGGCATAGTTAAAACACCGTAAAAGGGGGGCCGGAGGGGATGCATGGGGTCTAGTGACCTTCGTTAAATGACTAATTAGGCTGATCCGTATACATCTTTGAAAATTGATTTATTTTGTTCAGCTAGGAACTGAATTTCAAATGTCGCTTAGTTTATTATTTAAAAATTCTGGTTCACGCTACTCATACATTTATTTTAATGTTACGGAGATTCATTACTCAGTGTATAAAGTTTGAAATCAGTCTCGTTGAAATTGGACTGTCCATTGTTGAGATATGTGAACGAGGCATAGTTAGTTAAAACATCTTAAAAGGGTGGCCGTAGGGGAGGCGTGGGGTCCAGTGACCTTCATTAAATGACTAATAAGGCTGATCCATATACATCTTTAAAGATTGATTTATTTCGTTCAGCTAGGAACTGAATTTCAAATGTCGCTTAATTTATTATTTAAAAATTCTGGCTCATGCTACTCATACATTTATTCAAATGTTATGGAGATTCATTACTAAGTGAAAGTATAATGTTTGAAATCAGTCGCGTTGAAATTGGACTGTCCGTTGTTGAGATATGGAAACGAGGCATAGTTAGTTAAAACACCGTAAAAGGGGGGCCGGAGGGGATGCATGGGGTCTAGTGACCTTCGTTAAATGACTAATTAGGCTGATCCGTATACATCTTTGAAAATTGATTTATTTTGTTCAGCTAGGAACTGAATTTCAAATGTCGCTTAATTTATTATTTAAAAATTCTGGTTCACGCTACTCATACATTTATTTTAATGTTACGGAGATTCATTACTCAGTGAAAGTATAATGTTTGAAATCAGTCGCGTTAAAATTGGACTGTCCGTTGTTGAGATAAGGGAATGAGGCATAGTCAGTTAAAAAACCGTAAAAGGGGGGCCTTAGGGGATGCATGGGGTCCAGTGACCTTCATTAAATGACTAATTAGGCTGATCCGTATACATCTTTAAAGACTGATTTATTTTGTTCAGCTAGGAACTGAATTTCAAATGTCGCTTAATTTATTATTTAAAAATTCTGGTTCACGCTACTCATACATTTATTTTAATGTTACGGAGATTCATTACTAAGTGAAAGTATAATGTTTGAAATCAGTCGCATTGAAATTGGACTGTCCGTTGTTGAGATATGGAAATGAGGCATAGTTAAAACACCATAAAAGGGGGGCCGGAGGGGATGCATGGGGTCCAGTAACCTTTGTTAAATGACTAATTAGGCTCATCCATATACATCTTTAAAGATTGATTTATTTCGTTCAGCTAGGAACTGAATTTCAAATGTCGCTTAATTTATTATTTAAAAATTCTGGTTCACGCTACTCATACATTTATTTTAATGTTACGGAGATTCATTATTCAGTGAAAGTATAATGTTTGAAATCAGTCGCGTTGAAATGGGACTGTCCGTTGTTGTGATATGGAAATGAGGCATAGTTAGTTAAAACATCGTAAAAGGGGGCCGGAGGAGAGGCGTGGGGTCCAGTGACCTTCGTTAAATGACTAATTAGGCTGATCCGTATACATCTTTAAAGACTGATTTATTTCGTTCAGCTAGGAACTGAATTTCAAATGTCGCTTAATTTATTATTTAAAAATTCTGGTTCACGCTACTCATACATTTATTTTAATGTTACGGAGATTCATTACTAAGTGAAAGTATAATGTTTGAAATCAGTCGCATTGAAATTGGACTGTCCGTTGTTGAGATATGGAAATGAGGCATAGTTAAAACACCATAAAAGGGGGGCCGGAGGGGATGCATGGGGTCCAGTGACCTTTGTTAAATGACTAATTAGGCTCATCCATATACATCTTTAAAGATTGATTTATTTTGTTCAGCTAGGAACTGAATTTCAAATGTCGCTTAGTTTATTATTTAAAAATTCTGGTTCACGCTACTCATACATTTATTTTAATGTTACGGAGATTCATTACTCAGTGTATAAAGTTTGAAATCAGTCTCGTTGAAATTGGACTGTCCATTGTTGAGATATGTGAACGAGGCATAGTTAGTTAAAACATCGTAAAAGGGTGGCCGTAGGGGAGGCGTGGGGTCCAGTGACCTTCATTAAATGACTAATAAGGCTGATCCATATACATCTTTAAAGATTGATTTATTTCGTTCAGCTAGGAACTGAATTTCAAATGTCACTTAATTTATTATTTAAAAATTCTGGTTCATGCTACTCATACATTTATTCAAATGTTACGGAGATTCATTACTAAGTGAAAGTATAATGTTTGAAATCAGTCGCATTGAAATTGGACTGTCCGTTGTTGAGATATGGAAATGAGGCATAGTTAAAACACCGTAAAAGGGGGGCCGGAGGGGATGCATGGGGTCTAGTGACCTTCGTTAAATGACTAATTAGGCTGATCCGTATACATCTTTGAAAATTGATTTATTTTGTTCAGCTAGGAACTGAATTTCAAATGTCGCTTAGTTTATTATTTAAAAATTCTGGTTCACGCTACTCATACATTTATTTTAATGTTACGGAGATTCATTACTCAGTGTATAAAGTTTGAAATCAGTCTCGTTGAAATTGGACTGTCCATTGTTGAGATATGTGAACGAGGCATAGTTAGTTAAAACATCATAAAAGGGTGGCCGTAGGGGAGGCGTGGGGTCCAGTGACCTTCATTAAATGACTAATAAGGCTGATCCATATACATCTTTAAAGATTGATTTATTTCGTTCAGCTAGGAACTGAATTTCAAATGTCACTTAATTTATTATTTAAAAATTCTGGTTCATGCTACTCATACATTTATTCAAATGTTACGGAGATTCATTACTAAGTGAAAGTATAATGTTTGAAATCAGTCGCATTGAAATTGGACTGTCCGTTGTTGAGATATGGAAATGAGGCATAGTGAAAACACCGTAAAAGTGGGGCCGGAGGGGATGCATGGGGTCTAGTGACCTTCGTTAAATGACTAATTAGGCTGATTCGTATACATCTTTGAAAATTGATTTATTTTGTTCAGCTAGGAACTGAATTTCAAATGTCGCTTAGTTTATTATTTAAAAATTCTGGTTCACGCTACTCATACATTTATTTTAATGTTACGGAGATTCATTACTCAGTGTATAAAGTTTGAAATCAGTCTCGTTGAAATTGGACTGTCCATTGTTGAGATATGTGAACGAGGCATAGTTAGTTAAAACATCATACAAGGGTGGCCGTAGGGGAGGCGTGGGGTCCAGTGACCTTCATTAAATGACTAATAAGGCTGATCCATATACATCTTTAAAGATTGATTTATTTCGTTCAGCTAGGAACTGAATTTCAAATGTCGCTTAATTTATTATTTAAAAATTCTGGTTCATGCTACTCATACATTTATTCAAATGTTACGGAGATTCATTACTAAGTGAAAGTATAATGTTTGAAATCAGTCGCATTGAAATTGGACTGTCCGTTGTTGAGATATGGAAATGAGGCATAGTTAAAACACCGTAAAAGGGGGGCCGGAGGGGATGCATGGGGTCTAGTGACCTTCGTTAAATGACTAATTAGGCTGATCCGTATACATCTTTGAAAATTGATTTATTTTGTTCAGCTAGGAACTGAATTTCAAATGTCGCTTAGTTTATTATTTAAAAATTCTGGTTCACGCTACTCATACATTTATTTTAATGTTACGGAGATTCATTACTCAGTGAAAGTGTAATGTTTGAAATCAGTCGCGTTAAAATTGGACTGTCCGTTGTTGAGATATGGAAATGAGGCATAGTTAAAACACCGTAAAAGGGGGGCCGTAGGGGAGGCGTGGGGTCCAGTGACCTTCATTAAATGACTAATAAGGCTGATCCATATACATCTTTAAAGATTGATTTATTTCGTTCAGCTAGGAACTGAATTTCAAATGTCGCTTAATTTATTATTTAAAAATTCTGGCTCATGCTACACATACATTTATTCAAATGTTATGGAGATTCATTACTAAGTGAAAGTATAATGTTTATAATCAGTCGCGTTGAAATTGGACTGTCCGTTGTTGAGATATGGAAACGAGGCATAGTTAGTTAAAACACCGTAAAAGGGTGGCCGGAGGGGATGCATGGGGTCTAGTGACCTTCGTTAAATGACTAATTAGGCTGATCCGTATACATCTTTGAAAATTGATTTATTTTGTTCAGCTAGGAACTGAATTTCAAATGTCGCTTAATTTATTATTTAAAAATTCTGGTTCACGCTACTCATACATTTATTTTAATGTTACGGAGATTCATTACTCAGTGAAAGTATAATGTTTGAAATCAGTCGCGTTAAAATTGGACTGTCAGTTGTTGAGATATGGGAATGAATCATAGTTAGTTAAAACATCGTAAAAGGGGGGCCGTACGGGAGGCGTGGGGTCCAGTGACCTTCGTTAAATGACTAATTAGACTCATCCATATACATCTTTAAAGATTGATTTATTTCGTTCAGCTAGGAACTGAATTTCAAATGTCGCTTAATTTATTATTTAAAAATTCTGGTTCACGCTACTCATACATTTATTTTAATGTTACGGAGATTCATTACTCAGTGAAAGTATAATGTTTGAAATCAGTCGCGTTAAAATTGGACTGTCCGTTGTTGAGATAAGGGAATGAGGCATAGTCAGTTAAAACACCGTAAAAGGGGGGCCTTAGGGGATGCATGGGGTCCAGTGACCTTCATTAAATCACTAATTAGGCTGATCCGTATACATCTTTAAAGACTGATTTATTTTGTTCAGCTAGGAACTGAATTTCAAATGTCGCTTAATTTATTATTTAAAAATTCTGGTTCACGCTACTCATACATTTATTTTAATGTTACGGAGATTCATTACTAAGTGAAAGTATAATGTTTGAAATCAGTCGCATTGAAATTGGACTGTCCGTTGTTGAGATATGGAAATGAGGCATAGTTAAAACACCGTAAAAGGGGGGCCGGAGGGGATGCATGGGGTCTAGTGACCTTCGTTAAATGACTAATTAGGCTGATCCGTATACATCTTTGAAAATTGATTTATTTTGTTCAGCTAGGAACTGAATTTCAAATGTCGCTTAGTTTATTATTTAAAAATTCTGGTTCACGCTACTCATACATTTATTTTAATGTTACGGAGATTCATTACTCAGTGTATAAAGTTTGAAATCAGTCTCGTTGAAATTGGACTGTCCATTGTTGTGATATGTGAACGAGGCATAGTTAGTTAAAACATCTTAAAAGGGTGGCCGTAGGGGAGGCGTGGGGTCCAGTGACCTTCATTAAATGACTAATAAGGCTGATCCATATACATCTTTAAAGATTGATTTATTTCGTTCAGCTAGGAACTGAATTTCAAATGTCGCTTAATTTATTATTTAAAAATTCTGGCTCATGCTACTCATACATTTATTCAAATGTTATGGAGATTCATTACTAAGTGAAAGTATAATGTTTGAAATCAGTCGCATTGAAATTGGACTGTCCGTTGTTGAGATATGGAAACGAGGCATAGTTAGTTAAAACACCGTAAAAGGGGGGCCGGAGGGGATGCATGGGGTCTAGTGACCTTCGTTAAATGACTAATTAGGCTGATCCGTATACATCTTTGAAAATTGATTTATTTTGTTCAGCTAGGAACTGAATTTCAAATGTCGCTTAACTTATTTCTTAAAAATTCTGGTTCACGCTACTCATACATTTATTTTAATGTTACGGAGATTCATTACTCAGTGAAAGTATAATGTTTGAAATCAGTCGCGTTAAAATTGGACTGTCAGTTGTTGAGATATGGGAATGAATCATAGTTAGTTAAAACATCGTAAAAGGGGGGCCGTACGGGAGGCGTGGGGTCCAGTGACCTTCGTTAAATGACTAATTAGGCTCATCCATATACATCTTTAAAGATTGATTTATTTCGTTCAGCTAGGAACTGAATTTCAAATGTCGCTTAATTTATTATTTAAAAATTCTGGTTCACGCTACTCATACATTTATTTTAATGTTACGGAGATTCATTACTCAGTGAAAGTATAATGTTTGAAATCAGTCGCGTTAAAATTGGACTGTCCGTTGTTGAGATAAGGGAATGAGGCATAGTCAGTTAAAACACCGTAAAAGGGGGGCCTTAGGGGATGCATGGGGTCCAGTGACCTTCATTAAATGACTAATTAGGCTTATCCGTATACATCTTTAAAGACTGATTTATTTTGTTCAGCTAGGAACTGAATTTCAAATGTCGCTTAATTTATTATTTAAAAATTCTGGTTCACGCTACTCATACATTTATTTTAATGTTACGGAGATTCATTACTCAGTGAAAGTATAATGTTTGAAATCAGTCGCGTTAAAATTGGACTGTCAGTTGTTGAGATATGGGAATGAATCATAGTTAGTTAAAACATCATAAAAGGGGGGCCGTAGGGGAGGCGTGGGGTCCAGTGACCTTCGTTAAATGACTAATTAGGCTGATCCGTATACATCTTTAAAGACTGATTTATTTCGTTCAGCTAGGAACTGAATTTCAAATGTCGCTTAATTTATTATTTAAAAATTCTGGTTCACGCTACTCATACATTTATTTTAATGTTACGGAGATGCATTACTAAGTGAAAGTATAATGTTTGAAATCAGTCGCATTGAAATTGGACTGTCCGTTGTTGAGATATGGAAATGAGGCATAGTTAAAACACCATAAAAGGGGGGCCGGAGGGGATGCATGGGGTCCAGTGACCTTTGTTAAATGACTAATTAGGCTCATCCATATACATCTTTAAAGATTGATTTATTTTGTTCAGCTAGGAACTGAATTTCAAATGTCGCTTAGTTTATTATTTAAAAATTCTGGTTCACGCTACTCATACATTTATTTTAATGTTACGGAGATTCATTACTCAGTGTATAAAGTTTGAAATCAGTCTCGTTGAAGTTGGACTGTCCATTGTTGAGATATGTGAACGAGGCATAGTTAGTTAAAACATCGTAAAAGGGTGGCCGTAGGGGAGGCGTGGGGTCCAGTGACCTTCATTAAATGACTAATAAGGCTGATCCATATACATCTTTAAAGATTGATTTATTTCGTTCAGCTAGGAACTGAATTTCAAATGTCACTTAATTTATTATTTAAAAATTCTGGTTCATGCTACTCATACATTTATTCAAATGTTACGGAGATTCATTACTAAGTGAAAGTATAATGTTTGAAATCAGTCGCATTGAAATTGGACTGTCCGTTGTTGAGATATGGAAATGAGGCATAGTGAAAACACCGTAAAAGGGGGGCCGGAGGGGATGCATGGGGTCTAGTGACCTTCGTTAAATGACTAATTAGGCTGATTCGTATACATCTTTGAAAATTGATTTATTTTGTTCAGCTAGGAACTGAATTTCAAATGTCGCTTAGTTTATTATTTAAAAATTCTGGTTCACGCTACTCATACATTTATTTTAATGTTACGGAGATTCATTACTCAGTGTATAAAGTTTGAAATCAGTCTCGTTGAAATTGGACTGTCCATTGTTGAGATATGTGAACGAGGCATAGTTAGTTAAAACATCATAAAAGGGTGGCCGTAGGGGAGGCGTGGGGTCCAGTGACCTTCATTAAATGACTAATAAGGCTGATCCATATACATCTTTAAAGATTGATTTATTTCGTTCAGCTAGGAACTGAATTTCAAATGTCACTTAATTTATTATTTAAAAATTCTGGTTCATGCTACTCATACATTTATTCAAATGTTACGGAGATTCATTACTAAGTGAAAGTATAATGTTTGAAATCAGTCGCATTGAAATTGGACTGTCCGTTGTTGAGATATGGAAATGAGGCATAGTGAAAACACCGTAAAAGGGGGGCCGGAGGGGATGCATGGGGTCTAGTGACCTTCGTTAAATGACTAATTAGGCTGATTCGTATACATCTTTGAAAATTGATTTATTTTGTTCAGCTAGGAACTGAATTTCAAATGTCGCTTAGTTTATTATTTAAAAATTCTGGTTCACGCTACTCATACATTTATTTTAATGTTACGGAGATTCATTACTCAGTGTATAAAGTTTGAAATCAGTCTCGTTGAAATTGGACTGTCCATTGTTGAGATATGTGAACGAGGCATAGTTAGTTAAAACATCATAAAAGGGTGGCCGTAGGGGAGGCGTGGGGTCCAGTGACCTTCATTAAATGACTAATAAGGCTGATCCATATACATCTTTAAAGATTGATTTATTTCGTTCAGCTAGGAACTGAATTTCAAATGTCGCTTAATTTATTATTTAAAAATTCTGGTTCATGCTACTCATACATTTATTCAAATGTTACGGAGATTCATTACTAAGTGAAAGTATAATGTTTGAAATCAGTCGCATTGAAATTGGACTGTCCGTTGTTGAGATATGGAAATGAGGCATAGTTAAAACACCGTAAAAGGGGGGCCGGAGGGGATGCATGGGGTCTAGTGACCTTCGTTAAATGACTAATTAGGCTGATCCGTATACATCTTTGAAAATTGATTTATTTTGTTCAGCTAGGAACTGAATTTCAAAAGTCGCTTAGTTTATTATTTAAAAATTCTGGTTCACGCTACTCATACATTTATTTTAATGTTACGGAGATTCATTACTCAGTGTATAAAGTTTGAAATCAGTCTCGTTGAAATTGGACTGTCCATTGTTGAGATATGTGAACGAGGCATAGTTAGTTAAAACATCGTAAAAGGGTGGCCGTAGGGGAGGCGTGGGGTCCAGTGACCTTCATTAAATGACTAATAAGGCTGATCCATATACATCTTTAAAGATTGATTTATTTCGTTCAGCTAGGAACTGAATTTCAAATGTCGCTTAATTTATTATTTAAAAATTCTGGTTCATGCTACTCATACATTTATTCAAATGTTATGGAGATTAATTACTAAGTGAAAGTATAGTGTTTGAAATCAGTCGCGTTGAAATTGGACTGTCCGTTGTTGAGATATGGAAACGAGGCATAGTTAGTTAAAACACCGTAAAAGGGGGGCCGGAGGGGATGCATGGGGTCTAGTGACCTTCGTTAAATGACTAATTAGGCTGATCCGTATACATCTTTGAAAATTGATTTATTTTGTTCAGCTAGGAACTGAATTTCAAATGTCGCTTAATTTATTATTTAAAAATTCTGGTTCACGCTACTCATACATTTATTTTAATGTTACGGAGATTCATTACTCAGTGAAAGTATAATGTTTGAAATCAGTCGCGTTAAAATTGGACTGTCTGTTGTTGAGATATGGGAATGAATCATAGTTAGTTAAAACATCGTAAAAGGGGGGCCGTACGGGAGGCGTGGGGTCCAGTGACCTTCGTTAAATGACTAATTAGACTCATCCATATACATCTTTAAAGATTGATTTATTTCGTTCAGCTAGGAACTGAATTTCAAATGTCGCTTAATTTATTATTTAAAAATTCTGGTTCACGCTACTCATACATTTATTTTAATGTTACGGAGATTCATTACTCAGTGAAAGTATAATGTTTGAAATCAGTCGCGTTAAAATTGGACTGTCCGTTGTTGAGATAAGGGAATGAGGCATAGTCAGTTAAAACACCGTAAAAGGGGGGCCTTAGGGGATGCATGGGGTCCAGTGACCTTCATTAAATGACTAATTAGGCTGATCCGTATACATCTTTAAAGACTGATTTATTTTGTTCAGCTAGGAACTGAATTTCAAATGTCGCTTAATTTATTATTTAAAAATTCTGGTTCACGCTACTCATACATTTATTTTAATGTTACGGAGATTCATTACTAAGTGAAAGTATAATGTTTGAAATCAGTCGCATTGAAATTGGACTGTCCGTTGTTGAGATATGGAAATGAGGCATAGTTAAAACACCGTAAAAGGGGGGCCGGAGGGGATGCATGGGGTCTAGTGACCTTCGTTAAATGACTAATTAGGCTGATCCGTATACATCTTTGAAAATTGATTTATTTTGTTCAGCTAGGAACTGAATTTCAAATGTCGCTTAGTTTATTATTTAAAAATTCTGGTTCACGCTACTCATACATTTATTTTAATGTTACGGAGATTCATTACTCAGTGTATAAAGTTTGAAATCAGTCTCGTTGAAATTGGACTGTCCATTGTTGAGATATGTGAACGAGGCATAGTTAGTTAAAACATCTTAAAAGAGTGGCCGTAGGGGAGGCGTGGGGTCCAGTGACCTTCATTAAATGACTAATAAGGCTGATCCATATACATCTTTAAAGATTGATTTATTTCGTTCTGCTAGGAACTGAATTTCAAATGTCGCTTAATTTATTATTTAAAAATTCTGGCTCATGCTACTCATACATTTATTCAAATGTTATGGAGATTCATTACTAAGTGAAAGTATAATGTTTGAAATCAGTCGCGTTGAAATTGGACTGTCCGTTGTTGAGATATGGAAACGAGGCATAGTTAGTTAAAACACCGTAAAAGGGGGGCCTTAGGGGATGCATGGGGTCCAGTGACCTTCATTAAATGACTAATTAGGCTGATCCGTATACATCTTTAAAGACTGATTTATTTTGTTCAGCTAGGAACTGAATTTCAAATGTCGCTTAATTTATTATTTAAAAATTCTGGTTCACGCTACTCATACATTTATTTTAATGTTACGGAGATTCATTACTAAGTGAAAGTATAATGTTTGAAATCAGTCGCATTGAAATTGGACTGTCCGTTGTTGAGATATGGAAATGAGGCATAGTTAAAACACCGTAAAAGGGGGGCCGGAGGGGATGCATGGGGTCTAGTGACCTTCGTTAAATGACTAATTAGGCTGATCCGTATACATCTTTGAAAATTGATTTATTTTGTTCAGCTAGGAACTGAATTTCAAATGTCGCTTAGTTTATTATTTAAAAATTCTGGTTCACGCTACTCATACATTTATTTTAATGTTACGGAGATTCATTACTCAGTGTATAAAGTTTGAAATCAGTCTCGTTGAAATTGGACTGTCCATTGTTGAGATATGTGAACGAGGCATAGTTAGTTAAAACATCTTAAAAGGGTGGCCGTAGGGGAGGCGTGGGGTCCAGTGACCTTCATTAAATGACTAATAAGGCTGATCCATATACATCTTTGAAAATTGATTTATTTTGTTCAGCTAGGAACTGAATTTCAAATGTCGCTTAATTTATTATTTAAAAATTCTGGTTCACGCTACTCATACATTTATTTTAATGTTACGGAGATTCATTACTCAGTGAAAGTATAATGTTTGAAATCAGTCGCGTTAAAATTGGACTGTCCGTTGTTGAGATAAGGGAATGAGGCATAGTCAGTTAAAAAACCGTAAAAGGGGGGCCTTAGGGGATGCATGGGGTCCAGTGACCTTCATTAAATGACTAATTAGGCTGATCCGTATACATCTTTAAAGACTGATTTATTTTGTTCAGCTAGGAACTGAATTTCAAATGTCGCTTAATTTATTATTTAAAAATTCTGGTTCACGCTACTCATACATTTATTTTAATGTTACGGAGATTCATTACTAAGTGAAAGTATAATGTTTGAAATCAGTCGCATTGAAATTGGACTGTCCGTTGTTGAGATATGGAAATGAGGCATAGTTAAAACACCATAAAAGGGGGGCCGGAGGGGATGCATGGGGTCCAGTGACCTTTGTTAAATGACTAATTAGGCTCATCCATATACATCTTTAAAGATTGATTTATTTCGTTCAGCTAGGAACTGAATTTCAAATGTCGCTTAATTTATTATTTAAAAATTCTGGTTCACGCTACTCATTTTAATGTTACGGAGATTCATTACTCAGTGAAAGTATAATGTTTGAAATCAGTCGCGTTAAAATTGGACTGTCAGTTGTTGAGATATGGGAATGAGGCATAGTTAGTTAAAACATCGTAAAAGGGGGGCCGTAGGGGAGGCGTGGGGTCCAGTGACCTTCGTTAAATGACTAATTAGGCTGATCCATATACATCTTTAAAGATTGATTTATTTCGTTCAGCTAGGAACTGAATTTCAAATGTCGCTTAATTTATTATTTAAAAATTCTGGTTCATGCTACTCATACATTTATTCAAATGTTACGGAGATTCATTACTAAGTGAAAGTATAATGTTTGAAATCAGTCGCATTGAAATTGGACTGTCCGTTGTTGAGATATGGAAATGAGGCATAGGTAAAACACCGTAAAAGGGGGGCCGGAGGGGATGCATGGGGTCTAGTGACCTTCGTTAAATGACTAATTAGGCTGATCCGTATACATCTTTGAAAATTGATTTATTTTGTTCAGCTAGGAACTGAATTTCAAAAGTCGCTTAGTTTATTATTTAAAAATTCTGGTTCACGCTACTCATACATTTATTTTAATGTTACGGAGATTCATTACTCAGTGTATAAAGTTTGAAATCAGTCTCGTTGAAATTGGACTGTCCATTGTTGAGATATGTGAACGAGGCATAGTTAGTTAAAACATCGTAAAAGGGTGGCCGTAGGGGAGGCGTGGGGTCCAGTGACCTTCATTAAATGACTAATAAGGCTGATCCATATACATCTTTAAAGATTGATTTATTTCGTTCAGCTAGGAACTGAATTTCAAATGTCGCTTAATTTATTATTTAAAAATTCTGGTTCATGCTACTCATACATTTATTCAAATGTTATGGAGATTCATTACTAAGTGAAAGTATAATGTTTGAAATCAGTCGCGTTGAAATTGGACTGTCAGTTGTTGAGATATGGAAACGAGGCATAGTTAGTTAAAACACCGTAAAAGGGGGGCCGGAGGGGATGCATGGGGTCTAGTGACCTTCGTTAAATGACTAATTAGGCTGATCCGTATACATCTTTGAAAATTGATTTATTTTGTTCAGCTAGGAACTGAATTTCAAATGTCGCTTAATTTATTATTTAAAAATTCTGGTTCACGCTACTCATACATTTATTTTAATGTTACGGAGATTCATTACTCAGTGAAAGTATAATGTTTGAAATCAGTCGCGTTAAAATTGGACTGTCAGTTGTTGAGATATGGGAATGAATCATAGTTAGTTAAAACATCGTAAAAGGGGGGCCGTAGGGGAGGCGTGGGGTCCAGTGACCTTCGTTAAATGACTAATTAGGCTCATCCATATACATCTTTAAAGATTGATTTATTTCGTTCAGCTAGGAACTGAATTTCAAATGTCGCTTAATTTATTATTTAAAAATTCTGGTTCACGCTACTCATACATTTATTTTAATGTTACGGAGATTCATTACTCAGTGAAAGTATAATGTTTGAAATCAGTCGCGTTAAAATTGGACTGTCCGTTGTTGAGATAAGGGAATGAGGCATAGTCAGTTAAAACACCGTAAAAGGGGGGCCTTAGGGGATGCATGGGGTCCAGTGACCGTCATTAAATGACTAATTAGGCTGATCCGTATACATCTTTAAAGACTGATTTATTTTGTTCAGCTAGGAACTGAATTTCAAATGTCGCTTAATTTATTATTTAAAAATTCTGGTTCACGCTACTCATACATTTATTTTAATGTTACGGAGATTCATTACTAAGTGAAAGTATAATGTTTGAAATCAGTCGCATTGAAATTGGACTGTCCGTTGTTGAAATATGGAAATGAGGCATAGTTAAAACACCGTAAAAGGGGGGCCGGAGGGGATGCATGGGGTCTAGTGACCTTCGTTAAATGACTAATTAGGCTGATCCGTATACATCTTTGAAAATTGATTTATTTTGTTCAGCTAGGAACTGAATTTCAAATGTCGCTTAGTTTATTATTTAAAAATTCTGGTTCACGCTACTCATACATTTATTTTAATGTTACGGAGATTCATTACTCAGTGTATAAAGTTTGAAATCAGTCTCGTTGAAATTGGACTGTCCATTGTTGAGATATGTGAACGAGGCATAGTTAGTTAAAACATCTTAAAAGGGTGGCCGTAGGGGAGGCGTGGGGTCCAGTGACCTTCATTAAATGACTAATAAGGCTGATCCATATACATCTTTAAAGATTGATTTATTTCGTTCAGCTAGGAACTGAATTTCAAATGTCGCTTAATTTATTATTTAAAAATTCTGGCTCATGCTACTCATACATTTATTCAAATGTTATGGAGATTCATTACTAAGTGAAAGTATAATGTTTGAAATCAGTCGCGTTGAAATTGGACTGTCCGTTGTTGAGATATGGAAACGAGGCATAGTTAGTTAAAACACCGTAAAAGGGGGGCCGGAGGGGATGCATGGGGTCTAGTGACCTTCGTTAAATGACTAATTAGGCTGATCCGTATACATCTTTGAAAATTGATTTATTTTGTTCAGCTAGGAACTGAATTTCAAATGTCGCTTAATTTATTATTTAAAAATTCTGGTTCACGCTACTCATACATTTATTTTAATGTTACGGAGATTCATTACTCAGTGAAAGTATAATGTTTGAAATCAGTCGCGTTAAAATTGGACTGTCAGTTGTTGAGATATGGGAATGAATCATAGTTAGTTAAAACATCGTAAAAGGGGGGCCGTACGGGAGGCGTGGGGTCCAGTGACCTTCGTTAAATGACTAATTAGACTCATCCATATACATCTTTAAAGATTGATTTATTTCGTTCAGCTAGGAACTGAATTTCAAATGTCGCTTAATTTATTATTTAAAAATTCTGGTTCACGCTACTCATACATTTATTTTAATGTTACGGAGATTCATTACTCAGTGAAAGTATAATGTTTGAAATCAGTCGCGTTAAAATTGGACTGTCCGTTGTTGAGATAAGGGAATGAGGCATAGTCAGTTAAAACACCGTAAAAGGGGGGCCTTAGGGGATGCATGGGGTCCAGTGACCTTCATTAAATGACTAATTAGGCTGATCCGTATACATCTTTAAAGACTGATTTATTTTGTTCAGCTAGGAACTGAATTTCAAATGTCGCTTAATTTATTATTTAAAAATTCTGGTTCACGCTACTCATACATTTATTTTAATGTTACGGAGATTCATTACTAAGTGAAAGTATAATGTTTGAAATCAGTCGCATTGAAATTGGACTGTCCGTTGTTGAGATATGGAAATGAGGCATAGTTAAAACACCGTAAAAGGGGGGCCGGAGGGGATGCATGGGGTCTAGTGACCTTCGTTAAATGACTAATTAGGCTGATCCGTATACATCTTTGAAAATTGATTTATTTTGTTCAGCTAGGAACTGAATTTCAAATGTCGCTTAGTTTATTATTTAAAAATTCTGGTTCACGCTACTCATACATTTATTTTAATGTTACGGAGATTCATTACTCAGTGTATAAAGTTTGAAATCAGTCTCGTTGAAATTGGACTGTCCATTGTTGAGATATGTGAACGAGGCATAGTTAGTTAAAACATCTTAAAAGGGTGGCCGTAGGGGAGGCGTGGGGTCCAGTGACCTTCATTAAATGACTAATAAGGCTGATCCATATACATCTTTAAAGATTGATTTATTTCGTTCTGCTAGGAACTGAATTTCAAATGTCGCTTAATTTATTATTTAAAAATTCTGGCTCATGCTACTCATACATTTATTCAAATGTTATGGAGATTCATTACTAAGTGAAAGTATAATGTTTGAAATCAGTCGCGTTGAAATTGGACTGTCCGTTGTTGAGATATGGAAACGAGGCATAGTTAGTTAAAACACCGTAAAAGGGGGGCCTTAGGGGATGCATGGGGTCCAGTGACCTTCATTAAATGACTAATTAGGCTGATCCGTATACATCTTTAAAGACTGATTTATTTTGTTCAGCTAGGAACTGAATTTCAAATGTCGCTTAATTTATTATTTAAAAATTCTGGTTCACGCTACTCATACATTTATTTTAATGTTACGGAGATTCATTACTAAGTGAAAGTATAATGTTTGAAATCAGTCGCATTGAAATTGGACTGTCCGTTGTTGAGATATGGAAATGAGGCATAGTTAAAACACCGTAAAAGGGGGGCCGGAGGGGATGCATGGGGTCTTGTGACCTTCGTTAAATGACTAATTAGGCTGATCCGTATACATCTTTGAAAATTGATTTATTTTGTTCAGCTAGGAACTGAATTTCAAATGTCGCTTAGTTTATTATTTAAAAATTCTGGTTCACGCTACTCATACATTTATTTTAATGTTACGGAGATTCATTACTCAGTGTATAAAGTTTGAAATCAGTCTCGTTGAAATTGGACTGTCCATTGTTGAGATATGTGAACGAGGCATAGTTAGTTAAAACATCTTAAAAGGGTGGCCGTAGGGGAGGCGTGGGGTCCAGTGACCTTCATTAAATGACTAATAAGGCTGATCCATATACATCTTTAAAGATTGATTTATTTCGTTCAGCTAGGAACTGAATTTCAAATGTCGCTTAATTTATTATTTAAAAATTCTGGCTCATGCTACTCATACATTTATTCAAATGTTATGGAGATTCATTACTAAGTGAAAGTATAATGTTTGAAATCAGTCGCGTTGAAATTGGACTGTCCGTTGTTGAGATATGGAAACGAGGCATAGTTAGTTAAAACACCGTAAAAGGGGGGCCGGAGGGGATGCATGGGGTCTAGTGACCTTCGTTAAATGACTAATTAGGCTGATCCGTATACATCTTTGAAAATTGATTTATTTTGTTCAGCTAGGAACTGAATTTCAAATGTCGCTTAATTTATTATTTAAAAATTCTGGTTCACGCTACTCATACATTTATTTTAATGTTACGGAGATTCATTACTCAGTGAAAGTATAATGTTTGAAATCAGTCGCGTTAAAATTGGACTGTCCGTTGTTGAGATAAGGGAATGAGGCATAGTCAGTTAAAAAACCGTAAAAGGGGGGCCTTAGGGGATGCATGGGGTCCAGTGACCTTCATTAAATGACTAATTAGGCTGATCCGTATACATCTTTAAAGACTGATTTATTTCGTTCAGCTAGGAACTGAATTTCAAATGTCGCTTAATTTATTATTTAAAAATTCTGGTTCACGCTACTCATACATTTATTTTAATGTTACGGAGATTCATTACTAAGTGAAAGTATAATGTTTGAAATCAGTCGCATTGAAATTGGACTGTCCGTTGTTGAGATATGGAAATGAGGCATAGTTAAAACACCATAAAAGGGGGGCCGGAGGGGATGCATGGGGTCCAGTGACCTTTGTTAAATGACTAATTAGGCTCATCCATATACATCTTTAAAGATTGATTTATTTTGTTCAGCTAGGAACTGAATTTCAAATGTCGCTTAGTTTATTATTTAAAAATTCTGGTTCACGCTACTCATACATTTATTTTAATGTTACGGAGATTCATTACTCAGTGTATAAAGTTTGAAATCAGTCTCGTTGAAATTGGACTGTCCATTGTTGAGATATGTGAACGAGGCATAGTTAGTTAAAACATCGTAAAAGGGTGGCCGTAGGGGAGGCGTGGGGTCCAGTGACCTTCATTAAATGACTAATAAGGCTGATCCATATACATCTTTAAAGATTGATTTATTTCGTTCAGCTAGGAACTGAATTTCAAATGTCACTTAATTTATTATTTAAAAATTCTGGTTCATGCTACTCATACATTTATTCAAATGTTACGGAGATTCATTACTAAGTGAAAGTATAATGTTTGAAATCAGTCGCATTGAAATTGGACTGTCCGTTGTTGAGATATGGAAATGAGGCATAGTTAAAACACCGTAAAAGGGGGGCCGGAGGGGATGCATGGGGTCTAGTGACCTTCGTTAAATGACTAATTAGGCTGATCCGTATACATCTTTGAAAATTGATTTATTTTGTTCAGCTAGGAACTGAATTTCAAATGTCGCTTAGTTTATTATTTAAAAATTCTGGTTCACGCTACTCATACATTTATTTTAATGTTACGGAGATTCATTACTCAGTGTATAAAGTTTGAAATCAGTCTCGTTGAAATTGGACTGTCCATTGTTGAGATATGTGAACGAGGCATAGTTAGTTAAAACATCATAAAAGGGTGGCCGTAGGGGAGGCGTGGGGTCCAGTGACCTTCATTAAATGACTAATAAGGCTGATCCATATACATCTTTAAAGATTGATTTATTTCGTTCAGCTAGGAACTGAATTTCAAATGTCACTTAATTTATTATTTAAAAATTCTGGTTCATGCTACTCATACATTTATTCAAATGTTACGGAGATTCATTACTAAGTGAAAGTATAATGTTTGAAATCAGTCGCATTGAAATTGGACTGTCCGTTGTTGAGATATGGAAATGAGGCATAGTGAAAACACCGTAAAAGTGGGGCCGGAGGGGATGCATGGGGTCTAGTGACCTTCGTTAAATGACTAATTAGGCTGATTCGTATACATCTTTGAAAATTGATTTATTTTGTTCAGCTAGGAACTGAATTTCAAATGTCGCTTAGTTTATTATTTAAAAATTCTGGTTCACGCTACTCATACATTTATTTTAATGTTACGGAGATTCATTACTCAGTGTATAAAGTTTGAAATCAGTCTCGTTGAAATTGGACTGTCCATTGTTGAGATATGTGAACGAGGCATAGTTAGTTAAAACATCATACAAGGGTGGCCGTAGGGGAGGCGTGGGGTCCAGTGACCTTCATTAAATGACTAATAAGGCTGATCCATATACATCTTTAAAGATTGATTTATTTCGTTCAGCTAGGAACTGAATTTCAAATGTCGCTTAATTTATTATTTAAAAATTCTGGTTCATGCTACTCATACATTTATTCAAATGTTACGGAGATTCATTACTAAGTGAAAGTATAATGTTTGAAATCAGTCGCATTGAAATTGGACTGTCCGTTGTTGAGATATGGAAATGAGGCATAGTTAAAACACCGTAAAAGGGGGGCCGGAGGGGATGCATGGGGTCTAGTGACCTTCGTTAAATGACTAATTAGGCTGATCCGTATACATCTTTGAAAATTGATTTATTTTGTTCAGCTAGGAACTGAATTTCAAATGTCGCTTAGTTTATTATTTAAAAATTCTGGTTCACGCTACTCATACATTTATTTTAATGTTACGGAGATTCATTACTCAGTGAAAGTGTAATGTTTGAAATCAGTCGCGTTAAAATTGGACTGTCCGTTGTTGAGATATGGAAATGAGGCATAGTTAAAACACCGTAAAAGGGGGGCCGTAGGGGAGGCGTGGGGTCCAGTGACCTTCATTAAATGACTAATAAGGCTGATCCATATACATCTTTAAAGATTGATTTATTTCGTTCAGCTAGGAACTGAATTTCAAATGTCGCTTAATTTATTATTTAAAAATTCTGGCTCATGCTACACATACATTTATTCAAATGTTATGGAGATTCATTACTAAGTGAAAGTATAATGTTTATAATCAGTCGCGTTGAAATTGGACTGTCCGTTGTTGAGATATGGAAACGAGGCATAGTTAGTTAAAACACCGTAAAAGGGTGGCCGGAGGGGATGCATGGGGTCTAGTGACCTTCGTTAAATGACTAATTAGGCTGATCCGTATACATCTTTGAAAATTGATTTATTTTGTTCAGCTAGGAACTGAATTTCAAATGTCGCTTAATTTATTATTTAAAAATTCTGGTTCACGCTACTCATACATTTATTTTAATGTTACGGAGATTCATTACTCAGTGAAAGTATAATGTTTGAAATCAGTCGCGTTAAAATTGGACTGTCAGTTGTTGAGATATGGGAATGAATCATAGTTAGTTAAAACATCGTAAAAGGGGGGCCGTACGGGAGGCGTGGGGTCCAGTGACCTTCGTTAAATGACTAATTAGACTCATCCATATACATCTTTAAAGATTGATTTATTTCGTTCAGCTAGGAACTGAATTTCAAATGTCGCTTAATTTATTATTTAAAAATTCTGGTTCACGCTACTCATACATTTATTTTAATGTTACGGAGATTCATTACTCAGTGAAAGTATAATGTTTGAAATCAGTCGCGTTAAAATTGGACTGTCCGTTGTTGAGATAAGGGAATGAGGCATAGTCAGTTAAAACACCGTAAAAGGGGGGCCTTAGGGGATGCATGGGGTCCAGTGACCTTCATTAAATCACTAATTAGGCTGATCCGTATACATCTTTAAAGACTGATTTATTTTGTTCAGCTAGGAACTGAATTTCAAATGTCGCTTAATTTATTATTTAAAAATTCTGGTTCACGCTACTCATACATTTATTTTAATGTTACGGAGATTCATTACTAAGTGAAAGTATAATGTTTGAAATCAGTCGCATTGAAATTGGACTGTCCGTTGTTGAGATATGGAAATGAGGCATAGTTAAAACACCGTAAAAGGGGGGCCGGAGGGGATGCATGGGGTCTAGTGACCTTCGTTAAATGACTAATTAGGCTGATCCGTATACATCTTTGAAAATTGATTTATTTTGTTCAGCTAGGAACTGAATTTCAAATGTCGCTTAGTTTATTATTTAAAAATTCTGGTTCACGCTACTCATACATTTATTTTAATGTTACGGAGATTCATTACTCAGTGTATAAAGTTTGAAATCAGTCTCGTTGAAATTGGACTGTCCATTGTTGTGATATGTGAACGAGGCATAGTTAGTTAAAACATCTTAAAAGGGTGGCCGTAGGGGAGGCGTGGGGTCCAGTGACCTTCATTAAATGACTAATAAGGCTGATCCATATACATCTTTAAAGATTGATTTATTTCGTTCAGCTAGGAACTGAATTTCAAATGTCGCTTAATTTATTATTTAAAAATTCTGGCTCATGCTACTCATACATTTATTCAAATGTTATGGAGATTCATTACTAAGTGAAAGTATAATGTTTGAAATCAGTCGCATTGAAATTGGACTGTCCGTTGTTGAGATATGGAAACGAGGCATAGTTAGTTAAAACACCGTAAAAGGGGGGCCGGAGGGGATGCATGGGGTCTAGTGACCTTCGTTAAATGACTAATTAGGCTGATCCGTATACATCTTTGAAAATTGATTTATTTTGTTCAGCTAGGAACTGAATTTCAAATGTCGCTTAACTTATTTCTTAAAAATTCTGGTTCACGCTACTCATACATTTATTTTAATGTTACGGAGATTCATTACTCAGTGAAAGTATAATGTTTGAAATCAGTCGCGTTAAAATTGGACTGTCAGTTGTTGAGATATGGGAATGAATCATAGTTAGTTAAAACATCGTAAAAGGGGGGCCGTACGGGAGGCGTGGGGTCCAGTGACCTTCGTTAAATGACTAATTAGGCTCATCCATATACATCTTTAAAGATTGATTTATTTCGTTCAGCTAGGAACTGAATTTCAAATGTCGCTTAATTTATTATTTAAAAATTCTGGTTCACGCTACTCATACATTTATTTTAATGTTACGGAGATTCATTACTCAGTGAAAGTATAATGTTTGAAATCAGTCGCGTTAAAATTGGACTGTCCGTTGTTGAGATAAGGGAATGAGGCATAGTCAGTTAAAACACCGTAAAAGGGGGGCCTTAGGGGATGCATGGGGTCCAGTGACCTTCATTAAATGACTAATTAGGCTTATCCGTATACATCTTTAAAGACTGATTTATTTTGTTCAGCTAGGAACTGAATTTCAAATGTCGCTTAATTTATTATTTAAAAATTCTGGTTCACGCTACTCATACATTTATTTTAATGTTACGGAGATTCATTACTCAGTGAAAGTATAATGTTTGAAATCAGTCGCGTTAAAATTGGACTGTCAGTTGTTGAGATATGGGAATGAATCATAGTTAGTTAAAACATCATAAAAGGGGGGCCGTAGGGGAGGCGTGGGGTCCAGTGACCTTCGTTAAATGACTAATTAGGCTGATCCGTATACATCTTTAAAGACTGATTTATTTCGTTCAGCTAGGAACTGAATTTCAAATGTCGCTTAATTTATTATTTAAAAATTCTGGTTCACGCTACTCATACATTTATTTTAATGTTACGGAGATGCATTACTAAGTGAAAGTATAATGTTTGAAATCAGTCGCATTGAAATTGGACTGTCCGTTGTTGAGATATGGAAATGAGGCATAGTTAAAACACCATAAAAGGGGGGCCGGAGGGGATGCATGGGGTCCAGTGACCTTTGTTAAATGACTAATTAGGCTCATCCATATACATCTTTAAAGATTGATTTATTTTGTTCAGCTAGGAACTGAATTTCAAATGTCGCTTAGTTTATTATTTAAAAATTCTGGTTCACGCTACTCATACATTTATTTTAATGTTACGGAGATTCATTACTCAGTGTATAAAGTTTGAAATCAGTCTCGTTGAAGTTGGACTGTCCATTGTTGAGATATGTGAACGAGGCATAGTTAGTTAAAACATCGTAAAAGGGTGGCCGTAGGGGAGGCGTGGGGTCCAGTGACCTTCATTAAATGACTAATAAGGCTGATCCATATACATCTTTAAAGATTGATTTATTTCGTTCAGCTAGGAACTGAATTTCAAATGTCACTTAATTTATTATTTAAAAATTCTGGTTCATGCTACTCATACATTTATTCAAATGTTACGGAGATTCATTACTAAGTGAAAGTATAATGTTTGAAATCAGTCGCATTGAAATTGGACTGTCCGTTGTTGAGATATGGAAATGAGGCATAGTGAAAACACCGTAAAAGGGGGGCCGGAGGGGATGCATGGGGTCTAGTGACCTTCGTTAAATGACTAATTAGGCTGATTCGTATACATCTTTGAAAATTGATTTATTTTGTTCAGCTAGGAACTGAATTTCAAATGTCGCTTAGTTTATTATTTAAAAATTCTGGTTCACGCTACTCATACATTTATTTTAATGTTACGGAGATTCATTACTCAGTGTATAAAGTTTGAAATCAGTCTCGTTGAAATTGGACTGTCCATTGTTGAGATATGTGAACGAGGCATAGTTAGTTAAAACATCATAAAAGGGTGGCCGTAGGGGAGGCGTGGGGTCCAGTGACCTTCATTAAATGACTAATAAGGCTGATCCATATACATCTTTAAAGATTGATTTATTTCGTTCAGCTAGGAACTGAATTTCAAATGTCACTTAATTTATTATTTAAAAATTCTGGTTCATGCTACTCATACATTTATTCAAATGTTACGGAGATTCATTACTAAGTGAAAGTATAATGTTTGAAATCAGTCGCATTGAAATTGGACTGTCCGTTGTTGAGATATGGAAATGAGGCATAGTGAAAACACCGTAAAAGGGGGGCCGGAGGGGATGCATGGGGTCTAGTGACCTTCGTTAAATGACTAATTAGGCTGATTCGTATACATCTTTGAAAATTGATTTATTTTGTTCAGCTAGGAACTGAATTTCAAATGTCGCTTAGTTTATTATTTAAAAATTCTGGTTCACGCTACTCATACATTTATTTTAATGTTACGGAGATTCATTACTCAGTGTATAAAGTTTGAAATCAGTCTCGTTGAAATTGGACTGTCCATTGTTGAGATATGTGAACGAGGCATAGTTAGTTAAAACATCATAAAAGGGTGGCCGTAGGGGAGGCGTGGGGTCCAGTGACCTTCATTAAATGACTAATAAGGCTGATCCATATACATCTTTAAAGATTGATTTATTTCGTTCAGCTAGGAACTGAATTTCAAATGTCGCTTAATTTATTATTTAAAAATTCTGGTTCATGCTACTCATACATTTATTCAAATGTTACGGAGATTCATTACTAAGTGAAAGTATAATGTTTGAAATCAGTCGCATTGAAATTGGACTGTCCGTTGTTGAGATATGGAAATGAGGCATAGTTAAAACACCGTAAAAGGGGGGCCGGAGGGGATGCATGGGGTCTAGTGACCTTCGTTAAATGACTAATTAGGCTGATCCGTATACATCTTTGAAAATTGATTTATTTTGTTCAGCTAGGAACTGAATTTCAAAAGTCGCTTAGTTTATTATTTAAAAATTCTGGTTCACGCTACTCATACATTTATTTTAATGTTACGGAGATTCATTACTCAGTGTATAAAGTTTGAAATCAGTCTCGTTGAAATTGGACTGTCCATTGTTGAGATATGTGAACGAGGCATAGTTAGTTAAAACATCGTAAAAGGGTGGCCGTAGGGGAGGCGTGGGGTCCAGTGACCTTCATTAAATGACTAATAAGGCTGATCCATATACATCTTTAAAGATTGATTTATTTCGTTCAGCTAGGAACTGAATTTCAAATGTCGCTTAATTTATTATTTAAAAATTCTGGTTCATGCTACTCATACATTTATTCAAATGTTATGGAGATTAATTACTAAGTGAAAGTATAGTGTTTGAAATCAGTCGCGTTGAAATTGGACTGTCCGTTGTTGAGATATGGAAACGAGGCATAGTTAGTTAAAACACCGTAAAAGGGGGGCCGGAGGGGATGCATGGGGTCTAGTGACCTTCGTTAAATGACTAATTAGGCTGATCCGTATACATCTTTGAAAATTGATTTATTTTGTTCAGCTAGGAACTGAATTTCAAATGTCGCTTAATTTATTATTTAAAAATTCTGGTTCACGCTACTCATACATTTATTTTAATGTTACGGAGATTCATTACTCAGTGAAAGTATAATGTTTGAAATCAGTCGCGTTAAAATTGGACTGTCAGTTGTTGAGATATGGGAATGAATCATAGTTAGTTAAAACATCGTAAAAGGGGGGCCGTAGGGGAGGCGTGGGGTCCAGTGACCTTCGTTAAATGACTAATTAGGCTCATCCATATACATCTTTAAAGATTGATTTATTTCGTTCAGCTAGGAACTGAATTTCAAATGTCGCTTAATTTATTATTTAAAAATTCTGGTTCACGCTACTCATACATTTATTTTAATGTTACGGAGATTCATTACTAAATGAAAGTATAATGTTTGAAATCAGTCGCATTGAAATTGGACTGTCCGTTGTTGAGATATGGAAATGAGGCATAGTTAAAACACCGTAAAAGGGGGGCCGTAGGGGAGGCGTGGGGTCCAGTGACCTTCGTTAAATGACTAATTAGGCTCATCCATATACATCTTTAAAGATTGATTTATTTCGTTCAGCTAGGAACTGAATTTCAAATGTCGCTTAATTTATTATTTAAAAATTCTGGTTCACGCTACTCATACATTTATTTTAATGTTACGGAGATTCATTACTAAATGAAAGTATAATGTTTGAAATCAGTCGCATTGAAATTGGACTGTCCGTTGTTGAGATATGGAAATGAGGCATAGTTAAAACACCGTAAAAGGGGGGCCGGAGGGGATGCATGGGGTCTAGTGACCTTCGTTAAATGACTAATTAGGCTGATCCGTATACATCTTTGAAAATTGATTTATTTTGTTCAGCTAGGAACTGAATTTCAAATGTCGCTTAGTTTATTATTTAAAAATTCTGGTTCACGCTACTCATACATTTATTTTAATGTTACGGAGATTCATTACTCAGTGTATAAAGTTTGAAATCAGTCTCGTTGAAATTGGACTGTCCATTGTTGAGATATGTGAACGAGGCATAGTTAGTTAAAACATCTTAAAAGGGTGGCCGTAGGGGAGGCGTGGGGTCCAGTGACCTTCATTAAATGACTAATAAGGCTGATCCATATACATCTTTAAAGATTGATTTATTTCGTTCAGCTAGGAACTGAATTTCAAATGTCGCTTAATTTATTATTTAAAAATTCTGGCTCATGCTACTCATACATTTATTCAAATGTTATGGAGATTCATTACTAAGTGAAAGTATAATGTTTATAATCAGTCGCGTTGAAATTGGACTGTCCGTTGTTGAGATATGGAAACGAGGCATAGTTAGTTAAAACACCGTAAAAGGGTGGCCGGAGGGGATGCATGGGGTCTAGTGACCTTCGTTAAATGACTAATTAGGCTGATCCGTATACATCTTTGAAAATTGATTTATTTTGTTCAGCTAGGAACTGAATTTCAAATTTCGCTTAATTTATTATTTAAAAATTCTGGTTCACGCTACTCATACATTTATTTTAATGTTACGGAGATTCATTACTCAGTGAAAGTATAATGTTTGAAATCAGTCGCGTTAAAATTGGACTGTCAGTTGTTGAGATATGGGAATGAATCATAGTTAGTTAAAACATCGTAAAAGGGGGGCCGTACGGGAGGCGTGGGGTCCAGTGACCTTCGTTAAATGACTAATTAGACTCATCCATATACATCTTTAAAGATTGATTTATTTCGTTCAGCTAGGAACTGAATTTCAAATGTCGCTTAATTTATTATTTAAAAATTCTGGTTCACGCTACTCATACATTTATTTTAATGTTACGGAGATTCATTACTCAGTGAAAGTATAATGTTTGAAATCAGTCGCGTTAAAATTGGACTGTCCGTTGTTGAGATAAGGGAATGAGGCATAGTCAGTTAAAACACCGTAAAAGGGGGGCCTTAGGGGATGCATGGGGTCCAGTGACCTTCATTAAATGACTAATTAGGCTGATCCGTATACATCTTTAAAGACTGATTTATTTTGTTCAGCTAGGAACTGAATTTCAAATGTCGCTTAATTTATTATTTAAAAATTCTGGTTCACGCTACTCATACATTTATTTTAATGTTACGGAGATTCATTACTAAGTGAAAGTATAATGTTTGAAATCAGTCGCATTGAAATTGGACTGTCCGTTGTTGAGATATGGAAATGAGGCATAGTTAAAACACCGTAAAAGGGGGGCCGGAGGGGATGCATGGGGTCTAGTGACCTTCGTTAAATGACTAATTAGGCTGATCCGTATACATCTTTGAAAATTGATTTATTTTGTTCAGCTAGGAACTGAATTTCAAATGTCGCTTAGTTTATTATTTAAAAATTCTGGTTCACGCTACTCATACATTTATTTTAATGTTACGGAGATTCATTACTCAGTGTATAAAGTTTGAAATCAGTCTCGTTGAAATTGGACTGTCCATTGTTGAGATATGTGAACGAGGCATAGTTAGTTAAAACATCTTAAAAGGGTGGCCGTAGGGGAGGCGTGGGGTCCAGTGACCTTCATTAAATGACTAATAAGGCTGATCCATATACATCTTTAAAGATTGATTTATTTCGTTCAGCTAGGAACTGAATTTCAAATGTCGCTTAATTTATTATTTAAAAATTCTGGCTCATGCTACTCATACATTTATTCAAATGTTATGGAGATTCATTACTAAGTGAAAGTATAATGTTTGAAATCAGTCGCATTGAAATTGGACTGTCCGTTGTTGAGATATGGAAACGAGGCATAGTTAGTTAAAACACCGTAAAAGGGGGGCCGGAGGGGATGCATGGGGTCTAGTGACCTTCGTTAAATGACTAATTAGGCTGATCCGTATACATCTTTGAAAATTGATTTATTTTGTTCAGCTAGGAACTGAATTTCAAATGTCGCTTAACTTATTTCTTAAAAATTCTGGTTCACGCTACTTATACATTTATTTTAATGTTACGGAGATTCATTACTCAGTGAAAGTATAATGTTTGAAATCAGTCGCGTTAAAATTGGACTGTCAGTTGTTGAGATATGGGAATGAATCATAGTTAGTTAAAACATCGTAAAAGGGGGGCCGTACGGGAGGCGTGGGGTCCAGTGACCTTCGTTAAATGACTAATTAGGCTCATCCATATACATCTTTAAAGATTGATTTATTTCGTTCAGCTAGGAACTGAATTTCAAATGTCGCTTAATTTATTATTTAAAAATTCTGGTTCACGCTACTCATACATTTATTTTAATGTTACGGAGATTCATTACTCAGTGAAAGTATAATGTTTGAAATCAGTCGCGTTAAAATTGGACTGTCCGTTGTTGAGATAAGGGAATGAGGCATAGTCAGTTAAAACACCGTAAAAGGGGGGCCTTAGGGGATGCATGGGGTCCAGTGACCTTCATTAAATGACTAATTAGGCTGATCCGTATACATCTTTAAAGACTGATTTATTTTGTTCAGCTAGGAACTGAATTTCAAATGTCGCTTAATTTATTATTTAAAAATTCTGGTTCACGCTACTCATACATTTATTTTAATGTTACGGAGATTCATTACTAAGTGAAAGTATAATGTTTGAAATCAGTCGCATTGAAATTGGACTGTCCGTTGTTGAGATATGGAAATGAGGCATAGTTAAAACACCGTAAAAGGGGGGCCGGAGGGGATGCATGGGGTCTAGTGACCTTCGTTAAATGACTAATTAGGCTGATCCGTATACATCTTTGAAAATTGATTTATTTTGTTCAGCTAGGAACTGAATTTCAAATGTCGCTTAGTTTATTATTTAAAAATTCTGGTTCACGCTACTCATACATTTATTTTAATGTTACGGAGATTCATTACTCAGTGTATAAAGTTTGAAATCAGTCTCGTTGAAATTGGACTGTCCATTGTTGAGATATGTGAACGAGGCATAGTTAGTTAAAACATCGTAAAAGGGTGGCCGTAGGGGAGGCGTGGGGTCCAGTGACCTTCATTAAATGACTAATAAGGCTGATCCATATACATCTTTAAAGATTGATTTATTTCGTTCAGCTAGGAACTGAATTTCAAATGTCGTTTAATTTATTATTTAAAAATTCTGGTTCATGCTACTCATACATTTATTCAAATGTTATGGAGATTCATTACTAAGTGAAAGTATAATGTTTGAAATCAGTCGCGTTGAAATTGGACTGTCCGTTGTTGAGATATGGAAACGAGGCATAGTTAGTTAAAACACCGTAAAAGGGGGAGCCGGAGGGGATGCATGGGGTCTAGTGACTTTCGTTAAATGACTAATTAGGCTGATCCGTATACATCTTTGAAAATTGATTTATTTTGTTCAGCTAGGAACTGAATTTCAAATGTCGCTTAATTTATTATTTAAAAATTCTGGTTCACGCTACTCATACATTTATTTTAATGTTACGGAGATTCATTACTCAGTGTATAATGTTTGAAATCAGTCCCGTTGAAATTGGACTGTCCGTTGTTGAGATATGGAAATGAGGCATAGTTAGTTAAAACACCGTAAAAGGGGGGCCGGTTGGTCCAGTGTCCTTCTTTAAATGACTAATTAGACTGATCCGTATACATCTGTAAAGATTGATTTACTTTGTTCCGCTAGGAACTGAATTTCAAATGTCGCTTAGTTTATTATTAAAAAATTCTGGTTCACGCTACTCATACATTTCATACCCTGCCCTACTTCGTTCCGAACTATACACAATACATGTACATACTTACATACAGAGGTGTCGGTTACAGTAACAGTGTCGCGAGTTCAATGTTTTTTTCCCATCTCAAAAAATGCCCAACGCGCCTGAAGAAGTTTTCACTTGCTGTAGTTCACTGTAACAACCTACTAAAATTACATTACAGTCGGGGTTCTACAAATGCCACATTTAACAAATATTCGTATTCTTTTGTACTGCCCTGTAAAATAATTATAAATACAATATTCATCCTCTTCAAGAAAAAACATGCTGTAGTTGACTGTAACAATATACTAAAATTACATAACGGTCAGCGTTTTAAAACCCCCGGATTTAACACATATCCGTACTCTTTTGTGCAGCCCTGTAAAATAACTGTAAATGCTATATTCACCGTCTTCAAGAAAAAAAAAACATGCTGTAGTTGACTGTAACAACTTACTAAAATTACATTACAGTAGCGTTCTACAAATGCCACTTTTAACATATATTCGTATTCTTTTGTGCAGCCCTGTAATATAATTATAAATGCTATGTTCATTCTCTTCAAGAAAAAACATGCTGTAGGATAGACAGACAGACAGATATAGAAACAGACATATAGAAAAAGAACCTCCCGGAGCAATAAGCACTTATGTACTACTGTGCTAATCATCCTTAATCATGTCTAAATTTTGTTGTTGCGTATTTAAAAAAAAAAAAGTTTTCTAGAATTCCATCCAAAGTACTGTCAACCTTTAGCCTGACTTTTTTAGCTTGATTTAGCTTGTTGTAAGTCCTACAACAGGCTAAAATAGTTACAACAAGCTAAAAACGGTCACCTTGACTCTCACCACGCCTGCGCACTTGATTGGTTAATTTATTTGTTTTATTCCATGGAAGAACAAACAAACCATTTCTAGTTCCATGGTTTATTCCGATGTCGTATTTTTGAGAAATATCGTCTGCATAATTTTTTGCAACAAGTGATTTATATGACATAAATTTAAAAAATAAAATAATAGTTTCCTGCTCTACAAAGCCAGATCAACATGATCTGGTGAAATGATGAACTCATATGACAATCCTTTTAATCAATTAACTGTCTACTTACGTACTTTGCTATTTCTTTTTGGCAACATCTGGTTGTATTGATGAGGAAATAGCTATCTTGTAATGAAAACAGGTATTATTTTAATGTTTTAACAGATAATTTCCAGTTTTTTAAACATTTTCATGTTTGGCTTATGATGGTACTAACAGTCTAAAAAAATGTTTCATAGACAGACCTTTATGTGATGTGCCAGTTTAATTACATGCAGCAACCATACCGGGCACTCTACCTAAATTACGGCCACCTGAAATGAGATTTTTTTTCCTCTTCCTATTCTGATCTCATAGTCACTGAACGGCAGACAATTCATTAATTAGACAGTTCCCATGCGAATGTCTTTTTAACACTTTCCAACCTAGTTGAAAAGTGTTTATGACTTCGGTTTGTCTGGCCGTATGGCCGTCTGCCGTCTGTCCGTGCTCTAACTCCCGCAAATATGCTCGGATTGCTCTGCAATTTTTATATGTTATAGTCGTTATCTATAGCATGTTCCCTATTTCAACGGAAGTGTGTAGCACTTATACTTTTTTTACAGGGACACTCAAAAGAATTCCATTACATTGCGGTCTATGGGGAAAAATCACTTGAGGTTTATTTAAATAATGTTTCACTATTTTAAACGCATTGAAATTTATATATATCACTAAGGTGCATTAGAAGAAGCTTAATATGGAATAGTGTGTGCATAGCACTTATAGTTACTTTACAGGGACAGTCAAAAGAATTCCGTTACATTACGTCTATGGAGAAAAATCGTCTGCGGTTTATTTAAATAATGTTTCCCTATTTTAAACGCATTGAAATTTATATAAGGTGCATTACAAGAGGCTTACTACAGAATATGGTGTGTATAGCAGTCATCGTTCATTTACAGGGACACACAAAAGAATTCTCTACTGTCTGTTAACAATAATTCCTGGAAGTGCGTTTTAAGTTACTGAACGCGATTTTAATTTTAACTCGCTTTTTGTCTATTACGTGGTGTGTATAAATTCTGTAGATCCTATACAGGGAAGCACAAAAGTTCGCGAACACATTTCCGTATTATTTAACTCCAGATGGAGAATTTTAAACTGTGCTATGCGTTTCCTAACTGAACTAAAATTTAGCATCCTATGTAGTATATATACAAATCTATAGATCCTATACAGGGCTGATGAAAAGTATTCGGATTAATTAGATGTTATCTTTTAGCTTATTAAACGGTATGATTTGTAAAATTATTTTGGAAGCGTTGGAAAGTGTTACATAATCTATGCTTGACGCATGATTTTTCGTTCTTGTTTCAAAATAAACTTTGAATGGATAATTGATCGGATTTCCTAGCAACTTACAAATAAAACCATTCCATCATCTCCTTGTTTTAAAATGTGTAATTAAATTAGAGACTCATTTTTCGAATTGGGAAATTCGTGTGAAAGAAGCATTTACACATTATAAATAGTAAAAAAACTAATTTTTGAAAAAAGGGCTTGCATGTTTGACAAATTTGTAGGGAGTATTTTCGTTCAGTATAATAATCCTCGCCATCTTAGGTATTTGTTTTGCCAAACGTGGCAAAATTGAGAATTGGCGCCATCTAGTGTTTTTGTTGGAAAAAAGATATGTTTCGGCTTGCGACTTTGTCTTTTCGCCGTAATGCATGCTTGGGTCCTGGCACTTATGAATGAAAATAGACATAAACCCGAAGGGACTTTCATCTTTTTTCGTCCAAAAGTTCCAGGGCTCACGCATACATTATGGTAAAAAACTAAGTTGGATACAAAAACAGATCGTTTCTTCAATAAAAATAGTTTATATAGCAGAAACTTCTCTATGTCCTGCAAAGTACTTTTTAATAAAAAATTAACCAACCTTTTAAATGATGTTTTTTTTCTTAGTGAAAAAAAAAGTAAAGAAAGAAAATAGTTTTTTGTAAGGTCTGAGAAAACTCGATTTGCACAGAAATAATAATAATAAAAATAATCATGTTCATTACTTGTCCAATGTAAAATTCGGAGTAAAAGTTTTTCTCCTTTTTCTAAGATAAGAATATAGTTTTCAAATATGTGTACTCAAAATTTAGGAATTATACTAGAGCAAGAAAATAATAATTAAAGGAATACATGATAACTTAAAATTTAAAATGATGTTAAAGCTAAGAATTTTTTTTATTAGTTCTGAATTAAAGAAGATTTTGATAAAAAGGAAAACTTTATAAACAAAGCTATACAAGAAAAAAATATGAGATATAATGTACTAGTTTAAAATAGTTATTATCATTAATGTTGATATAAAATTAAAAAATTTTTATGATGCTAAAATTAATAAGTAACTCAAAATGATCTGCTACCTTAAAAAAAAAGTTCAATAATTTAAAATTCTAAACTGGAGTTTGGTAACTGTTTTAAATAAAGAATTAATTAATTTAAAAAATAACAGCATTACATTAAAAAATATATATCTGATATGTGTCCTGGAAAAATTTTTGCCCTACACATGTGGCATACAGTTAAATGTTGTATTAATCAATAAAACAAAATAAATTACATCTAAGATAAAAAATTTAAATGTTAATATTATAATTATTTTTTTAATATTAAAATATCTATTGAAAAAACATGTATACAGATATACCTAAGATCGACACAGCCTAGTATCAACTCATTGAAAATCGTTTCTAGGCGCCACTGGTTGTTAAAATTTCTGGAGGGAATTTTTCATTGATAAGACAAAAATTTTCATCTTCACTCTGTATTTCAGGTATTTATTTGTGCATGCTTATCACTTTCTTTATCTATTTTTTCCTCTAGGTTCTATGAATATTCTTTGACAAACCACATCACCATTTACAACTCTACTTTCTCCAGCCACATTTCACATGTGTGCAGTACCTTAATTTATATGTATACATATATATATATTAATTTCATATTTCATTAAATTTTTAACTAGTTGACCTGAAGAATTATTCTAAACTTCTGTAAAAGTTTTATAAAAGAAGTTATTAGTAGGTTTTTATGAATCAACTAAACCATGTTTGAATAGGTTTTTTGTATGCATTTATAAAGTTTAATTATGATCTATCACATTTTATAAATATGTTGGCAGACATCGTCAAATGTTTTAGATAATGAATTTAATGAGTTTCTTACAAGGGGTGGAGACTTTTCTTTGAAGAACACTATTTGAAATGACAGGAAAATATAGCTCTTCTTGTCACTATACAACCTGAAATGATATATCCATTTGTTTCTTTCCTTTATTTACTTTTCACAAGAATATATTTTATTACAATATTTTTTATTTAAAGCATCATGTATTTAAACCACATATATTTTTACTTACCTCTGTTTCTTTTCCAGGACTTTTTATTTCACGTTATTATTCTACCTCTATCTGTTTATTTAGTTTCGATACTGCACGTGTCTTTAGCTCTGCCAGTTAGGATCTCTGCTCCATCTCTCTCTCTCATAACGCAGTTTCACCATCTGTCACTAGATGGCATTGATTGTTCTTATCTGCAGCACATTGGTTCTGTGTCCTCTCGCAACAATGTAATCTCTTCCTGGAAAGTTTAGCAGCTGCATGATACATTGCATAATAGGCATATTTTTATATACTTGGATCGAATAAAATACGTCCCTTTTTCCTTACTTTTCAGTCTTGATATTCATTTCGTTTCGTGTTGCTTTGTCTTTATGCTGCAACTAACCATAGTAGCAATGTTGTCTTGAGGAAATGGTGTTCTTGAATATGTTTTTAATTTGTTTGTGTTTCTTGAAATGTTCTGAAATAGCGTGCTTTTAAATAGTGACTTATGCAGAAACAGTTTATTGTTGTTTTTTTCTTTTTTCGAGTAAGCTGTCTTTTATTAATCATCGATGGACTTGTTTATATTTCTCAAATGGATTTCAGAACTGTATAGTTTTTGAAAAATTGCATTTTAGCGTTTATCCTTGAAGCATTGTACTTTTAGAAGGATTAACTATATGTCATCCTACAAGTTCTCGTTTGATGTTTTTCAGAGGATATGCTTATATCTGTCTTTCAGCTTGGTATAAAACTTTTATCTAGTAAAGCTCTTTTCCTTTTGAAATCTTACATCATCGTTATAACTTACTTCTGCATATTTCGTCAAGGAATAAAATATTTTTAAAAGCTCATTCTTTAGTTATCAAACATGATAACAAGTTCATGGAAATAGTTGCTCTGCTTTGGACCATTAAAATACAATGCTTGTTTTAAATAGATTGCATTTTTAGTCTTCCCCTTTGTATGATATAAAAAAGTACATATATCGTTCTCGTAATGGCTGTCTGTTAATAATCATAAGTAATTATTGTTAAATGTATCTTTCTACAGTTATCTTTTAATTATTTAGTTTGTATTTAATGTTTTAAAAAATATGTGTGGTTTTAAACTTTCTTTCTATCTTTCTATTTTATTATAGTTTATATTTAGAAGTTAATCAATACAGACTTTCATTTCACGTTGACTTTGTTTTTCATATTGGTTTAGGGATGTTCAGCCATATTGCATTTTCTACTGCAAACTTTCTTATCTCTGCTAACTTAATATATTTCTTTAAAGCCTAAACTGAAACTTAATTACGTAATGAAATAGCGTGCATGATTACACAAATCACATAAAAAATAAGAAAATTACACACAATAAAAAACCCATACAGCACAATAACGTCCTGAGGATATACGATGAACGTCATATGCAGAATAACGCCTCGTCCGTTGGACGTCCTACAATATCCCATCCATGTCCTGAGGACATCCAGTGGGGAGCAAAAAGAGACTCCTATGCTCGTCCTGTGGACGTCATTTTCAGTCATGTATAGGATGACAATAGGACACTCATAGGACAAGATAAAATGAATAGAATTTGCATCCTCTGCTTGTCCAGCAAGCGTCACTTTTAGACATTCATAGGATCAGTAGCGGACGCTTTATATAAAAGGAAAATTATTTTAAAAAATGGCTGTTGGGGGGGGAGGAATTGCCCCACCCTGCCTTTCCCAAATGATGCCTGGAATTTCTATTTTATCTTAACTTGTACAGAAATGCACAGTAAAACATTTTTATTAAAAAATAGTGGTAAACTGTACAAGCTACCACTATTTTTAATTGAAATGTTTTAGTATGCACCACTGCACAAGTTAAGACAAAATTAATATAAATTCGAGACATCATTTGAGAAGGGCAGGGTAGGGCAATTCCCTCCTCCCCCCCTTTGATTTTTTAAAATAATTTTCTTTTTTTAAGTTGCCCCACCCCGCCCTTCACAAATGATGTCCGAATTTGTATTAATTTTATTTTAACTTGTGCAGAAGTGCACAGTAAATCATTTTTATTAAAAAATACTGGTAAACTGTCCAAGCTACCACTAGTTTTAATTGAAATGTTTTAGTATGCACCACTGCACAAGTTAAGATAAAATTAATAGAAATCAAAAACATCATTTAGGAAGGAGTCTGGGGCAATTGCAACCTCCTCCCCTTCTGTTTTTTAAATACCATCTGTTGTTTTTCTTATTATTAGTTTAATGTTTTCTATTGTTTTTGCAAATACTGTGCTGGGCTAGTTGAGCTAAAGCTGAAAGGTAGGCCTCCCTGCCTGGTTTGACTTTGTTTTTGCAAATATAGTAATCATTCTTTATTAATAAATTATAATAAAAATATTCATTTGTACGCATTCAATAATGTAGGAAAAATAGAAAGAATACTAGTTCATTTCAAGCGAAAAATCTGGATTTAACATTATATTTTTCTATGAGGTGAATTTTACCCTTTCCAAGCAAATCTGTATTAAATTTGTGATGATAACGATTTAGAAAATAACTTAATTAAATATTGTAGGTAATTTGTGTATGAAATAAATTCGATTTATTTTCTTTCATATTCCTCATGAATTTTTATTTAATACTGTTTTCAAATCTAAACTGGCTACTTTTGATACATTTTTAAAGTCATTTTCACTTATAAATACATAAAATTTGCAGTTTTTAATTTAATTTTGATAAAAATAATGTCAAATATCACTTTCTATTTTTCTATGAAAAAAGCTAGGGTCTTTGTTTTTTCTACACTGTCAAAATTTAAAGTTTAATCTGATTTTGGGGATACAACAGCTTAAAAAGGCAGTCATCAAAAATACTAGTTACAATTCAGTAATGGTCCCATTTAATAGAAAAAGAAAAATACTACAAATTTGTAGATATTCAAATAATAAGGTGGGCAAATTTCATTGTTTACGATCATTTACATGACCATAATTTAATACATGTCTCATTTGAGGAAAAAGAAAAATGTAGTATAATTCTTAGGTATTTATATAGTTATGCCTGAAAATTTTATGTATTTAGGTTCAAAACTGAGTTTATGAATGTGCAAGAAGGTTTCATTTAAAATTAAATATTTGAGAATGTCCTAAATGAAATATCAACAAAATAAGTCCTCTCATAACAAAGTTTTTATTAGTTTATTTTACAGTTATTATCCATACCAATTTGCTCACTCTTTTTTTTTAGATGATATTCCATAAAAACAAAAAGCGATAAAGAATATTGCCTGTACCTCCTACTAAGTGGCAGAGAAATAAGGATAACTCATAATGAAAATGCTTTTTTCTCAAATATTTTTTGTATTTCTAAACTAGATGGAACCCGTCAAAATTTGACTGCAAACAACTTGATAGTACCATAAAAATAAAATTTATAGTTATGATTAAGCAGTCACGTACCTTTCCAACAATATATGACATGAAAGGTGTCAACAAAATTTAGAAAGTCTCCCTTGGTGGAGGGGGAGGCAAAGTGGGGAGTTGGACATCGGAGATGCATAATATGATTAAGTGGTCACAGACCTTTTCAATGATATATAACATAAGGGTTGTGTGCAAAATTTAGAAAGTACCCTTTTGGGGGGGGGGGCAAAGTGGGGAGATGGACATCGGAGATGCATAATGTGATTAAGCAGTCACGGACCTTTCCAACAATATATGACATGAGGGGTGTCAACAAAATGAAGAAAGTATTCCTTGGGGGGTGGGGGCAAAGTGGGGAAATGGACATCGGAGATGCATAATATGATTAAGTGGTCACAGACCTTTCCAATGATATATAACATGAGGGTTGTGTGCAAAATTAAAAAGTACTCTTTGGGGGGGGGGGGGCAAAGTGGGGAGATGGACATCGGAGATGCATAATATGATTAAGTAGTCACGGACCTTTCCAATGATATATAACATGAGGGTTGTGTGCAAAATTTAGAAAGTACCCTTTGGGGGGGGGGGGGGCAAAGTGGGGAGATGGACATCGGAGATGCATAATATGATTAAGCAGTCACGGACCTTTCCAACAATATATGACATGAGGGGTATCAACAAAATTTAGAAAGTATCCCTTGGGGGGGGGCAAAGTGGGGAGTTGGACATCGGAGATGCATAATATGATTAAGTGGTCACAGACCTTTCCAATGATATATAACATGAGGGTTGTGTGCAAAATTAAAAAGTACTCTTTGGGGGGGGGGGGGTGGGCAAAGTGGGGAGATGGACATCGGAGATGCATAATATGATTAAGTAGTCACGGACCTTTCCAATGATATATAACATGAGGGTTGTGTGCAAAATTTAGAAAGTACCCTTTGGGGGGGCAAAGTGGGGAGATGGACATCGGAGATGCATAATATGATTATGGTCACAGACCTTTCCAATGATATATAACATGAGGGTTGTGTGCAAAATTTAGAAAGTACCCTTTGGGTGGGGGGCAAAGGGGGGAGATGGACATCGGAGATGCATAATATGATTAAGTAGTCACGGACCTTTCCAATGATATATAACATGAGGGTTGTGTGCAAAATTTAGAAAGTATCTCTTGGGAGGGGGGCAAAGTGGGAAAATGGACATCGGAGATGCATAATATGATTCAGTGGTCACAGACCTTTCCAATGATATATAACATGAGGGTTGTGTGTAAAATTTAGAAAGTACCCTTTGGGGGGGGGCAAAGTGGGGAGATGGACATTGGAGATGCATAATATGATTAAGTGGTTACAGACCTTTCCAATGATATATAACATGAGGGTTGTGTGCAAAATTTAGAAAGTACCCTTTGAAATGGGGGGCAAAGTGGGGAGATGGACATCGGAGATGCATAATATGATTAAGCAGTCACAGACCTTTCCAACAATATATGACATGAGGGATGTCAACAAAATTTAGAAAAGTGTCCCCCTTAGGGGGAGAAGTGGCGGGTTGGTCCCAGAGATGCATAACATGAATAAGCGGTCAAAGACTTTTCCAGCGATATATCACATGAGGGGTGTGTGCAAAATTTATAAAAGTGTCCCACTTGGGGGGGGGAGAGTGGGGGGATGGACCCCAGAGATGCATAACATGAAAAAGGTCACAATAGATTCAACTTGCAACTTTTTTCTCGAAGGCATTTGACAATATTAATTTTTTTTTACCCAAGACAATGTAACGATATTCTTAATTTTTTTGCGTAATTCGTCAAACATTCATGGAAAAAATCATGAAATTCGCTAATCAATAGTTGATAAATTATAAAATTCAACAGTCGATAGCAGTAAAATTGGTCAATCGATAATGGAAAAATCACGAAATTCATCAAATGGTTTCCCGTAAAAAAATTGTCCTGCACACTGATGTGATGATCAAAAGGGTTTTGAAGTATAGGACAAAATTTGCACTTGCCAAACAGTGAGTAATACTGAAAATTTGGCAATGGACTTTATTGCCACCACTGGTCAAACATAATAGTCACACTCACCAATTGCGATGATTGAATGGAAAAAGATTTCTTTCTCTGCTGTCGCTCGACAAATTTCGAAACCATTTGGCGAATTTCACAATTTTTTCCTCGAAATTGACGGATTGGGATTTTTTTAGTCGAAGCCATTCGCCGATATTCGAAAACTTTTTCCCCCGAAACCAGTTGATGAATTTTGCGATTTTTCCACTGTCGATTAATGAATTTTGTGATTTTTTTGCTATCGATTGACGAATTTCGCAATTTATCGACTATCGATTAACGAATTTCACAATTTTTTCCATGAACGAACAAATTGCGCACTTTCTTTCCGCTAATGTTTGACACATTTCGCCCTTTACAATTCAGCCAGTGAGTTGAACGTTGTTTCTTTCCAGAAATGTCAGGAATGAAACAATGATTCTTTAGGATGAATTCCTTTCGTTCGATGCCCCATGGAAGAATGTGTGCTATGCAGCAGCGGGCGTTACAGACTTTTTAGGGCACCTGCAGACTAAAAACATCTAACCAATCTTCGCGGGGGAAAAAATCACAGATTTCGTCAAATGATTGAGGAAAAAACACTAATTTCATCAAAGGATCATGGGTAAACATGACTTTCGTTAAAAGACCACAGAAAAACGTTAATTATGCAAAAAGATTGCGAAAGATAAGCAAATTTTGTCAAAGAATTGCAAAAAAGGAAATTTCGCCAAAAGGTCACGCTTTTTTAATAAATTTTGTCTAAAAATTGTGGAATAAAATATATTTTTTCAAAAAATCGCCGGAAAATGCGAATTTCGTTAAGGATCGCGAGAAAAATGCGAAATTCTTCAAAGGATCGCTGAAATAAACACGAATTTCGTCAAAGAATTGCTGAAAAAACATGAATCTCGCCCAATAACAGAAAAATCATGGTTCATAATCATTATATCTAGTAGTATATGTAAATACAGTTTGTGATATAAGACAAAATTAACACTCACCAATCGGCGAGTAATACTGAAAATTGGTGATTGATGTTATTGCCACCACTGGCTAAACTCAATAGTCACACTCGCCAATTGCGATGATTGAATGTAAAATGAAATTTTTTTTCCCGCTGTCACTCAAAGAATTTTGAAACCATTTGGTGAAGTTTTTCCCGAAACCATTTTGTGAATTTCCCGTTTTTTTCTTCAAAATCATTTGACGAAGAGACTTTTTTCTCGAAGGCATTTGACAATATTCAATATTTTTTTTACCCGAGACAATTTGACGATATTCTTAATTTTTTTTTTGCGCAATTCGACAAATGTTCATGGAAAAAATCATGAAATTCGTTAATCAACAGTCGATAAATTGCGAAATTCAACAATCGTTAGCGGTAAAATCGTCCTGCACGCTGATGTGATGATGAAAAGGGTTTTGAAGGTATTTATTTTATTTGTTGTATTGTGTATAAATACCTAGGTGGAAGCAGTTTGCTTATTTTGTTAAATTTTCCAACAATATTCGACCCAATACGCATGCGTAAAAAAAATCTTCCGGTAGGACCGGCCAATGAGATGAGGGTCTATTACTGTCTCTAGAATTGTGTTTGGGATCATCTCCTGTTGTTTTTTTCTTGCACGTTGCGTTAAACCTAGGAAGGTATTTATATAGAACTCACTGTGGAGTGTTTAGAAGGTATTTATTTTATTTATTTATTTTATTTATTATAATTTGTATGAATACTTAGGTGCCCATTTCGGATTTACTGTTTAAAAATGAATTTAAGCTCATTTAACGTTCACAAAGTCAATCCCGATGGAAATTGTCTTTTTAGATCTCTATCATTTTGTTTATACAGTACAGAAAATAATTATTCAAACGTACGTAAAAATATCGTAAAACACGTAATACAAAATTGGACCACTTATAGCCCGTTTATTATCGGGGATGAATCTTATGTTGTTCCAATTGCTAATGTATGTGGTTCTTCACACTTCAATAGAAGCATTGTTTAAATTAATATAATTCTACAAATATGATGCAGTTTTAAAATATCGAGTAATGATTAATGCTGTCAAGGAAAATACTCATATACGTAACTAGCAGGCATTGCCCGCTACGCTGGTCGGTTCTCCAAACGAAATATACCCCTGAATTTGGTCATCTTGTGTTTTAAAGCAATATGCACCTTTACTTTGATTGTCCTTTCGCAATGCTGTAAAACGAAATAAACGTCATTGCTCTGTTATATTTTCTATTTTTTGCACAAAATTTGGCTATTAAAGACCAATTTCTTTATTTAATCATTTACAGTATGATTTGCTAAAGAACTATGTAACAATATGCAATATACTAAAATTACCCCTGGAAATTTATTAATGCAAGTTCAATCGAAATCCATTCTGCAGTATTTTTTATAAAGGCTAATGTTTCACGGCTTCAACTGATTATAGAAATTTCAACCCTAGTTCTGTAATTAGACAACGTAGAACTATTAATAACGATAATCGTTACAAAAATATGCATTATCTCATTAACAATAGGACTTAGAAGAATGAACTTTATACCATTCTATTCAGCATACAAAAATACATTAAAATACATTGTAATTGTCACTTAACTATAATACTCGATTTTTAAGGAATTTTTTTTTAAAGTTTGTTCATTTTTTTACCTCCTTTAGGGTTGGAGTTTTTGAAAATCCCGTCTTAGTGCGCCTCCACATACTAAGAAGTATTTTCCCCCCAAGTTTCGTGTTTGTTGGTTCAGTAGTTTGGGCTCCGCGTTGATCATCTACCCAGTCAGGATTTTCATTTATATATATAGATAACAGTTTGCGGGAACAGATTTCGCCGCATTATCTTATAACAATGAAAAGAAGTCCGTCGCGTTTTATCGACAATTTGAATTTCTTCCATTGCTATAATAACGCGCGTATGTACAGAAATTATCATTTGTAATATTAGAATTTTGAGGTTTTGACGCCAAGAACGTCGCCAAATTTGTAAAATATGCAACATCTCACTAACTATAGGACTTAGAAGAATGTACTTTGTACCATTCGATTCAGCATAAAAAAATACATTAAAATTAGTTATAATTTTTTTTACTTAATTGTAATACTCGATTTTTAAGGAATTTTTTTAAAGTTTGTTCATTTTTTACCCCCCACCCCACTTCTTAGGGGTGGAGTTTTTGAAAATCCGGTCTTAGTTCACATCTACATACTAAGAAGTATTTTTCCTCCAAGTTTCGTGTTTGTAGGTTCAGTAGTTTGGGCTGCGCGTTGATCATCTACCCAGTCAGGACTTTCATTTATATATATAGATAATGCACTACACCAAAACTATCTCTGAAAAATTAACAATGCAAGTTTCATCGAAATCCATTTAGCAGAAACTTTTAAAAAGGATAATGCTTCATAATCGGGTTCAATTGATTATAGAAATTCCCCCTAATTCTATAACTAAGCAACGTAGAATGATATGTTATGCACTAAAACCTTGCTTCAAAATTTAGCTAACTAACAGTGCAAGTCCCAACAAAATTCCAGTTATAAGTGGCCGGATCGAAATTCCCCTTTGCATTATATATATACAGTAGATAGGTGAATGTATCTTTCATAATCATCTTGTCCTGATAATAGAAGTGGAATTTTCTTCTTGACCTTCTGGAATTTTCAAAAAGAAACTCTGCACACCCTCCGTAGCTGTAACATATACTCTCTAGTATACACCCTCTGTCTATAGCGTATATGCACAGTTTTTTTACTACACCACTGACAACTTTCTCCCATAGCTCCATAACTAAACAATGTAGAAAATCAATCCCTGAAATATTATCTAACTAACTGTGAAAATTCCATCAAAATCCGTTCAGTAGAACTTTAAAAAATGTAATTTTTCATAATTGGGTGCACCTAATTTTATCTAAAACTTCCCCCCCGTAGCTCTATAAATAAGCAATGTATAACAATGTGCTTTCTTTTTAAACCTTTCTAAAACAAATTACCTAACTAATAGTGAAATCCTATAAAAATCTGTTCGGCAGAACCTGAGTTTTAATCAATCTGATTGAAATACGAATTTGCGTTTTATAAATATTGTAGATGATGATGACATGATTTCTGTAATCGGATTCGTTGTCAAGCTTTTGCTTCAGAAAAGAAACGCAGAGGAAAACTTGTCTACAGATAATTGCCAACCATCTCCACAAAATTGCGTAACTAACTGTGTAAATCCCACCAAAGTCCGTCCAGCAGTTTTAAAATTATAAACAGTCGGAATGAAATACGAATTTGCATTTTATATATATAGTAGATATATCTTTCATAATTGCACTCATCTTTCCCAATCACTTTTCCATTAGCTCTATCACTAAGCAACATAGAATGATATATAATAGGGTCATTAGCCATACTTGAAAAGTCACTTCCATCAAAATTTGTTCAGTAGCATTTGTAAAGGTAATCTTTAATAATCGGGTTCACTTAATTTTAGAGCTTTCCTCTGTATCACTATAACAGAGTAACGTAGAATAGCTATACTCTATAAAACCTTTCAAAAAACATTACTTAACTAACAATGTAAAACCTAACAAAATATCATGAATAAACGGATTAAAATATGAATATGAGGTTTAGAATCATAGTAGATGATAATATGATTTTCTGTAATAAGATTCATCATGAAGGTTTCGCTTCAAACGTAAACGATGCTTTTGCTCATTGGATACTTCTCTATTATCCCGTCGACCACTTTTCATAACAAAAAACTATCGCCAAATCGTAAGATTAAACACTAACAATGCCGTCCCATTTACTTGATGTCAGAAGAATTATACGTGTTTGTTACGTCATCAAGTGGTTTTTAATTCGACATTTGCGTGTATTTTTCATTATGTTTTACTGATTTATGAGTTATTTCATTAATTAAAATAACAATTGTATCCTTACAGTCTTATATTTTATTTATTTATTTTGACATTCCAATGGCAACGTTCTCCCGTTTATTTGGCGTTACAGTTTGGCGATAGTTTTTTGTTATGAAAAGTGGTTAACGGGATAACAGAGAAGTACCCAACATGGTAGCTAAAACTCCAATTGGCGAGGTATCTGATTGCGGGAAAATTAGCCCGAAATCGTATGAATAACTAACAACCCAAAGAAAAGGGGAAACATGGATGAAGACTGAAAACAAATAAAGAAGCAATATACTTGTATAATACTAAACAGGCCTTCGAAACTTTATTTTAGCAATCACGTTTTATTTTAAATCGTGGATTTTGTAGAATTAACAATTATACACAATTACATAAATATCCGTAAGAATAATATTCCATTCCCAATTGAACAGTTAATGTTTCTATCTGTAAAAATAAACAAAATAATTAAATAACAAAAAGATTTAATTTGAATTTCTTCCATTGCTATAGTAACGGATGTATTTTTAGAAATTCTCACTTGTATTGTTAGAATTGTTAGATTATGACGTCAAAGACTTCGCCAAATTAGAAAAATGTGCAATATCTCACGAACTATTTGACTTATGAGTATTTAATTGATACCATTCGATTAAGCATACAAAAATACATTAAAATATGTTATCATTTGTCATGTAACTACAATACCCGATTTTTAAGGAATTTTTTAAAAGTTTGTTCCTCTTTTTACCCCCCTTAGGGGTGGAGTTTTTGAAAATCCCTTCTTAGTGCGTCTCTACACACTAAAAAGTATTTTTCCTGCAAGTTTCGTCTTTGTAGGTTCAGTAGTTTTGGCTGTGCGTTGATCATCTAGCCAGAAAGGACTTTCTTTTATATATATAGATTAAGTTTTGGTACTTCTCTATTATCTCGTCGACCACTTTTCATAACAAAAAACTATCGCCAAACTGTAATGCCAAATAAATGGGAGAACGTTGTCATTGGAATATCAAAATAAATAAATAAAATATAAGAATTTAAGGATACAATTATTATTTTAATTAATGAAATAACTAATAAATCAAATAAACATAATGAAAAATACATGCAAATGTTGAATTAAAAACCACTTTATGACATAACAAACACGTATAATGCTTCCGACATCAAGTAAATGGGACTGCATTTTTGGCATTTAATCATACAGTTTGGCGATAGTATTTTGTTATGAAAAGTGGTCGATGGGATAATAGAGAAGTACCTAAGTTTTTTGTACCAAGTTTGAAAATTTATCTGTTTTTGACATTTAAAAAAAATAAACATTACAAATTTGCCCATTTTCTCAGCGGTCAAAGGATTAAGTAAATATTAATGATTAGCGGAACTGCTTCTAGCTATGAAGTATATTATTTTGCCCAAAAACCCCCAACAAAAAAATAATTACAAAGAATAAGTAATCGTCTTTAAATATACAAAAAACAATGTGATTCAAATATTAAGAGTTTGCAAATCAATACATTCTAAAGATTTGTATACATACAAACAATATAATGCATACATACTCTTTACAAATAAAATAGCACACTTATGTAATGACAAAACTTTTAAATCGAATAGAGATAATATATTTCTGTTAAAAAATAATGCTAAAGTTCAGAAACTCTTTTAACTTATATATATTATACATTTACATAAAGCTAGCCACATTCCTGCATATTTATTAAATATTTAGTTGCTAAATAAAGAAATAATATTTTATGATTTATATTCAGACGCTCAGATTCTGCTTTTTTCGAACACATAATAATAAAAATATTACTACCGTGCGTACTGTCTTGTGATATTATATTTACATAATCGTTTTCATTAGCAATCGGAACACCATAAGATTCATCCCCGATAATAAACGGATTAATTTTGTAATTGGTCCAATTTTCTATTACGTGTTATACACGTTTGAAACAGTAAATCCGAAATGGACACCTAAGTATTCATACAAATTACAATAAATAAAATAAATAAATAAAATAAATACCTTCTAAACAGTCCACAGTGAGTTCCTATGCAATTACCTTCCTAGGCTTAACGCAAAGTGAAAAAAACAACAGGAGATGGACGATCCCAAATACGTTTCTAGAGATAGTCACAGACCCTCACCTCATTGGCCGGTCCTTTTTTGACGCTTGCGTATAAAAGCCATTTCTGCATGGAAAACAGAATTCACCTTTAGCTTTAAATATAGATCCCTTGCATTGACGTCACAGCAACGGCTGATACTGTAAACTGGTGCACATCTGGAGCCCAAACAAAACAGTATAATTCTCCGTTTGCCGTTTAAAGCACGTGTGGTCTTTCTGTTTAATTTTGATTTTTCTTATTCTTGCATTATTTTTCTAACTACTTAAAAAATGAAACGCAAATCACTATGTTTACAAATGTGAAAACACCACATTTCCCTTATGTTTGGGCGCCAGATGAAGCATGTGACGTCACGTGCAAGGGGTCTATATGGATATCTTTGTTTCTGAACTAATTACATTTCAGTAAAGGAAAAAAAAATCACAAGAAATACCATTTTTTTAATGAATATAAATATTTAGCTCAATATTTACTGTTAATAATTATCATTACTATTGATAATATATTAATAAGTTCTATTAATAATCAATTATATACATACTGCATTCAATTTAAATAAACCAAAATTTTTAACTTTATTCTTTTGAGATTCTTAGGTGGAAAAACTTAGTGGAAAATACTCATGCTGATCAATTATCATGATGCATGAATTTTAGCATATAATTTTTACCATAAATCAAAGGAAAATAATGGTAACATATTATGACATCACATCTGAAATATGAAACAATTAGGCAGACATTATTTTCAAGTACTGTAATATAGTTCAATAAAAAACTTGTATTTTTATTCAGGTAGAGTTGGGTATATTTTTTCTTTTCTTTAAATTTTGATAGCTGGAAGTAAAAACATACCAGATCATAAGAATTTAACAATATTTATATCAATAACTTATAGATCATATATAAATTTTTGCATAAAATTAGCTCCAAATTACTAGTTTCAGAAAATGTGACGACACGACAGGAGAAGAAAAAAAAAAAACCCACAAAATTTGTGTTGCGTAATTAGTGGATGATGCTTTACATGGTAGAAAAAAAATATTAAGACTTGGACTATATGTTAAAGAAAAAAGTTACATATCAGATTTATAAAGTACCCAAATTCCATCGTATTCAACATCTCTTACCTGATAACTTGTTCTGTTCTTGATGATGGTATTTTGAATCACTAAAAGTTATTGTTTCAATGAAATAATAAATATATACTTTCAAATCTAGTTATTCTATTTATGAAATTTTACTGAATTCTTTAATCATTTTTTATAGTAAATGTATGAAAATAGTATTAAAATACTTTGGCAACATAAATTATTTTTCATAAAATACTTAATGAACTTCTTAAATTGAATCTATTTACTTCTCCTATTCAAATATGGATGTAATATTTTTAAATAACCACACAATTATATTATTCACTACTTTAGAATGCAATAATTTTAAGTTTTAAACAATAAAATTCAGCTGCTAAAGTGTATACATTTTGAAAAATAGTTAGAAAAATAAAACATACATTACTGTAAAATTACAACACCAACAAATATATTTAATATTTAATGCACTTTAATTTACATTTTTAAACTTTATAACAAAACATTTAGATTTGTTTTTGCATGACATTAATTGTCTTTAAAACTTCTTCAATTTGTGCACTTGATATATTATTTTCTTTATCAACAGCATCTGGAACAAATAATTTGTAAAAACTGATTAAAATTCAGAGTAAAATATCATTATGAATACAGAAATTAAAAGAAAATAAGAAAAAATGTAAAAATCTTTTCACATAAATTAAAATATTTCTCGCTAGCATTTCAATATTTTTCAATAATTTTTTATTTATATTTTCATAGGATAGCTGAAATTGATCTCTAACTTGGCTATTTTGTTTTACTTTTTTATTTTGGAAATTACTTACACTTTCGAAACCGGTTCATAAAAAACTGAAAAAGTAAAAAATACCCTGGTTAGAAATCTATCTCAGCTATCCTATGCAAAAAAAAAAAAAAAAAAAAAAGAATGCTAAAGTGCAAGAGAGAAATTTGAAAAGAATGCTCCCATAGGTTTAACATTAGCGTGTCAGTTTCTCTGTGTCTCCAGTGTAGACTCTTAATGTGCCTCACCTACATTTAATTATCCACATCATTTTTATTTTCTGAACACAGACAAGGTATGTAAATACCATATTTTCAAAAATATAAAGAATACCGGATATTTACAAAATAGTCAATTTATTCATGATTATAAATATTTTCAGACTTAATATAAATAAAAATCTAAAACATACTGCATTTAGCATGAAATTTTAATAAAACAATATTCTAAAAGTCTTTTTCTCCCCCCTTGTAACTTGTAACAAAACTGAAGATCAACTGAAAATAGAAACAATTTTATGGAAATTTAAATAATTTGCTTTTTACATATCAAAATACAAAACTGCAGAAAATTTTATGTTTTATACAACAAAATATTAATTTCTTTTTGTTTTGTTGAAAATTTTGAACATAAATGTACGCCGTCTGCTATGTCATTCCCCAATCTATTGTACAGTTTAAAACTTGAAAAAAAAAAAAAAAAAAAAAAAAAAAAAACCCAGAAAAGATTCATTTTAATCAAGCTGTAAATAACTTATCTAAATTAGACAGTTTATCTTTCAATGGCTGTTCTAAATAAATTTTATTCCAAGTAATTATTGGTTCTATACTTAAAAACTTGTAATGTAAAGCTTACTTTTTTTTTTTGGCTAGAACAGCCAAAGAAAAAGTTTTTTATCAACAGAATGACAAAATCAAACACATTTGAAAAATTCATTTACATTTGTTCTGGCTGAAAATATTATAAATATCATAAATAACAATATTTTGAAAGTAAGTATTAAATACGTGAAAATATCAAACTTCATGATATTTTAAAAATAAACATCAGATTATATGACTATATCTGCATGAACTTTAAAAAGTTATTTTAACAAACTGTTTGATAAATGGCTTGATATAAAAATTTAAAAGTATAAAACCAAGTCGATGAAATATAAACAATTTTCAATGGACTGTGGTGATAATAAATATAAATGTGTTGCACGAATCAATATCAAGGTTCGTAAATATGATATTTTGATATACAGTAGACTCCCTCAAATGCGCCATCCTAAAATCTGCAAATTCTTTAAATCCACACATTGTTTTCAAATTAAACAATGAAACTTTCAGTTAAGATGTAGGTGTAAAATTTAAGTTTTTTTAAAAAGTTTTTATATCATTCTGTACACATTTTAATATGTAATTCTTTTTTATATAATTCAACTCATTTTTTCTCATGAAGGAGTAATAAATTTATTTCTGAAAATATTCTCTAGATAGTGCTGATATCAGTGGCGATCACAATATTTTTACCAAATAATTTATGCATTAATCAAGCTTTTTTGGTTATTAAACATGGATTTTGATGTGAATTATCACTGTATATTTATAAAATGAGTTTCACTGAATAATTCAAGAAAAAAAATATATCTCATCATTATACATATTTAGTTATGCATTATTAATTATTTACCTGACCTTTACTTTTAATATTTAATTTTTTTCTTCTAATTAACTATTTTACTTTATTGTAAGCATTCATTATAATTTTGATGCATTATTAAATTCAAATTATTGTTTAAAAAATGTAAACAAAACAGTGACCAGAAATCCACAAAATTCTAAAATCTGCATAACCTCTAATTATAAGCTATGCAGATTTAAGGAAGTCTACTGTATATCCACTACTTTCTAAATAATCAACTTACTGCTAATTAAAAATGTTTTCAGACTTAATATAAATTAAAAACTACAATATATTGCACTTATCATGAAAATAAAACAATATTCTAAATGTGTTTTTATTTTTTTCCCCCGCATTTCCATATATAACAAAACTGAAGATCAACTCATTGGAAGCAGAAACAATTGAATTTACTTTTAACACTCAATCAAAAAACAAAATATAGGATTCAGTATCAAATATCGTGAAAATTTTATATTTTATTCAATAAAATTATAAAGACAAAATATTTTTTTAAATTCTAAATTTGAATAAATGTAACATTGTGTAATATTTTATTCCCTAATCTGCTGTGCAGTTACGAAAACCAAAAGAATTCTTTCTAATATGGCTGTAAATAAATAATTACTTAATTAGACAGTGTATTTTTTATGGCTGATTTTATGTTGGTATTATCTCGCATAATTATTGGTTCTACATATAAAAATTCAGCTTTAAATATTAAACTTAGATTTTTTTTATTTTTTTTTTGGGGGGGGGGGTCTAAAAAAGCCACTGACAGAGGAAAAAGTTTATCTACAAAACGACATAGTCAATAAAAGTTGAAAAATTCATTTACACTTATTTTGACTGAAAATATCATATAGAAAGATATTTTGAAAGCAAATATCAAATATGATATTAAAAGAAATATCAGATATAAATAACCCTGATCAACACAGAAATATAACATGTTCAATGTAGAGATCAGCATCGGACAATTACACAGTGTCTGAGTCGTGCCATGCCTGGAAATTTCGGCCCATGCAGACCTGTAAATTTAGGTCGTATCTATGTCTAAGACAAAACATAGCACTTCTCGAAGAATACTGATAATAATGAACATCCAATATCAAATATTTTCATAAAGTATAATTTTACTGCAGGAAAGTATATTAAAATATATTATAACAAGGACATACAATATATGTATCATTTTTATATAAATTGATATTTTCTTATGCATTAAGAAATAGTTAAAGAAAACTTACCAATTTTAGAATTTAATTTCTTGCAGTATTTTATGTAGAACTTGACCTTGTCTCGACCCTCCTCCATGTTGCTTGCTGTATCTTTTTAACTTTAATTTATCCATGCTGGTACTTTTTCAATCCTACAATTTGTGCATACAAAAAAAGAAAAAAAATATGCAAAAAACAAATCTCTCAAAAAAGTTACATTTTATGATTATCTTATTTACTAGTTTATATTTAAAAATAAAATTTAATATGGACAATCACATGTAGCATTAGGATGCTTCTATTATCATTACATTTGATCTCAGCAAATTAGCACAAGTTTCATCATCCAATTCCCATTGCAATAGAAATTAATAATCACTATAAAAAAGTACAAAATAAAACTAATATGCCAGAAATATTGCATTGTTTTATTTATTTTTGGTCTTAAGATCAAGGGCACTTGCTGGGCAAAATAAAGGGTAGGGAGCAAGAATTGATAAACGTTTTATAAAAGATCTTTGCGCAGAAATAGGAGTACATTTCACTACGCTAAAAAGAGGCTGGGTACATTTTACTGATTTTAAAAAGGTCAGAATACTGCACGTTTAAATAATGACCTAGAGGGAACACTAGCCAAAGCTATGTTATTTAAAATGGGGAACATTAATATGAAATAAACTAAACTAAAAATCTTTTGTCAGAACACCTCATGCAAGGCAGATTTTAAACAAATGAAATATAAAAAATAACATTGAAATGTAACAAAAATCAAAAAGGAAGTTTCTACTGACTTTTTTTTAAAACATTAAGAAATGAAACAGTGTGTTAATCTTTTTTTTTCAGGGGTACTCTGACACCTAAACCCACCGTCCCCTAAAAAAAAGAGCTAAAAACCAGGTAGCATTTTTTTAAATAAAAATTAGTACAAATTGCAGGTACAAGAGTGTTATCAGTACTCCCCAACTGGATCTTTACCCTTGGGCCACATATAGGGTTAGGATTTGAAAATCCTAATTTTACAAAATTATTTTTATAAATATGTTATTCTTGAAGTAAAGAGATACTTCATTATAATTTTTATGAACTTTCGTTCAGCTAAATAATTTTATTATGTAAATTATTTTATTAGTTGAATTTAAAGCTTTATGAATATTTTTACTTGTACTTCAACAGTAAAATTGTTAATGTATTTTTATATCTAACACAACGGTTCCCAAACTATGGGTCGCAAGCGATGTTTTGGCAAGCCACGTAACGATCTTTCTTTATAAATATACAGTTAACTTCGGTTAAAATAAAATAAACAAAGGTTTGTTTTATGTTTATACCACATTATGCTTACAATTTACACTTACTTACATTAAAAATACCTGTAACAGTTTCCGTGTGGTGTACATGCTTGTTTGAATGTTTGCTTTATTCATGATTTAAATTGAGAAAATACCCTTACAATTCAGAACAAAACTCAAAAGTTAACTTTAAAAACTTAAAATTCGAAAGTTTACTTACCTTAGAAACTAAAATGCAAGCTTTAATTCCATAAAATATAATAGTAGTGATGAACAATCAAAACGACACTAAACACAGGAGACGAAGAGTTGTAAGTTGAAGTTGTTTCTTTTCCGATTTTCCGAAACGTGACAACTTGAGTTTTGGGGCATGCGCACTGATAATTCCGCTGCTACGGATGTCCCCTGGACGATCATGGATTGTTCGTCCTGATTCTGACGTTCTCTGAACGTCTGAATTATGACGTGTACAGGATCTGACGGTTGTAGGACCACTGGGATCTGTATGGGACGTCCAGAGGATGCTTTTGGTTGTATGGGAAGTCTGTGCAGAATTTTGTCCTCTTAACTTCTTTCACAGATCGGGAATTTTTTTTTAAATATTGTAGAAGTTCGTGATTTTTATTTTGCAGAAGTATGCAAAATTAGCTAATTTGTCAGTCATTCACGGAAAAAAATAGGGAATTTTGCCAGTTGGACTTAGATGAAAATAGATAATTAGGCAAATTGTGATTAGGTAAAAATCGCTAATTTTTTCACACTGCCATGGAAAAATATTGTTAATTTTGCTGAAGATAGCAGAAACAAATAGTGATTTCTGTCAATCGATCATGGAAAATTTGCTGATTACAACATTCATTTGCAAAAAAGTCAAATTTTTCTATCAGTAATGAAAGGAAGTAGCAAATTTTGTCAAAAGATTTTTAAAAAAATCTTGTATTTATATAACTACCATGGGAAAAAAATCATGAATTTCGTCCAAGGATTCTGCAACAAATCATGACTTTAGTCAAATAATTGCACAAAACAAAATTGAGAATTTCATCAAATGATTGCACAATACAATTACAAATTCTGTCAGTCAGTTTCGAAAAAACAAATTCTGAATTTCACCAACCCAGACACATCCTAAAAACATCCAAAAGATGTCATATTTAGGACAAGCTGATATCCTGTGGACCGATGAAATGGTCCTCTCGACAGTTACAGGACATCCCCTAAGTTTCGAAATGTCACACCTTTCAACGTCCTATGGATGTCATCTCATGACACATTTTGGACGGTTATAGGACACTTGCATTACATCCTCTGGATGGTCCTATTGATATCCTAAAAGCATCCACATAATGTCATATTTAGGATAAGCTGATATCCTGCGGATGGATGAAATCATCCTGTAGACAGTTATAGGATATCCCTAGGGTGTCGAAATGTCACACCTGTCAATATCCTATGGATGTCATTACACAACACCTTATGGATGGTTATAGGGCATCCTCTGGGTGTCAAAATGTCACACCTGTCAGCATCCTGTGGATGGTTTTCATGATATTACTGCCTTCAATTTGCATTTTTGAGATTCATATGTACATAAACATATGACAATATTGTTACTGAAAACATTTATTTAATAAAATTTATAGTTTAAAAATATCTTCATTTATTAGATTTATTAGAGGGAATAAAAGTTTTTATTTTTTAAGAAAGGTTATTGAATAATCTTTCTTTTAAAAAAAATATCCAATCTAACAAAGATCTCATACACTATATAATTTATTTAATAAAAAATGTTTTCAGTAACAATATATTGAGGTATATATGAATTTTAAAAATGCAAATTGAAGGCAGAAGATATCTTATATTCTCGATAAAATTCAAGAAAATTTAAGAAATTTTGTAAAATTCCTTACTTGTGTATAATTATTTTTTACATATTTTATTCTTAATTTGAGCAAATATTATATAAAATGATGCAATTTAAAATTTTTTCATGACCTTTTTTTAAGTGCTATGTCTGAAGTGGAACTTATCATTTTTGTCGTAAGAAGTCATATAAAAACTTAAGGCAGTATTCAAAAAAAATATTTTTCCATGCTCAACAACTCAAAATTTTATGACACATTTTCAAACTCATTTTTAAAAGTAAAAACATGAAACTTGGCGGCGTGATTTATGAAGAGATTTATAAGGGACCTACGTTTTCATTTTTCGTTCAATTAATTAGAAATTGATTTACAAACAAATATTTTCAAAGTACTTTTTTTTTTTTTTTCCAGCGCTATCGCTTCGGGAAATTCGGTTAAAAATGTCCACTTTGACAGCATTTTTAAAAATATATTCTGCCTTTATCAAAAAATCGAGACAACACGGACATTATAAAGTTTCTGAATAAGAGAACCTGCCAATTGGATGCATTTTCGAGCAAAAATGAATATAAAAATGTGTCTCAAAATAAGCAGTTTGGATTTGAATACACCCTTAAGTTTTTTTTAAATAACAATTTCTTTTTTACTTTGCAATTATTTGTTTTACTTACTAAAAAAAGCATGTAAATACCGGATCCACTTTAGGAACACCCGGTATATACAACAAATGTTATGCATTTGATTGTCCTCTGATAAGGTGCCACATGAAATTTAAAAGTATCGTTTTGTCCCTCTGATGATGGTTTTACATTGTTTTTCTAGAATAAAGCTACTGCATAAGTCATCTGTTAATACTTTTGCATTCAAAACAAATAAAGGACAGAAAAGTGTGCCGTTTCATATTTAGTGACCGAAGCACACATTTACTGCTGTGATAATTTGGCTATACAGCTTCAGATTCAATTTGTTTTACTTATCTTTGTACTTAAATACATTACCTTACTTTAACAAAATGAGACAGTACCATGATTATGTAAATGCTAATGGCCCAGAAAGTGCATTTGATATATGTCACAAAGTATTAACACAAATTTGAGCAATATTAAGATATTGTTTGCTTTCATTGTTCTAACTTTAATGAATAAACAACCTGTATTTTAAATAATTGCACATATTACACTAAGTGCTCAATATAAAATAATAAACTTAAATTATGTGACATACAAAAATTAAATCTTTATGCAAAAGTCATCAGAAGTGAATACCTGAAAATTTTAAAATTTTACTCCCAATTTAATTGGAAATCAGTAAAGGAATAAAAAAAAATATATATATTTCACAATGTCATGAAAGATAGTATGGGGAAAATGATAACCGCTGTTGAATAATCTTATTATTTTTAAAAAATTCTATAATGTTACAAATTGCACAATAAAAAAATTCCCATTAAAAACAAAACAAATATTTATTTACAACTTTCACGATAAAATACAAAACAAATATTTATTTATAACTTTCCACAATAAAATACAAAACAAATATTTATTTACAACTTTCCACATCACAAAACATAATTTTTTTTTTCTTTGCAACAATCTGGTTTCTTCCACCTTGCTGTTGTCACAAAAATTTCTGCTCGGCATACGTCTGTAAAGAAAAGAAAAAATATACATTTCTACCTAACTTTATAAGTGCATCACATTCATTCAAAATGAATAAATCAGCATATATACACAAGATATACAATAATTTCTTACCGTTTGTTTCTTCAAAAGATCTTACAGTAAAATTTATTAAGTTATTTTTAGGAACTTTACTATTTAAGCCTTATGGGATATTTGAACAACTATGAAAAAGTAAAAGCACATCTTATTTTATGTCAAAAAACGTCATACAGCATGAAAGCACCCGCCTTGTTTTGTGTCGAATAAAAAAAAAAAATCTTAATATTTATAACTGATGGTAATGTCATATTTTTAATAATTAAAAATGATGGTAATTACAAGCAAAATGTACTACAGTAGACTCCCCAAATCCACATGAGTCCATCATAACACTGAAATTGTGCAAATTTTTGAATTATTTGCAGATTTCTGGTTTATTTACATTTTTTAAGCAGTAATACGAATGTAATAATGCATTTGAAATTACAATGAATATGTCTATAATAAAGTAAATTTTTAAGTAAAACAATAAAGTACTAAATATTAAGAAAATGTAAAACTTGATTAAAATATAAAAAGTAAAGATCAAGTATGTATTTAGTAAGGCGTAAGTATGCTAAATAAAGATTAGATATCATCATCATCTGTTTTCAATCCACTGCTGGATTCTCACCCAGATTTTTTCATTGTTTCCTGTCTAGTGTTTTAGTCATCCAATTAACACTGACCACTTATCTGATTTCGTCACTCCATCTTACTTGAGGTCATCTTCTTGGTCGTTTTACATCACTGGGATACTACTGTAGGGTGTTTGTGCTCCATCTACTGTCTTATCTTTTTGCAATGTGCCCCGCCCATTTTCCATTTTAGACGTTTAATTCTTTCAATGACGTCAAAAACTTTCGTCTAACTTCTCATCCAGGTTATTCTCTTTCTGTCTCTAATAGTTATGCCTAGTGTACATCTTTCTATACTTCGCTGTGTTCGGGTCTGGATACCGGGTTGCGTTAGTGAAGGAAACACTCGATGGAGAAGTTTCTGTAGAAGCACAATTTTAGTCATCAATATTGGTTTGACACTAAACGGTACTTGCCGTTCCGCTGCACCAGATTTAGTACAGCAATCCTATACTTTACAGATTAACAAACTACAACTTGTGTGTTCAGGGGTCGATGCAGGTTTTTTTTTTCTTGGGGCCCATTTTGTGAAAAGTAAAGGTTATTTTTGTGAAATTTATTATATTTTTGTGAAAAATAACATTTTGTGGCAAAAGTTGATATCCAGTTAATCAAATTCAGACCAAGCATTTAAAAACAAAAACCGTTTAAAATCCTTTTGCTGAAGTTTTCCTCTCTGGTGAACTTGCTTGTTTACAAATTACATATTTTAAAAATCACAAAATAATAAATAAATAATAAATAGTAAGTTTTTATGGAATAGCATTTTGTGAAGGAGCCTATTTTATCAAATTGATTTTTGTGAAGGGTCCGATTTCATTAAATAGATTTTTGTGAAGGGGCCCTAAATAGGCCCCAAATTTTTCCTGGATCGACCCCTGGTGTTTCATTTTAAAATGCTTGTTGCACTTATGCTGAATTGGTGTTTGTTATAAGAACATAAGATTTATTTTTATAAAAGCTATGATTTATCAAACTTATAAGTTATAATGCTCTAAAATAAGACTTATTTTTGTATAGAGTAAAAAATTCAAAAAGAAAATAACAATGTGTGCAGTATTTGAACACACGGCAAATGTAATATGGTGAGAAAATGCTTTTTTAACCATTAAAATAATGTCAGGGCTTAATATACTTACATATCTACCATATTATTGGGAATATCAGCCGTACCAATGAATATCTGTTTCAAAAAAAGTATATCCACATAAGCGGCACACCTGTAAAAATCTTTTTTAAAAATGTATAGTGCCGCACCCAAGGAACTCAAATTTACGTATAAATATTTTCACTTAAATGCCACACACAAAAAAATTTAAACTAGTAATTAAATATAAAGAACTATTGTAATATTAGTAACAGAGTTTCCCCCAGACAGTTTCAGAAGGGTGCTGCACCCTGCCTGCCCTTTGGTTAACAAAATAGCACCCCTCTTGTCCCTCATAAAAAGAATTAGCACCCTTCTTGCCCCCTCCAGTAAAATAATTAGCACCCTTCTTGCCCTTAGTAAAAAAAGTGCCCTTTCTCCTTTTTGCCTTAAAAATTTGCTTTCATAGTAAAAACTGACTCAATGTTGTCTTAAAAAGAGTGTTTTGACTTTGAAATATCAAAAGTGGTTTTAAAAATCAAAAGAATACATGTAACAATTAAAAAAAGTGTCTTTAAGAATCTGAAAAGTGCCCTCAAAAATCCAAAAAGTGCCCTTAAGAATAAAAAAGTGCCCTTTTCTCACCAGCAGCACCCTGCCCCTTTTTAAACCTGGGGGAAACTCTGTTAGTAATATACAGGGTGATTCATAAAAGATGGGCAGAACTTTAAGGGGTTATAGTACACTTATAGACAAATAATATTAAATAGGAGACTAAGGGTCCCAGACGTATTCCCAAGGAGATAGGGGGCATTAAAGTTTAGGGTCCGAAATTTCAAGTGATTATAAAACATGGAAAAATTGGTCGATTCGTTTGCGGTTTTTGCAAAAAATTTTCTTTATGCCAGTATTTTCTTGAAATAAAATTTTAAAGTTCAATTTCAAAAAATGCCGATAGGGGGCGCTTTAGACTTTGGAGTAACGAACAACTATTTTATACCGTTATTTTTTGTGTCTCATTAAATGCTTTCTAAAGCTTAGACTTAAACTTAAATTTTCAGCTCAAAATCTGAATCGCTGAGCGTGGTTCAGTAGCGAGGGGAGGGGGTTCAAATTTCAACTTCTGAACATAGTTCAGTTTGCACTACTTAACCATGCCCAACGATTCTGTGCTGTGATACGAGGCAAAAATACAACTTTCGTCAAGGACTGCATAGTCGGAATTCACTCATAAAGGCACTGGCACAGTTGGAAACGTCGCTCATGCAAACGTTAAAGCTCCATTCCTGACGCTAGTCACCGGGTGAAGAAGGAAACAGAAAGTATGCAAATGTCAAATGGGGAAGAAGAAGAACACGTATGCAAAATTTCGACACGATTCAGGCATAAAAACCACTGAACGGTGAGTCAAGTGTAAGTCGCTGTAGTAATGAATCTGAAGATGGTGCCCTTCACGAATAAGGAAAAGGCTGAGATGCATTTAATTTACGGAGCGGCAGATGGAAATGGTGCAGAGGCACAACGAATGTACGGAGAGCGATTTCCTAACAGGCGGTTGCCTAACCGCAAAACTTTCGAGCGCTTTCACAGACAGTTGTGTGAGACGGGATCATTTCTCGCTTCCCGGTCGAATGCAGGTCGTGCAAAAAAGGACGAATCAGTAGTTGTTGCAGAAGCCATTCTGGATGTAGTAGCGGCGCAGCCAAGTACAAGTACACGAACAGTGGCTAGCCAGGTGGATACCTCACAGTCCACGACTTGGAAGGTACTGAAGGATGAACATTTGCTCCCGTTTCATGTGCAACGAGTCCAGAAACTGTCTCCAGGGGATTATCCAAATCGTATTGAATTCGCCCGCTGGTTTCTGCAGCAGAACGCGCTAAATCCACATTTTGGACGAACTGTGCTTTTCACCGATGAATGTACCTTCACACGTGAAGGTACATTTAACACACACTATGCACATGTATGGGCGGATGTCAATCCACATGCTACGTATCCACATGCTCATCAGAGACGCTTTTCCATCAATGTTTGGGCAGGAATCCTCGGAGACCACCTAATCGGACCGTACCTTCTTCCTGAACGCCTCAACGGTAAAACATACCTCACATTTCTGCAACATGTGCTGCCAGACCTGTTAAACGTTGTTCCTCCACGCATCCGGCGGGTCATGTGGTTCCAGCACGATGGAGCGCCAGCCCATTACGTACGAGACGTCCGCAACTATCTGGACATCACATTTCCGAACAGATGGATTGGTCGAGGTGGTCCTGTTGCTTGGCCTGCTCGCTCGCCAGATCTTTCACCCCTCGATTTCTTTTTTTGGGGACGATTGAAGGCTCTTATTGTATGAGACACCCATTGAATCCCCCGAGGAACTGGTCGCCAGACTTTCCGCCGCTGTAGGGGAAGTGCTCGAAAAGCGTGATGTTTTCGCGAAAGTTCGCCGTTCCATTCGTCGCCGTTGTTCTGCGTGCATAACCTCTGGTGGTCACAATTTTGAACATTTATTGTGATTACATGTTAATAAATATGCTTTGGTAACATAATCCTAATTTGTGTCTTTTTACCTCGTATCACAGCACACAATGTGTGGACATGGTAAACTGAACTGTGCTCAGGAGTAGAAATTTCAAACCCCTCTCCCCAGAAACTTAACCACGTCTAACGATTCAGATTTTGGGCTGAAAATTTAAGTCTAAGCTTTAGAAAGCATTTAATGAGACACAAAAAATAACGGTATAAAATAGTTGTTCGTTACTCCAAAGTCTAAAGCGCCCTCTATCGGAATTTTTTGAAAATTTTCTTTAAAATTTATTTTCAAGAAAATACTGACATAAAGAATAATTTTAGCAAAACGCGGCAGTAGTTAGAGCCTAATCTACGACACAAAGATCGGGAATAACTGATTTTTGTTCTGGGGGGAGAAGGGTTTCAAATTTCAAATTTCAGTTTACGCTACTTAACTACTCGTTAGGACTCAGATTTTTAGATCAAAATTTAAGTTTAAGTCTAAGCTTTCGAAATCATTTAAAGAAATACAAAAAATAACGTTAAAAAATAGTTGTTTGTTACTCCAAAGTCTAAAGCGCCCCCTATCGGCATTTTTTGAAATTGAACTTTAAAATTTTATTTCAAGAAAATACTGGCATAAAGAAAATTTTTTGCAAAAACCGCAAACGAATCGACCAATTTTTCCATGTTTTATAATCATTTGAAATTTCGGACCCTAAACTTTAATGCCCCCTATCTCCTTGGGAATACATCTGGGACCCTTAGTCTCCTATTTAATATTATTTGTCTTTAAGTGTACTATAACCCCTTAAAGTTCTGCCCATCTTTTATGAATCACCCTGTATAAATAATTTAACTTAAGTGCTGAAAAAATATATATATATATATATATATAAGGATATCATAGAGACTTTGTGCCGAAACTACTGTAGCATAACTAGAGCGGTGTTCCTGTAATTTTTTTTTTTTTTTTTAAGGGTGGAGGGAGATTTCTTTTGACAAAAGACATGTTAGATTTAAGGTATGCAAATGACAAAAAAATTTAAACAAGCAAAATATTACTGAAAAATGTTATGTAATAAACCATTATGAAAACATTTTTAAAATATGTAGTTTTATGTTAACTCCCCTGACTACTGCTAAAAGCACCTTTTCGTCACCGAAGCAATAATCAAACAGAGAAAAATACAGTATTTAATCTATACCATCAGAAGCTGATGATCTTATTCTGATAACGTTCGGCGACTTCCGACTGCAAATAGTTTAATAAACAAAACAAAAACCACAGATAGTTCTCTCCCTTTTCTTTGCAGTTGCTTTTTTGTGGGGATGCTCTCATTTTCTAATAATTGATTATTTTTTAATAAAAGTTTGTTACACAGCCTAATTTACTATTATTGAACTTGCTGAAAACTTGAACAAATTTCGTCAATTGACGATGGAGATATCAATTATTTTTTTTAATAGTAAGGTAAAAACAGGTTTTGCTTTTCATTCTTTTTCTTTTAATTATTTTTTCCGTTTGCTTGAAGCTCAATTTTTTTTCCCATTTGGCACTAACTATTACGCTTGACGACAATAGTGTTGATATAACACAGTTTAGAGATACCTAGAATTTAAATATTCAGGGCCGAAATTAGCTTTTTTTTCACAGGGGCAAACAGGGATTTTGAAACCCCCACTAACCCTACCTTTCTCGCAAAGTAAATTTACAAAGATAATTTTACTAAGTTTTTAATAGCTGACTTATTTTAAACTGAAAAATATGTAATCATAAAATACGTAATAGTGAACTCTGTGCTTTGTCAAATACTTATTCAATAAAACCTGTGAGTACAGAATCAAAAGGAACAAGACAAAATTCAGTTTTATACAAGTTTTCGTCTTAGCAAATAGAATTGATGCTATTGTTACTGTTGGATCCGTGTATTTTTTTCATTTAAGACAGGATTCTATTACAGAAAGATTTTACTGTAGTTATAGTATTACAATACAATTGAACAGAAAGTCCTAGTGTTATAAGTCACAATGTCTTAAGAACTGAAAAACCAGAATTTTCTGTAAGAATATAACAATGAATTCTAATACTGTAAAACATCTTTGTATGTTATCTACATACAGTTTCATGGAGCTGTCATTTATACTGCACTTCCTATTTATAGACTAATATGTTTAGATACTTTCCTGAACCTAAATTCCAAATTATAATAGTGACTCGAAACAAAAAAAAATTAAGTTTTTAATAAGTATTTTATTATGTGAATTTTCTACCTTCTATTTTTTAGTGTCCCATGAATTCTCAGTTTTTCTTTTGAATTTTCTAACTTACAAAACATTTTTGCCCAAATTTCATATACTTTTTTTTTGTATCAAGCAACAAACCAAATGGTCATTTGTCGTCCCCCATGCCTTCCATTCTGGCGCCCGGGGCACATGCCCCCTCTGTGCTGCCTTTAGTTTCAGCCCTGAATATTAATAATCAAAAAGTGCTGCAGAATGTTTACATTTAAAATAAATGTCAATATACTTAAAATCTTGGTACTTTTCGGTTAGCCAGGCACCACTAATTAGAGATCTGCACAGGCCGGGCTCGGGCCTATTTTCCTTCACTGCACTCGGGCTAGGCCTGGTCTCCACTCGTTTTGGGCCTAGTGATTACTCTTTATGGCCCGGGTTCGGGCCTTTCTTTTTTCCTGAAGGATCAGGCTGTGTCTTAAATTATTTTTTCCGTACAGAGCCGGGACTGGTTTCATCCTTCCTAGTCTTCACAAAATTTTCAGTCCTGGTTTTGACCCTATAAAAATCATTGTCTCGGCTTGGCCTGGTCCGTTCGAAGGTCAGTAAAATAAGACCTGGCACAAAAATCTTTGAAAAAAATGCAAATATTTTTAAATTGCCATTATTCTACAATTAAACATTAAAATTTATTATTTTTAAAGATAAGTAGATTTGTACACTTATTAAAATATGGCTAAATTAAAATATAGTGAAACGTGTGAAAAAAAACCTGCTTATGACGGAATCCTGTCTTAAACTGAAAAATATGTTGATCCATGCAAAATGAATATACTAATACGTAAGAAAAGAATATATAATATATTTACACCTGCTAAGAAGGCAAATTGTCTATAACTCTTTTTTTTTTCCCTATGCAATTCCGTCTTAGAAGAAGATTTTAATGTATAGCATTTTTCTGATTTTTAACACTTCAATACATGGAATATGGATTAACAATATTAATGATAACTTAAACACATACATACATCAAATAGAGATTTATTAAAAAAATAAATATCGCAGACTGCGGCACTTCTATAAAAATGAAGATTGTAAACATGAAAAAAAAAAGAGCTTAGATAGGAATTTTTGGTTAGATCTACTCCTACAAGGCAAATTTTTAACCAAATCATCGTAAAAATCAATGTTTTGTGGAAATTAACTCGGGCCGGCCTTTTAGCTTTTATACCGGGACGAACTTACTTTTCAATCGGGCCGGGTCAGGCCAATATTTTTTTTTTTGCTCGGGCCGAACTTTTGATTTTTGTATCAGGCCAGGCCTGGAAATTTCGGCCCGTGCAGACCTCTACCACTGATATATGTACATGTATATATGTACCATATATCTGCAAATACATATTATATACATACATATTATATATATGTATTTATATATGTACATATGTCACTGGCACCCGGCTAACCGAAAAGTACCAAAAACTTTAACATAAAATTATGGTTTATTTCTTCTGAAAAAAAAATAGTTTGAATTAAATGTACTTTAAGATAAAATGAAGATTTTCTATACTTATATGACTGCTAAAAAGATATTTATTGCCTTTTGACAGGTATGCTAGTAGAACTTTTAATTTTTGTATCGGGCCGGGCTGAATTTTTTTTTGTATGGGTACCAATACAAAAATTAATTTGGGTGATCTATCAATGTTAACTGAATATTTTAGAAATTACCGAAAAAAGAAAATCAGTTTTCAAAAACAAGCCATGGAATATAAACATTTGGGCAATTCCAAGCCAATTTACCATTTCTAGAATTTTATATTTTAGATCAAATAGGTAATATATATTTTTTCTGATAGTATTATACCTATATTTTTTATATTTGCAATGCATTTTATAAAATTTTGAATAGTCAAAATCAATAAAATTCATTATAATCGCTTCTGTTTACGTGTTTATTTGTTTGTCTGTTACATGTTAAATGTTGGTCTGTTACAGGTAAGATTACATATTTTTCATGACTATCTTATGGCAACAGTCAAATTTTGAGAAAGATATATGTTTCAGAACGCCCTCTGAATGAAAATACATTTTTATAATAATAAATTGTAAATTATTTTATAAGTAATACATCGATAAACATCAAGGTATCTGAAAAGCATGGTAATTCATTTTTGTCTGTTACATTAACATTTTTTTAACCATAATTATTTACATTAAATAATTTATTCATAATAACTATATTAATTTATCTTCTAATAAATATCATGCTAATTGTAGCCCTTTTTGAATTACATAATTATTATTTTTCAAATGAGATAAAGCCTTTTTTTCCGCTATGTCAATTAGTCTGTTACAATGGAATTGCCCATTTAAATAAATAAATAAGTAAAAATGTTCCAAAGCACAATTCATAAATATGCTTAAATGCAAAAATATGACAATTCAATAAAAGCTATAAAACTACATGCTCACATATTCTTTTATTTTTAAGAAAAAGAAATAATAATAATAAATCAATTAAACATACCACTGCTTAGAGTCCATTGCAGACTTCTTTTCCAGCATTCAGCTCAATTTACAGCTGGATTTTTCAAAAATTACTTGCATAGTCTCTAAAATAAAGAAATAACTTTGAAATGAAGCATGTGTAAATAAATGTGTCAAATTAACATTTTAAGGTATCTGACTACGTTTAAAAAGTGGTTTTCGACCAAAATTGTCAAAACGATTTTATTACATTTTATTAAAGCCCAGCGTTGTACCTTTCCAAAACTGCTTTTATTTTTATTGTACAATAAATAGAACCGGAGTTGTAGCGGTTTTTATACTACTCAATAGCTGTCACTCAAACCGGAAGTACTGTTTAAAGGACCGGAAATACTATTTAAAGGTACTAACTGGGAGGGGGAAAGCAAAACTATGGTCTTCCAGAAATAAACAAAGGCCCAGTTCTTAAAAAAAAGTGCATGGCTCATAAAAATAGTGAAGTTTAGATGCATATTACTGTGCAAATTCTTGTAGTAAAACATAAATCTAAACTTTAAATGCATTTTTTGGAAAATGTAATTTTTGGTGAAAATGCCTTACGCAAAACATGATTTCTCAAAAAGTTATTAGAATATCACTATGAAATTTAAATTGCATGTTATTTACACTATTGAGAAGGCAATGAACTAAAGATTTAATTTTAGAATAAATATTTTTTGTTTTATGGATGTTTTCGTGGAAAAATATTGATGAATTTTATGAAAATCAGCATGTAAAAAGTTGCGATGTGCTATAAATTTTGAAACATTTAAAATATCTCTTAGATTTTAGTTCATAGCCTTCACCAATGTCATAAGTATGAAGTGTAAAAAGGAAATTAAGAAACATACAATATATTTTTCTATAGCGTGTTTTGCATATTGGGTCATATTTCGCTAAATTTTACCACAAAATCCTCCATTTACCAAAATTTCATGAATGAATGAAATATTTTTTACTTTTTTTCACAGTTTCTAGTCATAATATTAATAAAAATAAGTTCAAAAAATAATTAAATAGCTTTTTTGGAAAAAATTGCTCCATACGTAGTCAGGCACCTTAACCCGTCAGCACACACACTGGGATAAAATCTACCCCAGCTCAGAACTATTACTTAAAAATGTGCGTAAATCGTTCGGATCATTCTGAGCTTTACAGTACCTTTCAAGCTGAAAGAGATCAAGATGTGGCCAAAAAGAATTTACCTCCGGTTGTGAGATTTCCCATTCTTTTGTTATAAAAATGTCACGTGGGAGGAAATTTACCCCACGCGTGTTATAACGTAACCCATAATGATAAGAACATGTTAATGCAAATGTTTATGTAAAAAATATAGTGTGCAAATAATAATATAATTTTTCTTTTAAACGTTAACAACTCTTGCACATACAGTTTCTATATATCAGTTTTATATTTTTTTGTATTTTTATGGCTAAATTTGGATTGAAAAAACTTTGTATGTAATGATACGCAGAAAAAAATCTTAGTGCTAGATTTTTTTTTTTCTTTAAATATGAAAAAACCTCTTATTTTAAGTTAAATTGTTTTCTTTATTGATTTACATTTTATTTCAAAATATAAATTTTTGCTTATAATCAAACCGGGGGGAAATTGACACAAGAAAACCCATTGGGGTAAAATTTATCCTGCGCGTTTAGTAACGTAATGGAAAGGGGCACATGTGCTGACGGGTTAAGAACCAAGTTTTCAATAGAAATGTTTCCAATTTTTATTTAATTATTAATTAGCACTAGGATTTAATTATGATTTGAAATTGAAATATCTGAAATTAAGGAAAGTAACAGAGTTCTCTTTATGAAAGTAATCTCAAATAGATTGAGTTTTATAGAACAGAATTTAGAAAAAAAAAAAAAAAGATAAATTAATACATAATCTTTTTTAATAAAAAGCTACGTGTTGCTGATGACTGGTTTTTTAGCTTATCATTGCCAGAGATTAATTTCAGAAAATGAGAGATTTGAAGTTACTGAAAAAATTAATAGCTCGTAAAGTATTTGTCAGAAAATTGTTAATTCTCGACAAATACTAGATGCGCCATTTATTTTTAGTATATATATATATTAAATATAAAAAATCTGTTAGAATTTTAAATTAAAAAAAAAAACAGTTTTCAGCGATGTTCTGTAACCCGGGAAGCCCGAGTTCGATTCCCTAGTATTATTTAATAACAATGTACTTGTACGAATTCAAAAACCAGCTCAGGCTAAAGGTATCAATTTCAAATTAGTTGTGTATTATATAAAGCAGGATTACAAAAAAGTCAACTTGAAATGTTTAAAAAGTGGCTTTTACTAATTTTAGTTTTAACTGTCATTAGCTTTTACATTTTAAAGCATTTTACTTAATAAACTATAATTCTTTAGATAAAATTTTTTATAGCTTAACTCGGGGGTCGATACAGGGAAAATTTGGGGTTATTTAGGGCCCCTTCACAAAAAACTATTTAATAAAATGGGCCCCTTCACAAAAATCAATTTGATAAAACATACACTTCACAAAATTCTATAAATAATAATTCTATAAAATTCTATAAAAACTTACTATTTATTATTTATTTTTTATTTTGTGTTGTTTTAAAATGTGTAATTTGAACAAACAAGTTCACCAGAGAGGAAAAATTCAGCAAAAGAATTAAAAAAAAGTTTTTGTTTATAAATGCTTGGTTCAAATTTGACTAACTGGATTTCAACTTTCGTTACAAAATGTTATTTTTCACAAAAATATAATAAATTACACAAAAATAACCTTTACTTTTCACAAAATGGGCCCCAAGAAAAAAAACCTGCATCGACCCCTTAACTAATATATATATTAGGCACACTCCTTTACAAAAATCAATTTGATAAAACATACACTTCACAAAATTCTATTCCATAAAAACTTACTATTTATTATTTATTTTTTATTTTGTGTTGTTTTAAAATGTGTAATTTGAACAAACAAGTTCACCAGAGAGGAAAAATTCAGCAAAAGGATTAAAAAAAAGTTTTTGTTTATAAATGCTTGGTTTAAATTTGACTAACTGGATTTCAACTTTCGTTACAAAATGTTATTTTTCACAAAAATATAATAAATTACACAAAAATAACCTTTACTTTTCACAAAATGGGCCCCAAGAAAAAAAACCTGCATCGACCCCTTAACTAATATATATATTAGGCATTTTATTGCACTAGAATTTAATAGCATTATTTATCAATATTGAAAACATCAGTATTAAAGTCACACATGCATAAGAGAAACTCATAATGAATGTAGGAAAAAAAATTAGTAAATTTTAATACCAATTTCTTTATTTAGCTTTAAGAGGCTACTTCACTTAGGCCAAAACACCCACTCACTAATGTTAATTCTATGGGGGAAATAATTTATGATATCTCGTTCGCATTTCAATACTTATAAATGATTTTTTTCGCATTGGATAGCTGAGGTCAATCTCTATGCACACTCCTTTATATTTTTTCGATTTTGATTACAAGTTTTTTTTATTAAGATACTTTCACTTTCAGAAATTGTTTTGAAAGCGAAAGAAAGGAGGGGGGGGGGGGGTGATCTTTTAACTGTTTTTCAAGTGTTTGAAGTTTTAAAAAAAAGAGAGAAGCGGGATATATAATATATCTGCGAGTCACTTTTTGACTCCCTTTTGTAAAATCTCAGTGATGGTTCAAAAATTTTCTACGATTTCTGTGTAAAATACAAGCAAACTTTAACCCTGAAAATTATGAAAATAAAAAACAGTTAAAGGATAATAATGTTTTTAGTGTGATCATCAGAGCATCTTCTGTTTTAGCACTATCTCAAAGTAAAAATTGCTTATTTAAAAATATGTTTGTTCATTTTTCACAAAAGTTGCATTCCAAAATTATAACCCCATAAACAAGAACATTTCTGACATACAATGGTTATATAGTGCTTTGTTAAATTCTAAAACTGGTATTTGTTTACAGATATATGGCAGTTCCCACTGCCAATTTGTTACCAATTTCCTAAATAATAGTACCATGGGTGACCACACAATTGTTAAAGAAGACTTTCATTTGTTTCTGGAAATTGTGTTCAAAGAAATGTTGATGCTTGCTACAAACAAACAACTAAATTTTGTATTGTGCTATTCGCCCCATTCACTTTTATTCAAAAAGTAACGTGTTACACAAAACTAAGAAAATAATTAGCAGCTACAGTAATTTCACTATTTTTGATCACAAGCTATTTTATATTCAAATTGCAGAGTTTCCTGTAGGCAGTTTCAGGAAGGTGCTGCACCCTGGCTGCCCTTTGGTTTAAAAAACATCCCCCTTCTTGCCCCTCATCAAAAAATTAGTGCTCTTCTTGCCCTTCAACCAAGAAAATTAAGCCTTTACAGTTTTGTAAAAAAAAAATTACTTGCATAGTAAAAATTGACACATTGTTGCAATTCGATAGGAGTGTTGTAACATTTAAATATCAAAAGTGCATTTAAAATTGAAAGAATGAATTTAAAAAATATAAAAAGTACTCATATGGATCTAAAAAATACCCTTCAGAGTCAAAAATGTGCTCTTTTCCAACTACCAGCACTCTACGCTTTTCTAAAACTGTGAGAAAATCTGACATTGTCATCTAAGTTAAAACATATTAACTGTTACGTTTAGAAGTATGTTTTTCTTTTTAAGTGACAATAATTTTAAAGTGGTTAAAAATGTATTAATTTGTTAAGATTTAATAAATATTATTAAAATGTTTAGCAAATATATACATATATATTTGAATATATACATTTGCTTTAATTAATATATATCAATATGCATTAGAATCTATGTAAAGAAATAAGTATTTCTAAAGTAATGGGAATTAATTGTAAAAGGAAAAAGAGGGGGGGGGGCATTTTTTAATTGCTTTTAAAGTGTTTTAAGTTAAAAAGAATGAGGGAAAAACATATTTTTGGTTTTTTGAGTATTTGAAGTTTAAAAAAAAAAAGGAGTTCAAACTGGAGCTGTAAGTAAATCTTCATTTTCACACAGAAAATGTAATCTAAACTTGAAAATTCTCAGAAAGTACTCAAAGTGGTTGTATTTTCTTTAATAATTTATCAAACTGTTAAATACAAATCACTACTGTTGCGTTTACACTACCATCTCTATTAACATTTACCATTAAGCCTACATGAATAATTAGGTCTGATATACACTTCGCTTTTACACAAGAAAATATAAGTATATAAACGGAAGTTATAAAGAATATAATTACAAATTAAAAAGATAATTCTTACCTTTATTGACATCAGATTACTATTTATTAATCAGATTCCGAAAAGCCGATCACGTTTCTTCATTCACCAAAAAGCAAAATAAACTTGTCTGGTAGGTAGGTTGGTTGATACGTTAGCGTAGCGTGCAGAGGAAGGAAGCCAAGGAAGAAAGTCAATTTGCGGATGTGCGTTCTATGACATTCGCCGGCTGTTTTGTGGACAATGTATTCAGACGGTCCGTTGTCAACTATCTTTCGGATATTCACTGGATAGTTTTATAGGATATGACAACTACAGGATTTTCAGGATCATTATAGATCGTCCGAAGGACGATTGTGGTTGTCTGGGAAACGATCATAGAAAAGAATTGCGAATTTCATCAAAAAGGTAGCAGTAAACTAATAGTGAATTTCATAAATCGATTGTAAAAAAATATCTTGAGTTTCAACTAATGGTCGCTGGAAAAAATCAATTTCATCAATTGGGAGTTCAAGCGCTTGAATATAAGGAAAGGGCATGTTTACAAACAAACAGTTCCATCAACCCATCTACCACTGCATTTTTGTCGCAGCTATCATTGCAGGAATCGTCACGGCGACGTAGGCCAATCATATCACAGACCAGTTAAACGTAGACCAACCAAATCGCTCCATCTCATGTGTACTGTAGGAGTCGTAAAGAACGAACAGGTTTTTCTCCCAAACCAACAGTAATTTAACCAACAGTGACGTCAGTTGCCCTTTCCTTATGCCATCTGGTAGAGAAAAGATGTAACTCAGAAAATTTGAGAATTTCGGAAAATGATCAAGAAAAACAAATGATATCCGTGAAATGATCACAGTAAAAAAAATTGCGTATCTCGTCAAATGTTCATGGGAAAAAAATCTAAACATTCAACTGGTGATGAGGTAACCAGCACAGCAAACATCACCAATATGTCACGAAATTTACAAATTTTGTGATATATGGGAATAAGAAGATTTTCATTAATAAATTTCTATCAATAAAAATTTTCCTTAATCATTTTCTGCCTTCCTCTTTAGACTATGATTTAATTTCCATACTATTCAAAAAGGTACTTCTCTATTATCCCATCGACTACTTTTCACAACAAAAAACTATCGCCAAACTGTAAGATTAAATGCCAAAAATGCAGTCCCATTTACTTGATGTCAGAAGCATTATATGTGTTTGTTATGTCATCAAGTGGTTTTTAATTCGACATTTATGCGTATTTTTCATTATTTTTTACTCATTTATTAGTTATTTCATTAATTTAAATAACAATTGTGTCCTTAAATTCTTATATTTTATTTATTTATTTATTTATTTTGATATTCCAATGGCAACATTCTCCCGTTAATTTGGTGTTACACTTTGGCGATAAATTTTTGTTATGAAAAGTGGTCGATGGGATAATAGGGAAGTACCTTCAAAAATTTACAAAATCCTTGGTCTCAGGTAAAGTCCTGCATTGGATTGGCAAATTGATTTTACCTGAAACCGACATAATCCATTCCCCAGTACGGATTGAGCCGTTTCACACTGCTTTTTTTCACTGCGGGCTAGAGTTACTTTCACCATTTGACTATGATCAGGACATATTCATCCCAGTGGACTATTTTTATTCTATTCGGACTAATTTTTGAAAACTAATCTCTGCCATATATTTATAGACGGATATTTTGAAGAGAAATTTGACACAAACAAATTTTTGGAAATTGGGGTACGATTGCATGTAAAAATAGTTGCTGATCCTGGCCTCTCATCAAAGGGTTAACTATTTTGTGTTGACCAGATTTGCCAAAGAAATTCTGAAGACTTTTCAGATGAAAAAAACTATATATTTGAACATTAATGATCATATATGCATTGATTTTTGTACATAAGCGATAAAATTGTAGACTACTTTTCCATAAATGTATTAAAATATAGATTCAGTTTCTTTTACGTCGATTTAAGTAAGGGCTATTTCAGATTTGGGTTGACGCCTGACCGGTTCTGGTCGGATACATCCCAATCTGAGCAGTACTCAAGTATCAGGCTGTAGAGATTATTAAGAGTATACTGTATATAATATGATTTAATAAAGCAATGGATTTGATAGTATTCTAATGATTGCAGTAAAAATAATGTGACACTAATGCAAAATTTAAAACTCACATATTTAAGAACATTAATTAACCCTCTACTACTTCCACCCCCACCCAAAAAAATAATAATCCCCCTAAATTTTGGGCTAAAAGGTGAAATTCACTTTTAAAATCCTTCCCCTGAGGCAACAAGTTTTCTTTTGACCATGTTGTACACAGCTGAGAAGGAATTGATAATGTTTTTATCACATATATTTTATAAATTAGCCTAAATACTCATCAATGATAAATGTTTCATATTGAGAATGTTGGAATAGCAAGACTTTTGGCAACGTGTTTGATATTTCTTAGCTGCTGTATTTAAAGTGCTTATTTAATGCTTATGTTTTTATTGTAATCAAATCCCTCCAATTATTTTAGCTTTTTAGCAATTTTTGAAATTTTTTTGTCTGACCTATGATGATGGATAAATTTTCTGAAATCTCAAATTCCTTGGAGGGGGGGGCAGTTGCTCCCCCCCTCTAAATTGCATTCCTGCAGGTTAGGGAAGCATCAGACAAAGATGTAACATAGTCACATTAGACTATATTTTGCTGAAAATAATCATGATCGGATAAAAAAGACATTGAAAAGATTGATATAGATTTAAATGACAACAAACGGAAAATGATGAAGTTTCTGCCAATCAAACAGTGAAAATAACAGTTTATTTGCAACTGTGCCTGTGCTCTAGTCCAAGAACAGCAATTTTCCAGAGGGTTGCCAAAACAAAATATTGAAGAATTTTGACAAGTTAACAAGCATCAGCTTGACGATATGCCAGGGTCATCAAGATAGTTGGCAATTCATTTTGTCCAACTTCAATATAAAGAACCTACAACTTAGTAAAATTCCAAGAACTCTCTGATGTGCCAATCTAAAATACAGCAATCTGATATACCCCCCCCCCCCCCCCCAAGTGGATTGCTTATTCTATAGCAGATGATTAATTAATTGGACAGTTTCAATGCCAAAACATTTTCTCTTGCTGAACACTGGATGGATCATATATGCTGATTTGTCAGTTTGATCATAAAATTATTACATCATATCCCTGTTTTTTAAATGCCCATTGGAGACATTTTTTTATAACTGAGAAATCAACATAGAAGAAGCATTTACAAATTTTAAATATAAATAAAATTAATTTAAATTAAGAGCGTTTATAAATAATGTAATACAATCACTTGTTAACTTTAAATTAAAGTGGAATAATGCTTAAGTGATAATAAACATAACATGGAATATTTAAAATACCTTTTTAATGTAGATAACATATGTTTCGTTCACAACTATCGGTGTCATCTTCGGACCTTAATGATAAATGCAATATTCTCGCATATTTTAAAAAATAGTAAACATATACCACGATATCGAATGTCCAAGGCTAGCAGGTGCTTAAATTGGTCAAAACTGGGAAAATGTAAAAAATTATTATTTGTGTTTATTTTTATTGCTTTTTCAATCTATCGATCATCGCGTGCCAAATTTTAGCTTATTCAAAGGAAACGGTTTCGTTGCAAATGCAATCTTTTCGCAAATATATTTCTATAGATTCACGGATAATGGATGGGAAATAAGCTCTCGACTGAAAAATTATTTTACTATTCTTGAAATTAATCTGCAAATGCTCCTTTCTATATTGTCTGGCTTGACAATATAGAAAGGAGTGCACAATGTGCACTCATTGTGCACAATGCTAAGGTGTTTTTATGGTTTACAGTAAATTGAGTAAATTCATTTTTAAAGTTATATTTAGTGGTAGAATGAACCTATTTATGTTGTTTATAGGATTCCTATTTAAATAGCTTTAAGTGTAATTTTTTGTTTTCATATTTACTTTAATTAAATAATGATTATATATCAGAATAATTTTGTAAGCAAATGAAAATTTCTTTGTTTTAATGCTAACTTGGAAGTATGAGAGAATTTTAACATAAGATATTTGAGACCAACCTGTCTCATGTAATACTTCAAATTCACTGTAATAAATTAGTTATTCCAAATCTATTGCTGCACTTCCATAGTGAATTCTACAATAATGTTCTTAAACAGACATTTTTATGTTGCTTTTAGATGATGCATTATATCTGCCACACTGTTATTTTAAATATTGATATTTTGATAATTTTTATTTAATGTACTGAAAGTTTTATTGATGGATTAGTTTTTGAAATATTGCTATTTGTGTGATGTTCTATTGGAACTGATATACTCTCTACAAACTCCATTATTAGATGTTCTATTATAACTCAATTAAATGACACTCCTCACGTATTTAATCATCAAATTTGAATTGACATATGTAAGAATGTTTGTGGATGTTTCCCAAAATTGCAGAAGAAAATGCATTTTCTTTATTCTATACTCAATCAGACAGAGATTTAAACACGATAAAAATGCTAATAAATGATTGAAATGCTTCTATATTATTTCAATGCCATGAAAATTATATTAAACTAGAAGACAGTCCTTCAGAATGACGTGTTCGAATTTTTAAAAGAATGATATAGCATTGCATCATAAAATAAATTATGAAGTAATAAATTTAATCTTATCTGGTTAATAGGATCATGTAGTGTAAAATAGTTATAAAAACAGCCCATTCTTTCAAGCTTTCTTTTTCTAATTATAAGAAATTGAAGGTTATGGATTTTTAAAATGGCTGTGGGCAGAAGAATGTAAAAAAATATTTAATATTGATAGTATAGCTGCAGTATATTATGATTACATTTTACTGGCAACAAATTCGCTTTAGCTGGAGTAAAATAGTTATAAAAAAGCTCATTTTTTTCTTTTTTATTTATTTATAAGAAAGTGAATGTTATAGATGTTTTAAATGCCAGTGTGCAGAGGAATGAAAAAAAAATTAATATCGATAACGTAGCTGCGGTATATTATGATTATAGTTTACTCAACACATGGCAAAAATTAGGAAGTAATAAATTTTTATAATACAATAATAATTTTTTTCTTATCAGACTAATAAGATCATATGGGGGTAAGATAGTTATAAAAACTGTCCATTTTTTCAGGCATTCTTTTTTTTATTTATAAGAAATTTGACGTCATAGATTTTTAAATGCCTGTGTGCAGAGGAATGTAATAAAATAATTAATATTAATAACGTTGCTGTGTTATGATTACATTTTACCGGCAAAAGATGGTGCCACTTGGTAACACATTCGATTTCGCTTGATTTAAATTGGCATTTTAACAGAAAGTTGCATGGAGTTCATTCAATTATTGTATCCATGGTCTATAATTTAATGAATATCAATGGAATGATTCACATATTGTTTACTATCACTATCACTGACGGCTGGATGGAACGATTTTCAACTCAAGATATATCGAAAAACATGCATATTTCAATGTAGCTCATCACTCAAGATTTTCTTTTTTCACAATCTTTCTTAAAAGGTTAATCTGATGCAGCTTTATCGAAAAAATTAAATCTCTGAAAATTAAAATAAAATAGCTAATTTTAATGAAAGATTATCAGGACCCGGATGAGTTCACTCAGGAAGTATCATACACATAGCGCTATTATATGTATAATAATGCAGAATTTTCTCACAATAATAATATATATTAGATCGAAAAATTCCGGAATTGTAAAAATACATCTATATATAAGAATTCCCCTTCCCACAAAAATAATTCCTTTTCTCCTCATTGATTATAAAATGTATCATTGTTTTTGTAGAATTGTAGATCTTCTTTCTTCAAAATTTCTTTTTTTACTTATAACATTTTCTTTATGAAGGTATTTATTTTATTTACTATAATTTTATATTTCTACAGTTAGGAAATCTATCTGACACACCTTTTTATTTTGCAATAATTAGAAGTCACCTGTACTGTTTAATACTGTGTTAAACAATGTATTTGAATTCAGTTTTCTACATTGATTATCTGTTTTCATAAAGTTATTTTCTCTTAAATTGCTTTTTAATGAATCATAAAAAGTGATTGATTAATTTAATTCTTTCTATTGCAGATGCATAAAATCATTAATGTAGATACACATCAGATCACTCAAAAGTCTTAAAAGTGAAATATGCAGCAAAATATTTCTTTACATGAGCTTTTTGGGAAAGCAGCTACTGAATCACCGCAAGGACAATCTTTTGTGTGTGAGATATGCAAGAAGAATTTCTCTCGAAAGGACCATTTAAAAGAACATCTGCTAATTCACACTGGTGAGAAACCTTTTTCGTGTGAAATATGCAACAAGAAATTCTCTCCCATGAGTAGTTACAAAAGTCATCTCTTAATTCACACTGGTGAGAAACCTTTTTCATGTGAAATATGTAACAGGAAATTCTCTCAAAACGGTACATTAAGCCGGCATCTGTTAATTCATAGTGGTGAGAAACCTTTTAAATGTGAGATATGCTTCAAGAAATTCTCTTGTAAGAGTGATGTAAGCAGGCATCAGTTAGTTCATACTAGTGAGAAACGTTTTGAGTGTGAGATATGTAGCAAGAAATTCTGTCATAGGCGTAGTTTAAGCAGGCATCTGTTAATTCATACTGGTGAGAAATCTTTTGTGTGTGAGATATGCAACAAGAAATTCTTTCAACAGTGTGATTTAAGCCAGCATATGGTAATTCACACTGGTGATAAACCTTTTTCGTGTGAAATATGCAACAAAAAATTCTGTCATCAGCGTAGTTTAAGCAAGCATCTATTAATTCATACTGGTGAGAAAACTTTTGAGTGTGAGGTATGCAGCAAGAAATTAAAACACAAGCGTAGCTTAAGCAAGCATCTGTTAATACATACAGGTGAGAAACCTTTTTCATGTGAAATATGTAACAGGAAATTCTCTCAAAATGGTGCATTAAGCAGGCATCTGTTAATTCATAGTAGTGAGAAACCTTTTAAGTGTGAGATATGCTTCAAGAAATTCTCGTGTAAGAGTGATGTAAGCAGGCATCAGTTAAATCATACTGGTGAGAAACGGTTTGAGTGTGAGATATGTACCAAGAAATTCTGTCATAGGCGTAGTTTAAGCAGGCATCTGTTAATTCATACTGGTGAGAAATCTTTTGTGTGTGAAATATGCAACAAGAAATTCTCACATAAGGGCAATTTAAACACACATCTGGTAATTCATACTGGTGTGAAACCTTTTTCATGTGAAATATGCAACAAGAAATTCTCTCACATGAGTAATTACAAAAGTCATCTCTTAATTCACACTGGTGAGAAACCTTTTCCGTGTGAAATATGCAACAAAAAATTCTGTCATAAGCGTAGTTTAAGCAAGCATCTATTAATTCATACTGGTGAGAAACCTTCAGTGTCAGATATATAAGAATTTTTTTTGCAAAAGAGTTACCAAATATTTATTTTCGCACTCATAATTTGTTACCCCCTATTAACTAATTTTAATAATTCTTGTTTATTGGAGGTTTGGCATATTCTAGTATTTAGAAAGTGGGATTTCTTGTCAAACTTTGCAGTCACCAAAATGAAGCATCAACCAATGAATATATTTCTAATTTAAACTGGCAAATCAGCAGACCAGGAGGATCAACATCAGCTATCACAAACAGTTTTTTATATTGATCTTGCTTTATATTATCTCAAAATTCTTAAACTTTCAATTTGCTAACTTTTTTACATAATACAGATTTATAAGCCTATAAGTTTTTCTGATAATTGAGGTTATTTAAATTAAAAAAACCTTATGTAAAACATGATTTCACACAATGGAGTTCTTTGACTCTAAAACTTACTTTCTTATAAACTTTTTAGGTGAAAAAATTCTTTTTTTTGAGGGGGGTAGGTGGCCTCCTCAATCCCCCCTAACAATAATATAATTTTCTGGCAGCTGTATATGTTTGATTTTCTGAATGAAATCTTCTGTTGATTTAATAATTAATTCAGAATACGGTAAAATATTTTTAAGAAGGAAACATGAGCCTTTTCTAAAAAAAAAGTTGGCTCTGAGCACTTGGAAACTATAGGACATAACGACATGTTGCTTTTATGATCTTTTAGCATTCCAATAATCCCAGGAATAACAGTCGGTTTATGTTTCTTTACTATTTCTGCATATATTAGAGCCATGTTCCCTTTTTGTTGATGTCATTGACTTCATATTTGATTAAATTTATTGGATGTTTTCTAACATATTTACAATTCATATCTTTAATCAACTTTCCATTTTATTTATATAATCATCTCGATTAAGGATAGCTAATTTGCTGGATTTGTCAGTCTGTACTATAATTGTATTCAAGTCTTGTTTTAAACTTTTATAATTTCAAGTCTTTTGTAAGCCAGTCTTATTGGTTCATTAAAAAGTTTTCTCACTTCATGAAACATTACATGATTCACATCATTACATCATAGATTATACAATGTTTTAATATTCTAATTTGTTTTGATAATGGCTTCGATGGAGCTGAAACATGTAAATAGTCTAACAAAGCTTCTTTTAATGTTTAAAAAGTTTTTATTTTACACATTTAAGCAAGTGAAACAAAGTATAAAATATCAGATTTTTTATAGGAAATCTACTGATTTTTTTATCTTTAGAATTTGATAACTATACGTTTTACACTTATCAAATAGGTAATACAAATTCTATTAACTTTGTTATGTTGCTTTTGTTATACTACTTTTGTTATTTTAATATTTTAATATTTTTTTTACTTTTTTGTACATGATTATATAAATAGAGCATTTGTGAGGAAAAACATGTGAGTATGGAGGATTTATAGAGTCACACAAACCAATTTAATTACATAATTATCTATGTGTGAAAATTTGTATCCTATTTTAACCCTTTAAGCGTGGCAACCGGGTTTTTCCGTCTTTAGGAAAAAACGTGAAAATCGTTGAAGCCGGGTTTTTCTGGCACAACTTTTTGCTTTCAAAAAGGGCCCAGGCGGGTTTTTTCGCACTTGAAACATATCTCATAAATCGGCGAAGCCGGGTTTTTTCTCCATATCTCCCCCCCCCCCCCAAGCACAAGACATACTGACAATGGAGGCGGGTAAAGGCGTAGTGTACTTGTCACTTTGCTTGTACACTAAAGGATTAATGTACAATAGGTAAGCCTTTTAAGTGGGAATTTGTTTATTTTCAGATGGGAGATGTTGTTACAAAAGATTAAATATATCGTCAGGTCATAGAAGAAAAAAAAAACTTTTGTCGCGTTCAGAATAGAATAAAATAAAAATTTTACAGAGAAATAATACTTTTCAATTAAACAGAAGTAATTAGAACTACAGTGTTTGAAAAACCATGTAATATCATGAAATATTTGTTTTAAATTATGTTTGAATTTAAATATTGTAATAATGTTTTTGTAATTTCTGTTACAAATTCTGTTAATAATTTCAGTTTTTACATACTAATTTAAAAATTAATAATTTTGAAATTATACAATTAGAAAATAAGTACTTCAGAAACTTATAACTAAAAATTTTAATACTTTTTTATTATATATATATTAACTAGTTGATCTAAAATTAATTTTTTCTTTAATTTAGTGTTTTTCTAATATAAAATAATAGAGCGAAATTTTAAAAGGTATTCAAATAGTTATATTTTTGAAAACCATTAATAATAAAATATTCAAAATAATGCTATTTAAAAAACTTAACATACTGTCCATTAAGGGTGAATGGATTTTTTCTTGATATGCATGTATGTTAAAAATTAATATAGAAGATAGTATTTTAAGGAACATTTTATTTTTCGTGTTTTGATCCACAAAAAGGGTACCTTAAAAAACGAAAGCATACACGGCATCAGCTTTTTCTTATAGTACTTTTCCTGTCAAATGTAACATTTTGCACTTTGTAATTAAGAAATAAATACATAAATATATATAGTAAAATTATTAACGTGATAATAAGGAATAAGTGTCTTGTGATAATTTATAAAAGGATTTTGAGATTTAATTGTAGCTATTTTAATGTAACTAAGAATCCAATCTGGCCGAGTTCCAAACACAGATGAAACACATTTACTTTTAATTCTAATATATTTTATATATTTAATATATATTTTTTAATTTCCCATTAATAAAAAAAGGGCTTTTTTATGAAAATATCAATAATGTATTTAAATAAAGTTCTGAAATTTATTAAAAGCTATACTTTCGTATAAGCCGCAGGCCAGGAGTTCAAAGATCTCGCTACAGATAGCAGCTTTTTTCATTCTTATAATTTCAGCGGTTTACGCGCGTAATTCCATTGCATGTTTGTTAAATTTGTGTTTTATTTATAATATATTATTTATTTGTTCATTGATGAAGTTTTAAGTTCGATCTAGAATATTAGCCGTATACAAATGGTAAATTATTTATATTGTTTTAAGTGCAAAGAATTAATATTTCGTAACCGGGCTGCAAACCATAGAAATAGTTTTAAAAATAAGATATGCTTGAAAATTATTTAAAACCATAAACAATAAGTAAACTGAGATGCAGTTTTCAAACAAAATATGCTTGAAAGAATGTTTTTTTTTCATTTGGCAATGTAAAAATTGAAAATATTCTGTTACATATATGTTAAATTTGTGCTTTATTATTTTTTTTTATTTATGGATGCAATTTTAATTTTCTTATGGAAAAATTCCACAAAATTCTAGTTAATAAAACAGCCCCCTTAATAAAAAAAAATTTAATAAAATGGGACCCTTCACAAAAATCAATTTGATAAAATGAATCCCTTCATAAAATTCTTATAATAAAACAAGCCTCTTCACAAAATTTATTTTAATAAAATCGGCCCTTGCACAAAATTCTATTTCATAAAAGCAGCTATTTATTATTATTTTATTTATTTATTATCTTGTAGAGTTTTAAAGTGTGTAATTTGCAATCAAACAAATTCAGCAGAGAGAAAATTTCCAGCAAAATTTTTTTCTAATAAATGCTTGGTTCAAATTTCAAAAACTGGATTTCAACTTTCGTTACAAAATGCTATTTTTTACGAAAATATAACCAATTTCACAGAAATAACCTCTTTTTCACAAAATAGACAATAAATAAATAAAATTAAATAAGAAATGCTGATTTGCGGATGCTTACGAATAACACAAATATTCATGATTTAACAGATAGCCCTACTTGTCTGGCAAAACTGAAATTGGCCTGAAACATTTATTATATATGTATACAACCGAACCTCGTTAATGCGAACACTCAAGGGGAAAGTTTTTTTGTTCCTGTTAAAAGTAGTTTGTGTTATCTGAACTTAAATACATTACATACAAATGGACGGGGCAATCGGGAACAGTTCGTGCTAAAAGTAATTCGTGTTAAGCATGTTCATGTTAACGAGGTTTGACTGTATATATATATGTATATATATATATTTAAAGACTGGTGCAAAGATTAGAAAATGTTTTAACTTCTACAATTGCAAAGCAATCTCTGATTGTGGTACTAAGCAATCGAATAGCATTTCACTTTCTCATACACAGACAAAAGATTTTATAGGAGAAAAAAAAAACAGAACTGCTAATTTAAACCAATTTTCGAGATACATTTGTCGGAGATGGTCATCAAGACCATCTGTCGGAGATGATCATCAGGACCATCTGTCGGAGATGGTCAAAATCAGTTATAACTGCAATCTATATAATAAAAGTGCAAGTCATGTGACTGCCATAAAAAATTACAGGCTGAACGCTTTCCTATCCATATGCTAGGCGGCCATTAACTGCAAAAAAGTAATGTTTTTAGAAAGATCATAAAAAAAAGAAAAAATTATAAATGAGATACATTAATGTATATACTCTATTATATATTATGTATATACTCTAATGTATATACTCTATTGTACTCTAATGTATATTAATGTATATATATAAATATGTATATATTCTAAGAAAGCTTCAGATGAAATTAGGCAGACAGCCCAATATTTCATTCCATCAAAGTAAACGACCACAAGAGAGTTCAATAAAAAGTTAAAATTTCAGTGCAAATTCACCTTGTTTAATAATTAAAATTCATAAAGATACAACTAACTATAAATATATTGCTTGAAGGTGCGTAAAAACATACATAAAATTCCGGAAACAAATAAAATGGTTTGTTCCGGGCAAGCTAGAAAAACGCGAAGAAACAACAACTCAACTTAATTATTAGTTTTTCACTGATGATGACCGAGTAGTTCGGTTGAAAACGTTTTTGAATTTTTAAAAGGACTTTAATGTGCTTTTAAATGTTTTACGTATGTTTTTACGCACCTTCAAGCAATATATTTACATTTAGTTGTATCTTTATGAATTTTAATCACAAGAGAGTTGTTTATCGTGAACCATGAAAAAATTACACCAAGGATCCACGATTGATATCAAACACACGAACTCGCTGTTCTGAACTGAAAAACAAAATATTATTTTTAAAAAAAGTTAATGTCATGTTAACGCAAGAGAAATCAAATGTCTGCGAAATGTCTTTCAATACAGGAGTAACCGTGACACTCAAGATCACTTATGAAATAACTTAAAAAAAAATCTATTTCTTAATTTTAAGAGCTCATAAATTATAGATGATCAATTGTTGAATATAGCAAATATTTCTAAAGAAGAATGACACATGTTAAAATTTAAATAATATATGTATAAACATTAAATTCAGTGATTCAGAAAAACATTTCTCTAGCAGTGACTTGAATTACTATTAAATCTTTGTAGAAATTGCTTCTAAATTTTTTTATATATTGAAATGAGTGAAATGATCTTACTAACACCCATAAATTTTGGCAATATTTATATAACATGAATCTTAATAATGTGAACTTTATTAAATTACTACATTTTTATAATTTTTTTCTCAGTTTATTAGTTATATTTATGTTTACAAAATATTTTCTTAAAAATAAAAAAATAGATATATCATTAAATCAGAATCTTTATTTAAATTGGATTGTATTACATCATAAAAAAATATTTTTTTTAATTACACTTAAGATTAGATACAAATTAAAATCAGTTATATATTTCAGTTATTCAGTACTTAAGTTTTTTTTAAATTATAGTTATTATAACAATTACAACAACAAACTATTAATTTTTTTTTCGAAATTCTGTCTAAGAGATAATCTGTCTACTATCAAAAGGAACTGACAAGTGTAAATTAGGTCTATATTATATTTAAAATATTTTATTATTATTATTATTATTATTATTGTTATTATTTATATTCAATTTCATGAAAATACATGCCCAATTTTTGACCGTTTGGTATTTAAAGTGATATAAAAATCCTTAAAATGTATCCGTTTAAAATATTTTCGCAATTGTTTAAATTTTTTCGTCGATTAACGACCAGCACATTGAAAATAAAGATATTTTAATGTTATTTTTCGGGTTGTTTCAGTAAATTTCTTTGCTTTTTCTTCATATACCTGCCACTTTATACATTGCTGTCATGGTAATAAAAACTTTAACATTTAATGGGATGTTCGAAATTTAAATGAAATAAAACATTTTTTATACCATTGAATTATAAAATTATGATAAGGAAAATAAAAGCATTTTATTAAGCACATGAGAAGTTTCGGTACAACACCTTAAGGTGGTTCTCAAATGATCTGATCAACAACCCGCAACATTCTGACACGTTTTCTCGCTCATTTTTAAACACAAATGTATAAAATTGGTAGACCTGACTATTGAAGCGATTTGGAAGCAAAATCATTTTTCCTTTTTTTGATAAATAATTTACTTACCGAGTTATAAGCTATTCATGTCATGTGATGACCATTTTATCTCCTTTTTTGCGCTGCGGCATCAGAAATTGGGTTAAATACGTAGACTTTCACAGTATTTTCTGAAAAATCTTTTGTTTTTGCCAAAAAATGGAAAACGTCTATCGATTATAAAGTCTCTGAATAAGAACACCTATCAATTTCATGCGTTTTTTGAACAGAAATGAATTAAAAATTATGTCATAAAGTAGTTAATTTGAGAACAGACTTAAAGTGGTTCTCAAATAACCTCTGCTCAACAACACGAAACTGACACAATTTCTGACTCATTTTTTAACGCGAAGACATAAAATTTTCAGGCCTGACTATGGAAGTGATATGGAATCGAAATGAGTTTTCCATTCTTTAATAAATAGATTACCTATCGAGTAATAAACGATTGTGATGACGTGATGACACTTTTTTTGCTCTTCTAGGGCTGCCGCGTCGGGAATTCGGTTCAAAATTCCGATTTTGACAGTCTTTTCTGATAAATCATCTACCTTTACCAAAAAATGGAAAACGTGTTTCGATTACATAGTTTCTAAATAAAAACACTTGCCAATATCATGCGTTTGCGAATAAAATTGAATTAAAATTGTGTCAGAAGGTAGTTTGTTTGGATTTGAGAAATGGCCTTAAGAAATTTCCATTTGGACCATCCATAAGAAATCTCATGGAAATCTGTATATTGTTAACGTTGTCAATAAGGATTACAGGAAATATAAGAGCTAAAGTGTGGATAAACCTATTGCGCACTGCTACATTGATAAAAGGAAAACATTTACAACTCCCTGAAAATTCTTGACATTGTAGAAATACCTGATCGATTTTCCCAATCCCTACATTTTCAAAATTTGATCAATTTTCGATCTTTGATTTAAAAAAAATGTATTTGAATAAAACATGAAATGAAATATTATTAAAAAATATTTAAAAAAGTAATAATTTAAAAAGTTAACAAACTTCATTATTCGGCTCAAAGGCCTCTAATGAAGCTTTCTACTGGGCCCCTGATTTTGCCGAGCCCCCCCCCTCCCAAATGACCCTGTTTACAGCCACATATTGCAATAAAATATAATTAAAACCCAAATCACTTTATATATATGTATATATATGACAGAAACAGAAAAATAAAAATGTTGTCTTTATTTATGTATTTAAAACATTAGGTTTCTTTTCTATTCATCCACCTCGTATATCAGGAAAAAAATTATAAGAAAAATTAAAAGAAGAAATAATGTTACATTTAATTTAACACTTTTAAGGAAACTGAATGAAATATCTGGAAAAGTTCTTTATTTGTTGTATGAGATCAGACTACTGTTTTTTTAGATAGAATTTATTTATTTAAATGAATAATAATTAAAAAAATGATTTAACAATTTAATTAAATCTAACAAAGTTAGTTCTCATGTTTTATAATACTTATATTACATTATGATTAATTATATTTTATAATTATGTTTTATAATCCAGAAACCTTTTGAAACAGTTTTATTATAGCGAGCAAATGCTGGTTACGGATTCATTCTCATTATAAGCGAGTTAAGGTGTTCAATTATTTAACGACATATCAATTTTAGAAATATTACACTTTGCGTCGTCTTTTTAAAAAATGGGGGGGGGGGGGGGGCGGGGGGTTAACATGGAACTATTAAAATGACGATTTACTTTTTGAGCTTTGTATCAGAACATACTACAACTTTTTAAACATTCTTTATTTTTATTTAAAAATTAAAAAATAAATACAAAAATGAAAATAAAATTTGTATTAATATTCGTACATGTAACGAGAATGTAATAAAAAGTAAAATGTAAAAATACCAATAAAAGTAAGAAGAGGAAATTAAAACAAAAAACAATTAGTAATTTGTTTTGGCTACTTATTCTACAAAAAACGAAATCCGACAGTATTTCTGTACTCTATTCTTCTAAATTTCCAGGAACAAGTTGATGTCTTAGTATGTCAAAAGAAAAATTTCCCCCTCAGGAAAGTTGGAAAGCACTTGCTGTACAAAAGGTTTTTATTTTGCTGACCCGCCTACAGGACAATAAGTAAAAGCTTATCTTTCACGAGAGATGGGGGAAAGAAACGTCGCCTTTGAAATTTTTAACGTGCATTTGAAGATCTGAGAATGCTTTTTTTGAATGGAATTTTTTCTAGCCATGAGAATTTTTTGGGGTATAATTTTGAACTCGCATTAACCGCTTAAAGGGTTAATGTTGATACACTATTTGAAACATCATATGCATTAAGGAGGTTTAGTACAAGACTCTTGCTGTAGATTAGGACGTGCATAGCATTTACCATTCATTTAATTAGACGCACAAAATATTTCATCTACAGTACTATCTATGTGTGATCATTGCTGAAAGTGTGTTTTCAGTTAAATGTTATGGTTATGTGTTTTTGAATTAAACTATATTTTATCATACTACAGCAAGGCTGTCCAACCTTTCAGTAAATGCGGATAACCTCATTCAGTAACAAACATTGAAGAGCACCATTGTTGATATGCCTAGAAACTTAGAACAATATTACCACACTACAGTAAGGAAAAGTGTTGTCAGTATGACTTCCTTTTTTTAGTCAGAAATTCCACATTCATACAGGAAATTCCGAAAGAAGAATTTGTACTTTAAGTAATCAAAAAGGGCTTGTGATTAGATAAAGTAAAAATTACTATTCAGTATTTGTTGTATGAATTTGGATTTCTGAACAAAAAAGGAGGCCATACTGGCAACCGTGGTAGGAGTAATGATATACAGATGTCTTATAAGATGCGCAGATACCTCACAATATGAGGCCCTACTATGCAAAGGTTGATGTGAAAAATAATTGACAGAAAAAAGCATAAATCATAGTAAATTTAGAATTACATTTTCCTGAAGGAGAGGCCTATCAAAATACTCTGTAGAATTAACCCAAAATTTAATGACGCCTATAATAAAAAATCATGTGAATACTAATGATGTTAACGAAGCATATGTTAAAATGCATTTTTATTTTTAAAAATCTACTAACAGGAATCATTTAAAAGAGCATCATAGCACTCACGAGTGCCGCATTGGACATACCTGTACTACAGGGTGTGCATTCTATTGATTCTCATTGGTTATATAAAAGAATTCGTACGCATTACAGTGTATGGCTGAGAATTGCTTAAAGGTGGTTTTTAACTGAGTTATGCATTTACTAGCTGAATATATTTAGTATACCTGAGTTGTTTGTAGAATATGATTAAAAGCATATGCAGGGCTATGCAAAGAACTGGATTTATTGTCATTTCTTGATGGACATTTGAGGAAATACATTTTAATAGTGTTATGCGCTTTTGGTATAAATTAAATTTTAGCTTAATAGGTGACATACATAAAAATATGTAGATGAAATATAGGGCTGTACAAAATAAATCATGTATATTTCTGCCTATTGACAGAAATTGCTCAAGGTGAATTTTCAGCTGTATTATGCATTTTCTAGCTAATCTAAATTTTAGCATAGTATGTAGAATATATACAAATGCATAGTTCATATATAGGGCTACACAAAATAACACTAGTGCCTTTCTGCTTATGGAGGTAATTGCAGAAATCTTGTTTTTAAATATGTTCTTAATTGTTTACTTAGATGTACTCTTTCACTTTCATAAATTGTGAAGTTTCCTTAATGTATTTTGAGAGTGTTGCAAAGATTTTCATAATTCATGCTTGATGTATGATTTTTCATGCTTGTTTCTTTATTATGTCAAGAATCCTATAAAACAGAGTACCTAAATTCCAGTATGATAACACTACTGGTATGTGTAATTATATTTTAAGTTCTTTATTTTCATACTGACAACATTTATATTCAAGCACTTATGCTAATGTTTATATACCATAAAAATCATATGCAATTCAATAATAATTACTTTGTATAATTGTATAGCTGATTCAAATGTGATATGTATAATCAGCAAAAAATAAAGGAAACACCCCATACTAAATCTGCCTACTAAATAATTCTATAAAATTGTGACTGGTACCGATCTATTGCTAATAATATCTACTAATTAAGGTTAACCTATTTAGAATTTGCTTAACACTCCTTCGACATATAGAAATTGTACTAAACTTAAAAATTTTCAATACTAACACCAATTTTGATATCTTTATTGGATACTTCAGAAAATATTGTATTAGGATTAGAGATCGACCGAAACCGGTTTTTAAGACCGAAACCGAATTTCGTTGGTCTTTCCACTTTCAGCCGAAACCAAAACCGAAAGTGTAAAAAATTTTTTTTAACTGATTAATACATACATAACTGCATATAATTATTAATTAATTAATTAATTATCTAATGACAAATAATTAATAATTACTTAATAACTAATTACGTTACTAATTATTTTAAGAATTATACGTATATTGAACCACATTTCTAACAAATAAACGTACATATATATATATATATATATATATGTTAGTATATAAGTTTCAAACAAAAATGAAACATAAATAATACAACTTTTATATTTTATTATTTTATAGCAACCAATAATTATAGGCATTTATCAATAATTAATAAACAATGTAGTTAAATAATGTAAAACAAATTCAATAATGAATATTTAATTTTTAAATATATTCATATTTTCAGTTCGTTAATATTTTGCATTTGAATTGATTGAAATAATGTACTTAAATGTTTGTTTTTTAGGAAATTAACATGGAATATGTTTTAACCATTTTATAATTATAAATATTATTAATTTAATAGACGTTTAAATATAGATATATATTTAAATATTGCTGAATATTATTATTAATTATTTAAAATTTTGTACAAACATTTTTATGGTACATATGTTTAAATAACATGTTTACTTGACATTTTCTATTAGTGTTAAGTTTGCAGCTTTTGAAAATCGCGTGATAAGCGTCTTTTAAGTTTAGTCATATACGCATTGCTTGCTTTATAATTTACACTCGCATCATGAATGACATTATCAGTCATGACGGATAATGATAATCAGTGGAGTTCACAACAGTAAACAATGTCTCATTTGAGCCGATACAACTGATATCAAAGTTGAAAATTTCCGAAAGAAGGAATGAGATTTTGAAATACAGATAGTTTCGGTCAGGCCGAAATTTTGGCAGCAGTTTCGCCGAAAACAAATATTCGGCGAATCTGCAAATTTTGCGCCAAAACCGAAACCGATATTTTGGTTGATCTCTAATTAGGATACCAAATGGGAAGTCATTCGGCCTGGTAGTTTAGGAATGAAGCAGGTTCAAAGCTTGGAACTTCTAATGTTAAATTCATTTCTAATTGTTGCAAAACGTATTGCAAGGCTGTCGGTACCAATTTCTCCAAACAAAAATCTTTGGCATACTCTACGACAAGAGAAACCTACAACAAACCTTACATTTTAGAAGTATTGGTATGTAGAAAAATAAATTGTATTTGGCAGTTTCAGCTCTGATATTGGAATGCAGGCAGTTTTTTAAGCATAACTCTAAAAATACTTGGTGGAATGAGTTGTTCTTCCAGGGTTGCATATTTAAAGCTTCTAGAAAACAATTTCTGTTAATTTTTACAGATTACAATTATTTTATTTTTTTTGTAAACTACATTTCTAAACTATGTATATTTTTAAATAATTTTTTTAAATATATATTAATTGTAACCTACACACTTTTTAACAGAAATCAATTTCTAGAAGCTTCAGATATATAAATCCAAAAGTGGCAGGTCTGTCTGTCGGTTAGCTTTTGAACTAGGCTTAAAATATACCCATAGTGTCATGTGTTTGAGATAGAATAAAATTGAATTTAACATTAAAACTTTAAACTTCCATAATTCCTAAACTACTTGACTGACTGACTTCTCATGTATTATCTTTATGTGAAATTTATGAAAGAATCCAAGAATTTTAAAATTAACTGTTAATTTTGATAAAGTTTAAAGTTTACTACAATTTCTATATGTAGACAGATTTATTTCATCTCAAATTAAATAATTGAATTAAAAAATCATTGATTTAAATGAAAAATTCTTATGTATATTATTTGCATTGTGAAATTTTCATTAAATTTTTCTTATATTAAGTAATGAAATTCCTGGCCAAATCAGATGTTCTTCATGATTTTCTCTCTGAATCTGTCATTCTAAATAGTATTTCTCCAATAGACTTGGGAAAGACACATTTTAATAGTAAAGATAATGCTTTCAGTAAGGAAGCTGAAAGAGCAATAGCGCATTTATTTTACATCCGCTGTTTCTGTAACTGCTGTTGAAAGTGTACTTTCCACTTTCAGATTAGATCAGCCAGTACTTAGAAATGAAAAAGTATCTAAGCTTGTGTTTTCGTTTAAAAGACCAAATAAGGATGGAAAATAACTAATAAGTTAAACAAATAATATGCATAATAATCAGTTAATCCAAAAAAGAAAAGAGAGAGGAGAGCGCAGAGCCCGATAAAGGTCATCTGGGGCGCAAGGCCCAGCAAATTTTTGGGGCCCTGTTGAATTAAAATAGTAGCTAGAAAATTTTTTGATAATTAGTATTAGATATTATGATACAGTTGCCAAGTTAAGCAAAATATTTTGTTTAGTTTTTGAGACAACAGTTGCAGAAAACTTCATTTTTAAGAAACTTTTTTCTAAATCATTTTATTCATTTTGGGCCCCTTATCAGCAGTGGGCCCAAGGCCGTGGCCTAGTTGGTCTGTGCATTAATCAGGCTCCGGGAGAGCGAACAACTCCATCACTAAATTATCCCATAAAAAACTTAAATAGCCATTTCACTGGAAAGTTTGTCCTCTTTAAATTTATGTTTAATAAGAAAAAAGTTTACAGGGCCATGTCCATGTGAAAATTGTAACAAACTCTTAAATTTTCAATACAGTCACTTACTTTTGACATCATATGTGGATTTTTTGTTGAGTTTTACCTGCAGATATCAAACTAAAAAAGTTGAACCAAATTAGACTTTGGTCTTAATTCTAAGTAATTGGGAATGAATGATTCCTAAAATACTTGCAGTCATTTGGTCTAGTAGTTTAGGATTTATGCAGGTTTAAATTTTGAAATTCCTAATTTTAAATTTATTCTTAAAAGTTCAAATATGAACTGCAATAAATATAGCTTTTTAAATTTAAATCATGTGACATTTTAATTTAGATTCTGATATTTAAAGCATGTAAAAGTTGATTTCTGTTAGTATTTTTATAGGTGGAAATACATATTGTTTTCGAAAATTAATTAAACATTAATAGTATTTTTCAATTCTATTTCGAAATGTACTGTAAAGTATAATTAAAAAAAATTAATTATATGCTTTAAAACTTAACACATTGAAATTTGTTTTGCTACTATTGATAATGAATTGAACTTTGGTAGTGCAAAACATTAAATGATACATAATTCTTAACTTTCTTCACCGAATGACTTCCTATTTGATACCCTAAAGTCAAATTTGCCAACGAATTCCAAATATGATGTCAAAATTAGGTGTTTGCATTAAAAATTTCAGTTTTTGTGACAATTGCTGTATGGAGACTCTCTCCCTCCCATTAAAGTTATTTTTTTTACATAAATTAAAAGAAAATATAATTTACAGTCGAATAGTTATTACAAGTTTATTTCTGGGATAATAAAGTATATGGAGTGTTAATTTTTTTTATTATTTCTTGGCTGATTGTACATTGTCTGGAAAGTTAAGAAAAGATAAATATTAAACAATATGCTCATTTTTTTAATCTAATTTTCCCTTTTTTGTGACTCAATTTTCAAATTTATAGCAAAACTGGTGATGTTTTTCAAATAATTTCATGTTTTTTCCTTCAGCTCTTTGTGATCAATTTGTAAGTCATCATTGCATTTTAAACTGTTTAGTAACCTTTTACCCAGTATGAATTAGAAGGAAATAGAATTGTTTAAATAATGACACCGTATTTCATGCTTTGGATGTCATTTTGTAAACTTTGTACTATAATTAATATTTAATAAAGAAACATTTTTTATACTCAGAGATGTGTCATTTCTATACATAAGCACTCATTGTTAGGACAACTGCCCGGAATTCTTTAAATTATCATGTTAGATGTTTGAGTAACTTAAATGCTCTGTTATTAAAATTATGCCAGCTAATGCATGTCTTTGCTTCTCTGTTTTTAAATGAATTTAAACTCTCGTTCTAATTATAAAATATGATACAGTAGATTCTGTTTAGTTAGTACCCATCGGTCCTAGCACAATTTGTTCTGATTAAGCGGCTGCTCCAATTAAGCTGTGCAACAGCGAAATTTCTTGGGATGTAAGAGTGTGCAAAAGAAATTAACTTTTTTAACACAGATATTGCCTTCAATGGCTGTTTTTTAGCAGTAAAGATGTACAATTACGATATATATATTTTTAAATAATACAGTAGTTACAGTAAAATCATTTGTAGTTATAAAACTTTAACAAAAATTGATTTTTAGAAGCTTGAAATATGAGAATCTAATCTCATTGTGGAAAGTAGTTTTTTGAGTTATGCTTTAAACGATTCTCCCACATGTTTTGTGGAAGGTACCTGTTTGTTTCTCCATTTGTTTTGCAACTTTTTAAAAGGAATTTAACTTTAGCATTTCAAAATTTTAATATATTTATAATTCATAAACTTGTTGATTATGATGTTAAAATCAGGTGTTCAGATTGAAATGTTTCATATTTTGTTCTAAGTTCAATATAGGAGTGGCCCCATGAGCCCCCCCCCCCCCCTGTTTTAAAAACATATATGTAAAAAGACATTACGAATCGAGGAACTATATTTTCTCTGCGAGAAATTGGTGATTAAATTATAGGGGATGTAAGCTTTTTTTGCTTTTGCTGAGTGTACATATCTCGAAGATTAGAAATGATGGCAGATATACATATATATAGCAATAGACTTATTACGGCCCCTCTCTATATTACAAAAGTACTGTCGATTCAGCTTTTGTATAGTCATGTTCAGCATGCCAAAATCATTAAGAATTAAGTCATTAATTTGATTGAGTTTTGTTGCACAGTGTAATTCAGAATTAAAGTTAATAATATTTTTCGATTTTTGTAGCAGCATATTACAGAAATTTTGGCAAATTCTGGAGTCACGTCGAGAACTTTATGACTGCTGATATAGGGGCGCCATTTCAGAAATTTCTTTGGGGGGGATCGGGGCAAAATTTTTATTTGATCGTGTTGTGCACAGCTGAGAAGCAGTTAATATAGTCTTATTCAGGGTTGGCCTAGGATAGTGTATTTTGAATGTTTTTGGTTGGCCGTGGGTCCAGGATGTGTAGAAGTGCTTATTTTTTAAACCATTATTTTTCAATAGTAATCTTCGTCATATTTAATTGAATAATTCTACAAAGATTACTATTTGAAAATAGTGGTGTTCAAAAGAATGTGGTTTGAAAAATGAGCCGCCATTGTTATTTTTTATTATGAGAAATTTTATGTTCTTGCTTTTACTTTGTCTTTTAGAATTTTGTCGAAGCTTAAACAACTGCTAAATTAAGATTCAACGAACTGGCGAGAAAAATTAAAGGAACAGCCATAAAAAGGTGCTTTATGTTAAGTCATTTAAGGGAAATTCAATGAAATGTGATTGGTTGGTAACTTAATGTCACCGTTATCGTGTAGTCCAATGAGATTAAGTTTCATTACAAAAAAATATGCAAATGTTTGAGCCCGTTCTTATGGCACGTGTGAAAAAGTGTGCACAATGGTGATTTGAAGTCTAATTTCAAGGATTGTACATGTAGTTAGATAAAGTTTTTGCTTATAGTTGGTGGAATATGTCATCCAAAAGACATTTGACCGATTGAGAAAATTGGCGTGTGATAGGTAGAATGGAAGCACGACAGATGTTGACAGGGGTCTGTAAAGACTTAAAAATAGCCAAAAATGTGATGTGAAGAATCTGGTAGCTGTTTAAAGACACTAGTAATATACACAGACAACCAGGTAAAGTTCGAAAACTTGCCACAACAAACTCTCAAGACCGATATTTGGCAAGACATGCTAAAAGAAACAGGCAACTACGTCAGTTCAGATTGGAAGGTAAATCGCTGTAGTCACAGGAACTCGACTATCCAGATTTACTGTAGGTGACAGGCTGCATAAAAGAGGGCTGTAAGCAAGGAAACCCATGATTTGCAATACATTAACACCGGCAGCGAAATGCGCCCGGTTAAAGTGGTGCAGAGATCATCGTCATTGAAGTACCATGGACTGGAGCCGAGTTTTCTTTACCAATGAATTCCGATATTTTGTTTGGAGAGTGATTTTACATATGTTACCATATAGAGGGAAAAAACACACGCAATAAGGATTCAAACATCCTTGAAAGGCATCGATACAAAGGTCCTGGAATCATGGTATGGGCGGAAATCATTCTGAATGGCCGCACTGACCTACATATTTTTACCAGTGCAACTGTGAATGCTGAAAATATACAGAGATGAAGTTCTCGAACCTCATGTCTAGTTTTTTAGGGGTGCAATCGGTAATAACTTCGTTTATTGGATGATAATGCGCGTCCTTATCGTGCTGCACTAGTGACTGAGTATCTTGAGGGCGAAGGAATCCAACGAATGGAGTGGCCTGCATATTCACCGGATTTAAATCCGATAGAACATGTGTGGGGTTCACTAGGACACCAACTTGCCTCTTGGCAATACCCACCTAACACTCTCCAAGAGCTTCGAAGCGCTTTTCATATTGAGTACACTTTGTTACCGCAAGGACTTCGGGATAACCGAATCCACAGTATGAAAAATCGCTGTAAAGCTTGTATGTTGGTCAGGGGTCACCACATACCTTATTAATTTTTCCTATGTGTCTCTAAAATGTTGTAAAAGTACAATTAACTTATCCACTCCTATATTACACATCCCTGAGTTTTTATGTAAATGCTTGTACAAATTTCATGTTTTTATCTACAAAAATATTAAAGTTCGATGAGTTTTTATAGTTGTTCCTTTGATTTTTCTCGCCAGTATAGTTTAGCTTTTCAAACATTCTAGCTATATTGTTGATCTCAAACAAGTTTTGATCGTTAAAAAACTCCTTCCTCCAAATGTCGCAGACACCTAAAATGAAAAGAAAATCCCAATAGATACCAATGAATTTCGAAATGCGGTAAATATATTGTTGTATCAAGCTACATCAGACAGTTTTGTGATCTTTTTGAATGACCACTGTACTATACCAATCCTACTTTCGGTTCTGCTGAATACATTTTCTTATGGTGTCAGTGAACAGGTCCTGAAATTTTGAGAAGAATCCAAATAAAACTGAATACTAAAGCTTTATCTATCACTTTTTAACTCTAGAACTACCAGAAATTTTATTCAACCTTGATAAAAACTTTTCACACCAAAATTTTTATTTAGAACTATTTAACTCATTTATTTACTTTAGTCCTCTGTGGTTTATATTTAATTTATTTTATGAAACAAATTTCTGATTTGAATAGTCACTTTGGATGTATGTGTTGGATCCATTGGACCCAGCTAGTAGGCAGACGCGAAGGCTTAGGCATTGCGCTCAAAAGGCTGTTTCTATTTGCAGATTTATAATAGAATGTATATATATATATATATATATATATATATTAGGGAAACACTTACTATAGATCTTGAATACAGGCTCAATATCTACACTGTTAAAAATTGACAAAGTTGAGTCAATTTTGGATGCTACAGTAGCTGCAACCATAAGATGATGAAATGGTGTTCTAACATTTGTTTCTGTGATTGAACCATAAATTGGTGAAATTCTGAACCATAAACTGTAGCATAGCATTCAACTGTGAGCCAACATTTCACTAATTTATGGTTCAACCTTAGCACCAAATGTTAGAACACAGTTTCATTTCGCAGCTACTGCACTGTAAAAAATTTTCGGAACGTTTCAGAAAATTATCCCGAAACATTTCGCATATTTTACCGGAATTTCGAATTTCTTAAGTCCCACGTCAATTACGGCAATAATTCGTGTAATATTTTTGAGACGTTTCAACTTTTCCGTAAACTATATTCTGCACATGCGTGCTCCATGTTTTATGTTCCATTAGCCATTTTGATAACAAAAGAAAAATAAAAAACAGCTGCCTAGGTAAGTAGAGATAAATGCAATCTGAACAAATGCCATTCTTTGTTTGGATATCAACCGATAAATTAAGTAGCTAATTTAAATCTTTTTATGCTTTATTATTTGAATTTTCATTTTATCTGTAATACAAAACTTTAAAATTTAATTGCTTAAATAAGACACGGAATAAAAAAAGTATATTGATTATTTTTTATAATGTCTAATTATGAAATAATTATTCTTTGTAATAAAAACTGAATGTATCTGCCAATTGAGAAAATGCTTTTCATTAAAATGTATAGATAAGTAATATTTTTCAATTTTCTTTTGAAATAAGCTTCCTATCATTTAATATGACTAATGCATTAGTAAGTTTAACACGTTATAAAATTATTTTTTTAAGTTAAACATCATATTTTATTTTAAAAATTTCATAGAATTGTAGTAAAATCAAATTCAATTATGCTATTAAAAATTAATATTTTTAATAATTTATGAAATAAAGCATATTTAAATATTTCACAAACGTTTTTTATAATTTTTGTATTGCTTAATGAAATTTAGCTTTATTAACCCTTTAACGGGTGCCGTTTGCATCACGCAAATACCAAAAATTCCCAAATTTGCCACATGTATTTTCGAATAGAAATTTTTGCTTTTATATTTTGGAGATTTTACACATAAAAATTATTATAGAAAAATACTGCTTGTAAAACATAGTACTTTTGACATGTATCGCTGCCCTTCAAAGGATTAATGCATTTGGCATCATAGAGGAAATGGTACAAGTGTTTTTATTTATTTATTTATTTATTTTTTAAATGAGTAATAAAATCAGGCCCATGTTCAACTTTTGTTATCTTTCAAAAATTTATATATTTTATTAATCAGTTTTTGTCCTTTCTTTAATTTATAAATTAATAAAAATGTTTTTAAATACATCACTAAGCCTATGTTATATGTAAACTGTTTTCACAAATCTTATCCGTTGATAGAACCATATATTGTCTTTTTCTTTCGTTCAATTAAGTATAAACAAAATGATTTTAATAAATTTGTGTTTTAGGGGCAAGTGAAATAATTTTAGAATTTTTAATGTCCCGCCTTTCCTATTTATAAAATATGATATAAGTAAAATAAGTGTAATGCACTATTTCTCTCATTTTATTATGTAAAATTTGGAAAAAAAATTAACACATAAAAGTAGTTTTTGGACGTTTTAGGTAGATTGCGTAAGAAATACTACCTATTACATTCTCCCCTAAGTTGGAATTTTTGAAAAAATTTTGCAGATCTACGCCGACCATGACTCCCAGAACCCCCCCCCCCCAGTTCAAAACTTTATATATATATATATATATATATATATATGTGTGTGTGTGTGTGTGTGTGTGTGTGTGTGTGTGTGTGTGTCACTTTTTTATGGACACGATAACTGCAATAATTCTGCACAAATCTCTTCCAAATTCATACATAAAATCAAGGGGCATAAAATCTAGGTCAAGTTCGTTAATGGGTAAAATCGAAACAAGGGGGGAGATATGGGGGGGGCTTTTTTGTGAAAACAGAAAAAAAACATAAATTCTTAATTATGATACGTATCGAATCCGTTTAAAGTTATTATTACTTCTAGGAAAAGGGCCGAAAATTTATGTATGACCGATTTTTTATATCATTAAAAATGGCCCCAATTGTGGGGGGAAAGGGGGTTTCAGAAGAAACAAATTCATAACTTCGTCAATTCCCAAGATATCAAATCCACTTAAATTTATTGTAAAACTCTTTAAAATTATCTACAACTTTTATATTGACAATTTTTTTTTATAGGACCAACTCTTACGGCAAAAAAAAGTAAAAATAAAAAAATCCCTGCTGGTTACGCCTACAAGCAGACGTGAAAACCATAACTTCTTAATTTTTATACATATCGAATCCATTTAAAGTTATTATTACTTCTAGGAAAAGGTCCAAAAATTTATGTATGACAGATTTTTGATTTCATTAACCCTCCAGCCGCGGGAAACGCTTGTATCGCGTTTCACTTAATCAATACAATTCTGCGAGGGCCGCTATTTTTGGCTTATTTTTTCTATCTTAAAATTTCGATTTTGCGCTTATAATTTTTGGCTTTCTTTATACATTCCATTGATACAATCCTCATAACTATTATAAATAGCAAATAAAAATAATGTGCAGTTTTTTCAAGGAAGTGTAAAAAACCGCCCGTGGTTGGAGGGTTAAAAATGCCCTCAAGGAGGGGGGGGGCGGGAGAAACAGGAGTTTCAGAAGAAAAAAAATCATAACTTCGTCAGTTCCTAAGATATTGCTTGAACCCGCTTGAATTTATTATAAATCTTCTTAATATTATCTACAACTTTTATATTGACAAGTTTTTTATAGGACCAACTCTTACGGTAAAAAAAAAAAAAAAAAAAAAAAAAAAATCCCTGCTGACTCCGCCTCCAGGCAGAGGTATATTTCGAAGTGGGTTGTCCCAACTGTCACATAATGGAAAATAGGTCTTTCTTCTGCAATTCCCAATAAACAGGTGCCCAACGGTCTCCGTCTTCGAAATTTACATGTGCCTATAGGCCGATCCGTCAGGGATTTTTATACTTATATTTTGTATTGCTTATCGAATGTTCTAGCAAGGATGTAAATTATTAAATCAGAAAAATATTGATTAATTGAGAAAAATATTGATAAATTTTATATTTTCTAAAAACTTATGATTTTAATAAAAGAATAAAAATAATGTTTACATTTTTTTTAAAATATAATTAACAGCTTTATACTTTATTTACTCGTGCAAGTCTGAGCTCAAAATTCAATTTTAGCAAATATTTTTTATATGTTTAGTCGTGAGTTTCGATTAATATATTTTTGTTGTACAGCTTCGAATTTGCTACCTGATAAATAAAAAATAATATTTTCAGAATTAAAAAAAAAAAAAGTTCCGAAAAAAGACGTTCCGTGAAACTAAAACATTTCAGTATTTTGATATGAAAGGTTCCGAAAAAAGACGTCCCGTAAAGTTGGAATGTTTCAGCATTTTGACATGAAAGGTTCCAGAAGAAAGCGTATCGTGACGCTGAAATATTTTAGTATTTTGATAGGAAAGGTTTCGGAGTATATATTACGGAATGAACAGCAAAAAGCCGTGGCATCTTAATGCCACGGCTTTTTCCGGAACCTTCCGGAAATTTTTTTACAGTGTGACTGTACCAACGAGTGATAACAGCAACGCCTCTGCGGGTATATGCCCTCTGAAAAAGGCTATTGGACGAAGGGGAAAGTGTGTTAAAATGTTCTTCCCGCCTATAGGTGTTTTTCTACTCTGTACCCGCAGATGAAGTGAGATGGTTAAGGTCCACTGCAACACCAAAAGTTGGTTCAACATAGCACCAAAGGGCAGAAAAGATGCTTTCTAAAAACTAAAATTATGGTAGTGGTGTGGAAACAAACCCATCCCACCCAAAGAACCTGAGATAACGAATGAAAATAAAAGTACAATACGCAGCAGTGCCACATGTTGAATGGTGCAAAATGCTCAAAAAAAGTTTAAAATAATCTGACAGTCACTAAAATTATACAGAAGTTAAAGAAACTTAAAATATGCCTAGGAATGATAAAAGAAAAGATAGGAGGCATGGGGGGAGAAAATGGGAAAAAATTCCTGTTTCTACCTTAAATATAATAGATTCAAGCTTAATAGTGAATCATAAGATACAGGTAGATAAGCATTGATTTGAGGCCCATCACCTTCCTAAATGGGGTAAAATAATTAATTTTTTTCTATTATTGTCTGACTATTTTGATATAATTTAGGATGTAATATTTACAGCCTCTGTAATTAACTTTTGTTGGACAATTGTTTACAAGATCCAAAACACATGTTTATTTAACAAATTTTAATCGATTTCAACTATTACAATTCAGTTTTGTTAATATGAAGCGCTCAGAACACCATTTTGGTTTTTATATTTCGTATACTATTATTCACATATCAAAATAACATACATAAAAACTACGATGGTGTTATGAAACTTCATATCGGAAAAAAATCCCCCATCAGATTGATGTAATTGAAATATATTACAATTTTCTAAATAAACCTAATGATTCTAATCTTGTAAAACCCACTTATACAATCTTCAAATAAAAATAATAAAGGTAGTAAATTTCAACATAAATTATATTAAAACAATGAAAACATTTTAAAAAGAAAAGAAAAAAAATGATCCTACATAAGGATGGGGGGGGGGGTGAAATTCAATGCTTACCAACTCACCTCTGTTTTTAACAATGTTCACTGATTCTCTCCAGTTATGGAATCTTTTGTTAAGCTGCAAAAAAAATTTAAAATATGATTAGTCATTGATTAGTCATATTCCCAAATTTCAACAGCAGAAAACGGATGTCCAAGTAATGAGATTTTAGAAATCGTTGTCTTAATTTGTATGTTTTGATTCAGACAGTAAACGAATGAAAATAAATCCAAAAATTTGGATTAAAAGTAAAATTTTCTAAAATGTCTGTAAGAAATAATAAATATTTAAAGACATATTTTAATGCAGTATGATAGTTAGTTAGGAGCGAAAATGATAGATTTTATCGATAGTATACATGGGCGTAACTAGGGACTTTTTCTAGGAAGGGGGGGGGGGGGGAAAGCACCATCTATTTCATAATTTCCAAACAATACCAGTAAACATTTTTGTTAAAGCTAATAATACTCAACAGAAAGTTTCTCTATTGATACACTCCTGGAAACGTACAGTCGATCAAATAAAATAGACAACATCCAACACTTTTTAATGGCTAAAGCTTTTTCAGAGGAAACGAAAATAGCCATTCTATTAAGAATTGTGTCTTCTTTAAGTCTATATATATTTTTTTAAATCCAGTCTTCATAGTGAAATTGTACCAAGTTTTTTTAATTTTTAATATGAACACCAAATTTTAATATCATATTTAGATTTTGTGGGAAATATTACCAAGGGATACCAAATGGGAAGTCATTCGACGAAGTGGTTTAGGATTATCTTTTACCCCAAAATTATTCTTTTACGAAGGGGCGGTATAATGTAGCTGTAAAGTTTTCAATTACTAGTGTTAAAGTCATTTTTAATAGCTACAAAACAGACTAGAATGTGTGTAGATGTTTAACTCAAAGACTACTGGCAGAATGAGGTAAAAATTTAGATTCACATATTGGAAGCCATGTAGACTGGGAGGGAGAAAAGAGGATCAGAAAGGAGGGGAAAGCCTTTGTCAGTTAAGATTAGAAGCCATTCAGTTTGGAGTGCATTCGTGATGTGAGCAGGCCGTGAGATCAATTTGAAGTTTTGAGGGTGGTTGTTCTGTGAGCAGTCCAGGAATGTTTGTTTCTTGGAAGTGCCTTGTACGAGAAAGCCTAAAGTCAAACTGTTATTCTGGAGACCAGTGTGGCCGTGATATCAGATAAATCTAGTAGTGTACATCTAAAAGAGAAAAAGAACAGTGATTTAACATCATTTTAACCAAATCGTAACTAGTATTACAAGTGTAACTTAATAGAGTGCAGGATTTGCTATATCCTTGCCGGCTAATGTAAATATTGTGTTTTCTTGTAAATGTTTAAGAATGAAGTTAATAAATTTAATATTTATTGGAAGTGTCCTGGCGAACTGTTTTTCGAACTGACATCGTGTTTGGTATCACGCATCTGGCATCTGTATACGGGTGGGGGCAGCATATCAATCAACGATAAAGAATAATATATTTATCTTCCCGAGTGGCGGATTGAAATGTGGAATGAAATATATTACAATATAAGTGAAATGTAAATAAATAAAATGCACAAAGTCCGAAGGTAGTATCTCTTTTCTTTGTAATCGAAAAAAAATCTAAAAAATAACGTAATTTTAGGCCAAAGAAGTAGAAGCCCCACGCTATACACACTGCAGTTTATTTTGCAACTATTACAAATGGAGTTGAAAAAATTTTACCTCTAAAATTCTTAAACCACATCACCCCGCTTGTTTTCTAGCGCATGAAAAATTTTCAAAAAAATCCAAGTATAATGCCAAAATAAGTATTTGTATTGAAAATTAAAAAATTTTTTACCATGTCAGTATGAAAACGGCCCTCTGAACTTATTTTTTTAAACATAAACTGAAAACTGCCATAATTAGGGTTGCTACAGGTCAGGGAATTTTTCAGAGAAATACCAGTATTTTCGTACAGAAAAATTCGCATAATTTAATCGCGTGAATTTTTTTCTTTTTTAAGGCGATATTTTCTATAAGAAAATACAAGACCTTTCCCTGACCCCTAGCAATCCTCCACAATACTCAATTGAATGGCTATTTTCATTTTTCTCTGCAACAATTTAAGGATTAAAGTGTATGAAGGATTATTTATCTCTGTCTAGCTCTCTCTTTTTCCCCTTTTGGCCAATTGCACAATTCGGTCACATCACAGGGCCACTTTTAATTAGATTTACAACTTGTTTTTTTAAGTATCTGCATTAGGGGTACTTTTATGTTCAATATATACATATATGTAAAGTAAAACCTCCATAACGGACACTCCCAAATAGTGGAAACCTCCATTTAGCAAACACTTTTGAAAACCCTAATAACAATTTACTATATTCATGTGTTTTTACCTCTGAATAGCAGATGAATTCTAGATAGAGATTTTACTGTATCTGGTTAAATAGACAGAAGATTGAAATTTGTATGTGCTTGTCTTTTTTTCATCTGGTTTATGAGGAGAGATTCACACAGTTATTTAGACACATTCATACAATGTTTATTTGATCTTTTAAGAATAGATTTTTATATAGCATAAATCTAATCCTCCTGGAGTGGGAAGAGTTAACTCTTCCAAAAGACTTTAACCAGTAAATCTACAGATCAGAGGCCTCAACGTCAGCTGTACAAATCAGTGTTCATTAATCTCACTATTTTTTAACATTATCTGCATAATATTTGATATCCTAAATTTCAATTTTTTGAAATTATTCATACATTTATAAGAATATAAAATTTATCGAAAGTTCAGAAAATTTTAGAAGTATCGCATTAAACACAGTGTTATGCAATAATAGGATAAACTACTTACTACTGTATTTTTTCAGAGTAACAATACATTATTTCAGGGGAACTCCACCCCCCATAACCCCCCGTCGTCGCTTTAATTTTATATTCTCAATTCCAGTAAATGTGCTATTTCATTTCTTGAGTATATGCCTGAATATATTTACTATTTTAATTTCATTATAATGATCATCTCTTTGTACAAGAGGTTTTATCCTATTATTAAAACAATACTAGTATTTCAACCATTAACATCACATGTTGCTGAAATTGAATAAAATTTTGTGTCTAAAATATACTTATACAAATGTAAATTCCTCTTATGTGACCTATATTCTATTTACACACTCAACATTTTTATTATCTTCATTTGGAAAACCGATTTGGTAATCTTTCTTTAATAGTTAAAATAAATTCTCATTTATGTCATTAAAAAAAGCATATAAATAAAAACTTAAATCACCCGAAAATTAGCTATTTTGTTAATAAAATTTCACTTCAAAATAATGCGATTTACTTGAATTTTCCGTTGTTGATATTCTTTGAAATATAGTTGCTTAGCAACCATTTAATGAAAGAGAGAAAAAAGCTACATTGGAAAGTTTTGTAAAAAAAATCAGAAATTAAAATGTTTCATATCTTTCAAATTAATGCATAAAATTTCCCAATAATTTATATAATTAATTTCGAAATTCTAATAAATATATTAGCAAATTTTGATAGCGATTGGATTAAATTAAGATCTTCATTTTGCAAATTTAGCTTGAATAATTTAGCATTTACAATTATCCCAATGCAACATTTCCTTTTTTGTGAATGTTAAAATTTTAAAAAAATCGTCTAACTTCCCATTGAAAAGCAATATGACCTAAAAAGAAATGTTCTATATTTTTTGAACGAATGATCCAAATGTAACTAAAAACTATACAGCTAATTCCGGGTACCTCGCCAACATACCTACCAAAAATCAACCTAATACGATCATTTTTGCAGCAGTTATCACGAAACAGACAAACAGACAGACAGAAACCAAAAACTTTTCGTGTCTCCACAGTGAGCCACAACTGACGTTTCAGCAAAAAGTAATTTCCATTTTTAAAATAGGAGAAAAATAGCCCTCTATAATTCTTTTGCCTTTAGTAGATGTAACTAAATCATAAATTAATTTTAAGTAGGTATTAAATTTATATGACACACTTTAAAATAGTTTTATACACTTATATATACACTTTTCATATACGTACACTGTCGTGGCAAAAGGCGTGATTTTGAGTTTATCCCGCTCCCCTCCAGAGCATTTAAAAGCTGATAAGATGCATACAAATTAATTTGTGTTAAGACATAATATAAATATAATGTGTAAAAACCAAAGTAAAGAGAAGCATAAATAGAGCATAAAATGTTTACCATTGAACTATTTCAAGTTTCATACTAGTAGCTATTATTTAAGCACAAAATTAACGCTGGAAAAAGTTAGGAGCAGCAGCAGCAGCAGCAAAGGAATATGTATGTTACTGACTACTGCTCTTTCTCCGTCTCTTTATTTTCCTTCATCTGAAGATTGAATGAGATACTCTTTTATGAAACTTTAAAACATCAAGATGATAAATTTATAATTGTTCCTGCCATTACGTCAGTTTTTATGTGTCAAATAATTTATTAAACACAATGTAACACAACAAAACTGTTCATTTTACGAGAAATAAACAATGGTTCAAAACCTTCCTCAGATGAGGATCCTGGCTGCGGCACTGTACATATACAGAGAATAACAGACACCTCAGGATCCCGGATCACAGCTGCTATTAGGAGGGTCCGCTATTCAGATATAAAAATTAAAGCATATAGAGTTGTTGAAAGATTGAAAGTGTTTGCTAAATAGAGGTGTTTGCTATTCAGGTGTGTCCATTATAAAATTCTATTTAAAAAACATAAAAAAGAAAATGAAACAAAAGAATGTTTTATCGTTTGCTTTTTCCACTAAGGAAAAGTTGCTACAATATTACACACTTAAAAAAACAAGTTGAAAATTGTACGGCAAATGTGACAAATGAGGTGCGTTTGTACTATAACTAGTTTCACTGAAATGAATTATATCATCTGTTATTATGATATGATTAATTTCTGTAATAAAATAAGCACATTTTAAGTTAGCAACATTTTATCATTTGTTGACATTTACTGAAAATTCGAATGGGAAACATAAGCCTAGCTTTGAAAATTTCAAATCCATGTTTAGACTATTTTTCCATTTAATATCTATTTCTTCGGAAACATCTATCCAAAAAACTATCAGTAGATTACATGACTGCTATAGTTAAACAATTTTAGTACGCAAATTTGGTTTTTAAATTCAGTAATATGGAAATAATATGACTCCATCTAAAATATTACGTAATCACCTTGGCAACCTAGAATCATTACCTATCATGGGATATCATTGATTTAATTACATATGATAGATTTAATAGAATGAAGAATGTGACTATAACTTGGTCATAGAGGTTATAAAATGTCACATATATCATATAGACTATAACTTCATGCATGTCAGATAACTTGGCGATACATCTCAGTCGCTTGATGATTAATCCTTGGAAGCTGCTATAACAAGAACGTACCGATTTAAAAAAATTCAAATTACTTAATAAATATTTTTATTAATATCTTTTAAGTTTTGATTCGATTTTCAAAAAATTTGAAATGACTCAACAAAATTCTATATATTAAATTTTGAACCATTCGGTTAGGCAGTTTTTGCGCTGTTATATGTGGACAGACAGACAGACAAAATGACGTCAATAGTTGCTATGTATTTGTATAATTACAAATGCACATGAAAAATCGGTCCTGTGTGGACCGGAAAAAGTAAAATTCATGCCAACTTGGCCAGGATCTGCAGAAAAATGTAAGTCCTGGGCCCGGTCCAAACAGAAAAAATGAAGTCTAGGTCCAATTTCAATCTTCGGAAGAAAGTTAAGCCCATGCCTGCCATGAATCAGATGAAAGAAAATGGCCTGAACTCGGGCAGGTATATATATAGAATAATTGCGAGACATCAATTAATTGTTCACAACTGTGCTATGGTGCTCGAGTAAAGCTGAATGTCATAGATATATTGGTGAGTGGATAAATGGGAATGATGTTTTATAACTAGCAACACTCAAGCAAAGTGTTGTAGTCAGATTAATATCTTTGAGACGAGACAGAGAACCTGATTTTCATACATAACTTCCTAGAACCTAGCTTAGGACAGCTATGCCAAGGATGTTCTACACAAAAGAGTACTTGCCTTATCTCAGAACGTACAATAGTACTCTTCTTCTCACTTCAGGCATAAAAATATCCAGACCTCGGGGACCACGAATCAATCTCATATGAGACTTCTGCCTGTTCCCATCTCCTAAATACTGACATAGTAAACAAAATGTTCCTTTTTATTCGGTCTTGCTTTTATTACTTATCTTTTATATATATAGCAGTACCCTTTTAAAAATTCTTTAAAAATATCACTTTTTTTCCACTATAAAATATTTTTTGGGTGTTCAGAAATAACTACCCTTCCTACAACCATGTGGATAGCGTGGCACTAAAGATAAATCAATTTACTGAAATAAATACATTTCAATGCATAAGATAGGCTCAATGAAAGTAATATATTTAACAGTGTCTTGGAAAATAAAAGTATTGTTTGTATGTGTAAATATACTGTAGAAGACAAACGAAAAATAAATTGAATTTTAAAACAATCATTAAATTCAATCAATTATTAAATTCATGTGAAGGTGTCACTTGAATTTTGATATCATTTCTTTTAAAAACCATATTTTAAATTCATGAGAGATGTGAATGAAAAAGCATCAGCGAATAAATTTTATATATCTTTTCATGTCAAAAATAATAATTGCACTTGTGAATATAAATAAAATGAAAAAAAACATGATGATTAAAAAAAAATTATTAACATAGTGTCACTCAAATTTGATATAATTGCTTTTAAGACCCATATTTAAAATTCTTAGAGCCAAAAAAAGTGCTGCATCACAACTTTTAACCCGTTAAGGGTTTTGTACTGATACTAAGTAATGTGAATATAATGTAAATAACTGTATATACAGCAGAGTAGAAAAAATATATGAATACAGATATAGAACTTTCTATTTATGGTAATTTACAAGAAAGCATTATAAGTTGTTAAACATTTTTAAACTGCATTAATTTTTAACATATTAAGTGTTGTGTCTATAAATAATGTAAAAAGCAGTATAAAAGTTTTCAAACATGTTACCATGTATGGGAAAAAATTGCTGAAAATGTGTTTTCAACTAGGCATGAATTTTTCTGTGGAACTAAAATTTATTATACTAAGTGATGTAAACGTAAAATAAATAAATATAATATAACATAAATAAAACATAAAATATTTATATGCAGGGTGATACAAAAGGATATAGATACACTACAGTATATAGGTAACAATTTCAAAATAAGTGTCTTCAAGCTTAATTAATTTTTAATGTACTATTTGATGTGTATAAAAAGTTATAGACCATATACAAAGCTGCATTAAAGTATCTGAATGCACTGTTGTCTATAGTCATTTTTCTTACACAAGATTTTATCCAACTTCTGAAACAGATGCAGGTAATTTGTGGTTGGTAGATAAGTAAATATTTTTATTAGGGAAGGATGAGATCTCGCAGAAGAAATGCTTATCTAATAAAACTACAGAGTAGAGCACACCTGTTGATATATTAGAGTCTAGAAATAACAAAAATAATCCAAATTGAAAATGTAAAATTAATCAGACAATGGAGGATTCAGGAGAGGTGCACAATCCTAAAGAAACGTATTTCTTATCTTAAAATTTTCTTAGTCTATTTTCATAAGAAAGTCAGTTTTACAGCCAAGGTACTTAATTGCTTGATATGAGGTTTAACACAATAGTTTTTAAATTTAAATTTCCCCAATCAACCAGAAAATCTTACACACTAATAAATGTACATACTGTAAATAATAAAGAGATATTTGTTAAGATTTTTATATAATATAAAGTGATATCAAAATAAAAATGTGTTTGGTGGAGTTGATAGTGATGCTCCGGAACGGCTGATTTACTAATTTAAATTATACATAAATAAACTCTATAATAATATCGTACAAAACATATGACATTTGGCTGTATAAATCAGCCATATAAGTTTTAAAATATTTTCATTTGTTGCTGTTTCATTTTGGTGGTTGTACTTAATGTTTTTCAACAAATCTTACTTTCTTAAGACTAAAATATACCAAACAGGAGTATCAAAATTAGGTAATACCAAGCAAGAAATTATGAGATGGAAAATGAACATATAGATTAAATAGAAAATTTCTTGCTACATATCGGAGAAAAAAAAGGTTTCACACCAATATAAAATAATAGATACTTGATTAAGTACCGCTTTTGAAAATAATTCTTTGTTGCAGAATTCAAACAAAAGGTTCCCAATATAAAAGTGAAGTTGAACATTTCAATTACCGTTTTGAAAGAATTTACAGTTGAGTATCTAACACACAAATTTATTTCTCAGTATCATGAATTTAGAAAATGCCTGCTAAAATGACTCTTATGAGAGAATTTTTTGCTGTATATCTCAGACACAAAAGTTTTCTCACCAGTATGAATTAACAGATGACTGCTTAAATTGCATTTAAGAGAAAATTCCATGTTGCATATCACATACACAAAAGCTTTTTCCTCCAGTATAAATCATTTGCTGATTGTTTAACTGACATTTTTACCACAATTTCTTGCTGATTATCTCACACAAAAGTTTTCTCACCAGTATGAATTAATAGATGCCTGTTTAAATGATGCTTAAGAGAGAATTTTTTGTCACATACCTCACACACAAAAGGTTTCTCACCAGTATGAAAAGAATTAACCGGTGCTTTTTTAGACTACTGTTTTCAGAAAATTTCTTGTTACATAACTCACAAACAAATGGTTTCTCACCAGTATGAATTAATAGATGCTTGCCTAAATGACCCTTATAAAAGAACTTCTTGTTGCATACCTCACACACAAAAGGTTTCTCACCAGTATGAACTAACCGATGCCTTTTCAGACTACTGTTTTCAGAAAATTTCTTGTTGCATAACTCACAAGCAAAAGGTTTCTCACCAGCATGAATTAACAGATGCGTGCTTAACTGACACTTACGAGAGAATTTCTTGTTGCATATCTCACATACAAACGGTTTATTGTCAGTATGAATTAACAGATGCCTGCTTAAATGAGGCTTATGAGAGAATTTCCTGTTGCATATCTCACAAACAAAAGGTTTCTCACCAGTATGGATTAACAGATGCTTGCTTAAATTATGTTTAAGAGAGAATTTCTTGTTGCATATTTCACACACAAAAGGTTTTTCAGCATTATGAATTAACAGATGCTTGATTAAATCACTCTTTTCAGTGAATTTCTTGTTACATATATCACACACAAAATTTTTCTCACCAGTATGAATTAACAGATGTCTATTTAACACACTCTTTTGAGAGAATTTCTTGTTGCATACCTCACACATAAAAGGTTTATCACCAGTATGACTGCGAACATGGACATTTAAATTAAACTTTCGGGAAAATTCTTTGCTGCATACTTCACAGACAAACAATTTTGCTTGCTGTGAATCAGAAGGCTCTTCACCAAAAAGCTCTTGTAAAGAAATATTTTTATGCATATTTCATAATTCAACTTCTAAATATTCAACCTCTAAATTCAACTTCTTCATAATTCAACTTCTTTGAGTGATGTAACATGTATGTACTGTTATGACTTTATGCATCTGCGAAGAAAAAGTTACATTGATATATAACTTTTTATGATTAAGTAAAAACTTATTTGAGATAAAATAAACTTCTCACAAAAAATTAAAATGAATATAAAAAACTGAATTCAAACAAAATTTTTCAATATAGTATTAAAAACTACAGTAAACTCTTAATTATCTGACACTCGTGGAACCAGGGTTATGTCAGAAAATTATCAGATGTATTTTTTAAATGTACAAAGATTAAACTATAAATAATAAAATAAATAGTTACTATCAAAAATTAAAATGAAGAATATAACATAAAGAAAATATTTTAAGTAAAAAATGAAGCAAATTTAAGGAGATAATTGTATAATTACAGTAAAACCCAGGTTATCTGAAAAGCATGACACCAAAGGATTTTTGGTTGACCAGAGTACCATAGAAATTTTCAGATAACCGAGAGGCTTCCTAATTTTATTCTACCAGATGACACTAGTCACCTTTCTCACTTCCCCAGTCAGGTAACACGTTCGTTCTTGCTGGTGCAGCAAGAGTCCGTATTCTGTTTGATTTCCATTCTTGTTTACATGTGTTTTAATTTCCTCCAAGCTTTATTTACAGTGTGTAATACTTTAAAATACAAACCGGTTTTTATAAGCATGAAGAGCTCAATGAGTTGAAAAAGTTGATGCTGACACTTCAATATATTGAAGTGCATGAATATGCAACAGCATCAGACGTGTTGTTGTTTAAAAGGTGGCATGATAAGGCAGCATTGAAGCAATGAAAATTTGAAAAAAAAAATCACAACATATTTTGTAAAGAAATGAAGTGTTGTATATGTTTATGCAATAAAATGCATGCATTTATGCAATGGTCCAAATAAGAAAGTTGACGCTGTTTATTTATTTCACAAACAGCATCCTTGTTTAAAAATAAAATTTCTCATATTTAAAAAAAAAGAATTTTAAAGTCTTTTGGTTAAGCCAATTTTTGGATAACCACAATTCAGATTATCGGGATTCTACTGTACTTTCTTTTTAAAATTATGATACATTTTACAAGCAATGAGGAGAAAAATAAGTTATTTTTGTGGTAAGAGAAATTCTAATATGCAGATTTGTTTAGTCAGAATTCTTCCAGATTTCTGAAATTTTTTGATCGAATATCAGTGTTATTGGTGACAAAATTCTACACTGTATTAAAATAAATTTAACAGAATTTTAATCATTTATTAACATTTATGCTATGCTTTAAGCCTTGTAGAGTCGATGTTAAGAAAAAAATGCATTTTCTATGAGAATTTTGTAATACAGCCACTAACATCCTTGGATATATCCCTGCAAACTGGATGATGTCAGGAGTGTCATTTTAATACAGTTTATCATATAATAGAACGTCTGAAAATCAGGAGTCTACTGTATATTCATTTCTAAAAATTATGGAAGGAAAAATTGCACAAATTGCATTAATTTATTCAAAAACAAACCAATCTATAAAACTTAGAGTATATTAAATAAAAGGTATCAAATCTATAGGAAAAATAGTGGTGTTGTAGTTATAATGAGTCATGTAGAACCAGTATAAAAAGTCTTATTTAAGAGTAGGATTGTCAAATTTAGTATGAAAATAAATCTGGAATAACTAAAGTCTCCACAGCTCATTGATGTGTAAAGTTTCTCTCCCCCCTTTCTTTCTGAATTCATTGATTTGTAATTGGAAATACAGGTAAGTAGAAAATTTCTATCCTCTGTACATGTGAAAAGTGTATGAATAATTGTATTTTTCATTATGGGCTAATGTTAGAATTCTTTACATTATTATAATGATGATGCAATGTCATACAGTATTATATACAGTATTATAATATGTTCAAAATTGCGATCTTAAATTTTATTTATATTCAAATTATTTTAATGTTTTGGCTATGATGTCATACACTCACACATAAGTTTTTTTTAATTGGTTATAAAAAGGAAAAAAGTCACCAAATTTAGGGGATTTTTTCCTTTAATGGCAACCTAGCCATTGTATGAAGTTATTGGCTTGACGCGGGCTTTAAAATCACGCCAACCAAAAATTCGCCAAACATCGTTGCGTGAGTGTAAAGCATCTGTTCCAATGTTTTTTCTTTTTTATTAAAACAAAATGATAATGGAGGCTTAGCTTCTTCTTATAAGCCACCTCTGATATTCCCAAATTCAAACTGGCTACTCTCTGACTCATTCCTGAATTAATTTTTATTTGTAAACACATAAGATTGGCAGGTGGACTTATTTAGAAGCGATGAAATTGAACAGTTTTTTCTTTTCATTCTCTGTTAAAGGCAGAAAATCTTTCATGAAATGCTGTCAAAGTTGGCAATAAGAACCAAATTCCCAGACATAACAGACCCACAAAGCCAATTATGAGACAATCACTTACAACTCAAAATACAATTCATTCATAGATCAAGGAAATAAAAGTGTTTGATTCCAAATAATTTCAAAAAATATACCTGAAACTGTCATGATTCTACACTAGAAAAGAGTCTGTAACAGGATTCATACTCATTTAAATAATAATAAAAAAAACATTCCACAAGTAATTTTCCTGAATGAATAGTTTTTCTACATAACAAACAATGACAAAGCACAAACTATTTCTTATGTGGCATCGAGTCACAAGATGTTGATATTTAACCTTTTGATGCTATTACCGCTAATGGAGCAGGATATGTGTCTTTCTTGGTGATTTTTTGTCAACCTCGTATAATGGAAGTTTGTAACGTATGTTTTTGTTTGACATACTAACATGGTAAACAAAAATTTAATAACATCAGTATTCATACATAAATATTCACAGATGCAAATATTATTTTCAACATGAAAATAATACATAATGATACACAAAATTTATTCACTGATGTTTTTTTATTCACAATATGGGTTCACAGTCAATAATTAATTTAAAATATTTGTTTTAAAATAAATGATATAACATTTTGAATGATATAACAATCTTTAAATGTCTTGATGTGACATTAAAAGATTTATTTTAAAATTCAATTAAAATTATTTTTGGTTTGCCTTCTAAAGTAGTATATTTACACATCCAAGCAATACTTTTCATTTTCAAATCCACTGTTAACTATATCACACATTTTCTGAGCTTATATTATGCATTGACATGTCTTTATTTCAAAAGACTGGTTAATGTTTTGCATCATGTTATCGAAAATCGTAAGTAAAATTTATGTACCATAAAATCCTGACTGTAAGCTCACCTTTTTCAAAAGCACAAACAGTTAAATTTAAGGGGAGGAGTCTCAAAATTGGTGTTTTTTTCTATTAATTTGTTAAAAAATTGTTTTTATAATTACCATAATTTCGGGAATATGCGCCGCACCCATCGTAAGCGCCGCATCATTGAAAAATCGGTAAAAAAGAACAAATATACACGTAAGTGCCGCACCATTAGAAGCGCCGCATCATTGAAAAATCGGTAAAAATGAAATAGTCACGATAAAAAACGATCTGCAAAATTGGATTAAAAGTAACAATAATAGCAATAAAATCTTACAAGATATATGAATTAACAATAAAACACAGGTTACCTTAAAATACAATAGAAAAAAAAATACGTACTAAGCAAATATGCGTACCACACCAATCGATAATCGTTTTAATCGAATATCGCCGTATGCGGTGTGCTTATGAAATGAATATAATTTATCAACTATTGTAAAGTATACAATAAATACTTTTAAAGAGTGAGCTATTAATATTGAAACACAGGTTATCTTAGAATACAATAGGGAAAAAAAAAACGTACTACGCCAATTGATTATTCGATTATCGTTTTAATCGAATATCGCCGTATGCGGTGTGCTTATGAAATAAATATAATTTATCAACTATTGTAAAGTATACAATAAATACTTTTAAAGAGTAGTCTATTAATAGTGAACAGAAAATAGAGAAATATGGGTAAGTTAAATATATTTTGACTATAGTAATTTCGTTTTTATAATAAAGATATATTGTGATGTACTGTTTATGAACTTTATACTGAGATTAAATGAATGTAAATAAAGGTGAAATATGAATGAATGTTAATGAATCCATGTGTTTAAAAGTGTATTTGAGGCAGTAAGACTAAAAAAAACCTGAAATGAAGGCTTGTTTTTCACAATATCCAGATTTTGCTATGTTGAGAAAAAAAAAAAAATCATCGTACCCGCCGCCCTGGCGTTTACGCAGCATCACCCATATTTTGAACTTTCAAACACGTATGCGCCGCGGCGCTTACTCCCGAAATTACGGTAATTTAAAATTAAAAAAATTAAATACAGACTTGAGAATTTTCTGCATTTCAATATAGATTTTTACTTAAAAAAAGATTAATCTAAATCTGCCCCCTCCCGCTAAAATCTTGTTTCTCCACTCACTCTTTCTTCCACAAAAATTGAAATCCTCAAAATATCTTTTTATTTTTATGCTTTATTTGTTACTTTATTGTAATAACAAATAATTTAATAATCTAACCTCTCCCAAAAATTACCACTTACCCCTTTTCTCCCCCCCCTCCAATACCAAACAAGCATGGTTTAACTTGGTAATTAAAAAAATTGACTATTTATTATCTAGTAACAATAAATAAATAATCTATAAATTAAATTATCAATTTCTCTGCAAACTTCTACTTCTCTCCCATTGGCCTAAACTCACCCCTGCATCTTATAAAATTTAAATTCTTTAATTTTTTTTAATTTTTTCTGCTCTATTTGTGATTTTTTGTTACAATCAATATTGAACTAATCCCCCCCCCCCCCTCAGAAAAAATGTCCATGTTTTTCCTAGGCTCCCATACCAGATTTCTCCTCTCTAGTATACAAAATTTAAAATCTTTAAAAATATCTCTTTTTTCTATTTATAACTTTCTTATATCAATGATGAAACGATCATCTAATTTAATTCGCCCCCACATAGAAGAAAAATAAATTGCCTCTTTCTTTGCCCTTCTGCCTGCACACTTAAAACATATATAATTTTTAAAAATATTTTTGTGCTCTACTGTAAATTTATAGAAACAGTAAATAATCATCTAACTCTCCCTATTTCCCCACCTCCCCAAGAAAAGGGGTTAATTTCTAGGCATAGGGCACTGAGAGAAGATTTTTCTCTTTTTTACAATTTGTCTTTTTTCACTCCTGATTTTTTGTTAATGCAAATTGGAAATTTATTTTTGAAAACACAGTTTTCAAAAAAGAATAAATATTCAAGGATTTTTAGGGGTAGAATAGTCAAACGGCAAAAAAGAGGAAATTTTTGCTTTTTCTCCTTCCTTACAGCATATCTTGAAATTCCCTTCTCTTGGGGAAAGGACGGAGTGACAATTTCTTTGAGTTATTTTAGATGACTGATATTTTGTAGTGGAATCAAAACTTTACTATAAAATAAGAAATGAAACAAAATATTTTAAAAAGCATTAAAGATTTTAAACTGTTTGGGGATAGAAGGAGAGAGGGAACTTTTGAGGGGAGAGCAGAGTAATTTAGACGACAGATTATTTATTTATTGTCACTGGAGTACAATAAATACCAGCAGATTTTATTTTTAGTATTTTTTAGTATTAAAGATATTAAATATTTTATGCTGGGGATATTAAAGGGGGTAAGCGAATATTTTAGGGGTAGCGTGATAATTTAGGTGGCATATTATCAATTTAATTATTATTAGAGAGCAATAAATAGAACAGAAGATTTTTTTAAATAAAACATTTTAAAACTTTAAACTTCATATGCTGGAGAAAAGGCAGATGCACAACTATTGGAGAAGGGTGGACTGTAATTTTGATGAATGATTATTTAGTTACTGTTACTAGAGAGCAACAAGTAAGACAGAACATTTTAAAAGATAGTTTTAAAGATTTAATTTTTTTTGCTGGATAAGTGGATAACAGATAGTTTGCAGTTAAAGGAATATTTTAAATAGCTGGTTATTTATTTACTGTTATTAGATAGTAACAAATGGAATGTAGTTTTTTTTTATAAAGATTCATATGGATGAATAATTAAAAAACACTTTATTATTATAATTTTATTATGGAGAAATATATTTTAGATAAAATATTCTGTTCATATATTATGCACTTTATTTGTACAAATAGATGTAGGAACTACATTTTTATATTTAATTTCTGAAATCTTATTTTTGTTCAATATGTTTAAATAAAGCCCTACCAGTATCATTGAAAAAAAAAAAAAGAAAATAACTATTGATTGTTGAGCAATAAACATTGTGTGGTGGGAAGAATAAGGGAGGTTCACTGCAAGTTATTCTTCTCTGTAGAGGAACAATGCAGAAAGATTGGGAATAACTGAATTTGAAATTAACAGAGTTGATTGAAATCGATTTAATATTAATAGATATTAAAATTAGATAAATGTTTGAATTAAGAAAGTCTTTCAAATGATTTGGCAACAATCAACACAGGCTAAGGAGACAATCGTTAGTTTGATATGCAAAAATATAGTTTATAACATTCAAAACAAATGAAGATAACAAAAAAGTTCAAAAGCGAAGTATCTGGCATAAATTTTGAACCTTTATTTGAAATATATTCTTTCTAAATCTTGAATGAATCATAGAGGTTTGTAGACAAGAGCTACTCTGCCATACAATAAATTGTTTTGAAATTTTCACAAGCATAAATGGGGAAAAAATGATAATTTTAAATTTACTTGTAATGCTCTGCTATAAATTAGCACAATATAATATTTTACAGACATTCTTTATATAGATATAATTTTAATTTTTAAGCCTTTTTTTTCTTTTTCAAGAATTTGCATTTTTAAGTTGTCGATTTCAGAAATTTTTTATCTAATAACTTTTTAAAATCTGTATACGTTCTTGATATATCACTAATAACTGCATTAATTTTAAACAGAAATGGAGCTTTTTAAAAGGAATTTGGGAGTTTTGAATAAATGATTCATAAGCTAATCTCAAAAGATGAATTGTACTTTAAAAGGTAATGATACATATAGAAATGCATCATACTTAAATTCTTGACCCGTTAGATCTTATCAGCAAAGTAAATCATCAATGCTCAACTCCAAAAATAGAGAACAACTCTATTGTTCTAATAGAGAACAATAGAGTAATTGTTCTACAATTACTCTATTGTTCTCTCAAACAATAGTAATTTGTTTGTTTTCATCATTTTGGCCACTTCAGTCAAAAACATGTAATAAAATATAGTATACATCATTTAAAAGCATAACAGACTTTATTATGCCCTAAGAACGATAAATAAATTAAACATTTTTTTTTAAACTATAGGATATGGTCATATTAATTTTTTTAACATTTACCCACATTTTAAAACAAATCAAAGTATGAAAATTATGAAGAATTTGTTTATAAAAACAAACTTTTATTATATATTTTTTTTTACTTTAGGAGAGTGAGATTTTGTGATGGATCCAATTTTTACCTGCATCATACCCAGATTTTAAAATATTGCTCAACTTGCATTGCAAAGTATACAAGCTTGATGTGACATTTCTCAGAAAACAAATTTCTGATAAGAGATGTTCACCCATTGAAAAATTTCCTCAAAACAGAATGAAATCAAATAGAAATTGATCAGAGAAAGATTTGTAACTGACATGTAATTTATTCCACTTCTGTTCTTCTATCAACAAAAGGAAAGATAAATAAACATATTTATAATACACTGCTCAAAACAATTAAAGGATATTGAAGTTTTAGGTGGATTTTGTATCTGGGAAAGTTTTTAGCTGATTGATACATGGTCGACAGACATAGTAGGTTATATGAGAATAAATTACACATGTTTGGTAGAAAAAAATTCATTTTATTGCGCATTTGTGTACAAAAGGAAAAAAACACAATTTGTGCATATGAGAAAAAAAGAATAAGAAAAGGTGTTTTCTTCAAAGAAAATCATTTTCAGTAGGGGGTATGGTTTCCACGGGCGGCCAGCAACGTTGAACACCTTTGAGGCATGGACTCAATGAGGCTATTAATGAAGAGTTGGGGTATTCAGCCCCACTCTTCCAGAAGAGCTCTTTCCAGTTCTTGGAGAGTTTGTGGGGGTTGTTGGCGGCCAGAAACTCGTCTTCCTAGAGCGTCCCAAACGTGCTCGATTGGATTCATGTCTGGAGAACACGCTGCCCATTCCAGTCGAACAATTCCTTCCTCGAAAAGGAAATCCTCCACCAGGTTTGCACGATGTGGCCTGCAGTTATCGTCTATTAAAATGAAGTTATCTCCAATTGCTGCAGCGTAAGGGACTACAATAGGTCTGAGGATCTCATCCCTATATCGGCGACCAGTCAGAGCTCCATCTCGAATGATGTAGAGGTCAGTGCGCCCGTCAATGGAGATGCCACCATACACCAACACTCCTCCACCGTCAAATCTGACACTTTCGTGCACGAACGCAGGATTATTCCTACTGCCACGGTCCCTCCAGATGAAAATACGCCTATTATCCGGATGCACAGAAAAACGGGACTCGTCAGAAAACAGAATATTGCTCCATTCATTTCTCCTCCAGTTGACATGCTCGGTTGCCCACTCCCTGCGGTCGCGACGATGCTTTGATGTTAATCTAACACATACCATCGATCGGCGAGCATACTGACCTACAGCATGGAGCGGGTTTCGGACAGTCTGAGTTGAAATCGTGGTGCCTGTGGCCGAGCGAAGGTGTTGTTGGAGAAGAGTAGCGTTCATGTTTCGGTGTCTCCGAGCTGTTAACGCTAAATACCGATCTTCATTGGGCGTTGTTGCCCGTCTACGACCTTGCCCTGGTCTTCGGCCTGCACATCCACTCTCCAAAAAACGGTTCCAGATCCTGGAAATGATACTTTGTGACACTCCAATGGCTTGCGCTACTTCGGCTTGAGTTTGGCCCCCTTCTAACCTACCAACAATTCTCCAAGCTTCTGAATCTGTCAAATGACTTCGCTGAGACATCGTACTCATCGAAACAAAGCAATCACTGAATGCCGATCATCGTTGTCTTCATTCTCTTTTATCCAGTTGAAAGTCAAATTTCATTCGCTGCCGCTGAAGCGACGTTTTTGACGTCGAACTCAAAATTTGCATACTCCACAGTTTGAAAACCAGAAAAATTTGCATTTGTGATTCTCTTCTTCTATTTTCGGCAAAAAAAATTTCGTTTATATCTTTATTTTATGTAAAACTTCAAATATCCTTTAATTGTTTTGAGCAGTGTATATACATGTATTAAGATTAGCATTCATTTTATAGAATATAATTAATGCTATAACAAAAACATACTTTATACCTATACTATTGATAAAGCATGAAAAATTTAAAAACACTAGATTTCTCTGATACTTGAGATTCTGTAAAAAATAACATTAAAATATTTCTTAGAAAAATACAGTGATGAGAAATTATATTAAGTTATTCACTGCTAACCAGTGGATTTTCTCATGGGGAGGGAATTATTTTTTACACAGTCTTTTAAAAACTGCTAATTACAGAAAATGTACCAAATATTTATATGTTTTTATTTGTTAGCCATGTTTTGTATTTCTACCAAATGTTGCAATGGAAACATGGCACCAAGTTCTATCCTTTGTTGAGTTTTCTTAACTTGTCTAATTTTGCATAAAAAATGTATTAAAATGTTACTACAAAAATGTGTTCTATTAATGAATTTTTACTGTCACATGATTTTTGCCTTAACAATTTTCGACTGTACGTTGTGGTGATGCAATGTGCAGTAGGTGGAACAAAACCTTGTCTGTTAAGATTTTTCTAAAATGTCCTACTACTGAAAATTTTACTATTGTTTAGTCTCAATCGATACTTTAGAATCCCATCATCTAGGATTATCCATATTGATACTATTTTTGTAATTAGTCTTTTCACTATATAAGATTAAGATAATAATACAGTACACAGAACTGAATCCTGCACAGTTTATGATCAGAGGTTTTAGAGATTTTAGATTACAACAGGATTCATATTCATAATAATATCCAATAAATGGATATAAATGTAATATTCTTTATATATATGGTTTTTTTTTTTCAAAATAGTCAATTTGCCTATGATCATAACTAATTTCGGATATTTTATAAATTAAAAACTAAAGCATATTGCACTAACATGAAAACTTGATATTTTCTTTCTTTTTTCACTGAAAATAGAAATGACAGTCTGAAAAGTTAAATATATTGCTTTTTACACTCATTAAAAACAGATTATCGGTTTCAATATCAAATATAAAGAAAAATATGCTTTATACAACAATAAAAAATATTTTTATTGAAAAATGTGAACATAAATGAAAGCTTTTCTGATCTTCCATTCTTTAACCATACAGTAAACCGTACAGTTAATTTTAAACAGAACTAAACAAAAACCAGAATTTTTTTTTTCTAATGTAGCTGTAAGTAATGGTTTTCTAAATTAGACAGTTTATCTTTCATTGGCTGTTCTAAATTAATATTGTCCAAACATAATTATTCATTCTACATTTAAAAATTCAGTTTTAAATGTAAATCTTGGAAAAGATTTTCTTTTCTTTTTTCATTACAAGTTTTTTGTCTACAGAAATATACAGTCAATTCTAGGTGAAGAATTCATTTACACTTGTTTTGACTGAAAATATCCTTCACAACGAAATTTTGAAAATAAATATTAAATATATGAAAATTTTAAAAAATCAATCATCATGATATTTTGATATAAAATATCGGATATATATCATGGACCCTCTGATATATATCACTGAACTCAGGATTTCAACTTAAAAAAATGATAGTTCAATAAGTAACATTTTTACACATAGTAAACATTTTTGTAAGAAATGAAAATAAAGAATATTTTTCAAAGTCAAAAACTTCCATTTAAGAAAACTTTTAAAAAATGCATTTGTCAATTCATGAGAGTCCCTCATTCATAGATGTTTTTGTTATGCTGTATTGTATTTGGTCCCCCCTCCCTCAGGTAGGTATTAAGTAAAAGCCCTTGATCTAAAAAAACTTAATGTAGGCTGTTTGCATTAAAATAATAACTTTACACTGCTATACAACATATTGCACACACTGTTAAATAATTTTTTATTTTAATAATATGGTTACTAAATGATTAAGGATGGTCAGCATTTAGTTATGTAATAAAAAGTCTACTTATGATCATGTATATTATTTCTGATGTCAACCCTTTTTTGTGAAACATGATTCACACATTTTACAATAGAAAGTTAACAATTGATTTACAGATATTTATCCAGAGATGAGATTCAGAAAATAACAATAAAGAGAAAAAGATGTGTGAATTATATTTTGTGACATTTTTTGCAATATTTTCATGTGAATTCTGTAAAATACTTTATATTGAATATAAAACATAGTGATAAATTTGTTACATTAAAATGAGTCTTTTACATATCTAGAGTCTTTTAAGTATAACTTCTTTAATCCAGAAACAGAAATACAACTTCAGATAACAGTAATTTTAAAACTGTAGTGATAAATAATAACAATTTAGTTAAATAATAACAACAATATCAGATATTAATGAAACAATAAAAACATGTAAGCAGTTTTTTAATCAAAAAGATTAAATAACAATAAATAGAATAATTAAAATATACCAAAATGTTTAAAAAATAAATATGTGTATTTTTCAAACTGTCATCTGTTGTAAATTCTAAGAAACAACAATGGAAAGATAATTTTTTAATCGCAATTTTAAATTTCTAAATAACAAATAGCACAAATCTCAACAATGACTGTTATAACATAGAAAATATTGCAAATAAAGCTCTTAAAAAAAAAAAAAAAAAAAAAAAAAAAAAGGAGAAACATGGTTTAATAAGAAACTAAAATAATTAATTAATTAAAATATTACTGTTTCATTCACATATTTAACATGCAAGGCTAATGTTATAAAATCTAGTTAATAACATTTTAGAATTTGGCATAAATGAATATTTTAATAATTAAAATGAATAACTAAATTTAACAGCCTGAGTAGTATTGTCTGAAACACACTCTTGTATGTGTATAATGGCACCATGTATTATCACTTACAGGAAAAAAAATGAAGATAACAAATAATTGACAAATGTGAGAATTAAAATTTTTTCAGACTACAGAAGTACAGATTAAAGATGTTATACTCTAAGAGTTTTTTTAATAAATATATTGCATAAGAATAATGCTTACTCACAAAGAAAAAACTTTTACAAATTTTTACTTAAAAAACCTGCGCCTAAATATTATACATAAATATCATATAAAATAATTTTTTTATTCAAACAAGTTTATTCAAAATAGAAAATCTAAAATATTTAATTAATAAAAAGTTAATTAAAAATTTAATTGAAAAATTATAAGGGAAATTCTAGCTTCAATTCTAAAATTCAATAGTTTCATATTGAATTTAATTATATAAAATAACTTAAAAAAATTAACAATATTTTGGCATTTGTCTGTAGGAAGATGTCTTTGACAGTTAAGACAACTTTTTTGAACTGCAAGTATTTTTGAGAATACCTGCCGCACCCATCATAAGCACTGCAGCAATGAAAATCTGTTTTTTAAAAAAGTATATCCACGTAACTGCCGCATCTATGAAAATTTATTTTTTTAAGTATCTCCAAGCAAGCGCAAGGAACTCAAACTTATTTATAAATATTTTCACTTAAACACCACAAAACAATTAATTAAACTAGTATAATTAAGAAATATCGTAATATTATTAATATACCAGTTGACCTATGCGAGGATTTCACACTACAGTCTAATAATTTTTAGCAATAGCTAATATTTTTTAGATGCAGATATAAACATCTAAACAAAATTAAGGACTAAAAGTATCTGCAAACAACATTAGTCAAGCCAGAATGTCATTTGATTTATTCCATCAAATTTACAGTAAAAACTGGCCGAAGATAGCAAACACAAATATATATATATATATATAAATCGTATTTTAACTTCATTACAGGATGACATCATCTGTTTCGGGATAAAAGCATGGGATAAAGAAAAATAAATTGAGCATTTGAATTTAAATTTTGCTTTTTAATCATAAATATAAAATTAACCTGTGACACAGCTATGTCCCACTTTTATCTTTATTATTAAATCATTGTTACAGTATGTTATTTTTGTGGCAATACTCATTTGAGGAAAACCTTTCATTTCATTTATGAAAACAATGCTGATTTAATTTTTAATTCATTGCAATTTTTAATCAAAATACATGTTTTAATGAAATGTGAGCATACTATGTCAGAAGCCACTTCAAAATCATTTCATAGGGTATCACATTTATCGTTCTGCGTTTTTTATTTGCTTAGAAAAAAGGATGTTGACAACAAAAATAATATATAGGATACATATAAATATTTTCATTTATTTGCCAAAAAATGTATATATAAAAAAGAATATCATATAGAGGCATTGCCAAAACCACTTTAGTATAACTAGCAGCATTCCTATTTTTTTTCCTTTTTTTAAAGGGGAGGGGGGGGGGGGTGAGATCTCATTTCACAAATGACATATTAGATTTAACATATGCAAATGCCAAAAAAATATAAACAAGCAAAATATTACTGAAAAATGGCATGAAATAAACCATATAATTATATGAAAACATTTAAAATAGAGGTAGTTTTATGTTAATTCCTCAGACTGCTGCTAACAGCAGCTTTTCGTCACTGTAGCAATAACGAAACAGAGAAAAATAAAGTATTAAATTTATCCATCAAAAGCTGATGATCTAATTATTATGACGTTCGATGACTTCCAACTTCAGAGAGTTTGTAAACAAAAAAATACTCAGATAATTCTCTCCTTTTTCTTTGCAGTTACTTTTTTGTGAGGGTGCTCTAATTTTCTAATAAATGATTATTTTTTAATAAAATTTTTTTACATGACCTAATTTACTATTATTGCAACTTGTTGAAATTTTGAACAAATTTCATCAATTGACAAGAGAGATCTCAATTATTTTTTTAATAGCAAGGGAAAAGTGGATTTTGCTTTTCGTTCCTTTTCTTTTAATTATTTTTTCTGTTTGCTTGAAGCTCAATATCTTTTTCCTACATGCCAGGATCAGACGAACTTTTATCTTTTATGGCAGGTCAATAAAATTTTTGTATGGGCTGGGTCCGGGCCAAACTTTTAACTTTTATACCAGGCCAAAAATATTGTAAAGTTCAGGCCAGGCTAGGGAAGAAATTTTTGCCTTTATGCCAGGCAAATAAAAATTTTGTAAGAACTGGGCTGGCCCAAAAAAAATTTTGTGTGGTTTGACATCCAACTCCCATATTGAAACAACGCGAACTTTCTGACACATTCATGGAGTTCTTTTTATATATAAAAGAATAGAATATAAATAGTTTCTGTCTTGCTAAAAAAGAAAAAAAAGTGAGAGTTTAGAATCATCACAGCATTTTAAGGCTGTTCTCAAATCTAAAGAAGCTACTTTCTGATGCATTTCTGGATTCATTTTTGTTTGGAAATACATACAATTGGCAGGTGTTCTAATTCAGAAACTATGTAATCGAATAGTCTTTCCATTTTTTGGTAAAAAGAAAAGATTTAAGAAAATATTTTCAAAGTTGCATTTTGAACTGAAGTTCTGGACAAGAAAGGAGTGAAACCTGGTGTCACATTACAAAAATCACTTATAACTCAATAAGTAATTTATTTATCAAAAAATGGAAAATTCCATTCTATTTCAAATTGTTTCAATAGATTAAGCCTGTCAATTTTATGTCTTAACATTATGAGGGGAAGGACTTTTTAGCAAAAAAGGTCATGACAGCTCTACATTCATTCTAATATCCGATGGTACAGTGTTTATTGACAGGTGTATGGAAAACATAATCATTCTTTACTCGAGTACTGGTGAGACCAACATTTTTCACCCCACTCATTGCTCAAAAATAAACAAATAACCTTTCAGGGACATTCGAGGTCGGGAGATGTTTTCTAATCTTTTGGTACCAACTTCAGAGCATGTGACAGTTGAGCAAAGGGGAGAAAAAGCCATCATAAGATATCGGAATGAAAAAAAACAAGTGTCATAAAAAATCACTCCACCTGTGGCCCTGGCATATAAGCCGCACTTAGAGTAAATTTTACTTTTAAACTCCTATGCATTGCAGCTCCAACACCAAAAATAGGATATATACTCAGAGCTAGAGATTGCCAATTTTAATCAGTTTGTCCCAAAATAATTCTCATCTAAAATCTCGTGTGGTCCTGAATTTTTTTGTGCTGCCTATTCCAATTGTGGTACACATTGAATTGATTTTTTTTTTTCATTTACAGCAAAAAGCATGTATTAATTTTTTTAAGAAGACAGAAAATGCATAATTATAAGAAAGCAGAAATCCACAGAAAATCTCATCCTAGATTCATCCTTACCCTCCCCTTAAAAGTTTATTAAAAGAACCTTTTTCATACATCTGAGTTATTGTCTACTTTCCCAAATCTTATTCCTGTTATCACTCTCATTTTTACCAACAATAGTTGTTATTGAGTTAGAAGAAATTGTTTGGTTTTCCAAAAATTCAATTGCAACTTGTATTTTCAAAGGATTGACTTTATTTGTATTTTAAATTTTTTTACAATTTACATCTTCTCCAACTTATTTAGGAAAACTTACCAATTACAATGTTTTTGAGTAAGTGTGACACATATAACTTATAAAGAGACTCAGTACACATTGATTATTCTGCTTTTTTAATTGTTTTATTTATATATATTATTAAATGGTTTTATGAAGAAAATGATTTAAATAGGAAAAAATGCAATTCTTTTGATACAGTTTTAAAAGTTTAAGTAAATGTTAAAACTACTTCTAATTTTTTTTTTTTTTGATTTTCCTAAAAGTATGTTTTATAATGCTTGTGAACAGATTTCCAAAAAGTTAATTGGTTTAAGAAGAAAATAAATAAAATGTGATGAAATATGTAAAGAATACAGTACAAATGTTTATTTACTTAACATTTTTATTTTTAAAAGCTAAACTATTTCAATTGCTGAAAATCCAATCTATAATTATATGAAGTGTACCTTTTGGATAGTCCAAAAATAGCGAGTTAATTGAAAAGTATGTGATGAAGTTTTAGTATTTAGATTGATACTTATACTATATTGGAAAAACAAAAAACTATGGGAATTGAATTTCAAAATTGCAATTCTGGTACATTTAAGGGGAGATGGATGCAATTAAAATTTTTTTTTCAGATATTTATAATCATTGGGCAATTACCTAAATTCATCAAGAATATACTAGGGATGTCTAAATACATTTTAAGCAAAAAATTGGAAAATTGATATTTTTGTCATTTTTTCCAAAGTCCCCTTAAGGATTTTATTTGAACGGTTAAATATAAACAAGAAAATGTATCACATTCATATATTCATATAGTTTTAATAATATTTATTTATTTATGGTAGCTTCTAGTGAAAGTCTTCAATTACTATGTTTGTAATGTATCAATGTTTTCATAAATGTAATTTTTTTTTTTTTTTTTTTTTTTTGACTTGTTAAAAACAGGGATATCGCTCAGAAAATAAGAAAAAAAGGGAAATTATGCATGAAGTAAAATGTAAGGCATTTAACACAACATTTACATGTGGATTTTATAAACTATATTGTATGTATAGAATATAAACAAATACACTGGAAAATTCATTATGTTAAAATGCTTTATAATATTTTCTGTAATAAATATATTCCACTTTCAGAGTTGAGTTCTGGATGAAATGACTTACACTGTACAACTTGTACTGTTTTCTACAACATCAACACTCTTTCACCCAAATGTAGAGTTTAATTTCTCTTTATTCTAATCAGAAGTAAATAATGTAAGGATATTAAATAGTGAACTATCATTTTTATATGTACTGAAAAAAATAAGAATATATTTATTGTCTTATTAACAATATAGAGGTACTCACATAAGTACATGATACCAATGAAATGTCAATGGTTTTAGGTTTGTAGGAAATCTCATATTATTTTAGAGAAAATATATTTTAATTATTTAAACAATTATTAAAAACTAAATCATTAGTCATACAAAAGTAAAGGCTTACTTTACAATACAACATACTTTGAATGTTTTAGTATATGTAATATTTCAATACTACATTTTCTCAGTAATTAAAAACCAATATTTTATTTCAATACAAAATAGTTAAAAGGTAATTATTTATAGCCATACAGTATAAACAAATTTATGAATTGATAAAACTTTGAACACAGAGACAAGAAACTGATAAAAAAAACAATATATAACTTATGACTCAGATTTGATGTCAGCCCTGAATCCATGATCCAACAATTTTACATTATATATATATAACAATGTAAATAAGCCCCAATCAATTTGAAAAAATATAACAATAAAATTCAGTATTTACAAGTTAGTTCCAGGAAAATGTAATTAAATTTTCAGTTTGATTTTAAAATATATGCATTTGTAATTATACAAATTGTTTTAAAGGAAACTCACCTCAAAAACTTTGGAAATTCATAAAAAGTTTTGCAATTTTATAAAAACTGGAAGATAGAGTTGGATATCTAGGCAATATAACATCATTAACATTTTTCAACTACCTTAAAAAATGAACAATAAAATAAAAAATGAATTTTTTTTCTAAACCTTAAACACATTATCTCAAAATTGTGATTCACTGTATTTTTACTACTGTTAAAGCATTCTGCATGAAAACTTATATTGTTTAGTAAATTAACTTAATTTATTTTAGTTCACACTATCTTAAATCCACTGAGGTAACCCAGCAAAAATGATAATTTACAGTGCTCAGTGGTAAATTTTATTTATTAGTATGACAAAAACGATGTCTATGAAATTTGAAATGAAAAATATACATACAAGAAATACGGAGATGTTTTATTTCCTGTTACGTTTTAATAAAATTAATTTAACATATATTCTGTCATTCATATTGTGGATGGAGGAAGATTAAACACTGTCAACCTCATTGCAATTTTTGTTAGCGTGAAATTTTTACTGATTATTTTTTATCCTTAACAGAATAAAGCTTGTGCATTTTGTGACTCAATGCTGAATTTTCTGATTTTTTTTGAGTGACTTCTGGACAAAATTTGCAACCATTTGACAGAATTCATGACCAAGTGATAAAATTTTTGATTTTTTAAAGATTGATGACAGTTGCAATTGTATGAACATCTCTGAATCATCTCCGAGCTACAAATTTAATGAGTGGTACCCAAAATTATTCTGTTCTCAGCATGAATTTTTCTGTGCCACTGGCTAAATGTGCTATGCAGACAATGAGTTCATTTACAGCTCACACAAAAGCAATATTTTAAATATATATTTTTTATGATTCTGTGGAAATTTCAGATTGAATACAGAAAAAAAAAAGAAGAAAAGTAGCTGTTTCGATCAGAATGAACATGTAATTTTTCTTAACTGCCTCTCATTTTCATGTTACCTTACTCACAGTTTTTCGATTAAGTGAGTTATACTGACTCATAAAATTTTAAGTTAAAAGCACTAACCCTAGAATTATTTGCCAGTAAGAAGTATAAGTACTCATTAAGATTAACTGTTCTCATTATCTCACCTTTGGAACATGCATTGGAATATACGAAGTTAGGCACAGCATTCATTATCTCTCAGCTTGAGACATGAGACAGACGTCTGGTCAATTATATCCTCCGTGAAATATGCAGAGCACAGTGAAATATATTGCGATAGACTCATATCTTTAAGGCAAATTGTTGAAATCCACAGGTCTCATTGTATAGAATCTTTTGGAAATCTATAAACAAATTAAGAAATGTAAATAAAAATAATACTGCTAACATTTACTTGAGAATCTTCACACATAATTAAAGGAACAGATCTGAAGCCAAGGATCAATTCCTGGGGAAAATTAGGTTCATTTTACAGACACTTCACAAAATCGCATTCCATAAAAATAGACTTTTCATAGAATTTTTTGTTGAAAATGTACTTTCAAACATACAAAAAAAGTACATGAATTGTCATTTTTCAGCATTATCACAAATTGGAGAACTTACGTATTAAAGGGAACAGACTGCTGCTGTATGAAGAACTGTAAGTAAAGTCGCATGACAATAATTAAATTATTTTGTCAAAAGATGAACTCTTGGACAGGGCCTGATTAATGCACGGGCCTCCGGAGCCTCGGCCCACCAATTTCAGGGGCCCACAAATTATGTGGCTGATTTTTTTTTCCCTTAATCACATAGATTTCAGATAATATTATTATTTTTATACCCTGCACATTTTTTTAAATTAAATTTTTGATTTATGATTAGTATATATGCACAATTTTTTTTTTCTGATAATTGCAATTTAGTATTTTGAAAAATTGATAAATACTGTGAAACCTCGGTTATATGTTCTTGGAATTTGCATTTTCCTGCATGTAAATTAATAAAAAACCTGTAATAAAAAGCCTCCATATTTAATTTTTCTGTAAAAGTCCTTTTCAATTTGAGAGTACCTATAATTTTCAAAACTAGCCTATCCAGAAAATCAAATTTGGGGAAAATGCCAAAAACTGCATACTGTGTCTATTGGTTTCAATATAAACGAGGATTTTACAATGTCAGAATTATTGTTTAAAATGATTACTAGACTATTAGGGAAAACACAATTTTTATGATTTTGGATAAGGGGAGTTTTGAAAAAGACGTCCTCATTTATTCTACAACATAAACTGTAAGTCATAGATGTTTGTGAATTATACAAATGCTTATTTGAGAAAGTGGATGGTAATTCATTTCCTTGATTATTTTTGTAAGTTAAAATTTTTTTTGTAAACTTCAAACTTTCACCCAAACCACTTTGTCAACTCATCAAATAAACCTACTTTTTTTTCTGAAAGTGTCGCCGGGAATGAGGAGGTAGGGGGGGGGGGCAACTTTTTAACAGGCCCTGGGCCCAACTTCCGCTTGATCCGGCTCTGCTCTTGGAGAATAGACACTTTTTTTGTTACTCCATGTATTTAATTAATTTTTTTATTCAGACGATAAACGTGATATATTCTACGATGAGATTTATATATGTTCTCATTATTGTTTTGGTTTTGATGTGTGTATTCGAGTCACTGTGTGTTGATGTCTAAATAAATGTTACATTTTGTGTGTTTAAAGAAGCTATATTTATTGTAAAACAATTATCATTTTAAACTAAAATGTTAAAAAATAACTAACATTTATCACACTAAATTTCATTGCCAAATACTTCTGTTACAATTTATTTTGATGTAAATATATACTATATTTAAAATTACACTTAGTTGCGGGAGAAAAAGCGGTACTTATATGTTAACTGGGCGCATGTGATATTATATACCACCAAATATTCTTTTCATTTAAAATACACGCCTTTCACTCGCTTCCTATAAAATAAAAAAATAAAGTTTTAAAACGAAATATTATTTTGCACTTGGTTAACATGAAAGTACAAAAGTACAATGTCTTTTGACATTATTTACTGAGAATTCTGCTTACTTTATTTGTTTATTCGAATATTAAGTAACAAAAGAGAAAAAAGAGAGAACAAAAAACAAGAAGAAAAAGTAACAGAAATTTCATGGTTTCAATTATAGTTATTAACGAACTATTATTAAACACAACTATACACAGATTACTAATAAATTTTAAGTTAACTAATAATAGATATATATAGCTACTTTACTGATTGATTGATATTTATAGTACTAATGAAATCAGGTAGATGGCGCCAAAGTCAGATTTGTAGTATAGTTTTTCTTTGCATGGTAAGTACCGCTATAAGTATATTTTAGTACCGCTTTTTCTCCCGCAACTAAGTGTAATTTTAAATATAGTATATATTTACATCAAAATAAATTGTAACAGAAGTATTTGGCAATGAAATTTAGTGTGATAAATGTTAGTTATTTTTTAACATTTTAGTTTAAAATGATAATTGCTTTACAATAAATATAGCTTCTTTAAACACACAAAATGTAACATTTATTTAGACATCAACACAATGTTTTGTATTATTACCAGAAATATACCCATGTATAATTTTTATAACTTCTAGCATATCAATCGTTTACAAAATTCCATTTTTAAAAGAAGCCATAAGTGTTTCTTGATTTTAAAATATTAATGGCTGGACAGGAGACGCCATACTATCATCTTAGGTTAGTAGAGGTTACAATAAAAGTGAAAATGATATTTGTAGCACTAATTAAACCAGGTAGATGGCGCCAAAAGCAAATTTATAGGATCTCTGTGTTTTACTGACTTAACTCTAGAACTGACCTTGTTTATATTTCCTGACTTTTGAGTTTTGAAGCTCTAAACTTTAAGATGGTAGGCACATTATAAATTGTTTTGTATCATTCAGAAAACTTGCTAAGCAAAAACAATGTATAACTGGAGTCACATTATTGCATAAGCAAATCAGGTATTTGCCCTGTGTCATAAAACTGTGTAATAAAGATGTAATGACTAATCCAGGGTACCTAGCCAACCTCAGAAGAAAATTAGTGAATTTATTAGCACAGGAAAAAGTCTGCAAATTATATTGAAACCTGGAAAGTTTAATGTAATTTTGAAGTCGATCACGCATTACATGATTTTGTATAGATGTCTTGTTGGTCTGCAAAATATACGCGATAAAAAATCTCGCCAACTTTGGCGATAAACGTGCATTTCTTGCAACCCTGTTCTAAACCCTGCCAAACCCCTATTTAATGACAACCCTAGCCGCTCTTCTGGCTTTGAGGGTAGGGAGGAGGGGGAGAGTCATCTTTTGCGCCTTGGATGTCGTTTTTTTAACAGACTTGCGCAGTGTGCACTTTTTGACTTTTGCGCATTTATAAAACCTGTTTCTTGAAATTATAACGGTAGCTTTTTCCCGCGTTGGTCAGCGTCTGTCATTTCTTTTTGCGACGCACTTGCCGTTGACCTACTTTTGCGAGCATCCAAGCATCGTTATTTGATTTTTTTTTGGATATTTTCTAGTTCGATTTCATTTTTTTTTCTATTATGGCTTCTGCTTCTAATTCTGCGAAAAGGAAGGATATTCAAAAGGTGCCGATGGCTTACGTGATTCAAGAATATAAGAAAGAGTTGCAGATTCGAGCGGATGATGACAGCCCCTATAAGGATCGTCTTGGGAAATCCCCTTTGCCTAATAGGGCTTTTTTTTATATGATGGTAGGGTGCATGGAACTTTTTTTTTATTTTTTATTTGAGTCCTCTTTGCTTCATGATCAAATGAAATGCCACAAGTGTGATTCGGACATGCATTTGATCAAGCGAAAGCGACTTGTAGACAAGCGGCAGTGGTATTGCGGCGTTGATCTTGGATCTGGCCGTTGTAATGCCGCTAAGTCTATTAGGCATAATTCTTTTTTTACCGGCAGCAATCTTCCCATTCCCATCATTCTTCAACTGGTTTTTGAATTTTTTATGTGTTCCAGTGTTGAAAACATTCATAGAGACCTCGGTGTTTATGAACATGCTATGGTCGATTGGCGAAGGTATTGCACCGACGTATTAATTGATTATATACGCGATAATACGGAAGAGATTGGGGGAGTGGGTAAAATTATTGAAGTGGATGAGTCCAAAATTGGGAAACGGAAATATAACCGTGGTCATTTCGTTGAGGGTCAGTGGGTTTTTGGCGGTATAGAGCGCGGTTCGGGGCGCTGTTTCATGGTTGCTGTGCACGACAGAACAGCGGATACTCTCTTAGGTCTTATTAAGCAATGGATCAAGCCTGGAACAACTGTTATTTCTGATTGCTGGAAGGGTTACGACCGGTTGTCAAAAAATAATTATGATCACTTAAGGGTAAAACATTCGGTGAATTTCAAAGATCCGAAGACCGGAGCACATACAAACTTGATTGAGTCAACCTGGCGTCACTTCAAGGCCTCTTTGCCGGCATACAATCGTCAAGGAGATTTTGGAGGGTACATCACATGGTTCATGTTTAGGTGTATTTGTGATTCACAAAACGTGGATCCTTTCACGCGTTTTCTCGAAATTATTCGAGATATTGATTGGAGGGACTGGCATATTGTTCAGGGAGGGCCGGTTAATAGATCTTCGAATTCGTCATCTGACACTTCGAAATCGTCGTCTGATTCTTCAGAATTTTTGGATTCTGATTAATTCTCCCCCCCACCTCCCCACTTTTTTTTTTTTTTTTTTTTTTTTTTTTGCTGCGTTTTTTTTTATTTTTTGTTGCCTATTTTATGTTTATTTTGGGTTTTCAAATTTTTTATTATCTTTTTGTAATTGTTTTTTAAACGCATGCACCCTGTATATAGATTTTTTTAAATTTTTTTCTTTGGATTCTAAATTTTTCCGCTCTTTGTTTTTTGTTTCTGCACTCTTTTATTTGTGTTTTCCTGAAAGTTCAAGAAATTGTCTTCAAAATGTAAGTACAATTTTGCTTTTTATTTGTATTTTTTCGTGCTGAAAATGCGTTTTCAAAATTGATCGCAATTCTGAAGCAACAATGAAATTCTCTTTCTAATCTAGTGATCATTTTTAAAAGTTTAAATCTTTAATTTTTACAAATTTCTGTTGAAATTACGATTTTTAACTCCGTTTAAAATTTAAATTTTTATAAATTTCAGTTCAAATTACGATGTTTAACGGGGGGTTCAGGGGGGCAGAGCCCCCCTGACATAGAATTAAAGGTTTTAAAATTATTAATTTTTTTTTTCGTTCTTAAAAATAAACACAGTTTTTATTGACTTTTGCAAGTGGTCACTCGATTTTGGAAACGGGTTTTTCGCGCGGTTTCAGTTTGGCGATCATTTTCGGAAACGGCATTTTGGCGCGAAAAAAAAAATCGCCAAATTTATCATGCAGACCAACAACACATCTGTTCCCATGATTTTATAGGTAAAGAAACAGACAAGTTTACGCTTTCAAGAAACCTTAAAAAAATAGATATTGTTTATCTTCCTTTTCTATTTTGTGATATCTGTGCCGAGCTAACGGAAAAATACATCACAATTATTCTATTAATTTTTAATTAAGTTTTAAAATTATAAAATTTTGTATTATTACCAGAAATATACCCATGTATAATTTTTATAACTTCTAGCATATCAATCGTTTACAAAATTCTATTTTTAAAATACATGAACCAAGTTAATTTAAATAAAAATATCATCAAAAATACTTATCTCCAACCAACACCTGTATTGTTATATTTATCAGTGAACAAAATTATGTTCTTTTTATGATAATATAAGGCAAAAAGTTTTTAATGTAAAATGGGTGAATTTAGCCTTATGATAAAAAACTTGCTTCTTGCTTGTAAACAGAATTTGACCCAGACAGTTTCTGGTACTCTATGTGACCTTTAGTTTAAAAAAAAATCACCCTTTTAGTCCCCAGTCAAAAAAACAACATCCCTCTTGGTACAGTTAAAAACATAGCACCCTTAGTGCTTTTTCTATTAAAAAATTACTTGCATAATTAAAAAAAGTTATGTGCTATTATTGTCATCTTGAAAAAAATTCACTGACTTTTAAATTTTAAAAGGCAATTTTAAGTGGTATTAAAAGTCAATGTAAAATTTAAAAGTGCTTACAATTAAATAATAAAAGTGCTTTAAAAAATGATCATAAGAATATAAAGTGGTCTTTTCCCCGCCAACAGCAGTCTGCCTTTTCTTAAACTCATGGAGAAAGTTTGTATTAAAAGTATATATTTTTAATCATATATTTAGTAGAGGAAAATAATGTAGAAAAGTTCCAATGCAGACATCTTGATTGTGATAGGAAATGTGTCCTCAAAATCCCCATTCGTCATTGGCTTGTGAATTGTCATTATCCTATCAGTATTAAGGGTTTGATGATGTTTTTTTTTTTTTTTTTTGGGGGGGGGGGAGGGAAATCTTACAATTTATTTTATTGTTGTGTATTATAGAATTTTGTAAGGAAAATTATATCCAATTTTGCTTTTTAAAAATATCTATTATTTATATTTATTTATTATTTTTTTGGTAAATTTAAAAATGTTTAATTTATTTAAATCAATTCTGATAAAACTCAAAGTTGGTAGATGCTCTTGAAACAGTGTCAATCTGTCCCTTTTGAGTCTTAAATACTGTGGTGAACTTTCCGTTGTCATCCACCAGTTGGCAGGAAAAAATATTTGTTTTTGTGGCAACAGTGTTTTCAAGAACTTTTACCTTCACAATATGGCAACAGGATAAGTTGTTGACATTCTAGACTGTTTTTCCCGACTTCGCTTGCAGCGACTCACTTTTCTAATCTGACGCAAGGATGTAGCTTGCATTTTTTCTTAACGATTTGTACCTTTACTATTTGTGTATTTATTGAAAAGATTAAATAATCTTTAGTTATTATGAAAGTTATTTTTATTTTAAGTTAGGACATCATTTATAAAATACTAACACTGGTGACCTCGTGCTTGAACATGCATCAAAGGATCGTGAATATACATAGTTGATCGAGAGATCGCTTTACATCGCCAATGATTTCGTACTGAAGCATGCAGTTTTTCAAAAATATATCGTTTTATTATGTGGGTGATGCAAGAAAATTTATATTTTCTCCAAATTTGGTTTGATTTTGTTCTGATAACGCCGAATCTCACAGATCCAGTAAAAGGCGTATGTGGCATCTTACGATTTAGCAAGATGTGGTCAGTATCCGATTTTATTGGCATGGTATCGGTAAGCTTCTTTCAATTTATTCGTATGGTTTAGTAAATGTTATTTTTTCGCACGATTTTATTGCTATAATCTGCTAATATTCATTTCTGTTGCACTCATGTTTATATGACCCTAGAATATTTTTGGAACATAATAGTAAAATTCTGTCAACAATCCCTAAAATTTCGAACATCAACTAGTTAATGCACTCAAACATTTGTAATTTTAACTTGTATATATAATTTGTAAATTTTTATTTCTGTGTTTTCATTCTTATTTTCCTTGTGCATACATAACTTTTCAAACTGCATAATCATGTCTGATCCTCCTGACCCAGTCACTGCAAATAATCAAATAGCCCACGTAGCAGTCAAACCCCCACCATTTTGGAAATCCAACCCAACTTTATGGTTTGTCAGGTTGGAAGCTAATTTTAGTTTGGCAAACATAATATCTGAAATTACTAAATTTAATCATGTTGTGGCATCGATTGATGCTGATGTTTTGACTTCTGTCAGCGACTTAATCGTTAATCCACCACAAGTAGATCCATATACGGAGCTCAAAAAGCGGTTAATCGATTCTCATTCCGAAAGCGAAGCATCAAGAATCCGCACTCTACTCCAAGGCCTTGAACTTGGCGATCAATGCCCTTCTCAATTGCTTACATGCATGCGTGCCTTAGCGGGCACATCTGTTGGCGAGCTGCTACTTAAATCTTTATGGCTAGGGAGACTTCCGAATAATACTCAGTCCATCCTTGCTGCTCTTAATCAGGAACTCACCCAGCTAGCAACAATTGCTGATAAAATTCATGAGTTCACTTTCACTCCGGTGATAAATGCTACAAGTTCAGTAAAACCGGAATCCTCAAACAGTTTAGAGTTGCAAATCACACAGTTATCAAAACAAGTGAGTGAGCTGACACATCTTGTAAACAAATGCGACACCACACATGAAAGAGTACGAAACAATCATTTCCGAAGACGAAGTAAATCCCGTGATCGTTTTCACCAATACAAGGAACCAAGTGATGGCAAATGTTTTTATCATACCAATTTTGGCAAGAATGCTTGAAAATGTACACAATCCTGTTCTTTCCGACAAGCAGAAAACTAAATTGGCGATTGCCGGAAAGCCAGGATCGTGATCGCCACCTCCAGCGTATTCTCCTGGCCGATACTAAAACAAATTTGAATTATTTGATTGATACTGGAGCAGATATTTCCGTTCTTCCAAGGAATTCTGTCTCTCAGCCTAGAATATCAAGCGACTTGGTACTTTATGCCGCAAACGGTACAACAATAAAAACTTATGGCACTAAACGCCTTACACTCGACCTAAATTTACGCCGCAGTTTCACATGGCCATTTATTATTGCAGATGTACGTCAACCGATTATTGGAATTGATTTTTTAAAGCATTTTAATCTATTAGTTGATGCTAGAAACAATAAATTAATTGATGCTACTACTCAAATTTCTTCTGCTGCCGCTTCTGCTACTCTAAGCTCTGAAATTTCTAATATATCTTTTGCTTTTGGCGATTCACCATTTCAAACAATTCTTAAAAAATATCCAACAATTATAAACACTACACCATCCAAATTGTCTTCACATGTGACAACATTTCATCATATTGAAACAACAGGTCCGCCTGTGTTTTCTAAGCCAAGACGTTTAGCCCCTGATATGTTACGTGCTGCACGGCAAGAATTTGAGTATTTAATGTCTCAGGGAATAATGAGACCCTCAAAAAGCCCATGGGCTAGTCTGCTACATATGGTAAAAAAACAAAACGGGGAATGGCGCCCATGCGGTGATTATCGGCGTCTCAATTCTGTTACTGTACCTGACAGGTACCCAGTGCCACATATTCATGATTGCACACAACTCTTATTCTGTAAAACTATTTTTTCTACCATAGACTTGACCAAAGCATATCACCAAATACCTGTAAACCCATCAGACATACAAAAAATCGCTATCACAACACCATTCGGTTTATTCGAGTTTGTTTACATGCCTTTTGGCCTACGCAACGCTGGGCAAACATTCCAGAGATTTATAAATGAGGTACTATCTGACTTAGAGTTTTGTATACCTTATTATGACGATATTTTGATTGCTTCTGCTAATGAAGCTGAGCATATTAGACATCTCGACCAAGTTTGTAGCCGTTTGAATTTACATGGTTTAAAAATTAATCCCACCAAATGCGTTCTAGGACAATCCTCGGTAAAGTTCCTTGGTTGTCTTGTGACGCCAGAGGGAGTTCAACCCCTCCCTGAAAAAGTGTCTACAATAAATGATTTCCCAAAACCAGAAACACTTTCACAATTAAAGCGTTTTGTTGCAATGTTAAATTTTTATCGATGATTTCTGCCAAAGGCAGCTAAGAAACAAGCACCTCTTAACAATTTACTTCATGACTGTAAGAAAAATGACAAACGTCCTGTCCCTCGGAATGACGAGGCACTTCTTGCTTTCACTCAGTGTAAATCGGACTTAGCCAATGCCGCAACCCTCGCTTATCCTGCACCAGACCATGAACTCCACTTAATGGTTGACGCTTCTGACATTGCTGTTGGGGCAGCATTAAATTGCTTAACTCAAAGTGGCACAAAACCACTATAATTTTTCTCCCGTAAACTGAGTGCAACAGAAATTAAATATAGCACATATGATAGAGAGCTTCTCGCTATCTATTTATCTGTCAAACACTTTCGGCATTACCTGGAAGGCAGAAATTTCATAATATTTACTGACCATAAGCCTTTAACATATGCATTTACTAAAAACTGATGCAATCTCTCCACGTCAACTCCGGCAGCTGGATTTCATTTCCCAGTTTTGCACAGATATTCGACATATCCCTGGCTCTGGCAATGTAGTAGCAGATACGTTGTCAAGAATAAATTCTGTCAATGTTCAGTCAACTGATTTGGCTACAATTGCAGAAGCTCAACAACATGATGTCGAGCTGCAAGAGCTGTTAAAGAGCGACAAGATCTCCTTGTGTTTGAAACCTGTTGCAGTGACTCCAACCTTAAGTATATACTGTGACAGTAGCTGTGATAGAATTCGACCTTATGTACCCAAAGATTTTCGCAAAAGTATTTTTGCATCCCTGCATAACTTATCACACCCAGGCACTAGAGCATCTAAAAAACTCATCCAATCTAGATTTGTTTGGCCATCTATGTCAAAATATATCAACACTTGGACTCGATGTTGTATAAAGTGCCAAAGAGCAAAAGTGTCTAGACACACATCCAGCCGTCTCCAAAGTTTTCAGCTACCTCAGCGCAGATTCGACCATGTGCACATCGACATTGTGGGACCTCTAACACCATCAGATGGTTTTCAGTACTTACTCACCTGCATAGATCGCTTTACACGCTGGCCTGAAGCAATTCCTATTGCTGACATATACGCAGAAACAGTTGCAAAAGCCTTCGTTGCAAATTGGATTTCACGATTTGGAATCCCTACCCTCATAACTTCAGACCAGGGCAGACAATTTGAAAGCAACCTATTCTCCATCCTTAATAAGATGTTGGGTATCCAGAAGACCCGCACAACACCATATCACCCAAAAAGCAACAGTTTAGTTGAGTGATTCCATCGTTCCCTAAAACAAGCACTTCGATGCCATGAATCGAAATGGACTGAATCACTCCCTATTGTCTTGCTTGGACTTAGATCTTCATTCAAAGCAGACCTCGACTGCACTAGTGCTGAGCTCGTTTATGGTGCACCACTAAGACTCCCATGTGAAATGATCGACCACCCGCAAATTGATATCCAACCTCATGACTTTTTACAAACATTGCGAGACACCATGAACTTATTAAAACCTACTCCAACTTCTACACCTGCCAAGCCGGCTGTTTTTGTTCACCCGTCCCTCAAAACATGCACTCATGTGTTTGTGAGGCATGATGCTGTAAAGAAGTCACTTCAAAGTCCTTATGATGGCCCATTCAGTGTAATACAAAGAGCCGAAAAGACTTTCACTATCAACATGAATGGCAGACAAACTGTTATCAGTATTGATAGACTGAAACCCGCCTTCTTAGAAACTTTTGATTTCTCCATCACCCAACTACCCAGCAATTGCCTATACCACAACACTGTACCGAGCAATCTTCACACGCTAATGCCTCAACTTCTCGACCTGACCCAGTGAAGACAGATCCACTTCAAAAGACTCTTGTGACAACTCGTTCTGGTCGTCGTGTCCGATTCAACACACGGTACCTCTGAACTCAGTGCCTCAGGCACTTGGGGGGGAGTACTGTGGTGAACTTTCCGTTGTTGTCATCCACCAGTTGGCAGGTAAAAGTATTTGTTTTTGTGGCAACAGTGTTTTCAAGAACTTTTACCTTCACGATATGGCAACAGGATAAGTTGTTGACATTCTAGACTGTTTTTCCCGATTTCGCTTGCAGCGACTCACTTTTCTAATCTGACGCAAGGATGTAGCTTGCATTTTTTCTTAACGATTTGTACCTTTACTATTTGTATATTTATTGAAAAGATTAAATAATCTTTAGTTATTATGAAAGTTATTTTTACTTTAAGTTAGGACATCATTTATAAAATCCTAACAATACTATATTTTGTTCTAATGCTGAATGCAAATCATATCCTTTTTTGTAGTTTTGAAAAGTGTATTTTCAATATAAAATTATATAGAAAGATTATTTTTAGAGAATGTAAATTTGTAAAGGACCTATAAAATGAACCCAAATTTCCTGTCAATTGATTCATGATATCAGGTCTGCTAATTCAGTTCTGTGTTAAGATTCTCAAAAAAAAAAAAAAATGTAGCTATGTTTTTGTTTACACTTCTTAATTTGTTTATAGTTTTTCAAAAGATCCTGTACCACACAAGACACTTGTGGATATTAACAGTTCATCATAAAGATTAGTCCTATCACAACATAGTTCAGTGTGATCTGCTTTTTTCTCAGATTCTACATATCTATAACTGGATGTCTATCTCACGTGTCAGACAGAGATACTGCTGTGACTACTATCTTCATACATTCCAATTTATCTTCAAAAGGTGAGATAATGAGAATAATTAATCATACTGAATAATTATGTTTTTTACTAGTTAATAACATTAAGTTTGTGTTTTTATTATCAAATGCTATTATTCTTTTGACACATTTACCAATAAGTATTGTCATATTGCTGTTAATTAATGTGTATATATATATATATATATATATATATATAATGTACGCAGTGTCTAATATGTGCAGATTCGGATAGAGCATGTCAATATGAGTATTTTGAATGGTAACATGTGGGGTCCCTGAATATATCCAAAATTTTTCAATAAACATTGATTTTCACTTGGTTTTTTCCTCATTTCTTGTGGTTTTTCATATGACAAGCTTCACATCTTACTTACACTATCATGCTATATTCGGGGACCCCACATGTTACCATTCAAAATACTCATATTGACATGCTCTATCTGAATCTGTACATATTAGACGCTGCGTACCTTGTGGGACACCCTGTATATATATACCGGGTGGTTATAAAATAAGTATCTCTATTTGGAGCTGTCTGTAGCTTAAAGGAATAACCGGAATGAAACCAAAATCGATGCACTTACTATTCAAGAAGGGGAGTAGAAGAATGGAACAATAAAAATAATTAATTGCAATAATCGCCGACAGATGGCGCTTTTGAGTTTGAAATGTAATGTGTAATCTTATATACCGTGGAGGTGTCGCAAACCTCAATTACTGTACTGCATATCAAAACATTTGCGAAACATCCCTCCTGATGCATTACATTATGCAGTTGAGCAAGTCGTGCACCCACCACCTGGATTGTGTCCTCGAGCACAATGGCCGTGTGGAACCTGAACGTGATTGGCAACACGTTGCGAAAGCGTAACCACATTCACTGTGACATTTTCGAATAAATTGGGTGTGTCATCTGGTTTGACGCCTTAATTCTTTATTCTTGTATTACACATTACATTTCACACTCAGTAGCGCCATCTGTCGGTGATTATTGCAATTATTATTTTTTATTATTCCATTCTTCTTCCCCCTTCACGAATAGTAAGTGTACCGATTTTGGCTTCATTCGGGTTATTCCTTCGAGCTACAGTCAGCTCCAAATAGGGATACTTATATTATAACCACCCTGTATATAATGATGCCTATTAAAGTCATAGTGTTCTGCATGAGTTTTGAAAATTGGAGTTGAGTGCATGTAGAGTATATTGCCATATCAAAATATTTTTTCAGGGTTAAAAATATAAGCCATAGTAGCAAAAAAAAAAAAAAAAAAAAAAAAAACTTGCCATAGATAGCATATTTGACTTTATACCACCAGATAGAAAACTATTGGAATGCTTCAAGCAAATCCTTTATTTTTGAACATTATTTAAAGAAAATGTGACTTACGCTTCTGATTTTAATGAGCTTAATTATTACAATGTTATACATTTTAACAATTTTATTTTGCTTCAATCATTTTCTTGTTTTCTTTATATTTTTGTATTCTTTCCTCTTTTTCCTATCCCATTTCTGTCTTTTGAGCTTCTGAATGTAATGAATTTACATTTGTTAAATTATGCTTTTTTTTTCTTTACAGAAAAAAATGTAGCAACATTTTTATAAGAATTGGGAATTTTTTTTAAAAATTGATTAATACTATCAAAAATACCCATTTTTCCAAAGAAGGTGAAACACTTTTCAAGGTAAACACATTTCAACTGTGTTTTAGTTACATGTTTATTATCCAGTAACTTAAATATTATATTTTTATTAAGGAAATCATCCATAATTGATTTCATATCAAATTAGATTAAACTATTTTAGCAAGCATGCTTTTAGGAATTAATTTTATCTCAGTTTTAAATTAAGGAAATCTTATGAATGAATTTCATTTAATGCTAAGTGATTGAAAGATGTCAAAGTCAGCAAACAGGTCTCAGACTTTTGATTTCACATGCTAATTTTTTACCAACTAAACAATCCTGGACAACTCTAGTCTACATATGATTCATTCAAATAACCTGTTGGGAGGCTGAATGTTATTGCCAAGTGGCTTTATTTAAGTGATTTATCTGGCCAGGATGAGTCGCTTGTTACAGTGTTGATAGCTGAATCCAAAGGTCTGTGGTTTAACACCTGCCATTGCTATCTTTAACTCAGAATTAAATGAAAGTACTTATTTTGTAAAACATGTTTTGTCATAACATTAATTACAATCTTACACCAATATCAATTTTTCATGGCAATCATGCTTAACATACTGATTATTTTGTTCATTAATGTTTATTTCCATTTTCTTAATTTTATTTACTCTATTTTTGAATACCTGCTGCATCCATCATAAGTGCTGCACCTGTGAAAATCTGTTTTAAAAAAAAGTATATGTATGTATGCACCGCATCTGTGAAAATCTATTTTGTTAAATGTATATCAACATGCCACACCCAAGAAACTCAAATTTATTTATAAATATTTTCTCTTAAACACCCAAAAAAAAATGAATTAAACTACTAATTAAATATAAAGAAATATCATATTATTATTAATATATACACATAAATATTTTCACTTAAAGTGGCGGAAAAAAATATATAAAAGAATATCTTATGGTGACTTTGCCAAAACCATGTCAGCATAACTAGTAGCGTTCCTGTTTTTTTAATTTTTTTAAACGGGGAGAGGAGATCTCATTTGACAAAAGACACGTTAAAAGTGCTAAGACATTTGCATATGAATCATGTAACGAATAATTAGTTATCCGGATGAATCACTGTGCAGGATACGTCATAAAAAGGACGGTGTCATGCAACCACAGAACACCAGCAACACCTATGACCTGCAAAGACAACTTATCACACAATGAAGTAATTGTGAGACAACTAAACTTAGAAAAAGTGTTGGCAAAAAGGTAAACAAGCAATGATGCTGAAACAAAAGTACAATCTCTGAAAAGGTGGTAGAACACATAGTTTAAGTAGACAATATTTGAGCAAATGGAAAGCTAAACTTACCACTGAAACAAAATATTTCCAACATTAGAGAAAAAGCTCACAACAGCTCTATATCTATTCTAATATCCCGAGGATACAGTGCTTATTGATGGGTGCACAAAAAACATAATCAATTTTAACTTAAGAGCTGGTGAGATCAATATTTTTCACTCCACTGATTGCACAAAAATAAACAAATAATCTTTCAAGGACATCCGAGGTTTGGAGACATTTTCTAATGTTTTGGTACAAATTTGAGAGCATGTGACAGTTGATGAAAGAGGTAAAAATGGCATTGTAAGATATCAGTATGAAAAAAAAACAGATATTATAAGATATCGCTATGAAAAAAAAAACCACTGTATCTGCCACCCTGGTGTAAGAGCCGCACTTAGAATATTTTATTCTTTTAAACTTGTCTTGATACAGGCTCATACATCCGAAAATATGGTAATTTTTTTTTGGTATTATCATGCTATGTACAATACTGTTTTACCAACACCATGTTAAATGTATGTTGGATGCCCCATTTATTTCAACTTTGACCATGCAAAAGATTTTTATTGCAAACCATGCCAAACATAATGATTTGCTATTTATTGAATGTAAATCATTTTATTGTTATTTAACCGTAACCTCACAAACCATCTTAACCCTTTAAGCATTCTAACCGTGTTTTTCTGCCTCATATTTTTTTAATTCAAAAGCTTATTTAACACAAAATTGATATTTATGTTAATTTTTTTAAATATATAAATAAATATGTAAGGTTATCAAATACAAATTCTGATACAAATATTTTTATAGCTATTATTTTATTAATCATTAAATATACATGAAAAGTTCTGCAGGATGCTTACAGGGTTAATTTGCTATTTTTCGAATTGAAAATATTTATTATTAAATTATCACTTCCATTTATTGTATTTTTTTCTAATACCTTCCATTACTTGATGTCATGTTAACCAGAATAAAATAACCTATTGACAGATCTTTCTTCAGAAAATGCATGGTAAACCCATCTACTATACCAAATAATGACTGTTCTCCATTTACCTATAAAATTTCAACCTATAGACTTTTCATAAAATGAGCTTTTTTTGTATGTACTGGAAAATAATTGTATAATGCACTAGATAATATTCATACAACTACTTTTAAATATGGTTTTAAGGTACAACATGTTAGTAAATTAATCCTGTATAAAGTCAATAAGAAGACTGAAAACAAATTTAATGCACAAAGAATCAAACTTTCTATTCTTCAATGCTTTCCAAGATTTTATGAGAAATTAAAATATTGTGTTAAACATTTTAATAATTGCTTAATAGCAAACCTCCTCTCAAGTTAAAGCATATCATTTTGCAATAAAATTCACTCGATACAAAAAAATAATAATAAATATTCAGTAGTTTTTCAGATCTTATTTATTAAAAATGACAGATCAAAGACAAATTATATTGGCATGTCTAGTGGGAAATTTTTTGTGGATAAAAGGAACATATAGCTAAGTATAATAGAACAAATACATTACAGCACTTGCAAGATTATATCAAGAAGAAACCATTCAGTGAAAGCAAAATAATTTTTCCCTCCAATTTATACTGTACATCCATTGTAAGAGACATTGAGATTATAACACATAAAATTTCAAGATGTAACAATGCAGCATCATTTAACTTTCCAAAATAATGGTTTAAGTTACTCTGTGGTTAAGAGTATGAAATAAACTTGACAGTAAAATAACATGAGTATTAATCTGAGAGAGAATGTGAATAACATGAAAACGATGCCATTTCAAATCATCATTATAAGTCATTATACTTAATCATCATACATTATAGATCATCTGACTTTAGGAAATTCTTATTTGTTTTGAAAAAGGCTTCAGTGAAACATAAACAAATCGAAAGTATATGTATAATTTTTTTTTACTGTTTTAAATGTTTTATTTCACAACTTATAGAAATTAATGAAGTGTAAAAAATCTCTCAATTTAGTTAAATTTTAGATGTATAAACAATAAAAATTATGAATCTTTATATAAATTTATGTTATAAAATAACTTTTTAAAGCTGATTAAATCAAATATTTTTGAACAATTTTTCTTTTACGAGGAATAATGTAAGAAATTTATTATGTGCAAGATCATTCTTGAACATAGCAAGTATTACAAAGTACAAAGACCTAATTGATTTATGATCAAAATACAAATACCTATAAATACTCGTAAATTGGATGAAAGTATAGTTGGACCTCATGTTTTAGACTTGACATTAGGCACATATAAACCATTTGTAACTAATCTCCCTTTATCATACCACAAAGATATCAATGCTTTAATTTTTTTTATACTGGATGTTTCATGAGTCATTTTGAAATATAAGTTTTGCTTCAGCATTTATAGAGTACTTTATAATGCAAAATTATTTTTTCATCTATCTCCAGCATCTTTATTTCCATGCGCTAAGTACTACATGTTTATTAGGTCAAACATAATGTTTAGCATAGGATGCCAGTCAAGAATTTTATCATAAGATATTTTGTAGAGCTCATCCACAAAAAGTATTTGGATAATTTTCTCTTTCTGCAGAGTTCCTTCACTAGTGAGTTTTTCACAGTTAGTTCTTAGAATAATGTTGTTTCTTACTTTCTTCTTTAAACTTCCACTACATGTTGTTTACCATTCTTAGACACATCAGAACTAAAATTTGTATCAGTTATTCTATTCTCATTTTCACTTAAGATGGAGGATGGTGATTCATCTGCATCATTTTCTTTAGTATTGTTATTTTTTCAGATCCAGAATAAGAAAATAGATCTTGTGTCAATTTCATAATTTTGTCATACATTAGCCAAACCTTCAAGCCGTGATAATAAATTCATACTAAAATTGCAAAATAGTACAAAACACTGTATCCTAAAATTAAATACTGCAGGAAACAAAGTACATGGTAAAAACTATGAACAAAAATTCATTTACAAAGAACAGACACCTTCCACACAGTAAAAAGTATTCAGGACATTCTGAAATGCATTATTAGCAAATGTCTGCTTACCTGAATTCTCCAATTTTCTATCACTATTTATATCAGGTTAACATCATGAGTGATTGCAAGATATGAAGAAAAAGTGTAAAACAACAGGGTTCATACAGTCCATACAATAACTTAACGTTTAAAAAAGTAGTTTTTGACCTTAATTTTACTCTACTGTTATTTCTTATTTAGGGCTGAAAATTTTCATATTTTTGGAGGAATTCTCCCTTTTTTAAGAATTTAATCTAATTTCACCTTCACTGTCACTGCCATTTTGCTTTTCTTACCAACCCCACAATACACAAAGTTTAACATTAATTTTTTTAATTTTTTTCTGTTCTATTTGTTAATTTCTTGTAACATGAAATAATCATGGCTGGAAAACATTGTGACTCCCAGCATTTGCTTAAATTGATTTAACCACAGATTGCTACACTTGTGGTTGTATATATATGAATATAGACAGGAGTAGCAAAATGAATAGATGGTATCATGCAAAAAATTGGCTCATGATGTTTACATAAAATGGGATTTAGTACATTGATTTATTTTTGGATGGCTGCACATGCAGTAGTTTCATCGATATAAATTCGAATGCAATTTTTCAGAAGATTAAAGAGAAAAATCGGATCAGCCATGTTAGCTTTAAATTGTAATTTTGCTTTAAATCAATTTAATGTCCAGGCCTAGTGCAGTTGGTCTAGAATACCATTAATTCAGTGGCTGCAGCAAGGAAAGACAGCTAAGTTATTCCAATTATTTTATCTGCAAATATTGGTCAGTTTTACTCATGGTTAATATTGACTCAATCTTCTGCCTATATAATAGGTGACTTACAGTTGTTACCAGAGTCAATGAACCATATGAAGAATCATATTTATGTATCTGTCTGATTACAGACATGTTTTGAATGTCATAATAGGCCTCCATTACAACTCTTTCCAAGTTGGTCACAGGCCTGAAAAGTATTAAAATATCAGGTAAATTTGGAGAAAATCATGGAAGAAAATAATTTCAATTTCCATTGTTTTTCAATCATGGTAATCTAGTGATATCTCATATAAAAATAGGATTAATTCAGAAGTGTTTCCATTTTTTTAGTGCATCATTGCATTCTAGGCACCTTTTCAAAGTTGGAAGGTTGCCAATCCATGTAACGGGACTTTCCATGAAGAACATAATGTTGAATTAACGAGATGGTCCAGTCAAACAAACTGCCGCCCTCCCTTAAGACAGTTTAAAATTTTAAAGTTGTAGACAGGTATGGTTTTGGATTTATGCTCCCTCCTTCAAATACAACTAACCTATATTGATTTATCAAAAATTGTTGCCTTATTTTAAAGATTTTTTTTGACTGTTTTAAAATTATTATACTATAGTTAATATATTACTAATAATAGTTACAGTATGCACCCTATTACACTATATTAAAATTGATAATTTAATCCCTTGCATAATCTACGTATGTACTAATTTGTACAGCTTGAATTTGTGAATAAAGTATAAAATTATCTTTTTGTATCCTCTTCAAAGCTAAAATAAAAAAATTATTTTATTTATATATTTACCATATTTTGTATTAAAAAAATGTGTTAATGCACAATATTTTCTAATTTTTTTCCTTTAAAACAGATAAATGTTTTTTACCACGTTTTTTGGAATATTTCATTTGTATCCTTAATCAAGCTATTTAATATCACTAGTAATTTTTTTTATTAAACTTCAGCTTTGAGCCATACCAAACAGCATTATTAATAATTTTATAACATTTTCAAGTTTCCCTCTATTTTGAAAAAAGTTTAGCAATTGAATGTAAAATTAACCATTAAAAGTTATATAAAATAATTAATTTGACCATTTGATGTTATGCATTTCCACAAGATTCATGACTACAATTTAATATTCTAAAAATAAAAAGAAAGCATAATTTCTTAAAAGATAAAGAGTGCAGTTAATTCTTTATTTTGGTATGATTACTTTTCTAATTATTTCTAGAATTAATATCTAGGATACAACATGGTGCAACCTGAAAGTGCTGTGCTACGTTCAATATATTCTTAGAATAATGACTGTAAATAAATGACAGGATGATGATTTTGCTCTCAAAGCTAGATTATTTAATTTTAATACAAGAAAGACATCAAGAATTTTTTCGACAAAGCTGAAAAATGTTATTATTTATTTATAATATTCAAGTTTTCATACACAATTTTGAATAAGTAATTCTATGACTGCCTGTTATCCAATTGTCTGTAGTCTAATTTGAGAAAAAATGTCACATTTCTTATTAATTTAAATACAGTTCTGATCACAGTATTTTTTTTCTGAAAAATGTTCAACATAATTTCTCATTTTTTTACAGACTTAGATAAAATTAAATAGGTAATCATCTTTGTGCAGTGTCTTAATCACGTAGCATTTTTACCATGATTAAAGTTCTATCTCATTTATTATGGGTAAAACAAAATGCATTTTTTTTCTGCAATTTTGGAATACAGCAACAAACATTCTTTTATATATTCAACTGTTGCTTTGAAAAATATATAGTTTTAACTATAAAGCTTCAAATTTGAAGTTATTTTTACATTATTCTTATAAGATTCTGTTAATGTTGTGCAGGCATTATGTATTATATTTATTTTACAAAATTATGGCTGTATGGTGGGGGCTTTGTAATTTCTAACAAAATACTTATTATCAGAATAATTTTAGCACTAACATAGAAAAATCAGGGAATTTTGATGCAAAATATTTGTGACTACCTTTGATATGTTTAATAATTTGGTAACTGTGAGTCTATAAATATTGTCATAAAAATAGTCACAAAGACACCCATGTAGAAAAACTGTTTTTGATATCATAACTTGTACAGAGGTTTGTCTGTAAAAAAGCAAATCATCTCTGGGAGATGTGTGGAGGAGTATTTTGAAATTTCACTGAAACCCATTCATAGTTTCAGAAATGTACATTCAATTTTAGATTATATTTTTTATAAGTTACCTTTTTGACTTTAGTAAAATGTAAATAGTATAATTAAAGTCATTAAATTTCCTGTAATGTGGACTTATTATTCAATTCCAACATGTTTATTCTTTAAGTGTAATGTTATAGCACACTTGTATTTTATAAATAAAGGGTAAGTAATACATTGCATAATGATAAGGTGTTTTTATGAGTTACAATAAATTGAGTAACTTGACAAAGTAATATTTAGTAGAAAAATGACCTTATTTGTGATGTTCATATGATTTCTCTTTAAATGACCTACAGTGTGATTTTTTTTCATGTCTAATTTAATTAAATAATGATTATGTACCAGAGTAATTTTCTGAAAGAATAAAAATTTCTTTATTTTAATGCCGACCAGAAAGTATGAGAGAATTTTAACATAAGGTATTTGAGACCAATGCATCTGTGCGTCTCTTCAAAGTAACTGTAATAAATTTGTTATTTCAATTCTATTTCTCAACTTTCATAGCAAATTCTACAATGTTGCCCTTTAACAAGCATTTTAATGCTGCTTCTAAATGAGGCATTATAACTACAGCACCACTATATTAAATATTGCTATTTTGATCATTTTTATTGAATATACTGCAATTCTGTGGGTAGATTTGCTTTGAAAAAAAATTTCCTATTTATATGAGTTTCCTCTCCCAATTTCCAATGAACATATATAAGAAAGTTTGTGGCTGTATTTCAAAATTGTAGAAGAAAATGCATTTTGTTTTACCTATAATCAATCAGATAGAGTTTTAATCAAGGTGAAAATGCTAATAAATGATTAAAATATTGTTACATTATTCCAATATAATGTAAATTATATTAAATAATACAGAATTCTGTCCTAATAATCATTTACATCAGATAAAAAATTCTGGAAATCTGGACGATTTCTAACTAAACAAATCTAGATACTAGAATTCCCCTTGCTACAAATATAATTTTTTTTGTCATTGATTGTATATGCGAATATGGTATCACTTCTTTTGTAGAATTATTGATTTTTTTTTAAATTTCTTTATTTTTACTTCATATTATTATCTTTATGACAAGATACTTATTTTATCATTGTAGTTATTTTTTATTCATTTTAATATTATTTATAATTTTATCTTTATACAGTTATGAAATGCATTAGACACACATTTAGTTCTGCACTAATTAGTTGTCTGCTAAAGTTTAGTAATACTATGGTAAATATTTTATTTGAATTCAATTTTCTACATTGATTTTAATTTTTTATAAATTTGTTTTCTTTTAAATTGCTTTTTCATAAATCATATAAAGTGACTTGTTAATTTAATTTTAACTGTTGCAGATGCATCAAGCCATAAATGTATATACATATCACATCACTGAAAACAGTCTTTAAATTGCGAAATATGCAGCAAGAGATTTCTTTACAAGAGATTTTTGGAGGAGTATTTTCTGACTCACAGCAAGGAAAATCGTTTGTTTGTGAGATATGCAACAAGCAATTTTCTCATAAGAGTACTTTATGCAAACATCTGTTAATTCATACTGGCGAGAAACCTGTTGTGTGTGATATATGCAACAAGAAATTTTCTCAAAAGAGTCATTTAAGACAGCATCTGTTAATTCATACTGGTGAGAAACCTTGGGTGTGTGAGATATGCAAAAAGGCATTTTCTGAAGAAAGTACTTTGAAAAAGCATCAGGTAATTCATACAGGTGAAAAACCTTTTGTGTGTGAGATATGCAACAAAAAATTCTCTCAAAAGAATGCTTTAAGCAGGCATCTGATAATTCATACTGGTGAGAAAACTCATGCATGTGAAATATGTAACAAGAAACTTTCTCGAAAGAGCCATTTAAGCCGGCATCTGTTAGTTCATACTGGTGAGAAACCTTTTGTGTGTGAAATATGCAACAAGAAATTCTCACAAAAGACAGCTTTAAGCTACCATCTATTAATTCATACGGGTGAGAAATCTTTTGTGTGTGATATATGCAATAAGAAATTTTCTCGAAAGAGCCATTTAAGCGAGCATCTGTTAACTCATACTGGTAAATATCCTTGTGTGTGTGTGATATGTAATAAGGCATTTTCTGAGAAAAGTACTTTGAAACAGCATTTGGCAATTCATACTGGTGAAAAACCTTTTGTGTGTGAGATATGCAACAAGAAATTCTCTCATAAGAGTGCTTTAAGCAGGCATCTGATAATGCATACTGGTGAGAAAACTCATGCATGTGAGCTATGCAACAAAAAATTTTCTCGAAAGAGCCATTTACGACAGCATCTTGTAATTCATACTGGTGAGAAACCTTTTTCGTGTGAAATATGCAACAAGAAATTCTCTCAAAAGACTGTTTTAAGCAACCATTTGTTAATTCATGCTGGTGAGAAACCTTTTATGTGTGATATATGCAACAAGAAATTCTCACGAAAGAGCAATTTAAGTAGGCATCTATTTATTCATACTCGGAAGTAACCTTATGTGTGTGATATACACAAGAAATATTTTTCTGAAAAAAGAGTAGTTTGAGTGTTCATTTTTCGCTCCCGTAATTTCTTGTTCGTTAGCAACTGATTTTGTTACCTTTTTAAGGAACCCTGGCATATTCTAGTAATAAGAGAGTGGGATTTCTTGCCTAGTCAACAAAATGTAACTGCAACCAATAAAAAAATTTCTGATTTAAACTAGTAAATCAGCTGATCATGAGCTTCAACATCAGCGATAGCAAACATATTTTTATTTTGATCTTGCTTTTTATTATCTTGAAAATCTTACAATCCTCAATTTGATAATTTTTTTTATATAATACAGTTTTATAAGCCTATAAGGTTTTCTTGTAATTGAGGCTATATTAAAAAAACTTATGTAAAATATTATTTCGTGCAATGAAATTCTTTGACGCTAAAACTGACTTTCTTATAAACTTTTAAGCTAAAAAATACTTTCCTTTAATAGGATGTTGCCTCTTGAATCCCTTGAAATATTGAAAATAAAATATATTTAAATAATTAAAAAAGTTGCCCATGTGTATGATACACTGATTTTTATTTCACAAAGGAATAACAATTCAATAAGGTTTTAAAATGTCATTAAATGTTGGTAAAAAGTGTTTGAAATTTTGTTTTCCTCATCTAATTTAATATCTCCTTAAAACTTTCTAACTTACTTGAAAATTGTTTATGACTTTGATATAACTATATTCCACCTTTTTGTGAACTAACTTTCGTGAATTACTCGTTTTGCCATGTAACTGATGTATGTCACAGAGGTTTACTAAGGCCCATTCGCTATTGATAGTGAAGTGTGTAGCAGTTATAGTTTTTTCAAGAGAGCCTGAAACTAATTCCATTATATTATGGTCTATGGGGCAAAGTTGTTTGTCGTTTACATTACATTATTTCAAGAATTTATTGGATGAAATTAGTATGAATTTCTGAGTTTCCCTGAATCATGCCTTCTGTAAAATAGAGAGTGCTACGTATTTCATATTCGTTTATAGCAACCTTTGGCATGGGATGCAATCATGAATCCATATTTATGAAAATGTAAGATATGCATAAAATATATTGGGGAGACCTTCGCTATCCTAATAATATTATAATTGCGATTGTGTGTGAATGTTGTTTGAAGCCAGCGTCAAAATTGAATATTTAATGGGCCTGTATCGTTGGATATAGATGGATTATAACCCAGAAATGAATATAGGTTATATGTTGTTTATGTTATTCAAATATTTTCCTTTATAATTCTAAATTTCATTATTTTCATAGCTAATAAATGAAAATTTTTTTCATATAAAATTTTAAAATGGTTAAATTTACTTTATCGTTGCTAATACTTTAACGTTGCCAATACTAAATTAAAACCTGGAATAATAATTTTTACTCAAAAATTTATTTTCAATAGAAAAATTTCCACATGAAAAATGAAAGTGAAATAAAAAAAAATTAAGAATTAAAAAGAAGATAAAATAACATTATTAGAAATAAAACATATATTTTCAAGCATTTCTTTATAATTCAAAATTTTATTATTTTCACAGAAAATAAATGAATTTTTTTTTCATATAAAATTTTAAAATGGTTAAATTTACTTTAATGTTGCTAATACTTTATCGTTGCCATTACTAAATCAAAACTAGGAATAATAATTTTTACTCAACAATTTATTTTCAGTAGAAAATTTTTCACATGAAAAATGAAAGTGAAATAAAAATAATAAGAATTACAAAGAAGATGAAATAACATTATTAGAAATAAAACACACATTTTCAAGCATTTGACAATAATACTATATGCATGAATATGAATTTAAGTACGATTATGCAAAGCAGGTGATTATGACTTCATAAATGTCAAAAATGAAACGGATATGCTTTCATGTTGAAATAAACTGATCTTGGGTTATGAAATTACTTCTTATTATTTTGTTTATTTTCTTTTTACTTTTCTTTTCTTTCTTCTTTTTTGTGTTTTGTTTTTCACTTGAAATGAGTACATTTCAAATGTATATATATTATATGTATTTTAAACGTATGTAATATATGTATGTTACATGTATGTGTTTTAACTGAAATGAATGCAGTAAAAATGTTGGTGAGGTTTATTGTCTGCGCGCAGCTAACTTAAATACACCATATTTTTAATTTAAATTTTTAAAAAAATGTTTGAAAAGAAAATGGATAGCAAAAACAATAATATGCACTGCAAAATTATACATGTAAAAAATGACATGATTAATGGGAAGTAGTTATTTTCATTCATAAAAACAAACAAACAAAAAAAATAATAGCTTGATGGACTTTTGCCATGTCATGTCCTCTGTGGGTTTACAGAAGAAAAATACCAATAGGCGTGCAGAACATTTTAACACTGCTTTCCCTTTGTCCAATAAACAGTCTTTTTTGGAAGGCATATACCCACAGAGGCATGTCTGTTGCCACCCCTGGGTAAAGTCCATTGCCTGAAAAAAAACAATATTTGATGAGATTTAATTCTTAAAGCGTTCATCACAGGAAATTTGAATAAAAATTACTTAAAAAAAAAAGAAAGTGGCATTTTCGTTTATAAAAACTTGAAGATTTAATATTATTGCATCAAAGTAATATAATTTGTCCTCTACAGTATTAAACTAAGGCCCAAGGGCTTGAAGTGCATTGGTACAATTGAGACATGTTTGTAAATGCTGGTTTGGCAACCAGATTTTAATTCAATATTTCTTTCTGCTTTAAAGGTTTGTTGGTTGGTTGATTTATGATGGCCGATTATCTACTCTTAGGATATAGTCCCTATGGTAAGTGCCCTCCTCAGGTATTTCTAAGGGATCCTAACCCGTATTTATGGCAAAGTTCGAAGGAAACTACGGAAAACTCTGAACGATTAGGTCGACGAACGTGACAGGTGTTTGAACTCAGCACCTCCCGTCTACTAGCTTTGAGAGCAGAACATCTCAGCCACTGGTGGGGCTTCAGCTTTAAAGGAGTAAAAAGAATATTGTCATTTTTAAAAATAGACTTTTGTTTTTGGTAATAGATTTTTGTGAAGTTTTATAGGATTATAAACATGGCACAGATTCCATTACAATGTTTAAATGTATTTGCAATATTTTAAAAAGTTTTTAATAAACAACGTTGTTATCGAAATAAAAATACAATTTATCAAAAATTTCTTTTAATGCAAGCGCAGAGAAGAAATAAAAATGTAACGAAATTTTTCCTCAATCCGAATTGCGTAGACTTGAAAAAGAAGATTGTGTCAACTCTTAAAATTCCTAATATTGTAAACATGAAAGAAAGCATTGTATATAGTAGACTTTCTTTCATATATCGATAGAAAATAGCCAAGAATAGTATGGCTGGGCTATATATATAATCAGGTCCCTAGTCTATTTGCTTCCTTTAGCGAGGAAAATTTGTTGCAAAAGTAAATAAATTTTTATAACCAGGTTTTTTTTTTCAATAGTTAAACACTTTATGGTATTCTAGATGATCATTTTTTTCTCTCACCTTGGACTATTTTTTTCAATTGGTTGCAGTTTCATTTTTGTGATATCATTTTATATTATTTGGTGCAAAATTTCACTTTTTTAAGATGGAGTTATATTAATGCCCTAATAACAAAGAAATGCTGTATTGTCTCCTATAAAAAGTGATAAAGCGTTGGTTAATTATATATTTTTTTAATTATCAGGACTGAAATGTTTTGCTTAATTAATGCGTTTATTATTCTTTTAATGTTACGTGAACAAAGTGAGGGGTAACAGCTAGTTGTTTTATATTTTTTATGGTGAAGGAAAATTTCCCTGTTATTTGTAATCAGATTAAAATTATGTTAAGCCCTCTTAATTAGCATTTATTCAGTCAAAAATTATTTTACAAGAAATTCTATTTACAGTACAGTAGTATATATATTTTTTAATCTACAACACTCATCAAACATTAATTAAAATTAATTAAATTTGTATACTCTATTTTTACATTTAAAAATAATAATAATAGTTATTTGCATTGATACAAAGTTTAATTTTTTTTTAAAGAAAATCTACTATTTTTTTATCGTTAGAATTTTGTAATTGTACTTTTATACATATTTAAATAGCTAATACAAATTTCATTATTTCTCTTATATTTCTTTGTTATACTATTTTTGTTATTTTACTATTTTGATGATCCTTTGGTTTACATTATTATATAAATACAGTGTGTTGAGATAAATTGTGTATGACTGATTTATAGGATCAAACAAAACAATTCGGTTACATAATAATCTACAGGCAGCCTATTTTAATGATGTTACACTGTTTCTAACATAATGAAATTTATATGCATTACTGATTTTCACTACAAGATGCTTGCTATAGATTAGGAGTTGCAAAGTATTTATCATTCTTTTCAATAAGACACACAAAATATTTCTGCTACAGCACTATATTAGAGAGATAATTATGTGAAGTGCGTTTTCAGTTTTGGTATGCATTTTTAAGTTTAACTACATTTTTGCATTCTACTTGGTGTATATAAATTCTATAGATGTTAACTGACTACACAAAAGAGTTTGTAAGCATTACCAAGAATGGGTGTGAATTGCTTAATTTTAATTGAGTTATGCATTTTCTTGTTGGATGTATTTAGTATACATATTTAGTAGATATTTCTAGAATATAAATAAGTTTATATACAGGACAAAGAACTAAATGCATTGCCACCTTTAGATAACAATGAATGGAAGTGTGTTTTTTGTCTGATTTAAATTTTAGCCTTATATGTGGCATCTATAAAATCTGTATTCATTTGTAAATAATATACATGGCTTTTCAAAAGAATTCAAGTACATTTCTCTCTGTTTCCAGAAATTGCTGAAAGTGAATTTTCAATTGTGTTATGCATTTTCTAACAAAATTAAATTTTAGCATAGTATAAAGAAAATATATAAATCTATAGATCATATTATACAGGGCTGTACAAAAAAAAAATTGCTCATTTTAGGCTGTGGATTATAATTGTTGAAATCTAATTTTCAGATGTTATATGTGTTCTAAATTTTTTACTTAGACATTTTCTTTCATTTTATTAAATGGCGAAGTTTCAATAAAGCATTCTGAAAGTGTCGGAAAATGTTTCATAATCTATATTTCATGCATGTTTTTTTTCTTTCTGGTTTATTGAGTCTATCTGGTTATTATCTGGTTTATTATTATGCTCTTGAAAAAAGAAATTCACAAATTTCAATTTGCTGTAACTAGTAGTATGTGTGTTTATGTTTTAAGTTCTTTATTTTCAGGCTGAGGCAACATTTATATCAGATCAATTATGCTAATGTTTGATACATTTCCAGTATAGGGGTCTTGGCATTTTTTTAAAAAGCTTGGCAAAATTCCAGTTGCAGATGGTAAGATTTGTTGCCAAATGATACAAGCAGCTATGAAAACATGCCTGATGAACTTTTATGCTTGTTTATACATCTATTTATATAGATATAAACATTTTATTCATATAAATAATGTTATTGTATTTTCTATACAAGTTACTTCTTTTTGTATAAAAAAAATAGATAAACAGCTTCTTTATATTAAATAAATTGTATAAATATTGAAAAAATTGCTTGTGTTTATGAAACAGTGAAGGTTGCCAAATCTTTCTCTCATGAAGGCCATTTTCTGTATCTCGCCAAGATCCCTATACTGGAAAAAAAAAAACAATTTTTAATATATCATAAAAATCAAGCTAAGAATACTTTAATTTTTAAAAAATCTCTATTTCTATGTGGCCTTGTTTTTTTTTTTTTTTTTTTTTTTTTAACAAGAGAAATACTTTCCTATATGCAACAGAGCAAACACAAAGTAATGTTGTTACTTTTACTTTCTAATTTAACTCATTTAATTTACTGTTTTTCCTTTATAATAATTTTTAATAACTTACTCTGAAGCAAACAAAAGTATTTCTCAATATCCAGGCAATATTTTCTAAAACAAATGAAATATTATTCAGTTTAAATAATTCTATTTATTTATATACAAAAAATAATGTAATCATCAACAGCTCGAGTAAAGTCTCTATTTTCTTCTTGATTCTTTCTTTTCTCTCTAGCAAATAAAAAGATAAATAAATAAATATAGACACACGCATCAAATATATAGAGAAAGGAAATAAACTACACAATCACGATTCCCATCTGGGATTGTTACTCATTAATAAATAAATAAATAAATAAATAAATAAATGTTGTGTGACAAAAAGTAATGGAAAACACAAATAGCCGTAATAAACCTAACATTTGCATGCTTAACTCTTTCATTCCCGTTCCGGCCTTAGACGCCGAACATACAAGATCCCATTCCGGCCTAGACGGCTGAAGAACATTTCTTCCCCCACACATTGGGAGGTGAAGACACCTATCAATTACGCTGGTTTCCGACTTGACAAAGTGTCACGCCTTCAAGCAGGGGAGGACTGTGTAATAGCCTCCACTTTCGAGTATAGATTTCAGTGATAAGATTAGGGGATTATAGTAAAGTTATTTCTGAAATATTCTTTAAGTATAAAGACTATTATGAGAAGTATGTTATAATTTGGATTCCTTTTGATGGATATTGTTAGACTATTGAGATCATTCTTTATTAATAAAAAGAGTCACAATTTTCTTCCAAGTTCGGTTATATTGACTCGCTATGTGCATTTTTTGTTCAAAATAAATATAAAATTCAACATACCTTTTTTTTTTTTTTTTTTTTTTTTCTCAATAGTCTAACGATATCCATCAAAAGGAATCCAAATTATAACATACTTCTGATAGTATTCTTCATACTTAAAGAATTTTTCAGAAATAACTTTACTACAGGGATCGCATAGGGATTCAGGGTAAAAAATATGGATTCAGGATAAAAAATATGGATTCAAGTGAGGCTAAACATATAGCATGCGAATCGATATGAATTATGTTCAAAATACATTTTATTACCCTTTAAAAAGAAAAAAAAATGCACCCGCATTAGGGTAAAATGTTCAAAATACTGGGACCATTCATTTAATGAGAGAGGTCCCTTGTTTGAATGGAAAGACTCAGGCCCCTTCACAAAAATAAAAGGAAATCATGTTATGCATAAAATACAAGAACCCTTCATAAAATCAGTCCCCCCCTTTTTTTCTGGATACGAGTGAGATTAGCGATACAGAGTCCTTCGCAAAAATGGGATAGGGCCCGTGTTTTAATAAAAAGGCGCAGGCCCCTTCATAGAAATCCAATTGATTCACGTTATGCATAATATACAAGAACCCTTCATAAAATCAGTTAATAACTCCCCCTTTTTTCCCCTTCGGCCAAAATTAGATTACAGGGCCCCTTCCTAAAATCAGTTATCCCCACCATTTTTTGGATACGAGTGAGACTAGCGATACAGAGGCCTTCTCAAAAATGGGATAGGTCCTCTGTTTGAATGGAAAGGCGCTGAACCCTTCACAAAAATCCAATGGATTCTAGCGATACAGAGGCCTTTTCAAAAATGAGTTAGGTCCCCTGTTTGAAAAAAAAGCCCTAAAACACTTCGCAGAAATCCAATTGATTCACGTTATACATAAAATACAAGACCCCTTCATAAAATCAGTTAATAACACCCCCCCCTTTTTTTTCCCTTTCGGCCGAGATTAGACTACAGGGCCCCTTCCTAAAATCAGTTACCCCACCCTCTTTTAGATACGAGAGGGACTCGCGATACAGATGCCTTCTCAAAAATGGGATAGGTTCCCTGTTTTAATAAAAAGGCACAGGCCCCTTCATAGAAATCCAATTGATTCATGTTATGCATAATATACAAGAACCCTTCATAAAATCAGTTAATAACCCACTTTTTTACCGCTTTGGCCAAAATTTGGCTACAGTGTCCTTTCTAAAATTAGTTATCCCCCCTTTTTTTCTGGATACGAGTGAGACTAGCGATACAGAGGCCTTTGCAAAAATGGAATAACTGTTTGAATAATAAGGCCCTTTCCCAAAATTCGAATGGATCCAATTCATGTTACGGAGACGCTTCATAAAATCTGCTAAGAGTTAGTTTACCCAACAGGTGAACCTGTTTTTAAGCCATGAGTCATGCGAAGGCGGGGATTAGGAATCACTTCAGGACATTATCTGTCATGTGGGCTATTCTTAAATCCTAACTGTTTGCAGAAGTCTGTATATCTATACTCTATATCAGTTTACTCTCAGGTCAGTTTGCATTTTCTAATATATTGTTAAAAGTTTGCTAGTTTCTGTGGGATAAAATAACAGTAATAACATTTGATATGTCCTACAGACGGAGTACTAACTCAGAATGAAATAAACGCAATTTTGTTTAATTCATCGTCTGATGAGGATTCATTAGATGAGACTAGCCCCGAAAACTGTGAAGAACAGAGTGATGATGAAAATGAAACATCTGTTATATGCCCGGTATCAGTTGCCCGGTAACCTTTATCAGTTGAAAGCGAATCAGAAAGTGCTTCTGAAGATGATAATAATACAGATGATAGTACTGAATTCAGCTGGACATGTGATGTAGAAAATGAAAATGAAAATCAATCATTTTCTGGTAATCCTGGGCCTATACATGATTTGCTGATACATTCATCTGCAATTGACTATTTCAGTCTGCTTTTTACAGATAATATGTATGAAGAACTCCATTTGAATACAAACAAATACGCCGATTTTTGTCAAGTTAAAAAAAAAAGACAAGCACTGGACAGCTGTTAATAATATATCAGAAATTAAAGCATTTTTTTGCATTATACTCATAATGAGTTTGGTAAAAATGTCTAAACTTAGAGACTATTGGAGCACAAATCCGATACTTGGGCATGAATTAATTAAAAAGATTATGCCGAGAAATCGTTTTTTCAAACTTTTGCAGTATTTTCACGTGTCAGACAAGACTCGGGAACTGCAAAAAGATAACCCTGATTTTTCGTATCTGCAGAAAGTAGAACCTCTCCATACGACTCTAAAAAACAATTTTCGGCAACATTTCAATCCTTACAAAGAACTGGCTATAGATGAAGCACTTTTGAAATTCAAAGGGAGGTTAGGAATTGTCCAATATATGCCTCTCAAACCAGCGAAACGAGGAATAAAATTCTGGATGCTATGTACATCATTCCTTGGCTATGTATACAACTTTGATTTATATTCTGGTAAAAAACAGAATATGCATAGAACATCAAATGGATTGTGTCACGACGTAGTCATGCATTTAGTGAAACCTATTAAAAACAAGTACCATGAATTATATTTCAACAGGTTTTTTACCAGCGTACATCTTATGAACAACCTTATGAAGAAAGGATTTTATGGATGTGGTACTGTAATGTCAAACCGACGTCATTTACCAAAAGAACTGTCGAAAACCAAACTAGAGAACCAAGGATCGAGTACAGTGTTCCAGTGTGAGGAAAATAAAAATTTGCTTTGTACTGTGTGGATGGATAAGAAACAGATATACATGCTTTCAACAAATGTAAAACATGATATATGCAAAGTAAATAGACGCAAGGGAGCAGAAATAAAGGAAGTAGACTGCCCTCTTTCTGTCTCAAATTATAACAAATATATGGGTGGTGTAGATTTAGCAGACCAAAAACGAAAATACTACACATAGCACGTAAATCTCTAAAATGGTGGTATTACCTATTTTGGTTTTTATTAGATACCACTATAATCAATTCCTACATTATTATGACTACGACAAATTTTCCTTTGCCAAAGTACCCGATGAAACTGAAAGATTTTAAGCTATTGTTGATAAAGGAACTTGCTTCAGATTTTACATCTAGAAAACGTGCTATTAACATATCTGAAGCTGCGTTGGAACACTCACATAAACGTAGAAAAATCAGTGGCAGAAAAAGAACATGCGTATTATGTCGCAAAAATAATAAAAAAACGATGTCTGGATGCTCTATTGAAAGTACGTGGGAATGTGAGCAATGTAGTATCTGCCTTTGTGTAAAATGTTTTCAGAATAATTAGTAATTTTAAGTTTAAAAAAAAATTGTTCAACTGTTTCACACAAAATTTTTATATTATTCAAGTTTAAAATTACTCCAGTGTTTAAAGCATTATTATTTCTATAAAACCTAAATGATGTGGAGAAAATATACCATAAAAGTTTTTTGAAAAAAAAAAACAGCAATTTGTAAAGTTCAAATAATGGATATTCTTCGTCATCATAAAACACTTTGCCAGCGTGAAAATTGGGCTGGAACAGTGTGCTACTTGTGAACGATATTTTATGTACTGGTATTTTTTCCTATGGCAATGCAGACAAGACAGATTTGTCTGGAGAAGGAATGCCTTCTGTGGAAGACTTTCGGAGGATAAGTGTGTTGTATTTTGATGGCATGATAGAAAAGCAAAAAACAATAACTTCCTTTTGTTTATTTACAAATGTAACACATTTTATATTGCATGTTTTGGGAATTTGTACGTAAAAAAAATATTTGAAAGCCTTTAAATAAAAGCAATTTTAAATTTACCTGAAATAAGTATAATGAATTTTTTTATTTGAAGATTATATGGTAGTATTGTATTATTAATTTTGAATGCTATAAAAATGGGGAATTTTTTTTCGCCTGTCATCTTCAAAAGGCACTTGTACATCTATCACTCTTATACCATGATTATTTGTGTTTAACTTATCAGATTTAAGTACTAATAAACAGTGAAAATATACCCCCCCCCCCCCCCCCAAAAAAAAAAAAAAAAAAAAAGGTTGTAAATCGGTTTGTCATTTCACCTTCATGTATTTTCAATTTTAAAATTTACCAAGGAAGGTATGTATATTTTAAATTATTATAATATTGTTATAAATTACTGAGCATAAGTAAGAGTACATTTACATTTATATGCACTAAAAAGTAATAACCATGTTAATTAAAATAACACATCTGCAAAGAATTCTAATAACTGTCTCATATCTAGTGCCATTAGATTTTGGAGAGAATACGCAATTGCATATCATTAAAAAAAAAGACTTAAATAGGGTGAATACATTGAAAAGCCTCAATAGGTGTGTGTGGGGGGGGAGGGGTGGAAGGGATTGAGTTGATGAAAATAATATAATTGATCTTTACAACACTGAAATTTTTGATAAAATAACATATCAGTAGCAATAATTTAAATATGTAAAATTGAAGCATTAATAGCAATAATAGAAAAGTCTTTTGAAATTACTTTTATTCTAAAATAAAGGAGGAAATTATAAAAGGATAGATAATAATGTAACTGCACCAAAACGCAATTTCTAAGATGGATCTTTAAATTGTTGATAGGCTATATAATACATGTCTCAAAAATAAAAATCCTAAATATTGTCGAAATATTTAAAAACATATTTTACTCGAGCTCTTATACTATATCGAGTAGTTTACTAATCAGAAATTAATTTAACACAATATGAATATTTTATTAATAAATATACGTTTCTTTGCTAATTCTCGACTGTAAATATGTTATTTTCACCAGTTTAATCCATCCTGAATAGAAATATATGCTAAATATATTAATAAACAGAAAACATTATTAACGTTTTTGAAGAGGAAAACCTTCAATATTGTTCTATTGTTCCACATTATCTGCTAGCATACACTGGAGAAATTGGCACATTTTTATGACTGGAAAGTCGGGGAATGTGCGGGGTCGTGGGTATAACATGTTGGTGTAGTCATGTGCAAAAGTGGAATAATAGAATATTTAGCACGGTTCACCAGTTCTATTCAAAAGGAATGGGAGAAGTACACCACTTCTTAGTAGGCCTGTAACATGTGTCAGTTAGATGAACTTTTGACAGAAAGTTATCTTAAAAGAGGGGAATGAAAATTTGAGGCGGTTGTCTGGGGTTCTGAAGATTTTCATTTTGAGACTGCTTGGGAATTAAAGAGTTAAAGGTTTCATAAAAGAGCATCTTCTTTAGACTTCAGAGAAAAAAGAAAGAGGAATGCAGTAACATAGGACTATTTTACTGCTATTGCTCCTAACCTAATCTTTCATTGATTTTGTGTTTAAATAGAGGCCCATATTACAAAGCATTGAAACTGTTGAGAATGACATTTTATGCTGCTTACTTATACTTTTCTTTAATTTGTTTTTACACAACATTACTTTACCTAAAGACAAGTGGTTTTCTATAAATCTTCTCAGTTTTTTAAATACTCTGGAAGGGATTTTAACCCCAAACTTGCCCCCTTTGCTAAGCTAGTGCAATAGGTGTACAGAATTCAATAGTCAAAATATGGTATGACATGCACTTTATATAGGCTACTTCACTCAGGCGAATAAACTCGCTCACTAATGTTAATCCTATGGGAGAAATATTTTACGATATCTCATTCGCATTTCAATATTTTTAAATGAATTTTTTTTTGCATCGGATAGCTGAAGTCAATCTCTATGCTGGGCTTTTTTTACTTTTTGATTTTTGTTGCAGTTTTTTTTATTGAGTACTTCTCCATTATCCTGTTGTAACTTTGTTAAAAAATAAATAAAAATGCAAATTTCTCTAGATACCAAAAAAGAAAAAATTAAAACCAGCACTGGAAAACTTAAAAGAAATATTTCATAAGTTAAATATATCAACTTTAACATTTCCAAACTTTTAAAATAGAAAATAGCAAAGATGTTGTATCAATGTGTTCTGTCACACATATGTTAATATAAATGGTTGTTCACATGGATGCTTACATTCCCTTCAAATCAAATACATGGTTGTTTACATATCTACAAATCTTATGTAATATTTCTGTTCTCAGTATCCGTTTTTCTAAGCAAATAAAAAAATGTAGAACGATAAATGAGATATTATATGAACGGATTTTGAAGCGGCTTCTGACATAGTACACTCATATTTCATCAGAACATTTATTTTGATAAAAATTGCAAATAATTAAAAATTAAATTGGTATTGTTTTAATAAATGAAATGAAAGATTTTCTTCAAATTAGTACTGTCACAAAAATAAAATACCGCAACAATGGTTATACAAAAATATTAAATAAAGATAGAGTGGGACATAGCTGCTGCACAGGTTTATTTTACATTTATGATTAAAAAGCAAAATTCAAATTGAAATGCTCAGTTTTTTTTTGTCCCATGTTTTTTTTTTCTGAAACAAATAGTGTCACCCTCTTATGCAGTTAAAATATTATTGATATATATATATATATATATATATATATTTTCATTTGCTATCTTTGGTCAGTTTTTACTGTAATTTTAATAAAATAAATGAGATGATGTTCTGGCTAGACTAATGTTGTTTGCCGGTATTTTTAGTCCTTATTTTTTTAGAAGTTTAAACTTGCATCTAAAAATATTAGACTGTAATGCGAAATCTTCACATGGGTCTATTGGTTAAATACATAATTGTGACATTTAGCAATTTCAATTGCAATGAAATTGATAGAAACATGTATGAAAAGTATTACCCTGATCTTTGCATTTTTCTCTTAATTTTGTAATTGCTCCTTTTTATAAAGCCAACAGCACTATTATTTGCAGAATAAACTTACTTTTAATAAAAAACTTTATTCCGTCAAAATTTTTATAAATGAGTTTAAAATATCAGCCATGAAGATTGTATCGAGCATAAAAATTATTTCAAGAAACTGCTCGCTTATTAAAAATATAACAAGTTATAACACCTTGTAATAATATACTTCTTTTAATTACTAATAGACATAAAACGAAAACTTTTTAAACAGTTAAATAAGTTTTATGAGACTGTTGACATGTTTCGGCTCCACTGGAGTCATTATCAAAACAAATAAAAATATCTATGAAGTTATTATTTAAAATGCCATCATAATCATGACATTTCAAATAACTTCATAGTCTGTGCAATTCTAGAATTTTTTTTGTTTTGATAATAACTCCAATCGAGCCGAAACATGTCAATAGTCTCATAAAACTTATTTTACTGTTTACAAAATTTTTATTTTATATCATTTAGCAATTAAAAGAGCTATATCAATGACTTTTTTAAGTACATATGTCTGCAAATGAAAATTGGGTACTTCACAGTTAGCCGGGCACCAGTGAAATATACACATATACATACATATATATAGACACACACATATATATATATATATATATATATGAAAGAATAAAAAGTAAAACCCTTTTTAAAATGCAAATTTAAAATTCAAAACTTAAAACCCCAAAACATTTTTTCTAATTTCATAAATCTAATTTGCCCCTGATACCTTCGTTTTTCTGCATCACAATTATTACTTTCAGGCATCATTTTTTATCTCTCCTTAAGATTAAAAGTGCTGACTGTTACGCTTTTTGTAAGTGCTTGTGGCTTGGGTTGGGCATCCAGATGCTGCAGTAGCTGACCTGGTGTAAATACCCGGGCAAATGCAATAGCTAAGTAACCAATTAAATGTCTGTCAACACCTACTCTTAGGAGTGCACTCTAGCAAAAAATATTGAAGTTAGGCTACAACAAAAAGAAGGAGCATGCATTTTTCGTGGCTTTTCGGCCGCTTCTGACTGCTATGAGGACCCACTTCCTGAAAATATCGTTCTCGGGGCCTGTTTGAACGTAGAAGCCACGTAGACACCAGCCCAAAACTGACATCTCTAATGGGGCTTTTAAGTCCACGATGTAACACGCCCATGATGTCCACGTAGCTGTCGGCTCTACAAACCCCTGGGTCTGGCTTGGTAAAAAAGAGACTGTATTTATAAAGGAATAAAAAAGTCAGACTCCAGGAATGAACTCTATTATTATTTTAACGGCCACGACACGACGTCGCCCTAGGGCTCCTATAATACAGGCTGAATCATCAAACATTTTGATGCCCATTTACCGTTTGTTGCCCATTGTTGCCTATGAGGCGAGAAATGTTTAATCGATTATCGAGTTACAAAATCACTTAAAATGGACGGTTGTTTCGCATAAAATTGTTCTAATCTGTCAAGGAGTGGATTTAGAATATTTAAAATCCATATAAAGGAAGAAAGGCTGAATAATTTGTCTATAAATGCTAGAAGAATAGATCAAGATTGAAGAATTTCGCCAAATGTCACGCCAACCACATCACTTGTATACAATAAACCGGTTCTTAGAGTCCGATATGGTATATTGCAGGACGAGTGAGAAAAGCCTGATTGTTAAGGCTCCTCTTCAGTAAACTTCCCGATTCCCCTCGCTAATGTTATTCCTATGGGCGTAGGATGCATTCGTATTTTTAAAATATCTCCTCGGAAAATTAATATTTTTAACTTCTGTTTTCTTTGTATTGTTCTTAAAGAATGTCTCTTTTTTTCTTAGTTATCAAAATATTTTTAAATTATGTGTTTAATTTACATTTTTTTGTTTTAAAATCTTAATAAGATTTTAACGTTTCATATAAAATTAAGTATATATTTTAGAAAAAAATTGACAACTAAGAAAAAAAGAGACATTCTTTAAGAATAGTACAAAGAAAACAGAAGTTAAAAATATTAATTTTCCGAGGAGATATTTTAAAAATACGAATGCATCCTACGCCCATAGGAATAACATTAGCGAGGGGAATCGGGAAGTTTACTGAAGAGGAGCCTTAAAGAGAGAGAAAAAAAATCTTATTCACCCCCCCCCCCACCCTCCATGTCTATATACTCCACCTTATTTATTTTTTGGATGGGGGGAAGGGGTATTTATTTAGTTACATTTATTTACTGTTGTTAAAAAGTGTAGAAAAAGGACTTTCTTTAATCAAAATTGAGATAACATTAAAAGAAAACAGAAATTATTCGAAATGCAGAAGGTTCTTATTCTTCACCATTATTATTATTTTTTAATGAGGATTATTTTACATGCGATTAAATTGTAAAAACTGAATATCTGACATACGAAATTTATTCCCTAGAATATTAGCATTTTAAGACTCTTTTATTAATAACAAATTATATCACAACTTAACTTCATACTGAAAATAATAAAAAATATAAGTCCAATACATGTGAATATATATTTTCACATTAAATCAAATTTAGAATTAGTTAAATTTATATTATCACTCTTAATTATTCATGTAAAGCAAAGCAATAAATATTAATTGATGAAAATGAATTTTTAATTTTAATATAGTATTATGCAAAAGCATAATTACATCTTTTTTTTTTACTTTTTAATGTATGGTGCTATTAAATATCTTAGCTGTTTATTCTTATATTTTTGCATGTGATTAAGTAACTAAATTCACTTGCCATCTACGCGATAAGATGCCAAGTCAAGCGTCCGCTTGAGCAATTAAATGGAGGCGCGAGTCAGCCCGGTATATAGGAGCTTTACGTCGTCCCGGTCCCAGAAACTACGCACACGTAACGTAAAAGGATGATACCAACTCCATTATTATTTCAACGACCATGACATGACGTCTTCCTGGTCCCGGAAACTATTCAAATTTCTTTAATTGCTCTGGATATTATTTCTCCTACTTTGTAGTCAGTGATTTTGACTTGCATGTAATTGAATGTATTCCCTTTTAAGCAGAACCGTTGCTTTTAATATGCACCATGAATGCACTTTTTTAAAATTGAAATATTAGTTTCAAATCTAACAATTTATGTTTCTGAAAGTTGTTCAGATATTTGTAAGTACATTCTTTACTATAACTGCAAAAGAGTTTCCACATATGAAACATAAAATTTCAGATTTTATTTGACTATAAAAGTATTGTAAATTGTCAATCTGTGATGTTCATCTTTAATTAATAATGCTTATTCACACTGGAAAAGAGCTCTAACCTAATTTAAAAAATCTTAAAATGTATGTGAGTACGAATATTTACACTATGGTTATTTTAAACTTTCAAACGTGTATGTGACGCGGAGCTTCTTCCCAAAATTATGGTATTTATTTTTGTTTTTTAAATTATAATTATCGTTAAGCAGTGCCACATTTTAATATTTTTCTATATATTTTTTAATATCTAATGAATACTGTACATTATATGGTAATGTGATATAAATCAAAGACAGCAGTAAAATAAAGTGTCAGTTTCAACATAAAACACATACCATTTTTATTAAAAATATAAAATTTTATAAATCATTAAATTTTCATATTCAAGATCTGCTCTTTATAGCTTTCAAATATGTTATTTTTGGTTGCACAATATTTTATAGCTGAAATGTTAAAATGAGTTAGATCTTACCACGTACATATACCGTAATTTGCAGCATATAATCCTCAGTTCAAACAATCATGTTTGGACCCAGAAATTTTATTTAATAATTGAAGTCAAATATTTACAGCGATCTAGTAATTACATTAAATAATATTTCTGGCTCGTAATATGATTGTTTCAACTGCGTATTATATGACAGAAATTATGGTACTATACTTTCTGAAGCTTGCCATCTGTAACACCAAGGCAATGTTGATAGATTGTGATTTTTTTTTAAATTCAAAATAGCTACCAAATTTTATGACTAGTAATCGTTGCTTTATTTCATTACAAAATATGTATCATTAAATAAAGCTAATATTGCTATTCTGAAATAGTGGTAGATATTTTGAATAAAACTTTTCACCAACTATTGTCAAGTCATTCAACATGGTAACTCCACAGACAGGGTTAGTGCAAGTGTGTTCATGCAAATTGCATTTTTTTGTATCAAACATGAACTAAAATAAACATAGGGGAAATACAGAGGACTCACCAAACCACAAATAAGTTAATGGCAGGCCAAATGTGGACCACGGGCACACGTGTTTATGGTGAAAAATTGCATTCTGGTATGACTAACTTATAAAAATAAATTCTATAAAAGATAAAATTCCTAAGTTAGTTAAGATCAAATCTCAAATTATGAGAGTCTAGATAAGCACTTACACTTTTTGGAAAATTTCTTTTTGCATATATCCCGCACAAAAAGATTCTTGTCTGTATAAATTAGCAGATGGCTATTTAATACAATCTTTTGAGAGAATTTCTCTAGTTGCATATCTCACACACAAAAAATTTTTCACTAGTATGCATTAACAGGTACTTTCTCAGAGTGCTCTTCTCAGAAAATATCTTGTTGCATATCTCACATGCAAAAAAGGTTTCTCACCAGTATGGATTATCAGATGCCAGCTTAACGCACTCTTTTGAGAGGATTTCGTGTTGCATATCTCTCACACAAAAGATTTCTCACCAGTGTGAATTACCAGATGCTTTCTCAAATTACTCTTCTCAGTAAATTTTTTGTTGCATATCTCACATGCGAAAGGTTTCTCACCAGTATGAATTAACAGATGGCTACTTAACACATTCTTTTGAGAGAATTTCTTGTTGCATATCTCACATGCAAAAGGTTTCTTTCCAGTATGAATCAACAGATGCCTTTTCAGGTTACTCTTATCAGAAAATTTCCTGTTGCATACATCGCATGCAAAAGGTTTCTCACCTGTATGAAGTAACACGTGGCTGTTTAAGTAATCCTTTCGAGAGAACTTCTTGTTGCAAATCTCACACACAAAAGGTTTATCACCAGTATGATTTAACAGATGTCTGCTTAATGCACTCTTTTGAGAGAATTTGTTGTTGCAATTCTCACACACAAAAGGTTTCTTACCAGTATGAATTAACAGATGCTTTTTCAGGGTACTCTTATCAGAAAATTTCCTGTTGCATACAGCACATGAAAAAGGTTTCTCACCATTGGTATGAATTAACAGATGGTTGTGTAAGTATTCCTTTCGAAAGAACTTCTTGTTACAAATCTCACACACAAAATGTTTCTCACCAGTATGACTTAACAGATGCCTGCTTAACACACTCTTTTGAACAAATGTCTTGTTGCATATCATACACACAAAGGATTTTCTTTGGAGTAAGTTAGAGGATCCTTTTCCAAAACGCTCTTGTAATAATATAGTTTGTTCCATATTTTACAATTTTAATACTTTTGTCTGCTTTGCATGATATCACAGTGACCTTTTTTCTTTAACTAACTTTATGGCTTTATGCATCTGCAATAAATAAAAGTATGGTAATCTATAATATTTTATAATTAATCAAAAACATAATTAAGAGCTAATATCTTCTCACAGGAAATTAAAATGACTGTAGAAAACTGAATTCAGATGCGTTTTGCAACATAGTATTAAAACTATAATTATTTCTAAAATGGATAGAGGAAGAAATAAATTATAAATAACAGTTTCTCATAAAAAAATAAATCAATTAGTAGAAACAGCATAAAAATAACTTGGAGAATAAAACAGTTGCACTCGTTGAAAATAAAACCTGAAATAGACATTTCATTATAGAGAATTTGAGGCCCTAGAGTCAGATGGGATAAAATAAGGATAGTTTCAAAAATAAATTTATAAAAAATACAACATTTAATTTTTTGCAATTGTTTTGTACATTTGTGTGTTACATGTATCTATTAACATTTTTCAATGAATTACAAAATATTTGTTGTTATATTGTTATATTTAGTAGCCATTTTTAATTTTTAATGACATGACTTGGTTGTAATGATGACAAAAACTTCAGTTTTAAAGTAAAAAAGTACTTATTTTTTACTTATTTATCCATTGTACACCATAAAACACTTATTCAAGAATAACTGTCTGCACTTTTTATTACAAAATAACATAAAATTATTATTTTAGAGCAAAAAAATGTACGCGGGGTAAAATTGTATTATTGCAGTATTAAGTAATAATTGCAGTATTAAGCTTAGCAAAGAAATCACAATTTTTTGATAATTTTATATATATATATATATATATATATATATATATTTATGCACATTTGACATTCAAACAATATAGTGATCTAAAACTATTTCCTTTAATAAGTTCATTAAAAAAGAATTAATTGTGATAAGTTAATATACACTCAAAAGCAAAGCATGCAACTTTCAAGCTTTATGCTTATTTTGTACCAATTGTTACACAAGAAATTTTAAAAAGTGACAGGAAAAAAGAAGAGAAATTAGAAGACCGAAATAATAACTAAATCATGGTAAAAGTCTTATTAACAAAATTATTAATTATTTAGAAGATGTTTGTTTCTTTAGAAAAGGAAAACTTATCTAATTTAAATGCAATAATAGAAGACAAACAATCAGAATCGGATTTTAGGATAAAGTTTTTGAACAAGACCACAAACTGGATATTTCTTGCAATCACAATAATCAGGAATAGATAGTTAACACCACAAAAAAGAATGGATGTTCCTATTTGATATTTCTGTAAAAGATGGCGTGTTTGATGTATCACAAATGGCAGCTGTTTTTTTTAATCCACTCATGAACCATAATATAGACTATTTCTTGTCGTAAGTCTGTTTTTTAATATTTTCAGCATTCTAAAGAACATTTTTACTCAGATTACTGTGCAATTATTTATTTAATTTAAGAAATACAAAGCTGTATATAAGTATACTGATTTTACCCCACGGCATAGGGTAAAATAGTAAAATGACAATGTGTTTTAACTCTCTGGCTGTCCCGCAAAAAAGCTAAATTGCAATGTTGTTTTCCCTGTATATTATTTTAAATGCTAAAAAAAGGTGATTTTTCAAAAATTATACTAAAAACTTAATTATATATATATATGAATGTAAACCGTGAGAGTATTAATCATTACCTAATGTATTAAAACTTCATTATATACGTAGAATTAAATTAATTTAAAATATGCTTATATTGCAGTAAAACCTGGAGCTTAGTGAACATAATTAACATGGGCTTGTTAGTAAGAGGGTTCAAATACTATTATCAGTAATAATTTGTATTTTTGTTGTTGAAATTGTCCTGGAAATGTTTGGAACAATGTTCATTTGAATGTTCTGTGTAATTTTTTTGCAGATTAAAATAATATTTTTTTTGGCAAACTAAGTATGAACAAGAAAAATGCTGTTTTTATAACTATTTTAGCCCACCTGTGGCTACAAAACAATTGTGATGGAGGACTTTAGGGACATTAGAGAGGTTGAAATCAGACAAAGAAGAGAAGTTGAAACTGGTGTGAAACAATAAGAACTAAAAGATCTTCTTAAAACACCATAAAAAAAACTTTTAAATGCACATTTAAAAGTTTTTTTTATGGTGTTTTAAGATCTTTTAATTCTTATGAAATCACAGTTAAATACGAATCCTCACCTGGTTCAAAGTCTAATAACAATTTTAAGTCACATAACTGATGTGCAGAAAGTTGGGTCGATATTATGCTGCAGTAAAACTGACCAATATATACAGTTGTGCACATGGAGGAATTTGATCAAACCCCTAACATAGTTAAGGGTCTTCCTCACTGAAGCCACTGTAAGAATGGTATCACAGCCAAATGCACACATTTAGGTGGTCTATATTCGAGTGTTCGATCAGCATATGATGTACCACTCATCTTCCATCACACGAGGAAGTGTCTGAAGGAGGATATGTTACATTGACATGCTCATTCGGCAGCAAATTAATTGAGGCTGTTTTAATAAGGATGTTTTCTAATCCAAACTGGCTACTTCTGACACATTACTGAAATCAGTTTTGTTTATTAATGCATAATATTGGCTCTCATACATAAACTGTGAAATCAGAGGATTTTCCATAAAATTCTGTATTAGTTGGTCTTTTGAACCAAATTTCTAGTCACAGCAGTTTGACAAAAGTTGTTATCAGCTAATCAGTATTAATTCCATATTGAATTAATTTTTATGGATAAAAGGAAAACTGTTCGATCAGTTCAGTAGTTATGTCTGCAAGTGTCATGCAGTTATATTTAAAAAATGAATCAGTAACAGGATTCATACTCATTTTCCCAAAACATCCTGTGAGTAATTTTCCATAATTGCACTAATTTTTCCATATAATCAACAAACGATGAAGTATGCAGAATAGCAGTGATTGTGTGAACTTAAAATACGGATTGGACATTTTTTGGGAAGAAATTGCTGATTTATTCCCTGAGATTTTAACGTCAATTTCCCTGAGGAGTACAAACCCTTTATAATACAATCTTAGAAAGTTTTAGTGAAGAGAAAAAATATTTTTCTTCCTGTTGCCATACCTTAAAAAGAAACTTAACAAATATTATTATTTTTAAAATCTCTTACCACACGACTCAACAATAAATATTTGTTTGTGAGAATAAAGTAATATTTTTAGTCATGAAAAATGCCTTTTTTCTTTCCTAATGTTAATCTTAAAAAGAAAGTGAACCAGGGTTAGAAAATAATAACTCTAAGTACAGCATCAAATGACACCTACAATTTTTTTTCTAGGTGCCATACTACAATTCATGGTTGCAATTTTATGTTATATCATATTTTCTCATTTATTTTCCCATCCATGATAACAAAAATATTGTTTTTATTTTTAAAAGTAGCTTTCTATAAATGTGTAAAACCTGATTATCAGAATTTTAGAAAAATGTTTAACTTATTCCTTTATAAAGCTAACATGCATATAAAAAAGATTATCAAGCAATTATGTCTAAAGAAAGAACTAAGTTGGTGTCTTCAGGTTTTGCGAATTCTTTACATACGGTGCATAGCATCAAATTATCATCTTGAATGAGCCATGGGTTCTATTGCATTAAAGTTGGATTGCCCACTTCTTTTCAAATTGTTCTAGAATTTGCATTGCTAGAATCCAGCAGTTTTTTATTTTCTTCACTTATTTTCAAACGTTTACTTTGTTAATGTAAAGTAGGAAGATACATCGTGTTTTGCCATTTTAAAACGCACATGGCCAAGCTTTCAAACACGGTGTGCAAGAATTTTAGGTGCGTAATCTCTAAGGTCAGTTTTATCAGTTGTTTCATCATTAGTTAAAGTGAAGTCAACTTAGAGGTGATTGACAGGTGCAAGGAAGTTTAACCGGTCAATTCACCAGCAAACTTCAACTTTTGTTTAAACTTCTGGTTGAGAAACGTTAGGTTAGCAAATATAACTGCTGGTTAATATTTGGAATTCATTGTTAACTTCAGAGGGGCAGTTACTCAACCTAAAGTTTAAATGAGCATATCTGATTGGCCAAGGGGCTGATATAGCAATATATGATGTAGCACTTGAGTTGATGAGTTGTGTCCTAGCAGCAGTTTTCAATAACGAAAGAAAACCTAGTATTGAAAGTGCATAAGAGGTGCTTATTTTTTAGAATGAAAAAGCTGTTAGGATTTGTGATCCATCAGAGCAGCAATAAATAGAAGATTACTGAATTCATCAGATTATCGTTAGTTTAATGATAAATAATAAAAATATACGTGACACTACATACTTCGTGCTACTAAGAACAGGTAAACATCTATGACACTGATGCCAATAATCTTGACATAAACATAGTGTTGCCACATGACAAAAATAAGTATTAACAAATAAATATGGAGGATATAATCACACAGTTAAGGTATTTATAACACTTCCCCTTGATTAGATCTCCATTATTAGTGTTTCAGTCCTATACTGAGTCTATGATTTTGTATAATTGTCCTGGTGACACTCTTGGTCAACATATCTGAAGCATTTGATTTTGATGGCACATATGTAAAGGTTAGCAGTTTTTCCTCTACCTTTTCACGTAGAAAAAAATGTCTGAGTTCAATGTGCTTGTTACGATCTGATTTAACCTGATTTTTGGCTAGAGCAATAGCACCTTGATTGTCCACAAATATATTTTGAGGAGTGTTCAAGAAATGTTCATCCAAAATTTCTTGCAAAAGTTTTGATACCATAATGCCTCTTTTGCAGCATGGCACATTGAAACATATTCTGCCTCAACTGTAGACAGAGCAGTTGTCCGCTGCTTCTTGCTGCTCCATGACACAGCCCCACCTGCAAGCAATATAACATAACCACTGAATGATCGCCGATCAACTCTATCGCCAGCCCAATCAGAGTCACAGAATATTTCTAGCTTCCTTCCTGTCTTTTGTAAAGTTAACTTTAATTCCTTGGTATGAACTAAATAACGGAGTATATGTTGTATACCAGACCAGTGTTCCTTACTTGGACAATTATTGAATTGGCTCATGTAGGTTGTAGCATATGCTAAGTCGGGTCTCGTTCCTCCTGCTAGGTACAAGAGTCCCCCTACAGCCTGTCTATATTTTAATGCTCCTTCAGCATTCAACATACTATCCTTGGTTGCTGGTAAATATGTCATGCCTGGATCTAGAGGTGTTGATGCTCCTTTAGCATTTAACATACCAGTTGTTTGTAACAGCTCAATTGCATAAGCACTTTGGTCGAGAGTCATGGAACCATCTTTATTTCTGTTTATTCTAATTGAAAGTAAATGATTTATTTCTCCTAGATCCTTGACTTCAAAAACACTTCCAATATTGTTTTTGAATTCTTGAATAGTGGAAACTTCACTAGACATGACAAGGAGATCATCGACATACACACCTACAATCAATTTCCTTTTCTTATCAAAGTAAACACAAGGATCTGCTCTTGATCTTGTCAGTTTTGCTGATTTGAGAAATTTATCGAGGCATATGTTCCACTCTCTTCCAGACTGATGCAGACCATACAGGCTCTTTTTTAACAAACAAACTTCTGCACTTGGTTTTTCACATAGATTCACAGGTGGCAGTTCCATAAAAACTGTCTCACTTAATTTCCCATTCAAATAGGCTGCGGTTATATCAAGCTGATGAACATGCCAATCTTGTTCGACTGAGAATGCGAGCAAAGTTCTAATAGATTTTGATTTTATCACAGGGCAGAATGTCTCTTTGTAGTCGATTCCTTCTACCTGGGTATAACCACGGGCCACTAATCGTGCTTTATATCTTTCTATGTATCCATCTTTGTCATATTTTTTCTTGAAAATCCACTTGCATTTCACGACTTTTCTTTCTTTTGGTCGAGGGACTATATTCCAAGTTTCATTTCTTTCTAAATTTTCCAATTCTTCTCCCATGGCTACCTTCCACTTCTCAGCATCAGCACTAGTTAATGCTTTTTCCAAAGTTTCAGGATCATCTTTCTTGGAAGCCCTTAGGTCTTCACACACAGATTTCTTCAATTGTCAACTGGACTCCCCTTCACTTGTTGCTTTATTTATTTCTGGAGAAATTTCTTCACTTATCTCTGAGTCTTCCATAATGTAATCTTTTGTCCACTTTGGTGCAGATATTTGTCTTTTGGGTCGACTTTCCTTTTGCGGTATGTCTATCACTTTCTCTTCTTCCAGTTGCAAATCTTCACCTACTGTAACTTCATTTTCATCATTGTAAGATTTTCTTTCAGTAGCTTGAGGAGATGGCAATGTTATCACATTCTCTGACATGGAGGGTTTCTCTTCGAATATGACATCTCTGGAACAGATGACGGTCCTTGTTTCTTTGATATAAATGCGGTACCTCTCGTCTGCATCATATCCAACAAGATAGCCTTTAGTTGCCTTCTTGTCCATCTTTCTTCTTTTCTGGACTGGGATGTGAGCGTAACAAATAGATCCAATGATGCGCATGTGTTTTATTCTGGGTTTCTTACCCATCCATAGCTCATAAGGACTTGAGTTTGGCACTGAGGATTTACCTGTCCTGTTCAATATATAAATTGCAGTGCTGACGAACTCTGCCCACAGGGAATTTGGGAAAACTATTTCTTCATTTGAATGTTTCAAAGTTCGAGCCATTTCAACGACTGTTCTGTTCTCTCGTTCAGAGCTGCCATTCTGTTCTGGGGTGTATGGAGCTGTGGGTCTATGAGAAATTCCATGCTTCTTCAGTATCATCCTTATTTCTTGACTATCATATTCCCCACCATTGTCGCTGATTATCTCTTTAATATTATGCCCTAAATTCTTCGAGTGAGCTATGAAATGTTCAAGCACATCTTTCACTTCTGACTTATGTTTCAGGAAGAAACAGTATCGAAACTTTGTGTAGACATCCTTGAAAATGGCGAAGTATCGAAATTTTCTAAATTACTCATCAAATGGTCCACAAATGTCTGTAGAAATTAGTTCTCCCGCTTTTGTAGCCTTTTTTCTTGTTCCAAATTTCAACCGATGAGCCTTTCCATATACACAGGCTTCGCATAATTTCATGTCAGGTTTAACTTTGACATTAAATTCCTTTTCAATAACCGATTTAATGTGCTATTTGTCTTGGTGACCCCAACGTTCATGATAAAGTTGAAGAATTGAATCTGTGCTTACAGCCAAGTTTATATCGATTTGGGTCTCTGGAGCTAATGTCTTCATAGCAGCTTTGAAAAGACCACCTCCAAAATTTCGTGAACCATGTAGGACTGCTTCACCATCAATTTTTAAATAACAATCTTTGAATGTTGATTCAAATATACTGTTCTGGTTTCTATCCTGGGTTGCTAATACAGAAAACAAATTTTTGCTAATTTCTGGAACATACCAGACATTTTCTAGAAATTTTGTTTGGTTCTTTCCATTCACACTGGTCATTATTTTGATCGTACCTTTTCCAATTGCTGGCAATGATTTTCCATTTGCAACAGTGATGCTATGGGGGAACTCAAATTTTTCAAAATCAACAAAACAATGATTATTATTGGTGACATGCCTTGAGGCCCCATTATCAATGAACCAATCATCAGAATTTGTTTCAGCAGAAAATATCTTTTCATCTACAGCTAAAAGAGTCATATTTGCAGAAGCATTACCTTTGCCTGACCTTGTGCTTGAACCACTTGGCTTTGGTGGTTTTCCATCTGCTATCCACTTCTTGCACATTTTCACCCAGTGTCCCCTTTGATGTCAGTAATTACACTTAGTATTCTTGTTGGGAAATGATTTCTGTTTAAATTCTGAATTTACCATTAAAGTTTCTTGGTTTGAAATTTCAGTAAAATTTGTATCTTTCTTTAATTCTCTTTCATGAGTACACAACTGTGTCGTTAATTCATCTAAGGTTCTTTTTTCATCACTTAATAATAACCAACTTGATTTGAAAGAACGATATTTAAGAGGAAGAGTATCCAAAATTTTACAAATTAGCAGCATTTCTGGAAGTTTGTTTTCTTTCTTACTTTCAAGGCCACTGTTTAGATCATTCCACAAATTTTTCAGTTTTGACAGATGAGCTGTCATGTCTTCATCTGACCAATTAAATTTGAAGAATTGTAGGCATATGTTGTACAACTGATTGTCTGATGAATCTTCAAATATTTTGTGAAGCTCGAGCCACACATCTCTTGCGCTGTCGAATCTCATTACTTTTTGTAAAGTATCTTCAGTCATAGAGTTTGTAAGAACCATCATAGCACTGTTGTTTGCTTTATTATAATCCTTCAGATTTTTCTTGTACTCCTTTCGGATCGTTTCTGTTGCTTCTGCAACGGGCTCCTCCGGTTTCTTCAGCTTTCCTTCAACGACTTCTAAAGCATCTTCGTGATAATTTAATACGAATTTTATTCGATATTTCCATATCGGCCAGTCACTTTTTCCACACAATGGCTTAACAGAGATCTTTCCTTGTTCCATTTTTGAGAAATATAAAGAGTCCTGACTTTAATTCTATAACTCACGTGTTAGGCTTAAGAACTGACGCTAAATTTTATCACCGCTCTATTTCCGATTTGCACAGTTAGCGTGCTTGGGGACATAACCTGTTAGGATTTGTGATCCATCAGAGCAGCAATAAATAGAAGATTACTGAATTCATCAGATTATCGTTAGTTTAATGATAAATAATAAAAATATACGTGACACTACATACTTCGTGCTACTAAGAACAGGTAAACATCTATGACACTGATGCCAATAATCTTGACATAAATATAGTGTTGCCACATAATATGAACCATAAAAAGCAGTAATTTAGTTGCATTTGATGACTAACAACTGCTAATTTCTAACCCTGAATTGAACAAAAATAAATATTTTAAATATATTCAGTAGTCCATGCTTTTGATCAAGCATAAATCAAACTGGTGAATTTAGAGTTTCAGTAAGCCCTTTTCTTTGGTGAATTTAGAGATTTTAGAGTTTCAGTTAGCCCTTGACATAAATAGATGCTTATAACATTTTGGTGTAAATCCCAATAGGTGGTGCTGTAATTCTATTTTTTTCATGATTTTCACAATAGATATATCTCAAGAACTAATGCACAGATTTTTATCAGACTTAAGATTGAGTTAGACATTGACATCAGTTGTTGTCGATTAGGTTTTGATGTATATCTCCCAGCAGGTGTTTTTTCTATTTCGAATATTAGTTGAAGAAAAATTCCTTTCCATTGGTTTACATTTCTATTCACATCAATTTTTTCCTCATAGGGGTTTACATTTTTTTAAAAAATATAAGTACATCTATGCAAGATCCCATGACATCTCATGCTTAAAATCTACTGTAAATGCTTTGCAAGAGATTAAATATGTATTTTCTAATAATTTTAACTCATAATTACTCGTATATGTACTTTTCTTCAAAGATTGATGTATTAGATACAAGTTAACATGCACATAGATTAATCATATAAGCTTATTATATATATACAGTAGCTGGCAAACGTTTTGAGACGATATGTTTTTCTGTAAGCAAAATTTCTTAATGATGTGAATTAGTAATTTGTACCCCTTTTAAGGCTCAACAAAATGCAACATTATAATAACTGAAACATCTACATGAATTTAAGATAATTCGGAAATTCTCAAAATTACTTAAGCAAACGTTTTGAGGCGATTCAGTTCTTCTAAACTTTTATTGAAATTAAGCATCTCAATGTAACGAAATACAGCAATATTTAATATTTAGTTGCATATCCTTTTGCTTTGAGGAAAGCAGCACATCGTCTGAGCATGGAATTAACAAGGCTTTCTAAGGTGGACTGAGGGATTTTCGCCCATTCTGATTGAAAATCCTGAAGGAGTTCTGCCTTTGAAGAATGCTTCTGCGTCCCAACTTTTCTTCCGATGTGTTTCTAAAGATGTTAAATTGGATTGAAGTGAGGTGACTGACTCGACCAGTACAATTTCTCAGCTGTAATTCAATTTGTCAACATTTTGGATCATTATCCTGCTATAGAATCCATCCATGAGGCATCTTTTTACGAACATAAGGCAGAATGTGATCTTCTAAAATGTTTTTATACTTATTTTGATCCGTAATCCCATAGATATGTATGAGAGAAACATTGCCATCATGTTGGAAAGCTCCCCAGAATATTACTGATCTGTTTTCGTGCTTCACTGTTGGACGTTGGTATCGGGGATCCATTCTGGTGCCTTTTGGATGATGAGTATAATGTCGGGCATCACTTCCAAACAAATTGAAATTTGGATTCATCGCTCCAGAAGACCTTTTTCCAATCTTTAGTTATCAACATTTCATGCTCCTTAGCAAATTTCAGTTGAATTTTCCTATAATTTGCCTACACGAAAGGTTTTTTACTGGAACCCGTGCACACAATCCAGCGGCATCCAGACGATGTCTTAAGGTGTCCTTACTCACTGTGAGTTCATCTTCGGTGGTCATCTCCTTACATATTTCCACCTCCAAAATGGTGACCAATTGATTTACAGCTAAAAAAATTGAAGTTTTGGACTAGCCGAGTCAGGTCACCTAACCTCAGTCTAATTGAACAACTTTAGGAACACATCGGAAGAAAGGTCAGGACACGGACGCATTCTTCAAATGCAGAACTTCTTCAGGATCTTAAATCGGCATGAGCAAAAATCCCTATCTTCACCTTAGAAAGGCGTGTAAATTCCATGCCCAGAGGATTCCATGCCAGCAGTCTTCAAAGCAAAAGGAAATGCAACTAAATATTAAATATTGCTGTATTTTGTTACATTAAGATGCTTAATTTTAATGAAAGTTTAGAAAAACTGAATCGTCTCAGAACTTTTGCTTAGGTAATTTTGCGAATTTCTGAATTAGTTTTAATTTATGCATATGTCTCAATTCTTCTAATTTTGCATTTTGTTGAGGTTTAAAAGGGGTACAAATTACTAATTTACATCATTAAGAAATTTTGCTTACAGAAAAACATATCGTCTCAAAACTTTTGCAAGCTACTGTATACAGTCGAACCTCGTTATCCATTATTAATATTAAGACAAAACATGTTTTAAAAAGTACATTCATGTAATTCTAACTGAATTAAAGCTGGCCATGGCAGATGTCAAACCTGAGATGTTTGGACTCATGAGCCAATATTCTACCAACTGACTCATCCTGGACAACTCTCGTAAGCATAAGTAACTCAAATAATCACTTGGCAATAAACATTCAGTCTGCCAACAGGTTATATGAATGAACTATGTTGATCAGAGTTCCAAGATTGCTCAGTTGGTAGAGCATTGGCACGTGAATCCAAAAGTCCCAGATTTGATTCTTGGCCTAGATATCTGTTACTCAAATAGAAATAAATTAAATTCTTTCTTAAAATTTCCGTAATTTATAATTGAGTTAAAATTAATTTCTCAAAGCATGCTTGCAAAAATATTTTAATCTAATTTGATATACAATTGGTGTAATTATGGTAGATTTCCATTAATAAAAATACAATATTTAAATTACTGAATAATAAACATAATAACAAAAATACAGTTGAAATGTGTTTACCTTGTGATGTTTTTTTTACTTTCTTTGGAGAAATGGGCATTTCTGGTAGTCTTGATCAACTTAAAAAAAATATATTTTTTCACAATTTCTATAAAATTTTTTATCATTATCTTTTTCAAACAAAAATGCATAATTTAACAAAATATAAATGCACTATATGGAGAAACATGAGAGACAGAAATGAGATAGAGAGAGAGGAAAATATACAAAAATATAAAGGAAACAATAAAAAAAATTATTGTAGTAATAAGAAAATTACAAAAATATATATAACATTGTAATAATTGAGTCAGTCAAAATTAGAGGTGAAAGTTACATTCTCTTAAATAAAGTTCAAAATTAAGAATTTACTTGAAACTTTACAATGGATTTCTAGGTGGTAGTATATATGCTATCTATAAGGAGTTTTTCTTTATTTTTTTAACAGTTATGACTTAATTGTAATTCCTGAAAAAATAGTTTGATATGTCAAGATAACTCAACATGCACTTAACTCCAATTTTCAAAATTTGTAATCAACACTATGACTTTAACAGGCTTAATTTTAAGTATAATATAAATCAATTAATAGCAATATAATACCCATTGGTAAATGTATTAAAAAAATACAATTTTTCAGTAAAAATACAACCCTAATATTATTTACTAGTAAAAAGCATAATTACCGAGTATGATTCATTATTCTCATTATTTCCCTTTTGGAAGATCCACTGGAATATATAAAGATAGTAGGCACAGCATTATCTTTCACATGAGACCGACATCCAGTCAATCATATACTCTGTGAAATAAGCAGACCACACTGAAATATGTCGTGATAAAATTCCAATCTCTATGTTGAACTAACAATATCCCCAAGCGTCTTGGTATAGAATCTTTTTAAAAACTATAAACCAATTAAGAAATGTAAACAAAAATATAGCTACTATATATATATATATATATATATATATTGACAATCTTAACACACACACAAAAAAAAAAAAAAAAAAAAAAAAACACATTTGATATCAAGGAATAATTCTGTGGAAGTTTGGGTCCATTTTACAGGTCATTCACAAAATGAAAAACCATAAAAGGAGCCTGTATATATAATCCTTTGTTGAAAATACACTTTTCAAAAACATATATATATAAGAAATTTAATTTTCCATCATTTGAACAATTAAAAGGGTATTAAGTATTAAGAGGTCAAGCACTGTTTCATGGTCATCTTCCAACTTTGGGATTTATCAGGATTGATTTGAATGAAACTTTCTTAAATTTACCAAGAAAGAAAAAATTGACAAAAGATTATTCAAAAGTAAAATGTAAAAGTAATTATTATATTAAAAGTAATTTACTTTTAATACAGGTTCCCCATAGCTTTAAAAAAAGGCAGGAGACTTTGGTGGGAAAAAGTCCCTTCATATTTTTAAAACAATATTTTAAGACACTTTTAATATTTAAAAGTCAGGACATTCTTTTAATGACAACAGTAATAATAACACGTTTTTATTAGCAAGCAATATTTTAACAGAAACAGCACTAAGTGTGCCATTTTTTGACTGAGTCAAGAAGGATATATTTTGGATGAAGGACAAAACAGGTTCTTTATTTTTTTAACAAGAGGACATGTTGAGTGCAGAAATCTCTTGAAACTGTCTGGGTGAAATTCTGCGTAAAAGCAAGTTACTCTTCAGAAAGTTAAACTGACCCCCTTTACATTTAGAACTTTATATTTTGCTTCATTAGCCTAAAAAGGAAATGGTTCTTTATGAAAAAAGTTTTGCGTACCCAAAAATACAACAATATTGGTGTGTTGGTTGGAGTTGAAATATTTTTGATACTCTTTTATATATATATATATATTTAACTTAACTTGGATCATGCAGTTTTCAGATTGAATTTTGTAAGTGACTTTTCACTAACTTCCTGATATGATAGAATTATAAAAATTATACACAGGTATCTTTCTGGTGACAATACAAGATTTTAATATTTTTGGAACTTAATTATAAATAAATAAAATAATTTTGAGGTGATTTTCCATTAGCTGTGCACAGGTATCAAAAATATTTTTATGATTTCAACTATATATGAGTACCAGTTAAAAAATAGAAATTTAAAGAAAAAAAACTTTTTTTTTTTTAAGGTTTTATGAAAGCATAATCTTTCATAACAAATTTGATTCTTTCTTTCCCATAAAATCATGTAATGAGTGATTGGCTTCAAAATCGCAAAAAATTTTCCAGGCACCAATGTAATTTGTCCTCAATATAACTGTTTGTCTGCATTTATGAAAATAATTGAATATTGATTCTTTTTTTCAGATTGTCAGCGTAACCATAAGCCATCTTAACACATTAATAACCGTTTTTGCGAGATCTTTCGACAAAATTTGCTGTTTTTTAGAGATACTTCGACGAAATTTGCCGTTTTTGAGAGATCCTTCAACGAAATTTGCCGTTTTTGCGAGATCTTTCGACAAAATTTGCCGTTTTTGAGAGATACTTCGACGAAATTTGCCGTTTTTGCGAGATCTTTCGACAAAATTTGCCGTTTTTGCGAGATCTTTCGACAAAGTTTGCCGTTTTTGCGAGATGTTTCGACAAAATTTGCCGTATTTGCGAGATCTTTCGACAAAATTTGCCGTTTTTGAGAGATCTTTCGACGAAATTTGCCGTTTTTGCGAGATACTTCGACGAAATTTGCCGTTTTTGCTAGATACTTCGACGAAATTTGCCGTTTTTGCGAGATCTTTCGACGAAATTGGCTATTTTTTCGAGATACTTCGACGAAATTTGCCGTTTTTGCGAGATCTTTCGACGAAGTTTGCCGTTCTTGCGAGATCTTTCGACGAAATTTGCCGTTTTTGCGAGATCTTTCGACAAAATTTGCCGTTTTTGAGAGATACTTCGACGAAAATTGCCGTTTTTGAGAGATCCTTCGACGAAATTTGCCGTTTTTGCGAGATCTTTCGACAAAATTTGCCGTTTTTGCGAGATACTTCGACGAAATTTGCCGTTTTTGCGAGATCTTTCGACGATATTTGCCGTTTTTGCGAGATCTTTCGACGAAATTGACTATTTTTTCGAGATACTTCGACGAAAATTGCCGTTTTTGAGAGATCCTTCGACGAAATTTGCCGTTTTTGCGAGATCTTTCGACAAAATTTGCCGTTTTTGCGAGATACTTCGACGAAATTAGTGGTTTTTGAGAGATCCTTCGACGAAATTTGCCGTTTTTGCGAGATCTTTCGACAAAATTTGCCATTTTTGCGAGATGTTTCGACAAAATTTGCCGTATTTGCGAGATCTTTCGACAAAGTTTACCGTTCTAGCGAGATCTTTCCATGAAATTAGCCGTTTTTGCAAGATACTTCGACGAAATTTGCCGTTTTTGCAAGATGCTTCGACGAAATTTTCCGTTTTTGCGAGATCTTTGGACAAAATTTGCCGTTTTTGCGAGATACTTCGACGAAATTTTCCGTTTTTGATAGATACTTCGACGAAATTTGCCGTTTTTGGAATATCCTTCAACGAAATTTGCCGTTTTTGCGAGATCTTTCGACAAAATTTGCCGTTTTTGAGAAATCTTTCGACGAAATTTGCCGTTTTTGCGAGATACTTCGACGAAATTTGCCGTTTTTGTTAGATACTTCGACGAAATTTGCCATTTTTGCGAGATCTTTCGACAAAATTTGCCGTTTTTGAAAGATGTTTCGACAAAATTTGCCATATTTGCGAGATCTTTCGACGAAGTTTGCCGTTCTTGCGAGATCTTTCGACGAAATTTGCCGTTTTTGCGAGATCTTTCGACAAAATTTGCCGTTTTTGACAGATACTTCGACGAAAATTGCCGTTTTTGAGAGATCCTTCGACGAAATTTGCCGTTTTTGCGAGATCTTTCGACAAAATTTGCCGTTTTTGCGAGATACTTCGACGAAATTTGCCGTTCTTGCGAGATGTTTCGACGAAATTTGCCGTTTTTGCGAGATCTTTCGGCGAAATTTGCCGTTTTTGCGAGATCTTTAGACAAAATTTGCCGTTTTTGCGAGATACTTCGACGAAATTTGCCGCTTTTGCTAGATATTTCGACGAAATTTGCCGTTCTTGCGAGATACTTCGACGAAATTAGCCGTTTTTGAGAGATACTTCGACGAAATAAGCTGTTTTTGAGAGATACTTCGACGAAATTTGCCGTTTTTGAGAGATCCTTCGACGAAATTTGACGTTTTCGCTAGATCTTTCGACAAAGTTTGCCGTTTTTGCGAGATCATTCGACAGTTTGCCGTTTTTGCGAGATACTTCGACGAAATTTGCCGTTTTTGCAAGATACTTCGACGAAATTTGCAGTTTTTGCTACATACTTCGACGAAATTTGCCGTTTTTGCGAGATACTTCGACGAAATTTACCGTTTTTGAGAGATACTTCGACGAAATTTGACGTTTTTGCGAGATCCTTCAACGAAATTTGACGTTTTTGAGATATCTTTCGACAAAATTTGCCGTTTTTGAGAGATCTTTCGACGAAATTTGCAGTTTTTGCGAGATACTTCGACGAAATTTGCCGTTTTTGCTAGATACTTCGACGAAATTTGCCGTTTTTGCGAGATCTTTCGACGAAATTGTCTATTTTTTCGAGATACTTCGACGAAATTTGCCGTTTTTGCGAGATCTTTCGACAAAATTTGCCGTATTTGCGAGATCTTTCGACGAAGTTTGCCGTTCTTGCGAGATCTTTCGACGAAATTTGCCGTTTTTGCGAGATCTTTCGACAAAATTTGCCGTTTTTCACAGATACTTCGACGAAAATTGCTGTTTTTGAGAGATCCTTCGACGAAATTTGCGAGATCTTTCGACAAAATTTGCCGTTTTTGCGAGATACTTCGACGAAATTTGCCGTTTTTGCGAGATCTTTCGACGATATTTGCCGTTTTTGCGAGATCTTTCGACGAAATTGACTATTTTTTCGAGATACTTCGACGAAATTTGCCGTTTTTGCGAGATGTTTCGACGAAATTTGCCGTTTTTGCTAGATCTTTCGGCGAAATTTGCCGTTTTTGCGAGATCTTTCGACAAAATTTGCCGTTTTTGCGAGATACTTCGACGAAATTTGCCGTTTTTGCTAGATATTTCGACGAAATTTGCCGTTTTTGCGAGATCTTTCGACAAAATTTGCCGTTTTTGCGAGATACCTGGACGAAATTTACCGTTTTTGCGAGATACTTCGACGAAATTAGCCGTTTTTGAGAGATACTTCGACGAAATTTGCCGTTTTTGAGAGATCCTTCAACGAAATTTGACGTTTTTGCGAGATCTTTCGACAAAGTTTGCCGTTTTTGCGAGATCATTCGACAAAGTTTGCCGTTTTTGCGAGATACTTCGACGAAATTTGCCGTTTTTGCAAGATACTTCGACGAAATTTGCAGTTTTTGCTACATACTTCGACGAAATTTTCCGTTTTTGCGAGATCTTTCGACAAAATTTGCCGTTTTTGCGAGATACTTCGACGAAATTTACCGTTTTTGAGAGATACTTCGACGAAATTTGCCGTTTTTGAGAGATCCTTCAACGAAATTTGACGTTTTTGCGAGATCTTTCGACAAAGTTTGCCGTTTTTGCGAGATCATTCGACAAAGTTTGCCGTTTTTGCGAGATACTTCGACGAAATTTGCCGTTTTTGCAAGATACTTCGACGAAATTTGCAGTTTTTGAGAGATACTTCGACGAAATTTGCCGTTTTTGAGAGATCCTTCAACGAAATTTGACGTTTTTGCGAGATCTTTCGACAAAGTTCTCCGTTTTTGCGAGATCATTCGACAAAGTTTGCCGTTTTTGCGAGATACTTCGACGAAATTTGCCGTTTTTGCAAGATACTTCGACGAAATTTGCAGTTTTTGTTACATACTTCGACGAAATTTGCCGTTTTTGCGAGATCTTTCGACAAAATTTGCCGTTTTCGCGAGATACTTCGACGAAATTTGCCGTTTTTGCAAGATACTTCGACGAAATTTGCAGTTTTTGCTACATACTTCGACGAAATTTGCCGTTTTTGCGAGATACTTCGACGAAATTTACCGTTTTTGAGAGATACTTCGACGAAATTTGACGTTTTTGCGAGATCCTTCAACGAAATTTGACGTTTTTGAGATATCTTTCGACAAAATTTGCCGTTTTTGAGAGATCTTTCGACGAAATTTGCAGTTTTTGCGAGATACTTCGACGAAATTTGCCGTTTTTGCTAGATACTTCGACGAAATTTGCCGTTTTTGCGAGATCTTTCGACGAAATTGTCTATTTTTTCGAGATACTTCGACGAAATTTGCCGTTTTTGCGAGATCTTTCGACAAAATTTGCCGTATTTGCGAGATCTTTCGACGAAGTTTGCCGTTCTTGCGAGATCTTTCGACGAAATTTGCCGTTTTTGCGAGATCTTTCGACAAAATTTGCCGTTTTTCACAGATACTTCGACGAAAATTGCTGTTTTTGAGAGATCCTTCGACGAAATTTGCGAGATCTTTCGACAAAATTTGCCGTTTTTGCGAGATACTTCGACGAAATTTGCCGTTTTTGCGAGATCTTTCGACGATATTTGCCGTTTTTGCGAGATCTTTCGACGAAATTGACTATTTTTTCGAGATACTTCGACGAAATTTGCCGTTTTTGCGAGATGTTTCGACGAAATTTGCCGTTTTTGCTAGATCTTTCGGCGAAATTTGCCGTTTTTGCGAGATCTTTCGACAAAATTTGCCGTTTTTGCGAGATACTTCGACGAAATTTGCCGTTTTTGCTAGATATTTCGACGAAATTTGCCGTTTTTGCGAGATCTTTCGACAAAATTTGCCGTTTTTGCGAGATACCTGGACGAAATTTACCGTTTTTGCGAGATACTTCGACGAAATTAGCCGTTTTTGAGAGATACTTCGACGAAATTTGCCGTTTTTGAGAGATCCTTCAACGAAATTTGACGTTTTTGCGAGATCTTTCGACAAAGTTTGCCGTTTTTGCGAGATCATTCGACAAAGTTTGCCGTTTTTGCGAGATACTTCGACGAAATTTGCCGTTTTTGCAAGATACTTCGACGAAATTTGCAGTTTTTGCTACATACTTCGACGAAATTTTCCGTTTTTGCGAGATCTTTCGACAAAATTTGCCGTTTTTGCGAGATACTTCGACGAAATTTACCGTTTTTGAGAGATACTTCGACGAAATTTGCCGTTTTTGAGAGATCCTTCAACGAAATTTGACGTTTTTGCGAGATCTTTCGACAAAGTTTGCCGTTTTTGCGAGATCATTCGACAAAGTTTGCCGTTTTTGCGAGATACTTCGACGAAATTTGCCGTTTTTGCAAGATACTTCGACGAAATTTGCAGTTTTTGAGAGATACTTCGACGAAATTTGCCGTTTTTGAGAGATCCTTCAACGAAATTTGACGTTTTTGCGAGATCTTTCGACAAAGTTCTCCGTTTTTGCGAGATCATTCGACAAAGTTTGCCGTTTTTGCGAGATACTTCGACGAAATTTACCGTTTTTGCGAGATACTTCGACGAAATTAGCCGTTTTTGAGAGATACTTCGACGAAATTTGTCGTTTTTGAGAGATCCTTCAACGAAATTTGACGTTTTTGCGAGATCTTTCGATAAAGTTTGCCGTTTTTGCGAGATCATTCGACAAAGTTTGCCGTTTTTGCGAGATACTTCGACGAAATTTGCCGTTTTTGCAAGATACTTCGACGAAATTTGCAGTTTTTGCTACATACTTCGACGAAATTTGCCGTTTTTGCGAGATCTTTCGACAAAATTTGCCATTTTTGCGAGATACTTCGACGAAATTTACCGTTTTTGAGAGATACTTCGACGAAATTTACCGTTTTTGCGAGTACTTCGACGAAATTAGCCGTTTTTGAGAGATACTTCGACGAAATTTGCCGTTTTTGAGAGATCCTTCAACGAAATTTTCACGTTTTTGCGAGATCTTTCGACAAAGTTTGCCGTTTTGCGAGATCATTCGACAAAGTTTGCCGTTTTTGCGAGATACTTCGACGAAATTTGCCGTTTTTGCAAGATACTTCGACGAAATTTGCAGTTTTTGCTGCATACTTCGACGAAATTTGCCGTTTTTGCGAGATTTTTCGACAAAATTTGCCGTTTTTGCGAGATACTTCGACGAAATTTACCGTTTTTGCGAGATACTTCGACGAAATGTGCCGCAGTTTTGGTGATTCTTCGACGAAATTTGTCGCGATCCTTCGGCAGAATTGGCTGTATTTTCACGTTCCTACGATGAAATTTACCGTTTCTTGATATTTTAAATACATTTTGCAGGGTCTGCCGAGATATTGCAAAGTCTGCAGATACTTTTCAGGGTCTGCACCGCAGACCCGCAGACCCAGAAGTTGGCGCCACTGTACGAGTTAAAAAATAGAAATTTAAAGAAAAAAAACTTTTTTTTTTAAAGGTTTTATGAAAGCATAATCTTTCATAACAAATTTGATTCTTTCTTTCCCATAAAATCATGTAATGAGTGATTGGCTTCAAAATCGCAAAAAAATTTCCAGGCACCAATGTAATTTGTCCTCAATATAACTGTTTGTCTGCATTTATGAAAATAATTGAATATTGATTTTTTTTTTTCAGATTGTCAGCATAACCATAAGCCATCTTAACACATTAATAAAACTTAGCACCTACCTATGTTAATAAAGTAAAAAATGGCGGCCTCAATTACAAGATAAGAATTTTTTCTGCCATGACAACCAAGTTCATGTGGGCAATATAAACAAAGTCAAGGAATGAAAAATAACACAACTAATTTAGCAAAAACATATTAATTTTACATTTTGTGAACTGACACGCTTAAAACTATCTCCAAATCAAAACTTGCACCTTTCAGAAATAATGTCAAAATAATTTTCAACCTTGAAACCATAAAATTTTATAATAACTTAATATTCCTAAAAACTGAAAAATTTTCATTTTGTTTTGGAAATTAAACATACAGTGAAACTGATACAAATCGAAACATACATAATGCTGAAACTTATATAAATTGGACTAATTTAATGGTCTGAAATGAGAATATGGTTAACTGCATTTTTAACTTTTTTGCATAAAGCAGAATTTGTTTAATGCGAAAATGGAAAGCTGAAAAAAAAAAAAAAAAATTCATCAAAACCGTCTGTATAATGCAGGAATGTGATATAATCTTAATGCAGAAATAATAAATTTGCTATTTAAAATCTCTGTTATTCTGTCTGATAATCCAATTAAAAAAAGAATAAAATCATATTGTAAAAGAAAACAACAGATGCTAGTAGTGAGAAAAGATATATCAGCTAATTTAAAAAAGAGTATGACCAAACAACCAAATTTCACATGCATTTCTCTTGCAGCCAAATTTTACAATATGCGTCTCCTCTGAAAAATCGATGGGATCTGTGATTGTATTCAAGTTATTAACATAAAATACAATTTATTAGCTAAGTTCCAATTCAATACTGATACAAACAATATAATTGAACACTTGTCTTCTCTAAAGGTCTTTGTGCAAAACGATATGCACAAACACAAAAAAAGTGGAAATAAATTTCTTTATCAGGTCTTTGGATTTTGGTTTAATAACTCATAACTCAACCTTTTTAATTTTCTGCCTTGTCTTGTAAGTGTGTAGGCCGAAACATTGATTGATAAAATAATAAAGTAACAATAAAAATTGGTAATAATAATAAAGCGAAGATGGGTAAACATACAAGATTTTACAACATGCAACACTGCAATAATGTCTCAATTTTTTGATAAAGTAAAAAAATTACCATAACTTTCTACTATTATAATCTAATATTATGTACACGTACAATTAAAATTAATAAAGTTCATTATATAATACAATAGTATAATGCATTAGGTAATATTATATAATGTACAATAATATTTTAAGGTAATATGTAATAAGAAATAGTATTGGGTCGATAGCAGCATTTGGGGAAAGAAATGGGGGAGAAGTCTCTCTTTTCTGCAGCAGGAATACTGTGACCACGCCTGTGCACTTGATTGGTTAATTTATTTGGTTTATTCCGATGTCGTATTTTTGAGAAATATCGTCTGTATAATTTTTTGCAACAAGTGATTTATATGACATAAATTTAAAAAATAAAATAATAGTTTCCCCATCTACAAAGCCAGATCGACATGATCTGGTGAAATGATGAACTCATATGACAATCCTTTTAATCAATCAACTGTCTACTTACGTACTTTGCTATTTCTTTTTGGCAACATCTGGTTGTATTGATGAGGAAATAGCTATTTTGTAATGAAAACAGGTATTATTTTATTGTTTTAATAGATAATTTCCAGTTTTTTAAACATTGTCATGCTTGGCTTATGATTGTACTAACAGTCTAAAAAAATGTTTCATAGACAGACCTTTATGTGATGTGCCAGTTTAATTACATGCATCAACCATACCAGGCACTCAACCTAAAATACTGCCACCTGAAATGAGATTTTTTTTCCTCTTCCTATTCTGATCACATACAGCCACTGAACGGCAGACGATTCATTAATTAGACAGTTCCCATGCGAATGTCTTTTTTCAAAATAAATGGATCGGATTTCCTAGCAACTTACAAATGAAACCATTCCATCATCTCCTTGTTTTAAAATGTGTAATTACATTAGTGGCTCGTTTTTCGAATTGGGAAATTCGTGTAAAAGAAGCATTTACACATTCAAACTATTTTTTGAAAAATAGGGTTTGCATGTTTGACAAATTTGTAGGGAGTATTTTCGTTCAGTATAATAATCTTCGCCATCTTAGGTATTTGTTTCCCCAAACTTGGCAAAATCGAGAATTGGCGCCATCTAGTGTTTTTGTTGGAAAAAAGATATGTTTCGGCTTGCGACTTTGTCTTTTCGCCGTAATGCATGCATGGGTCCTGGCACTTATGAATGAAAATAGACATAAACCCGAAGGGACTTTCATCTTTTTTGCTCCAAAAGTTCCAGGGCTCATGCATACATTATGGTGAAAAACTAAGTTTGATACAAAAACAGATCGCTTCTTCAATAATAATAGTTTATCTAGCAGAAACTTCTCTATGTCCTGCAAAGTACTTTTTAATAAAAAAAATAACCAACCTTTTAAATGATGTTTTTTTCTTAGCTGAAAAAAAAAAGTAAAGAAAGAAAATAGTTTTTTGTAAGGTCTGAGAAAACTCGATTTGCACAGAAATAATAATAATAATCATGTTCATTACTTGTCCAATGTAAAATTCGGAGTAAAAGTTTTTCTCCTTTTTCTAAGATAAGAATATAGTTTTCAAATATCTGTACTCAAAATTTAGGAATTATACTAGAGCAAGAAAATAATAATTTAAGGAATATATGCTAACTTAAAATTTAAAATTATGTTGAAGCTAAGAATTTTTTTATTAGTTCTGAATTAAAGGAGATTTTGATAAAAAGGAAAACCTTATAAACAAAGATATACAAGAAAAAAATATGAGATATAATGTACAAGTTTAAAATAGTTATTATCATTAATGTTGATATAAAAATTAAAAATTTTTATGATGCTAAAATTAATAAGTAATTCAAAATGATCTGCTACCTTAAAAAAAAAAAAAAAAGTTCAATAAGGATTTAAAATTCTGAACTAGAGTTTGGTAACTGTTTTAAATAAAGAATTAATTAGTTTTAAAAATAACAGAATTACATTTAAAAAAATATATCTGATACATGTCCTGGAAAAAAAATTTCCTCACACATGTGGCATACAGTTAAATGTTGTATTAATCAATAAAACAAAATATAATTACATCTAAGATAAAAATTTTAAATGTTAATATTATAATTATTCTTTTTTTATATTAAAATATCTATTGAAAAAACATATATACAGATATACCTAAGATCGACACAGCCTAGTATCAACTCATTGAAAATCATTTCTAGGGGCCACTGGTGGGTAAAATTTCTGGAGGGAATTTTTCATTGATAAGACAAAAATTTTCATCTTCACTCTGTATTTCAGGTATTTATTTTTGCTTGCTTATCACTTTCTTTATCAAATTTTTTTCCCTCTAGGTTCTATGATTATTCTGTGACAAACCACATCACCATTTACAACCCTACTCCCTCCTCCCACATTTCACATGTGTGCAGTACCTTAAATTAAAAATACATATTAATTTCATATTTCATTAAATTTTTAACTAGTTGCCCTGAAGAATTATTCTAAACTTCTGTAAAAGTTTTATAAAAGAAGTTATTAGTAGGTTTTTATAAATTAACTAAATCGTATTTGTATAGGTTTTTTGTATGCATTTATAAAGTTTAATTTTGATCTATCACATTTTATAAATATGTTGGCGGACATCATCAAATGTTTTAGATAATGAATTTAAGGAGTTTCTTGCAAGGGGTGGGGACTTTTCTTTGAAGAACACTATTTGAAATGACAGAAAAATATAGCTCTTCTTGTCACTGTACGACCTGAAATGATATATCCATTTGTTTCTTTCCTTTATTTACTTTTTACAGAAATATATTTTATTACAATATTTTTTATTTAAAGCATCATGTATTTAAACCACATATATTTTTACGTACCTCTGTTTCTTTTCCAGACCTTTTTATTTCACGTCATTATTCTACCTCTATCCGTTTATTCAATTTCGATACTGCACGTGTCTCTAGCTCTTCCAGTTACAATCTCTGCTGCATCTCTCTCTCTCATAACGCATTTTCAGCATCTGTCACTAGAGGGCATTGATTGTTCTTATCTGCAGCACATCGGTTGTGTGTCCTCTCGCAACAATGTCATCTTTTCCGGGAAAGTTTAGCAGCTGCATGATACATTGCGTAATAGGCATGTTTTTATATACTTGGATCGAATAAAATACGTCCCTTTTTCCATACTCTTCAGTCTTGATATTCATTTAGTTTCGTGTTGCTTTGTCTTTATGTTGCAACTAACCATAGTAGCAATGCTGTCTTGAGGAAATGGTGTTCTTGAATATGTTTTTAATTTGTTTGTATTTCTTGAAATGTTCTGAAATAGTGTGCTGTTAAATAGTGACTTATGCAGAAACAGTTTGTTGTTTTTTCTTTTTTCTAGTAAGCTGTCTTTCATTAATCATCGATGGACTTGTTTATATTTCTCAAATGGATTTCAGGACTGTGTAGCTTTTGAAAAATTGCATTTTAGCGTTTATCCTTGAAGCATCGTACTTATGGAAGGATTAACTATATGTCATCTTACAAGTTCTCGTTTGATGTTTTTCAGAGGATATGCTTATATCTGTCTTTCAGCTTAGTATAAAACTTTTATCTAGTAAAGCTCTTTTCCTTCTGAAATCTTACATCATCATTATAACTTCTGCATATTTCGTCAAGGAAATAAATATGTTTAAAAGCTCATTCTTTAGTTATCAAACATGATTACAAGTTCATGAAATTAGTTGCTCTACTTTGGACCATTAAAATACAATGCTTGTTTTAAATAGATTGCATTTTTAGTTTCCCATATATCGTTCTCGTAATGGCTGTCTGTTAATAATCATAAGTAATTATTGTTAAATGTATCTTTCTACAGTTATCTTTTAATTATTTAGTTTGTGTTTAATGTTTTAAAAAATATGTGTGGTTTTAAACTTTTTTTCTTTCTTTCTATCTTTCTGTTTTATTATAGTTTATATTTAGAAGTTAATCAATACAGACTTTCACATTACGTTGACTTTGTTTTTCATATTGGTTTCGGAATGTTCAGCAATATTGCATTTTCTACCGCAAACTTTCTTATCTCTGCTAACTTAATATTTTCTTTAAAGCCTAAACTGAAACTTAATTACGTAATGAAATAGCATGCATGATTGCACAAATCACATAACAAATAAGAAAATTACACACAATAAAAAAGTCTGTGCAGAATTTTGCCCTCTTAACTTCTTTCACAGATCGGGAATTTTTTTTTAAATATTGTGGAAGTTCGTGATTTTTATTTATTTTGCAGAATTATGCAAAGTTAGCTAATTTGTCAGTCATTCACGGAAAAAATAGTGAATTTTGCCAGTTGGACTTAGATAAAAATAGATAATTAGGCAAATTGTGATTAGGTAAAAATCGCTAATTTTCCCACACTGCCATGGAAAAATATTGCTAATTTTGCCGAAGATTGCAGAAACAAATAGTGATTTCTGTCAATCGATCATGGAAAAATTGCTGATTACAACATTCATTTGCAAAAAAAATCAAATTTTTCTATCAGTAATGAAAGAAAGTAGCAAATTTTGTCAAAAGATTTAAAAAAAAAATCTTGTATTTATATAACTACCATGGGAAAAAAAATCATGAATTTCGTCCAAGGATTCTATAACAAATCATGAATTTAGTCAAACAAATGCACAAAACAAAATTGAGAATTTCATCAAATGATTGCACAATACAATCGCAAATTCAGTCAGTCAGTTTCGAAAAAACAAATCCTGAATTTCAACAAACGATCATAGAAAAGAATTGCTAATTTCATCAAAAAGGTAGCAGTAAACAAATAGTGAATTTCATAAATCGATTGTAAAAAACTATCTTGAGTTTCAACTAATGGTCGCTGGAAAAAATCAATTTCATCAATTGGGAGTTCAAGCGCTTGAATATGCCATCTGGTAGAGAAAAGATATAACTCAGAAACATTGAGAATTTTGGAAAATGATCAAGAAAAACAAATGATATCCGTGAAATGATCACAGTAAAAAAATTGTGTATTTCGTCAAATGTTCATGGGAAAAAAATCTAAACATTCAACTGGTGATGAGGTAACCAGCACCACAAACATCCCCAATGTGTCACGAAATTTACAAATTTTGTGATATATGGGAATAAGAAAATTTTCATTAATAATTTTCTGTCCAAAAAAATTTTCCTTAATCATTTTCTGCCTTCCTCTTTAGACTATGATTTAATTTCTATACTATTCAAAAAGGTACTTCTCTATTATCCCATCGACTACTTTTCACAACAAAAAACTATCGCCAAACTGTAAGATTAAATGCCAAAAATGCAGTCCCATTTACTTGATGTCAGAAGCATTATATGTGTTTGTTATGTTATCAAGTGGTTTTTAATTCGACATTTATGCATATTTTTCATTATTTTTTACTCATTTATTAGTTATTTCATTAATTTAAATAACAATTGTGTCCTTAAATTCTTATATTTTATTTATTTATTTATTTTGATATTCCAATGGCAATGTTCTCCCGTTAATTTGGCATTACACTTTGGCGATAGTTTTTTGTTATGAAAAGTGGTCGATGGGATAATAGAGAAGTACCTTAAAAAATTTACAAAATCCTTGGTCTCAGGTAAAGTCCTTCATTGGATTGGCAAATTGATTTTACCTGAAATCGACATAATCCATTCCCCAGTACGGATCCAGCCGTTTCACACTGCTTTTTTTCACTGCAGGCCGGATTTACTTTCACTATTTGACTATGGTCAGGACATATTCATCCCAGTGGACTATTTTTATTCTATTAGTACTAATTTTTGAAAACTAATCTCTGCCATATATTTATAGAAAGCTATTTTGAAAAAAAAAAAAATTTGACACAAACATTTTATTTTTGGAAATTGGGGTATGATTGCATGTAAAAATAGTTGCTGATCCTGGCCTCTCATAAGGGTTAACTATTTTGTGTTGACCAGATTTGCCAAAGAAATTCTGAAGACTTTTCAGATGAAAATAACTATATATTTGAACATTAATGATCATATATGCAGTGATTTTTGTACATAAGCGATAAAATTGTTGACTACTTTTCCATAAATGTATTAAAATATAGATTCAGTTTCTTTTACGTCGATTTCAGGTAGGGCTATTTCAGATTTGGGTTGACGCCTCTCCGGTTCGGGTCGGATACATCCCAATCTGAGCAGTACTCAAGTATCAGGCTGTAGAGATTATTAAGAGTATACTGTATATAATATGATTTAATAAAGCAATGGATTTGATAGTATTGTAATGATTGCAGTAAAAATAATGTGACGCTAATGCAAAATTTAAAACTCAAATATTTAAGAACATTAATTAACCCTCTAGTACTTCCACCCCCACCCCCCAAAAAATAATAATCCCCCTAAATTTTGGGCTAAAAGGGGAAATTCACTTTTAAAATCCTAGCCCTGAGGGGACAAGTTTTCTTTTGACCATGTTGTACACAGCTGAGAAGGAATTGATAATGTTTTTTATCACATATATTTTATAAATTAGCCTAAATACTCATCAATGATAAATGTTTCATTTTGAGAATGTTGGAATAGCAAGACTTTTGGCAACGTGTTTGATATTTATTAGCTGCTGTATTTAAAGTTCTTATTTAATGCTTATGTTTTTATTGTAATCAAATCTCTCCAATTATTTTAGCTGTTGAGCAATTTTTGAAATTTTTTTTGTCTGACCTATGATGACGGATAAATTTTCTGAAATCTCAAATTCCTTGGGGGGGGGCAGTTGCTCCCCCCTGTAAATTGCATTCCTGTAGGTTAGGGAAGCATCAGAAAAAGATGTAACATAGTCACATTAGACTATATTTTGCTGAAAATAATCATGATTGGATAAAAAAGACATTAAGAAGATTGACATAGATTTAAATGACAACAAACGGAAAATGATGAAGTTTCTGCCAATCAAACAGTGAAAATAACAGTTTATTTGCAACTGTGCCTGTGCTCTATTCCAAGAACAGCAATTTTCCAGAGGGTTGCCAAAACACAATATTGAAGAATTTTGACAAGTTAACAAGCATCAGCTTGACGATATGCCAGGGTCATCAAGATAGTTGGCGATTCATTTTGTCCAACTTCAATATAAAGAAGCTACAACTTAGTAAAATTCCAAGAACTCTCTTATGTGCCAATCTAAAATACAGCAATCTGATATACCCCCCCCCCCCAAGTGGATTGCTTATTCTATAGCAGATGATTAATTAATTGGACAGTTTCAATGCCAAAACATTTTCTCTTGGTGAACATTGGATGGATCATATATGCTGATTTGTCAGTTTGATCATAAAATTATTACATCATATCCCTGTTTTTTAAATGCACATTGGAGATATTTTTTTATAACTGAGAAATCAACATAGAAGAAGCATTTACAAATTTTAAATGTAAATAAAATTAATTTAAATTAAGAGCGTTTTTAAATAATATAATACAATCACTTGTTAACTTTAAATTAAAGTCCAATAATGCTTAAGTGATAATAAACATAACATGGAATATTTAAAATACCTTTTTAATGTAGATAACATATGTTTCGTTTACAACTATCGGTGACATCGGTGCAATATTCTCACGTATTTTAAAAAAATAGTAAACATATACCACGAGATCGAATGTCCAAGGCTAGCAGGTACTTAAATTGGCCAAAACTGGAAAAACGTGAAAAATTATTATTTGTTTTTATTTTTATTGCTTTTTCAATCTATCGATCATCGCGTGCCAAATTTTAGCTAATTCAAAAGAAACGGTTTCGTTACAAATGCAATCTTTTCGCAAATATATTTCTATAGATTCACGGATAATGGATGGGAAATAAGCTATCAATCTGAAACTGCTCCTTTCTATATTGTCTGGTTTGACAATATAAAAAGGAGTGCACAACGTGCACAATGCTAAGGTGTTTCATGGTTTACAGTAAATTGAGTAAATTCATTTTTAAAGTTATATTTAGTGGTAGAATGAACCTATTTATGTTGTTTACAGGATTCCTATTTAAATAGCTTTAAGTGTAATTTTCTGTTTTCATATTTACTTTAATTAAATAATGATTATATATCAGAATAATTTTGTAAGCAAATGCAAATTTCTTTGTTTTAATGCTTAACATGGAAGTATGAGAGAATTTTAACATAAGATATTTGAGACCAACCTGTCTCATGTAATGCTTCAAATTCACTGTAATAAATTAGTTATTCCAAATCTATTGCTGCACTTTCATAGTGAATTCTACAATAATGTTCTTAAACAGACATTTTTATGCTGCTTTTAGATGATGCATTATATCTGCCACACTGTTATTTTAAATATTGAATTTGGATAATTTTTATTTAATGTACTGAAAGTTTTTTTGATGGATTACTTTTTGAAATATTGCTATTTGTGTGATGTTCTATTGCAACTAATATACTGTCTACAAACTCCATTATTAGATGTTCTATTATAACTCAATTAAATGACTCTCCTCACGTATTTAATCATCAAATTTGAATTAACTTATGTAAGAATATTTGTAGATGTATCCCAAAATTGCAGAAGAAAATGAATTTTCTTTATTCTATACTCAATCAGACAGAGATTTAAACACGATAAAAATGCTAATAAATGATTGAAATGCTTCTATGTTATTTCAATACCATGAAAATTATATTAAACTAGAAGACAGCCCTTCAGAATAACGTGTTTGAATTTTTTAAAGAATGATATAGCATTGCATTATAAAATAAATTATGAAGTAATAAATTTAATTTTATCTGGTTAATAGGATCATGTGGGTAAAATAGTTATAAAAACAGCCCATTCTTTCAAGCTTTCTTTTTCTAATTATAAGAAATTGAAGGTTATGGATTTTTAAAATGCCTGTGGGCAGAAGAATGAAAAAAAACATTTAATTTTGATAGTGTAGCTGCAGTATATTATGATTACATTTTACTGGCAACAAATTCGCTTTAGCTGGAGTAAAATAGTTCTAAAAAAGCTCATTTTTTCTTTTTTATTTATTTATAAGAAAGTGAATGTTATAGATTTTTTTAAATGCCGGTGTGCTGAGGAGTGAAAAAAAAAATTAACATCGATAACGTAGCTGCGGTATATTATGATTATGCTTTACTCAACAAGTGGCAAGAATTATGAAGTAAATAGAATAATAATTTTTTTCTTTTCTGACTAATAAGATCATGTGGGGATAAGATAGTTATAAAAACTGTCCATTTTTTCAGGCATTCTTTTTTTTTATTTATAAGAAATTTGACATTATAGATTTTTTAAATGCCTGTGTGCAGAGGAATGTAATAAAATAATTAATATTAATAACGTTGCTGTGTTATTGCTGTGTTACTTTACCGGCAAAAGATGGTGCCACTTGGCAACATATTCAATTTAGCTTCATTTAAATTGGCATTTTAACAGAAAGTTGCATGGAGTTCATTCAATTATTGTATCCATGGTCTATAATTTAATGAATATCAAAGGAATGATTCACATATTGTTTACTATCATTATCACTGACGGCTGGATGAAACTATTTTCAACTCAAGATATATCGAAAAACATGCATATTTCGATGTAGATCATCACTCAAGATTTTTTTCACAATCTTTCTAAAAAGGTTAATCTAATGCAGCTTTATCGAAAAAATTAAATCTCTGAAAATTAAAATATAATAGCTGATTTTAATGAAAGATTATCAGGACCCGGATGAGTTCACTCAGGAAGTATCATACACATAGCGTTATTATATATATAATAATGCAGAATTTTGTCACAATAATAATATATATTAGATCGAAAAATTCCGGAATTGTAAAAATTCATCTCTATATAAGAATTCCCCTTCCCACAAAAATAATTCCTTTTCTCCTCATTGATTATAAAATGTATCATTGTTTTTGTAGAATTGTAGATCTTCTTTCTTCAAAATTTCTTTTTTTACTTATAACATTTTCTTTATGAAGGTATTTATTTTATTTACTATAATTTTATATTTCTACAGTTAGGAAATCTATCTGACACACCTTTTTATTTTGCAATAATTAGAAGTCTACTGTACTGTTTAATACTGTGTTAAACAATGTATTTGAATTCAGTTTTCTACATTGATTATCTGTTTTCATAAAGTTATTTTCTCTTAAATTGCTTTTTAATAAATCATAAAAAGTGATTGATTAATTTAATTCTTTCTACTGCAGATGCATAAAACCATAAATGTAGATACACATCAGATCACTTAAAAGTCTTAAAAGTGTGAAATATGCAGCAAAATATTTCCTTACATGAGCTTTTCGGGAAAGCAGCTACTGAATCACCGCAAGGACAATCTTTTGTGTGTGAGATATGCAAGAAGAATTTCTCTCGAAAGGACCATTTAAAAGCACATCTGCTAATTCACACTGGTGAGAAACCTTTTGTGTGTAATAAATGCAACAAGAAATTCTCTCAAAAGGGTAGTTTGAAAAGTCATCTCTTAATACATACTGGTGAGAAACCTTTTTCGTGTGAAATATGTAACATAAAATTCTCTCATAAGTGTAATTTAAGCAGGCATTTATTAATTCATGCTAGTGAGAAACCTTTTGTATGTGAGATATGCAACAAGAAATGCTCTCAAAAGAGTGATTTAAGCAGGCATCTGTTAATTCATACTGGTGAGAAATCATTTGAGTGTGAGATATGCAGCAAGAAATTAAAACATAAGCGTAGCTTAAGCAGGCATCTGTTAGTTCATACAGGTGAGAAACCTTTTTCATGTGAAATATGTAACTTGAAATTCTCGCAAAACGGCGCATTAAGCAGGCATCTGTTAATTCATACTAGTGAGAAACCTTTTAAGTGTGAGATATGCTTCAAGAAATTTTCTTGTAAGAGTGATGTAAGCAGGCATCAGTTAATTCATACTGGTGAGAAACGTTTTGAGTGTGAGATATGTAGCAAGAAATTCTGTCATAGGCGTAGTTTAAGCAGGCATCTGTTATTTCATACTGGTGAGAAATCTTTTGTGTGTGAGATATGCAACAAGAAATTCTTTCAACAATGCGATTTAAGCCAGCATCTGGTAATTCACACTGGTGGGAAACCTTTTTCATGTGAAATATGTAACAAGAAATTCTCTCAGATGAGTAGTTACAAAAGTCATCTTTTAATTCACACTGGTGAGAAACCTTTCTCGTGTGAAATATGCAACAAAAAATGCTCTCAAAGGAATGAACTAAACAGGCATCTGTTAATTCATACTGGTGAGAAAACTTTTGAGTGTGAGATATGTAGCAAGAAATTCTGTCATAAGCGTAATTTAAACAGGCATCTATTAATTCATACTGGTGAGAAACCTTCAGTGTGAGATATATAAGAATATTTTTTACAAAAGAGTTACCAAATATTTACTTTTGCACTCATAATTTGTTACTTCCTATTAACTAATTTTAATAGTTCTTGTTTATTGGAGCTTTGGCATATTCTAGTATTTAGAAAGTGGGATTTCTGCCAAACATTGCAGTCACCAAAATGAAACATTAACCAATGAATATATTTCTAATTTAAACTGGCAAATCAGCAGACCAGGAGGATCAACATCAGCTATCACAAACAGTTTTTTATATTGATCTTGCTTTATATTATTTCAAAATTCTTAAACTTTCAATTTGCTAACTTTTTTACATAATACAGATTTATAAGCCATAAGTTTTTCTAATGATTGAGGTTATTTAAATTTTAAAAAAAACTTATGTAAAACATGATTTCACACAATGGATTTCTTTGACTGTAAAACTTACTTTCTTATAAACTTTTTAGGCGAAAAATTCTTTTTTTTTGGGGGGGGGGGGGGAGTGGCCTCCTCAATCACCCATAACAATAATATAATTATCTGGCAGTTGTATATGTTTGATTTTCTGAATGAAATCTTCTGTTGATTTAATAATTAATTCAGAATACGGCAAAATATTTTTAAGAAGGAATCATGAGCCTTTTCTAAAAAAGAAGTACGCTCTGAGCACTCGGAAGCTATAGGACTTAACGACATGTTGCTTTTATGATCTTTTAGCATTCCAATAATCCCAGGAATAACAGTCAGTTTATGTATCTTTACTATTTCTGCATAAATAAGAGCCATGTTCCATTTTTGATAATGTCATTGACTTTATAGTTGATCAAATTTATTGGATCTTTTTTAACATATTTACAATTCATATCTTTAATCAATTTTCCATTTTATTTACATAATCATCTCGATTAAGGATAGCTAATTTGCTGGATTTGTCAGTCTATACTATAATTATATTCGGGTCCTGTTGTAAACTTTTTATAATTTCAAGTCTTTTGTAATCTGGTTTTATTGGTTCATTAAAAGTTTTCCCACTTCATGAAACATTACATGATTCACATCATTACATCATAGATTGTACAATGATTTAATATTCTAATTTGTTTTTATAATGGCTTTGATGGAGCTGAAACATGTAAATAGTCTAACAAAGCTTCTTTTAATGTTTAAACAGGTTTTATTTTACACCTTTAAGCAAGTGAAACAAAGTATAAAATATCAGTTTTTTTATAGAAAATCTACTGATTTTTTTATCTTTAGAGTTTGATATTTATACGTTTTATACTTATCAAATAGGTAATACAAATTCTATTAACTTTGTTATATAACTTGTTATACTACTTTTGTTATTTTAATATTTTTTTACTTTTTCGTATATGATTATATAAATAGAGCGTTTTGTGGGGAAAAACATGTGAGTATGGAGGATTTCAAGAGTCACACAAACCAATTTAATTACCTAATTATCTATGTGTGAAAATTTGTATCCTATTTTAATGTTGATACACTATTTGAAACATCATATGCATTAACAAGGTTCATTACAAGATGCTTGCTGTAGATTAGGACGTGCATAGCATTTACCATTCATCTAATTAGACGCTCAAAATATTTCGTCTACAGTACTATCTATGAGTGATCATTGCTGAAAGTGTGTTTTCAATGAAATTTTATGGTTATGTGTTTTTGAGTTAAACTATATTTTATCATACTACAGCAAGACTGTCCAACCTTTCAGTAAATGCGGATACACCTCATCCAGTAACAAACATTGAAGAGCACCATTGTTGATATGCCTAGAAACTTAGAACAATATTACCACACTACAGTAAGGAAAAGTGTTGTCAGTATGACTTCCTTTTTTTGGTCAGAAATTCCACATTCATACTGGAAATTCCGAAAGAAGAATTTGTACTTTAAGTAATCAAAAAGGGCTTGTGATTAGATAACGTAAAAATTACTATTCAGTATTTGCTGTATGAATTTGGATTTCTGAACAAAAAAGGAGGCCATACTGGCAACCGTGGTCGGAGTAATGATATACAGATGTCTTATAAGATGCGCAGATACCTCACAATATGTGGCCCTACTATGCAAAGGTTGATGTGAAAAATAATTGACAGAAAAAAGCATAAATCATAGTAAATTTAGAATTACATTTTCCTGAAGGAGAGGCCTATCAAAATACTCTGTAGAAGAATTAACCCAAAATTTAATGACGCCTATAATAAAAAATCATGTGAATACTAATGATGTTAACGAAGCATATGTTAAAAGGTACTTTTCGGTTAGCCGGGCGCCAGTGATATATGTACATATATAAATACATATGTATATACATATATATGTATATTTATACATACATATATGTATATATATATGTGTATGTATATATATGTATACGTAGATATGTGTATATGTATATACATATGTATTTATATATGCACATATATCACTGGCGCCCGGCTAACCGAAAAGTACCTGTTAAAATGCATTTTTATTTTTAAAAAACCTACTAACAGGAATCATTCAAAAGAGCATCATGGCACTCACGAGTGCTGCATTGGACATCCCTGTGCTACAGGGTGTGCATTCTATCGATTCTCATTCGTTATATAAAAGAATTCGTACGCATTACAGTGTATGGCTGTGAATTGCTTAAAGGTGGTTTTTAACTGAGTTATGCATTTACTAGCTGAATATATTTAGTATACCTGAGATGTTTGTAGAATATGATTAAAATCATGAGCAGGGCTATGCAAAGAACTGGATTTATTGTCATTTATTGATGGACATTTGAGGAAATGCATTTTAATAGTGTTATGCGCTTTTTGTATAAATTAAATTTTAGCTTAATAGGTGTCATACATAAAAATATGTAGATGAAATACAGGGCTGTACAAAATAAATCATGTATATTTCTGCCTATGGACAGAAATTGCTCAAGGTGAATTTTCAGCTGTGTTATGCATTTTCTAATTAATCTAAATTTTAGCATAGTATGTAGAATATATACAAATTTATAGTTCATATATAGGGCTACACAAAAGAATGCTAGTGCATTTCTGGATATGGAGGTAATTGCAGAAATCTTGTTTTTAAAAATGTTCTTAATTGTTTACTTAAATGTACTCTTTCACTTTCATAAATTGTGAAGTTTCTTTAATGTATTTTGGGAGTGTTGCAAAGATTTTCATAATCCATGCTTGATGTATGATTTTTCGTGCTTGTTTCTTTATTGTGTCAAGGATCCTATAAAAAAGAGTACCTAAATTCCAGTATGATATCACTACTGGTATGTGTAATTATATTTTAAGTTCTTTATTTTCATACTGGCAACATTTATATTCAAGCACTTATGCTAATGTTTATATATCATAAAAATCATATGCATTTCAATAATAATTGCTTTGTAGAATTGTATAGCTGATTCACATGTGATATGTATAATCAGCAAAAAATAAAGAAAACACACCATACTAAATCTGCCTACTAAATCATCCTATAAAATTGTGACTGCTACCGGTCTATTGCTAATAATATGTACTAATTAAGGTTAACCTATTTAGAATTTGCTTAACAATCCTTCAACATATAGAAATTTTACTAAACTTAAAAATTTTCAATACTAACACCAATTTTGATATCTTTGTTGGATACTTCAGAAAATATTGTATTAGGATTAGAGATCGACCGAAACAGGTTTTTAAGACCGAAACCGAATTTTGTTCATCTTTTCACTTTCGGCCGAAACCGAAACCGAAAGTGTCAAAAAAATTCTTAAACTGATTAATACATACATAACTGTATATAATTATTAATTAATTAATTAATTATCTAATGACAAATAATTAATAATTACTTAATAACTAATTACGTTACTAATTATTTTATGAATTATACATATATTGAACCACATTTCTAACAAATAAACGTACATATATATATATATGTGCGTATATAAGTTTCAAACAAAAATGAAACATAAATAATACAACTTTTATATTTTATTATTTTATAGCAACCAATAATTATAGGCATTTATCAATAATTAATAAACAATGTAGTTAAATAATGTAAAACAAATTCAATAATGAATATTTAATTTTTAAATAGATTCATATTTTCAGTTCATTAATATTTTGCATTTAAATTGATTGAAATAATGTACTTAAATGTTTATTTTTTAGGAAATTAACGTGGAATATGTTTTAACCATTTTATAATTATAAATATTATTAATTTAATAGACGTTTAAATATAGATATATATTTAAATATTGCTGAATATTATTATTAATTATTTAAAATTTTGTACAAACATTTTTATGGTACATATGTTTAAATAACATGTTTACTTGACATTTTCTATTAGTGTTAAGTTTGCAGTTTTTGAAAATCGCGTGATAAGCGTCTTTTGAGTTTAGTCATATATGCATTGCTTGCTTTATAATTTACACTCTCATCATGAATGACATTATCAGTCATGACGGATAATGATAATCAGTGGAGTTCACAGCAGTAAACAGTGTCTTATTTACGCCGATACAACTGATATCAAAGTTGAAAATTTCTGAAAGTAGGAATGAGATTTTGAAATATAGATAGTTTCAGTCATGCCAAAATTTTGGCAGCAGTTTCGCCGAAAACAAATATTCAGCGAATGTCCAATTTTGTGCCGAAACCGAAACCAAAATGTTTGTTGATCTCTAATTAGGATACCAAATGGGAAGTCATTCGGCCTGGTAGTTTAGGAATGAAGCAGGTTCAAAGCTTGGAACTTCTAATGTTAAATTCATTTCTAATTGTTGCAAAACGTATTGCAAGGCTGTCGGTACCAATTTTTCCAAACAAAAATCTTTGGCATACTCTACGACAAGAGAAACCTACAACAAACCTTACAATTTAGAAGTATTGGTATGTAGAAAATTAAATTGTATTTGGCAGTTTCAGCTCTGATATTGGAATGCAGGCAGTTTTTTAACCATAACTCTAAAACTACTTGGTGGAATGAGTTGTTCTTCCAGGGTTGCATATTTAAAGCTTCTAGAAAACAATTTCTGTTAATTTTTACAGATTACAATTATTTTATTTTTTTGTAAACTACATTTCTAAACTATGTATATTTTTCAATAATTTTTTTAAATATATATTAATTGTAACCTACACACTTTTTAACAGAAATCAATTTCTAGAAGCTTCAGATATATAAATCCAAAAATGGCAGGTCTGTCCGTCGGTTAGCTTTTGAATTAGGCTTAAAATATACCCATAGTGTAATGTGTTTTCTACAGAATAAAATTGAATTTAACATTAAAACTTTAAACTTCCATAGATCCTAAACTACTTGACTGACTGACTTGTCATGTATTATCTTTATGTGAAATTTATAAAAGAATCCAAGAATGTGAAAATTAACTGTTAATTTTGATAAAGTTTAAAGTTTACTACAATTTCTATATGTAGACAGATTTATTTCATCTCAATTTAAATAATTGAATTAAAAAATCATTGATTTAAATGAAAAATTCTTATGTATATTATTTGCATTGTAAAAAAATCATTAAATTTTTCTTATATTAAGTAATGAAATTCCTGGCCAAATCAGATGTTCTTCATGATTTTCTCTCTGAATCTGTCATTCTAAATAGTATTTCTCCAATAGACTTGGGAAAGACACATTTTAATAGTAAAGATAATGCTTTCAGTAAGGAAGCTGAAAGAGCAACAGCACATTTATTTTACATCCGCTGTTTCTGTAACTGCTGTTGAAAGTGTACTTTCCACTTTCAGATTAGATCAGCCAGTACTTAGAAATGAAAAAGTATCTAAGCTTGTGTTTTCGTTTAAAAGACCAAATAAGGATGGAAAATAACTAATAAGTTAAACAAATAATATGCATAATAATCAGTTAATCCAAAAAAGAAAAGAGAGAGGAGAGCGCAGACAGTGTTGAATCCAGGGGGTGGCCCGGGGGGGGAATGTCCCCCCAGGAGCATTGAAATGTCCCCCCCGGAGTATTTGAAATTTTATGCTTTCAGAGGTCAAAAAGTGGAATTTCCCCCCCGGAACTCTATAATGTCCCCCCCGGAGCTACAGAAATCCCTCCCGGTGAAAAGTGTCTGAATTCAACACTGAGCGCAGAGCCCGATAAAGGTCATCTGGGGCCCAGGGCTCAGAAAATTTTTGGGGCCCCGTTGAATTAAAATAGTAGCTAGAAAATTTTTTGATGATTAGTATTAGATATTATGATACAGTTGCCAAGTTAAGCAAAATATTTTGTTTAGTTTTGAGACAACAGTTGCAGATAACTTCATTTTTAAGAAACTTTTTTCTAAATCATTTTATTCATTTTGGGCCCCTCATCAGCAGTGGGCCCAAGGCCGTGGCCTAGTTGGTCTGTGCGTTAATCAGGCCCTGGGAGAGCGAAAAAATTCCATCACTAAATTATCCCATAAAAAACTTAAATAGCCACTTCACTGGAAAGTTTGTCCTCTTTAAATTTATGTTTAATAAGAAAAAAGTTTACGGGGCCATGTCCATATGGAAATTGTAACAAACTCTTAAATTTTCAATACAGTCACTTACTTTTGACATCATATGTGGATTTTTTGTTGAGTTTTACCTGCAGATATCAAACTAAAAAAGTTGAACCGAATTAGACTTTGGTCTTAATTCTAAGTAATTGGGAATGAATGATTCCTAAAATATTTGCAGTCATTTGGTCTAGTAGTTTAGGATTTATGCAGGTTTAAATTTTGAAATTCCTAATTTTAAATTTATTCTTAAAAGTTCAAATATGAACTGCAATAAATATAGCTTTTTAAATTTAAATCATGTGACATTTTAATTTAGATTCTGATATTTGAAGCATCTAAAAGTTGATTTCTGTTAGTATTTTTATAGGTGGAAATACATATTGTTTTCGAAAATTAATTAAACATTAATAGTATTTTTCAATTCTATTTCAAAATGTACTGTAAAGTATATTTAAAAAAAAATAATTATATGCTTTAAAACTTAACACATTGAAATTTGTTTTGCTACTATTGATAATGAATTGAACTTTGGTAGTGTAAAACATTAAATGATACATTATTCTTAACTTTCTTCACCGAATGACTTCCTATTTGATACCCTAAAGCAGCGGTTCCCAACCTGGGGTACGTGTACCCCTGGGGGTACGTGGAGGGTCTGCACGGGGTACGTAAAAATAATATTGGTAATGGCGGAAATCACAAAATTGTTTTCACTGAAAACACATAAAGTTAATACGTTTTGGATTACAAAGTTAGTCTCATGTGTAATTCTAATTTGTTACACTCAAAATGAGGGGAAAGGTCCACTAGACATATTAATTCATTGATAATTCAATGTTGCTAGGTCCGCCCACCGATTATCATATTGCATGGGTACTTATATATTTACCCCCATCTTCGCGAAAACTGTCATTGATCATTATACAATATTTCTTTCCCACCAAATTTATCTTATTGTTCCGTTTTTAATAATAATTGCAGTACAATTTACTTACGTTAGAGTTTCTATTCTTAATGCTTTAATTTGAAAAGCAGGCCCTTATTTTTGTTTTCGAATAGGCCTGGTTATATGTTATATCACTAATTTATATTAATTAATAGGAAAGCTTCTTTCTTTTTTATGAGTATTTACTAATGAATACATTACTAATTTTTAAAAAAGCATATTTGCGGTATATGAGTGATTGGAGGGGGTGGGGTCGTATTTCTTATAAAATTACTCCGAAATGAATAGCCCAAGCAAGGGGTACGTAAAGGAAAAAAGGTTGGGAAGTGCTGCCCTAAAGTCAAATTTGCCAACGAATTCCAAATATGATGTCAAAATTAGGTGTTTGCATTAAAAATTTCAGTGTTTGTGACAATTGCTGTATGGAGACTCTCCCCCCTCCCATTAAAGTTATTATTTTTTTTTTTACATAAATTAAAAGAAAATATAATTTACAGTCGAATAGTTATTCCAAGTTTATTTCTGGGATAATATCGAAATTAAAGTATATGGAGTGTTCATTTTTTTATTATTTCTTGGCTGATTGTACATTGTCTGGAAAGTTAAGAAAAGATAAATATTAAACAATATGCTCATTTTTTTAAATCTAATTTTCCCTGTTTTGTGACTCAATTTTCAAATTTATAGAAAAACTGGTGATGTTTTTCAAATAATTTCATGTTTTTTCCTTCAGCTCTTTGTGATCAATTTGTAAGTCATCATTGCATTTTGAATTGTTTAGTAACCTTTTACCCAGTATGAATTAGAAGAAAATAGAATTGTTTAAATAATGACACCGTATTTCATGCTTTGGATGTCATTTTGTAAACTTTGTACTATAATTAATATTTAATAAAGAAACTTTTTTTATACTCAGATATGTGTCATTTCTATACATAAGCACTCATTGTTAGGACAACTGCCCGGAATTCTTTAAATTATCATGTTAGATGTTTGAGTAACTTACATGCTCTGTTATTAAAATTATGCCAGCTCATGCATGTCTTTGCTTCTCTGTTTTTAAATGAATTTAAACTCTCGTTCTACTTATAAAATATGATACAGTAGATTCTGTTTAGTTAGTACCCATCGGTCCTAGCACAATTTGTTCTGATAAAGCGGCTGCTCCAATTAAGCTGTGCAAAACGAAATTTCTTGGGATTTAAGAGTGTGCAAAAGAAATTAACTTTTTTAACACAGATATTGCCTTCAATGGCTGTTTTTTAGTAGTAAAGATGTACAATTACGATATTTTTTTTTAATAATACAGTAGTTACAGTAAAATCATTTGTAGTTATAAAACTTTAACAAAAATTGATTTTTAGAAGCTTGAAATATGAGAATCTAATCTCATTGTGGAAAGTAGTTTTTTGAGTTATGCTTTAAACGATTCTCCCACATGTTTTGTGGAAGGTTCCTGTTTGTTTCGCAACTTTTTAAAAGGAATTTAACTTTAGCATTTCAAAATTTTAATATCTTTATAATTCATAAACTTGTTCATTATGATGTTAAAATCAGGTGTTCAGATTGAAATGTTTCATATTTTGTTCTAAGTTCAATATAGAAGTGGCCCCATGAGCCCCCCCCCCCCCCTGTTTTAAAAACATATATGTAAAAAGACATTACGAATCGAGGAACTATTTTTTCTCTGCGAGAAATTGGTGATTAAATTATAGGGGATGTAAGCTTTTTTTGCTTTTGCTGAGTATACATATCTCGAAGATTAGAAATGATGGCAGATATACATATATATAGCAATAGACTTATTACGGCCCCTCTCTATATTACAAAAGTAATGTCAATTCAGCTTTTGTATTTCAGCATGCCAAAATCATTAAGAATTAAGTCATTAATTTGATTGAGTTTTGTTGCACAGTGTAATTCAGAAGTAAAGTTAATAATATTTTTCGATTTTGTAGCTGCATATTACAGAAATTTTGGCAAATTCCGGAGTCACGTCGAGAACTTTATGACTGCTGATATAGGGGTGCCATTTCAGAAATTTCTTTGGGGGGGGGATGGGGGCAAAATTTGTATTTGATCGTGCTGTGCACATCTGAGAAGAAGTTAATATAGTCTTATTCAGGGTTGGCCTAGGATAGTGTATTTTGAATGTTTTTGGTTGGCCGTGGGTCCAGGATGTGTAGAAGTGCTTATTTTTTAAACCATTATTTTTCAATAGTAATCTTCATCATATTTGACTGAATAATTCTGCAACGATTACTATTTGAAAATAGTGGTGTTCAAAAGAATATGGTTTGAAAAATGAGTCGCCATTGTTATTGTTTATTATGAGAAATTTATGTTCTTGCTTTTACTCTGTCTTTTAGAATTTTGTCGAAGCTTAAACAATTGTTAATTTAAGATTCAACGGACATAATACACTGGCGAGAAAAATTAAAGAAACAGCCATAAAAAGGTGCTTTATGTTAATTCATTTAAGGGAAATTCAATGAAATGTGATTGGTTGGTAACTTAATGTCACCTTTATCGTGTAGTCTAATAAGATTAACTTTCATTACAAAAAAATATGCAAATTTTTGAGCCCGTTCTTATGGCACGTGTGAAAAAGTGTGCACAATGGTGATTTGAAGTCTAATTTCAAGGATTGTACATGTAGTTAGATAAAATTTTTGCTTATAGTAGGTGGAATATGTCATCCAAAAGACATTTGACCGATTGAGAAAATTGGCGTGTGATAGGTAGAATGGAAGCACGACAGACGTTGACAGGGGTCTGTAAAGACTTAAAAATAGCCAAAAGTGTGATGTGAAGAATGTGGTAGCTGTTTAAAGACACTAGTAATATACACAGACAACCAAGTAAAGTTCGAAAACTTGCCACAACAAACTCTCAAGACCGATATTTGGCAAGACTTGCTAAAAGAAACAGGCAACTAACATCAGTTCAGATTGGAAGGTAATTCTCTGTAGCCACAGGAACTCGACTATCCAGATTTACTGTAGCTGACAGACTGCATAAAAGAGGGCTGTAAGCAAGGAAACCCATGATTTGCAATACACTAACACCGGCAGCGAAATGCGCCCGGTTAAAGTGGTGCAGAGATCATCGTCATTGAAGTACCATGGACTGGAGCCGAGTTTTCTTTACCAATGAATTCCGATATTTTGTTTGGAGAGTGATTTTACATGTGTTACCATACAGAGGGAAAAAACACACGCAATAAGGATTCAAACATCCTTGAAAAGCATCGATACAAAGGTCCTGGAATCATGGTATTGGCGGAAATCATTCTGAATGGCCGCACTGACCTACATATTTTTACCAGTGCAACTGTGAATGCTGAAAATATACAGAGATGAGGTTCTCGAACCTCATGTCTAGTTGTTTAGGGGTGCAATCGGTAATAACTTCCTCCATTGGATGATAATGCGCGTCCTTATCGTGCTGCACTAGTGACTGAGTATCTTGAGGGCGAAGGAATCCAACAAATGGAGGGGCCTGCATATTCTGCAGATTTAAATCCGATAGAACGTGTGGGGCGCACTAGGACACCAACTTGCATCTTGGCAATACCCATCTAACACTCTCCAAGAGCTTCGAAGCACTTTTCAAATTGAGTACACTTTGTTACCGCAAGGACTTCGGGATAACCGAATCCACAGTATGAAAAATCGCTGTAAAGCTTGTATTTTGGTCAGGGGTCACCACATACCTTATTAATTTTTCCTATGTGTCTCTAAAATGTTGTAACAGTACAATTACCTTATCCACTCTTATATTACACATCCCTGAGTTTTTATGTAAATTTATTTTTTGTAGAAATACGCAGTTCTGCATTTTTAATGTATGTCAAGCATGACAAAATAAATAGCTTGTGCAAATTTCATGTTTTTATCTACAAAAATATTAAACTTCGATGAGTTTTTATAGTTGTTCCTTTGATTTTTCTCGCCAGTATAGTTTAGCTTTTCAAACATTCTAGCTATATTGTTGATCTCAAACAAGTTTTGATCGTTAAAAAACTCCTTCCTCCAAATGTCACAGACACCTAAAATGAAAAGGAAATCCCAATAGATACCAATGAATTTCGAAATGCGGTAAATGTATTGTTGTATCAAGCTACATCAGACAGTTTTGTGATCTTTTTGAATGACCACTCTACTATACCAATCCCACTTTCGGTTCTGCTGAATACATTTTCTTATGGTGTTGTGAACAGGTCCTGAAATTTTGAGAAGAATCCAAATAACACTGAATACTAAAGCTTTATCTATCACTTTTTAACTCTAGAACTACCAGAAATTTTATTCAACCTTGATAAAAACTTTTCACAGCAGAATTTTTATTTAGAACTATTTAACATATTTAATTACTTTAGTTCTCTGTGGTTTATATTTAATTTATTTTATGAAACAAATTTCTGATTTGAATAGTCACTTTGGATGTATGTGTTGGATCCATTGGACCCAGCTAGTAGACAGACGCGAAGGCTTAGACATTGTACTCAAAAGGCTGTTTCTTTTTGCAGATTTATAATAGAATATATATATATATATATATATATATATTCCAGAAACACTTATTATAGATCTTGAATACAGGCGGCTCAATATCTACACTGTTAAAAATTGACAAAGTTGAGTCAATTTTGGATGCTACAGTAGCGGCAACCATAAGATGCTGAAATGGTGTTCTAACATGTGTTTCTGTGATTGAACCATAAATTGGTCAATTCTGAACCATAAACTGTAGCATAGCATTCAACTGTGAGCCAACATTTCACTAATTTATGGTTCAACCTTAGCACCAAATGTTAGAACACGGTTTCATTTCGCAGCTACTGACTTTACCAACGAGTAATAACAGCAACGCCTCTGCGGGTATATGCCCTCTGAAAAAGACTATTGGACGAAGGGGAAAGTGTGTTAAAATGTTCTTCCCGCCTATAGGTGTTTTTCTACTCTGTACCCGCAGATGACGTGACATGGTTAACGTCCACTGCAACACCAAAAGTTGGTTCAACATAGCACCAAAAAGCAGAAAAGATGCTTTCTAAAAACTAAAATTATGGTAGTGGTGTGGAAACAAACCCATCCCACCCAAAGAACCTGAGATAACGAATGAAAATAAAAGTACAATACGCAGCAGTGCCACATGTTGAATGGTGCAAAATGCTCAAAAAAAGTTTAAAATAATCCTACAGTCACTAAAATTATACAGTAGTTAAAGAAACTTAAAATACGCCTAGGAATGATAAAAGAAAAGATAGGAGGCATGGGGGGAGAAAATGGGAATAAATTCCTGTTTCTACCTTAAATATAATAGATTCAAGCTTAATAGTGAATCATAAGATACAGGTAGATAAGCATTGATTTGAGGCCCATCACCCTCCTAAATGGGGTAAAATAATTAATTTTTTTCTATTATGGTCTGACTATTTTGATATAATTTAGGATGTAATATTTACAGCCTCTATAATTAATATTGTTGGACAATTGTTTAAAAGATAGAAAACACATGTTTATTTAACAAATTTTAATCGATTTCAATTATTACAATTCAGTTTTGTTAATATGAAGCGCTCAGAACACCATTTTGGTTTTTATATTTCGTATACTATTATTCACATACCAAAATAACATACATAAAAACTACGATGGTGTTATGAAACTTCATATCGGAAAAAAATCCCACATCAGATTGATGTAATTGAAATACATTACAATTTTCTAAATAAACCTAATGATTCTAATCTTGTATAACCCACTTATACAATCCTCAAACAAAAATAATAGAGGTAGTAAATTTTCAACATAAATTATATTAAAACAATGAAAACATTTTAAAAATAAAAGAAAAAAATGATCCTACATAAGGAGGGGGGCGAAATTCAATGCTTACCAACTCACCTCTGTTTTTAACAATGTTCACTGATTCTCTCCAGTTATGGAATCTTTTGTTAAGCTGCAAAAAAAATTTAAAATATGATTAGTCATTGATTAGTCATATTCCCAAATTTCAACAGCAGAAAACGGATGTCCAAGTAATGAGATTTTAGAAATCATTGTCTTAATTTGTATGTTTTGATTCAGACAGTAAACGAATGAAAATAAATCCAAAAATTTGGATTAAAAGTAAAATTTTCTAAAATGTCTGTAAGAAATAATAAATATTTAAAGACATATTTTAATGCAGTATGATAGTTAGTTAGGAGCGAAAACGATAAATTTTATCGATAGTATACATGGGCGTAACTAGGGAATTTTTCTAGGAGGGGGGGGGGAGGCCCCATCTATTTCATAATTTCCAAACAATACCAGTAAACATTTTTGTTAAAGCTAATAATACTCAACAGAAAGTTTCTCGATTGATACACTCCTGGAAACGTACAGTCGATCAAATAAAATAGACAACATCCAACACTTTTTAATGGCTAAAGCTTTTTCAGAGGAAACGAAAATAGTCATTCTATTAAGAATTGTATCTTCTTTCAGTCTATATATATATATATTTTTAAATCCAGTCTTCACATTGAAATTGTACCAAGTTTTTTAATTTTTAATATGAACACCAAATTTTAATATCATATTTAGATTTTGTGGGAAATATTACCAAGGGATACCAAATGGGAAGTCATTCGACGAAGTGGTTTAGGATTATCTTTTACCCCAAAGTTATTCTTTTACGAAGGGGCGGTATAATGTAGCTGTAAAGTTTTGAATTACTAGTGTTAAAGTCATTTTTAATAGCTACAAAACAGACTAGAATGTGTGTAGATGTTTGAGTATAACTCAGAGACTACTGGCAGAATGAGGTAAAATTTTAGATTCACATATTGGAAGCCCTGTAGATTGGGAGTGAGAAAAGAGGATCAGAAAGGAGGGGAAAGCCTTTGTCAGTTGAGATTAGAAGCCATTCAGTTTGGAGTGCATTCGTGATGTGAGCAGGCCGTGAGATCAATTTGAAGTTTTGAGAGTGTTTGTTCTGTGAGCAGACCACGAATGTTTGTTTCTTGGAAGTGCCTTGTACGAGAAAGCCTAAAGTCAAACTGTTATTCTGGAGACCAGTGTGGCCATGAAATCAGATAAATCTAGTAGTGTACATCTAAAAGAGACCAAGAACAGTGATTTAATATCATTTTAACCAAATCGTAACTAGTATTCCAAGTGTAACTTAACAGAGTGCAGGATTTGCTATATCCTTGCCGGCTAATGTAAATATTGTGTTTTCTTGTAAATGTTTAAGAGTGAAGTTAATAAATTTAATATTTATTGGAAGTGTCCTGGCGAACTGTTTTTCGAACTGACATCCTGTTTGGTATCATGCATCTGGCATCTCTGTACGGGTGGTGGCAGCATATCAATCAACGAAAAAGAATAATATATTTACCTTCCTGAGTGGCAGATTGAAACGTGGAATGAAATATATCACAAGATAAGTGAAATGTCAATAAATAAAATGCAAAAAGTCCGAAGGTAGTATCTCTTTTCTTTGTAACCAAAAAAAAATCATAAAAATAATGTAATTTTAGGCAAAAGAAGTAGAAGTCCCGCGCTACACACATTGCAGGTTATTTTGCAACTATTACAAATGCAGTTGAAAATTTTACCTCTAAAATTCTTAAACCACATCACCCCGCTTGTTTTCTAGCGCAAGAAAATTTTTCAAAAAAATCCAAGTATAATGCCAAAATAAGTATTCGTATTGAAAATTAAAATTTTTTTTACCATGTCAGTATGAAAACGGCCCTCTAAACTTATTTTTTTAAACATAAACTGAAAAATGCCATAATTAGGGTTGCTACGGGTCAGGGAATTTTTCAGAGAAATACCAGTATTTTCGTACAGAAAAATTCGCGTAATTTAATCGCGTGAAATTTTTTCTTTTTTAAGGCGATATTTTCTATAAGAAAATACAAGACCTTTCCCTGACCCCTAGCAATCCTCCACAATACTCAATTGAATGGCTATTTCCATTTTTCTCTGCAACAATTTAAGGATTAAAGTGTATGAAGGATTATATATCTCTGTCTCTCTCTCTTTTTTTCCCCCTTTGGTCAAGTGCACAATTCGGTCACATCACACGGACACTTTTAATTAGATTTGCAACTTGTTTTTTTAAGTATCTGCATTAGGGATAATTTTATTGTAAAATAAAACCTCAATAACGGACACTCCTAAATAGCAGAAACCTCCATTTAGCACACACTTTTGAAAACCCTAATAACAATATACTATATTCGTATGTTTTTACCTCTGAATAGCAGATGAATTCCAGATAGAGAGTTTACTGTATATGATTAAATAGATAGAAGATTGAAATTTAAATGTGCTTGTCTCTATTTCATTTGGTTCATGAGGGGAGATTCACACAGTTATCTAGACACATTCATACAGTGATTATTCTTACCTTTTAAGCATAAATTTTTATTTAACATAAATCAATTCCTCCTGGAGTGGGAAGAGTTAACTCTTCCAAACGACATTAACCAGTAAATCTACAGATCAGAGGCCTCAACGTCAGCTCTGCAAATCACTGTTCATTAATCTCACTAATTTTTAACATTATGTGCATAATAATTGATATCCTAAAATTCAATTTTTAAAGTTGTTTATACATTTATAAGAATATAAAATTTATCGAAAGTTCAGGAAATTTTAGAAGTATCGCATTAAACTCAGTGTTATGCAATAATAGGATAAACTACTTATTACTGTATTTTTTCAGAGTAAGAATACATTACTTCAGGGACTCCGCCCCCCTGAACCCCCCATTGTCGCTTTAATTTTATATTCTCAATTTTCAGTAAATGTGCTATTTCATTTCTTGAGTATATGTCTGAATGTATTTACTATTTTAATTTCATTAGAATGATCATCTCTTTGTACAAGAGATTTTATCCTATTATTAAAACAATACTTATATTTCAACCATTAACATCACAAGTTGCTGAAATTCAATAAAATTTTGTGTCTAAAATATACTTATACAAATGTAAATTCCTCTTATGTGACCTATATTTAATTTACACACTCAACATTTTTATTATTTTCATTTGGAAAACCGATTTGGTAATCTTTTTTTAATAGTTAAAATAACTTCTCATCTATGTCATTAAAAAAGCATATTAATAAAAACTTAAATCACTCGAAAATTAGCTATTTTGTTAATAAAATTTCACGTTAAAATAATGCGATTCACTTGAATTTTCCTTTGTTGATATTCTTTGAAATAGAGTTGCTTAGCAACCATTTAATGAAGAGAAAAAAAACTACATTGGAAATTTTTGTAAAAAATGAGAAATTAAAATGTTTCATATCTTTCAAATTAATGCATAAAATTTCCAATAATTTATACAATTAATTTCGAAATTCTAATAAATATATTAGCAAATTTTCAAAGCGATTGGATTAAATTAAGATCTCCATTTCGTAAATTTATTTAGCCTGAATAATTTAGCATTTACAATTATTCCAATGTGACATTTTGTGGAAGAACCACAATTCTTTATTAAGTTTTTTTCCATCATTTTTCAACTCTTATTTTTGTATTAAGTATTTCATTTATTTTATTAAAATTAAAATGTACCTTTATACTGTATTTCACTGAAACTACTAACTTACTAACAAAACTAACACTTAACTTCACTAGCTAGATAGATGCATGCAAGCATCCATCTTTGTTTACATTTTTTCAGTTAAATTGATAGTTAAAATTAGGTTGAATGGTTAGTTGAAATGTATCAGTTGAACAAGAAGTAATGTTTTGTTTCAGATTGAAAAATGCTGTTCAACTTTGTTTTATGCAAAACAGTTCCAGCCTGTGCTGGCTAGTGGTGATTGGTTGCAAACCATTATAAAATGAGAAGGTTTCTCATGTATGTTATCTGGTTTTTGTTTGATGTATATTTTGAAGAGGCTTTTTCCTGGTGTTAATAAAACTGTTTGATTTTACCCCAGTAATGTTTATTGCTGAAGTTTCAACATGAATTTCATGCTCCTTATTGCAATATTATTGCTCTTGAATTTGTAAGTAGAATTTGAATTTTCTTTTACTTAGAAGATTGAAATTATGACATACTAGACTATGAAATATAAAGAAGTTACACTCAAATCTTTAAAATTATACTCTGCTGTATATCAGATCAAACAAAACATTTCCTTTTCGGTGAGTGTTAAAATTTTTAAAAAATCGTCTGACTTCCCATTGAAAAGCATTATGACCTAAAAAGAAATGTTCTATATTTTTCGAATGAATGAACCAAATGTAACTAAAAACTATACAGCTAATTCCGGGTACCTCGCCAAAATCGAACTAATACAATCATTTTTGCAGCAGTTCTCACGAAACAGACAGACGGAAACCAAAAACTTTTCGCGTCTCCACAGTGAGCCACAACTGACGTTTCAGCAAAAAGTAATTTCCATTTTTAAAATAGGAGAAAAATAGCCCTCTATAATTCTTTTGCCTTTTAGATGTAACTAAATCATAAATTAATTTTAAGTTGGTATTAAATTTATATGACACACTTTAAAATAGTTTTATACACTTTATATATACGTACACTGTCGCGGCAAAAGGCGTGATTTTGAGTTTATCCCGCTCCCCTCCAGAGCATTTAAAAGCTGATAAGATGCATACAAATTAATTTGTGTTAAGACATAATATAAATATCATGTGTAAAAACCAAAGTAAAGAAAAGCATAAATAGAGCATAAAATGTTTACCATTGAACTATTTCAAGTTTCATACTAGGAGCTATTATTTAAGCACAAAATTAACGCTGGAAAAAGTTAGGAGCAGCAGCAGCAAAGGAATATGTATGTTACTGACTGCTCTTTCTCCGTCTCTTTATTTTCCCCCCGCTCAGGATTGAATGAGATACTCTTTTATGAAACTTTAAAACATCAAGATGATAAGTTTATTATAATTGTTCCTGCCATTATGTCGGTTTTTATGTGTCACATAATTTATTAAACACAGCGTAACACGACATGTAACACAATGAAACTGTTCATTTTATGAGAAACAAACAATGGTTCAAAACATTTCTCAGATGAGGATCCTGGCTGCAGCACTGTACATATAGAGTACAACCCCTGAATAGCAGACACCTCAGGACCCCGGATCACAGCTGCTATTAGGAGGGTCCGCTATTCAAATGCAAAATTTAAAACATATAGAGTTGTTGAAAAATTGAAAGTGTTCGCTAAATGGGAGTGTTCATTATAAAATATTTAAAATACATAAAAAAGAAAACGAAACAAAAAAATGTTTTTATCATTTGCTTTTTCCACTAAGGAAAAGTTGCCATGATATTACACACTTAAAAAACACAAGTTGAAAATTGTATGCCAAACGTGACAAATGATACATCATAGTTCATACTATAACTAGTTTCACTGAAATGAATTATATCATCTGTTATTATGATATGATTCATTTCTGTAATAAAATAAGTACATTTTGAGTTGGCAACATTTTATCATTTGTGGACATTTACTGAAAATTCCAATGGGAAACTTAAACCTAGCTATGAAAATTTCAGAACTTGAAATCCATGTTTAGAGTATTTTTCCATTTAATATCTATTTCTTCGGAAACATCTATCCAAAAAACTGTTAGTAGATTACATGATTGCTACAATTAAACAATTTTAGTAAACAAATTCCCTTTTTAATTTCAGTAATACGGAAATAATATGACTCCATCTTAAATATTACGTAATCACTTTAGCAACCAAGAATCATTACCGATCATGGGATATCATTGAATTAATTACATACGATAGGATTTAATAGAATGAAGAATGTGACTATAACTTGGTCAGAGGTCATATAAAATGTCACATATGTCATATATGACTATAACTTCATACATGTCAGATAACTTGGTGATACATCTCGGTCTCTTGACGATTAATCCTCGGAAGCTGCTATAACAAGGAAGTACCAATTTTTAAAAAATTCAAATTACTTAATAAATATTTTTATTAATATCTTTGACGTTTTGATTCGAGTTTCAAAAAAATTGAAATGACTCGACAAAATTCTATGTTTTAAATTTCGAACCATTCGGTTGAGCAGTTTTTATGCTGTTATATGTGGACAGACAGGTGGACAAGACGACGTCTATAGTTGCTACGTATTTATATAATTAAAACTGCACCTGAAAAATCGGTCCTGTCATGACTGGAAAAAGTAAAATTCACGCTGACTTGGACAGATTCTGCAGAAAAAATGTAAGTCCTGGGCCAGTACAAACAGAGAAAATGAAATCTAGGTCCAATTTCAATCTTCGGAAGAAAGTTAAGCCTGTGCCTGCCATGAATCAGATAAAAGAAAATTGGCCTGAACTCGGGCAGGTATATATTTAATATAAATGCAAGATATCAATTAATTGTTCACAACTGTGCTATGGTGCTTGAGTAAAACTGAATGTCATAGATATATTGGTGAGTGGGTAAATGGGAATGATGATTTATAACTAGCAACACCCAAGCAAAGTGTCGTAGTCAGATTAATATCTTTGAGACGAGACAGAGAACCTGATTTTCGTACGTAACATCCTAGAATCTAGTGTAGGATATTCTATACAAAAGAGTAGTTGCCTTATCTCAGAATGTACAATAGTACTCTTCTTCTCACTTCAGGCATAAAAATATCCAGACCTTGAGGACCATGAATCAATCTCATATGAGACTTTTGCTTGTCCCTATCTCCTAAATACTGACATAGTAAACAAAATGTTCCTTTTTATTCGGTCTTGCTTTTATTACTTATATATATATATATATATATATATATATATATATATATCACTACTCTTTTAAAAATTCTTTTAAAATATCACTTTGTTTTCAGTATAAAATATTTTTTGGGTGTCCAGCCGTAACTACCCTTCCTACGCCCATCTGGATAGCGTAGCACTAAAGAAAAATCAATTTACTGAAATAAATACATTTCAATCCATAAGATAGGCTCAATGAAAGTAATATATTTAACAGTGTATTGGAAAATCAAAAGTATTGTTTGTATGTATAAATATACTTTAGCAGACAAACCAAACATAAATTGAATTTGAAAACAATCATATTAAATTCATGTGAAGGTGTCACTCAAATTTTGATATGATTTCTTTTAAAACCCATATTTTGAATTCATGAGAGATGTGAATGCAAAAGCATCAGCGAATAAATTTTATATATCTTTTCATGTAAAAAATAAGAATTGCAGCTGTGAATGTAAACAAAATGAAAAAAAAATGATGATTTTTAAAAAAATTATTAACATAGTGTCACTCAAATTTGATACAATTACTTTTAAGACCCATATTTAAAATTGTTAGAGCCAAAAGAAAGTCCTGTGTTGCAACTTTTAACCCATTAAAGGATTTTGTACTGATTCTAAGTAACGTGAATATAATGTAAATAACTCTATATACAGCAGAGTAGAAAAAATATATGAATACAGATATAGAACTTTCTATTTATGGTAATTTACAGGAAAGCATTATAAGTTGTTAAACATTTTTAAACTGCATTAATTTTTAACATATTAAGTGTTGTGTCTATAAATAATGTAAAAAGCAGTATAAAAGTTTTCAAACATGTTACCATGTATGGGAAAAAATTGCTGAAAATGTGTTTTCAACTAGGCATGAATTTTTCTGTGGAACTAAAATTTATTATACTAAGTGATGTAAACGTAAAATAAATAAATATAATATAACATAAATAAAACATAAAATATTTATATACAGTGTGATACAAAAGAATATTGATATACTACATTCTATAGGTAACAATTTCAAAATAAGTGTCTTCATGCTTAATTAACTTTTAATATACTATTTGATGTGTATGAAAAGTTATAGAACATATACAAAGCTGCATTAAAATATCTGAATGCATTATTGTCTATAGTCATCTTTCTTACACAAGATTTTATCCAACTTCTGAAACAGATGCAGGTGATTTGTGGTTGGTAGGCAAGTAAATATCTTTATTAGAGAGGGATGAGATCTCGTAGAAGTAATGCTTATCTAATAAAACTACAGAGTAACGCACACCTGTTGATATATTAGAATCTAGAAATATTGAAAATAATCCAAATTGAAAATGTAAAATTAATCAGACAATGGACGGTTCAGGAGAGGTGCACAACCCTAAAGAAAAGTATTTCTTATCTTAAAAATTTCTTAAAGTCTATTTTCATAAGAAAGTCAGTTTTATAGCTAAGGCAATAACTTGCTTGATATGAGATTTAACACAATAGTTTTTAAATTTAAATTTCCTCAATCAACCAGAAAAACTGACACACTTATAAATCTACATAATGTAAAAAATAAATAGAGATTTGTTAAGTTTGTGATATAATATAAAGAAAGATCAAAATAAAAATGTGTTTGGTGGAGTTGACAATGACGATCCTGAATGGCTGATTTACTAATTTAAATAATATATAAATAAACCCTATAATAATACAGTACAAAATATATGGCATTTCGATGAATAAATCAGCCATATAAGTTCAGAAATATTTTCCTTTGTTGCAGTTTCAATTTTGTGGTTTTACAAAATATTTTGCAACAAATCTTACTTTCTTAAGACTAAAATATGCCAAGGCTACTACATAAAGGGAGTATCAAAATAAGATAATAGCAAGCAATAAATTATGAAGACTTAGATTAATTAAAACACTTCTTGCAGTATATCAGAGAAAAAAGGTTTCACAGAATATAAAATAATAGATACTTGAGTAAATACTGCTTTTGAAAAAAAAAATTGTTGCGAAATTCAAACAAAAGGTTTCCAATATGAGAGTAAAGTTGAACATTCCAACTGCCCTTTTGAAAGAATTTCTTGTTGAGTATGTAACACACAAAATTACTTCTCAGTATCATGAATTAATAAATGCTTGCTTAAATTACTCTTATGAGAGATTTTTTTGCTGCATTTCTCACCAGCATCAATTAATTGATTATTGTTTAACTGACCTTTCTATCAGAATTTTTTGCTGCATATCTCACACAAAAGTTTTCTCACCGGTATGACTTAACATATGACTGTTTAACTCACCTTTTTGTGAAAATTTCTTGTTGCATATCTCACACACAAATGGTTTTTCACCAGTATGAATTAACAGATGCTTGCTTAAATGACTCTTTTGCGAGAATTTCTTGTTGCATATCTCACACATAAAAGGTTTCTCACCAGTATGAGTTAACAGATGTCTGTTTAAATCACCCTTATAACAGAATTTCTTGTTGCACACATCACACTCGAAAGGTTTCTCGCCAGTATGAATTAACTGATGTGTTCTTAAATGGCTCTTACGCGAGAATTTCTTGTTGCATATTTCACACACAAAAGATTTCTCACCAGTATGACTTAATAGATGCCTGTTTAACTCACCTTTTTGGGAAAATTTCTTTTTGCATATCTCACACACAAAAGGCTTTTCACCAGTATGAATTAACAGATGTGTGCTTAAATAGCTCTTACGTGAGAACTTCTTGCTGCATATTTCACACACAAAAGGTTTCTCCCCAGTATGACTTATAAGATGACTGTTTAACTCACCTTTTTGTGAAAATTTCTTGTTGCATATCGGACACACAAACGGTTTTTCACCAGTATGACAGCGAAGATGGACAGTTAAATTGCACTTTTGAGAAAATTCTTTGCAGCATACTTCACAAATGAACAATTTTCCTTGCTGTGAGTCAGTTGGTTTTTCTACAAAATTCCTCTGTAAAGAAATGTTTCTCTGCATACTTCACAATTTAAGATTGTTTTCTGTGATATGATGTGCATCTACATTTACGACTTTATAGATCTGCAATAAAAAGAGTTATATTAATACATAACTTTTTTATTTTAAATAAAAATTTATTTGAGAGAAAATAAACTTCTCACGAGAAATTTTAATCAATACAGAGAACTTAAATCAAATAAATTTTTGTATGTATTAAAAACTACAATAAAATCCTAATTTTCTGTTATTCACAGAACCAGAGGTAGGTCAGAAAATTATCAGATACATTTTATAGCTGTACAAAGATTAAACTATAAATAATAAATAAATAAAATAAATAGCTACTATCTTAAATTAAAAGGAATAACTTATCATAAAGAATATATTATAAATAAAAAATAATGCAAATTTAAGAAGAAAATTATAACATTAGTTTTCTTCTACAAAAACAATGATATATTTTACAAGCAAAGCAGAGAAAAGAAGTTATTTTTGTGGCAAGAGAAATTCTAATATACACATTTGTTTAGTTGGAATTTCCTCAGATTTCTGAAATTTTTCAATCAAATATCAACGTTATTCATGAGATCGTGGACACCTTGACCAAGGCGGATGCATGTGATGTCTCGATGCCTTCTGAACCCCTAACATATTTGGAGACTAACTCAAGAAGAAAAAGCAAGAATAGGATCACTTGAATTGTTCCACCAGAACGCCACTGATACCAGAGTATTCGACCAGGAGGATCTCTTGCTCATAACAGGAAGGAACAAACTACTCTTGTTCAACTTTCGAAGTAGACACCTTAGAACTATGAAATTTTCTGAGGGCACCAAGTGCTTTGAAATATGCAAGAAGTGTTCCACTGAGCAGGCCTCCCCTGATCATATTCTTGCGTGCCTGGGGCTCTCCAAGCAGGATCTTGCTGGTGATCCCTTGATAGTGCTGGATTTCCTTAGGGTGTATAATATCATGGACCTGGTCCAGCCCTGCTGGCCTAAGGGTATGTGCAACAACAACATGACAAAATTCTACATTGTAATAAAATAAAGTAAACATAATTTTATACATTTCTTGACATTTATACCATTCTTTAAGCCTTGTATTGTTTATTATAAGTAAAAAATGCATTTTCAACCAAAATTTTGGAATATAACCTCTAACATCTTTAAATATGTAAATGCAAATTGGATGATGAAATGTGGGAGGTGTGTTATTTAATCGAGTGTGCCTTATAATAGAGTTTCAGAAAATCAGGAATCTACTGTATGTTCATTTCTAAAAATTATGGAAGAAAAAATCCCACAATCAGCATTATTTTATTCAAAAGCAAATCATTCAATAAAACTTATACTTTTTTAAATAAAAAGTATTGAATCTATAATAAAATAGTGATATTGTAATGATTTGTCTACATGCAGCACAAAATACCTGTTTAAGAGTAGGATTATAAATTTGACTATGAAAATAAATCTGGAACAACTAATTCTTATAATGACATTAAAGCATTACAAAAGACACATCGGGTGATCACAAATTTCTTATGTTAAAATTCCCTGATATTTCCAATTCTGCATTAAAACAAAGAAATTTTCATAACTAATTCCTTTCACAATACTACTCTGATACACTATCATTATTTAAGGTTGGTACGAAAAAAAATCAGACTAAATGATATTTAAATGGGAATCATATAAATGACATAGATAATTTCATTTTTCCATGAAGTTATAGTTTAAAAGTCAATTTATTCAATTTACTGTAACCAATAAAAACCCTTTAGTATTTATTCTGCACACCTACTTTTTAGTTATAAAAGACAAGTTTTCTATATTAAATTATATTTCTATATTATATTATTTTCTATATATGTGCTATATTATTCATTCACCATGTGTTGGTAGGTGTGACGTAAGAGTCATGTGTTGCCCGAGAGGTCTATTTGAGTGAATTAGGAAAAGAAGGAGGAATGAGAGGCAAAACTTCAGGACTAAGTTCTTTGATCTTGAATTACCATATCTGGTTAGTTAGCACCTTTTTATGAATATAGAATAAAAATAACATTACATGTATATGCATTATACAAAAATTCAAATTCAAAATTGTTTTTCATCATGATATGCCAAAAACTTTTTGGGAAAGTAGGAAGTTCAACCATGCGATGATCTGAACTGCCAACTCATGGCAGTCGAATATTAGCATATAATTACATTTAATAAATCTCAAACTTGTATGACTTGATATCTTTAACCCAATATTTTTAGAATTTATACTTTTAAACAAAAATCTTTCCAAATGAACCCCATATCGGAGCTGCCACAATATTTATAGTTTTAAAACTCAATGTGCTGTTTCAAAGTAAAAGTACTTTTTATTTTGATGTTCTATGCTTTTCCGTATTTGGGCAAAAAATATAATTCATTCAAATTTTAATGTTTTTTCTCATTGACATATTAATTATTTTTCAAAAAAAAAAAAATAGTTCTTACTGTCCAAACTCTTTGAAATTTTTATAATTCATAAATTTACTAATTTTGAAGCTTGTATAAAAAATTCAAGAGAAAATATTGATATTTATTTCTAAAAGGGATGTGTTTCCTTCTGACATTTCTTTTTGCATTGGGGTTATTTAATATTAAAAACAAAATAGTTCTTACCATCCAATGTCTTTGAAATTATTATGAATTATGACTAGAATGCTTTGAAATCCTGTGTATAATTTTTGTGCATAAATATGGATATTTAGTTACAAAAACATGAGCAAAAGCCAGTTGCGTATTGACACTCTGGATGAAAATTTTACAGATTATATATTTTTTAAATATTTCTAATTGTCTGAATGTTTTGAGATTTTTATGCAGGGTGTAAATCAAGTTTACAGAGAGCATGTTAAACAATTTTAGTCTGAAATAACACTGATATTTAGTTACTTTTACAATAAAAAAAAAGTGTCTCTAATAGACGCAAAATGACTTCCAGTTGTGAAATTTTTTGAAAGGGTTAATATTTATATGTTTGAAAATGAATTGCTCTATTGTAAAGAAGAAAGTATCCGAATTAAGTGAGAATATTTGTTTTTTCGAATCTTTAAAATTGAGCCTATGCAAGCTTTGAAAAAAGGGGGGGGGAATTGAAATAAAATTAACTAAATAGATTAAATATTTCAAAAAATTAAAAGGAAATAAAAACTAATCTATTAATAAGAAGAAACAAGTGTTAAAAGAGAAAGAAAATTGAAATCTACAGAAGTATATAATCTATAAACCTGTGATACCACTCATGCCAGGATAAAAAATATAACATTTAAAAGAATTAAAATTTATGGAAAAAACATATACCCAACAGTTTCTATCTACAGCAACATGCCAAACACGTGGCCTGTCGACCACTTATTTGTAGCCTGCCAAGCCTTTGACATTTTCCCTACGTTTGAATCAATTCATGTTTGATGTAAAAAATACATTTTGCTCAAACATTCTTCAACTAAGCGTGGCTGCACTGTTGCCAAGTCACAGATTTTTTTTAAATAAAAAATATCAACCACTACTTCAGAATACTAATCTTCAGTTTGTTTAATGACAAGCATTCTGCGATTAAATAAAGAAAATATTACTAGTAAAAACATTATCAGTTAAAAAAAAAATACAAAATCTGAGAACATTGTTGTGATGTTATAGATAGCAAGCATCAGAACATACAGTATATATAGTATATAGTCAGATCTAACACATTTTAAAATTTTAGCTCCAAGAAATTGCAGAAAAAAAATAACAGATTAGGAAGCTACAGAGAACAGTCTTGAATCTGAAATTTTGTAAATTTATAAAAAAAATTTTTAACTTTTTAAAAAGTGTTGTGTTTTATGTTGAAACTAATACTTTATTTTACTAATCTCTTCGATTTACACCACATTATAAAACAATTTGCAGCATTTACTAGATAGTAAAAAAGTATCAAAATATGGCACTAATTAACAATAATTAAAAGTTTAAAAAAATTATAAAAATAAATAGCTTTTATATGTGTAGCTATGAAAGTGACATGAATTCTTCTCTTGTTTTTGTAGAAAAACTAAAAATATTACCCTCACCTTTCACTTGGGTCCAACTTTTCTGAAGGGGTTAATGTTGCTCTGCAAAGAAAAATGTTAGATGAACTAAGAAGTTATGGCCATAAAATGTTGGCAAAAAAGGCCCAATTCTTTTTTTTTTTTTAAAGTCTTCTTATTATGGATTTGAGGAAAACTCATATAACAAATGACACAAAAAATATTTGGCTTCAGTGAAAACGGAAATAGCTATCATCCCAGGCAGACTTACAAAATTAATTGAACCTTTGGATGTCAGTTTAAATCCATCATTTAAAGTGCAAATGAGCCATTTTTGATAAGAATGGATGTCTGGAGAGAATCACACTTTTACAAAAGTTGGTCGAATGCTCAGAGCCCCGTACGCACAAGTTTGTGAATAAATTGTTGACTCTTTGGATAAAATTCCTAAGGAAATGGTAAAAAAATCATTTATAAAAGCAGACATAATTCAAGATGATGATCATTATGATGTTGCATAGTCGAGCTCAACATCTAATCCGGATTACTTTTCTGATAATGACATGGACAATGCAGATAGATGATTTCATGGACACTGATCAAAGTGTGTCACCTGAAAATTTAAAATTATTACACTGTGACACTGAAGACGAAGATATTGATAGATTTTCTGATGTATAAAATGAATTATTTTAGTGCTGTATTATTATTTCATTTCAGTTTGATAAAATAAATAATGTTGTTAGTGGCATTAATTGGGCAATTAATTAAAATATATTTATTTTAGTTCAAAATGTTCAATTTTATGTCCACCAGTTAATAGTTTTAATCAATTGCTAAAAATCATAAATTTCTTCAAACGGGAGCATAAAAGGCAAAAATTTTTTCGAACAGGCGCATAAAAATTATGAATTTAGTGAAACGGATGCAGAAAAATTGCAAAATTTAGGGAATAATCGTAATCGTGAAATCCTGCATTAGGCCAGTTCTTTCCATATTTTTAATCACCAGCTTTTAAAATTTAATCGATGAGTAGAGACTGGCAAGTGCTCATTTACACCTTTACCTGGTGCAGCAATATCAAAGAACTCTATTACAAGGTCTTTGGCAATATATCCGATGCGGCGTTAAACTAGTTTTCTAGGGATTTTTTAAGTTACTGTGGCATTATTTGCTGAAAATACGGTAATATCACTGGCATCTGGGCAATTGCATTGGAATTGTAACATCATAATGTATCAAAATTTACCATGCTTAGGTATATATTTATAAACATATTCTTATAATTGCACACAAAAGTATCAAGAAAAGCTTAATTTTTAAAAGTCAATTACATTAATATTTAATTATATGTTTTATTTCATATTCGATTATTTCAATTAATATGTAATATCCACCAGAAATCCATAAAAATCAATTGTGTGCTACATAAATGAATATTTTTCTAATGTATTTTATATTGCAAAAGCTAGCAAATAATATTAAATGGTGGAAATTAGCAAGGTACTTACTGTTTACACAGATTGTAGGTACAGCTTATCACTTAGCCTAATGCATGAGACAGACATTTGGCCAAGAATATCCTCTGTGAAATAAGCAGAACACAGAAAATTATGATGTGACGGACTCCAATCTTTACACAGAATTGCTAAAATCCACAAGTGTCTATATATATGATCTTTTGGCAAACTATAAACAAATTTAAAAATGTAAACAAAAATAACACTATGAACATTTGCTTGAGAATCTTAACAGAAAACAAATGGAACAGAGTTGATACCAGTGGCTGGAGGAAATTAGGCTTATTTTACAAGTGCTTAACAAACTTACATTCCATAAAAGCACACTCTCTATAAAATTTTATGTTGAAAATATCCTTTTCAAACACTCAAAAAAGTACATGAAATGTTATATTTCAGTAATAAAACAAATTAATGATACTTCAGTATTAAAAGAAATGGATTGTCACTGTTTCAAGAACATCTGCCAAGTTTGAGATTTAACAGGATTGATTTAAATAAATGGGGCATTCTTAGATCTCCTTTCATCGTAAAAAAAAAGGAAAGATGTTATTAAAAGACAAAACTGGACTTCAGTTTCCTTGCAAAATTTAATAATGAAAAAAAAAATTAAGTACTTTTATTCCACAGAACTTGTTGACACTGCACAATGCTCGATTTGCCCATGCAGTTACATGACCCAAATTACACATTATTTTTTAGCTTGTATGTTTTCCAGAATCATATGAAGCAATTTATATTGTGTCTACCATCTTGAAGCTGAGAGGATCTTCAGATAAATTAAATTTAAAGACATCCTTCACCCCCACCCCTCTCAAGATTAAAATTGAAACCCCAATGAAAGACAAATGTAGGTATAATACTTAATAAATATAATAAACTTGAAAAACAATGGAAACAAATTCTTAAATAATATAGGAAAATGTGTGAAAAAGAAATTCCAAAATCATTAACCGCCAGACTGCTGAGCTAAAGGTCAAAATTGTAATGTTGCTTTCTCTGTAACTTTTTTTAAATACTAAAAAAAAAAAAAAAAAAAAAAACAATATTTCAAACATGCTATAAAAAACTTAATTTCATATATGAATATAACCTTTGAGACTGTTAACCATTACTTAATGTTTTAAAATTACATTTTTTTGGTAGAATTATTATTAATTTAAATAATGCTTCCATTGCAGTGAAACCTGCAGCATAGTGAATCAGTTAACAGTGGTGAGAAGGTTAAAGCAAAATAAATACATCTTTTTTAGAAGAAATGCAATCTTAAATTTAGATATTTGTGATTTTCATTCAATTTGCAGAAATCCAACTTACAGAAAGAAAGAAATGGAAGAAAAGAAAATTTTTATTCAGAAAATTTAGCTATGTGTGCTTCATGCATACCATAAAAATATAATAAAAAAATAAAATAAAATAAAATAAATAGTACAAGAATCTCACGTACCAATTTATTTATTATTATTATTTTTTAAATACAAAGTTATAGAAAAGTGTATGATGACCTAACATAATGTAGCTACTCAATAATAACTGTACTTGTAGGAAAGCAGGGGGGTAAAATCACTATTATTGCTGCGATCAGTAATAATACTGTGCGCTGTTTTTTTATTGCGTGTGTGTGTTTATCAATATCTAGGTTTGATAAATATATTTTCAAAAATATCTGATATATACTTTATGGAACAAATTTCGTGGACGCACTGGGTTTGCACAGTTTTTGTTTTTGTGCCATTTTGTCAAGAAAATGCCTTCAAATACATGTTAGAACCAAGATCATATTGTTAGTATGATAACAGGGTCTTTGTTAGACCTAACTCATAAAAATAGCATGTTAGTGTTATATTATTATGAAACACACACAATTTTATCCAAAAACACACAATTTTTTTTTATAAAACACACAATTTTTTTTATAAAACACACAATTTTTTTTATAAAACACAGACCTTTTTTTAAATAAAACAAACATTTATTTTATTATCAAACACACACAATGTTAAATTTATTATAAAACACACACATTGTAAAGAATACAGCTAACTCAGCTACTAATACCAAAGGACTTTGGTTAAATATGCACTATCTGGTCTACTGTTCAAAATTGCCAAGTTGTTACTCCAGTCAAAAAATTTGGGATTTTGGTACCAAAAAGAAACCCCAGAACATCTGTGACATCTGTACTTTTTTTTTTAATCTATCAGGTAACCAAAAAAGTTCTGTCGTTCTTAGGTGAAAGATAACAAACAGCAAAATGTATCGGAAAGAATACAATTTATTCATCAAAATAACCACCCTCACATGCAATAACCTTTTCCTCATGGGAAACAAGCTTATAAATTCCATTTTTATAAAAGTGACGATCTTTAGAGTTGAAAAAGTACTCTAAGTCTGTTGCCGTAGCCTCTCGACTTCTGAACTGTCGATTGCGAAGATTATTATCGAGGCTTAAAAATAAGTGATAGTCAGAAGGACTAATGTCAGGGGAATAAGGAGAGTGCAAAAGCGGTTCACATCCAAGGATCTGAATTGTGTCAGAGGTGACCCGCACGACATGCGGCCTAGCATTAGGAAAAGAATGCCTTTACAGTTCACCAAAGCTGGCTTTTTTTAAAAAGTGATTAGTGAACTCGACAGAGTTGGTCACTATAGACATTCGCTGTAATCGTCTGACCAGATGATAACAGTTCATAGTGAACAATTCCATTTGCTGTCCACCATACGCACAATAACACCTTCTGCTGATGCATCTTGGATTTGGTCGTCTGTGGCACAGCATCAGTGGCTGACAACCAATGATGCGATTTTTTGGGATTGCTGTACAACAGCCACTTCTCATCACAGGTTAATACACGTTCAAGAAATGGCGCCGTTTGATGGTGATGCAGCAACCTCAAACAAATGTGCAGACTCTTGAGCTTCTGGGCAGGTGTCAATTGATGAGGTATCGATTTGCTTAGCTTGTACACTTTCCCCAGATGATGCAAATGTAAACGGATAGTTTCATCACTGACCGCAGACCTTTCTGATAACATCTGACAGGTTTGCGTGGAATCTTATTCCAATGCAGCCTGTAATTCCTCATCATTAATGACATATGGCCGCCCTGCTCGTGGGGCATCTTTCAACGACTCATCGCCAGCAGCAAATTTTCTAAACCACTTTTGGGTGGTGCGAATGCTGACACAACCTTCTCTGAAAGCTTGGCATATTGTTTGGGCAGTTTGTACAGCATTTGTTCCAAGTTTAAACTCATACAACATACAAGCACAGATTATACAGTTTGGAGTACTCTTGTTTACGTTCATTTTTCTACTGTTACAAGATAACCTTTCCAATTCTCTTTATATATGATGACTCTGCATTACATCTTGATTAACATATTTCAGCGATTGCAGCATCATCTATTATTCATTGCGTGTAACATTCTTTAACGTTTGTCATTTCATAAAAACGACAGAACTTTTTTGGTTGCCTGATATATCCAATATTTCCAAAACATTCAACTATATTTTTGATTCTGATTATAAATATTTTCAGCCTTAATAAAAATTAGAAACTTAAACATATAGGCACTTAACATGAAAACTGAAAACAATATTCTAAATATATTTTTCTTTTGCACTGAAAACAGAATCAATTTTCTGAAAAGTTAAATAAACTGAGTTTTAAACTTATCAAAACACAATCTATAGGATTCAGTATCAAGAAAATTTTATGTTCTATGTGACAAAGTTTTAAATACCAAATATTTTTTTAGTCGAAATATTTGAGCATAAATGTAAGCTTGTCTGCATTTTCAATCCTTAACATGGTGTGCAGTATAAACTGAACTAATCCAAAACAAGAATAGATTATTTTTAATGAAGCTGTAAATAATTGGTCATCTAAATTAGACAGTTTATCTTTTTTCAATGACTGTTTCAAGTTACTTTTGTCCCAAATAATTATTATTTCTACACTTAAAAATTCAGCTTCACATGTAAAGCTTGGAAAAGATTATTATTATTTTCTTTTGCAGCTAAAAAGTCAATGCCAGACACAAAATTTCTTTGTTTACCAAAAAACACAGTTAATAACAGTTGAAAAATTCATTTACACTTGTTTTGACTGAAAATATCATGCACAAGGATATTTTGAAAGAAATATCAAATACATATAAAATATTGAAACTATCAAAAATCTTGATATTTTGAAAATAGTTATCAGATAGATATCGCTGAACCCTGACAATGTCAAATAATACTAAACTAATTAATGTGTTTAATACCAGTGCAAAAATACACAAATAAATATAATGAAAACATTATGCAGCTATATTTCCAAAACTTTTGAAAATGTCTTTCTTTAGTCTAAAGTTAATATTAATAGAAACACAACAAAAGTAGCACATTGATTTTACTGAATCCAGAGACTGGTGCAGTCTTATGTCATACAGATATGCTACTTTTGCCCTCAATATACTTTGACTGAAAAAGTGATTTCAGAAGTTTTGAAATAGAAGTATGCTGATTGAAGATCAGCCCTTGTTTTTATTGTTTTGGCAGGGGGTAGGAAAATAATTCTGCTCATCACAAAGTGAACTTTCAGGCAAGGCGAGTGAATTTTTACACAGTTTTTTAAAAAGGCTATAGAAAAAATACACAAAACTGTTTTTACTTTCTAGCCATATTTTGAAACTTTCTTAATTGCGGAGATGTAAAAATGTCACCAAGTTCTATTTTACAGTAAACTTTCCTATTTTGTATAGATTTTTTAATTCTGTATAAACAGAAAAACAAAAATGGGTACTTTTCCGTTATATGGACACCATGCTAATGTGGCAATTATTTCAACTCTGATCGTGAAAAGGAATTTTATTATAAACCATGCGAAACATTGTAATTTGCTATTTATGAAACGTGAATCACATGAATGATTACTATTTAACCTTAAATTCAGAAAGTTTTTTAATTTGTTATTATTTGAATTAAAAATACTTATTAATTATAACTTTAAAAAAAAGTTATAATTTACTTTTACTGCTGATGCTGAGATGGATTTTACCATTTGCAATTACCAGATGATGAGAAAGTTGCAAATAAAACTGTTTCAGGAATTTGGAATTCTGCATAATAAAAGGTTGTGTTCAAAAAACCATGATGGTTCCTTACTCCTATTCTGATCGTATAGCTGAAACTTTAATGGCGGCAATAGAAAAAATGTAGCTGATGGAAGTATTATTTATACAGATTGCTGGAGAGGATATAAAATAAATGAACTGCAAAAGCCGGTTATGATCATTTCACACTAAATAACAAATACAATTTTGTAGAACCTAATACTGGATGGTATACTCAAAATGTTGAGAGATTATGGGGGCACCGCAAAATGGTGCAACAAAAGACATCGGGAACTGTTCATCATCATTTAAAGTCATATCTGATACAGTTCATGTGGCAACGCCTTCATTCAAAAAATGAAATATTTACTGCAATGCTACAAGATATTTGTAATTTTATGCCAGCAGTCTAATATGAGTTTTATTTTATTACTTTGTTGTATAACAGTTATTTGTTCACTTATTTTAAGTATATATTTGTTATTTTATAAAATAGTTCATAAAAGTCTGTAATTTTCAATTATTATATTTTTAAAATGCTCACTTTACTATCAACAATGTTTTTTCTTTTCTTTTTCGAATGTTTCAATTCACAAGATTTTCATTTTACACCAACTATTATGCTTGGCGACAATGGTGTCCGTATAACAGAAAAGTACCCAAAAATGCACTATGTAATGATTTTTTTCCTCAGCCGTGTAAACTTTGTCATAGCAATTTTCAACTGTATACTCTATGTTGTTAGCTGAGAAGACTTTCTGAAAATTCCCCATTCTTAGTTTTGGTTATTTGAAAGCCTTCAATATCAAGAGTGAACAAAGAACGGTTGAAATGGGAACTATTGAATACAATAGGTCCCTTTCAATATTATATACATCAAATGTTTGTATTTAGTGTGTAGGGGGTGAGGGACTATAAGTCATATACTGCCTCAATGCCAGTATATTGTCAAAGCAGCTTTGGCTAAATCAGATGGGTGATAAATACCTCATTTTGCAAAAGGCTTTTTTTACGAATACGATGACCACACCTTTGGCAAAGATTACAGTAGCTTTACTGGTAGATGTAGCTGTGTTATTTCAAATGTTGGAATTTTTCAGAGATCCAGTGTGCAGGTGTGATTTTTTTTTTTTGTGAAAGTACTTGTATTGTTTGTTAGCTTAATACAAAATTGTTTGGAGATTGAGAGTAAAGAAATGACTGAAGAGTTTTTAAATTTGCGAGTAAATTTAATTTTTGTATGTTTGTTTAATCAGCGAGTTAAAAAATTTTAAATAGAAAGCGATGACATATATAGTACAAACCACAGCTGTTGTTAGCAAGAAGAACGATAATGATAAAAGTCAGTTTTAGTTTCAATTACTTAAAAAAATCCATAGAAATTAAAAAAAAAGCATTTTTGGATTAATTTTCAAAAATATAACGAATTATACTGATTGTTTTTTTTTTGGGAGGGGGGGGGTGGAGTGGAGACGAAGCTCTCTTAATAATCGTGGCTTTGACAAATTTCAGGCATTTTTTAGATTGCTATATCCAGTGAGGTTTTTCTCGATTTCATGAGTGTGAAACTTTCATATATGCATTAGTGATCACAGCTTTAATGAATTTCATATTTTAATAATTTCTTTATATGCAAGATAGTTTATTTCAGCAATCCTTTTTCTTTTCCTTTTCATGAAAAATACACGTCAAATGCCAATTTCAGCCCTTTCACATTTTCAGAGATTTCTAAAGTGTGAGTAATTCAAAAACACAATGATATATTTAATGTAATACATTGCATTCAATCGTACACATGTGTATTATTAGAAATCCTTCAAAAGTACAACAACTGCATTTGAAGCAATATTTTTTTAATCGTGCTGCGACCAAGGCAAAAATTGTATCCTAGGAAACGTTTTCACAAAAATCCATTTAATTAAATGGAGCCTCTTCATAAAACTCCACACCCCTAACAAAAAAAGTATATCTATCTATCTATCTATATATATATATATATATGAAGAATTTGCTTTTATAAGCTAGCTTCATATTTTTTTATATATTGTTAGCTTAACAAACTGATAACATTTTGTAATTTTTTTAAAAATTAACTATTTAAATATCTAGAAGAGTTTTATTCAGTTTTGACAACTGATAAAAGAATAATTAGTGTGAAACATGTCTCAAAAGTACTAAAAGGTAGTTAATTTAGCTCTTTCATGTCCATTGATTACTTTATTAGCCTTTTTTTCCTCAGTTATAACCAATGTTTTGCACTGTATTGAAAATGTGCTAAAATGCAATGTTAAAATAGAGGAATTGGGAGCTAAGAGCTGAAACAACATTTTTTCTAGAAAAGATGAGACAAAAATGGGTTATATTTAGCCCAAAAAGGGCATAGTTATAAAAACAGCTTTTGTTGTTCTTTTTCAACTTGCCTCAGTGTGAAAGAAGCGTTATATGAAGGATGTGTTAAGAATACTTATACTCCTTCAAAACTCCTTAGAAATATATTAAAGTTTGAAGGATGAACACCTTAAATAAATAAAATAATCCTGAAAACTCTTTAAATTATCATGAAGCAAAATTTAGCGTTGATGAATGTTTTAATTGAAGTATATAAAAGTAGAAAATGGTGACTTGTATCTTATAGGATGAATGTGATACTGTTTGTATAAATCATCTTTCTTAAGTATGTATGGCATGAAACAGATTAACATTTAAAGTAAACATGACAAGATTTTTAGTTATCACTTAATACTGCCATTCGGAAAAAAATAAGTTACTGTTATTGAATTCTTTTTGTATATGCCACATTGTTTTTCCTCTTCAAAATTTACTTTTAAAATCTAGGTGTATATGTTACATGATGAGTATTTGAGATTTGACACTTCTCTGTATATATGGCCATTGGTCACTGAATAAAATAGTTGACTGACAATTTCTATTAAAATTTATGAAACCATTAAGCAATACATTTTGAATATTCTGTAATTTTAGCACTAACTGTTAGAATTTAATAGAATAAGATTTTAATCTGTTTTTCTCTCCAAATGAGGTATTAAAGAGACCCAAGGCCTAGCAGATTTTCAAGCCCCCTACCCGCCCCCCCCCCCCACCACACACACACACACGAAAACAAAATAAGTTTTAAAAAAACCTAGAAATGTTTTTTGGAAATTTCCCCTCATTTTATAAAAATGCTCATGAAACTCAGGTTAGGTTAACATAAATTTTCTTTTGATGTTTGATACTATAATACTTTAATGTTAAATATTTCTTTTAAAAAAGTGTATCAGAAAAAATATTTTGTCTAGAGTGTTCCTAATTTAAGCTCATTTTAGAGAACAGAAAAGTACAGGCACGGCATTTATAGAAGTATGTTTCTTAGATATCAATGATAGAAAGTCATTTTTTGTAGAATTTTTCCTGCATCATTTTATTCATTTTGCGGCACCTGTCTCCAAAGAGCCCAAGGCCATGGCCTAGTTGGCCTGTGCAGTAAACAGGCCCTGCACCCACCATAATACTCTTCTTTGTTAGAGTCCTTTCCCTTCCCCATTATTGCTGGTGGACTGCCGTGTATTACCTTATTTTTAAATTAAAAATGTATATGTCATAATACATACCTGCCAACCTCCAGCATTCATTGTTTAAATGTGGGTTAATTTGATCCAGGATAAATACCTTTCAAACCAGAAATTTTCTTTAGACAAAAAAACCAAATAATTTTCCCATAGAAACATGAAATCAGATAATAAAAGATATATGAAATAAATTTCCTGTTTCGAAAGGTGTTTAACTTTATCAAATACCACATATTCATCTATTATTTCATGATTTCATGAAATACTAATTGGAGGATTGCAAGTATGCTTAATAAATGTAATGCCATATTTGTATATACTCTATATGAAGCCTGCACCAGAACTGTAAGAAGTTTAATATTCACTCATTTCATTCTAAGATGTCATTTGGGAATATATTAATTTATAAGGTTGGTAGGACTTCATTAATTAATTCAGATTGTATAGATAAATTGTATGACCAATGTTAGCTTTAAATTGATATTTTGTTTTAAATCGATAACCAGGATCAGAAGTTCAGGCTTAGTGCAGTTAGACTAGGATAACATTATTCCAGTGGCTGGATCAAGGAAACGCCTCAGCTAAGTTATTCCAATTCCTTCATGTGCAAATATTGGTTAATTTTACTCTTGGAATTTGAGTTATTCTTGGCTAATATTGGTTCAACCTTTTTGATGTCAAATAGGTGATTTAAAATTGTTGCCAGAGTCTATCCCATGAAGATTCATATTTAAATACAGTAGAAGATCTTTATAATGAGGACTAAATTTGAGACATTATTTCAACTCTATCTCCTTAATTCAGATCTTTTTAATGAAAAAATTGCTATTACAATAACAAATTTTGAAAATGAGTAATATAATGTTGGTCCAAGCATATTTAGACCATGTTTATAAAGTAAATTTAACAATGTGTGGAATGATCTATAATATGGAAAAATTTGTAATACAGTAGAAAGCCTCTAATCCGCAAAGCTTGGTTCCAAGTGTTGTGTGGATTGGAGGCTTTTTGCGGATTACAGGCAATGTCTATTTAATCTTTGTTTACATTTTTTTAAATTCATATTTTGGACAAATTTAGATTGCTAATACTAAAAAATAAATAAATTACACATTTTAATATATAGATAAAATAATAACTATGTAAAAAATAAATTTATTATTTTTTAAATTTCTTAAATATGGCATCAATTGTTGTCTGTTTTAAGACATTTGGTTTATAGTGTTGAATTTTATCTTTAAGTAAAAGTTCAAAAGCAATATATATGTATTCTTTTATGTGTTTTTCAATTTTATAATTATGATTTAATGACAAAATAAATAAATTATAAAATATATTGTAGGATTTTTTATCATAAAAAAAAAAAAAAAATCACAAAAGCTCAAATTGTAATTTACAAGTATTGTATGAAGAAATGAATATATAAAATAATATACTAATTAAATGTGCTTTCATTTTAAACTATAAAAAAGAATGTTGTATGATATATAATACTATATATATAAAGATAAATGTTAAAATTGGTGAAAAAAAATTTCAAAATTTTGTCACCATTGAAGCATTTTTCAAGAATGAAATTTCTTTGTTTACATTCATAAATTGATTGCGGATTAGAGGCCTATGCGGATTAGCGGCGCTCTACTGTATACACAATACCTGGTAACAAGGAATGCAATATAAAGTTACTGTACTATATTTTAATATGTTTCAGACACAAAGTAAATTTAATGATAAGTGAAATGTGATCTATATAATGCAAAATTCTATATAGTGCACAACCTCGTGTTTTTAGGTTTGCGTTATAAAGATCTTCTGTTGTATGTATGATTTCAGATCTGTTTCAGATGTTAATAAGTTCTCCATTGCAGTTCGTTTCAAGATGGTCATAGTCCTGAAAAATATATTAAAATATCAGGGAAATTTTAGATAAAATCATGGGAAAAAATAATTTCATTTCTATTTCTTTCCAATCATGGTGATCTGAAAAAAATATATCATACTAAAGTAGGATTGATTCAGAAGTGTTTCAATCTTTTTCAGTGAATCATTGCATTCTAGATACCTTATCAAAGTTAGAAGGTTGCCATTCTATGTAAAATGACTTTCCATCAAGAATGTAATCACTTGTTAGTCCTGATGTTATATTAATGAGATGGCACAGTAGACCAAAATGCCTTCTCTCTCCAGATAGTTTTAAATTTTAAACTATAGCCAAGGGAATGGTCTATTAGGTCCATTCCACCACCTGTTACTAAGCTATATTCATTTATCAAAACTTGTTGCTCTATTTTCAAGAATTTTTTTTCAGTAATTTAAAATTATTATATTATAGTTAATGTAGTAAATTACTAATAATAGTTAAAAACAAATTCTAGGCTTTTTAAAAAATTATGAAAATTTATTTGTTTTCAGAGATGTTATATTTCTTATTACATTCTCTTTGTAAATGCAAATTTTACTTCTTTTATGGGTTATTGCAAGTTCTTATTATAGTAGCTTGGTTCAGTATTGCTGTGTCCCAGATGAATTTAAGTTTATGGCAGAATGGCAATGAAAACTCTGCTTCTGGCCTATCAATTAGTAATAACATCTACTAATTAATGCTATAGTTATAATTTTATTAGCTATTGTCTACAGTTTGTTATAGGAATTGTATCAAACTCCAGCATTCTCAATCCTAACAGCTAATTTTGACATCATATTTAGCTTCTTTATTAATCTTTACTTTTTGATGACAAACGGGAAGTCATTCATTCAAGTAGTATAGGAATTTTGCAGGCTTAAAGTTTGGAAATCTTAATGTTAAAATTATTTATAATCATGGCAAAATAGTTCCTGATGTGACTTGTTTTTAGGTCTCTATCTCAAAAGGAAAAGAACGAAACCCTTATAGGATCGTTTTTTGTCTGTCTCTCTTTCAAGACCATTTTTCTCACTAACTGCTCAGGTTATCCAGTTGAATTTAATATCAAATAAAAAGTCCATAGTCCGTTTATGCTGTATATATTTCGAGTTTCGAAATTAATGTACTAAAAAGGTTACAGATTCAAAACAACATGTATGGAAATCCTGATTTTGGAAAATTTACATAATAGATTGTTGTAGAATTATAGATTAATGATTTTTCAATTTTTTCCTTTGCATGTGCTATAAGACTTTCTTTCATGCTAAATTTCAAGGTTTAGGTTGACAGGAAGTATTCTATATGTTTTGAGAGCAAAACCTTTAGGATATACTTCCTGTTGATCTAGAATCTTGAAATTTAGCATAAAGGTAGGTGTGAAGAAGAAAATCTGAAAATTATTTATTTATAATTTTATGTCTATTTATTGTCTGAGAATCTCATGAATTTCCATAGTTGGGACTAAAGATTGTGGAAAATTCATGTAATAAATCAACATACAATTATAAACTAATAATTTTTGGATTTTTTTACTTAACATGTGCTGTAAGACCTTCTTTCATGCATATTACAATGTTATAGGTCAACAGGAAGTATCCTAAGATCTATAGCTTTTACTCTCAAAATCTATAAAGTACTTCAAAATGTCCTAAACTTTGAAAATTAGCACTTAGGATGATCTTGCAGATCATGTAAATGAAAACAATATCTGAAAATCATTAAATTATAATTTTGTTTTGATTTATTGTATAACAAACTATTAAATTTCCATAATCGAGACTAACACCAAATTCTCCCATAAATGAATTGACTTTATGAGTTTTATAGTGGTGTTTTGTAATTTTTTTTTCATTGTTGTAACCATTCTTCTAACTCTCGTATGCTTAAAACTATATAGCCATATCTGAAAGTATTGAATTCTTTAAAAAAATCTGATAGCAAATACAGATCACAATAAATGAATCTGATGATAACTGACTAATTTTTTGAAATTCCCATTCAAATTCCATATTGACAAAAATTAGGAATCTTCTATAATCAGGTTTCCATGCATTTAAATATTGTGTAATTGAGTAAAATTAGTTGAATTCTTAAAACAAGGAATAGAGAAGATACCTTTTCCTCCTGGTACTGGCAGGAAAGACATTTTATACTTCTAGTCTATCAGAAAGTGAGTGAAAAATAGATTAAAAATTCCATCTTTACATACAAAAACAAATTAAGTTAAATGAAAGAGTTTAATTAAATAAATTACTGCTTCACGATACAATAATAACAAAAAACATTCAAGCATAACCAAGTAGTTCCTTTTTCTCTACATTTGTTAAGAAACTAGGTAATATGACAATGATATGGAACTCTCAGGTTACGAGTCCTCCCACACTTCACATGATTTATTTATGAATAACTCAAAAACTGCTTGGCAGAATGTGTTGTAATTTTAAATTTGCATACTTGATGTTTCTACAAGTCCATTTTTGTTGAAAATTTTATGGGTTAAAATTTATATATTTTACAAAAAATAATTTCTGATCTATGTGTATATTGAAGTTCTTATTAGTAAAACATGAATTGTGACTGATGGAGTTTTTTTACAGAATTTTGGATTTCTAAAAGCTTTAAATATACAATTCTTAAGCTACAGATTATTCTGCCAAGTAGTTTAAAAAGGAGCGTCAGATATTATGAAAATCACCTTTACTCAATAGATGGTGCTGACTTTCGCATGGGCGAAAAACTTCTTTTTCTGGTAGCCCTATTTTCTAGGAAACGTCACTTCCCGTTTGAAGCCGATTCTTAGTAAACACAGAGGCTCTGTGCCAAGTAAATGTAAGTTAGAAGATTAGAGATTAGCTTTTGGTTATAGATCTGTATAGAGGATGGGTTTTGGTTTCGGACTTTACTTTCTGGGGACTCCGGAACAAGATGGCTTCATTCGGGTCGGGCCCAGTTGTGAATATTTCAGCCCATGCAAATCTCCAGCGCGGTTTAAGCCAGTTTTTTTTTTTTTTTTTTAAATAATTTAATAGATATCGACTGGTCAATTGTAATCTCCTGTTATTGAGAGAAACACATGGTTTAGCTATAATTAAAAAGGGATTTTGTAGTGTAACAGGAGGAAAATAGCTGCGCTAAATAACAATAACGCTTTTAAATTAAAGGATCTAGATTCAGAATTTCCGAAATATTGATATGTTTTTATTATATTTCCTCAAATTTGGAGTTAAATTGCTAATGTATTTAGCTATCCAAATTAATGGTCAATTTTTTTTTTTTTTTTTTTTTTTTTTTTTGGGGGGGGGGGGAGGGGGGGGGGGCAACATTGTACATCAATATTTCTGCTTACCCATATCAATAGAAACCCAGTAATCCGAACCGAAATTGAAAAAAAAAGTAATCAAGATTAAGCGAAGCTTTGTAAATATAAATTTAATTAAACACAAAAAATATTTAGAATTTTAAATATATGATAATTATCAGTAAATATATTTTATTAAATATTATTACATAATGCATTTGTTTTATTTTCTGACTTAATTTTTTTGTATATACATTTTATTTACTTAAGGCTGTTCTGAAATCCAAACTGTGCACTTTCTGACACATTTTTTAATTGATTTTTTTAAATTCCTACTATTAGCTCACACTCTCTCTATATATATCTTGTTCAAATTTTCAATCGTTAATAAAATATTTTCTATTCATCCACTCAAGTTCAAATAATTTTATTTAAACTTGTAGTGGATGACACTTTATGTTAATACAGTTTTTTCAAATATTAATTCATTCATTAAATTTAATTAATTAATTTTAGTTTTAAATGGGAGAAAAAAATTCCTCCCATTGTTTTCATAAATGAAATGAAAGATTTATCTCAAATGAGTGATGCCACAGAAATAAAATACCGCAACGATGATTATAAAATAATGTTCAATAAAGATAACGTGGGACATTAATGCTGCACGGGTTTATTTTATATATTTATGATTAAAAAGTAGGAATTGACTTAAAAAAAAATTATATTATACTTGTTATTCACAAACTTATTAAGAAACTATGTAATATATATTTTTTTCATTTTCCTGTAAAGACAAAAGATTTTCAAATAATGCTGTCAAAGTTGTCATTTTTAACTGAATTTTAGGACGTGACAGCGCAGGAAAGGAACAAATTGCCGTCCTTAGACAATAATAGCCTATAGCTCAAGATGTAATTCCTTTATTTGAAAATAAAGAACTGTTCAATCATTTCAATAATCATGCTTGAAAGTATTATGCTTTTATGCTTAAAAATGAATCAGAAAATCGCTAGCAGCAATACATTTATTAACAGTACCATTTGATACACGTGAAAGCTATTCTACGATGTTTGCGTAGCTGCCAACTTTTACGCTGTTTTCCTTCAACTATTTTTTAACATCAAAATCACCTTAAAGTGATAAAAAATTTAAAACACAGTTTGATTTATTACACGAATTATATAAACTAAAAATAAATTACAAAATAACTGTGATAAGAGACCGATTTATTTTTTAGGTAGATTTTGTAAGAAATACTACCTATTACATTCTCACCTAAGTTGGAATTTTGAAAAATTTTTGCAGATCTACGCCGATCATGACTCCCAGAACACAAAAATACCCCCAGTTCAAAGCTTTATCTATCTATCTATCTATCTATCTATGTCACTTTTTTATGGACACGATAACTGCAATAATTCTACACAAATCTCTTCCAAATTGATACATAAAATCAAGGGGCATAAAATCTCGGTCAAGTTCGTTAATGGGCAAAATCGAACCAAGGGGGGGGGGGGGGGGCTTTTTGTGAAAACAGAAAAAACCCCATAATTTCTTAATTATGATACGTATCGAATCCGTTTAAAGTTATTATTACTTCTAGGAGAAGGGCCGAAAATGTATGTATGTTAGATTTTTGATATAATTAAAATTGGCCCCGAGGGCGGGAAAATAGGGGGGTTTAGAAGAAAAAAAAATCATAACTGCGTCAATTCACAAGATATCAAATCCGCTTAAATGTATTATTAATCTAATATTATCTAAATCTTTTATATTGACAAGTTTTTTATAGGACCAACCCTTACAGCAAAATAATAATAATAATAATAGAGCTGCTTATAAATAAATAAGACATAATACATTTTACACATTTCACGCAATTGAATAATCTATACAAAGAATTCATAATGTAGGTTATACTTTACAGTTTCATTCGAAATACATATCCGTTTCCTTCAGAAAAAAAAAAAAAAAAAAAAAAAAAAAAAGTGTTCGAGGATTCAAGAGTGCAGCCGATTATAAATAAATAAGACGTGATACAGTTTACACATTTTACGCAATTGAAAAATCTACAAAGAATTTATAATATAGGTTTTACTTTACAGTTTCATTCAGACAGTTTTTGTATAGGAAACCAGGTTCTAATCCATTTTTTCAAATACAGAGTATTTCACTTCAAGCCGAACTTGGATTTTTGTTCCCAACTTTAATTATAGTAAAGATATTGTTACGATATTTTTATCAGACTTACACTGCTTTATCTGAAATATGATATTACGAAAAGTGGTAGAAAAGAAATTTGTATTAATTTATTTTAATTCACATAGAAAGCCAAAGTTAAAAGCGTTATTTACAAGTATTAAAATTATAATCTTATTTAATAATTCGAAACAGATTTTTCCCCTTCTCTTTTTAGTGTGAAGTTTACTTGTGAGAAAAAATAGGAATAAAGTTAAAAGTTAGAGAAAAAATTAAAATTGAGGCAGCATTTGTATTAAATATGAGATAAAGCTATTTTAATATTTAACCTTTTAATATTTTAACCCTGGAACATTGGAGTATTCAGCCGACCGAATATTCGGTATTCGGCTTACTTGTGTGTGTCGAATTTACATTGGGCGCAATTTACATTGTTTAGACGTTAAATTCTCTTTCACACAAAAATGTACATTAATTTCTTTCAATTAAAATTGTGTCAACTAAATGTCTAAATGTCAACTAAAGGTAACAAGGAATGAAAACTATTTTTTTTTAAAGGGAAAAGTTATACAACGAATGTATTTGAAGGGAAAAATCAAAGAAACAAAAATCGCCTGCTTCACTTTATTTTTAGAAAGTAAAACTTTCGCTAACAGAAAGTTACCCATTTTGAAGATATCCCTTCGCAAACCTAGTGATACTGAAAATCTGAAACCTTCGGAACATAGAGAGTGGGTCAGGGGGTCAGAGGTCAACCAACAGTTCCCTTTCCCAGATTCAATAAATGCTTTCTACAAAGCAGACAAATTTCCTTTTACAGAGAGAAAAGCAAATGACCACAAATGTAACCCCCCCCCCTCGCGTTCCCTTCCCTTTCAAAGGCAAGCGTAGAGAAAAAGGTGATATCGGAAATCTCATCTTAACCCTCCTTGTTGATTTGCCTCAACGGAAGTGTTTTAGGGTTGCTGAAAATTTGGAAAAATTTGTCTTTCTGACATGGCAGCTGGGAATGAAATTACTGCAGCAAAGGCAAAAATGCTTGTTGAACGATATTTTTTATATAATATCGTGTAAAAAATACCCCTTATTAAATTTATAACAAGATAATGACAACAATTAACAAGAAAATATATAAAAACTGCCTGAAACAATCGTTTTGTAACCTATGCCGAAAATCTGCAGCACCCTTAGTGCCCTCTGGTGAAATCTATTGGAAACAAATAAAATTTTTTAAAATTTAAATTAAAAAAAGGGTAATTTCATCTCACTTATGAAATTTGCGTCGTTTCAAAGAAATAAGTCATATTTATCACCAAAAATTTTTTTAAATAAATCGGTTCAATAGTAAATGCGCAATTCTGATGTTAAAAATATAGCATTAGCAGTATAAGGAAAATATAAGTGATGATCACCCTTAAGATTTATTCATAAAAAACTATCTGCATTGAAATCTGTTTTGATATGATTACAAATTAAATTCACATTAGGAGTTCCAAATATTAAACCTGCATAAATCTTAAACTACTTGACTTTCCTGTTTAGTATTTGAAGCTAAATATTTTTTAATAATCCAAATGTGATGTCAGAATTAGTTGATTGTATGAAAAATATTAGTTCATTATAATTTCTATATGTAGGCAATCCCCAAACCAAAATTTGAGTTTAGCATTGATTAGTAGATGTTATTGCTAATCAACTGGTGCTACTCACATTTTAATATGATGATTTGCAACAGAATTAAAAAGATAACTTTTTTCTATTTCTGTAAAAAAATTCTAAAATGTTTGTATAATGGGCATGGAAATTTGAACACTCTGCTAGAAGTATCAGGTAATTTTAACATAAGATATTTATGTCCACCCTGTCTTTTGTATTGCTTCAAGTCACTGTAATGAATTGAATATGTCTAACTTATATCCATAATTTCATAAGAAAATTCTGTGGCCTTAGTCTTAAAAGGCATTTTTATGCTGCTTGTAGATGACACATTATAAACAGCAATGCCACTCTTTTAGACATTGCTGTTTTGATACTTTTTAACATACTCAAAGTTTAATTGATTGATTTGTTTTTGATTAAAATATTGCTAATTGTGTAATTTTTTTCTGCATAATTTTTGTAAATGAATATACAGTAGACTCCTGATTTTCTGACACTCTATATTATAAGATACACCCTATTAAATGACACTCCTCACACATTTGATCATCCAATTTGCATGGACATATGTAAGTATGTTAGTGACTGTATTCCAAAATTCTGGTAGAAAATGCATTTTTTTTAGTTGATTTTATACAAGGCTAAAAGCATGGTAAAATATAACTAATAAATTAATTAAGAGCATTGTAAATTAAATTAAAAAAGGCAGAAATTTTGTAACACTAATATTTTATATTAGATCAAAAAACTATTTTTTAAAATAAGGAATTTTGGTCAAGTATACCTTTTTATTAGAATTCTGCCTTTCCACTAAAATAATTTTTACCTCCTCATTGCTTTTAAAGTGTATTGTTACACCTTGGAATTTTTTTAACCTTAAAATTGACTTTTTATTTATGTATGACCAAAGTTTGACAAATGCAGTCGCCAAGTTGCCACTAGTGACCAAGTTTCTTTTAATCTGTTGACCAAGTTCTTAAATCTGGCTTTTTTGTACAAAAATTAACCTAAGAAATAAACACAAATGGCTTTTTTTTTCTTCCGCACTCCTACTTGTGTACAGCAGGCAGTGTTCTTCCTCTTCTCTCGTACATTTAATGAAAGAACAAAGTTTAAAAACATTTTCAATCTCTTGACATTTTCAATCTCATGAAAATGCTATCCTTTTCTGCTCTAGCCAGCTAGCATCTCACAGGATTAGAATGAGGGGCAAGAGTGGGAGGTCAGTGAAACAATCAGAAATAGTGCCAATCTATCCTATGTGACATCTAAAAATGGAAACAAATGCTAAAAATTTCTCGAAGTTTTTTGTAAATTTCAAATCAGATTTTTGTGTATACAATTAAAATTGATTAATCTATCAAATTCATTTTAAACAATAATAATGAATATGTAATTCATTTGAATTAAAATTCAGAGAATTTTGGTGGGAGGGAAGTGTGAGAGAGAATTTCTAATTACGTGACCACTAGAAATTTAGTCAATATGATGTTGAAAGATTGAGGGCATTCCCTCTTTGTGAGAGCGGCTTCTTTTAAAAAGTGATCAAGTAATGAAAAAGAAATGTCAAAATTATGTTTTTAAAATAATTTTCTTAAAAAAAGTTGATTTTAGTAATGGAATTCTTTTCTTATGTTACTATACATTTATTAATTCAGATTTACAATAAACACTCAGATATCCAGAAAGAGAGAAGAATGGCTTATGCAAGAATAATAAATCATTATTTGACAAATTATTTAACCTAAATCATTATTTTCTCAGGAATTTTATTACTACTAATTTTATTACATTCTTTACTCAAGAATATTTTATAGTTGTATGTGTTTGGATTATCATCGGCTGTGAATGGAAATAAAATATCATTCATTGCACTTCAGAAATTTATTATTATTTTTAATCCTTAACTCTTATCATAAATTTTTGGATCAAAATAAACATTCTAATTATGTAATACAACCCCGGGAGAATAGTTTCTTTTAGCAATGCATATTACACAATAAATCTTGGGTTGATGAATGAATATAACTCTTGAATTATTTTGCAAATGTAATTAGTTTTGATATCTTTCATATTGGGATTTATTTTATAAGCATATAAAGATTTATATTATTATTTCTTAGTATGCTTATTTATGTATATAAATAATGTATATAATTTATGTATATAAATAAGCTTTTTTTTACAATCAATATGTTACTTGCTTACAATTTTTATCAGAGGCAGCATCTGTTACTCATCTTAGTCACAAAGTTAAATTAAATTTATCATAAGATGTCTCATTATAGATGTTCCAAAGTTACAAAATATTAAGAAATAAACTTAGAAATTATATTCAAACAACAAAATTTTTTTATTTAATTTTTCAAAACACAGTTCATTGAATGCAAATTTTAAAACAATAAAATCAGAATCATTTTACTGATTTCGACAGAAAAGTCAGAAAAATTTGTTTCCTGCTTCACGATTTCATCGATACCCTCAACATTAGATTTACATTTTGTAGCACTCAACTATCCGGAGATATGAAGCAATCAGCATTTCCGAATATGCCAGTTAATACAGTATTTAGTCTATTTCCTTTCCGAAATATTTAATTTTCATATATATCATCAGAAAAGTTAGTTTATATTATCCTTCTAAATTACATACTATTCTAAAGTAAATACTATTCTAAACTATGTAATAATTGGAAACTATGCTTCTTATTATTTTTCTGCAATTAATTCATAAAAAAAATTTGGTGCTTATTGAAAATAAATGACATGGGAGATGGGCTGGTGTAAATATTATTTACTAGCGACTACAATTTTTTGCATTCTACAAAATTTTATCCAATTTGTTAAGAATATGCATTAGATGCAGTGCTTAAGATTTAAAAAAAAAAGATATGTAATTGTAAAATTTTCTTTTAAATTTGATTTATTTTTTTCTATAATATTTAATTTATGACATGTCATTTATTTTAATTTATAATAGTAAGAATTTATTTTATTTATAGTAATCTTAACCATAGTTTAATCAATTAGCAAAGCTGGTTTGTACAGTTAGGAAATGCATCAGGGAAAGTAATATTATAATTTTAATATTTTGACATAATCTTGGTTTCTTATGTGTGAGATAAAAGGTAGTCCACTGTAGTTATTAATACTAAGATAGACATTTTATTTGAATTCAGTTTTGTGCAATTATTTTCATATTTCATGAGAAATTACTTTTCTCTTGAATATGCTTTCAAGTGATTAATTAACTTAATTCTATTTATTGCAGATGTACAATGCTGTTAATATAGATAGACATCATATCAATCAAATCACTTTTTAAAGTATGAAATATGCAGCAAGATATTTCTTTACAAGACGTTTTTGGAAATGCATCTTCTGACTTACATAAGAAGAAGTCTTTTGTTTGTGAGGTATGCAACAATTATTTTTCTAAGAAGAAGTATTTAATCAAGCATGTGTTGGTTCATATTGGCGAGAAACCTTTTGTGTGTGAGATATGTAACAAGACATTTTCCAGAAAAAGTGATTTAAATAAGCATATATTGAATCATACTGGTGAAAAACCTTTTATGTGTGAGATCTGCAACAAGAAAGTCTCTTGTAAGTATCATTGAAGCACGCATATGTTAATTCATACTAGTGGGAAACCTTTTGTTTGTGAGTTATGCAACGAGAAATTTTCTGAAAACAGCAGTCTGAAAAAGCATCGGTTAATTCATACTGGTGAGAAACCTTTTGTGTGTGGGGTATGCAACAAGAAGTTCTCTCATAAGGGTAATTTAGGCAGGCATCTATTAATTCATACTGGTGAGAAACCTTTTTTTTTGTAAGTTATGCAACAAGAAATTTTCTGAAAACAGTAATCTGAAAAAGCACTGGTTAATTCATACTGGTGAGAAGCCTTTTGTATGTGAAGTATGCAACAAAAAATTCTCTCATAAGCATCATTTAAGCAAGCATCTATTAATTCATACTGGTGAGAAACCTTTTGTGTGTGAGTTATGCAACAAGAAATTTTCTGAAAAAAGTAGTCTGAAAAGGCATCAGTTAACTCATACTGGTAAGAAATCTTTTATGTTCGAGGTATGCAACAAGAAGTTTTCACATAAGGGTCATTTAGACAGGCATCTATTTATTCATACTGGTGAGAAACCTTTTATTTGTAAGTTATGAAACAAGAAATTTTCTGAAAACAGTAATCTGAAGAAGCATTGGTTAATTCATACTGGTGAGAAACCTTATGTGTGAGATAATCAGCAAGAAATTCTGGTAAAAAGGTCAGTTAAACAATCATTTAATTATTCATACTGGCCTTTTGTGTGTGAAATATGTAACATGAAATTCTCCCATAAGAGTCATTTAAGACAACATTTGTTAACTCATAGTGATGACAAACCTTTTGTGTGTGACATTTGTAACATGAAATTCTTTCGTAAGAGTCATTTAACATGACATTTGTTAAACCTTAGTGCTGAGAAACCTTTTGTGTGTGAGATATGCAACAAAAAATTCTCTCAGAAAAATGATTTAAGTAGGCATCTGTTAATTCATACGGGTGAGAAACCTTTTGTATGTGAGATATGCAACAAGAAATTCTCTTCTATGGGTAATTTAAATGTCCATCTACGTTATTATACTGGTAAGAAACCTTTTGTGTATGAGATATGCAGCAAGACATTCTCTCGTAAGTGTAATTTAATCACACATATGTTAATTCATACTGTTTAAAACCTTTTATTTGTCACATATGGAAGAAGAAATTTTCTCACAATTTTGAATTGCAAATCTTTTATTAATTCAAACAATTGAGAAATCTTTTGTTTGTGTGACATGCATTAATAAATTTTCACAAAAGGTTTGTCTAAGGTCGCATCTATACTGCCATAAAGGTCTGCTTTTAACTGACTCTGGTACTTCTATTTAAAGTACCAAAGTCTGTACAAAAATTTTGCAAGGGGCCTTGGCGTAAGTTTGGCTTATGAAAGAGTGATTTCTTGCCATACAGAAAGAGTCACCCAGAAGAAATTGTTGTCACTGATAAAATTAAAAATTTTATACTTTTTATTTATGTAACAATATATCATATATTTTGTATTTTTTTATGTTTTATTTATGTATATATAAATAAATTGCTTCTCAATATATGTGGTAAATTGTGTAACTAGTAAACTAATTGCCTCTAAATGTTAATGGACCTTATGCACGCGACCTGAGGTCGAGGCTAAAATTCGTCTGCTGGTGGTATTTATGTTGAACATTAGCATAGTAGTCTATGGGTTGTGAGTTATTAATGCTTGTTTGTTAAAAATACCGCAAAAAATTTCTTTGTTGTAGCTGTATATATTTAATATATTGTAATATGAATTCAAAATGTTTTTCTGTATGCGAGAAAAATCCTAAATTTGCAAAATGTTGATTAAAATTTATGCATTCAACCTGGGTTGAGGCTAAAGTCGTCTGCTAGTAGTATTTGCGCCTGCGCATACTGGCATTTCTGTCGGTAGAGTGGCGAGAATAACAAATTGACATACCGCCAGCTCTGGCATCTGACGTCATGTGCAGAAGGTCCATTGATTCTTATTTCATAAGATTCTGGTGAGATTTTAAAATCTAAATAAAGGTTTCTAGACAATAATTTAAAATCTTGCCTTTCTTGTCAGGGTTTTTTAAAAAGGAAGTACCCTAATTTCTTATGATGTCTCTAATAATACATGTGATTTTTTAAGTTCCTTATTTTTAAGTAATGGCAACATTTATGCTCAAGCAGCTATGCTAACGTTTAAAAACACAAAAAAATTGTATGCAATGTAAGTAATAGCTACTCTATCCTCTAATAGGCTACACAAATTACATTTTGTCATACACTCTACAAAACTTGAAATTAAACATAAAAATTAATTATGATCCATAGATTTGCACAATATTTTTATTTATTTATTTATTTTTTATTTTTTACAGAATAACCGTAAAAATGTATTATTTTAATTAATTTGTTTTAGATGTTTTTCCATTATGGACGCATTTTACAAATAAAAAATGAAACATGTATATTTTCAGAAGAAAAAATAAATCATGGAGTTAGTAATTATAGATAGAATCGTGATTAATTAAATAAATCAGCCAAATTATCTCAAAAACTGTTCTTTTAATTTAATTAAAAAAAGAAATATTTTTGGACTTGATAGAAATAAAATATGATTTGTAGATTCTGACAATATTATTTTCTTATGGAATGATTTAAAAAAACATTATTTATTATTTTCTTGAATATATTTTTCCATCATACGGATTCATTTTTGTAAACGATAATGAAACCTGCAATTTCTTTCAGTAAATAAAAATCATTGAGTCATTAAAAATGAATAAAGTCATGAATGAGTAAGTATGTAAAATATTATCAAAATTTCTCATTTTTTTAAAAATTATTTAAATAAGGAACAGAACCTCTATATCTGCTTTTTTAAAGACGAAATATTTTAAATATAGAAAATAACTGCAGAATTTATACTTAAAACTGCAATAGAACATTAAACTTTCTTATATTAAAAATGTACATTATTTGAGAGGAAAATATACATTTTAATAGAATACTTTATTAAGATTGGTTGGAAATGGTGCATATTTTGGTGCTCATTTCTTTTAACCATATAATAGTTTCATGATTTCTTTTATGAAATTTTTAAAATACCTTTTTTTATGAAAATTATAGCATGTTTTTAATGAATTTAAATTTGTGAAAATTCAATTATTTCGATTCAATTATAAAAATATCTTTCAGTGTTAAGAATTTAAATACACAATTTATTCTTATTATGTGAAATCATTTACGCATACGATACTTACGCATTTTAAAAGAATTATATTATGATTTTTTGTAAAGTGGCAATAAAAGTAAATAGTAACAAATAAAATTAATAAAATTTTATTTGTTACAATTTAAATTGTAAAGGTAAACAAATAAAATTAATTGTTAAATTCGTTATATAAAGGGTTATACGAATTTAAAGGTTGAAAATTGAATCAAATGAAACATATTTACTATTAGTGTTATTTTTAATATGTTTGCTGTTTAAAAACAATTTATGGAATATATTAGTTCTATTTAAAAAAATGCTGAGAAAACGTACAATTACTTGTCGAAAAGAATGCGAACATGATTTAGCTTTAAGGCAGGAGGCTAGATATCAGCATGAAAAATGACAACTCTCTTCAAATATATTATTCTAAGATTGCTATCAAAGATCATTTGAGATTACAAAGATTGGAAACATTCCTATTTCAAACCATTTGAGTAAACACCAGAGGCTATTGGAAAATGTAAAAACATCTTTAAAAGAGCTTTTAGTTGAAAATTTAAAAATATTTTGTAAAATTTTGCTTTGAAAATATTTTTAATTACACCAGTCTTATATCATATATAAAACATTCCGAAGAAATTCTTAGTTATTTGCAGGCTGAATTTACATTTCTAAAATTGAAATGCGCCAAAACATAAAATAACGTTTTTGCTTAATAAAGATGCAAAAATAATATAAAAAAATATTGTTACTTTCAAATATTTATCTTATGAGATAATGCTTCGCGAATCCAAACAAAGCATGGCTTTTGTTAGTATTAGATTAGTATCATGAAATACTTAGCATTCATCTTAACCTCTCCTCCATGATCAATGGGTAAAAGGTTAAGAAAGATAATGTACACAACAAGTTCAATTTTTTAAAGAAGAATTAGGTAACTTTGTGCCCAATATAATTTAGAAACAAAATAAATTCTTTAAAAAAATTTTTACTTTTGATGTAATTTTATAAAATTTGTTGCATAATGTTTAATACAAAAATCTTTTTTGATCTCATAGCCAAGACATTTCGATATGCGTGTTCATTGTTAATGACAACTGCCTTGAATAGTATTTCATATTATATATTGTATATTGTTCTTAATAATATGTATAGTTGAGTTTGATCCTATTGTCTATCAGTAGAACTTCTCTCCTAGTGTCAAGTTTCCCCTGGATTTTAATCTCACAATAAATACCTGTGATCCTTTCGCACTTTTTACCAAAGGATACGTGACATTTAAAACTTAGGAGATAATTTTTGTTTTTTAATCTTTGTATTAAAGCAGTGGTTTCCAATATTTTTGGCTCATGCTGCACTTTTCAGATTGATTTTTTATGACTAAGTCTCTTAAGCCAACCATAAACTGTACCCTATTTTACAATGTAATGGTGTTTAGGTTCATTGCTACTAAGCAGAAGAAGAGGGAATAGATAGTTATCTAAACAGTTGTAATCTTAACAATAAAGTTATATTTGGGATTTTTACCATAATATGCAATTTATTTTCAATTACTATCAATAGGTACAGATGATATTGTCAAAAGACCGCCATACTTAAAAATTCTCCAAATTAAAAAAATTCGTAACATTTTCCTTACAATAAATTTTACATTGTTAGTTTGAAGAGCAATAATGGATAAACATTTATGTAAAATTTGTGATGAGAAATTTTAGCACAGTAATCGGAATTCCAGTCCAATTGCTTATATTTTTGGGGAAATGGCTCCTTCTATATTTCGATTTAGTGGCTGTGTAAGCAGAAAATTGTGCTTCAGAGAGATAGGTGGTTGAGAAAGGCAGCAAAACTAATTTTGCTTTTCTGAGCACTTTTGAATTCATCTGAGAAATAACATTGACTTCAAAACTGACAGACTTTTTTTTTTAAATACACTATTTAACTTGCTGTCAGTTGTCAAAATCAAGGAGGACCTTGTGTTTAGCTGAGAATAAACTGGCAACATGGGGGTTTAAAAAACTGTTTGGTTTTCTAATAACTCTGAACTTCAGTACACATTTAGAGTCATTCAACGGGGCATTGACAACTTTAATTGTGCACTACTACAATTCCTGTTTTCAGAAATTTCTCTCCTGCGTATATAAATTGTGTTTGTTTGGTAAACAGAGGTACTAACAGTTGTAAAATTAAATGCCTTATACAAGTGTTGTATGTTAAAAGTAACTTTAATTTAAATTTAGAATAAAGTTCTTGTACAATTGCTTGTAAATACTATTTAAAACTTTTCTTTATGGGTGCCCGATGGTACCTTTAAACCTTTTGTGGTGCCCTATTACTTAACCATATGGGAAAACCGTTCTAACCCCCTCTAGTCACTTCCAATTCTTTACACTTTCTTACTACTACCAAGGGTGACCAACAACTACTGAGATAAGAAGGAAATAATTATACTTCTAATGATGGAATTACACTTCCTGTTATGCAATATTTATTACAATTCCTGTTTTTAGAATTTTCTTTTCCGCATGTATAGATTGTTTTCAAGGTGGGGGGGGATAGAGATAGTAACAGATTGAAAATTAAATGCCTTATACAAATTTTGTATGTTAATAGTAACTTACTTTTTAATTTAACATTTAAAATAAAATACTTTTATAATTGCTTGTTACTACTAATGAACCCTTTCTTTATGGGCGCCTGACAGCATGCTTCGTGCTACTGCTTGAACTTATTGGAGGATCTCCCTCCCTTCCCTTCTCCAAGCTAAGTCCCTGCCAATGCCTTTTAGCTAAACATTTTTGTTCAAACAAGTTTTTCAAAATTTTGGATGCCCCTGAATATTTCTCTATCTTCTTTTGAAGTTGCTTGGTGTTGTTTACATTCCTTTTAAGCAAGAGGAAAATAAAGAATATCTTCCTTTCCCCCATATTCCAACATATGCACATTTCATCTTAAATAAAGACACTTTTCACAACTGCATCAAAAAATGTGGCAGTTTTTCAATGCAATGAAAAATTCATTTTGTTAAATATGTCTGCCAAATATGCAACTTGCACACCATTCTTCATTATTTAATATCTTTGCCAGTTGAATGTTATGGTTCATATAATATCACCTCCAGATTCAATTTATCAAACATATAAATGGTCTTTCTAGGCATAACCATCTTACTTTAGTATACAGGAGGAGGGATGGATGCTGGCTTCCAATAACTTCACACGGAAGTTTGAAAGTTTGCTTTCAATAAATCATGATTTTAGACAGTTTGTTATTTTAATGACACCATTCAACATTTTCATAAGTCCAAAAGTAATTTTCTCGAGGTTATTGTGTGTCTCTAAAGAGTGAAATAGGTGCTGATACAATGCTTTGCGTGATCTTTGATTTTTGTAATGGATCTACCATTGCGACACATCATTGCTTTTGCACCATCAATGCATATATGTGCATGGGTTTACCAAGATTAATGATAAGTATTCAACCAAAAATATTTCATACCATAGTTGGTTTGAAGTTGTTTTTAAACAACATAATCCTTACAGCTTTCTAAATATATGTAACAGTAAATATGTTAACAAAACTGTTAATCCAATAATGTTGGTAGATTCATCTACTTGTAGTGCAAATTTAGTACATAATATGAAGTGGTTTTTGTTTCGTTCACTCCACCAATCATATGTATTTTTGAAAAAATGGTGATTGGACACTAAAGTAACAATTTTTTTCTTGACATTATCTATTGTAGAAGGTTTAGTAAGAGTCTCTGCAATTATATGATCCTCAACAACTCAAACTGCTTGTCAAATTATTAGGTAAGAAGTTTCCTGTACTTTTTCATTAACAAATTTTAACAGGTAGTGTGCTTGCATGGAAGATCTTCAGTCTCAGGATGATTTCAGGATGCTTGGGGAGATTTCTTGGATCTGGTTGACTCTTTTTTTTTTTTGCTGTGTTGTATTTGACCAGGTTAATTCTGTTTTATTAATTATTGTTGTTGTTGTAAGCTAGGTTCGTCTTTATTTACAAGAAAATCCAGAATTTTGCTTTCTTTTGGGATGAGTTTTATTTTTGAATAGGGTTGTGGTTCGACGGAAATTGTGGGTTCCGATTGTATTCTAATTGATAGAAATCCAAAAGATTTTAATCCGCAAAAACAATTTTCTCCATCCCTTAACTACAAATAATTGAAATTGGAGAATAAAGAAAAGAAAATGAATACCATACTTAAATTATTGAAGATAAAATTCTAATCAAACTTGTAATATAAACTTTATTTGTTAAATACTAAGTCGGCTGTGTGATGTTGCAGCTCCCAAGCCTTATTGCATCATGGTAGCTCATGGTCATAGCTGACAACTTCTTCCGTGATAGATTAAATAAGATCAAATAAACATTTTAAAATCAGCTTTTATGAAATCGCTTAAGAGAAAATATCGCTGCCTCTCAGACTATTAGCTAAAGGAGGATTACTTCAACAACAAAAAAGATAAAATAAAATCCCACTGATGGATCACAAAGTCTTATATGAAGAAATTTCAAAAGAAGGCACATTATTTAATGCATTTTTCAAAATTCTGTTTTCACCAATATATGTTTATGTCAAATACTAATTAAAAATTTCCCTTAAATATTTATTATTTCTAAAAACTGATTTTAAAAATTTTATTTCATCAAAATTTTCAAAGTTTACTGTCTGAATCAAAACGTAATAATTAAGGCAGCAGTTCCTGAAAACACATTACTTGAATATTGGACATAAATTTTCTGATGTTGAAAATTGGAAATATATTACTTAATCACTAAACATATTTAAAAAATTTGTTACAGTTTAACAAAAGATCACATGGCTGGAGAGTATCGGTAAACATTGAAAAAAGCAGGTGGGTTGATCGTATAATATTATTTCTGTTGTCACCATCCCATTTTCTAAGAAAATACAAAATGCAGAACGATGAATGAGAAGCCATATGAAAGGATTTTTAACAGACTGCTGACATAGTACACTTACATTTCTTTAAAACATGTTTTTTGATTAAAAAATAAATCGACATTGTTTTCATAAATGAAATTAAAGGTTTTTCTCAAATCAGTGTTGCCACAAAAATAAAATACTGCATTATCAGATGACGTCATCAAATAATGAAATTAAAATACGATTATTAATTTATTCCTTGTGTGTACTTTTAAAAAAAATCTCGAGTATTTAATCGGTTTTTATTTAATTTTTACGTGTGAGTCACCTATTGTTTATTTGTTTTCTATGTTTATTCATGGCTATGTATATGCGTACTGTATCGGAGCACCAGTAGATTATGTAATTTAAGGATTATATTCCGTTTAGACATACAGTTCATTAGGATACACAAAAGTGGTAAGTATTTATTTTTTAATATTTCATAAGCTGTTAATACGCCAGCAAAATCTGATGTCACTTAAATGGCTGCTGGACCACAAAGTTTGAACATCCCATGTTTTTGTTCCCATAGGCTTGCAAAAAAGTTGTGTACCAAATATTGATTTATGTATTTAAGACGTTTCTGGAACAGTTTTGCAAAATCTAAGGAAATGCTTTCATATGAATTCCTTAGATGTCTGATTCAGTGTTTTTTCAGTATAAGGGTCTTGACAACATAGAGAAATGACCTTGGCGAGAGAAGAAAATTTGGCAAAAAAATTTCTGGCAATCTATTCCCATTTTCTCTATACACTAGCAATCATCATGTATATATTATTTCTGTTCTCAACATCCTTTTTCCTACGCACATACAAAACATACAACGATGAATGAAGTATCATTCAAAAAGTTTTTGAACAAAATTCTGAGATAGTACATCCACATTTCATTAAAACGCGTTGTTTGATTTAAAAAAATCACTTAAATAATAAATAGTGCTAAAACCTGGAAATAATCTTAAAGATTGCAGTGCGAAAGTGTCGCAAGGGTCATTCTGGGAAGCATTGATTTTTGCTCATCCTTGCCCTTGATATAAGGTCAATATTTTTCTATTCTTTTTAAGATGTTTTCAATGTTTTAATATTGTTCAGATTGTAAATTTATTACCCCTCTTATTTTTATTTGAAGATTGCTTAAGTGGGTCATACAAGATCTCAAACATAGGTTAGTTTATGAAATTATAAAGGACTAGCAAGCTACGCCCGCTACGCTCGTTAATTTCTTATAACGAACTTTTAATCAAACAAAATATTGACATTTCATAATTCACTTTTATATTTTAACAGAATAATAACTATAATTTGTGACTCGTGCTATAGCCAATATACACGCCAGGACACGTCGCCCTTATCATTATCTTTTTACGCATGAAGGTTTTGCTATGGTACTCCATTGCGAAATTTCGTAATTTTTCAAATTCAATATTTGAAAAATGGCATAATAATTAGATTGGAAATTTATATCAAGAAAAATACAATTTTTTACCTTTCAAACGCAGTTTGCCTCACAATTTTCTGACAAATACTTTCCGAGCTATTATTTTTTTCAGTAACTTGAAATGTTTCATTTTCTGAGATTAATCTGTGGCAACAATTAGCGAAAAACCCAGTCGTAAGCAACGCATAGTTTTATATTAAAGAGGCTGTTGGAGCAGGGATTGTCACCACCAATTTGCCACCATCACTTTTGAAATCTGTTCTGTAGTTCCAGAGATTCCATTAGAAATTCTAATTTAGAATGATTTTGCAACGCTTTTTGCTTATTTCACATTTTTAAATTTCGAATTTTTTTAAAAATTTGTTTTTAAAGAGAATTTACATCTTATAAGTAACTACAATGCCAAATTTTAAATTTCTAGCTCCTTCAGTATAAACAAAATTGAAATTTTAGAACGTTTTTCGGTCCTGCACCCCCCTGGGGTTAGTGGCACCGACAAAAATTATAGACTATGTTGGAGCAGGGGTTGTCACCATCAATTTGCCACCATCACTTTTGAAATCGGTTCGGTATTTTCAGAGATTCCATAGAAATTGTAATTTAGAATGTTTTTAGAACGCTTTTCGCTGATTTCACCCTTTTAAATTTCGAATTTTTTTTTTTAATTCTTAGAGAGCATTTACATCTTATAAGTAACTACAATGCCAAATTAAAAATATTTAGCTCCTTCAGTATGAAAAAAATCGCAATTTTAGAACGTTTTTCGCTCCTGCACCCCCCTGGGGTTAGTGACACCGACATAAAATATAGCCTATGTTGGATCAGGGGTTGTCTCCATCAATTTGCCCCCATCACTTTTGAAATCGGTTCGGTAGTTCTAGAGATTCCATAGAAATTGTAATTTAGAATGTTTTTAGAACGCTTTTCGCTCATTTCACCCTTTTAAATTTCCAATTTTTTTTTTGTTTTTAGAGAGCATTTACATCTTATAAGTAACTACAATGACAAATTTCAAATTTCTAGCTCCTTCAGTATAAAAAAAATCGTAATTTTAGAACGTTTTTCGCTCCTGCACCCCCCTGGGGTTAGTGACACAGACATAAAATATAGCCTATGTTGGAGCAGGGGTTGTCACCATCAATTTGCCACCATCACTTTTGAAATCGGTTCGGTAGTTCTAGAGATTCCATAGAAATTGCAATTTAGAATGTTTTTAGAACGCTTTTCGCTCATTTCACCCTTTTAAATTTCGATTTTTTTTTATTTTTTGTTCTTAGAGAGCATTTACACCTTATAAGTAACTACAATGCCAAATTTCAAATTTCTAGCTCCGTCAGTATGAAAAAAATCGCAATTTTAGAATGTTTTTCGCTTCTGCCCCCCCCTGGGATTAGTGACACCCAGATAAAATATAGCCTGTGTTGGAGCAGGGGTTGTCACCATCAATTTGCCACCATTACTTTTGAAATCGGTTTGGTAGTTCTAGAGATTCCATAGAAATTGCAATTTAGAATGTTTTTAGAACGCTTTTCACTCATTTCACCCTTTTAACTTTCGATTTTTTTTTTTTATTTTGTTCTTAGAGAGCATTTACATCTTATAAGTAACTACAATGCCAAATTTCTAGCTCCCTCAGTATAAAAAAAATCGTAATTTTAGAACGTTTTTCGCTCCTGCACCCCTCTGGGGTTAGTGGTACCGACATAAAATATAGCCTATGTTGGAGCAGGGATTGTCACCATCAATTTGCCACCATCACTTTTGAAATCGGTTCGGTAGTTCCAGAGATTACCCCCTACAAACAAAAAAACAATCTTTACTCCTTTATAATATTAGTATAGATTTCAATTATATCCATTTGATGTGGGATTTTTATGAAGTATTCATAACACCATCATATTTTGTATGTATTTTATTTTAGCATGTGAATAAAAAATAGTCTAAAAAATGTAAAAACTACAATGGTGTTCTGAGCGCTTCATACTAGAAAAAAGAATTTTAATATTTGAAATCGATAAAAATTTTCGAAATAAACCTATGTTTCAGGTCTCGTAAACAATTGGCCAACAAAGATTAATCACAGAGACTGTAAATGTTACATCCCAAATTACATTAAAACTGTCAGAGAATCCTAAAAAAATTATTTTACCCTATTTAGAATTGTGAGGAAGGTTAAAAATCAATACTTATCTACCTTCATCTTTTGGTGCTATGTTGAACAAACTTTTAATGTTGCAGTAGCTGCAACCATTAGGTCGTGTACCACTGTACACCAACATTTGGTGCTAAGGTTGAACAATAAATTAGTGAAAAAGTTGAAACATAGTTGAATGATATGCTTTAATTTATGGTTCAGCATTTCACCAATTTATGGTTCAACCATACAAATAGATGTTGGAAAACAATTTCATCCTCTTGTGGTTGGAGCTACTGTAGCACACAAAATTGGTTGAACCTTGTCACACTTTAACAGTGTAGATATTGAGCCTGTATTCAAGATCTAAAATAAGCGCTCACGCAATATATATATATATATATATATATATATATATATATATTATGAATCTACGAATGAATCTTTGACAAATAAAAAAATAGCCTTTTGAGTGCAATGCTTAATCAAATGTTAGATAAAGCAGTAGTATCAAGTTTTATTTGGATTCGTCTCAAAATTTCAGGACCTGTTCAATGACAACATGAGAAAACGTATACAACATATCTGAAAGTGGGATTGCATAGTAGAGCAGTCCCAAACACAGATCACAAAACTGCCTGATACAGATTGCAACCATAAATCTACCACATTTCGAAAATTATTTATTTCTACTGGGATTTTCTTGTTATTTTAAGTGTGTGACATTTGGAGAAACGTTTGTCGGCTTGTACTCAATTTTTAAGTACACATTTTGATTCCTTTCTATTCTACTACAGAAAGATGGTCTATATCAGGAGCATATATTATGTTATTTTCAATAAATATATGATTATACGGACTTTGGTGTATGTTGACTGGAGACCTCAAGATGCATGGAAGTGCTAATTTTGAATATCACTATTTTCAAGTAGTAATCTTTGTATAACTATTCAATTAAATAAGGTGAAGATTACTATTAAAAAATAATGTTTTAGAAAATAAGTACCTCTATGTATCTTCGACCCAGAGTGAACCAAAATCATTCTCAATTGCCTCTCCTAGGCCATCTACGTATAAGACTATATTAACTGCTTCTCTGATGTGCACAACATGATCAAATAAAATTTTGCCCCCCTAAATCAAAGAAATTTCGGAAATTGTGTTGTTAACTTTACTTCTCATTACACTCAGAACAAAAAACGATGAAATTAATGACTAAATTCTTAATGATTTTTATTTACTGAACATGACTATACAAAAACTGAAATGGCAGTAGTTGTTTTGTAATAAAAAGAGGGATACATGTACGCCTTAATAAATCTATCACTGTATATTTACCTGCATTACATAGACTGTTTTATAAATAAATACAATCAGAAATAACACATGTAAATTAAATTATCAAAAGATAACTGTAGTTATGATAAAATTAAAATTAAATAGTGTAATACTTTTTTTGTACATTTCTATCAAATTTACTAGTTTTATAATAGATACAGTCAACAAAAGATTAAAAAAAATACTTGGCTTACATCCATATAATTTAATTGCCAACTTGTCTCAGACAATAACAAAAACAGCCAATCGCTTAGTAATTATGTTTTTTGACAATTTATGTTTAAAACGAATTATAGAATCAAATGAAATGGCTCGTGGGGCTTGTAATTGCCATTGAATTGCCATATTGGCCAGTGGGGCTATATTGAAATTGTAAAAGAAATTGAAACTTTTCAAGATTAATACTTAATTTTAAGATCATACTTAGATTTATTGAGGAATTTTACTTTTGGATAACAAATTGGAATTCACTCAGTCAAAAAGTTTATGAATGATAAAGATATTCAAATATAGTTGTAAGCAAACTGAAACGCGGGAGGATTTTTTAGAGCGTAACTTAAAACTACTTGCAGAATGAGATTAGATTCTCATATTAAAAGAATCTAGAAATCAAATTTTGTTAAAAGTTTTATAACTGCAAATGTTATTATTATAACTACTGAGAAAATCAAAAGATTGTAATTGTACATCGGTATTTCTAAATAAGCGCCAATATCCATGTTTCACTAAGTTAATTTCATATAGAATTGCACACTTTTTCATCACAGGAAATTTCATTGTTGCACAGCTTAATTGGGGCAGCCACTTTATTGGAACAAATCATGATAGAACCTATGGATGCAAATTAAACAGAATATACTGTATCACATTTTATAAATAAAATTAGAGTCTAAATACATTTAAAAACTGAGAAGCAAAAGTATACATGCAGCTGATATAATTTTAATAAGAGGGAACTTAAGTTACTCAAATAAAGAATTCCAGACAGTTGTCCTGATAATGAGTGCTTATGTATAGAAATGACACATCTCTGAGTACAAAAAATGATTCTTTATTAAATATTAATTATAATTCAAAGTGTACAAAATTACATCCAAAGTATGAAATACAGAGCCTTTTTCTGAGGAAAATGATTTCTTTCTAATTCATACTGGGCAAAAGGTTATTCACCAGTTTAAATTGCATCGACGACTAACAAATGGATTGTTAACAGCTGGATGAAATAACATGAAGCCATTTGAAAAACATCACTCTTTTTATAATAAATTTTAAAATTCTCATATAAATCAAATGAAATCTAAAAATTTAAATTATAAATATGAGAAAAGTAGATTTAAAAAATGAGCATATTGTTCAGTGTTTATCTTTCTTTCTTAACCTTCCAGCCATGGAAAATGTACAGCCAGTCAAGAAAAGGAAAAAAGAACACTCTATATACTTTAATTTCTGTATTGTCCAAGAAATAAATCAGAAATAGTCATTCAACTGGAAATTTTATTTTATTTTATTTTGTTAAAAAAATATAATTTTCAGGGACTAGTCTCATACTGAAATTCTCACAAACGCTGAAATTTTTATTACAAACACCTAATTTTGAAATCATATTTGGATTTTGTTGTTAAATTTGACTTTAGGATACCAAACAAGAAGTCATTTGGTGAAGAAATTTAGGAATTATGCATTATTTAATATTTTGCTTTCCCAATGTTAAATTCATTATTAATAGTTATAAAACAAATATCAATGTGTTAAGTTTTTAAAAATGATTCAAACACTACAAAAATTTTAAATATACATAGAGAATAATTAACAAGTTTATTTTGAATTGAATTAAAAAAATATATAAATTATAAAAGTAATTTTGAAAAACAATATATATTGCAACCTATAAAAAATTTAACGGAAATCGATTTAAGAAGCTTCAAATATTACATGATTTATGTCTAAAAAAAACTATACTTTTTGCAGCTCATATTGAATCTTTTAATAATGAATTAAAAAAATAAAAGTATTAAATTTTAAACCTGTATAAATCCCAAACTACTTGATCGAATGACTTCCAAGTAGCTTAAGAGTCATCCGTTCCTAATGATTCCAAATTAGGACCAAAGTCTTCTTTGGTCAAACTTCTTTTGTTTGGTATCCAAAAGTAAAAATCACCAAAAAACCAAATATGATTTAAAAATGAATTGTTCTTTTGAAAAATTTGCAACAGTTGAAGAATTTGCAGCTGTAAAAATGTGTGATATTGCTGCTAACGCTTCTTTACTGAGATTATTATCATCCTTCATATTAAAATGTATTTTCCACGAGTCCACTGGAGAAATCTTATTTACAATGATATAATAAAAAGAACTCCTGCAAGGAATCTAATTTAGCCAGAAATTGCATTTTTTATATATAATAATTCTGATAAAATTTTTACAATGCAAATAATGTATACATAAAAATTTTCTACTTAAATGAATTTTGTTTTGTTTTTAACCCGGGAGAAATTGTTCATAACCAACCCAGAGTATGAAAGGTTTTTACTTTGTCACAAATATATGCAAATAATAATTGACACCTTATTTAGTCGAGGTCAACTGTTTCAAATTCTTTAAAAAAAATAAGTCTACAATGACTTTTTGAAAAATAGTGTTGACGATTGTAAAAAACTTATGCACCCGGCGTGATTCCTCTTGGGTTAAACAGCATGATTTAAATTAAGATTAAATCAAAGTAATGTAAATCTGTAAATCTGTCATCTACACATAGAAATTTTACCACACTTTAAAAATTTCTATACTAACACCTGAGTTTGTAATATTTAGTTTTTTGGATAAATTTTAACTTGGGATAACAAACACAAAATCTAACGTTTGAAACTCCTAACCGTAAATTCACATTAATCATTGCAAAACAAATTTTAATAAGTGTAGTTTTTTAAAAATTATCTCAAAGACTACTTCGTGGACTAAGCTATAATTTTGGATTTGCATATTTAATGCTTCTAGAAATCAATTTCTGCTAAATGCATTAGGTTAAAAATCATATTTCTGTTCGAAATTAATTTCAAAATATACATAATTTTGAATTTAATTTATGAAACAAATTATGTTTGTAACCTATGAATTTTTTAACAGAAGTTTTAAGTATGTGATTCATAAAACAAAGTAGTTTTTGAATTATGTTTAAAAAGCTGTCTGGTATACAATCAGTTTTCTAATGATTATAATATAATACAATATTTTTGGAATGGGTAGGAGAGAGAAATGACAAAACATGAAAGCTTCTCTCCTGGATATTTTATATCATTGTGCAAAACATAATTATCAGAGGGAGGCTATATTTAGAAAGGGAAAAGAAAATCTACACTGTTTAAAACTGGATAGGAGATTACTTTCTATGGATGAAGGGCTTATCAGCAATATTTTATGGCATAACATTAATTAGTAGTTGTTATTAGTAATCAATTGGTATCTGTCACTTTTTTATTAGATGATTTATGGCAGAGTTAGCATGGAGTGTTATTTTTAGATTTTTTTTCTTATTAACATAGTGACATATAACAATTATGTAGCAATCTAAGTAATTCACTAAAGATAGAGCACAGACAGAGGGGAAACATTTAAATTGCAGTTATAAACACTTTTCCAGTATATTGGAAAGTTTTAAGGAGAGAATGAATTGAATGAGGAAATCAAATATGTCAAACATTTTTTACCAACAACTATTGACATTTCAAAATCTCATTGAGATTTTTATTCCTTTATGGGAAAAAAAATCTGGGAATCAAACACATGAGCAATTTTTGCAATATTTACTTATATTTCATCTTCAATATTATGGGGGATTTAGGAGGCAGTGCCCCATTAAAGAAAAGTATTTTACATTTTAAAAGTTTATAAGAAAGTCAGTTTTGCAGTCAAAGAACTTCATTGTGTGGAATCACGTTTAACACAAGATTTTTAATTTAAATATCCTCAACCATCAGAAAAATTTAATGGCTTATATATTTGTAATATATCTATAAATAAATAAATTGATGATTGTAACATTTTTAAGATATATAAAGCAAGATCAAAATAAAAATGCATTTGGCATAGCTGATGTTAAGACTCCTCATCTGCTGATTTACTAATTTCAATTAGAAATACATATTTTCATTTGCTGATATTTCATTTTTGTAATAATTTTTGTAATAATTGTCAAGAAATAGATCAGTTTCAACCACGTGATCACCAGCCCACCAAGTGTTATCCAACCAATCATAATCGTGGATTTGTAGCCTGCATTACGAGCCAACTAATCACAATCCACCAGCTTTGGCGTGCAAACAAAAACAAATCTAGTTGCTAAGGTGGTTGCTAGGGTGTGACGTCAGTTGAAACTGATGTATTCCACTTTCTTAATACTAGAATATGCCAAGGATGTTATAAAAAAGGAAGTATAAAATATAGTTAATAGTAAATAAAAAATTGACCATTTGTATTACTCTTGCGAAATATCTTTCTTGTATATCTCATACTTGTTTCTCACTAGAATGGATTAACAGATGCTTGCTTAAATTACTCTTGTTAGAGAACTTCTTGTTGCATATTTCACACACAAAGGGTTTCTCACCAGTATGAATTAACAGATGCTGGTTTAAATTGCTCTTTTGGGAGAATTTCTTGTTGCATATCTCACACACAAAAGATTTCTCATCAGAATGAATTAACAGATGCTGGCTTAAATTGCTCTTTTGAGAGAATTTTTTGTTGCATAAATCACACATAAAAGGTTTCTCACCAGTATGAATTGACATATGATTGTTTAAATGATGCTTATGAGAGAATTTTTTGTTGCATATCTCACACACAAAAGGTTTCTCTCCAGTATGAATTAATAAATGCTTGTTTAAATGTGCCTTTTGAGAAAACGTCTTGTTGCATATCTCACACATAAAAGGTTTCTCACCAGTATGATTTAACATATGCTTGTTTAAATGTGCCTTTTGAGAGAACATTTTGTTGCATATCTCACACACAAAATGTTTCTCACCAGTATGAATTAACATATGCTTGTTTAAATGTGCCTTTTGAGAGAACTGCTTGTTGCATATCTCACACACAAAAGGTTTCTCACCAGTGTGAATAAAAAGATGGTTGTTTAAAGCAACTTTTCGAGAGAAATTCTTTTTGCATATCTCACAAACAAATGATTTTTCTTGCTGTGAGTCAGAAGCTACTTTTCCAAAAAGCTGTTGTAAAGAAATATTTTGCTGCATATTTCACACTTTAAACACTGTTTTGAGTGATGTAATGTGTATCTGCATTAGTGGCTTTATGCATCTGCAATAGATATAATTAAGTTAATCAAAGATTCATTCTTTTAATCATTCATTGAAAAGCAATGTAAGGTAAAATACATTTCTGAAAAATTATAATCAATGTAAAAGGCTGAATTCAAATAAAATTCTGACCATAGTATTAAAAATTACAATAGACTTCAAATTATTGTGGAACTAAAGGTGTGTCAGATGCACTTCCTAATTGAAATGATAAATAAAATTACAATAAATAAAAAAAAATAGCTACAATCATAAAATAAATAACTTATAAAGATAATATTTTAAATTAAAAAAAAGAAAATTTAAGAAAGAAAATTTATAATTCCATGAAAAGAATGATGTATTTTATAATCAATGAGGAGAAATGACTTTTCATTTTTGTCACAAGGGGATTCTGATTTACAGATGTGTTTAGTTTAAATTTGTGCAGATGTCTAGAATTTTTCAATCTAATATAAATGATAATTAAGACAAAATTCTGTATTATTTACTATTATTTACATTTTATTAGAATAATGTAAAAGTATTTTAATCATTTATTTGTATTTTAATCATGTTTAAATCTTTCTCTGATTGGTTATAGGTAGAGTTACCAACACTCCAGCTTTTTGCACACCAGTAAATGTTTAAAGAAAATGTTGTTCTTTTAAATCGAAAGATGCTTCGATTAAATAAAACCACATTTTCTGTACTAAATTATTGGTATGCAAAAAGCCAGAGACTTGGCAGGTCTGGTTATATGTAAAACAAAATGCATTTTATTCTTCAATTTTGGAAAACAACCATAAGCATTATTAGATATGTCCATGCAAATTAGATGATTAAATATGTGAAGAGTGTCATTTAACCGAGTTATAATAGAGTAGATATTATAATAGTTATAATGTCTTACAATAGAACATCAGATGGGAGAGAAAAATCACACAAATAATAGTATTTTATTCAAAAACGAATCCATCAATAAAATTATCAGTGTCTTAAATAAAAATTATCAAAAGAGAAACATTTAAAATAATGGTGTAGCAATTATCATCTACAACAAGCAAAAAAGTGCCTCTTTAAGAACAATACTGTAAAATCTATGATCAAACTACAGAAATAGATTTGATATAACTAATTTTATTATAGTGGCTTTGGAACATTACAGGTAACATGCTAGTGTCAAATACCTAATGTCAAAATTCTCTCATATTTCCGTTCAGCATTAAAATAAAGGATTTTTTATTCTTTTGCAACACTACACTTATACATAATCATTATTTAATTAAAGTAGATATGGACACAAAAATCTTACTAAATGCATTCAAATTGAAATCCTATAAACAACACAAATAAGTTCATTTTTATACTAAATATTACATTTACAAACAATGTACCCAATTTAGAATAACTGATAAAAACACCTTAGCATAATGTACATTTATGTATTTCTTAAATTTTATTTACAATAGGCATAAGTGTGCTATAATTTTACACATAAAGGATAAACACATGCATGGAATTGAATAATGAGTCCACATATGACAGGAAATTTAATAACTTTAATTATACTATTTAAATTTTATTAAAATCAAAACGGTAATATATAAAAGAAATTTCAAAATACAAAGACTGCTTTCTAGTTTAAAAATAAATTATTTATTTTTTCATTGCCTTCATCTCTTCTGTAAGTACACTTTATTATCATACTGCTTTATATTTTCAATTTTGTTGTTAATTTTTTTAGTTGCTAATTTTATTTTCTTCTTTTTGTAATTTCTTCTTATTATTATTATTCAGCATCCTTTTTCCAATATTTTTTTTATTTTTACAGTATCATCGAGTGTTGAATGTACATTTCAGAACCTATGAATTAGTTTTATAGAAATTTCAAAATTGTTCACATGTCTCTTACAGATGACTTTATTTTGTCACACACAACCTCTGTATAATTAGGATATTGAAAAGAGTCTTTCTACACATGACTATTTTCATGACAGATTCTATAGACTCACACATTTACCAAAATTATCAAATATATCCAAGGGAATCACACATACTTTATATCAAAATTCCCTGATATATCCCTGTTAGTGCTAAAATTTTGCTTTGAATAGCATCACTTTCATCATACAGTGATAATTTTGTAAAATGGATATAAGCTATCTCGAGTTCTATGCATCCTATCACATTGCGGTTTGACTCATTCGACTCAATATCGATAGAACTTACAGATTTTAGTTCCAAGTTTCACCACACTGTAAAAAATGTTTCTTATTTTATGAAAATACGCTATAACCACGAACGAAAATATAATATAATCTTCTGAGTTATCCGAAATTTCAAATAGCATGTTACATTGTCTTTTGAATCCCCAGAAACGAATACATTTTCAAAATTTAAAGAATAATTTATAAAAACAAATTATTTTTAGCTGGCCGAATTTTTCAGAAACGTTTCCGAAAGGTTTTTATAGTGTATTAATTAGTGTCCTCAGGCTGGAATACCTGTTTTTCGAATGTTATCCATTCTCAAGTACATGTTTTCAGCCGCATAAGTTAATTTATACATGAAAGAGTAAAGAAATAATCTTAATTTTAATGTTATTGTTAACGCGTTTAATTTTGCATGTTTGTCTGTTAAACATTTTTTTTAGCATGAAAATGTTTACTTCAGAATTGATAGCATTCGAAAAACAAGTATTCCAGGCTGAGGACACTAATTAATTCACTATAAAAACCCTTCGGAAACGTTTATGAAAAATTCGGGCAGCTAAAAATTACTTTGTTTTTATAAATTATTCTTTAAATTTTGAAAATGTATTCGTTTCTAGGGATTCAAAAGACAACGTAACATGCTATTTGAAATTTCGGATAACTCAGAAGATTATATTATATTTTCGTTCATGGTCATAGCATATTTTCATAAAATAAGAAACACTGGTCATTTTTTACAGTGCACCAAGGGATACTTTCCTATCTTGGGTTCTATGGGAGCAATTACAATGCCGTTTGGTTCATTTTACTTGATTTTGATAGATTTTGAGATTTCAGTTATGTTCGTATAGAACAGATTGTACATCCTTGTGGTGAAAGGTGGAACTAATGGATTTTGAAGCATGTGTGCATCAGGCCTGCTATACAGTGCCGTAAGCAGCAAGAACATGTACTTGAGGTGCATATAAAACAGATTGCACCCCTTGTCGATAGAAGGTGCTACTAATGAATTTTGCAGCACGTTCACAGCACGCCTGCAGTGTTGCCAATCTGCGGGTAATTACCCGAATTGCGGATAATTTGTTTGCTAGCGGGTATTTTTGAGGGTATTTTCGAACGCAGTGTTAGAGGTATTTTTGAAGTTGACGTAATTTAACTTTGGGTCGTTTGTGGTTTTGTCACTGGTAACCAGAGTTCTGTAAACGTGAATGTGATAATCAATGATAAATGAAGATACAAGGGAGTAAATGGTTTTAGGAGGGGAGGGGGTGTTTGTTCTTCTCGCGTTTAGCTGTATGTGATTAAAAAGAGATTCTTTTTAATGATAAACGAGTACTGCAGTTGCTAACTATTGCTCTTATAATAGAAAAACCATTTACCGCATCTGGAAATTCAATAATCTTGCCAAACTAATTAAACACAGACTGCAACGTATTAGGATTTTTCTAGGTTTTCCGCTCGTGGGTCGGTGCAAAAGGTTTAGTTTTTCTGTTTCCTTTGAAGTTTCTCTTACTTCCTAAAAAATTTACTTTCCAAGTAGAACATAAGAAATCGATCATTCATGCTTATATGATCTTATAATGTCAAGAGAACCCACTTTTAATTGTTATTTATAAATAATTAGTTAAAATTATACCTATAATGAAATAAAATACTATATATGTAAAACAGAAAAATGTTATATAAAGAGCTGTTTAACCCTTTCAGGCTCAGAGTAATTCTGCTTGTAAAATGGTGAAATGATTGGCTGACACCAGAGTTTACAAACAAATTTATTAGAAAATAAATAATTGCTTGTCTTACATACATTATGAAAGCAAAATTTTATTAAAATATTTCGAGTGCTATATGTCAGTTAGGAATTATTTTTAAGAATTAAATATATACCCAATTTTCGCAAAAGAAGGTCCAGAAATAGGTGTTAGATTAAACAATTATAGAGATGCCTGTACTGTAGCTTTTTTTATCATAATAATATTAAATTTATACTTTTTTTCCTGCCGTTTCGGGTTGTCTTCAAATATTGGGTTGAACTTTTGGGTTTGGGTCTGTCTACTTCAGATTAAAATACAGTAAAACCTGTGAAAACGGAGCCTATATATAAGTGAATCCTATCTTAAGGCTGTTCTTAAATTCAAAGGGGCTACTTTCAGACACATTATTAATTCATTTTTGTTCGGAGAGGCATGAAATGTGCAGGTCTGGTTATTCAGAAACTTTATAATCGAAAAACGTTTTCCATTTTTTGGTAAAAGCAGATATTTCAGAAAACATCTTCAAATTTGGCGTTTTGAACCGACCCAGGTAGCACAGCAATATCGGCCTATATCGGGAACAACGATTTCGCAATATCGACCAATATCGGTAAACACCGGACCGGCCGATATTGCATGGCTAGCTTTTTTTCCAATATCGGCCTATATCGGGACCTAATATTGACCGATATCGGTGAACGCCGGACGAGGCCGATATCGGTGAATCCCGGACCGGCCGATATCGGTGAACCACGGACCGACCGATATCGGTGAACGCCGGACGAGGCCGATATCGGTGAATCCCGGACCGGCCGATATCGGTGAACAACGGACCAACCGATATCGGTGAACGCCGGACGGGCCGATATCGTAAACCTGAAGCATAGGGAAATCGAATTCCCTATGTTTCAGGCCAGAAAGGAGAAAAACGGTTTGTCACGTGACACGAATCGCTTATAAACCGATAATAATTTATCAAAAAAGGGAAAACTCATTTCGATTCCAAATCGCTTCAATAGTCAGGTCTGCCAATTTCCTACCTTTTCATTTAAAAATGAGTCAGAAAGTTTTGCGCCGTTCAGCAGATCATTTGAAAACAACCACGAAAACCTTTTATGGTCCTAATAAAATGAACACTATACTACACTTATCTCTGCTAAAACAGAATTTTTTTCGGCCCTTCACGATTCCGTTTTAGCAGGTTCTACTGTAACAATACAATTAAATAAGTTCATATTTTATGTATTAATTATACTTCCTATGAATAAAAAAGTATGTAACATATATATGATTATTCTAAAACAATGATATCAAATTTCGTTTCCATTTTTCGATAAAGGCAAAGAATCTTTCAGAAAATACTGTCGAAATCGACGTTTTGAATCGAAATTTCGATCTCGACAGCTCTAAAATGATCGTCATGCTATATTAATCCCTTACAACGCAGGATGTTAGATTATCAAATAATGAAAAAAGCTCTTCGATTCGAAATCACTTTAATAATCATCTCTGCCATTTGTATGCTTTCTATTTAATAAAAAAGAGCTTGTTAATGTGCCAGAAATTTTCACGGTGCTGAGCGGGGAGAAATATCTTTTGGTAAACTGTCTTACATATCAGGGACTGAACAACCTGTTTCATGTCCCTATATCTGGTGCATCTTGAATTATAGCTGATTGCTCCCTCATGACGACCTTTCTATGACTGTTAAGTCCCAAAAATATACTTAAATTGCAAATTTTACATTTTCAGAAAGATTCTTTGCTTTTATAAAGAAATGAGAAACGCGCTGTTCAACTTCTTGGTATCTAGCTAGAACCTGCAAATTTTATACATTTACGAATGTTAATGCAAATTTCATGCATGTACGAATGAAAATGAGATTGTTCAAGTGTCTGAAAGTGTTTCTAGTTTGTATTTGAAAAGACTTCAAACAGAAAATTCTTTCATAAAGAAAATCAACCCTTTCCTCAGAAGAAAAAGATATAGACCCCCCCCCCCCCTACCTTATACACACACACGTCTAAATGGAAATCTGGATACGCACGTGGCAAGAACTCAAACAAAAAAGATTGTGAGTTTCAAATTAATTATTTATTTTTATTTTATTATCAGTTATGTTTGTGTTACATTGCATAAAAATTGTCTTGTGTATTTAGTATTATGTTGCATAATTATTCTCGGCAAAGCCATAATTTATTTTTCTTGTTAAATTTTAGTTTCAGATCTCTATTTCTGTTTATTATTATTATTATTATTATTAAGAATTTACTTTAAAAAACAAAAGCCTCAGGGATTACAGCAGCTCACACAAAGAAAAAAAACACAATTACAAGGCTTTTAGAGTGATTACCCTGTGAATCAGTTAGATTTGACATCACTAGATGGCGCTACTAATTCTAACCATGAGGGTATTTTGCGGTTATTTTTATCGGAGTTGGAGGGTAAAAGCAAATTTGAGATTGGCAACACTGCACGCCTGTTATAGGGTCCTGCAGACAGTAGTTACCTGAGCAGGAGATTCATTTGGTTAGAAGTTTATAATATTAGAGATGGAAATTAAGTTCAGATCTTGATTTTTCGTATTTGAGTTTCATATCAATTCAAAGCCAATGTAAATTAGAAGCCTGCTAGTTGGTGTAGCCAACTAGTTTTATTGTTAATTTCTTTAATTGCTAACTTTATCTACTTTTTAATAATTTCTTCATCTTCTTAGTATCCTTTTTCCAATAAATATTTTTCTTTTTCTTTAGAGTATCAACTAATGTTGAATGTACATTTTTGAAACTGTGAAAGAGTTTTATTGAAATTTCAAAATTGTTCACACATCTCCCACAGATGACGTGATTTTGTTTTCACAAACAAGCCTCAGTACAATTAGGGTATCGAAGAGATTCTTTCTACATGAGTGTTTCCATGATTATGATCATGATATTATTTATGGACTCACATTTATCAAAATTCTGTAATATATCGCAATGGGTGGAAAACAATTATTTTATATCAAAATTCCCTATTTTTTTTCCTGTTCGTACTGAAATTTTACTGATAATGATTATTTTGTTAGGAATAACATCACCCCCAGCATATAGCCATAATTTTGTAAAATGGATATAATAAATAACGTCTGTGCAATATAAACAGAATCGTATAAGAGTCATGTACGAATGATATCCTTTTTGAAGCTTTATAGTTAAAACTATATATTTTTTAAAGCAACAGAATCACAAAGATGATTATCTATTAATCTTTTTTTCTGAGTGTGTAAAAAGATGAGAAAGAATCAAATTATGTTTACCATTTTCAACAAAAAAATACTGTGGTCAATTAGAGAACAGTATTCTTTTTTTAGGGAAATGTGATATTTTTTCTAGAATTAGACTACAAAATTTTTAACAATGTCGTTTTGTATGGTTCATTGCTGAGGTTCAATCTTGTGAATTAAAACATTTTTTAATACAAAATATTGTAAACTAGTTGGTTGCTTCCGAGTGGGGCCTAGATACATAGTGTAGCGTACCACCCTGACTTCGCTTGGGGCCCAGAAAGTGTATTTTACATGGAACCAGAAAAATATAAATAAAATACTTTAAATTAAAAGTATACGAAAATAACTAATGAGAATATAAAAAAGCACTTAAATAAAGATTTCGTGATATAAATATTTTTTTTCATGAGCCGCCTGACAAATTACTCCTGTGGCAAACCCGTGATTATCTAGGGGTGGGGCCCAAGTAGTACTTTGTATCTGGGCCCCACTTAGAAGTGACCGGCTAGTATATAATAAAAAATCAGCAATAGTACTGTTTTTCGTCTAATCTTCCACGATCGGGTTCACAGCCAATGTTGCCCACAAACTCATTAGCTCTAAAATCGCTGAAATAGGTGATTAACTAATTTTTTTCGTAAATTTGTAAGGCGAAGTTTCACATTCTTACTTAAAACTGCTGCTGAGATATGGCACAATTACCTAAAACTGTCGACACATAGTGTGACCCCTTGATGGATTATTATCTAAAATTACTGAAACACATATTTAACTATTTTTTAGTGCATTTGTTATCCTAAATTTCACGCTCCTACCTCCTACCTATTAATGAGATATGTCAAAATGACATAAAAATTTCAACCCGCATTTAATCCCCTTTAGTGGCTGAATTTCTAAAATCACGGAAATACATTTTTAAGTATTTTTTAGCAGATTTGTTATCCTGAACCTGTGATTTAAAGCTCCTAACTAAAAATGCTGCTAAGATATGGCAAACACTCGAAATGGCCTAAAATTTTCGATCACCCATTTAGCCCCCTTAATGGGTGAATTTATAAAATCGCTGAAATACATGTTTAATTATTTTTATAGCAGATTTGTTATGCTGAATTTCATGCTCTTATTCAAAACAACTGATGAGATATAGCGAAAAGGTGAAATCATCATCCTCCCATTTAACACCATTAGTAGTTAAATTTCTAAAATCGCCTAAAATACATGTTTAACTATTCTTTAGTAGATTTGTTATCCCAAAATTCATGCTCCTACTTATAACTTCTATTGAGAAATGGCAAAATGACATAAAACATTCGACCCACTATTTAACCCCCCCCCCCTTAGTGGCCGAATTTCTAAAATCATTGAAATATTTGTTTAACTATTTTTTTAGAAGACTTGTTATCCTGAATTTCACGCTTTTTTCTAAAACTACTGATGAAATATGATGAAAAGGTGAATTCACCGAAACTTTTCGACACTACATTTAACCCCCTTTGTAGTTGAATTTCTAAAATTGTCTGAATGCATGCTTAACTATTCTTTAGTAGATTTGTTAACCCAAATTTCATGCTCCTAACTATAACTTCTACTGAGATATAGCAAAATGGTGTATAACATTCGACTTCCATTTAACCCCCCTTAGTGTCTAATTTTCTAAAATAGCTGAATACGTGTTTAACTATTTTTTTAGTAGATTTGTTATCCTGTGTTTCATGATTCTACCTATAATTTCTACTGAGATATGGCAAAATGACCTAAAATATTTGACTTCCTATATAACCCCCCTTAGTTGCTGAAATTTCTAAAATTGCTGAAATTCATGTTTATCTATACTTTTTGTGGATTTGTTATCCTGAATTCCGAGCTCCTAACTAAAAATCCTGCTGAGATATGGCAAACAGGCAAAATGACCTAAAACTTTCGACCCCCCATTTAACCCACTTAATGGATGAATTTCTAAATCTGCTGAAATATATGTTTAATTATTTTTTTAGTAGATTTGTTATCCTGAATTTCATGTTTCTACCTAAAACTGCTGCTGAGATATGGCGAAAACGCGAAATGACTAAAAACTTTCGACCTTTCATTCAACCCCCATAGTAGCTAAACTTTTTAAATTGCTGAAATATGTGTTTAACTAACTTTTAGTACATTTGTTATCCTGAATTTTGCGCTTTTAACTAAAACTGCTCTTGAGATATGGCGAAAAGGCAAAATAACCAAACACTATACACCCCTTATTTAACCCCCTTAGTGTTTGAATTTCTAAAATCGCTGAAATACATGTTTAATTATTTTTTTAGTAGATTTCTTTTCTTGAATTTCACGTTCTTACCTAAAATTGCTGATGAGATATGTTGAAAATGTGAAATTACCAAAATTTTTTGACCACCCCCCCATTTAACCCACTTTGTGGTTGAATTTCTAAAATCGCCTGAAATACATGTTTAACTATTCTTTAGTAGAATTGTTATCCCGAATTTCTTGCTCCTACTTAAAACTCCTGCTGAGATATACCATAAAGACAAAATTATCTAAAACTTTTTACCCCTCATTTAACCCCCTTAGGGTGAGATTTTTCAAAAATCCTTTTTTAGTGGGTGCCGACAATGTGCAAAGAACATGTCTTCCAAATTTCATTGTTCTAGGACAAACGGTTGAGGCTCAGCGTTGATTATGAGAAAATCAAGCTACTCTTTTATAAGTATAGATATATAAATAAACTAATTTTCTTTCCATTTTGAAGAGGACACAAAAAATAATTTGATACATTATTTTACACAAATTCAAGCTTTACGCATTGGTACATATGCATAATATGTTATTTATCACAGACTCTAACTGTAACGTTAACCATAACATTTTTATGTTTCCAGAATGGCAACAGACTAGCGGCAGTCAGATAGAAACATTCACGCCGTGTCGCTACGAGATAGCAATGCACAAGCTTTTATATATTTAATAAATCCTGTTAAGTTATATCATGACTGATTATATGTATATCCCTACAAATACGTAACAAATTGGCGACGAAGATGGATTTAAAGGGTTTAGGAAGCTACCTGCAAAATATTGATACTCACGCGTTAGGCTTAACAGTGACAACGTGCATTGGTTACAGAACTGGGTGAAATCTACATTCTGCAAACTTCTGATTTTTTTTCCCCCAACATCGTTGTGGAAAATGGCTACTTTCGGCAGCTTAGAGCCTTTCGATGTATCGGAACCATCAACGTGGGACTCTTATCACGAAAGATTGGAATGCTTTTTAGAAGCGAACGATGTCAGCGACTCGACAAAGAAGCGGGCCATATTTCTGAGTGTGTGCGGCGCGAAGATGTACGCGATAATCCGTTCTCTCGTATCCCCAGCAAGCCCTTCTTCTAAAACATACGACGAACTAATACAACTTGTCAAAACTCATTTCTCGCCAAAACCTTCAGAAATCTTCCAGCGATTTCTATTTTATAGAAGGAACCAACAATCGGGGGAAAGTATAAATGCATTCATCGCGAAGTTACGGAAACTATCCGAACACTGCAATTTTGGCTCATCGTTGGATGTCATGCTCAGAGATAGGTTGGTGTGCGGGCTGCTAGACGAAGCTCTCCAACGACGCTTACTTTTCGAAGCATCGCTGACTTTTAATCAAGCACTAGATAAGGCCTTGGCAGCAGAGACTGCTAATTTTCATGTAAAGGAGATTCGGAGCTCCGGATCTGTCTCAGTGATGCCTTTCGACAAGAGACAAAATCGAAATCAAAAGCAATCTAAAACTCAATCACAGAGAGAAAATTGTGCTGGTTGTGGAGGCAACCATTCCAGATCACAGTGCAAATTTAAAGATGCTGAATGCCATGCCTGCAAAAAGAAAGGCCATATACAAAGGGTCTGCCGGAACAAATCAAATTTTACTAGGAAAACAGTACATGAACAGAATTTAGAAAATAGCGATACTGATTCCTTTGAAACAGAGAGTTTAAACACCTTCCATTTGAAATATGTGTGTCTCAATAATGTGGAAACACCAAACATGAGAACAACTGTCCTGATCAATGGTACACCATGTGTTATAGAAGTATATTCGGGAGCCAAAATATCCATCATTGACAAAAGTACTTTTGACCAGTTATATCCTCACGAGGTTCCACTGTTGGAAAAGTCTCCTTTTATTGTTAAAGACTATACCAACAACCAAATAAACAACCAGTAGAAATTTTGGGTCGGTGCCAAGTTAATGTTAAATATGCTTCATTTTGTGAGCTTCCACTTCTGATTGCTAAGAAGAAACGTCAAGGACTTTTAGGTCTGAATTGGTTTGAACCATTAGGAATAAAGGTAACAGGCATCCATAGCATACAACACTCTATCATTGATGATGTCTTTAGTGAATTCCGTGATGTTTTCAAGGAAGAATTGGGAAGCTTTACAGGTACTCCTATCAAGTTGCATTTAGATCCCACAGTCCGTCCAATCCAGCTGAAAGCTAGAAATGTACCATTTGCTCTAAGACCCAAGATCGAGAAGGAATTGCAACGATTACAAGACCAGGGAGTTCTTGAACCAGTTAGTTACTCTGATTGGGCAAATCCTGTAGTTCCTGTCCTGAAATTTAATGGGGAAATTAGGCTCTGTGGTGACTATAAATGTACAGTCAACAAGGCTTTAGGCACTCATCCATATCCAGTGCCAGCAGTAAACCAAATACTCGCAGAATTAACAGGAGGCCAACATTTCATAAAGCTTGACCTGTCCCAAGCATACCTGCAATTAGTCGTGGATGAAGCTTCTGCCGTGATACAAACAATTGTGACACATCGTGGAGCATTCAAGTGCAATCGACTGCAATTCGGAATTTCCACAGCTCCTGGAATATTCCAACGGTTCATTGAGTCATTGGTCATAAACATACCAGGAGTGTTGCCATACTATGACGATGTCTTAATCAAAGGTTCAACACTAGACGAACTAGCCAAGCGATTACGAGAAGTTCTTGACCGATTCTCCAAGGCTGGGTTACGCTTAAACAGAGAGAAATGTATCTTTGGAACCTCCAGCATTGAATTCTTAGGGTATGAAATCAATGAGAAATGTATTAAACCCACAAAGGAGAAAGTGATAGCTATCCAAGAAGCCCCTATACCAACAAAGAGAGAAGAACTCCAAGCATTCTTGGGCCTACTGAACTTTTATCATGTGTTTCTACAAGATAAAGCAACAGTGGCAGAATCTCTTCATCGCTTGCTTGACAAGGGAGCAGTATGGAAATGGAAGAAAAGCTACGAAGAAGCTTTTAATAAGGTTAAAAAACTCTTGTCAGGTGATTCCCTCCTTGTACATTTCGATGAAAAGAAACCAATCATCTTCACATGTGATGCTTCCCAGTATGATGTTGGAGCTGTCCTGAGCCACGAATTGTCAGAGGGCGTAGAAGCTCCAGTGGCATACTATTCAAGAACAATGAACCCAACTGAGCGCCGGTATGCCCAGATTGACAAAGAAGCCTTGGCCATTATACAGGGTGTTAGGAAGTTTCACAACTACCTCTATGGACAAAAATTCAAAATAAGAACTGATCACAAACCTTTACTAGGCCTTTTGGCCAGTGACAAACCCACACCAACTATGCTGTCTCCTAGAATGCAACGATGGTCCCTAACTTTAAGCTCATATGACTACCATCTTGTATACCGACCTGGCAAATTAATTTCCAACGCAGATGGACTTAGTCGTCTATCGCACCCGCAGGTGACCCATCATGAAACATCCCCCAATGAAATGTTACTCCTGGAGGCTTTGGACAAGCCCCCTATCTCAGCCAAAGATATTGCACGAATGACACTCCAAGACCCAATCTTAGCTTGGGTGCTCAACTGGGTTTTGAAGGGGTGGCCGGCTGAAAAGCCAGATGAAGAATTCGCGCCTTATTTCCAACGACGATTGGAAATCTCAGCCCACAGAGGATGCCTCCTTTGGGGATGCAGAGTCATAATACCAAGGAAAGCACAAGAACGCCTACTGGCTACTCTCCACAATTCACATCAAGGCATTGTGCGAACAAAAGCTCTTGCAAGAAGTTACATGTGGTGGCCGACAATGGACAGCCAAATCTAAGACACAGTAAATAGGTGCAATATTTGCCAACAGACACGACATGCTCCTTCTAAGACAGTGGGAACATGGGAGTGTATTAAAAAACCTTGGTCAAGACTCCACATCGATCATGCTGGTCCTTTTCAAGGATCCCTTTTCCTCATTGTTGTCGATGCATACTCAAAATGGTTAGAAGTTATTAAAGTCTTGTCAACAGACTCAGTGTGTGCTATTGAAGCTCTGAGGAAGCTCTTCGGTACACATGGCATCCCTGACACCGTAGTGTCAGATAACGGACCTGGTTTCAAATCCTCAGAATTTGACGAGTTCCTTAAGAGAAATGGAATCTACCATTCTTTTACAGCTCCGAGACATCCTTCATCGAATGGACAAGCAGAGCGGATGGTGCAGACAACAAAAGATGCACTTCGAAGAATTATTACTGGGAATTGGAATTCTAGACTTGCATCATTCTTATTAGCATAACATGCTACACCCAATGCTACTACAAATGTGTCTGCAGCAGAGCTGCTTATGAACCGCCGTTTGAAAACCTGCCTGGACAGACTTCATCCTGATTTTACAGAACCTAATCCCAAGAATCTGTATAATTCAAGGTTCCGAATGTTTGCACCTCTAGACCCGGTGTATGCTCAAGGATTCCATCCTCATGACAAATGGATACCATCTACAGTCACAGAAGTAACTGGCGCCACAATGTATGAAGTCTTAACGAATGAAGGTCTTGTGTGGAAGAGACATATTGACCAATTAAGACGACGTCAAGGTAATCTTCAGCATGTGACAGACACTGGTAATTCCTCAGCATACCCATCCAGTGGCCCAACACCTTCACCGCTGATGTCAGGATCAGTAGAAGACAGCGAGGACACTGAGCCAGCAGTAGGCAGCAAAGATCCGGGACTGACAAAAAATGACACGGTTCCAGAGCCTGTGGATACAGATAGTTTAATTGGGATTGCACCTGTAGGAGATAGACAGATCCCTGATGTTACAAGTCCAACATTCCTCCCATCGAGACCAGTTAGAGCTAAACATCCACCGACCTGGCTAAAGGACTACGTTACATAGGGGGGAAGGATGTTATGTATTATCACAGACTCTAACTGTAATGTTAACCATAACAGTTTTATGTTTCCAGAATGGCAACAGGCTAGTGGCAGTCAGATGTAAACATTCACGCCGTGTCGCTACGAGATAGCAATGCACAAGCTTTTATATATTTAATAAATCCTGTTAAGTTATATCATGACTGATTATATGTATATCCCTACAAATACGTAACAAATTGGCGACGAAGATGGATTTAAAGGGTTTAGGAAGCTACCTGCAAAATATTGATACTCACGCGTTAGGCTTAACAGTGACAACGTGCATTGGTTACAGAACTGGGTGAAATCTACATTCTGCAAACTTCTGATTTTTTTTCCCCCAACATCGTTGTGGAAAATGGCTACTTTCGGCAGCTTAGAGCCTTTCGATGTATCGGAACCATCAACGTGGGACTCTTATCACGAAAGATTGGAATGCTTTTTAGAAGCGAACGATGTCAGCGACTCGACAAAGAAGCGGGCCATATTTCTGAGTGTGTGCGGCGCGAAGATGTACGCGATAATCCGTTCTCTCGTATCCCCAGCAAGCCCTTCTTCTAAAACATACGACGAACTAATACAACTTGTCAAAACTCATTTCTCGCCAAAACCTTCAGAAATCTTCCAGCGATTTCTATTTTATAGAAGGAACCAACAATCGGGGGAAAGTATAAATGCATTCATCGCGAAGTTACGGAAACTATCCGAACACTGCAATTTTGGCTCATCGTTGGATGTCATGCTCAGAGATAGGTTGGTGTGCGGGCTGCTAGACGAAGCTCTCCAACGACGCTTACTTTTCGAAGCATCGCTGACTTTTAATCAAGCACTAGATAAGGCCTTGGCAGCAGAGACTGCTAATTTTCATGTAAAGGAGATTCGGAGCTCCGGATCTGTCTCAGTGATGCCTTTCGACAAGAGACAAAATCGAAATCAAAAGCAATCTAAAACTCAATCACAGAGAGAAAATTGTGCTGGTTGTGGAGGCAACCATTCCAGATCACAGTGCAAATTTAAAGATGCTGAATGCCATGCCTGCAAAAAGAAAGGCCATATACAAAGGGTCTGCCGGAACAAATCAAATTTTACTAGGAAAACAGTACATGAACAGAATTTAGAAAATAGCGATACTGATTCCTTTGAAACAGAGAGTTTAAACACCTTCCATTTGAAATATGTGTGTCTCAATAATGTGGAAACACCAAACATGAGAACAACTGTCCTGATCAATGGTACACCATGTGTTATAGAAGTATATTCGGGAGCCAAAATATCCATCATTGACAAAAGTACTTTTGACCAGTTATATCCTCACGAGGTTCCACTGTTGGAAAAGTCTCCTTTTATTGTTAAAGACTATACCAACAACCAAATAAACAACCAGTAGAAATTTTGGGTCGGTGCCAAGTTAATGTTAAATATGCTTCATTTTGTGAGCTTCCACTTCTGATTGCTAAGAAGAAACGTCAAGGACTTTTAGGTCTGAATTGGTTTGAACCATTAGGAATAAAGGTAACAGGCATCCATAGCATACAACACTCTATCATTGATGATGTCTTTAGTGAATTCCGTGATGTTTTCAAGGAAGAATTGGGAAGCTTTACAGGTACTCCTATCAAGTTGCATTTAGATCCCACAGTCCGTCCAATCCAGCTGAAAGCTAGAAATGTACCATTTGCTCTAAGACCCAAGATCGAGAAGGAATTGCAACGATTACAAGACCAGGGAGTTCTTGAACCAGTTAGTTACTCTGATTGGGCAAATCCTGTAGTTCCTGTCCTGAAATTTAATGGGGAAATTAGGCTCTGTGGTGACTATAAATGTACAGTCAACAAGGCTTTAGGCACTCATCCATATCCAGTGCCAGCAGTAAACCAAATACTCGCAGAATTAACAGGAGGCCAACATTTCATAAAGCTTGACCTGTCCCAAGCATACCTGCAATTAGTCGTGGATGAAGCTTCTGCCGTGATACAAACAATTGTGACACATCGTGGAGCATTCAAGTGCAATCGACTGCAATTCGGAATTTCCACAGCTCCTGGAATATTCCAACGGTTCATTGAGTCATTGGTCATAAACATACCAGGAGTGTTGCCATACTATGACGATGTCTTAATCAAAGGTTCAACACTAGACGAACTAGCCAAGCGATTACGAGAAGTTCTTGACCGATTCTCCAAGGCTGGGTTACGCTTAAACAGAGAGAAATGTATCTTTGGAACCTCCAGCATTGAATTCTTAGGGTATGAAATCAATGAGAAATGTATTAAACCCACAAAGGAGAAAGTGATAGCTATCCAAGAAGCCCCTATACCAACAAAGAGAGAAGAACTCCAAGCATTCTTGGGCCTACTGAACTTTTATCATGTGTTTCTACAAGATAAAGCAACAGTGGCAGAATCTCTTCATCGCTTGCTTGACAAGGGAGCAGTATGGAAATGGAAGAAAAGCTACGAAGAAGCTTTTAATAAGGTTAAAAAACTCTTGTCAGGTGATTCCCTCCTTGTACATTTCGATGAAAAGAAACCAATCATCTTCACATGTGATGCTTCCCAGTATGATGTTGGAGCTGTCCTGAGCCACGAATTGTCAGAGGGCGTAGAAGCTCCAGTGGCATACTATTCAAGAACAATGAACCCAACTGAGCGCCGGTATGCCCAGATTGACAAAGAAGCCTTGGCCATTATACAGGGTGTTAGGAAGTTTCACAACTACCTCTATGGACAAAAATTCAAAATAAGAACTGATCACAAACCTTTACTAGGCCTTTTGGCCAGTGACAAACCCACACCAACTATGCTGTCTCCTAGAATGCAACGATGGTCCCTAACTTTAAGCTCATATGACTACCATCTTGTATACCGACCTGGCAAATTAATTTCCAACGCAGATGGACTTAGTCGTCTATCGCACCCGCAGGTGACCCATCATGAAACATCCCCCAATGAAATGTTACTCCTGGAGGCTTTGGACAAGCCCCCTATCTCAGCCAAAGATATTGCACGAATGACACTCCAAGACCCAATCTTAGCTTGGGTGCTCAACTGGGTTTTGAAGGGGTGGCCGGCTGAAAAGCCAGATGAAGAATTCGCGCCTTATTTCCAACGACGATTGGAAATCTCAGCCCACAGAGGATGCCTCCTTTGGGGATGCAGAGTCATAATACCAAGGAAAGCACAAGAACGCCTACTGGCTACTCTCCACAATTCACATCAAGGCATTGTGCGAACAAAAGCTCTTGCAAGAAGTTACATGTGGTGGCCGACAATGGACAGCCAAATCTAAGACACAGTAAATAGGTGCAATATTTGCCAACAGACACGACATGCTCCTTCTAAGACAGTGGGAACATGGGAGTGTATTAAAAAACCTTGGTCAAGACTCCACATCGATCATGCTGGTCCTTTTCAAGGATCCCTTTTCCTCATTGTTGTCGATGCATACTCAAAATGGTTAGAAGTTATTAAAGTCTTGTCAACAGACTCAGTGTGTGCTATTGAAGCTCTGAGGAAGCTCTTCGGTACACATGGCATCCCTGACACCGTAGTGTCAGATAACGGACCTGGTTTCAAATCCTCAGAATTTGACGAGTTCCTTAAGAGAAATGGAATCTACCATTCTTTTACAGCTCCGAGACATCCTTCATCGAATGGACAAGCAGAGCGGATGGTGCAGACAACAAAAGATGCACTTCGAAGAATTATTACTGGGAATTGGAATTCTAGACTTGCATCATTCTTATTAGCATAACATGCTACACCCAATGCTACTACAAATGTGTCTGCAGCAGAGCTGCTTATGAACCGCCGTTTGAAAACCTGCCTGGACAGACTTCATCCTGATTTTACAGAACCTAATCCCAAGAATCTGTATAATTCAAGGTTCCGAATGTTTGCACCTCTAGACCCGGTGTATGCTCAAGGATTCCATCCTCATGACAAATGGATACCATCTACAGTCACAGAAGTAACTGGCGCCACAATGTATGAAGTCTTAACGAATGAAGGTCTTGTGTGGAAGAGACATATTGACCAATTAAGACGACGTCAAGGTAATCTTCAGCATGTGACAGACACTGGTAATTCCTCAGCATACCCATCCAGTGGCCCAACACCTTCACCGCTGATGTCAGGATCAGTAGAAGACAGCGAGGACACTGAGCCAGCAGTAGGCAGCAAAGATCCGGGACTGACAAAAAATGACACGGTTCCAGAGCCTGTGGATACAGATAGTTTAATTGGGATTGCACCTGTAGGAGATAGACAGATCCCTGATGTTACAAGTCCAACATTCCTCCCATCGAGACCAGTTAGAGCTAAACATCCACCGACCTGGCTAAAGGACTACGTTACATAGGGGGGAAGGATGTTATGTATTATCACAGACTCTAACTGTAATGTTAACCATAACAGTTTTATGTTTCCAGAATGGCAACAGGCTAGTGGCAGTCAGATGTAAACATTCACGCCGTGTCGCTACGAGATAGCAATGCACAAGCTTTTATATATTTAATAAATCCTGTTAAGTTATATCATGACTGATTATATGTATATCCCTACAAACACGTAACATATTACGTAAGGTGTTTCATTATCAATTGTAATATATTGTATTCTATAGCATGAATAGAGTAATTATTATTAGTAATACACTACATTAATTATACTATAATAATTTTAAACTAGTGAAAAAATTGTTTAAAAGGAAGTAACAATTTTTCGATAAATGAATATAACTAAGAAACATTTCAAGGTGGAGGAACAGACCCAATAAACTGTTCACCTGGCTACAGCTTCAGAAATTTTTTAAATATCTCGAGGGATAGGGGGCATTTTGATCTACAGCACCATCTCATTAATTCAGCATTAGAACTAATGAAGGTTACATTCTTGATGGAAAGTAATTTTAGATGGATTGGCAACCTTCCAACTTTGAAAAGGTGCCTAGAATGTAATGCTTCACCGAAAAAGATTGAATTACTTCTGAATCAGTCCTATTTTTGAATGACATATTTTTTTCAGATTACTATGATTGAACAAAAATTGGAAATTAAATTATATTTTTCTCCCAAATTTCCCTAATATTTTAATATTTTTCAGGTTCATGACCATCTTAGAAAGAACTGCAATGGAGGCCTATTATGACATTAGAGACAAATGTGAAATAAGAGAAAAACTTAAATATGAATCCTCATATATCCAAATGGCATTTTAGAAGGAAATGAATGAATATTAAACTTCTTATCTTATGATTCTGATGCAGATTTCATATACAGTACATAAATATGGCATTATATATATTAAGCATACTTGCATCATTTATTTTTAAGCTGTTAAATTAATTTGCATGGACTCAGATAATCTGTAGTGCCTGCTACCATGCTGCATTGTTTCTGCTACTGGGATTGATTGGTGCCAACCACATTTTAATACGATTAATTTGTGACAGAATCAGTAGGCAGATATCTTATTTTTCTTTTCCAAGACCATACCACAATTTCGACTAGCATTTAATAAACGAGACCTGTATTTCTATCAGCTACATTTATCACATGAAGACTGCTACTGGGATTGATTGGTGCAAACCACATTTTAATACGATTAATTTGTGACAGAATTAGTAGGCAGATATCTTATTTTTCTTTTCCAAGACCATACCACAATTTCGACTAGCATTTAATAAACGAGACCTGTATTTCTATCAGCTACATTTATCACATGAAGAAACTTTCACACATAAAATTACTTTATATATATATATATATATATATATATATATATATATATTAATACTGCAAGACAAATTTATTCTTGCAAAACTAGTTTTGTAAGTTCAGACTCCACATTTTTGATTCTTCATTTCTTTTTCACATTGCATATCATCTTGTCTTTCCATTATAGTTTAAAAACAAACACAAACTTGTAAAAATAAAATAAAAATTATAATAAAAATTCAAAATCTATAAAAATTAATCATTCATTGCTATAACTTAAAAAAACATTGCTATAGTTTGCAAAGAATTTAATTACATTAATATAAAAAAAAGAAACAGATAAATTCGTTAACTTATTTACAAGTTATCGCGGAAAAACTGTTGAAAAACAGTGTTTCAAGACAAGTTTGAGTTTAAAGTTTTGTTTTCACACGTGCTGTCAGGCTGCACAGCTCGAAGTTTTTGCCTCACATGAATGTAATTTTAAGAATTTTTTTATTGTGTGTATGACATTGTTAAAGGTTCAAACATTATAAAAGTAATAGTAATAATTTCTCCAACCTTTCTGGTCCTCTATAAGCGAATATGATGCTTGATGTATAATAACAATAAATAAAAACATGAAAATAAACATTAATAAAAAAATAATCAATATGTAAAGCTTGATTGCCATAAAAATTTAATATTGGCATTTCATTGTAATTAATGTTATGACAAAACATGTTTTATAAAATAAGTACTTTCATTTAATTCTGAGTTAAAGATGGCAATAGCAGGTGTCAAACCAAAGACCTTTAGATTCATCGACCAACATTGTGACAGCTGACCCATCCTGTCCAAATCTGGCCAGCAAAAATCTCTCAAATAACCATTTGGCAATAACATTCAATCTCCAGACAGGTAATTTGAATGGATCATATGTAGACTAGAGTTGTCCAGGACTGTTCAGTTGGTAAAAAATTAGCATGTGAAATCAAAAGTATGAGATCTAATTGCTGTCTTTGACATCTTTCAATCAGTTAGCATTAAATGAAATTCTCTCATAAGATTTCCTTAACGTGTAAAAGTTTTAAAATAAAATAGTAGGCTCGTACTTTTTTACATAAAACTTTTAAATTAAAATAACTAACAAATATTAAAATTTAAATGTCTGAATTTGTTAGAATGTCCTTATAGTTCAGTCAAGGAGGGGGGTGGGTGTCACGGCCTGTACTCCTGCGTATGTACCAAACACTTGACAGTTTGGCATTTTATGTTCGAAAAACAGTCCAGCTTTTATTAAAAAGCAGAAGAATGCACATAGCAAACATGCAGGCGTCAGACAATCGGCACAGTGAGATTTAAGTGACCAATTCTCAAGATATTCATATTCTAATAAATATCAAGCTTTTTAGTTCTTCATTATTGCTGCAGTTTTTGCTATCCAAATGACTCGGTGGTTAGATGCTCTTTTTTCATTCAATTTGAAGATAAGTTTACTAAGGAATCTATAAGAAAGAAAAGGACAAATATTGCTATGCAGTGAAACAAAACTTTCTGGTATATTTGAATTTAATTAATCAAATACCTTTAAAATGTCATAAGTCAAGTGAATGTTTAAAGATTGTTAAATAAAACTATATAAAACCCACTTGTATGAAATTTCAACGGAATATTTCTTAATATTTATTACTTTTAAGTCATAAATAGTTTTAAAACACATATAAATATTAAAGTCATAAATCATAAATTCTGCAGTGCACACAGGATAACACCTACGTAACTTAAAGCAGCCCAGAAAAGTTTAAATGCTGAAAATGAATTGAAGTTTGATGTGAATTTGGAACCCTGTAATTAATTTAGACTATTTGCATTTATTTATTTATGCATTATAGAAATAAAAAATATTTGTTAACTTGTAAAAAAAAAAACCAATAACACAAGTTTTATTACTTTACGACAAATTATTCTTCAGAAATTAATTTTGAAATGATTTCGAAGTCCAGGTATTATTGTTTTGAGTCATCATTTTTTTTAAACTTCTTACTACATTTATCTCAATTATACCTAAAAATAAACAAAAATTTGTGAAAAATTAAATACTTTATAATAAAAAAGTTCAAAATCCAAAAAATGAATCCTATTTTATGTCAATAATTTGAAAATCAAATTGTCCATTTTTCAGATTCAGTTTGGAGAGAATTTAATTCTCTTTATTAAAAAAAAAAGGAAAAAGAAGAAAGAAAAAGAAACCTGTAAATCTGTTAATTTGTTCAAAAGTTATTGTGGCAAAACTGCTGAACAACAGCTTTTGGAAGTAAATGCAATGCGTTTAAAGTTTTACTTTCCAGGTATTGTTGGTCTGCACAGCTGAACGTTTAGGCTGAACGTACAACCAACATTTTAAGAATTTTCTTATCGAAACATTAAAAAATAATAACAATTACATTTTTTTCGTCATTTCAAACCTTTCTAATCCCATTAATAGCATGAGTTATTATTATCATTTTTTATATACTTACAGAAATAGTGTTTTATTAAAATGACCTGTTATTAGTAGAACGATCGAAATATTATGTTATTTTCGTATACATACATACTATACAGTTAAAATTTTATGAAAATCTGGCTAGCCATTTTCATGAAATTGTATGCGCAATCAGCAAAATAACTGTTTTGAATAAAATCACTTTAAAAAGGAATATTCCCCATGCCGTATAAAATAAAGTTTGTTTTACCAACTTTTATTCTTAGACAAAGTTCTGAATATGGTTTCGATTAAAATATTTCAAATCAAATAAATGTTTAATATGAGTGAATAAAGTAGTTTTCTATATTTTGAGAAATACTTTGAAAACATTAGATCAAATGGTGGGTGCGATAACTCATTGTAGATTTAACATAGAACAATGAATAAAAAAAAGTTTTTTTAGTCCAAAAGCTAATAAAATACATAACCATTTACAAAGGGGGAAAAAATGGTAATATGACATTAATTCTAAGTCGAAAGTAAAATTTCAAGCAAAACTTTCGGTTTTTTGTGTAAAGAAAGTACTTTAAGCAATAAAATGTTTTTTTTAGAATTTTGGATAGGTCAAAGTGGGTTAATAATTAAATTAATTTATTTTATTTCTTATTATTTTATTGCTTCATTTTTCATTTAATTTTAGGCAGTTCCTTTGTCATGTACAAACCTAGTGATTTTTTTCCTTTCATTAGTTTTTAATTAAACTATTCATAGAAAGTTTACAGGCTGCATACAGTCAGGGGCGTAAATCCTGGAGGGTACGGGGGGGGGGGGTGCAACACCCCCCCACGAAAAAGTCAGTCGGAAAATTTCCCATTCGATCGGAAAAAAGTACGTATAGTTGGAAGAAATAGGTATTAACCTATAAAAACTTATAAATTGGAAAAACGAAAAAATGAGTCCGAAAAATTCCCATTCGATCGGGAAAAAGTACATTTAGTCGAAAAAAAAGATGGTAACCTATAAAAACTTATGAATTGGAGAAATGTTTTTGTAGTTTTTAAATAAATAAGAAAAACAAGTTAGATCGAAGAAAACTTATAGAATTTTATTCTTAGTCGGATTATTTAATATTTTTTTGTAGTTTTTAATTAGAAAAATAAGAAAAAAACAATTTAGAACGAAGAAAACCTATATAAATTTATTCTTAGTCGGAAATATTACGGATTTTCTTTTTCTGATAAAACTATACAGAAAAACTTTGATTTGTCGAATATTGTGAACTCGAAAACTTCGATGTGACGAAAAAAGCATTTATATACATATATTCCATCAATGTTAATGTTATTTAAAACCTTGATATTTTGATCGAAAACTTTGATATTCCGAATTTTTTTCTGTGCCCTTTGACTTCGAGATATCGAGCTCCAGATGTATTCCAAATTTATAATCGGAAAGTTATTCGTTTAGTCTGGAAATTTTAAGATATACTGATTGAAGTGAAGAAACTTCACTTTTTTATCTAACTTTAAATTTAGTTAGAGTGTATCACGGAATATATAGGTATATAATAGGAGATATCCGATGAAAATTCAAAGTTGAATTGCAAATATTTAGTAATTTTCCATATCAAAATCTGGATATTAACCACACTACACCAATTTTACCTTTAATTGAAAATAATTATGGTTTTATTTTTTCAAATGTGTTTCAAGAAATTTATATGATACAGGATGAAAATTGAAAACAGCCAAATACTTTGAATTTTTATCTCGAAATAATCTGGATATTTTACAATCTATACGAGTTTACTTCTATCAGAAATAATACGTTCGTTTTCTTTTTCCTTAACCGTATTCGATTTTTTATATATATATTGTTATTATTACTACATTTTGTTTAGTTGGAAAAAACAGGGATGACACCAAATTTCTACGCTGCTTTAAAGTATGTCGTTCGAAAGAATTATAAACTTAAATAAGAAATCCCGTATTTTTCACAAATTTTTGTCTTTGAAATATTCCCCAAGCAGATTTCAATTTTACTCAGAATGAAACGGTAAAAAGATTTTAACTGATTGCTAAAAAATAGAGAGGTAGAACATTGTTTTCTCTTCCAAGCTTTTCCTGATGATCACAATATTTTAAAGGATACATTGAAATTACTTATAAACTGTTTTCATTTCTGATTAATGTTAAACATGTATTGGTATATTTGTAAAGTAATTTTCTCCAATTAGAAGCAAGACACATTATGTATATATATACACTCATGTCCAAAATTTTAGAATATATGATAAAAACGAAGAAAGGAAATCGTAAATATCTTACGAAATTATTAAATTTTATAGATGAAATTCACAAGATAATTATCACTTCGCGTATCGAGATAGTCAAATAAGTTTTAAAGCTCTGATGTTGATTCCTTTTGAAATATTAATAAATTTATCTAAAAATTAGGGGTGAAGGTCTATGATTAATATGTATAGAAAAATACGGATTGGAACTCCAAACTGCTTTGTTGCATAGCGATCTTGTTTCTAAATGTACAAAATTTGATTACATTTTATTGACTAAGAAATGGATATGATTTCTGTTCATTCGAAACATTTCAATCTTTTAAATTTTGGCCTTTTTTTTAATGTTGTAGACGTACACGGGTAGCAGGAGTCCTTATGCTTAACTCAGAACTTCATAAATTTCTATCTGGAGTGGAATCTATGTGAATAAGTACACCATACACAAAAAAAAGTCGGATGTACCAATCCCAAAACTTTCTTCTATCTCACACAGATTTCGCCTGCACTAAAAAGAATCAGCACCAATTTATATCAAGGTCTAACTGAATCGAAAGTTTTATTAAATTCCGTGCATTCGTTCTTGAGATAGGACTATTGCTAAAATCGTGTAAATTCTGCAAAATGCAGCCTAGTAGAGCCACCTGTTGGGAGATTTAGACTAAAACCTAATCAACAACAAATTATGTCAACGTCTAACTGAATCTGAAGTTTGGTGAAAATCTGTGCATTAATTCTTGAGATATAGTTATCGTGATAATAATGAAAAAAAGTAGCATAGCAGCGCCACCTGTTAGACAATTTTTACCAAAACATAAGACAGCATTTTTTATACCAAGGTATAACAGAATCCAAAGTTTGATGAAATTCCATGCGTTAGTTCTTGAGATACAGCTATCGCAACACTCGAGAAAAAAGTGGTACAGCAACGCCACCTGTTGGGATAGCTACACCAAAACGTAATCAGCGTCTATTTATGTCAAGCTCTAACTGAACCTGAAGTTTGATGAAATTCCATGCATTCGTTTTGAGATATAGCTATCATAAAAATCGAGAAAAAAGTGGTATAGCAGAGCCCCCTGTTGGGATATGTACACCAAAACGTAATCAGCGTCTATTTATGTCAAGGTTTAACTGAACCTGAAGTTTTATGAAAATAAGTGTATTATTTCTTGAGGTAGAGCTATTGTGCAAATCACAAAAAATGCAACATAGCAACACCACCTGTCAGGCGATTTTCACCAAAAACTAATCAGCACCAATTTATATCAGGGACTAACTGAATATAGAGTTTTATTAAATTTCGTGCATTAGTTCTTGAGATAGAGCGCCCACAAAATTTTTGTCACATACAGACAGACAGAGTCACAGACAGACATTTTCTAAAAATGGTCAAATCGTGTTCAGGACCTTCTAAAACGTATAAATCCATCGAAAACCGGAAGTCGAAAATTTTCATGAATCCAATACTTTCTTCTTGTAAAGATAGAAGAAAGTAAAAAGTAAAATGCATTAAACCCTTTATTGGTAAAAAACGGGCAACGAATCTGCAGCTCTTCAATCCAGTTTCATAAAATTTTATACATTTAGAAACAAGATATATCGCTATCAAACAAAGCAGTTTCGTGTTCCAAACCGCAATTTTCTACACATATTAATCATAGTACTTCGCCACTGATTTTTAGAGACATATCTTAATACAACCTGTGGCCAGAAAGTTTGGTGAATGAATTTTTTTTCAAATACAGTATTGTACAGCATCAAATACAATTTACTGTCCTTCAAAATAATCTCCATGGATGGTAATGCCCTGTTGAGAACGAGTATATAAGACCTGGAAACTATTGTAAAACAGTTCTTTCGGAATGGCGTTCAGCTCGGCCATCACATTGCGTTGAATGTCGGTGATGTCCGTAAATCTCTTTCCCTTCAGGGCTGACTTCAATCTGGGGAAGAGGAAGAAGTCTTCAGGTGCCAAATCAGGTGAATAAGGGGGTGATCAAGTGTCACAACTCCATTCGCGGCCAGGAACTTCCGTACAACCAAGGTGGTGTGTGGCCGGGCATTATCACAGAGAAGAGTCCAGGAGCCTTGCGTGGCGTACTCAGGGTGAACGCAACAGCTCCGTTGCAGTAAACGCTTCAGAATATCGGCGTAGGCAACAGCATTCAATGTGGTACTCTCAGGGAGGATTTCTCTGTGAATGAGACCCTTAGAGTCGAAGAATGCAATGAGCATTGTCTTTATGCACAATTTTTCTGACCGTACCTTGATTTTTTTAGGCGACGATGGACTCTGCCACTCCAAACTTTGTCGTGCCAAACTCCAAAATTAACCCTGAAAGGAAAGAGATTTATGGACATCACCGACATTCAACGCAATGTGACGGCCGAGCTGAACGCCATTCTGAAAGAACTGTTTTACAGGAGTTTCCAGGACTTATATACTCATTCTCAACAGTGCATTACCATCCATGGAGATTATTTTGAAGGACAGTAAATTGTATTTGATGCTGTACAATACTGTATTTGAAATAAAAATTCATTCACCGAACTTTCTGGCCACAGGTTGTAATTCAAAAGGAATCAACATCAGCTCTTTAAAACTTATTTGACTATCTCGATACGCTAAGTCATAATTATCTTGTGAATTTCATCTATAAAGTTTAATAATTTCGTAAGATATTTACGATTTCCTTTCTTCGTTTTTATCATATATGCTAAACTTTTGGACAATAGTATATGTATGTTATATAAAAATTTCATTTTGCAGTGTTCCTTTGGATTATTCTAAATTCTGGCATATTCATTATTTCTCCATTTCTTAATAATATTTATTCCTATTTAATTCCGTTTTAAAATTAAAAACGCGTATAATAATAATTATCTTATTCAAAATCTTAATCTAAAACTTAAGTCAATTCGTAACTTTTATCAACTATCCAATCTATAATATTCTGAGAGAAGCTAGTTTACATTTCGAATGTTTTTAAAAGCCATTTTGTTATTTTTATTCCACGGGCTGGCTTCGCGCGCTAGATTTTTTTACTTCAAAAACAATGCGCCTCTAGATCTGGGATTCTTTCTTATTAAAACCTCTCCATCTTGCGTCATTCCATTAGCCACTCAATTCTTAAATTTCGCCTCTCACTGATTGGTTCATGTACGTTTTACGTTGATTGTGTAGCTATCCACGCATCTAACAAAAAGCAATTGCAAGACTTCGGAGCTCATAATTTCGTCTTGCTTGCACGTGCTGAACAAATGGTTATCTGACGCTCTTATGATTCAGAATTTCTAAACCAGCCATTTAAGATCAAATAAATGATGTAATGATTTATAGTCAAGCCCGAGGGCTTTAGAAAACAGCTTCGTCCTGTGGGAATTTTTTCTTCATCTCTCCTGTTCCTGAATAAACACTTTATTTGGAAAACTGGCTTAGTTTTTATGGAGAAATTACTCAATGGGTACATTCATTGCCTACACTTCTCGCCATGATTATCAATTTATCAACTGCAATTATTCACCATCTTTAACAAGCTGCCAGTTTCTCGTGAATTTTTAATTCATACAGCTAAAACTTAACATATATATATATATATATACATACATACATATATATACACACACATATATATATATATATATAACCATTGATGAAACATTACCGTATATATATATATATATATATATATTAGTTGGCATTTTGTTTTTCATAGTACTCGGAAATTTTCCTCCTTGGAGTCGGAAATTTATGAGTCTACATCCCCCTACACGACTAGGGTGGTTTACGCCCCTGCGTACAGTTCTACCACAATTTTTGTATAAAATTTTTCACTTATTCAGTAACAGAAAAACTTTACAAATTATGCGATTAAACACAGAAATATTTTTTATTTGAAGAAAATATATTGCGGAAAGATTTCTTATTTAAGGTAATGGTTCCATACACTTTGGAAATTCTAAGAAGTGCAACCCACCTTGAGTTTGTTTCTTGTTTATTAGTGATTATGCTGTGGTCAGCATTTATAGAAAACATTCCACATGATTACAATTTGTATGTTAGGGCACTTATTATTATCATTTCTCTATCTTTTGGAAAAACATGCAGATTGTTGCAAAATATTGGTGGTTTTTTGAATGATTTATATCCAAAATGTCTATTGCAACAAACATATAGTTTCAGTGTTATTAATGAAAAAAAAAATTATTATACGACTTGTTCTATTTTTTTTTCTTCAAAACGAATCAAACTTCTAAACATTTAAAAATAAAACTAGATGGCAGTTAGCTTTGTCTTGTCTTATTATTTTTTTAGCGCTAGAGCGCATTAGAAAGCCTTATTTTAAGTCAAAATGTTATCTGGAATGTGCTTAAAGGCGTTTTTAGATATTCAATGAAATCTACAATTAATATTTTTTTAATGTTGACACTTCCTGGTACCATTTATATTATATTGTTTAAGTAATCTATGATTAATATTAAAAGTTCGAAAATGAAACATACTTACTTTTAATGCATGGATGCCATTTGGGGAAGGTTAGGAGGGGGAACAATTACCCCCTTGGGGAATTTTATATTTTGAAATGTATTACTTGTCACAAATCAGATTTTTTTTTTAAAATCTGAAAACGCACAAAGGCTATTGTAATATTTGATTAAAATAGAAACATTAGTGTTATATAAACACTTTAAATGAATAAATATCAATGTTTTAATGAAGTGTGTGATTTCAGACATGCAAACAGGAATCAGTTGTAAAAATGGGTAAAACAACATGTTAAGATTTCGCATTTTATTTATTTCATACTTTTAACTTTTTTGTTCAAAATTAATTGATGAATTCAATTAAAAATTATTAATATTTTAAAAATTTTAAATTTCAATTTAAAATCTTTAGATGAAATATTATTACAAATGCATCATAAACTGTAATACTCTAAAAGAAAAATAATAAAATTGTAAGCATATACCAGATAGATTTTCTAAAAAAAGTACTATCAAGCAAGCTAATTTTCTAATACAGTAAGGCCTATTTATAACGGAATCTTGCTATAAGCGAAAAAAGACCCATGCAGTTATATCTTCTAAAGTGAAAAAAAACTGTCTAAAACAGAATTTTTCACAGGTCCTTTTGTTTTCATCTATGCAAATTTAATTGTATCATACTTAAAGTGAGGCGACGCATTTGGAATGTTACCAGGGCCCGCGGTACCTCTGTACGGCCCTGTTTGGAATATATGAAGATAGTAGTCACAGCATTATCTCTGCCTGACACATAAAATAGACAACTGGTCATAGATATGTAGAATCTGTGAAATAAGCAGACCACACTCAAATATGTTGTGATAAGACTCCAATTTCTAGGATGAACCATTAATATCCACCCACAAATGCCTTGGTATAGAATCTTTTGAAAAACTATAAACAAATTAAGAAGTGTAAACAAAAATATAGTTATTATATATATATATATATATATATATATATATATTTTTTTTTTAGAATCTTAACACGATACTGAATTAGCAGATTTGATACAAGGTATCAATTGACAGGAAATTTGGGTTGATTTTACAGGTCCTTTACAAAATAACATTCTCTAAAATTGTTCTCTCTATACAATTTCATGTAAAAAATACACTTTTCAAAAGTACAAAAAAGGATAAGATTTGCAAATTTTCAGCTTTAGAACAGAATATAGTATTTAAGAATCAAGAGGAACAGATTGGAACTGTTTCAAGAGCATCTACCAACTTTGGGTTTTATGAGAATGGATTAAAATTACTTTTTAAATTTAGCAACATAATAAAAAATAAACAAATAATAAAGATTTTTAAAAAGCGAAACTAGATATCATTTTCCTTTCAAAATTCTATAATACACAACAATAAAAGAAATTGCAAGATTTCCCTTTTTCCCCCAAGGAAAAACAAAAAAAGAACTGCATCAAACCCTAGATACTGATAGGATAATGACAATTCACAAGCAAATGCAGAATGGGGGTTTTGAAAACACATTCCTATCACAATCAAGTATTGGAATTTTTCTAGGTTATTTTCCTCCACTTTTCCATATGATTAAAAATACATACTTTTAATACAAACTTTCTCCATGAGTTAAAAAAAAAGGCAGGGTGCTGTTTCCGGGAAAAGACCACTTTATATTCTTATGAGAATTTTTAAAGCACTTTTAATATTTACATCAACTTTTAATACTTAAAATTGCCTTTTAAAATTTAAAAGTCAGTACATTTTATTCAAGACAACAATAATAGCACATAATTTTTTATTATGCATGTAATTTTTTAATAGAAAAAGCACTAAGTGTGCCATATTTTTAACTGTACCAAGAGGGATGTTATTGTGTGCATTGGGGACTAAAAGGGTGCTTTTTCTTAACTAAAGGTCATATAGGATACCTGAAACTGTCTGGGAGAAATTCTGTTTACAAGCAAGATGCAAGTTTTTTATCAGAAAGCTAAATTGACCCATTTGCCATTCAAAACTTTTTGCTTCATATTAGCATAAAAAGAAAACAGTTTTGTTTACAAATAAATATAACAATACAGGTGTTGGTTGGAAATGAAGCATTTTTGACGATCTTTTTATTATTTAAATTAAATTGGTTTATGTATTTTAAAGATGGAATTTTGTGAACGATTGATATGCTAGAATTTATAAATCTTATACATGGGTAATTATCTTTCTGGTAATAATAAAAATTTTTATATTTTTAAAACTTAATTATAAATTAATGAAATAATTGTGATGTATTTTTCGGTTAGCTGGGAGCAGATATCACAAAATAGAAAAGGAAATAAACAATATATATACTTTTAAGGTTTCTTGAAAGCATAAACTTGTCAATTTTTTTACCTATAAAATCATGTAATGAGTGATCGACTTCAAAATTACATTAAACTTTCAATATAATTTGCTGACTTTTTCCTGTGCTGATAAATTCACTGATTTTCCTAGGTTGACTAGATATCCTGGATCAGTCATTACATCTTTATTACGTAGTTTTTGGACACAGTGCTAATACCTGATTTGCCTATGCACTAATATGACTCCAGTTACATTGTTCTTGCTTTGCATGTTTTCTGAATGATACAAAACAATTTATAATGTGTCTACCATATTAAAGTTGAGAGCGTCAAAACTCAAAGGCAGGAAATATAAACAAGGCCAGTTCTAGAATTTGTGGGTAAAACATAGAAATTCTATAAATTTGCTTTTGGCGCCATCTACCAGATTTAATTAGTGCTACAAATATCATTTTTACTTTTACTGTAACCTACTAACCTAAGATGATATTATGGCGTCTCCTGTCCTGACTTTAACATTTTAAAATCAAAAAACACTTATAATTTCCTATATGTTTATGCAAAGAAAAAACTATACTACAAATCTGACTTTGGCACCATCTACCTGATTTAATTAGTATTATAAAAATCACTCAATCGGTAAAATAGTTATTATTAGTTAACTTAAAATTTATTAGAAATGTGTGTATTGTTGTGTTTAATTAAAGTTTGTTAATAACTATAATTGAAACCATGAAATTCGTATTACTTTTTCTTCTTGTTTATTGTTCCCTCTTGTTTCTCTTTGGTTACTTAAGGCTCCATATCAGTAACTTATTTTGCGGATTTTTGTTCCAGTCTGCTGTTTCCTCTCCCCCTTTTTAAACACGCCCATGTCTTTATAAAGCTGTCAACGCAATGAGGGGTCGGGATCCGGGATCTAGCTAGGAGGTGTAAAATGCTTGTGGTCAGTTTCGTCTGGTATACTGGGAGACAAGAAGCAAAATTGATTTTACAAAAGAAGCTTTTTTTCGATTCAACCATTGACTACAAATATAAATTAGAAGAAAAATTTATATTAGAAATCAATGGATTCAACGCATAGAAGATTATCAGTTTTAAATAAAGTCTTTGAAAATAGAAAAAAATATTATATATTTTGTTAGTTTGATTTAATCTTTACTCTACCAGATTCTGTTTTTTATTGAAAATTACAAAGGTGATTAGCAACTGAAAAAGTGCAATATATTTATTGACGTAATAAATTAAATATCGTTTAAAAGAAATATTTATTTCTCAAAATCCATTAAATCAATCTTATGATCGTTTCGAATTCTACCATCTTATAATACTAGGTTTAATATTTTTATTGATGTCATGTGCATTTTGCATATTTTGGATTGAAGTTCTTTTCTAGAGCTCAAAGAGGATTGTGGTCAGGTTTAAACAATTTGCCTTTGTCGTACACAACTTGGAATGTTATTTCCATTGATGCTCAAGCTATTTGGATAACTTTGATGTATGTACATATATATATAATTTCAAATATTTGCATATCCTTCATTAAAATTGTTGAACATTTGTTGCTAATCATTTCTTCTTTTTCTTTGAAGCATTCGTAAAGTTGAACTGATTTTTTGATTTTTTTTTCTTCATTGCAACTTATTGTTTGATAATCACGATCGAACGCACAATTTGAATAATGAAGTTAGATTTAAAAAACTCTCTCCCGAATAAATTCTTTGCAAAGTTTATGAACTGTTTTATAAGGCATTTTAACTATTTTTGTTCATTGATTTTTTATTTGCTTCGCCTTTTTTGTTCTTATATCTCTATGTTGTTTCCAAATTTTACAAGATGCACAAATAGTCAAATTATGAAATAGACTTTATATATAATTACATAACAGCAGATGCAGTATAAGGCTAATGTCAAAATAATGCATATCAAAAAATTTAAACAACTCAAGAAAGATAAAGGCACGTTACGCATGATGATCGAATTAAATATTTTGCATCAAAAATGCATTGCATCAAAACCCCCATATAAAATGTATCACTATACCAAAAATGCCGTTTCATAATTTATTATATATATATATATTACACAAACCGGATCAGGTAAGTCATATATGCTATAGCTCAAAAATATTTAAATTTAACTGGTCTTATTAAACTCAAATCTGTCTCTTCCCCTCCCCCCTTCCCCACTTCCTTTTTTTCTTTTTCTTTTTTTTTTAGATATGTTAGTTGCAATTAAATATCATATTGATTGGATCCCCATCCATTCAGTTTAATTATGTTTTTTTCTAATTTATTCTTCAGAATGTTTATAAATTTTAAAAGTGTGTAGTGACATGTTCAAATGGATTTCAAGATTAAACTATTTAAAACACATCACTAATATTTCAAAAAGTACTCTTAATAAGCAAACAAAATTTCATTTAAAATGTGAATGACATAACAACATCTTTTTTTTTGGGGGGGGGAGGGCTTTGCCCCCTACGAACTACAAATTCCCGTCTAGACCCCACAGGTTCTAAAGACACACTAATTAGTTTTGTTTTAAAAATATTACCCTCTTACGTAAGACTGAATGATGTTATCACGATCAGTGGCGATCTTCTGTAATCGGGTTGCCATTCATTTGCATTTAACTGAGGATTTTTCGGTTCCCAAGACTGCATTCACCACGGTCACGACAACTGACGCCTTGTTTCGTGATTGAGTAAGTTCTATCATACATTTAAAAATCAGCGAAGCTGAAAGTAAAAAATTTCGCTTCCTCCCGGACTTTTATAATAACGTCTAGAAGAAAAGTTTTCTTTTCAGGCGCTATAAGAAAATAGTATGAAATATGACGTAATTTTCCTCATTTAATGCAGTTCGCATGTAATAATTTACATATTTTAAAGTTTTTTTCTCGTTTAATATTCACGTGTAAATATGTTATTCAGTTGAAAGTGTTTGGTTTTCAGTTCTTAAAAAAGCTTTAGCTTTCAATCTCAGAGCAAAAATATATTAGAAGGTCTATGCTTTCACTGCAATGGTGACTCCATCCATTTTCAATCAACCCATTTCAATCCCCCTAGGATAAACAGGTGAGAGCAAATCCACCAGGTTTCCCTTTTCTGAGGGGAGAAGCATACAAAAAACGTTGTCGCATGCGCAAAAAGACGATATTCGTGGTGGAAATTTTACAGAATGCGCTTTTCGTTTTAAATATATGGATTATTGGCCAGAAACTGGCGACTAAAAAATATTATGTACTGGTCAGTGGCTACTAGCCAAAATTTCATGTAAATTGCTAAATTGTTTAAAATAGGGTAGGGATTAAGATTAACTCTTGCTATTAATTTTCAAAACATTAAACATTTAAATTTTTTACAGAGTCTTTAGACCCTATAAGTAATGGGGAGGGGGTATAATGCTCTTACAAGTACAACAGTAAAATTTCTATTCTGTTACAATCAAAGTTTACCGAGTTATGGTACTTTAAATTTGAAAAAATTAAATAACTTTTTGAGAGACAAAAAAAAAATCTATGATATATCAAAAAGCATGATAAAAGGAAAGATAATTAAAGATGATAACCCACATTTAGTGTTTTGTTTTTTTGTTTCTAAAACATCAGTTTATATGCATATTTCATAGCTGTCAACTTGTATGGTTTCAGTTCTAAATGTACAGTTGTATTGTTGAACAGTAAGATTGTGCGGTCTTGTGCAAAAATTAGTAATGAATCATTAAATATTATTTTATCCATTGCATGAAAGATAAAACTTCAAATCTAATGCATGCATTATCGCGAAAAAACTTTATGTTATGTATCTTGATTTGAGTATTTCATCAAATTTTCAAATTGAAATATCTCAGAAGTTCACAAATGTGGCTTTGCATTCTCTTGCCTCGATTCCCTCAAATAAATGTCGAAAGTGTTATAAGTAATCATACTTTTAAATTTCCTCATAATTTAATATATAATTTTGCGATCTGTAAGGAGAAGCCGGTTGAACGAAATCCAGAAAAGAGCAAGAGTTTAACATTGGTGTGTCTGTGGGAAAAAAAAAAAACTCTGTATCAAAAGTACCATGTCATAAATTGTTAAATAGCCCATAGCAGAGTCCTGCATCGGGTCGGGTACGTAGATTTTACGACTCGTGGGTCGGCTCGAATTGACGCTAATTTGTGTCATTTCGGATTGGTTTGGGGTTGACTTTAAATGTTTCGGGTTCCAGTCTAGTTGACCGATTTTTCAAAAGAATATATATATTTAATATATATTTTCCTAAATGCAACATACTAAGTAGAATATTAATGAGTGTATATATGTTTATTTTTATACAAATAAGATGATATTGATATTAGAGGCATAACTTCAGACTACTTTTCCATTACAGTATTCCAATGTGTATTAATTTTCTTTCCCTTCCGACTCGGATCGGGTAAGTTTCGGGTCGAATTGTGTTGAGTTTTGGGTTGATGATTTTTTTTTTTTTGGTCGGGTTGGGGTTGATTTGCAGAGGTCAGATGTCTGGCACAACCCGACTCGTGGTGTACTCTAGCCTGTAACTCATAATTGTATTTTTTCTTTTCTAATTAAAAAATATTCTTGTTAAAAATTTTCATTATTTTATTATTCAGGAATATTACTACAAAGAAAAATATATTTAATGCATTTAAAATAAAATTTAATCTAATCTAACAAAGCATACCTTTTATTCTACACGTGAAATACCATTGCTTCTATCGATCGATGATATCTTTTTCTTATAAACATTTCAATTTTGCTTTTTATCCATAAATATGAAATAAACCCATGCTGAGAAATCATACATTATCTTTTTTGTACTATTTATTTTTTTATAATCATGTTGAGCATCATATAATGCGTTATTTCATTTTTGTAGCAACACAAATTCGAGAAAAACCTTTTATTTAATTTATGAAAACAACGCCGATTTAATTTTTAATTACAGCAATTTTTAATAAAAAAACATGTTTTAACGAAATGTGAGTACTCTATTCCAGAAACCGCTTCAAAAACCTTTCGAATGATACCCCATTCGTATTTTATCTGTGTATAACTAAATATGCTATTTCAAATTTATGCTGCAGCATCAAGCGAGAGTATACCAAGAAAATCGACACTGAATATATAAGCATAACATAGATTTTTACATCGATGTTGCAGAGAATTATAATAATCATGTCATAATTGCGAAGTATAAATTGTAATATAACATATAAACACAGTAACATATAAATATAATAAATTATAATTTGTATTAAAATATTTATAATTATAAATATATTATAAATAATTTATAATCTGATAAACTCTTTATTCAAACATAATTTTTACTATGCAAGATACCTTCTATATTTTTTATCTTTATTTTAAAAAGATATTTAATTTATTACGTCATTTAAAATGTTGCCGATCTTAAGTTTTCAGTTGAGATTTTTTATACTTTTTAATAAAGAAGGGAATCCTATACAATAAAGAAACTTATATATGAATCAGTTTTAAATGAAAACCTCGCAAAAAGAAAATATATATATATATATATACAGTGGAACTTCCATTTAACGAAGTCTCATCGTTACACTTAAAAACTTCGTTATGAAGAAAATTCGTGAAATAGAAATTAACTTAAATTCATGAAATTTTTTCTTGAGATATGACAAACAGGTATTGGATTCAGAAGCATTTGATTCAGTTTTAAATATGAAGCCGTTTTTACAAAACAGTTGTGTACGGTCGATGAAATCACGCCACATTCCCAAGCTTTGGCCCAAGCTTTCATCAGCTCTGATACACGGAATCTCAAACTAATGTTTTCACTTCATCGGCTTTTTTCTGTCTTTTTTGATAATGTACTTCAAAATTTTTTATTATTCCTTAGACTAATGATTGAAGTTTAGCAGTATTGGCAGGAACAAAAATAAATTCGATGTTCTTCGATTTGTATTTTGAAGCACGTTTCTTTGGATGTACAAAGCAATTGTCTATCTGCAATGGAAGGTCAGAATGGTACCTGTCTGACTCTAATAGATATTTTTTGTTTCAATGCATCTGACGCCATTGCGACACCTCATCTTCTATATCATTGAAGGTAAAAAGGGGATTTTGACTTCCCCAACTGTCAGCGCTGGAGTCTCGGAGTGGGAGAATAGTGATAACAAGTGTTTTTCCTAGTGTGAAAAAAAAATTGTTTTATTTAGCACCAAGCAGAATGGAAATTATTTAAATGTGTTCATTTTCATACAATTGAATCCGCTGAAATAAATGTGCATATCCTTCGAACAGCAATCGCTTAATTTGAATTCTGTACACGTACAAAAGTGGAATAAACTTCATTATATAGAATATATTTTTCGTAATGTGGAGATTAATTTACATGCTAATGGTGTTCAAAGTCAAAGTTCTGCAGAAAATTTCGTTAAGTAGAAAACTTCATTAAATAGGGACTTCGTTTAAGGGAAGTTCCACTGTATATATACATATAAAATAATTTAATCTTCACTATATCAGATTCTGTTCTGTATCAAAAATTACAAGCATACTGAATGAATTCCCATGCGTTTCCAAGATCTCAGCGTTCCCTCGACCCCTTGACTTTCGACCTGTGTGATGTCAAAGGTCAACTGTGGTCCTCCTCCTGCCTTGATTTATTGCTTAGTAGGGGGATGAAGTTTTCAGCTTATTTGTCTATTATCTAAAGTTTAAATAAACTTAAACGATTTTTTTTTATTTATATGAATAGATGAGAACATGCACTTTATTTCAGTGTTTTCCAGTTTTTAAAACTCCAAATAGTTTTGGAGTTATTTAGTGTTATTCACATCTCGCTGACTTCTTAAGACTTTAGCACTAAATTAAAAAAATATATATATAATTTAGAAATATTTTGACAACGCAGAAAATAAGAGACATCCTTTAAGAAGAGAATACTAAAAAAATAAGTCAAAAATATTAATTTCCTAATGAGATTTTCGACAAATACGAATGGAATCCGCGACCATTGGTTTAACATGGCAGGGGGAAATTTCAAATCTTACTGATGCAGAGCCTTAATATACGACTAAACAAATAAAGAAGTTCTCAGTAGTGTCAAAAGACATTGTACTTTTATACTTTCATGTTAACTAAGGCATAATTTCCCTGTCCACCGCGGATAGACGATTGAGATTATCATGCTTTCTGATTAATTGTTAAACCGAACGCTTCTTAAGTCATTTCCGATTGAACTTGGTTTCTTATATAATATCTATTAATTTCTATATAATCTAATTAATTTATAACTGTAATATGATAAATATTATACTAATATAACCTAATTAATTTCTATATAATCTAATCTCTATATAATCTAATATTTCTATATAATCTAATAATATATATTAATTTCTTATATTATATCATCTTATATCTTCATAATCCTCTAAAATACCGGAAATGACTTAAGAAGCATTTGCTTTTACAAATAATCAGAAAGCGTAAAAATCCTAATCGTCGATTGGCGGTGGAGACGGAAATTATGCTTAACTAGGTGCAAAATTATATTTCGTTTTTCTACTTTATTTTTTTATTTTATAGGAGCGAGTGAAGGCATATATTTTAAATGAAATGAATGAAAAACAAATGATGGCAATGAAAACAATATTTGGCGATTTATCACATGCGTTCATTTAACATAAAAGTACTGTGTTTTCTTCCGCAACTAAATGCCATTTTAAATATAGTATGTATTTACACCAAAATAAATTGTAACAGAAGTGTTTGGCAATGAAATCAAGTGTAATAAAGAAGCAAATGAGGGAGTCATGTTTCACAAAATAAAATTTTGACTTCAGAAGTAACAGATATAATTATATGTAAACTTTTTATTGTATAACTATAAATGCTAAACATCCTTAATCATTTACCAGCGTCAAGATTTAAAAGTAAAAAATTATTTAGCAGTATTTGCAATCTGTTATATTTTAGTTTTAGATCAGAGTCCTCCACTTAGTACTTGATTGGGGGGGACTAAATCCAATGTAGCATAACAAAAACATGTAGGAATGTGGGACTTGAATGAATTGAAAATATGTTTTTACATGTATTCGTAAATAAACAGTCTTCAATTTATGAGATTTTTTTTTCTTTTTGTAGTCAAAATAAGTGTTAATAACTTCTTCAATTTATTGACTGTAGACAAAAATATTTTTTAGTGAAAAAGAAAAAATAATCTTTCCCAAGATTTACATTTGAAGCTGACTTTTTAATTGAGGGACAATATTAATTTAGAATAATCAATGAAAAATAAACTGTCAAATTTTGATAACCAGCTATTTAGAACTTCATTACAAAGAATCTTTTCTGGTTTTTGTTTAATATAATTTAAAATTTAAGCTGCATAACAGGTTAAGGTATGAAAAAGCAGACAAGTTTACATTTATGTTAAAAAATTTCAGTAAAAAAAATTTGTATTTAAAATTTTGTTACGTACCTCCCAGTCGAGATTGATTTCAACAATGATTAAATAAACTTTTCTTGCTATGCATACTGAAACATTTACAGTGAAACATCCCTGCGTGAACAACTCCCTCAACAACTATTTTTTCATGCAAAAATTTTTTTTTTCATAAGCTCAAGATAATTTTACCTTCATTCAGAGACCATTCTCCAAAGAACTCCCTCCATGAGCAAGCAATTTGTTTGAATAAATGGAAAGAAATTCTGTTATTTCCTGGTCATTTGGCCTTAAGTTTGACCAATGTGTACATGTTCCCCATTTGAAATGGAATGTGGATTACCCCCACTTCCCAGAATAACATGTTTGATAAACCACGGAGAATGTCTTTTATGGCCTGCTTGCTCTAGAAAAATCCTTACCTCTTCCTATGTTATTGCAACTGGGGCACCATGTGACAAGACATGTTTGTGAGTGTGACTGCTTGCTTCTGCTGCCCTCCCAGTAGAGATCGATTTTAGTAGTGTTTAAACAATGATAGATAAAAGAGTGATATTAATCTTAGAGGAGTGTATACACATTATAAATTAACATAATTGAAGAAGAAAATTAGCTCAAATCTTTAATTGTAAGAAAATGCAGACAAGCAGAACTTTGAATAATAAAGGAACCTTTTTTAAAGAATGGCAAGGCAGTAAATTGCGTAGAATGAAACGAAACCTCAGAATACATAATGTCAAGTATCAGACTCCTCTACTATTTAAAATATGTATCATATTTTATCAGTAGTATGGATATAATGTACGTTTTTTGTTATATATACGATATAAAATTTGAAAATGTATTAAAAACTAGAAAGCTTAGTATAGAATCAGTGACAGTCATATTCTATAATAGGAATGCTAATCTTATTTAGTTATTTATTTTATTTTTGCAGAACAGAAATGGAATTAACCACATGTAAGTTATGGAGTCTTCTCTGCTGAATTTCCAGTTGATTTAATTCTGATTTGGAGGAAATTTTCTAATGGGTGAGCATCTCTTAACCCGAAATTTGGTATCTGTAAAATGTCACATTAAGTTTGCAGTATTTCTTGCAATGTAAGTTGAAGAATATTTTAAATTGGGAGGATCAATTCAAGCAAAAATTGTATCCTTCGTAAAAGGCCATTGCCCTAACAAAATATAAAAAAATATGAAGAGTTTAGTTTTATAAAACTTATACAAACTCTTCATATTTTGATTTAGTTTAAAATGTGTTTAAATATTTAAAAATTTAATTAATATACCATTATTGAAAAGACATTAGAATTACAAAGCTATCATAAATTGAAAATTTTATCAGTAGTATTTAAAAAGATTGTTTTTTTTCTCATGACTGTTCCATATGGTTAAAAAACAAAAGATTGCTCTAATTATTATAATATTGTTCTAAGTGTTCAATAAAGTTTGTTACATTCGAAAATGATGTATGAAATCAAGCGTGGATACAAGGGGGGGGGGGAGTCATGACCCCCCTCTAAATGAAAAACATTTCTGTAGAACAATACATTTTTTTAAAAATATAAATATGTATTAAAGGTGTATTAATTTTTTTCTTTTTTTTACTGCTTAAAAATTTTAATCTTACTGATACATTCATGGAGTTATTTTTAAATAGAAATGCATAAAAATTGCAGGCATTATTGTTTAAGCACTAAAAGATCGAAATCATTTTTAATTTTCTTATAAATGTGGTGCATTTTGAATTGTATTTGATTGCTTCCTCAGAACGATATTTCCATGAAAATAGGCTTAAAATACGAACTCTGAGAAAACTTTCGTGCAAGATTCTTTGTATTTATAAGAAAATGGAAAACTCTGATTTCTTGGCATTGGGATAAAACATGCATATTTTGTATATTTACGAATATACCTGCAAATTTCATGCACTTGTGAAAGAAAATGAATTCGGGTATATGTGAAAAAATAGTCAATTTGGATCTAAAATATACTAACTACTAAAGAAGACATGTGACCTCCCCCCCACAAAAAAGTCATGACCCCCCTCTAAATGGAGAGCTGGATCCGCCTCTGTATGAAATCCTGTTTACCAGAGCAGATGGAACATTGCAATATTACATAGGAATGACAACTAGAAAGTTTAAACAAGATTAAAAGAGCATATGGCAAATATCAAATAGGACATCAATACTATAGCATTAGTAAGACTACATGGGACCGATACTTTTAAAATCGATTTTAAAAATAGTAAAATAATTTAACCATCAAGACTTTATTTCCCATCTGTTATCCATAAATCAATAGAAATCTCTATGCTTAACAAGATCATATGCAATGAATCAACCTCTTTTGAATTACCTAAAATTTGGAACAAGGTATTTTTCAATTTAGAAAAAGCAATAAGGAAATATTAATCTTCATGCTTACAGTTGACTATTTTAAGCACCTGCTTTTATTTCATATGTGATCTCATGGTTTATGTTTATCAAGTTAATTGTAAAAAAATTGTGAGAATGTTTTGTTTATCATTGTTAGATCTTGATAATGGTCCATTAGTGCATTGGAAAAATATTGATCATTACATCAAGAGGTTTTTTTTTAAGCTTTTTGTGTTCTGTTTGTATCACTTAAGCATTTATATCTATATTTTAATGATAATTGCTGATTTGATATTATATGATTATGTAAATGCTTTTCAATTTACTATTTTATTTATTTTATTTTACTTTCGATGATTAAAAGGTGCATTTCATAAAATTAAGGATTGAATTTCCACGGATATAAATAGTTTATTTAAAAAAAAAAAAAAAATTTAGTAATTTGTCAATGTTGTGTATAAATTTAGAGCATCAAACTTGATGCAATAAAACGTTACAGACTTGACACAACATTTACGGAAATCTTTATTTTGAAAAATTCATTAATAAATCAACATAAAATTATAAATTAATGATTTTTGGCTTTTTGACTTCTACATGTACTATAAGACTTTCTTTTGTGCTAAATTTCAAGTTTTAGGTCTATGGGAAGTATTCTATATGTTTTGAGAGTAAAATCAATACATCTCATTGATCTAGAATTTTGAAATTTAGCATAAAAGTAGGTCTTTATAGTACATGTAAAAGGTAAAATCTGAAAATTATTAATTCATAATTTTATGTTGATGTATTGTGCGAGAAACTCATTAATTTCCATAATCGGAACTAAAGATTATAAAAAATTCATGTAATAAGTCAACATAGAATTATAAATTAATGATTTTCAAATTTTTTATTTTACATATGCTATAAGAGCTTCTTTCATGCCAAATTACAATGTTTTAGGTCAGCAGGAAGTATCCTAAGGTCCAAAGATTTTACTCTTAAAAGCAATAGAGTACTTCAAAATGACCTAAACCTTGAAATTTAGCACTTAGGAAGATCTTACAGCACATGTATATGAAAAAACATCTGAAAATCATTAATTTATAATTCTATTTTTATTTATTGTGTAACAAACTCTTAAATTTTCATAATCGGGACTAACACCAAATTCCTCCGTAAATGAATTGACTTCATGAGTTTTATAGTGTTGTTTGCAATTTTTTTTCATTGTTGTAACCATGCTTCAAACTCTCGTATGCTTAAAACTACATAGCCATATCTGCCAGTGTTGAATTATTGAACAAAATCTGGCAGCAAATACAGATCACAATAATTGAAGCTGATGATACCTGATACCTGACTAATTTTTTGAAATTCCCATTCAAATTCCATATTGACAAAAATTAGGAATCTTTTATAATCAGGTTTCCGTGCATTTAAGCATTGTGTACTTGAGTAAAATTAGTTGAATTTTTAAAACAAGGAATAGGGAAGATACCTTTTCCTCCTGGTACAGGTTGGAAAGACATTTTATAATTCTTGCCTATCAAAAAGTGAGTGAAAAATAGATTAAAAAATTCCATCTTTACATACAAAAACCAAATTAAGTTAAATGAAAGAATGTAATTAAATAAATTACTGCTCTATGATACAATTATAAAAAACATTCTAGTATAACTAGGTAATTCCTTTTTCTCTAAAGAAACTAGGGAATATGACAATGATATGGAACTCTCGGGTTATGAGTCCTCCCACACTTCACATGTTTTATTTATGAATAACTCAAAAACTACTTGGCAGAATGTGTTGCAATTTTAAATTTGCATATTTGATGTTTCTACAAGTCCATTTTTGTTAAAAGTTTTATGGGTTAAAATTTATATATTTTTCAAAAAATAATTTCAGATCTATGTGTACTATATTGAAGTTCTTATTAGTAAAACATGACTTGTGACTGATGGATTTGTTTCGCAGAAATGGATTTCTAAAAGCTTCAAATATACAAATCCTAAGCTATGGCTTATTCTGCCAAGTAGTTTAAGATTCATTCATAAAAAAACTATCTGCATTGCAATCACTTTTGATATGATTACAAATTAATTTCACATTAGGAGTTCCAAATAATAAATCTGCATAAATCTTAAACTACTTGACTTCCTGTTTAGTATTTGAAGCTAAATATTTTTTAATAATCCAAATGTGATGTTAGAATTAGTTGATTGTATGAAAAATATTAGTTCATTATAATTTCTATACGTAGACAACCCCCAAACCAAAATTTAAGTTTAGCATTGATTAGTAGATGTTATTTCTTATTGATTGGTGCTAGTCACATTTTAATATGATGATTTGCGACAGAATTAAAAAGGTGATCACTTTTTTCTATTTCTGTAAAAAAATTCTAAAATGTTTGCATAATGGACCTGGAAATTTGAACACTCTCCTAGAAGTATCAGGTAATTTGAACATAAGATATTTGTGTATATCCTGTCTTTTGTATTGCTTCAAGTCACTGTAATGAATTGAATAATTCAAACTTCTTTCTATAATTTCATAATATTCTATGGCCTTAGTCTTAAAGGGCATTTTTATGCTACTTGTAGATGACACATTATAAACAGCAATGCCACTCTTTTAAACATTGCCGTTTTGATACTTTTTATTTAACATACTCAAAGATTGATTGACTTGTTCATGTGATTTTTCTCTCCAAAATGTTTGTATATGAATATAACTCCTGATTTTCTGACACTCTATATTATAAGATACACCCTATTAAATGACACTCCTCACACATTTCATCATCCAATTTGCATGGACATATGTAAGGATGTTAGTGACTGTATTCCAAAATTCTGGTAGAAAATGCATTTTTTATGTAGTTGATTCTATACAAGGCTTAAAACATGGTAAAATATAACTAATAAATTAATTAAGATCATTGTAAATTAAATTAAAAAAGGCAGAATTTTGTAACACTAATATTTTATATTAGATCGAAAAATTATTTTTTTAAATGATGAATTTCGGCCAGGTAGACCTTTTTATTAGAATTCTGCCTTTCTATTAAAATAATTTTTACCTCCTCATTGCTTCTAAAATGTTTTGTCTTAGAATTTTTTTAACCTTAAAATTGACTTTTTATTTATGTATGACCAGGGTTTGGCAAATGCAGTCGCCAAGTTGCTACTGGCGCCTAAGTTTTTTTTAATCTGTTGACCAAGTTCTTACATCTGGTTTTTTATGTACAAAAATTTACCTAAGAAATGAACGCAAATGGCCTTTTTTTTTTCTCCCACACTCCTACTTGAGTACAGCAGGCAGTGTTCTTCCTCTTCTCTCGTACATTTAATGAAAGAACAAAGTTTAAAAAACATTTTCAATCACATGCATAGAAAATGCTATTCTTTTCTGCTCTAGACAGCTAGCATGTCACGGGATTAGAATGAGGGGCAAGAGTGGGAGGTCAATGAAATAGTAAGAAATAGTGTCAATCTATCCTATATTACATCTAAAAATGGAAACTAAAAATTTCTCGAAGTTTTTTGTAAGTTTCAAATCAGTTTTTTGTGTTTACAGTTAAAATGTATTAATCTATCAAATTCATTTTAAACAATAATAATGAATAAATAATTCATTTGAAGTAAAATTCAGAGAATTTTGGTGGGAGGGATGTGTGAAAAAGAATTTTAAATTACAAGACTGCTAGAAATTTAGTCAATATGACGTTGAAAGATTGAGGGCATCCCTTCTTTGTAGAAGCGTGTACAGGAAAAGATGTTGCATTTAAGAAAAAGAAAACACATTTTCCCTCATAAAGCTGTTACATTTCAATATTTTTTCATTCCACTGATACTGAGCATTCACTGATACTGAGATTTGATACTGATTGAAATTGACATTATGGTAAAAATGAGACTAATATTTTCTTTGATATTTAGTATGAATGCTTCTATTCATTACCTCATTAATACCTCATTAGTACTGAGATTAGACCCCAAATCAAGAGTGTGAATGTTCGCTTGCAAAGTTGTAGCTGGCAAACGTGACATGCAGTTTGGAAATATATTTATTAAGGATCTATTGCACATTAAAATATTTTTTAAATAGTAGATATGAAAAGTAAAGTAGTACATTTGTAAAACTTTGTGACAGTGAAAAGGACATTATGTTTAGATTTCATTAAAAAAAAAATTGTGTCAAAGTGGTGCAATTTTTGCTGATTTTTCATTCTGTAACACCAAAGACCAAAGCCCCAATTGATAATTACTTATCTTAATTATATGTTACGGATTACTTATAGGAATAAATTTAAATTTTTCTATAATTTGATAAGTTGAAGTTAATGGAAACAGCAGTTTGGTAGCTTTAGTTTAAAAGGATATTTGTTTCCTTAGTTAGGCTAGCCAATGTAATAAATTGAATTTCTAAAAGAATTATAAAAATAAACAGGTTATTTTTTAATATTTTCATTATGGGTTCCGACCATATATTTTTATAATTTTATATACAAAAATCAAATTTCATTATTTAACATTGTAAAGCAACTGAGTAAGTTATTATCAGAAACTCTGGTTACAGACTAAGTTACAAGCTCAGCAACAAGGGAGTTTTGTTTTATTCTAGGTCCAGCTTGCATTGACATAAGTATACATGACTCAACAATATTGTAACTCAAGAATATTGTATGTTAAAAGAAGATATTTGTTTTATAGTTTATGTAGTAGTATATAAACCATGTTAAATGAAATTCAGCTGAATCTTTTACTGCTTCTAGAAGGAAATTTGTCATAAAATTTATAAAAAGGGATTTTTTTTTTTTAAGATTTAAAAAAAATTAACGCATTAACGATGACTTATTTTACACTTGTTTTAATACTTCGATGCCAGTTGACACCAGTTTTCCCACACTGTTATTTTAACTGATTGAATCTCTGATAGTTTCAAATTAGATAATATGATTTTTTCTTTTTTTTTACTAAGATACTGGTGTTCATATTTAAAAGTTTCGTATCACTTAAATGGTAACTTTTCGTACCAACCGGCATTAATGAGTTAATAAGGTTTCTTTATACTGTAATATTATTAAATGAATTAATTTGTAATTATTAATAATTACAAATTATGAGGCAGATCTTAATATATATTGGTGAGTTTTGTACATTGCTTTATGATCTAATTTCTATTTATATTGAATAATAATTTATTTATTTATTTATTTTGTTATTTGAATTTCAGTAGGTTTTAATTTTTATTTTGTTTCTAATATATGCTATTAGGAGCTTAATATTGAAGATTTTAGGTATAACTGTGGCAATATTTGACAAAATAAATAACATATATTTACTATGAATATTCTTATGAAGCTTCTCTGAAGATTCCATAAAATATTCAGAGTTTTCTATTTTTGATTTTTTGTTTTATTAAAATTAATTCCTGCTGTATTCTTTCCATTGCTTTTTATAATATCACATCCTTTGTTTTTCACATGTGTTTTCATTTTTAAATATATAATATTTATTAAAGCAGCTTTTTATTTTGAAAAAACTATATTAAAATTTTAATTTGAAATTTAAGAAAACATTTTTAATGTAATACCCACTATGTTGCATATAATTTAAAACTGGCTCTTTAGTGCAACTGAATTACTTGCAATAATAAGATAAAGAAAATCATCCCTTAACCAATTTTGAACCAATTTTTAAAATATGTACTGGCTCTAGGTTTTTACCCTGAGCCTGTAATTTCAGGCATCTAGTTTCTAAATTTTTAATTATGCCATGATACTCTTAAGTAGCCCAAATTTCATTGAAGCATTAAGAGGTTAGGTTGTCTGTGTTGATTTGATGTGGAATCATTCAGTAGTTTGTTTACTAAAATTCCTCAGCCCAGTCTCCCCCCCCCCCTCCTCTGTCACAAAAAAAGGGAAAATTTTGTTTTGTGAACTTTACAATGAAAAAAGATTTTTTTTCATTAATACTTACGTTACACACATAAGTTACATAATTAGTCATACAATATAAACTTAAGCGGCCTAAATTTTAACTTGAAATTAGTACTGATGTTTGCATTTTAATTTATAACTCAGCATCTCATGATTGTCCCAAAATTATACTTCCAGATATTATAGAAAATAAGTTTAACAGTAATATACCTTTTTGTTTGAAAAAAAAAAACTAAAATACCATTTTTAAGATATGAAAGGTATAAGATCAGAACGTTTGACCTTGAAGTTAAATTTTTTAAAAATATGTGCATGTAATATATCATATGAAAGCTCAATTCATACACTTTCTAACGACACCAAAAGCAAGTCCCTGGTATAATTAGGGAATCAAATATGACTAAATTTGTAATGCAAGAAATGCAAAAATTTATGATTTTTGTCCATCTTTGAAGCTAATTAATTATCTCCAAAACTAAGAGAGATAGAGACTTATCACAGAGTATTTATTTATTTCTCTATGATCTTAACAATTGAGATTAATATCACAAAATTCTGAGGGGGTCAGGTAAAAAATGTCACTGTTTTGTGTTGAACGATCGGAAATCAACTTTGAAGGTGTTCCGAGTCTAGAAATCCAATTATTATAAAAGGCTTTTGCTACAGTCTCTGCCGTGCAGTTATTCAGTGGAATGGCTTCCGTCCAGTTGGTGTATCGTCCCCACCAGTGGCTGAGAGGTTCTGCTCTCGAAGCTGGTAGACGGGAAGTGCTGGGTTTGATCCCAATCGCGCCCATCGGCTTAATCGTTCGGAGTTTTCGTGGATTTATCCATGCGTAAATTCGGGTTAGGTTCCCTTAGAAAGACCCCCACGAAGGGCACTCCCCCCGGGCCTATATCCCAAGTGTAGATAATTGGCCATCAATAATCAACTCAACCCAACCCAGTTGGTGTATCTGTCGATGCAGGTTAAGCAATAGATGTTGCCATTTGATTGTGGCGGTGCACCAACAAGATCAATATGGACTGCTCAAAATCTCTCCAATGGCTCTGGAAATTTACCAACTGTTGATTTTGTATGACGAGTTATTTTAACCTTTTGGCATGAAATACATGATCTAGTCCATTTTCTAACATCTTTATTAATGTTAGGTCAAATGAACTTCGACGTTATTAGCTTACTGTTGATTTCAGTCCCGGTTGGGATAATCTAAAATTTCTGAAAGACCTTCATTCGGTATGTATGAGGTATATAAGGACGGATATTGCATGTAGAAACATCACACCACAGATTCTGACTAGAAGGAAGAGAGTATTGTTTAAACTTTTATAAATTTTAGGTCTTAGACTTTTATAAATTTTAATTTCTTCATCTTGAGATTGTTCTTTTGCTATTTCATCATAATCGATTATTGTAATTTCTTCAAGTCTTGATAATGAATCTTCTATAATATTATTTTTGCCTTTGATGTGTCTAATGTTAGTAGTAAAGTCAGAAATATATTGTAATTGTCTGCACTGTCTTGGTGATGCTTTGTTAGGCTTTTGCAAAAAGGCATATACCAATGATTCATCATCTGTATAAATCGTAAAGGTTCTTCCTTCTAGTAAGTACTTAAAATATTTTATTGATAAGTAAATACCTAATAGTTCACGGTCGTATGTTCTATAATTCTGTTGAGGGAATGCTTAACTTCTTCGAATAAAAATCAACAGGTTTCCAAGATTTATTTTCGTATTGTTGCAGGACAGAACCTATGGCCATACCTGATGCATCCTTAAACAAACCTAGAGGTAAATCAAAATTTGGGAAGAACAATAAAGCTGTATTTGCTAGATCTTGTTTCCAAATATGAAATTTCTTTCATGCTTCTTCAGTCCAGTTAATTTTTCTTTTCTCTTGGTACCTTTAAGGTATTCATGTAATAATGCTTGGTGTTTAGCAGCATCTTTTAAGTAACGTCAGTAAAAATTAATCATACCAAGAAAAGTTCGTAAATCATGAATGGTTTCAGGTAATTGGTAATTTAAAATATCTTGATTTTTTTTTCTGTCAAGGGACGTGAACCTTCGGGTGTAATAAGATACCCTAGAATTTCTATATCTGGAACTGCAAATACTGATTTGGAACTATTGATTCTGAGGCCATATTTGTATAATCTTTCAAAAACTAAATTAAGGTGATTTTCTTGTTGGTTTTCATCAGAAGAAACAAATAGTATGTCATCTAAATATGGAAAAACAAATTCAAGATCTCTTAACACTTCGTGGATAAATCTTTGGAACGTTGCTAGGGCATTTTTAAGAACAAAACTCATGACATTAAACTTATATAATCCGAAAGGAGTTTTAAAAGCTGTCTTACATTTATCTACTTCTGCAATCGTTATTTGATAGTACGCTTTAAGATCTATTTCTGAGAATATTTTTGCACCTTTGAAAATATGATGAAAATCGTCAATTCTGGGAATTGGATATCTATCAGGAATGGTATGGACAGGGAAGGGGAGATACATTATTTTACTCGCCACTGGCGAGTGAATTAAAAAAACTGCAGGCTATAGAAGATATGCTAAAAACTGGATTTTTAAAACTAATTAGCTGTATGTTGCAACTTTCCAAATTACTGTGATGTAAATATTGTACTAAGTTCTATCCTATGGTAAGCTTTCCTCTGTTGTACATATATTTTTTAAATTTTATAGAAAAAAATATTGAAATGCATTGTAATAAATAAAAATGCAATTAATAGTTGTGTGCATTTTGTCCTAATGATTTTTTAACTGTTATGTTGCACTGAAAATGTCCCACCACTGGTTATAGAAATTAAGCTGTCTGTAGTCACCATAAGGACAATAAGATCCATCCTTTTTAATCACTAAATGTAACGGACTTGCCCAGTGGGATTTAGAAAGACGAATAATATCATTATCGATCATGTATTTAAATTCTTCTTAGGCTATTGTCAATCGTTTTGAATCGAGTTGATGAGCTTTATTATATACTGGAGGACCTTCCGTACAGATAAAGTGTCGAACATCATGCTTGGATGTTGAAATTAGCAAATTTGGCTTTGCAATATCCAGATACTTAGAAAATAAATTTTGAAATTTAAGAGTTTTGTTCAATGTGCTAATATTGTTAAAAGTATTTGAAGAAACTTCACCTTCTCCATTAAATAACTGTTTAATTTTCAGGTCAATTAGAAGATTATTTTTATTCAAAGTCTGCTCTAAGAATTCCTTTTGTGACTTTAGCAATATAGCTTATATTCGGAAGATTCTTTGTTTTTGCCTGTGGCTGGAAGAATACTAAAGTCAGCACCACTGACAACTAGGAATCGCAAATTTGTTCTTAAATCTTTCAAAAATAATTAAAATTAGTGATAACTTTCTACATTTTATGCAGTAGAATGTGCCACTAGATCTATTTCAGATGTAAGTTTTCCTGTTTGGAATCAGTTTTATTGTTCCACGCACATGGCAGAGTGCATTTGTCAGGGAAACAGTGATTATGGAAACGGAAGTGAAAATAACACAGTTTGCCGTTAGGATTGTAGCGCTGACGAGACCTGCTTTGGGAGCGAGAACAGTTTTCATTATTTCAAGAGTTAGACCTGGATTGTCGTGAAACGCACAGTTGCGAAATTTACTGGTCCAGAGAAGCAATTCGATTTAAAAGTTCATTCTTGACAAACGACGCCATGCTATCATTAACAATTTCAGTTTTATTACTTGTGGCAAAGATTGCGGTTTTTGGATTCATATCACTGATTTTGTCTGCCATTATATGACGTCTGGATCACGAATTTGTGTGGGGAAGCTCATACAGAAAGATAATATAATTATTGTTATAGTTAAATGTTTTAATAACACTTATTAAGTATCAGAAATAATAAAACATTCCAATGAAAACATTTTATTTTTTTCTCATTCTAATAACAACAAAACTAGACAGTTCCCAGATTTCATTACAAAAACGTGCCGATAATTTTAACAGCAAAATAGATAAAAATGAATTAGAATAATGGGAAAATGGAGTTAGTAAAAATAATATTCAGTTGCTTTAAACTGTCTAATCGAGCCACTACATGACCACCCAGTCTTAAGTAATGCTTCAAAGTCACGGTAAGAAATAGTTATTGCAGATTTATTTTCATATTTTCATAGTGAATTTTATAATCCTACTCCTAAACAGGCATTTTTATGCTTATAAGTACAACACAGTTATCTTTAATATTTCTGTTTTGATACTCTTGATTTAACATATTCTAAATTTTATTGATTTATATATTTTTTAAATAGAATATTGCTATTTGTGGGATTTTTCCTTCTTTAATTTTATAAATGAATATTCAGTAGACTCCCAATCTTCTGACACTCTATTATGAAACAAACTCTGCTAAATGATACTTCTTACACATTTCATAATCCAATTTGTATTGACACATCTAAGGATGTTATTATTGACTGTATTCCAAAATTCTAGAAGAAAATGTGTTTTGTTTTACTTTAAATCAATTACACAAATCTTAAAGCATTGTAAAACTATCAATAAATGATTAAAATTCTGTTAAGTTTATTTTAATACCATGTAGAATTTTGTCAAGAAAAACACTGATATTTGATCCAAAAAAATTCAGAAATCAGCTGGCATTCACACACACAGACTAAACACATCTGTATATTATAATTTCTCTTGCCACAAAATTATTTTTTTTCTACTCATTACTTTTAAAATGTATCATTGCCTTTGTAGAAGAAAAACAATTCTAGAATTTTCTTCTTAAATTTGCATAATTTTTATTTGTAATTTTTTAGTGATAATTTTTCATGCTATTTTGTGATAGTAGCTATTTATTCTATTTTTTTATTATTTATAGTTGTTTAATCTTTGTACAGTTTGAAAATGCATTGATAATTTTCTGATACAGCCTTGGTTCCTCAAATGTCAGATAATTATGAGTATACTGTAGTTTTTAATACTATGGTAGAAAATTTATTTGAATTCAGTTTTCTACATTGATTTTATATTTTCCTGAGAAGTTTATTTTCTCTCAACTAAGTTTTTAATTAATCATAAAACTAATATATTAATTTTGCTCTATTTTTACAGATGTATAAAGTCATAAATGTAAATACACATCATATCACTCAAAGCAATCTTTAAATTCTGAAATGTGCTGAGAAAAAATTCTTTACAGGACATTTTTCTAGAAAAACCTGTTTAATCAGAGCAAGGAAAAAAATGTTCATTTGTGAAGTATGCAGCAAAGGGTTTTCTCAAAAGTGTAATTTAAATGCCCATCTTCGTTGTCATACTGGTGAGAAACCATTTGTGTGTGAGATATGCAACAAGAAATTCTCTTACAAGTTTGTGTTAAGAAGGCATCTGTTAAATCATGCTGGTGATAAATCTTTTGTGTGTGATATATGCAATAAGAAATTCTCTCAAAAGGAGGATTTAAACAGGCATCTGCTGATTCACACTGGTGAGAAACCTTTTGTGTGTGAGATATGCAACATGAAATTTTCTCGAAAGAGTGTGTTAAGCAGGCATCTGTTAGTTCATACTGGTGAGAAACCTTATGATTGTGAGGTATGCAACAAGAAATTCTCTCAAAAGAGCCATTTAATCCAGCATCTGTCAATTCATAGTGATGCAAAACCTTTTGTGTGTGAGATATGCAACAAGAAATTCTCACATAGGAATACTTTAAGAGTACATCTGTCAAGTCACACTGGTGAGAAACCTTTTGTTTGTGAAGTATGTAACAAAAAATTCTCTCATAAGAGTGATTTAAGCAGGCACCTATTAATTCATACTGGTAAGAAAACATTCACATGTGAGATATGCAACAAGAAATTCTCTCGTAACTGTAATTTAAGTAGGCATTTATTAATTCATAGATGTGAGAAACAATTTTTTGTGTGAGATATGCAATAACGAATTCTTTCAAAAGTGTAATTTAAATGTTCATCTTAACACTCATTCTGGTGAGAAAACTTTTGTGTGAGAATTCTGAAAAAATGAACAAAGAATTTTTTTAAAGTGTTAATTTTCAAGTAAATATTAACACACATTGTTGATAAACCTTTTTTCTGAGTCACAAACAAGAAATGTTCACAAAATTATCGTCTAAGTGTTCATTTTCACTTTCATAATTTGTTGTTTGCTATTGACTGATTTTGATACTTCTGTTTTATAGGGGCATTGGCATATTTTAGTGTTAAGAAAGTATGATATCTTGCAAAATATTCAAACAGTCACCAAAATAAAACTGCAGCAAACGAAAAAATTTATAATCTGATACAGGTTATTTATGAGTCATATGTCATGGTATTTGTACTGTATTAGTAAAAGGTTTATTTATGTATAATTTAAGCTAGTAAATTTGTGAATCTGAAGTCTCAACATCAACTGAACTGAAAACATTTTCATTTTCATCACACTTTATATTATATAATAAACTACAGAATTCTTAATTTGTTTTTATTTATTTACATTATGTGAATTTATAATGTCTAAGGTTTTCTGGTGATTGCGAAAATTTAAATTAAAAAAATTGTTACATTAAACATGGTTTCATGCCATGTACTTCTTTGACTGTAAAACTGACTTTCTTATGAAGTTAGACTTTTAGAAAATTTTAATATAAGAAATACTTTTTTTTAGGGGATCGCTGCTATCCTGAAGCCTCCATTGACTGATTAATTTTACACTTGCAATTTAGATTATTTTTGCTGTTTCTAGATTCTAATATATAAACAGGTGTGCTTTACTCAGTGGTTTTATTAGATAAGCATTTACTTCTACAAGAAATTATCCCATCCTAATAATGATATTTACTTGTATATTGATATTTACTTGATATTTACTTGCCAAACACAAAACATCTCCATCTGTTTCAGAAGTTGGATAGAATGTTGTGTAATAAAGCTGACCATAGAGAATAATGCATTCCAATACTTTAGTGCATCCTTGTATATGATCTGTAAATTTCCTTATACATCAAATAGTATATTAAAGGTTAATCAAGCTTGAAAACACTTATCTTGAAATTACTACCTGTAGAATGCAATGTATCCATAACCTTTTGCATTACCTGTACATAAATACTTTATTTCTTTATTTTGTGTTTACATCACTTAGTATAGTACATTTTCGTTCCACAGAAAAATTCCTGCATGGAGTTAAAAACATATTTTTAACAATTCTCTCCCATAGACTGTAATGTGTTCAAAATATTTTGTACTGCTGTGTATATTATCTGTAGACATTTATTCATAACATTTAATATGCTAAAATTTAGTTTTAATAAATTCGTCACTTGACAACACATTTTTCTCCTGGATCGATCTGTTGTAAATATTGTAAGCTTCAAGTTATCTTCTTTTTGTTCTGAAATCATATATTTTGTTCTTTTATAAGTTATCTATGTCAAGTAGGTAGTTCATCTTTATAAATAAACATTTTATATCATGGAAATATTTTGTCTTCACTACCTACTTAACCATCTGCACATAGTTCACCTTTGAAATTTTTAAATACAAACAAGTTATTGAAATATTGATTTGAATTTTTTTTTTTGAAGGGAATTGTGTTAGTTATACCTCACCTCACTCTCCTCTAATGAATCCAAGTTTGATTTAATGTTCTACTTGGTTGAGTTAAAGTGTCCAACATATGCCAGCTACCATTTTTCTATACAGCCCAAAATATGTCCATAAGACCAGTTAAAAATCATATCGGTATCAATGTCTCAAGTCAAAGGAGCTATACCCAGGTAACAGAAAGATATCGGCCAATGTTCTACCCAATATTGGTCAATATTTCAAAAGTTGCTGAATTTGTATGTCAAATTTTCAACATTTGCCAATAATCACTGATATAACTTAAAATAAGTTTTTAAAAGAAAGTATTTAAAAGAGAGTATTTAAAAGAGTTTGTTGTCTTACTTATAACGTTATATTACAGAAATAGTATTCTAAACAATAAAATTTAATATATTTGGCGTTTTTAACCCATTAGGCACCATTGTATATATTAACCTATTTTATATGCAACAGTTGACTTTTCTTTATGATTAAGAAGTCTTCAAAGTACTTCTGAAAACAATTCAAATATTTAGGAGAAAAAGCATGTTCCCAAAATGGGAGCAATGGCACCTAATGGGAGTAATTGTTTTCAAAATTTTTACTTATGCCCCCATGCATATATGGTAGTTATTTCTCAGTTCTTTAGCTGTAAAAGAGATAATATCATTCTTAAACTGATATTTTATGAATAATTCATTTAAATTAGTCCAACATTTACATTTATAATAAAAATAAAATTTCCAATTTCATAAGTATTTTCATATCCCTCTTTATTTTTCATCATTACTTCAGTTTTGTCCTGCTTTTTTGCATTAAAAGGGTTGAACATTTTTTAGGCAGCATTATATTGCACTTTTTTGTTTTCTGAAATTGGTTTTTTAATTTTTTTTTTTGTTTTTGCATTTTTTTTTTTGTTTTTCTATATTCTGATTTAAAGATTTGTCTGAACTTTCGTCTAAAATATCAGTCTCTGTTCAATACTTTGTCTTTTTTTCAACACTAAATCAGATATTGCTTGATTATCTGTTGATTTAGAATTTACGGAAAGTTCTACTCCACCAAATATATCTTGGAGTAAATCGTCACTTATTTTATTTTCTATTACATCTTCCTCATCTGTTACAATAGTTCGAACAGGTGGCAAAGAAGCAATTTCCAGAAAATCCGAAAAATCATCCAAATCTAAAAAAAATTGTTCAATCATCTTCCATGTAAAATAGCCAGAAAAAATTATGTTGTGTTGTAAGTTATTTACGTCAAGTATGTATTTCGTTTTCATAAATAAACTTTTTATATTATGGAAATATTGTATGATGACAAATAAAGAGATGGGTAATTAAAATGCTTATGGAACTCATTTTGTTTTTTATTATAAATGCAGTAGTTAGACTAATTTACAGTAATTCTTCGTAAAACATCAATTTCAGAATGATATTATCCCTTTTATAACTAATAAACTGAAAAATAACTATCATAAATGGACGGAGGCATATGTGAAAGCTCTAGAAAATTATCCCCATTAGGCGCAATTGCTTCCATTTTTGAACAATTTCTGATTTCGATAATTGTGATTGATCTATTATACATATTAATTCGAGGTTGATGTTGTTTTATATAATACACAGATATAAACATATTTTAACCAAAAAACAATAAGTTATGTTATAAAGTTATTAAAAAAATATATTTCTTTTGAATATGGCCAAAAAGAAAACAATGTTCCCAAAATGGGAGCAATGGTTCCTAATGGTTTAAAAAACTTTATTTTTTTAATGCCTTATTTTTAATATTTCATCTACATTCGCTGATGTTTTAAAAATTATATTACTATTACAACAGTCAGGGATATCTATTGATATATTCGTAAAAAAATATTAATTTTCAAACATTTCCAGATAGCTGTCAACATTTAGCATATCTAACAAAGTTCACAATCTTGACCGAAGTGAACGAAAACTTCTGAAGGACCATTGGTATAGTTTTTATTGAAGGGCTTTTACACAGAAAGAAAATGATTATATATGAAATTTCCTATAATTTTTTATATAGAAATAAAAACATTTGTAAAAGTTTATATAGAAATCTATAGAGATTGCTGTAGAAAATTTTCATATAGAAATTTATAGAGATAGCATAAGAAAAAATTATTTAGAAGTATTTCATATTAAAATCTGTTGATATTGCTAAATAGAAACTTTTTAAGGAAATCTGCAATTATTAATTTAAAATTATTTGTATTTTAAAAAGTAATGTAGACCATATAACGTTGTTAAAATATAACAATGGTTAGTATATGTAATGTTGTTTTTGCATGAAAAAGAAATTATTTTATGTAACTTTTAAATGAATGCTTATTTATCTTTTAAAATGCTTTCAAATTTCCGACTTTTATAAGAATTTTATTTTTTATTATGGAACGATCACAAGTTTAGTTTTTAAAGTAGATAAGACACTCTTCATCTAAGTAATAATTGTAATAATTATATATATACAATCGGACCTCGTTATCGTGACATCCGGTTTTCACATCCAGTTTTTCAAATTCCCGATATTCTATATATGATTTTAATGTAAATAAACTCCGGACTTTGAATAAGTTTCAACTCTGGATATCCTGAAGGTTTAGGAAAATTATCCATTTTTCATAAATCCATATTTCTCACAATCCCGGAAATTAAGTGGAAAAAAATATCTCAAAATTAAAAATCATAAAAGGCTACGAAAAGTCTGGATTATCGAAAACTGGATTTGCTTAAAATAAAAGGAATTCCTAGTACGACATTTGTGACTATACTTTCTTCAAAAAAAAGGTTCGAAAATTCTTTACGTGTTCGAGATGGAGTTAAATGGAAGAAAATGCGAAAATCAAACTACGAAGAAGTTGAAGAAGCAGTTTTTAAATGATTCACCTATGCAAGATCTCAAAATGCGTCAATTTCGGGTGGGCTTTTAAAAAAAAAGTAATAAAAATATCGAGAAAAATGGGTGTTTTGGAGTTCTCAGCAAGTAATGGGTGGATCGAAAGATTCAAGGCAAGGAATAAATGTTCAAGAAAATGTGCAGCGAACCAGCGGCAGTAAGCCACAGTCAAGTCACTGATTGGAAAGTTTCTTCATAAAAAATATATTGGAATGTTATACATCGGAGGATATTGATAATTTAAATAAAACGGGTCTCTTTTTCGATTCTTACCAGAAAAGACTGTGTTTTTAGTCTGATACTTGCTCAGGAGGTAAAAAGATTAAGGAAAGGATAACTGTTTTATTGGGAGCAAACATGTCAGCTTCTAAAAAGCTTAAGCCATTAGTTATGGAGAAATGCAAAAAACTGCGTTGCTTTCGAAATGTGAAATCTTTGCCAATGCACTACGAAAGAAACCGAAAATCGTGGATGTCATCCGAAATTTTAGAAAATACTTTAAAATCTCTGGACAGAAAATTTCACTCTATGAATCGAAAAGTAACTTTCATAGTAGACAAGTGTGCTGCACACGTTGAAGTACCGCCGAATGCTACTGCAATTTTGCAGCCATTAGATCAAGGGATCATTTTGAACTTTAAGCGGAATTACCGTAAACTGCTGGTTAAAGACTGGATAAAGGTCACTGATGAAGGCCGTTACTTTAAACCGTCCCTTCTAGATGCTCTATAGTATGTTCCTAAAAGTAGTGCTGATGTATCTTCTAAGGCAATTCATAACTATTTCAAACAGGCTGATTTCACAGAAAATAATCCACGTTCATCAGATCCCGAGTGTATAGAGGACAATGAAGAAATAATGACACGCCTCTTCGAATATTGTTTAATGCGTTGTTAGATCGCGAAAAAGATATTACGGGGGATGTCCATATGTATGTCGATTTTGATAAGGCTGTCACCACATCATCAGATGCAACGATTTCTGAAATTTTAAAAAATATAAAAGAGAAAAGGACAGAATTTTTTTTAGACTCAGAGAGCGAAAGTAATATGGAACTGGACCAAAACAAGTCTCAGACTAAAACCAAAGTATTCCATTGAAGTGAAACGATAAGAAATTATCTAACATCCATTTCTGAAACAACAGATATTGATTTTAATTCATTGTATAATATTGAAAAAATAATTGTAGGAAGCACATCTAAGATTAAGCAAACCTTAATTAATCAATATTTCACGTAACAATAAAAAAGTAAACTATCAGAAATCTGATTTTTATTCTTTTTAATTTTGTTTTTGTGTTTACTTTGTTTAATAATAATGTTTTATTGCTTAAACACTCAAGAACAGTTATAAATTTAAAATTGTATTAAATTAATTAAAAATACAGCTTTCTATAAATATATTTTTCTCCAACTCCGGTTGCTGGGACACTCTGCTTATAACGACGCTTTTTTCTGGTCATGAGAGTGTCAAAATAACGAGGTTCGACTGTATATATATACAGTCAAACCTATATATATATCTATTTTATATCGCTTATATGGTTAATTTATATGCATGTTAACTTGTATCCAATGCGGTGTCCGGTCAATTCATCGCGGAACAATTCATCGCGCACAATTCATCGCGGAACAATTCATCGCGCACAATTCGTCGCAGCGTCAATTCGTCGCGGGCTCAATTCGTCGTGGTATCAATTCGTCGCGACGTCAATTCGACGTAACGAAAATGTCTTTGAAGGCTATTATGATAAAAATAAGGATAATTTAGTAAAATTATTTAATGATAATTTGTTTTTTAGATATACAGAATTATAACTAACATTTTAAAGGCGATTTCGGAGGAATTTTTTTATAAGTGATTTTTTGGCGAATTTCCTTATTGTGAGCATGAAAGTTTAATGAATAAGAGCAAGTCATTTCTTATTTAAATTAGAGATACAATAACTATCGCTTTAGATAACCGAAAAAAATGGCGAAGGATTTAGGATAAAATCACCCAGATCATGAAAAAATGACGAATACAAATGCTAGAAATTAAAAAAAAAATTATTAGTTATCATATGTATAGACAAGGTACAACCCCCCCCCCCCCCTAGCTTATATTTGAAAGAATTAGGAAGTAAAAAAAGTATTGAGAGTTGTAAACATAAAATACTTTTTGTAATTGTGATTGAACTGATTGCTGCATGAATTTCATTAAGTAGTATTTTGGTTTTATAAGTTTTTTCATTTATTTCATCTATACTTATAAAAGGAAAGTGTTTGTCTGTCTGAGTTCTGTGCACGTGTGCGCGATGACAAGCGAAATCTACGGCACGTAGAAGTCTGAAAATTTAGGTGTGGATAGTCCAAGGCAGGTCCTACAGACCTGACGCTCAGATTTTGAATATTTTAAGAACTGGGACCCCTAGTATTCTTTTAAGGTTTTTGCATCTAAATTGTTAATAACTTGCCCCATTTTCATCTGATCTCCCTTCTTTTTGTGGACCTTTCTCCATTAAATTCTCCGCCCATTTCTACATTTCAGTTAGGACCCTGGCCCCCCGATGCGGTGTTGACTTGAACCTTTTGAGCGCCATGCATTTTGACCCTCTCAATGCGTAACTTTTAATATGAGTCTTCGACTCCTTTCCCTGGGCCAACACCTTCATATTTTTACTGTGGCACTAGGGCCCTTTTTTAGCATTTCTTTCAAATTTTATTCTAATGATTAATTTATACCCTATACTTAATTTTGACTAATTGAATATCTAAAGCGCTACGTACTAGGATCTTTTAAGATGTTTTCCTCTTAAGGCCTTACTCAAAACTATCATTTGGCCATTTTTGGGACCTCTAATATAGCTCCCTTAAAAATCGACCGATTCAGTAGTTTTTTTTTAATGATAACTTTTTTGGACTTCCAGCTACTATATGAAAGACAAAAAAATTTCTCGGACAAGTCCTGGGCCCCCTGGGCACCTTAAAATATTTGTGCCCTAAGTTATTAATAATTTGCCCCATTTTTCGCAGATCTCCTTCGTTTTTGGTGGCTTCTCTCGATTAGGGTTTTTTCTCCCATTTCTATGTTCCAGTTAAGACCCGGGCCCCCGTGGGACCTCGGTATAGGGGCACCGTTGAAGTTTTGTTCCCTAAATTTTTGATAACTTGTTCCTTTAAATCCGATTTTTTTTCGTTTTTGGTGCCTTTTCTCCATTTAGTTATTCCTACATTTCTACATTCCAGTTAGAACCCTGGGGCCTGACTCGAGGCCCCTTAAACTTTTTGTGTGCTGTGCATTTTTCACCCCCATAATTCTATCACCCTCTTACTGAGCAACTTTAAAGTTTAGCCTTGGATTACTCTCCCCGTGTCACCACGCTTATATTTTTATTGGGCCTTTAGGGCCCTTTTTTAAGCATTTCTTTAAATTTTGCTCCAATGATTAATTTATACCCTATGTTTAATTCCGACTAATTGAAGTTCTAAAGCGCTAAGTACCAGGATCTTTTAAGATGTTTTAATCTTAGCTCAAAACTATCAGTTAACCCCCTTTGTTAGCTTCCCTTAAAAATCGGCCGATTCACTAGCTTTTTTTGCCTGACAAGTACTTAGGACTTCCAACTACTACTTGAACGACAAAAAAATATCTCGGACCCCAGCTACCACCAATTTTGAATATTAATCCCCTTCTTGGGCTCCTCTATGCAGCTTCTTTTAAAAGAATCATAGAAGCTTGAGTTCTGTTTATGGTTATTATCACGGGCACGGAAAACACCGGGTGGGTCACCTAGTTAGAAAGTAAACCATAATTTTATTATATTTTAATGATTTTCATCCGCTAATGCTGCTTGTTGTATTCAGTAAATGTTTCCAATTTATGACTTTTTACTTTCTTCTATAGAAGAAAGTATTGTAATCGAATTTTTTTTCGACTTCCGGTTTTTGACGGATTTACACGTTTTAGAGGTCAGAGATTCCGAAAAAGATGTGTTTAGAAATTGTCTGTCTGTCTGTCCGTCCGTCCGTCTGTCTGTCCTCATTGTATCATCGAAAAGTGTATGAAGTTATGCTTAAAATTGAACCAAAAATTTTTTCTGTATTTTTGGCTATGACCAGCAGGTCCTACTTGAATTTGGGGCTATTTCGACGGAAGAGGGCACTGTGATTGCGATATTTGTTCCATTTTTACTATTGTATCATCAAAAATTTTATGAAGTTATGCAGATAATTGAACCAATTTTTTTGTATATGTTTTTTACCATAGCCTGCAGGTCCCAGTTGAATTTGGAGATATTGTGTCTGGGGGAAGTGCTGTGATAGCCATTTAAAGATTACAATTTCAAAAAGTTGTAAAAATAAAATTAGAAATCCTAAAAACTTTTCCGTTAAATGTTCTGTCTTGATGCAAGGATTCTAGAGCATTTTTTAATTTGCCTCTATCTTAAAAAATGGCTGAGGTATAGCAGTTTGAAACTATAGGGTTGCTGACATTATGAAACGATACAGCAGTATTCCTATTTAAATGGGTTTAATTTATTAGTTTCAGTAACATGGTTTCACCATTTTTTTTCATTGTTGTAACCATCGTTTCACCACTTACATGCTTAACACTATATATTTATATTCCCCAACGTCAAATACTCGCCAAGCGTGGCGAAAATTGGTGAAATATTGCCAAATTTTGCGACAATAGTACGTTGTTATATATGAAGCCAACTTGGGTATGTCTGTCTAATTTAGCGATATTCGCATTCAAATTCAATATTGACGAGAACTGAAAATGACTCTTTGGGTTCGCGCACTTTAGTTTCGTGTATTTTCAGTAGAATTTGCTAAAATCTCACAACCAATCAATAGGGAGGCTATCTGTTCCTTTCGGTACAGGCCAAGAAGGACTTTTCGCAGTTTAGTATAATACATCGGCTGCTCGCATCCAAGTAACCCGACGATTCGCAAGCAGCTGACGTACAGCAGAATGATGAAAAATATTGATTTTTTTGGCGGTGTGATGGCGAATTTTGAAGCATTAATATGTATGAGATAGAAGAAAGTTTTGGGATTGGCATATCCAACTAGTTTTTTTTTTTTTTTTTTTTTTTTTTTTTTGTATTGATGAGCAAAGGGTACCTTATATATTTCAACTGCAATGTATTTATTTTAAACTCATATTAAGATGGTTCTCAGCTGCCCTGCTGAATAATGTGAAACTATCTGACGCGTTTTATAACTCATTTTTAAACGCAAAGGCATAAAATTGGCTGGCCTGATTGTGAAAGGGATTTGGAGTCGAAATGAATTTTCCATATTTTTTCAATTACGTATCGATTTATAATTGATTCGTGTCACATGGCAACATGTTTATCTCATTCTTCGTGCTGCGGCTTTGGAAATTTAGTTCAAAACGCCAATTTTGTCAGTATTTTCTGAAAGATCTTCTGCTCACATTAAAAACTGGAAAATGTCTTTGGATTGCGAACTTTCTGAATAAGAACACGAGCCAATTACATATGTTTCCGAACAAAAATGAATTAAAAATTATGTCATAAAGTAGCCAGTTTGGAATTGAGAACAGCCGTTATAAAACTTTCCCTACTAGTTTGTGGGAAGAATCTTCCTCTGCCCTCTCCTAGCCTCGTTGTAACATGGACATGAACTTAAAATTTAGAAAATATTATTGAATTTTTTCGTTGTTATAGATACGTACTTTTCACACTACATACCACTTCTCCCTAGTGAAAATTTTGCATGCAAGCATGCAAATGGTAATATTACGAATCAATCTTATCTACAGATTTAAGACACGTCATTTTTTCATGTTCTGGGTGATTTTATCCTAAATCTTCCACCATTTTTTCGGTAATCTAAAGCCATATTTATTCGATCTCTAATTTAAATAAGAAATGAGTTGTTCTAATTCATTAAACCTTCATGTTCTCATCAGGGAAATTCACAAAAATCACACATAAAAAAAGATTCCTCCAAAATTGCCTGTAAAATGATAGTTACAATTCTCTAAATCTAAAAAACAAATTATCATTTAGTAATTTTACTGAATTATCTTAATTTTTATCATAATAGCCTTCAAAGAAGTTGTTGCTGCTACAAATTGACGTCGCGACGAATTGAGCCCGCGATGAGTTGACGCTGCGACGAATTATGCGCGATGAATTGTGCGTTTTTGCTGCGACGAATTGACGCAGAACCATCTAATGCATCAATCTTTGATGAAATGTACATATACGAGTATTTATGACATAAAATTAATAGAAAATATATATTTAATTTCTTGCAAAGCATTTGTAGTACAGTTCAAGTACGAGGTGTCATGGGATCTTGCATAGATGTATTTATATTTCTAAAAATGTTTTGAAACCCCTATGAGGAAAAATTTCATGTGAACAGAAATGTAAACCAATGGAAAGGAATTTTCCTTCAACTAATATTCGAAATAGTAGATCCACCTGTTGGGAGATTTACAATAAAACCTACTCAACAACAACTTATGTCAACGTCGAACTGAATCTGAAGTTTGATAAAAATCCGTGCATTAGTTCTTGATATAGCTATCGTCAAAATCATGAAAAAAATAGAATAACAGCGCCACCTGTTGGGATATCTACACCAAAATGTAATCAGCGTCTATTTATGTCAAGATGTAACTGAATCTGAAGTTTGATGAAAATCAGTACATTAGTACTTGAGATAGAGCTATTGCGGAAATTGTGAAAAATGCAGCATAGCAACGTCCCCTGTTGGGTGATTTACACCAAAAACTAATCAGCACCAATTTGTTTCAGGGACTAACTGAATCTAATTTTTTTTTAATTCCGTGCATTAGTTCTTGAGATAGAGCGCTGACAAAATTTCTGTCACATACAGGCAGACATTTTCTAAAAACAGTTAAATCGTGTTCAGAACCTTCTAAAACATAGCAAACCGTCAAAAATCAGAAGTCGAAAATTTTCACGAATCCAATACTTTCTTCTTGTAAAGATAGCGGAAAGTAAAAATAATCTGATCATTGGGAAGAGCAGAACAAGGAAATGTTTCATACCCTCCCCTCTGACAGGTCGGCTCTGCTGCTTGCTAACCATGGTTCTCTAAGAAACGTCCTATAAAATTGTGACATTATTTTTATATCATAGTCCATTAAACCAGCTGTTCTCAGCCTATGGGTTGCAACCTATTGGTGATTCTGCGGCAGTTGTTTTGGTGGGGCGTGGAACATTCAAGGTTTGCCGCAAAATATATCTTTTATTTCATTTGTTTAAAAATTATAAAAAATACAATATTTTACAATTGCAATAATCATAAAAGCTATTAGCTTAACTAAAATTTCGTGATAAGACAGTGTTTTTTTAAACAGTCAGTCTGTATTCTGTTATGACAAGAGGCAGATGTCAGTTGACGTTACTGCAACAAATACTTATTGTTGAGTCACAAGGCATTAGATAAAAAAAATCATGCCTGAAAACTATTTTAAATAGCTAGGATTATTAAATTGTTCTCACAGCATGTTATCAAAATTTATTTAAAAATAATTTATTAATTGATAATTAAGCTTTGAAAATATTGCATTGTCATCAGGGGAACAAATTGTACATACTTACTAGACCACATAAAGAATAGAGTGCCCAATGAAATGAAATTAATAGACCTGTGTCTGCTGTTTTTTTCATTCTTTGAAAAATAATAGTGACATTGCACATTTGTTCAACGAAATGTTAAGAAATTCAATTTCGTTTTATAAATTACACAGAAATCAATATTATTAAATGCATACATGAGTAAGACTGACTATATCTTGATGGTGGCAACACCGGCAAATGAATTTTGCATTTATACCATTTTTTTTTAACTAATGAACATTGCAGAGTTCGAATTTTTATACTGTCGAATGTGGGACTAAAGTTCTTTCAAATGCAATTTGCTTGAAAACTGTATCTTAATTTACGTATTTTTTTTTATTGTTTTTAAAATAATTCTCAAACATATATTTTTTAAAATCTATCTCAATCACATGCAGCCGATTAAGTAAGATTAATCCGTTTGCACTTAAAACAATATAAATAGTCGAGCAGTTGTTTCGGTCTAATAGTCCATAATGGTATTACTTTATCAGTAAAAGAATAAAATTGTATAAATAAAACACAAATTTAAGAGACATATGCAATAGAATTACATGTCACTGACATTTTTAGAATTAAAGTCTGATGTAAGTAGCGAAATCTTTAGCAATTTCTTCGGCTATTATCTTTTGGCATGCAGTTAATATGAAAGCATAACTTTTAATAAATTAAAAACTTTATTTGAATACATTATTGCTGTTTTTCATATAAAAATCCTTTTTAGCATTGCTAATGAGCAATCTAAAATATACATATTAAATGTAAAATAAAATCTGTAAGAGATTTCAATAAAAAATGGGTTTGCCTAAGTTCTGTAACCCGGGTTGGATCGCTTCGTGTTTATATAAATTGAGTTTTTCCTTTTTAAATTAATATTTTATTTTTTAATCTTTCATTGATAGTCCATTTAAGAATAAAGCAACAAAGTGCAAAACAAAAACATAATATCAAAAGAAAAAAGTAAAAAAAAAACAGGAACATGGTAAAACAAATCAGAAGAATTTGATGACTATAATTTGAATCCCTCTTGTGAGTGAAATCAAAGAAAAGTTGTAGTTGAATTTGAAGTAAATATTCTAGTTCAGGTTTTACAATTAGTTATTATTATGGAAAATAACTGAACACTACAGTTAAGTATACAATATTAACGAATTTATAATTTTATGAATATTTATTTATTATTGTTAATGTTTTATCATAAATGTATTTTATATAACATTAATATCCAAACAAATGTATAGTTTCATTACTTTATGTTAGCTAAAATTATTTAATAGATTATAACCACTTTAATCAATTCTGACTAGTTTTAGAAGCTTACAATCAGTTTTAACCACTGTCTTGGTCAAAATAAGTTTTGACCGGTCAAAACTACAACCCTGCAATGAACGATCTTTTTTAGAGGGTATATACCTACAAAGGCATGGCTGTTGTCACTTGTGGGTAAAGTCCATTGAGAGTCCATTAGAGAAACATATGTCTCTAATGTTTAAGCATTAGCATACTTGCTTGAATATATATATTGCCCCAAGCTGAAAACTAGTCGTTGAGGGGCCACCGTAATACTTATCCATCATGGATATGCATAACATAAAATATGAAAATGTTTGTTTATTGAGAACATACATCTGACTTGTGTGCTTGACATCAAGTGCCCGCTTATAAGTCATCGTCAATATACAGGGACGAGATAGCCACAAGGAAATTTACAACACCAGAGAGTTACATCCAGGAGCTCCACAAAGTGTGTGCAATGGAGCTGGCGGGAGTCGAACCCGCCGACCTGACTCCTACGCTCTCACGCGATTAGCGGAATGGTGTCTTAACCACTCGGCCACGGAGGCCCCATATGAAAATAAAACATGTGCAAACTATTTAGAAAATGCTTTGCAATTCGAATAAAATCCTGGCTTGATGACGTCATAAACTTTAAATGCTCTATTACTGAATCATGTAAAAGAAACATTCTTATAATTCCAAAAATGATAATCATATTAACTAACAGTTTACTGGGTCGGATGAAGCGTCTCATTTCCAATTAAAATATATCTTTGCATGAAATTTTGAATGAAATACAGAGTCATGAAAAATCAAAGAATGTGGAAATAGGATTACACATATCTCGGCAACTAATTATCCGATAGACTTCATTCATTATGTAAAATTTAAGTTTATTTATTGTCTTTTATATTTACTCCAAGAAATAAAAAAATTATATACCTTTTATCAGAACGAATATTTGGAGCGTCCGAAAAAAAATAGTTCCGGATAATCGAGGTTACTGAAATTCTCCTAGGCTTCTCCTAATTATTACATACTAAATACATACCAAATTTCAAGTCTCCCCAGGTAGCACAGCAATATCGGCCTATATCGGGAACAACGATTTCGCAATATCGACCAATATCGGTAAACACCGGACCGGCCGATATTGCATGGCTAGCTTTTTTTCCAATATCGGCCTTTATCGGGACCCAATATTGACCGATATTGGTGAACGTCGGACCGGCCAATATCGATGAATGTCGGACCGGCCGATATCGGTGAACGTCGGACCGACCAATATCGGTGAACGTCGGACCGACCGATATTGGCCAAAACTGGATTCAGCACTATAAAATGGCAAATCTTTCTTTTCTCATATAGGGAGATATTGATTACCTGTTTTAGCAAAATATTAGAAATCAATAACTCTTTACATTAGGAAAAAAAAAGGTTTACCATTTTATATTGATGAGTCCAGCTTTAAATTAGCTAATCCATGTATATATAAGCATCTGAAATGCCACACTGATTAACTGTTTTGTTAAAGGCCCCAGTTTTTATTATTATATCCATTAGATATAATTGTAATATTAAAGATTATGAATGAAAGAATACTAAAAAAGCATTTTATTAAATTTAATATTAATAAAATAATTTATTCAAAATTTTATAATAGCTACATTTTGATGTTTTTTCTTTTTTTCAGTTTCAGTGTTCTATGTGAAAACATTAAAATGTAAAAAAGATAATTAAATGTTACTTTTTTCATTAAAAATAAAAAATCATTATATCCATAATAATAATTTGAATTTGTGGAAGTGGTAAGATTAAAAATTGTAATATACAGCATTTTTTTTTTGCCATATTACCAATTTTTTATATATTTTTTTCCACATAATTGAAATATTTAACCATTATTAAAAATTTAAGAAAAATAACATGTAGCTGTAGGTATTTATTCTTTTCTGCTCTTACCATAAATATAGATTTTCAGATTTATTTAATTGTATTTATATAAACTTTGAAAAAAAAAAATAATAATCTTCTGGCAAAATTTAGTTGAAAACAATTCGTTAAATTACTTATGCAAAAATCCACCTGTTGTATAACTTTTAAAATTGAATTACTTTATATTAAAAATTATCAAAAATCAATACAAAATTTATTAGTTTAAAATTTTTTCTTTGAAAAAAAAATTATATCTTATCTTTAGGACTCTCTTCATTCTGAATCAGAGACTCACGTATACAACTCGGGGATAAACACTCGGGTGGAATTCTATATTATTCTTGAATATCATTATATTTTTCTTTAAAATTACTTCTTAATAGCAATTTTAAATAGAAAATGCAATTGAAATGACCATTTAAACAATCAATAATATTTTACAAAGGCATTAAACAAAGTCAGGAAAGCTATTCTTTTCTCGAAGAGCTTAGCTTTCAAATATCACAATAATTTATGTATGTTTTACTAAAATTCCAATTTTAATTGGATTTTATGAATTGTTTCACAAAGCCTTTAAAATTAATTTTTAATGATTTTAAAGATTTGTAAATTTATTTCATAAATAGTATTCTATTAAAATATCTCAAACATGGAACACTAGTTTTAAAAGAAATAAATAAAACTTCCTAAAAATTGAGTCATTTGAGCCAGATGGTAAAGCAAGACACTTTGCCCTTACCTTATATGGCAACTTTCCCTCTGCAGTTCTTTTCTGGAGAATGAGTGGCGTTAGGTTTAAGGGGACACTTCACTGACACTAAAACATCCTGCTCGCTAATGTTAAACCCATGGGCAGGTTCTTTTCTAATTTCTCGTTTAAATTTGTATATTTTTAAACATTTTTTTTTTTTTTTTTGCATAAGATAGCTGAAGTCAATCTCAACTATCCAATGCAAAAAAAAAAAAAAAAAAAAAAATCAAATTTAAGCAGGAAATTAGAAAAGAACCTGCCCATAGCTTTAACAAGCTAGCAGGTGTTTTCGAATAATTGAACAGTCTCCATTAATGTCTTCTGATCCCTAAATGACCTGCTGTCCTGAATAAGATAAATAAAACATGGCAAAAGATTATAGGCCATTGCGGCCGCTGCATTTATTTGAAATCACAACATATCAAATTAAACTTTTTTTTATTCACAAACTATCACTATTTATATTATCATATTACAAGCAAATTTTCTCCAAGTCATCTATTTCTTGTTCCTATGTTCTCCTTCTTTTTCTTTGAAAACAGTTTCTATCCCAATTGGCATATCTCACAGGACTTTCTCAATGTGGCTGGAGATAACAGTTGTTTTTGCTTTATCAAACTTCATTTTCACACTCACTAGAAAAGTAGAATGAGCAAAAATCAAAATTTGTCCAAGTGAATTTTCTTCATGAAAATTAATAACTTATAACTACTTATACTATGCTTACTTATTCCCCTTTTTATTTACAAACTATGTAATGTAAATGATAGATTTGAATTTAATAGTAAAAAAATATAGCTTGAAAAAAAAAAATTCACCCGAAATATTTAACCAAACTTGTGTTAATATATTTTATCTTTTTGACTGTCTGCACTCTGAATCAGTCTGAACTTACTGATTCTAAATTTTTTAGCATAATATGAAGCCAATCTTCTGAACATACAATAATTATTTATAGAGATATAAAGAAATTATAGTGAATAAAAACAACAAAGTACCTAAAATTACTTAATTTGCAGCAAGACTTTTATAAAAATGAAATGGTTACCAATGAAACACAGGATAGTTCAAAATGCAATTATCAAGATTTGGTTTTCACCATGAAAACCAGAGTTAGAAACATAATTTTTTTTAATTTTAATGTATGAATGATAATCAAAAGAGTTTTGTTTAGCTTTAGTGTGTGTATAATATAAATGACACTTATTAAGTGTGTGGGATAGGGGCACTACAACAACAAAGTACCTAAAATTAAGTAATTTACAGAAGTATTTTAAAAAAGTGAATGTTTATCGATGAGCTACAGGATAATTCAGAATGTAACTATCAAAATTTGATTTTCACTATCTTAAAACCGCAGGCTAATCGAAACTAACATGCAATTTTTAGGAAAACTTAATTTAGCTAAGTAATGATTAGCTAAATAATTTAGTATATGTTAAAAAAAAAGTTTGTTTCCACATCGATATTATTTTTGACGTAACTTCAATAAACTTACTTCATTTTCTTCTTTTTCGGCACAGAAGCGATACTTCTATTCTATCGATAGATTCTAGATCTTCTCTAGATAGATTGTAGATCTGGTAAATCAAATTTTACGTGCTTGCAGAAGATCACTCATGGTAGTCGTTTGTTACACAATAAAACTACACACTCGTGATCTTCAGAGAGCAATCAAACACAGGGATATCCACCAGACATTGATTTCTTCACCTGTTTCATTTTTCATAGATTGAGATATTAGTTCTTGTCAGAAGTGACGTCAAAAATAATATTAATGTTCCCTAGAAAGTAGTTTTTACCAAAAGCAGAATATGGTTAAAAGTGTGATGTTATGTCGCATGCTTCTTTACAGAACATTTCAAATTCTCAATTTCAATGAAATTTATCATTCAGTCTTAGTAAAACAGTACAAAATTCATCAGTTGATCACCACAAAAGTGCAAAGTTTGTCAGCCTAACATCATTTAAAAAAAAAAAAAAAAAAAAAAAAAAAACTGCAAAATTCTTCAATCATTCATATAAAAAATAGCAAAATTCATCAATCAGCAGACTTATATAAAACCGAAAACTTTCTGTGCACATAAATATTGGGTCAAAAACTTTCTGCAAATCAATTTAATGTTTAATAAAATTAACAATTTATTAATTTTATCTTTTTGACTGTCTTCAGTCTGAATCTAAGTCTGAACTTACTGATTCAAGACTAATAAGTGATGAACAGTCTGTTGGGGAAAATATTATGTTCTAAAAATAATAAATAAATAAATAAAATCAATAATTTTGAAATATCTTAAGTGATAAAAACTAAAAGTGTCTTCAAAGAAAAACAAAATCAACCAAAATCAGAAAAGTACAAAGAAGCTCTGATAGACATTAACCTCAGATATTTTATGTAAAAAAAATCCTTTCAAAATATTAAAATGCAAACAAGAACTTTCTAAACAAACTCCCTTGGTTTAACATTAGCTTGCGAGCATCATTCCATTATTAAATAATGCAAAGTTTAAATTTTAGGTAGGATTAAGATGCCTTTTTATGCTATAAATGTGGCATATTTATTTCATACAGAAATTAAATAGGATTTGAAAAGTTAAAATTTCTAAGTTATGCAGATTCATGATCACCATAAGTTTTCATACTTACCATATATGTACAGGCATGAAAGTAAATTATTGCAATATAACATGCAGAAATAAATATCTGTGAAAATTACACAATGTAATTGATTTAGGTATACGTAAAATAAATATGCAATAAAAGTTAAAAGACATTAAAAGTGAAACCACTACTGAAATTTCTGTACTATATTAGCATAGCTACTCAAACTGAAGTAAACTTTGCAGGAAAAAAACTCTAAAGCAAAATCAGAGATAATATCGCAAAATTTGCATGATGTGCATGCATTATAAGCACAAAATAGTTAAAAAATTATATATATTAGTTCAGTGCTTTTTTTAAAACTATCTCTATTTCTTATTTTAGTACCCCCCAACCTTCATTTTGCATTTGAAAGAATATTCGCTGAAACTGGGAACAATAGAAAAAAAATTCAGCACACATATTAATTATTTTGTTATGCATTTTAAAATCAGTTTTTAAACTTATATTATTAGTTTTATATTTTAAATGTTGCATATGTTACAAGGAAAATCTAAAAGCACAGAATTTGTACACCATTACAATTTTATCTATCCCCCCCCCCCCTTCTCTAAATTTTCAGGGCATTATTTTTTTTTTTTTTATCCTTTTAATCAGTCTCCGAAACAGCCAAAGTGACATTAAAAAAAAAAAAAAAACGATTTCAGTAAAAAAACTAAGAACTTTCATGCTTGTATATTACATAGGACGACATTAGGATCAACAAAAATCTTTAAGAAGGGATCTCTAAACAAATTGTCTCATAAAAAAAAATCTAATATTTACAATTGATATGTTACAATGTTTCAATTTGACCATTCTAAAAAGTGAAGATTTCTCGAATCTCTCACTACAAATATAGTTTTCTTCTTTTAACACTTTTCCAGTATCAGAAGGATAGTTATCGTAATATATACTATTCTAAACAATTCTACAATATTATACCTGCCAAATTTCTGTTTTTTTTTTTGTTTTTTTTTTTTCAGTCAAATAAACATACTTTGGACCAGTCATTTTCATTTTTAAGACAATCAGAAAAAAAAAATCACAAGACATGCATACTTACGATAGAGTATCTTAAGTAGATGGAATCAAAATTAGATGACATGAAGACCACAGTAGGATTAGATTCTGAAGACTCAACGACACTTTTTGTCTACAAGAGGTTGGCATATGACAAAAACCATGGTACAATTAAGATTCTGAAAAAAAAAAAAAGGTAAATGGTTAAAAATCAACAGAAAAATTTTATACGTATGTTTAGGATGAAATATTATAAATACATGTTAAAGAATTATTTATATTGCAAAAACTAGATTTTATTTTCCACAGTTCCCCCCCCCCCTTAAAAGTCAAATAAACACAAAACATTTATGAAGTATTTTATAATGTAAGACAAAATTATAAAATTGGTTGTTTTGTTTTTATTTTATTTAATTTATTAAGTAATAATTATTACTACTTTACAAAAACTTTATTAAGCTATAATCCTTATTAAAAAAGTCTGACTTGTAAGTAATGGGAAGGTGTTGGCAGCTGTGTTTGTAGCTTTTGTAAAAAAACCTCATATGAAGTAAAGAATTTGGATATCATATATATTACTTTAACATATGTATGCGATGAAGGAATGTTACATTTTACAAGAATAAAAGAGAAAGTTGGAAGATTGAATGTTGATTTTTAAAATAAAAAGAAAATTAATCCGCATGTATATTTCAGAAATAATTTTTTTAATGTAGAAAGTATGTTTTATTATTTAAAAAGGCATCTGAAGAACAGCAATTTATTTATCTTAAACTTTAAAATGCAATTTTAAAACATAAATGATAATATGAAAGATCAGACACAGAAAATCGTGAATCAAACAAAATCTGCAAATCTTATTAAACCGAGAAATGTAAAATATTTTTGAAAATACATTTCACTGTGATTGCCTTGAAAAATGGTTTTAGAAAGAAATTTAAAAGTAAATATATAAGCTGCATCCTACACAAAGACACAAAATATTTGGGATAGAAAATACCCATTTCAATAGCATACCTATACGCATTCTAGATCTATGGTAAAATTTAAAAAATCGTTCATTAGAATCAAGACAATCAATAAAAAAATAATAATAACAAAAACATTAAACGATGTATACCAATTAGGATTACGCTTAAACAGATTAAAAAAATACGTTTAAAATAAAACTATTTCATATAATGCATAAAATTATGTCTTCAAATGTTCAAAAAACAGTACAGATTATAAGTAATGGAAATACATACCGATTAGAGAGTAAAAACAGAAGATGTTTATAATTTTCACACAGAACTAGCGCGGCCATGTTTTAATCACAAGACTGAAGGAAAAGGAAAAAGGATGCTTGTCTCTGATTGGTTGAATTGCAGTTCTCATCCAGCACTTCCCAGTCGTCGATCTTGATCAATGTCGGCCGATATTCGCCAGTATGAGTTTTTCCCCATAGATTTACAGAACTTAAAGTGTTGTTAAAATTGTTTTCTGTCTTCTACCTTGCTAAAAAAGAACTATATATAAGTTAAAAATTTAAATGTCGAACATTAGAGAAATGATAATATTACAGATTCAACATCGGCCAATATCGGTAAAACTTGACCGGTCTTCCCCAATGCACGCCAAGATTGCCCGATATTGGGCAATATCGGGCCGATATTGCTGTGCTACCTGGGTCTATCTCAATTTGTTCGGGAGATAGAGCCTTTACAGACACACAGATAGACGGACGGCAAAATGTTTTTTTCTAAAATTTTGTTTTTTGTAATCTCCAGTGTCTGAAATGTGTCAATCAGTCAAAATTATTTTTCTCGATTTTTAAAACGATTACAAGACTTACCCTATACTATGTATGATGGGTAAGTAATAGGCAAATTAAAACATAACCACACATATTAGAAGTGACATCATAATAAAATTAGGAAACAACCTTTTTTATAAAAGCCTGATGAGAAAAGTGAAATTTTCAAATTCTTTTTAGCAACTTTATTGTGAATTTAAAACAAAACATTTTTCACCAAACTGCTATTACTTTATGAAATAAAAAACAATGTATCAATCGCAAAAGCAATTTATTCAATATTTACACCATTTAATCCATACATTGAGACACAATTTATTTAATATATACATCATAGATAAAGCATAAAATAATAGAACATAAAATGTATGACACACCATTACATGAATAAGAATAGAAATTTGTGCATTGATCACCATTTCATTTTGACAGATGTTTTTAATATTTCTCAAGACATCACAGTCTATTAAGACTAACTTGTGCCAATGCCCCATAAAAATAATTAACGAAGTTAGTTGATAGCAAATCTCATATTATGAGAGAGGAGATGAACATTTAGACTTCTCTTTTGCAAAAATTTCTTATTGCATGTGTCACAAACAAAAGGTTGTGAGAGAATTACTATTGGTTTCTCACCAGTAGTACTTCTCCATCGATGCATTGATTTTAATCTTAAATTGTCAAACTGGCTTCTTAAATGTTCATTTAGCCATATGAATCACAGCTTTATGATGCATCACAGTAGATCAGTTATGATCAAGACTGGTGAACATTGGTTCTTTCCTCAGCGAATGGTGAGATCTGTTTTTATTTATAATCCTTTATACTAATTATTTTAATGCGCATGTGTAGTTTCTCAATGCTTAAAATATAAATATATAAATTTTTCTCCAATTTTATTTATTTTTATATTTTAACTTAAAAAAAATTATAGTATTTATAATCCTTTTATATGCTTTAAATTAATGATTATTTCTTTTTCTACATTTATTATTTTAAATCATGAACATCTAAAGATATAAAATGTACTCTTATCTAACTGATTTTAGTATAAGTTAGACATCTATATTTGAAGCAATTTTCAGGTACATGCCTGACTAATACAAAAACTGTTATTGGTCTAATCCAGACCTGCCCATTATAAAAGCTAAAAGTTCAACCTGGCACATTTACTTTTCCACTTTATGAACTGGTCTGTGCAAAAATCAGTGAAATCAGACACGGCCCAACACAACTCTATTTTTGCAAAATATTGCAGATATTCTTAAATCATCATTATTCTACATCTGAAATTCTTTTTAGAAGATTTTGTATACATTTTTTTGCAAAAATTTAAACTATATCACTTTTCAGATTTTTATGTCCCTAAGTAATGGAAAATGGATTAACAATATTAATAATCACTCAGACAATTACACACAAAAAAGATTAAATAAAAATTCAATGTTGTTTTAAAAATTATAAAATATGCTTTAAAACATCTTAATCTTAAAAAGGATTGAGAATATGTGTTTCGAAGCATTTCTGCTAAAAAAATCTCAAATCCAACATCATGCCAAAATGTTTCTATTACTCTCTTTTTCTTGCTCTAGGACATAAAATATAAGATCTTTCAAACACTTAAAATTTTCAACTTTCTCTGCTCTGTGTTTATTTTTTATTTTTATTGTAACAAGAAATAATCAATCATCTAATCTTCTCATAACACCTCCCCAACGAAGGTGTTACAACTCACACACAGCACACAAAGTGTAAAGTTTACACTCTTTTATTTTTAACACTTTCCAACATAGATTAAAAGTGTTTTTGTATTCAGTTTGTCAGTCTGCATGTCTGTTTTTTCATACTCTAATTCTCATAAATATACTCTGTCAAGTAATTATTATATGTTATTGAGGTTTAGTATACAATGTTCTGTATTTAAAATTGAAGTGCATAGCATTTATAGCACATTTACAGAGATAGATGCAAAATAACTTCATTACATTGTGGTCTACAGGGAAAAAAATGTTTACGGTGCATTATATTGATTTTACGATATTTAAAAAATAATGAGATATTTTTTGCATAAAAATTTTAAATTAAAATAACTAACAAATATTAAAGTTTAAAAATCCGAATTTGATGGAATAATGTGCTTATGTCCTTACAGGTCGGCCGGGGGGAGGGGGGTACGAGGTTCCTGCATATGTACCAAATACTTGACAGTCAGGCGTTTTACATTTGAAAAACTGTCCAACTTTTATTAAAAAGCAGCAGAATGCACATAGCAAAGACGCAGGCAAAGACAATCGACACGGAGAGATTTAAGCAACCAATTCTCAAGTAATTCTTATTCTAATAAATATCCCTGCACATTATCAAGTTCTTCATTATTACTGCAGTTTTTGCTATCACATGAATCGTTGGTTTTGTTCCACACTTTTTTTCATTCAATTTTAACAAAAGTTAACTAAGGAATCTACAAGAAGGAAAAGGACAAAAATTGCTATTGCAAGAAAATAAAACTTTCTGTTGTATTTGAATTTAAGGCATCAAATATCTTTAAACTGTCATAAGTCCGTGAATGTTTAAAGATTGTTAATTATAAGTATTAGACTCACTTAAACGAAATGTTAATGGAATATTTTTAATATTTATTACTTTTATATCATAAATTGTTTTAAAATCATAAATTAGTCGTAAATCATAAATCTTCCATTTTGCGCAGAATAACACGCACGTAACACTTCGGCTGATAAGTTAGTGGTCTGGCACACAGATGTCGTTGTAATCGCCAAACCGATGCTTTTTTTAGTAAATGCTAAGCTTTAAAAAGTAGCAGAAGAAAAGTCACGACGATTCGCCATGTGAATAAAACGTTAGAGTGGTTTTAGTTGAACGACTTTGTTGATAAACAAAAAAATGGATAAACAAGAATTTCGTGCTTTGATAAAACATTGTTATTTGATGGAAAAAACACCGTTGAAACAAAAGCATGGCTTGATAAGCGTTACTCGGACACTGCACCAGGTAAATCAACCATTACTGACTGGTTTGCTGAATTTAAACGTGGTCGTACGGACACCAGTGATGCACTACGCTCTGGTCACCCAAAAGAGGTGGTTACTCCGGAAAACATAAAATAGTCCACAAAATCGTTTTGGGGAACCGTAAAGTGAGGTTGCTGGAGATATCCAAGGAACATGTAGGTTTTATTTTGAATGAACATTTGTCTATGAAGAAGCTGTGTTCAAAGTGGGTGCCGCGCCTGTTGACTTTTGGCCAAAAACAACAACGAGTCGATGATTCTGAGCACTGTTTGGAGCTTTTTCGTTATAAAGTTATGTTATTTATTTATTAAATTATTATTATTATTTATTTATTAAATTATTATTATTAAATTATTATTATTAAATTATTATTAATTATTAAAGTTATGTTATTTATTAAAGCTATAAAGTTATGTTAAAAAGTTGTGTTTTCTTTATTAGACCGGGAACTTATCAGCCCATGTGTTAATTTGAAGAAACCCAGAACGGTTTAAAAGGACAAAATTGACTGAAGTTTGATCATAGATTTTGAACTCTGTAATTAATTTAGATTATTACTTCTTTTGCATTTATTTATTTATGTTTTATGGGAAGAAAATAAATATTTGTTTAATTGTAAAAGTACATGTTTGTACAAGTTTTTTTGGTGCATGACCAATTATTCTTGCAAATTTCATTTTGCCACGATTTTGAAGACCAGGTTTCACTGTTTTGAGTCGTCAATTTTTGTATACAGCTTATTACATTACCTCTCTATTATACATAAAAAATAAACAAAAATTTGTGAAAAATTTAGAATTTTATAATAAAAGAGTTCAAAAGCCATAAAAATGGATCCTATTTTACGTTAATCGCTTGAAAATCAAATTGTTTTTTAGATATAGTTTGGAGAGAATTAAATTCCTGTATCTAAAAAAAAAAAAACATGTAAATCCGTTAACTTGTTCAAAAGTTATCGTGGCAAAACCGTTGAAAAACAGTTTTTGAAACTAAATGCATTAAAGTTTTTTACCTTTGCAAGTATTGCTGGTCTGCACAGCTGAAAATACGACTATCATTTTAAGAATTTTCTCATAGAACGATTAAAAATAATAACAATTACAATTTTTCATAATTTCAAACCTTTCTAGTCCCCTTAACAGCATGAGTTATTATTATTACATTTTATATACTTAAGAAATAGTGTTTTATCAAAATGACCTGTTATTGAAAAAAAAAACGTATTCTTTCAATAATAAAAAATAAATATTTTTAAAATTCGGACATTTTAAAAACTTGAAACACAGATAATTTTATCAATATTAGCAAAACGACCGAAATATTATGTTATTTTCGTATACATACATTTACTATACTTTACAATATAGTAAAAATTGTACGAAAATCTGGTTGGGCATTTTCACGAAATTATACACGCAATCTACAAAATAAAGGTTTTGAATAAAATGACGTTAAAAAGGAATATTTTCCATGCCGTATAAACTAAAGTTTGTTTTATCAACTTTTATTCTTACACAAAGTTCTGAATGCGGCATTAATTAAAATATTTCAAATCAAATAAATTTTTAATATGAGTTAATAAATTTTTTTCTATATTTTGGTAAATACTTTCAAAAAAGAAGGTCAGATGGTGGGTACGATAACTCATTGTAAATTTAACATAGAACAATGAATTTTTAAAAAAATGTTTTAGTTCAAAAGCTAGTAAAATACATAGTCGTTTCCAAAAAAATAATAATAAGATAAAGAAGAAAAAGAATTTCAGTGAAATGGTATTAATTCGACATCGAAAGTAAAATTTCAACCAAAAGTTTGCTTTTCTTGTGTATAAAAAGTACTTTACGCAACAAAATGTTTTTTTTTTTTGGAATTTTATATCTGCCAAAGTAGGTTATTCCTTAATTTATCTTATTGCTTCAATATACGTTTAGTTGTAGGCGGTTACATTTAATTGTATCATAATTTATGATTGAAATCGACCTATTTTTAGGACTGAGACAGAAGGACTTGGCTCTACTCTCTGCCCTATTATTCACTTCCCACCAACAATAAATAACCAGTTAGTTAAATCTTCTGACCTTCTTCTCATTATTAAGTACTTTTAACATTTGTGTTAGTCTGTCTCTCAAAAAATGGTAAAGAAAAAGACAGAATTTTTTATTACAAAAAGAAAGAATCTTGTTCATCATCTATTTAAAGCTTTTTGCTGTCTAAATTTCCAAGGTTTTATTCACATTTCTAGATGAGATTTGATTACATATAAGATATTAAAGGAAAAATCAGTCATTCACAACACTTTGGCAAAATATATCTTGCTTGATTAACCAACATATAAAATTATTTAAAAAATCAAAAATATGAAATATTGTTTTACAGTTTACTTAGTTTACTAACTTAAGATGAAAAAAATAATCTAAGCCTACACGTCAGAGAACGCATGAAATACAATCTTGAATCTGTAGAAAAAATATACCACCTAGGTTGCTCCAGGGAAAATAAAGTTCAGGCCTGGCCACAGTTAAATGAAAGAATTAAAATCCCAAGCTCAGGATTCAGGGCAGGCTGTAACTGTGTAGGCCTCTAATATATATTATCAATTTCACTGCTCCACCCTCCTTGGACAAATTCTGTCAGGAAAAGAGGGGATCAGTTTGTCAATTACTTGACATTTGAGTTAAAGAGGTGAGAGTACCAAGAGGCCGTGTGTGTGTGTGCCTTCTCCCTCCTTAAATTTTTAATTTTTGAATTCATCTGAAATGTATATTCTTTTATTTGTGCAATGTTCCTTAATATTTTATTATGTAATTTTGTTTGATTTTTATCTACAATTAATACGCGTATTTCCTTCCTAAATGAAATCTTTTTAGGGTGTGACCATAAGACATTCTTTTTATATCCATTTAAATAGTGATTGTTTTTTATGTATATATACACTTTTTCAATCTTAACTATCTCAGAGCATAAATTTTACTCTAATTGTATTGATTTTTTAATTTTAATTTCATAAAAGGGAAGTATTTACTAAAGGCATGCACATTACATTTCAGTACATTAGTATTGTGTATTTTGTAGAAGGTAACCATGTAATAATCCTTTTACATCCTTTACCTTTACCCCATCCTTTTACATTTTACATTAATATTAATGTTTTTATAGAAATACTTTTTTCTCAAACATAAATATTTTGCTATAATTTTCCAGCTAATACTTTACTGTAATTTTCTGGCTATAAATTGCAATAATCCTCTTCTTTTGTAATTGTATAAAATGAAGTATTTAAAAATTTACACTACATTCAGCGTATTAATATCGATTATTGTGTAGAACAATCCGTATAAAAAAGGAAGCAGAATCAATTTGAAAATTATAAGTCTTAGATGCTGACAAGGATAAGTCCTACCCCCTTTTTATTTCTACTTTGTAACTAATTTGAAGTGAATATTTTATATTTTTATCTCTTAGAATATAGAGTAATGCTTCTAATTTTTTTATTTATTTCGTTTTCATGTTTTTGCAAATTATGATAATCCTTTGACATCCTTTATATTTACGATTAACAGTGTTGAATTCCGACATTTATGTATGAGAGGGAAATTTGGAGATCTCGCAGTGACAGTATAGAGTTTCGGATGGTGAAGGAAAATAGTTTTCAATTTCAATATGTTACCAAACACCAATTCTCAAACTTTCTGTGAGACGGTAGTGCATTTCAATGCTCTGGGGAAAGAATTCTTCTGAACTGATCACTGCTTAGAAATCTGGTGTTTTGTAGAGTAATTGCTTGAAAAGAAAACAAAGGGGGGAGTAAGTCTGCATGCTATTTGAGATGAATCATGGACGTTAAAGCGGAGGAACCCCTCCACCAATTTTCTACTTTTAAAAATATTTTCTTTATCTTTCAGGATTTACAAAAATATATTGCACAAGTGACTTTAAAAGATTAAACATTAAAAAAAATCGTTATAATTTAAAATAAATGCATTCTTAAAAAAAAACAATGACTTAACACAAGATTGCCCCCTCCCACAACAACAAAATAAATCTTGCCTCTCCTGGAAGAATTTCAGTCTGTCGACATTGAGTTTCAAGACATTTAACATATGCGTTTCAAGTTATAATTTTGCCTTTTTCAGGAGAAAACTAGACTGTGTGGAACAAAGATTTTCTCCCTCATGGCATTAAAATATTAGATATGATTATAGTAAAAAGAGTGTCAATAAAAAATCTGTAAATTGCATTACTAATTTGGAATGAAGGAACTTTGAATGGAATTTTCTTGCATTTCTCTCTTTCTATTGGAAAGAAATCATTCCAGTTGTAAGTTAGCTATATTGTCTGAAAAATTCAGCTATTAGAGATCTTTTGAAAAATAAGGGCTCTAATTGTTCAACAATCTTTTTTCATTACTACCTCTTGCATTTGTTTTCCTGCTGTCTCAAAAATGAATTGTGTCCCATGAGCATGAATTAACAGATGACTGTTCAAATGACACTTTTGTGAAAATTTCTTGCTACATATCTCACAAACAAAAGGTTTCTCACCAGTATGAATTAAAAGATGCTTGTTTAAACTACTTTTTTGAGTGAATTTCTTGTTGCATATCTCACACACACAATGATTTTCTCTCTCACCAGCATGAATTAACAGATGTTTGTTTAAATTGCTTTTCTGAGAGAATTTCTTGCTACATACTTTACACATAAAAGGTTTCTCACCAGAATGAATTAATAGATGATCGCTGAAATGGCCCTTTCGAGTGAATTTTTTGTTGCACACCTCACACACAAAAAGTTTATAACCAGTATGAATTAACAGATGTGTTCTTAAACTGCTCTTACGCGAGAATTTCTTGTTGCATACCTCACACACAAACGGTGTTTCACCAGTATGAATTAACAGATGCTTGCTTAAACAACTCTTTTGAGAGAATGTCTTGTTGCATATCTCACACTCAAAAGGTTTCTCACCCATATGCGTTAACAGATGTCTGTTTAAATCACCCTTACGAGAGAATTTCTTGCTGCACTCCTCACACACAAAAGGTTTCTTACCAGTATGAATTATCAGATGTGTTCTTAAACTGCTATTACACGAGAATTTCTTATGGCATATTTCACACACAAAAGGTTTCTCTCCAGTATGACTTATTAGATGACTGTTTAACTCACCTTTTTGTGAAAATTTTTTGCTACATATCTCACACACAAACGGTTTTTCACCAGTATGACAGCGAAGATGAACATTTAAATTAACCTTTTGAGAAAATCCTTTGCTGCATACTTCACAAATGAACAATTTTGTTTGCTGGGAGTATGATGGTTTTTCTACAAAATTCTCCTGCAAAGAAATGTCTCTCTGCATACTTCACAATTTAAAGATTGTTTTCAGTGATATGATGTGTATCTACATTTACGATCTTATACATCTGCAATAAATATTTATATTAATATATAACTTTTTATGATTAAGTAAAAAATTATTTAAGAGAATATAAACTTCTCATAAAAATTTAAATAAATACAGAGTACTTAAATTCATATTTAATACTTGGAAATTATTCCAGAGAAAATTTCTCACGCCTTGCATTCATATATTCAAATTTTAATTGCTTAATAGGCGTATAGCCAACATAGTCCCGGCTTGGGTACTTTTTTACTATGTTGGCTATACGCCTATTAAGCAATTAAAATTTGAATACAGAATACTCAATTCAAATAAATTTTGTAACAGTATTAATAGCTAACATTAATTCCTAATTTCCTGTTATTCACGGAACCAGGTGTATGTCAGAAAATTATCAGATGCATTTCATAGCTGTACAAAGATTAAGTTATAAATAATAAATTAATAGAACAACTACTATCATAAATTAAAATGAATAACTTATCATAAAGAAAATATTATAAATAAAAATTAATGCAAATTTAAGAAGAAAATTATAAAATTACTTTTCTTCTACAAAAATAATGATAAATTTTACAAGCAATGCAGAGAAAAGAAGTTATATTTGTGGCAAGAGGAATTCTGATATTCAGATTTGTTTAGTTGGAATTTCTTCAGATTTCTGAAATTTTTTCGATCGAATATCAATGTTATTCATGAGATCGTGGAGACCTTGGCCAAGGCAGGTGAATGTGATGTCTCGGTGCCTTCTGCACCCCTCACATTTTTGGAGACTTACTCAAGAATATTAAGCAAGGTATTGTAAGAATTTGTCTACATGCAGCATAAAATATCTTTTTAAGAGTAGGATTTATAAAATTTACTATGAAAATAAACCTGGAGCAACTAATTATTACAATTACTTTAAAACTTTACAAAAGACACAAAGGGTGATCACAAATTTCGTATGTTAAAATTCACCGATATTTCCAGTTCTACATTGAAACAAAGACATTTTCACAATACGACTCTGATAAGCAATCATTATTTATGGTTGATATAAAAAAAATCAGACTGAATGATATTTAAATGGGAATCATATAAATAACATAAATAATTTCATTTTTCTATGAAGTTATACTTTAAAAGTCAATTTATTACTAGATGGAACCCATCAATATTTGACGGCAAAGAACTTGATAATACCATAAAAATAAAATTCATAGCTGCTTTAAAATGTTTGAAACTTTTGCAGAATAATTCAAATAAATAAATCTGACACATTTAGCGTTGTTGTGCCAGTAAATAGAAAACCATGGCACAACAGTGATAAATCATACACAATTGTCATTATACGATGTCAGTTAATGCAAAGTGCATTTATATACACTACACACTTTTCCATCTACTGATTCACTTACCATTTTGTCATTATAGTGCATCTAAATAGTTTGTGATAAAGTAAAAAATTAGCATTTGCCACTCAGCGAGTAATACTGAAAATTTGGCGATTGAATTTATTGCCAAACTTAATAGTCACACTCGCCAATTGCAACGATTGAAAGGAAAATGAGATTTTTTTCTGCTGTAGCTTGATAAACTTCATGGTGGAGGGATGGACACGGGAGATGTTTAATATGATTAAGCGTTCACAGATATTTCTATCGATATATCACATGAGGGGTGTCAACAAAATTTAGAAAAGTGCACCCCTTCGAGGGAAGTGGCGGTATGGACCCCGGAGATGCATAACATGAATAAGTGGTCACAGACCTTTCCAATGCTATATAACATGAGGGTTGTGTGCAAAATTTAGTAAAGTATCCCTTGGGGGGAGGCACAAAGAGGTGAGATGGACATCAGAGATGCACAATATGATTAAGTAGTCACAGACCTTTCCAACAATATATGACATGAGGGGTGTCAACAAAATTTAGAAAAGTGCCCCCCTTGGGGGGTGTGGCGGGATGGACCCCGAAGATGCATAACATGAATGAGCAGTATCCACCCTTCCAACAATATGTAACATGAGGGATGAGGGGTGTGTGCAAAATTGAGAAAAGTACCCCCCATGGAGGAGGCAAAATGGGGGAGGGACACCGGAGATGCATAATATGATTAACTGGTCAAAGATCTTTCCTATAACATGAGGTGTGTGTGCAAAATTTAGAAAAGTACCCCCTGGGGGAGTTGGGGGGGGGGGCAAATTGAGGTGATGGACACCGGACATGCATAATATGATTCAGCGGTCTCAGACCTTTTCAACAATATGTCACATAAGGGGTATCGGCAAAATTTAGAAAAATTCCCTCCTTGGGGGGCAAAGTAGGAGGGGACACTGGAGATGCATAATATGATTAAGTGGTCACAGACCTTTCCAATGATATATAACATAAGGGGTGAGTGCAAAATTTAGAAAAGTGCCCCACTTGGGGGGACCCCACAGATGCATAACATGAAAAAGCTGTCACAGACCTTTCGAACGAGATGAGTGATGTCGGCAAAATTTAGAAAAGTCCTTGCTCTGTGTGTGCAAAACATGCTCCCCATAATTTTTGACATGGCATCATTTTTAAATTTTGTTCATGCCCGTCCCCCTCCTGCAAAAATATTAGAAATATACAATTGTTTCTTAATTACATCAACTGTCTTGATCCGATAAGTTACATGTTTAAAATAATGTACGAAAGTGATGAAATTAATTAAAAATTGTTTCTCAACTAATCACCCTAGCTTAAAAAAATTACATATTATGAGTTTCATCGATCAAGCAGTTAAATATCACAATTTTATGTAAAACAGGCATATAAAAATCACGAATTTATCAAGCGGGCACGTAAAAATCACAAATTCGTCAAGTGGGTATGTAAAAATCCTGAATTCGTCAAATGGGCATATAAAAATTCTGAATTTTGTCAAATGGATGCATAAAAATGACTAATTAAGTCGATTAGTCACAGAAAAAACGTCAAGTGGCAAACATTAACCTTCTCACCATCGTGAACTGATATATCCGTTCACTATGCTGAGGTTTCACTGCAATAGAAGCATTGTTTAAATTTATATAATTCTACAAATATGATGCAATTTTAAAATATCGAGTAATGATTAATAGTGTCAAGGAATATACTCATATACATAATTAAGTTTTTTATACCAAGTTTGAAAATTCATCTATTTTTGACATTAAAAAAAATAACAGAAAAAATATTACTAATTTGTTCATTTACTCGGCGGTCAGATGATTAGGTAAAGTCCGGACTCGCCGAAGCAGTAATTCGTCTCTATAAATCAAATACTTCCGGTAGGAAAATACCTGATGAAAGTTCCTGAAAGAGACTCTTTTTTTTATCCTAAAAAAACCAAGCTGGCCATTTTGATTCTCCTCTAAACTAATTCCGTCGGGACACTCCAAACTTCCTCCAAAACTGTAATCGATTAGTTGAATAATTGTCATTAGGGGGTAACTTTACTTGATACGTATAATGTTTCAAATCACCGAAGTACCAATCTATCTTTCTCCGCGTATATATTCAATCTATATTCTCACATTACCTTTTTTCCTGTTGAAAATTTTTCGGATGCATCTTTTACGTCTTTATTGTTTTTGAAATAAAATACAATTCAGATTTTTATTACATATACATATAAATATTTATCACATATATACGTATGGACATATGTGAATACATATTCGTTCCGTAGTCTTTTATTTATTCATTTATTTATGTATTTTTTTATTATTAAATGCTTAAAATTGCAGCCATAACTATATGCGAATGATTTGGAATCAAACAGCGATTTTAAGTTATTGATAAATTTATTACATATTGAGTTATAATCGATTGAAAATAGACTTTGACACTATTTTATCGAAGGTAATTTCTTGTCTTTATAGAGAAAAAATATATACTGGATTTCTTGATATCCAAATAAGAATTTCTACTAATTTCGTAAATTTACGAATAAATATAACTTTTTTGATTGTATTAAGGTGTTTTACAAATAATTTATTATTTTTGGAGAATCGTAAAACTGGATAAAAAAAGGAAACTTCTTCAAACATTTTCTTCCCCCCCCCTCAAATGAAAAGAAACAGTAAATAAAATTCAGCGGTTTGGATTAGAATTCTCAACTGCGTCGGGTTACCCGCACCTGACCGAACTCGCGGTTCGGGTCGGGTTGTCGCTACATATTTTCGTCGCGGGTTGGGTCCGGGTTTGGGTTGACTTTCATTGTTTCGAGTTCGGGCCGTTTTCGGATTTTGACTCTTGCGAGTTGGGTTCGGGTTGACGAGATTTTTCAAAGTAATTTTCACGATATTTTATCAGGTTAAAAATCTATATACAATAAGACCTCCATAATGGAAACTACCGAAAAGCGGACACCTTTATTCAACGAATACTTTTTCAATTCCTAAATACTCGTACGCTTAAATATATCTCTGATTAGTGGGCACTTCCTAATCTACACACACATGTGCGAGTGTATGTGTGCATAAATTATCACAAATACGATACATGTATTTTTGTTTGTTTGATAGACGAATTGTTGGTAATAATTTTCATATTCCGAGAAGAATAAATGGTTCTTAAAGAAGGAATAATTTGTGATAACATTTTTTTTATAAAGTACTCTCATGCAGTAAATTAAATATATGCTTATTCAGAGTGAAATAGGTATTTATTTTCATCTGAAACATAATTCTGCTGAAACTTTTTGTGAAAAGCCCAACAATCCAACTTGCAAAAAAACTTACTATGACACGCAAGAATTATTCTTGGGTGAAACCCAAGAATAATTCCTACCCACAGAAAGAAAATTAAAGTCATCCTGACCCAAAAAAGAAAGTTAGGGATAACCCGCCACAATGCAGAACTTTATTCAACGATGCCGAAGTTTCTATTCAGAGGTTTTACTATAATTGAATATTAAAAATATAGATTAGTCCATTTTATTGTATAAAACATAAAATTAGTATTAGAGATATAATTGTAGATTACTTTTCATTGCATTAAAACATGATTTACTTTCATTTTATGTCGGGTTCGGGTCGGATTGCCGGGTGAAGTATTTCGTGTTTGGGTCGAGTACGACCCGAATCTCCTCCCTCCCCCCAAATTTTGCGAATTATTGAACATAGGAATCTTCCCGATCTTCTGATTACATTTTTATAACTTTAATATTCTATCAAATAAGTCATATGCACCTAAATATGCTGAAATTTAAACTTATTTCATACTAATGCTTTCTACGTTGTGCTTTCTTGTAATACACATTTATTTTACATGACAAAATTAAGCATTAATACAATTATATATTTTTAGTCATTATTTTTTAGGAAACCTTGATGTCTCAAGCAAGCCTGATTTTCCCTTATTTTCCTCTTTCGTTCAAGATAATGGGATTTGTTGTGTTAAAGAGCCTTTAAATATATCTTATTATGTATTTTACTTAGAAGTAAATATTTACATTCAACAGAATTTTTATTTAAAATTTTAAAAAAAAGATATAAACGTTTTTTTATTAAGCAATCTCTTGTTGCGATTTTATTTATACAAACTCCCACCAATAATAGATTTTGGATACATTGACCACGAAGTAAATTTTTAAAGCGAAAATCAGTTCACTGAACTGATTCACTGAACTGATCAGTAATATTTTCTTCTTGACCTAAACAATACTTTAAAATTATAAACTAATTCTTCTTCAAGACAGTATCACCCGATTGACTAACTATTTTGTATAAATCTCAGTATCTGAGCTTAATTTTTAAAAAAATTGCGATTTTTTTTTTTCAAAGACAAAGTAAGCAACATTTTCGGCCTTTAAATTCAGTAAGTAACAAAAAAAGATACACCGGTGTTACTAAAATGCTGTAACTGGCACCCAATTTTTGAATATCATTTTATCATTTTATTCAATTTCATATCTTGCGTATTCTTTTTCGAATTGTTAAAGCATAATCTTCCCAATCGAGAAAATTTTCTTTTAATATGACCAAATACTTTAAGAGCATCTTATGTTACTAATTGCTGTAAATAATCCCATTAAAAAAGGGGAAAAAAAGAGAGAGAGAAAACATTTTATGCTAAATGTTGAATATTTTTTATCTATATTATTTTCTGTCAGTTGTATCATGTAGTGTGCATATGTTTATACGCGTTGACAATGTTTTAAGATAGCTCTTTAGGGAACCCGATAGGTTCATTAATGCATGTTAAATTTCATACTAATATACATACAAGCATGACCTTAGACTTACTATATATCATGTTGGTTGTAGGAAAACTATTATTTTAACCCTAAAAATGGAAAATTAAATTACAAAAAAGGGGAGAAACATTGTATAAGAATTGTTCTTTTAAAAAAAGGAGGGGCAGGAACCAGCTGATTTATACCACGGTTGATTTAACACAATACTTGTATCGAGCATAATAATTAGCAGCATATGAATTAAAATACAAATGTTATGCTGGATTATGATTATATTGAAAAATTACTCTTTGCAATACTATTAGTATGGGCGAAACAATTTTGGTAATACCATATTTGTGCAGCGATATATCAATGATATGTTATTAAAAGATGAAAATTTGTCTTTATTTTAATGATAATTTATAAATCTGAATGAATCGAATTAGTAAAGCAATAAAATTTCAAGATTTTAATCTTATCATATACGATGATTCCTTGAAATAAAACGTGTGATTAAAATAAAAATTTTCCATTTAAAACAAATATCTTCAGATCAAAATTTGTGTGTATTTCTAAATATTAAACTGATTAAAAAGTGCTCGCATTATATGAGAAATTACAGTTTGAGTTTTATTTAGACGTAATTAGTACAAAACTGTTTCGTGCCATTTTCTGAGTGCGCTGTACCAATTTACTATTAGACAATTCTAATTTTCATTCACTTGATATTTTTCTTTCTCTGAAATGCGAATTAGAAAGTTTCTATAACACTTAAGGTGTTTTTTTAAATATTTTCCTTCACTCAGTAACTCAAAACATATATTCACCGACTCATTTTATGCATAAATGTAAGGAATTTTCAGGCATGACTATTGGGGTAATTTGAAATCGAACAGTATTTTACATTTTCTATAATTGTATATCATATTGAGTTCTAATTAATAGCTGTCTCAAAACAACATTTCCCGGGTTGTAGAATCCAGAAACTCGGCTTAAAACGCCAATTTGGACGGCATATTCTGAATGGTATTTTGTCTTAATATGAAAAATGCTTTCCGATTCCTCAGTCCATGAAGAAGAATAACTGCTTATTTTGTGCATGAACAATAACTTTGTGAATATGTCAAAAAGAAGCCAGTTTGAATTTCAATGCTTCAGTAATTTTTAATTTTTTTTAAATAATTTGTTTCCTATAAAATATGTTTTCTCTCTCTCCTCTCTTTTAATAACCTTAGAAAAGTGAAAATATTGCAATAAAATATTGAAGAGACTTATCTAGCTTCATGAGAAATTAAATACAGACAAGCTCCAAGAAGATACAAGACAAGTTCTAGAAATTGCCATTTTTCGTGCCAAAACAGCAGGAACGTGCACTGGACATTGAATATGGCTAGTATTATGTTGTACCACTAGTTTAATTACTGTACTTTTCGCGCATTTTTCTGGATGTTGTGTTTTAAATAATGCGAGGCTAATTTCATATTTTAGTACAATATTTTCACTGCTATTAACAGTTTAATAGACTTTTATCCAATTACTTTATTATTAAACATTTTTCTGTAAATTTCCTATATATATATATATATATATATATATATATATATATATATATATAAGAGGTATGAGTTTAGTAATTCGGAAACTTTTTCCTTACTCATTTTCTACATTATTTATATTTACTGTAATTGTTGCAAAATGAAATTTCGTCAGCAACTGCGCATTTATTTTCCATTGTAGAATTAAAAAATCATTGGCCACCGGTCAATTTCTGACGAACCCCCCTATATGTAGGTAGATGATAGATATCATTTAGATAGAACATCACGATTTGCTTCGAAATTGTGTACTTTTAATTTATTTTATGCCATGTTTTATTGGTATGTGATATAATATAAATGATAAATTTTACTAAAATGTTTACTTGAAAACAAGCACTAATTTAAACTTCTCACAAAGTAGACACTCATAATAAAAACTGCTATTTAAAAAATATATATATATCGTTAATTATCTTATTAGTTATGTATAAAATCTTCACTTAGCTTCAAAATAATCATTTCATAAATATAGTACATCTTATTAGTTATGTATAAATCTTCACTTAGCTTCAAAATAATCATTTCATAAATATAGTACATATCAAATAGACATTTCCAATACTGCTTATTTAGTTTTGTTTTTTACTTATTCGAAAGAGAAAATTTTCATAAATTAATAGTAAACCTCCACGCTCACTTTTCATATAACTAATTTCAGACATTATTTTTATAAGAAAGGCGTACTGCACTTGAGGATTACAGTGGAATAACTGACTGTAAGCATTTTGGGTATACTGAAGAAGGGGAATTTCAAGAATTTTTATCAGTTTGTGAGTATTAAGTATAATTAATGAAAAAAAAAACAGCTCCTCCTTCACATTCTAAATGGTTTCAGAACTGCCATATGTCACACCTGTTTGTAGCTAGCGACCAGATGTTTAACAGAAAAATTATAACTACTCCGACAGTGGGAAAATTGTAAAGAGTACGAAAATCCTTAAGGTATTTAAAATATTGTACAGTACGTGCCGTTACTTTTAAAAGAAAAAAGCATTTATACATGAAACAAGTCAAATGAAAGAAATTACGTCATATTTGCTTTCTAGTAAAATTAGCCACTTAACAGAATAAAATTGATTTTTACATAAATATTTATTTATAAATAATAAATATATAGTATATGAATAAATATATTTAAATAACAGATTGAACGGTTTATTTTTATTTTTATTTATTTTTTTCAGACTACGCAGGATGCTGTAACCAAAAGACAAAGAAAAATCATGCAGCCCATCCCGGAAGATTTTTAATTCAGTTGAAAAATATATTTTAACTATTACCACCCATAGGCAGTACAGTATTTGAATTTAGTTATGCAACCATTATGTTTTTATGTAGAACGTTATGGTATGCTAAAACTTAATTCATCGATAAAATTAAAAGTGCATAACACAGTTTAAAATTGACTTCCAACAATTTTCAACTGTAATGCATTCGAAATATTTTGTGCAGTCCTGCATATGATCTTTAGACATTAATATATTTCACAGAATATGATAACATATATTTCAACTGTAACATTGATAACATAACTATAATCGCACTTACACTAATATTTCTATGCTATTATTAAAATGTAAATTGCTTATTTTAATTAATAAGTATATGCAAATTTTCTAATATGTATTTATTGAATAGTGATTGGTATAAAATAAATCGAAAGTATTTTGCGCATGCATTTATTTCTATTTAGGCTGCATCAAGTGATGAAATATATAAACAAATTTGCTAGCCGCGCTGCTTGTAGAAAAAACCTACGTAATACATTGTATTATGTAGTACATTCTACGTAATACCTTGTACATACCTTTTACATACATTGCATGTAATACCTTGTACATACATTTTACATACATTGTAAGTAACCCCTTGTATTACGTGAGTCGCGCTTGTATACCATGTGATTTGCAATGTAAATATCACATTAATAATGTCCATAAGAAACTCGTTTTAAATATATGATGTAATTTTCACCATTAAGTGCGTTTCGCGTGCAAAAATCTAATTAATGTTTTTTTTACTTCTTTTCTTTTAAGATTCGCGTGTAAATATATTATTTAATTTAAATGTTTGGGAATATCAGTATATGAAAATTTTAAATATGAAATAATTTTCACCATTAAAAGTTTTTCGCGTACAATAATTTAATTATTTTAGGCATTTTTCATATGACGATATTCAATATTTCGGTACTTTACATATGACGTAATTGTCCCCATTAAATGCGATTCGCGCGTAATAATTTAATTATTTTGAGATTTTCTTACTTTTTTTAATATTCACGTGTAAATGCAATTTGTACGACGTTTTCCATATTTCCTGCTTTTTACACGTGATCATTTTATTATTAGTTTAAAGTTTCCTTTCTTTTTTTAATAATTACGTGTAAATACATTTTTTATTTGAGAGGAAATATAATTCTTTGCACAGTTTTACAAATTGGCAACAACATACAAAAAAGACCTTTTCTAAATATGAAAAAAAATATCTTGAAATAATGAAAATTTGAATAAAAAATTGAAAAAAAAAGAGCTCTAAAGAATTAAATTTAAAAAATAAGCGCAGTTTGCACACAGCTACACTCAAAAACGACGTTTTCAAAACTGAGCAAAAAGTACTCAAATCTGAGTATGTTACATAGTCAAAATAGCTTTGAATCAAAATGACTCAAGTTTGAAACATGTATATACTCATTTCTGCAAACATGCACACACTTAAGAATAAAACATAATGTACTCATATTTGAGTATGTCCATGTTTCAAAAATGAATATAAATTGACATCTATGTCTTTAGTTTTTAATATTTCCATGTTTCAAAAATGTGTTTGAACTGATTCTAATCATTTTTGAGTATATCCATGTTTCAAAAATGAGTATAAACTGACCTCTATGTTTTCAGTTTTGAATATGTCCATATTTAAATATTCTGAGTATTTCTGGTATTTCAGAATTGAAATCATTGGGTCTTCCTATTTGAAACAAAAAGTTTCATAACAAAATGAAAACATCGATTTGCTCAGATTTGAAAGTGTCATTTTTCTCAGTTTAGCTTGAGAAGTATATCCCTACAAAAAAATAAAGATAAAAATAAAATATATTTTTATGCATTGTTTTGTTCTAAAAAACTTTTTTAATGGAACGATTCTGGCCGACTTTAATATTAAAAATCTCTTTAAATAATTCTTCGATTTAAAAGCTGTCTATTTCAGCGTGTTTATCAAAGATTTCTCTATAATAATGCTATATAATTATTGTTAGTATAATTATTATTATTATAGTTATTATTATTATTATTTTCATCAATGCATTAAACATGCGAGATAAAACATTTCTTAATTATTTTAGCAAAGAAGATTGTTGCAAATTCCTCATTAATTGTCAGAAAACTATACCAATTTTTGACTTCTCTTTCAGACACATATAAAATACAAGCATTAAGGTTAAAAAAAATTCTACTTATATAAAATAAGGGTGTTTTTAACGTAAAAAGACCACTTTGCTGAAGAAATATAATTTCATGTAATTTTCCAAGTTGAACTGACAAGAAAGATAATAAACAAGAAAGGATTTATCTTAATGGTTTAGTTTATTGCTTTTCTTACTTAATGGTTAGAGAAGTGTCATCTTGAAATTAATAGTCACCTCGAACATCTTTGGACAAAATCTTGTAATTAGTGGCCTAATCGTTTTTGAGGGGAAGATATTTTTTCTGAAAAGGGTTCGGAAATGTCCCATTTTTGAAGTTCAGTTTTTCGCGTTTCTTCAAACATGTTTTAACTTCCTTCCCTGTCATCTCCATTCGCTTGTAGGGGCTGTGAGGAAACAACAGGGTATCTGGGGGATTTGTTCGGCGAAAGAGGACAGAATCGATGATTAAGTAAATATGAGGGAGATATAAATAGATTAGGAGAATTTTACCCTATGGCATCTTCCTTGCAAACTTGAGCCTAACGCCGAAGTGGCCGCATGTGGCGCTGCGATCTTTAGCTGAGTCAAAATAACATTGTTTGCTATAGGAGTGCGTTATTATTTATTTAATAAAATATTAATTTTACATTATATTTTAATATGGCTCGGAACTGTTTTGTATATGGATGTGACACAGGTTATAAGAAAGTCGAAAGACAGAATAAAGAACTGGGTATAAGAAATCCATCGTTGTTTCCGTGAGCATATCTCGTCTAGCACAGTAAAAAATGCCAAAAATTTAGTTCAGATAGGAAACACAATTAAAAATTATCTTTTCACCAATTCAAAAAATGAATCCACCCCTTCCAGGAAAAAAGAAAAAGGGAGGGGGGGGGAGTGCAACAGATAAATTAACTGAATAAAATGGATGGCCTTTGTGCTTCTTTTTGAAATTATATATAAATATAGTTTTTTTTTTTTTTTTTTTTTTTTAATCTAAGGTAAATGCTGTGATTTTTAAATGTTTGTAGCCGAGTAATTCTTGAAATTATATTTTTTGTATTTTTTTTTGTTAAACAAATGTTTGTTAATTATTTCTGTTAAATAATGATTGTTCCTTAAATAAAGATATGTAATTTTTCTTGTGTAATCTTTATTTAAATATACACATATAGGCACAAAAGTTTTTTAATTTATCAAAATATCTTGATCATATGCAATAAATACATAGACATCAAATTATTTTTTGATTTGGGAAAAAAAAAAAAATTCTTTCAAATAGGAAGTTATTGACAGCAAGTCTTGAATGTAGAAAATGATTCATATTATACATGTGTATTAATTTACAGAAAAAACTAGTTGTATTTGAATTTATATTACATTAAATATAAGAATAAAATTACTATAATCCAGTAGTATAGGAAACACTATTTTCTTTTCTAGGGTCCCCTTTCCTGTATTGTCACAAAAATTTGAGCATTTCCGATGCCTCAAAGGGGTGGTGAGTGGTGATGGGAGTATGTAAATAAATATTTAGATAAATATATTTATTATTATCCTACTATAATAGTATAAAATATTATCTCTAATGAAAATTACATGCTAAATTTGGGGGCCTAGGGCCCAATTGCTACAAATTTCAAATTTACTTTACATTTGTAGTAGGCATAAATATTTTTTAAATCTAGAGTTTGAGTACAATAAAATTAATCCTATCAAAATTTACCTTATTCCAATACTTGTTTTGAATAGGAATTGATATTTTTTGCTCATTTTAAATAATACAGCTGGGAAGAAAATATATATAATTTTTAGTTATTTGCAGTTTGTAAAATTTAGTATGAATATTTAACAAATTCTTAAACTAAATAGTCCTGATTTTCATATTTTATTTATTTTAAAAAATAAATAAAAGCATATAAAAACATCATCATTTGTTTTAATTAGAAAAAAAAAGTTATTCTATAAAATATTTACGAGAATTACGTGATAAATCCCGGATATCGAAGTACAATAAAATTTAAAAGAAAAAAAAGATATATTTGAGTTCCAGGCTTGTTTTGAATAAGAATTAATATTTTTTGTTCCTTTTTAATATTACAGTGAAAATATATATTATTTGCAGTTTGTAAAATTTAATAATATTTTACAAACTCTTAAAATAGTTCGTTTTCTGTTTTATTAATTAAAAAACATCAAATAATTTCTTTTAAAATGCAGCTTGAGAAAAAAAAAAAAAAGTTTTCGATTTGCTGAACTTCGATTGCTGACACAGATGGCGCTCCGGCCAGTACACGAGATTTCGCGCATTACCAAACTTCATTTCGGAGTCAAAAACCTAACACAGCGTTCCCCTACCTGAGGTATTCTATTACCATGGTAAATATTAATGATTAGCGGAACTGGTTCTATCTATGAAGTATGTTATTTCACCCAAAAACCCCTAACAAAAAATAATTATGAATAATAAGTAATCGTCTTTAAATATACAAAAAGCAATGTGATTAATGGCCAGGTTTTTTTTATATACAAAAGAAAAACCAAAATAACCTCATTCATTTCCCTTGAAGTCAGAAATAGTTTTTTTTTTCGCATTCTTGGGCAAAGCACGAAATCAATAAAATCACCAATTTGTGACAAATTATGAGTTTCATGTGAATCGCCAAAGAACGGACATGCAATCTGGTATAAAATGAATGTAATAAATCAAAATATTCAAGATTTGTATACATACAAACAATACAATGTAAATATTTCTTAAATATTACCTGGTAGCAGAAACAGTGCAGCACGCCAGCTGGTGCTGCAGATTATTTTAGACACTGCAGATCAATTTCACAGCTTAAAAAGAAATGCTGGGCTTATAAAAGTTGTTAAAATTTAGTGTGTCTCTAGATTTATTGTATATTAAGAAAATAACAGAAAAAACATTACAAATTTGCCCATTTGCTCGGCGTTCAGAGGATTAAGTAAATATTAATGATTAGCGGAACTGGTTCTATCTATGAAGCATATTATTTTGCCCAAAAACCCCCAACAAAAAAATAATTATAAAGAATAAGTAATCATCTTTAAATATACAAAAAACAATGTGATTAATGGCCAGTTTTTTTATATGTATAACATTTTTTATATACAAAAGAAAAACAAAAATAACCCCATTCATTTCACCTGAAGTCAAAAATAGTTTTTTTTCGCATTCATGGGCAAAGCACGAAATCAATAAAATCACCAATTTGGGACAAATTATGAGTTTCATATAAATCGGCCAAGAACGGACATGTAATCTGGTATAAAATGAATGTAATAAATCAAAACATTCAAGATTTGTATACATACAAACAATACAATATAAATATTTCTTAAATATTAACCTGGTAGTAGAAACAGTGCAGCACGGCAGCAGGCGCTACAGATTAATTTCGCAGCTTAAAAAGAAATGGTGGGCTTATAAAAGTTGTTAAAATTCAATGTGTCTCTAGATTTATTGTATATTCTTATTATATTGCAAATCAAAACATTCAAGATTAATGAAAACATTCAGTGAAGTGTGAAGCATCATGTATGTATAATAAGAATTACGTGAATTATTTATTGCACTATAGAAACAGAAGGTAAAAGGCAATTTCCATCTAGATTGATTTGGATTTGGCGAAACGCTAGAATCGAAATAGACACTTAGATATTTATGCTTAACATTAAATGAGCCTAAATTCAGTTTCGACACCTAGGGATTTATACAAATTATATAATAAATAAAATAAATACCTTCAAAACACAGATCAGCATGCATTAAGCCATGTATATAGCGATATATGTTTTGTCAATCCAAATCTGTTCCTGGAGAGTAACAGCCCTCAGTTTATTGGCTGAATGCTGACGCATGCATATTGAACACAATTTTTCGGGAGTTCTGTTTCTGGATAGTAACCGGACCTCAGCTGATTGGCTGAATTCAGACACATGCGTGTAAAACCCAACTCTGCACGAGTTGACAGAAAACATGTTTAGCTTTAAATATATGGATACTTATTGTAGCCAATAAAAAGCCCTTAGTATTTATTCTGCACACCTACCTTTTAGTTACAAAATATAAGTTTTCTATATTAAATGTGCTATATTATTCAACCACCAGGAGCTGGCAGGTGTGACGTAAGAGTCGCATAGTGCCAGAGAGGTCTATTTGAGTGTTTTAGCGTAGCCTACGATGATGCACGTCGCTGTACAGCCTATCATTTTCGACTCAAAAGTAGGGGACAGGGAGTGGGAATTTTTCCCGGGACGAGCGCCATCTACTGGCAAACCATGATTATAGAAATTCCCCCAATCTTTTCTGAGGGGATGGCAGGAATTTAGATTATTGTTCATTTTTTTATTGATACTACATAATTATACAGAATTTTTTTCTGTGTGAAAGGGAAAAGGGGGGGGGGGGTCACCAAATTTTTGGATAGTTGACGAAATTAAGATGATTTTTTTATTGTTATAATAAAGTAATAAATAGCAGCAGAAAACTTTTAAGAATTTTTTTTTTTTTTTTTTTTTTTTTTTTGGGGGGGGGGGGGGGGTGGGTGGTAAATGCTTGACAATTTATTAATTTGTTTTACATTAGAATGAAATGCAAAACAATTTATTATAAATAATTTACAAAATTTATGTACAACTAGGACTTTTCAAGAAAACTTATTAAAAATGTTACCTACTTAAAATGTGTAGTACACTTAGTAAGAATTATCAGTGACTATAAGTCACGCATAATTATGTTTTTGAAAAAAGAGCAGAAATGTGTGTTTAATAAATAAGTAATAAATGCAATAAAAATCATTGAATATTGTTTATCGCAATCTTCTCTAAAACTACCAAGTGCAATATTTAAAGCTAATGACTTTCTGGTTTTTACCAGTACCAGTTTATCCGGAAAGTGGATTTTTTAAAGGGTTCTTGGGCATTCGCTCTTAAAAACTACAACAAAATATTAAAAAACAAATTTATGTAAAAGGCTGTTGCACTTAGCCACAGAGACTCTTTGATCTGACACTGGAAAAATTAAACTGATGTATTAAAAAAAAAAAAAAAAAAAAAAAAAAAAAAACACTTCGCCAAGATGCCCCACTCTCCCTTACACAAAGACCGAACAGTAAAGGAGTTTCGTTTTTTCATGTAATAACAGGTCATAATTTTTTTTATTTTATTTAGATACTTTTTGAGATATTTAATGAGATAATGTAACTAATAGTTTTCAACTAGATATAATATTTCTGCTCTCCCACCCCCGTCCCTCAACACAATATTCAAAGTTATGAAATTTCTAACAATTATTTTAAATTAAAGCATGTAGTATTTTAAGACATTTAAGAGTAAAAATTCTAATATTATTACACAGAGCAAGCAATTACCTGTACCTTGTACCTATAAAATTTCTGTTCATTATAAATCAATTTAAAATAAATGTCTTTTAAAATATATGATAAATGTGCCAGTAATGGATACCCTCCTAAGTTTTTGGTTTATAAATAAATAATCAATATAAACAGTTAACCAGTGAATCTCCAAACTAATCAGGGAAGCACCTTACCACAATGAACCTATATACAAAATTTGAAGAAAATAGGATAATTCTGCATGAAAACCCCATTTATCAAAATTGAGGAGGGGGAGTTAGCCCCCCGTTTCCTCTCTTTATACTTAACTAATGGACCCCCAAAACTAATCAGGAAAGCTCCTTACCACAATGAACCTATATACAAAATTTAAAGGAAATCGGAAAATTCTGCATGAAAAACCCATTTATCTAAATTAAGGGGGAGTTACCCCCCGTTTCCCCCCTTTATACTTGATTATGAGATATCATGTTTTTTTCATTTTGTACTTTTCTAAGCTATCAAATCGTTCTATCACAACAGTATTCTCATTATAAAAATTAAATTTAAAAATTTAGAGATTGTTTTCATTGATTACATTACAATTCTATAGTTATACTGGAGATTGACAATTTTAAATGCGAATATTAATCCATGACGAAGTAAAGTGTATATATCTTACTGAAATGCTTAACATATTTAAACCTTAACACTGGAATAGATGTTTTATTAAACTTATTATCTACAACTAAAAATTAGAAAAATAAATTGAAGCAGAAAATTTTGTAAAATTATAAAATTCTTCAGAGCAGACGTCATAAAGTTAATCAATGGCTTTATATATCGATGTCAAAATTTCTCTATTAGTAATATATACTTTGCATTAGTAAAATATGTCGGTTTTAATTAGATATAATAATCATTAACAAAAATATAGCTAATTAAAGCATCACACAATGCTAAAACGAACTCTAAGTAATGTAATTTCAACGTTTGTTTTCCCCGGGAATGACGCCCTCTACCAAATTATATTTAAACTATTTTCTTGACCCGTTTTCGTTTACAGAAATCGTTCAAAATGACAGGCTTTACAGCGCCGCGCATCATCGTAGGCTACGGTTTTAGCGAAAGAAGGAAGAATGAGATGAGAAATTTTGGACTAAGTTCTTTGATCTTGGACTACCATATCTGGCTAGTTAGCACCTTTTGATACACAGGGTGATTAGAAAATGAGTATACATTTGAAAAATTAATAATTAACGGAATGATGTAGGCACAGAGGTAAAAATTGACACACATGCTTGGAATGACATAGGGTTTTATTGTAACCGCACAAAAAAAGGGTAAAAAAAAGCCCGATAGATGGCACTGAACAGCAAAACGTCAGTGACTCTGCCTGAGAATCGTGTATGAAAGGATCTGTAATGAGAGAGAGATAATCAGATGCACCAGAAATCGCAGCATGTTGACGTTACCAGAAAAGGCAACGTTAGTGAAGCTCTACTATCAAAATGGAGAATCTGCCGCGATCGACCGACATCAATAGGCATGCTAAAAGACAACATTCAACGCCAATTTCTCACCATAACTACAGATATGCTGCACAGTGCTGTGCACAACATTGTCCCACGGCTACATCTATTGTTGAGGGATGACGGTGGACATGTTGAGCATTCGTTCTGAAGAACATCGTCTTGGCTTTGTCATAATTTGTTATGCTAATTATTGCTTTTCTTATCACACGAAGCGACATCTGTCGACCATGTTATGAACTATTTTTGTGGATACAATAAAACCCCATGTCATTCCAAGCATGTGTGTCAATTTTTACCTCTCTACCTACATTATTCCGTGAATTACTAATTTTTCAAATGTATACTCATTTTCTGATCACCCTGTAGAATGAAAATAAGATTACATGTATATGCATTACACATGAATTCAGATTCAAAACTCTTTTTCGTCATGATATGAACAAAATTTTTTGGAAAATAGGAAGTTCATCCATACAATGATCTGAGCCGATAACCATGGCAGTCGAATATTACCATATAATTACATAATAATTATATTTAATATACCTCAAATTTGTATGATTTAATATCTTTAATCCAATATTTTTAGAATTTATACTTTAAAACAAAAATCTTTCCAAACAAACACCATATCAGAGCCCCACAATATTTATAGTTTTAAAACTCAATGTGCTGTTTCAAAGTAAGAGTACTGTTTAATTTGATGTTATATGCTTTTCTGTATTTCAACAAAAGATATACTGTTGATTAAAATTTTAAAGTGTGCAATTTTTTTTCTCATTGGCTTATTTAATATTTTTCAAAAAAATAGTTCTTATTGTCTAAACTCTTTGAAATTTTTATGAATCATAAATATAATAGTTTTGAAGCCTGTATAAAAAATTCATGAAAAAATATTGATATTTATTTCTGAAAGGGTTGTGTTTTCTTCTCACATTTTTTTTTTTTTTTTGCATTGGAATCATTTAATATTAAAAACAAAATAGTTCTTATCATCTAAAGTTTTTGAAATTGTTATGAATTATAACTATATTGCTTTGAAAGCCTATGTCTAATATTTGTGCAAAACTATGGATATTTAGTTGCAAACACATGAGCAATAGCCACTTGTGTATTGACACTCTGGATGAAAATTTTGCAGATTTTATTATTTTTTTTTAAACTTCTAATTGTCTGAATGTTTTGAGATTTTTATACATGATGTAAGTCAAGTTTACGAAGAGCGTGTAGAAAGATTGTAGACTGATAAAACAGTGATATTTAGTAACACTTTTACAATAGAAAAAAAATGTATCTCTGATAGACACAAAATTACTTCCACTTGTAAAATTTTTTGAAAGAGTTAATATTTATATGTGTGAAAATGAATTGCCTTGTTTTAGTGAAGAAAGTACCTAAATTAAGTGAGAATTTTTTGTTTCTTCGAATCTTTAAAATTGAGCAGATGCAAGCTTTGAAAAAAGGGGAGGAAATTAAATAAAACTTACAAATTAGATGAAATTTTTTCAAAAATGAAAAGGAAATAAAAACTAAGGTGTTAATAAGAAGAAATAAATATTAAAAAAGAAAGAAAATGGAAATCTATAGAAGTATATAATCTATAAATCTTCAATACCACTCATGCCAGAATAAAAAAATATAACATTTAAAACAGTTAAATTTTATGGACAATAACATATACCCTACTGTTTTTATCTACAGCAGACATATCATCATGAGGCCTGAGGGCCACATTTGGCCTACCGACTATGTATCTGTGGCCTACCAAGACTTTGACATTTTCCATTTGTTTGATTCAATTCATGTTTGATGCAGAAAATATACTTAAATTGAAATTAATATGATGAAGGCTTAGCATTTTGATCAATAGTAATATATTTAAAAAAACAAAATAGTGAGGGAAATGAACTTAAAAACAGGAACTCTGGTAAAATTAAAGAGAAATTGATACAATAGAAAACCTTTTTACATATTTATAATCATTGGACAACAACATAACTTCACTACAATATGATACAATATAATATACAATACAATATAATAGGTACAATATAAGTATACTAATATACAGTATAATAGGTATCTAAATACATTTTAAGCAAAAAATTTGAACTTTGATATTTTTGTCATTTTTCCAAAAGTTTGCTTAAGGATTTTATTTGAGGGATTAAATAGACACAAGAAAATTTATCACATTTTAATTTAATAATATTTATTTATTTATGGTGTCTGATAGTGAAAGTATCCAATTGCTATATGTGCAATGTATCAATGTTACGATAAGCATAATTTATTATTATTATTTTCTAATTAAGCTGAATATAAACAAATACATTGGCAAATTTATTTGGTTAAAATACTTTACAACATCTTCTGTAATAAAAATGTTGAATTTTCATAATTGAGTTCTAAATGAAATAGCTGCCTGTCAACTTGTAACAGTTTTATACTACATGAACATTCTTTCACCAAAATGTAGTGTGCATACAATGAATTATGCAGTTAAGAAGTGCCTTTGATCCACATTGTAAAAATATTACTACCATCTAGAGGACTAAGTTACAAACATTATTCTATCATTATCTCTGTAATTAAGAAGGAGGGGGTTATGAAAATGTTGCTAATATTAAATTTTAAAATAAATAACACAATGATTTTGTCAAAGAATTTTTGTATCAAGAATTAACAATATGTGCAATGATTTATATTATGCAAAGATTTATAATATGCACAACTTTTAGTCTGAAAGAAGGCAATATAAAAATCTTTTACTGTATACTGATATGTCCAGACATGTTTTGCCATGTTTACAAAGGTAGTCTTAATGATCTATATAACACAAAATTCTATACAGTATAGGGCCCATTAGCCAGAATTCTAAAATCTGGAAGAATACAAAATCTGAAAAAAAATTCTGGATTTGTACATTTTTACTAAATTTTGCAGGTACCTCATTATCTTTCGTATTCATAAATTTTTAAATCCATTGTTTCAATGTGGTAAGAACTAAAATAATATGTTACTTCAGTGGCATAGGCAGGAAAGGGTGTGAATTTAGAAAAATATTTTTTCTGGCAAATTTTAATTTAAAATTAATTTATATGATGTTTTGTTTAAAAAAAAAAAAATCATAGAAATTGTTGCCACTTCTCCCCACTCTGAAAACACTTTCTGGCTATGCCATTGTGTTACTTGAATACAGATAGAATAGCCGAGTTTTATTTGTTTGCTTGTGAACTCCCATCTCACACATTTCAGAATGATCTTCCCATGTTTTCCAGTTAAAAATCACCATGGGAAAATTTTTATTGCATAGGCAGCAAAATCGCCCTTATTTTACAAATAATAAAAAAAAACAATTAATTTCTGTATACAGTTTAAAAAAATGTACAAACACAAAAGTACAGTAATATAAACAAAATCAGGGATGCTACATTCCGATTATCAGGGTTATTCCCTTTTTTTTCTTTAATCAATCAGCAGTTTCCATGGAATCATTAAAAATAACATGTGTTGATGTGCAGCCCGAATGATGTGAGGGGTGATGGCAATTAGCCAGCAGCACATTTGTGTGTTGAGCAAAAAATTTTTGGTTCTCACCCATTCAATTGGTAGCTAAGGGATTATTTTTCCAATATGTTCTTAGAGTGAGGCATAAGATATGGGTATGTAATTCTACTGCCAATTATTAACTTTTTGCAGAATTCTTCATAATCAAATATTCAATACAAGAATTTAGTCAAACAGTCACAGTAAAAAAAATGAGAATTTTGACGAACGATTGCTGAAAAAAATCACTAAATTTGCAAATTTAGTCAAATGGCTGAAAAAATATATATATATTAGAAGAATTTCGTCAAACAATTTTTAGAAAAAATTGTTTATTTCATAAACAATTGTAGAAAAAAGTCATTTATTTAAAAATATGATTACAGAAACAAATCGCAAATTTCATCAAAGGATCGCAAGAAAATCCCAAATTTAATCAATTGATTGTGGAAAAAAATCGCAATTCTCGTCATTTGATCCAGACAAAAAAAAAATCACGAATTTTGTAAAACAAGTACAAAAAAATCATGAATTTTGTCAAAGAAGTATAGAAAAACATCATGAGTTTCGTCAATTGCTTGCTATAGGGGACAGCAAATTTCACCAATCAGTGGTGGATGAAATTGTGAATTCCATTATTTGGTTACAAAAATAAATCAAAAATTTCAGTTGAAATTCGCTGAAAATAATAACAAATTTCGTGAAGCATGGCAGAATAAAATTACAAATTTCATTAATCAATCTAGGAAACAATCGCAAATTTTGTCAAAATATCACAGAAAAAATCGTGAATTTCATCCAGAGGTAGCATAAATAAATTTTGAAATTCGGGTGTCTGGGGTTATGAATTTCGAGAGGACTAGAAAACCAGAAAATTTCAAAATCCAAAAAAACCTTTCGTCCGAAGGTTTCTATATAATGGGTCCAGTACTGTATAAAACAACACCTTGCATTTTTAGATTTGCATTCTAAAGGTCTTTGTATATGTTTTTTATGATTCTGAGGAAATGCAGATTTATTTTTATTAAAAAAACAAGAAAAGCAAAAAAATGCAGTAAAGTGGGAACTCTGTAAAAATGAACTTATGATTTTTCTTCATACACTCACATTTTCTTGTTACCTAACTCGCAATTTTTTGATTAAGTGAGTCAGACTGACTCATAAAATTTAAAGTGAAATGCACTAACCCTAGAATTATTTGGCAGTAGAGATAGGAATGCTCGGAAAAAAACCGGAAACTTTGGGAAAAAACCCGGGTTTTTTCTGCTTTTTTCCGAAGGTGTAATTTTCAATTTTTCCAAATTGGAAAAATTTAAGTTTAATCTTTAAAATAATACATTAAAAATGTTATTAAAGCTGCATTCAGATATTTTTTCATGTTCAGTTTCTTACATGAAAATTTTAACCATGAAAAATATGATCTGAAAGCAGTTTAGGAAGAACTCCAGTCCTTTAAAGGATCCTTCACAATTTTTTCACTTAAAACATAAGACCCTTCACAAAATTCGGAAAATTTTTCATTCTGAATCCTGAAATGTGACAATTTTAGAATAACAAAACCTGTCACATAACAGCTGAATTAATCAATGAATCTATTATCTAGCTGTATGAAGGACCTTATTAAAAATATCTAAATTGGAACATAAATATGACAATTTCTAATTCACAAAATTTTGATTACATTTTTTATGACAATTTTGAAAGATTTTTTTTTATAAGGTAATATTTTTTATACAAAGGTTTACAAAAACAGGATCGTTTAAAAAAAATTTAAGCAGACCCATGCAACTTCTCTTGTTAAAAATGAAAATCCGTGTGCAAACTTGTGGCGCTGCTATGCTGCAATTTTTGTGATTTCTGCAATAGCTCTATCTCAATAACTAATGCACTTATTTTCATCAAACTTCAGATTCAGTTAGACATTGACATAAATAGATGTTGCTTATGTTTAGGTGTAAATAGCTTAACAGGTGACGCTGCTATGCTACTTTTTTCATTATTATGACAATAACTATATCTCAAGAACTAATGCACGGATTTGTATCAAACTTCAGATTCAGTTAGACGTTGACATAAATTGTTATTGATTAGGTTTTGGTCTAAATCTCCTAACAGGTGGCGCTACTATGCAACATTTTGCAGGATTTACACGATTTTAGTAATTGTCATATCTCAAGAACTAATGCACAGAATTTAATAAAACTTTAGATTCAGTTAGACCTTGATATAAATTGGTGCTGATATTTTTTAGTCTATACAAAACCTTTGTGAGATACAAGAAAGTTTTGGGAGTGGCACATCTGCTAGTTTCTCTTCTCTTTATTTTATTTAAAATAGAGATTCTAAGACTTCTCTAACTGTTTTTTTTTTTTTAATATAAATGCATACAAATAAACGTTGTAAAGAAAATGTAAATTTTCTGTGAAAATTTTTGTTGAAACCAAGTATTTAAAAGTCCACATATTTTATAACTTTCATTAAAGAAATATACATATGTATATATATTAGTTTGATATTAAGAATTTAAACCTTAAAATAAAACCAAAACATATAGGTTGGTTTATGTTTAGACTGGAAAGCTGTACCAAAACTAAATACACTGGAAATGAAAATTTTAATTGTAACAGAAAAAAAAATAATATTGTAAATTGGTATAAATTTTTAAGGAATGAGAGATTTAAAACTGATATTATTTATAATGTCACAAGTACAATAATTTGTTTCTTAAAAATGGCATCATTTATATACTTAAGCAATACTATGTTGAGGTGATATTTAATACAATTTAAGTTTTCTTTCAAACTGCAGTGATATTGGTTGAAACTCATAAGATTTTTTTGTTGTTATTTTTTTAATTTTCTCTACTGGTAATTTAAGAAATGCAACTGAAAAATGATATATTATAAACAATGGGTTTATATTAAGCAAGAAAAGCTACTGTGAAAATTCTGAGACTGAAAGTCTAAATTTTTAAAAGATGACTTTTTTTTTCTTTTTTGTAATATATTCATGTAAAGTGAAAAAAAAATTTTTAGTATGCAGAAATTTAAAAAATGTTTATTATTTTATGTTTTTTCAGAAAATGTAACTTACTTTTGAGAAATATTTGTAAGAAATCAATTTTTCCAAAATTTCCAATTTTTCCAGAAAAAAAAATGGAAAAATCTGTTTTTTTCCGCCACTTCAAAATTTCCGGAAATTTTACATCTCTATTTGGCAGTATATATATATATAAAAAAAGCATAATTTCTCATTAAGATTATTTCTTCTCATTATCTCACCTTTGGAACATTAATTGGAATATACGAATATAGTAGGCGCAGCATTATCGCTCAGATTGAGACATGAGACAGACGTCTGGTCAATTAATTGACCAGACGTCTCAATACCCTCTGTGAAATAAGCAGACACAGAGAACTACGATGTTACAGACTTCTATCTTTATAACAAATTGCAAACATCCACAAATGTCTTCATATAGGATCATTTAGAAATCTATAAACAAATTAAGAAATGTAAACAAAAATAATTCTGCTAACGTTTATTTAAGTAACTTCACACAAAACTGAAGGAACAGATTTGAAGCAGGGATCAATCCTGAGAAAATTGGTTCATTTTACCCAAAATTTCTTCACAAAAATACATTCCATAAAAATAGCTTTTTTTTTTAAATTTTATGTTGAAAATATACTTTTCGAACACACAAAAAAGTACATGAATTATTGTTTTTCAGCATTATAACAAACTGTGGAACTTGAGTATTAAAGAGAATAGAATATCTGCAAATTTTAAGATAAGGATTGTTTTAAATAAACAAAGCATTCTTACACTTACTAAAATGAAAAAATATATATATATTAATAATAGAGATTAACAGAAAGTAAAACTGGATGTGATTTTTTTTTTTTTTTTACAAATTTTGCTATTCACAAAAATAAAGAAATTACAATAATTTTTACTCCCAAGAGAAAAACTGCATCAACCCCTGTATTGTATTATATGCATGCCCTGATTATAATAATTCCCAAGCAAAATGGGGATTTTAGGGGATCCTTCTTATCACTATCACAGTGGCCAGTATTTGAAAATTTCCCAATTGAACAATTTTTCTTTTAATACAGAGTTTTCCACAGTTCTTCCATTATACCCCCCCCTTTTTTTTTGAAGACACGACAGTAATAAGATAACAGTTCTTCCATTATTCTCCACCCCTTTTATTCTTTACAATTGTTTTTTATTTAAGTTTTGTTTCTTATTATTTTCTCAATAAATCAAAAAAAACAAATGTATTATACGAAATTATGAATAATCAATGTCATAAATCATTACCGTATTTTCCTCCAAAACTAAACAGTCATTTTGAACATAGTAGGATTTTTCATTAAAACAAATTATAACAAAAACACCATTTAGCAATTTTATGTGTTTTTATGAATACATTCTTATTTATAACTAAATTCTTATTTTTGAAAAAGAAAAAAAAAACTTTTATTCCTCATTTAACTTTGTGTCGGTGTCGAACATGACTTTTTAAAATTATTATTATTTGTGAGCAAATCGAGTTTTCTCAGACCTTACAAAATAGAATTTTCTTTTGTTCCCATTTTTTAGTGAAGAAGAAAGGACATCATTTAAAAGGTTGGTTAAATTTTTATTAAAAAGTAATTTGCAGGGGCGTAGAGAAGCTCGCGCTAGATAAACTATTGTTATTGAAGAAACAATAAGTTTTTGTATCCGACTTAGTTTCTTTCAATAATGCATGTATGAGGAAAATAGATTAAAGTCCTTAGGGCTTACCAGAATTGTATTATATAGATACACACTTGCACACCGTGCATGAAAAATGTTCTGCAAAATTCCAAATTTTGCAGAAAAAGTTTTAGAAAAGAAAAACTTAATTTATGTTTTAATACCAAAAAATTAAAAAATATTCCAATTTTATATACGATTTATTTACTGTTTGTGTAAAATTCAAAGTTTAAAAATGCAAAACAATGTTGTGACATTACAGACACTTGCGAAAAGGTCAAAATATTAAGGATTGGGCTGCTTCTAAATGTATTGACAAAATAAATGATAAGAATTCAGATCTTCCTATCATGGACTTTTAGCTTTATTATAATTTTTTAATGAAAATAATTATTCTTTAATTAATATTAATTAATTTTAAATTTAAATGGTTATTATTTTAAACTACTGATTTTAATTCATAACGTCAAAATAATAACACGATTTTATTAAACATTAAATTAATTTGCAGAAAGTTTTTGACCCAATATTTATATAGGGACACTCAAATGAATTTTGTTACATTACGGTCGATAGGAAAAAGTCATTTTCAGCATATTCTAATGATGTTTCACTATTTTTTACATATTCAAATTGATACATAAAGCCGGGGTGCACTACAAGGTATTTACTGTAGAATATCTTATGCATAGAATGTATCGTTCATTTACAGAGACACTCAAAAGAATTCTCTTACATTACAGTCTATGGAAAAAAATCATTTGCAGCATATTCTAATGATGTTTCACTATTTTACATACATTCAAATTGATACATAAAGCTGGGATGCAATACAAGGCATAAATTATAGGAAATGCTATGCATAGAATGTATCGTCATTTATACACTCAAAAGAATTCCGTTACATTACGGTCTATGGGGAAAAATCATTTGCTGCATATTCTAATGATGTTTCACTATTTTACACATATTCAAATTGATACATAAAGCTGGGATGCATTACAAGGCATTTACTGTAGAATATGGTATGCATAGAATGTATCGTTCATTTATAGGGACACTAAAAAAAATCCATTAAATTATGGTCTATGGGGAAAAATCATTTGCGGCATATTCTAATGATGTTTCACTATTTTACACATATTCAAGTTAATACATGAAGCTGGAGTGCACTACAAGGCGTTTACTATAGACTATGGTATGCATAGAATGTATCGTTCATTTATAGGGACACTCAAAAGAATTTCGTTACATTACGGTCTATGGGAAAAAATCATTTGCTGCATATTCTAATGATGTTTCACTATTTTACACATATTCAAATTGATACATAAAGCTGGGATGCACTACAAGGCATTTACTGTAGAATATGGTATGCATAGAATGTATCGTTCATTTATAGGGACACTAAAAAAAATCCCTTACATTATGGACTACGGGGAAAAATCATTTGCTGCATATTCTAATGATGTTTCACTATTTTACACACATTCAGTATGTTACATAAAGCTGGGATGCACTGCAATGCATTTATCATAGAATATGGTATGCATAGATTGTATCATTCATTAATAGGGACACTCAAAAGAATTCCATTCCATTATGGACTATGAGGAAAAATCATTTGCTGTGTATTCTAATGATGTTTCACTATTTTACACATACTCAAGTTGATACATGAAGCTGGAGTGCAGTACAAGGCATTTACAATAGAATATGGTATGCATAGAATGTATCGTTCATTTATAGGGACACTCAAAAGAATTTCGTTACATTACGGTCGATACGGAAAAATCATTTGCTGCATATTCTAATGATTTTTCCCTATTTTTCACAAATTCAAATTGATACATAAAGCAGAGGTGCACTACAAGGTATTTACTATAGAATATCTTATGCATAGAATGTATCGTTCATTTACAGGGACATTCAAAAGAATTCTGTTACATTACAGTCTATGGAAAAAAAAAATCATTTGCAGCGTATTCTAATGATGTTTCACTATTTTACATATATTCAAATTGATACATAAAGCTGGGATGCAATACAAGGCATATATTACAGGATATGGTATGCATAGAATGTATCGTTCATTTATAGGAACACTCAAAAGAATTCCGTTACATTATGGTCTATGGAGAAAATCATTTGCTGCGTATTCTAATGATGTTTCACTACTATACACATAATTCAAATTGATACATAAAGCTGGGATGCACTACAAGGTATTTACTATGGAATACGGTATGTATAGATTGTCTCATTCATTTATAGGGACACTCAAAAGAATTCTGTTACATTATGGTCTATGGAGAAAAATCATTTGCTGTGTATTCTAATGATGTTTCACTATTTTACACATAATTGAAATTGATACATAAAGCTGGGATGCACTACAAGGCATTTACTATAGAATATGGTATGCATAGATTGTATCATTCATTTATAGGGACACTCAAAGAATTCTGTTACATTATGGTCTATGGAGAAAAATCATTTTCTGTGTATTCTAATGATGTCTCACTACTATACACATAATTCAAATTGATACATAAAGCTGGGATGCACTACAAGCATTTACTATGGAATATGGTATGCATAGATTGTATCATTCATTTATAGGAACACTCAAAAGAATTCTGTTACATTATGGTCTTCGGAGAAAAATCATTTGTTGTGTATTTTAATGATGTTTCACTATTTTACACATAATTCAAATTGATAAATAAAGCTGGGATGCATTACAAGGCACTTACTGTAGAATATGGTATGCATAGAATATATCGTTTATTTATAGGGACACTAAAAAAAAATCCATTACATTATGTTCTATGGGGAAAAATCTTATGCTGCGTATTCTAATGATGTTTAACTATTTTACACATATTCAAATAGATACATAAAGCTGGGGTGCACTAAAACACACTTACTGTAGAATATGGTAAGCATAGAATGTAATCGTTCGTTTACAGGGACACTCAAAAGAATTAGATTATAGTACTGTCTATGAAAAGTAATTATTAAAAGTTTGTTTTCAGTTGTGATATGCATTTTTAAATGTAACTAATTTTTTGGATATTAATTGGTGCATATGAAATCTGTAGATCATATACAGAGCTGTATACATACAATTCCGTTTATTGATGGTAACGGAAATTGCTGAAGCAAAATTTTTAACTGTGCCATGTAATTCTAACTGAAATAAATTGCAGCATGAAGACCATATACAGGGCTGCACAAAATAATTCAGATTTTTTGTTTGACTATTGATAATAATTGCTACAATTGGGATTACAAATATTTTATGTGCTTTCTACATTCTAAAATGTAATATTGTAAATTGGTATAAATTTTTAAGGAATGGGAGATTTAAAAATGAAAATATTTATAATGTCACAACTACAATAATTTGTTTCTTTAAAATGGCATCATTTATATACTTAAGCAATACTATGTTGTGGTGATATTTAATGCAATTTAAGTTTTCTTTCAAACTGCAGTGATATTGGTTGAAACTCATAAGACTTTTTTTGTTGTTATTTTTTAAATTTTCTCTACTGGTAATTTAAGAAATGCAACTGAAAAATGATATATTATAAACAATGGTGATAAATTAAGCAAGGAAAGCTACTGTGAAAATTCTGAGACTGAAAGGCTAAATTTTTAAAAGATGACTTTTTTTTTCTTTTTTGTAATATATTCATGTAAAGTAAAAAAAAAATATTTTTTAGCATGCAGTAATTAAAAAAGTGTTTATTATTTTATGTTTTTTAAGAAAATGTAACTTACTTTTGAGAAATATTTGTAAGAAATTAATTTTTCCAAAATTTCCAATTTTTCCAGAGAAAACCCAGAAAAAAAACTGTTTTTTTTCCGCCACTTCAAAAGTTACGGAAATTTTACATCTCTATTTGGCAGTATATATATATATAAAGCATAATTTCTCATTAAGATTATTTCTTCTCATTATCTCACCTTTGGAACATTCATTGGAATATACGAATATAGTAGGCGCAGCATTATCGCTCAGATTGAGACATGAGACAGACGTCTGGTCAATTATACCCTTTGTGAAATAAGAAGACACAGAGAACTACGATGTGACAGACATCTATCTTTGAAACAAATTGCAAACATGCACAAGTGTCTTCATATAGAATCTTTTAGAAATCTATTAACAAATTAAGAAATGTAAACAAAAATAATTCTTCTAACATTTATTTGAGTATCTTCACACAAAACTGAAGGAACTAATTTGAAGCAGGGATCAATCTTGAGGAAAATTAGTTCATTTTACCCAAAATTTCTTCACAAAAATTGCTTTTTTATAAAATTTTATGTTGAAAATATACTTTTCGAAGACACAAAAAGGTACATGAATTATTGTTATCAGCATTATAACAAACTGCAGAACTTGAATACTATTAAAGAGAATAGAATATCTACCAATTTTAAGATAAGGATTGTTTTAAATAAACAAAGCATTCTTACACTTATTAAAATGAAAAAATATGTATATAATAATAGAGATTAACAAAAATTAAAACTGGATGTGATTTTTTTTTTTTTTTTTTACAAAATTTTGTTATTCACAAAAATAAAGAAATTACAATATTTTTTTACCCCCAAGAAAAAAACTGCCCTGTACTGTATTATATGCAAGCTCTGATTATAATAATTCCCAAGCAAAATGGGTATTTCAGGGGATCCTTCCTATCACAATCACAGTGGCCAGCATTTGAAAATCTCCAGGTCATTTTTCTGACCTTTTCCAACTAGTTGAACAATTTTATTTTTAATAAAGAGTTTTTCACAGTTCTTTCATTATCCCCCCCCCCTCTTTTTTTCTTAAAGACACAACAGTAATAAGATAACAGGTCTTCCATTATTTACTCCCCCTTTTTTGTTGATAATTTGTTTTATTTAAGTTTTGTTTCTTATTACTTTCTCAATAAATCATTAAACAAATACAGTATGCAAAATTAGGAATAATCAATGTCATAAAGCATTATTGCCTTTTCTTCCAAAAATAAAATGTCATTTTGAACATAGTAGGATTTTTCATTAAAACAAATTGTAACAAAAACACCATTTATCAATTTTATGTGTTATGAATACATTCTTATTTATAACTAAATTATTATTTTAGAAAAAGAAAAAACCTTTATTCCTAATTTTACATTGTATCGATGATGAAAGTGATTTTTTTATTATTATTTGCGAGCAAATCGAATTTTCTCAGACCTTACAAAATAGAATTTTCTTTCTTTCCCTTTTTTTAAGGAGAAAGGATATCATTTAAAAATTCATTACATTTTTATTAAAAAGTAATTCGCAGAGGCGTAGAGAAGCTCGCACTAAGTAAACTACTGTTATTGAAGAAACGATAAGTTTTTGAATCCGACTTCAGTTTCTTTCTAAAATGCATGTATGAGGAAAATATGTTAAAATCCTTAGGGCTTAAATGTCTATATCCATTCATAAGTGCCAGGGCTCATGCTTGCATTACGGCGAAAATAGGAAGTCGCCAGCTGAAACCAAGAACTCCTTATCATAGTATCAGATCTCACAATCAGCAAGTTTCCTTTGACCGCTATACACGTGGTTAAAAACCACATGGTTGTCCTGCTGCTAGCGCCATCTATCGTCAGTAACAGGAGTATTTTAAAATTTGTTTTCCATATGTGTTTTCCCATTTTCTTTACGAAATACTATACTCCATTCGCTGAAAGAAGATAACAGAAGTAAACAAATGAACATGACGATTGGCGATGCTTAAACCTGGCGCTGTGCCAGAAGTGCCAAACAGACTGTCTAAAGTGTTTGAGCTTCTGCTTTTTCAAATCGCAATAAAAAATAAAAATTCGCCAAACCTAGGGATTTGTGCCAAATGTATGTCTCCTTCGCGATTTTTCTGCAACCCATTTCTTTACTTTCGTTATCTCCTTTCCTTGAACAGACTATATATGTTTGTCGTTTTCAAATGAGATTTATTCATTTTGAAATTTTTCATATATTTGAGAAATTTTTTTTTCTTAATAAACTTATTTTACTGTTAAACCAAAATGGTTTATTGCTGTATTCCTTTGTGTAAATCACATAAAGAAATATCTCATTTCCTGAGTTCCAAGTGATATTTATCTTCGAAACAAATGAATAACATCTAGATCTCGGAAAGGTAAATATTTTAATATAATTTTCTATTTTTCCTATTATATATAAATTACTTTATTACAGACATTTTGACTTTACTCTTAGTTAGAATTTCATGTTACGTATAAATTTATCCTTGTTTCTTCTTTTTTTATTTAAATGCACATTTTTATCATTTTATTTATTTATTTATTATAATTATTGGTCTACCATTTTATTTATTTTTGAAGTGATGGGGAATAATTTTAGCTTAACATACCTTAAGCGCAAACTTCCCTATTTTGTGGTTGAAAGCTTATATATTTGAAGAAGTTAGAAGTTTACATGAGAAGTTCCATAAGTAGGTCCACAGCCAATTGGCGTATCTTGTGAGGGTGGTTTGGTGCTGGTGCACATTTAATTTCTTTTTTGTAACTCACGTACATTCCAAAAACACACTGCAGCCAACATCGCTCATGTTTGACGCGAACTTGTCTCTGGACTCTATTACGAAGACTATCCGTGTTTTCATTTACTATAAAAGTATCAGCTTATCACAAACTTGCTAAAAGAAATCTTGGCACAGATGCCATATACGCACCATGTTGGCGCGATTTTCTTCCCCTGCCAATTTGGCGAAAACTTTGTTTTTGAATATTAGTGACAAATAGCAGGCAATAATAGCACAGGATTTTTTATTTCAATATAAAAATAAAATAACGTAATAAATGAAATAGCTTTTATTATTTTTAAAAAAAAAGGAAATAAAAATAAATAAATGATATTATGTATATCAATGTTTATATCAAATTAAAAATAATTTATAGAATTAAAATAAAAAATAAAAGAAAATAAACAACAATATAAACGAAATAACCGGGTTGCCATTTGAGGCATAAATTTGCCATTTTGGTGCAATCATGCCAACGTGGTGCGTATATGACATCTGTGCCAAAATCTTACCTTTCGTCCAGCAAATGCTGATGATTATATCAGTTTAGAGCTTTATGAATGAAAGCAAGCATAATTTCATTTTTTATTCGACTAGTTTGAAATAACAAAAAACAAACGGTCTTATATAATAAATATAGTTCCGTTTAATGTGTAAGAATTATAAACACTATTATTCAGGGGCGTAGCGAGCGGGGGGGCAGCTGCCCCCCCAATGTTTGATAAAAGGATTCAGTCGGCTTATCAGCCGATTTAATTAGTGTCTCTGTAGTATGTCAGTAGGCCGATTAAAAAAAGCAATTCGAAAAAATTCTGGTTGGCAGGACTTTAAGTCTTCAGAATGCATTTCACTACACCCTTACAATCATATGGCAAAAGCTAGTCGGTCTGTCAATAGATAGGTTATGAGTAAAAAAAGTAATGGTTTCAATAGATCTATCTGGTCAGCCGGTATGAAACTGGCCGGTATGTTCTGTGACATTTTCGAATCACATAAATAGCTAGTCGGCCTACCCACTGAAAAAAAATTATCATGTATAAATCTTGTCTGCAGAGCCGGAAATGTTGGACATATACTATACCTTACCCACACATGGAAAAGCTAAGTCGGCCGTCGATACATAGGCCAATAGGGGAAAAAAATGAATCTGATCTATTGATTTGAAACTATCAGAAATGTGTCCTACAGTAACACTCGCAACTTACATAGATAAAAGCTATCAATATATAAAGTAGGTCGACCGAATGCGAAAGTCACTTAAGAAAATTCAAGAAATTTTATACTTAATACATAGTAGGTTCTAGCAACGATATGATGTTTACGCCCTTTGGAACTGTTTTAGGAATGTTTGGAAAATAAAAACGAAGAATTTTTAAAACTATTTATAAAAAGAAAATGAAAAAATTTAAAAAATATCCGTGCATTTAACATTTAATACCTAAAAAACTTCTTACATTTTTTTTTTCTTTTTTTAAAAATATTTAATCAGAAACAGAAAATATCTTCTTTATAAGATAAATCTTCACACGTATTTTCTTTGACATGTAAAGCAAAATTCTTTCCAGGCCCAGACCACTAGGGATAGATACAGAAAAAGTGTCAGGTCTGGTGTAGATAAAAGTCTTTTGTTATGATCGGCAGATAATCCTGCAAATCCAATCCAGTTTTGCACTAATTTTCTGAACTGTACATTGTCGGAATTCTACAACTTCCGACTTTCACAATAATATATTTCTGAAACTTATAGAAAGGGAGGAGATGGATTTTTCCTGTCGGCGGCAAAATGTCTGCCTCTAGTGAAATTTTTGTAAACTTGGTCCTTTAGTTAGATGTTTACCGATACAAACTAAAAAAGACTAAGAGTGTGTTACTATCCTCGCGACACCATAACATACAGGTTCACTTCACTCATTCTAAACAAATGTGTTTTTTACAAATATAACTGTACGATTTTCTCTTATCAATACATATTTTCTTTCTTTCTTTTTTTTTTCTCCAGTAAAGTTCTTGGTAAATTTTTTAAATGATTACTGAGTTATATCTAAGAAACATTTTAGGAATACAAAATCATATATTTTACTTTTAATTATCAATTATAATTAATCAGTTAAAATTAATTGTAAAAACTATTAATTAAGAAATAATGCGACAGAATGACTATTTTACATTAGTCGGATTTGAAACATTTTTGAGTCGGTCAATCTTGCCTTTTGCCCCCCCCCCCCCCCCCCAAAGAAAAAAAAAATTCTTTCTCTACGGCACTGACTACTGGTGCTAAAAACTTGAACACTTAAGTATTCGTAACACATAATAGGGATCCACTAACAAAGGATTTTTCGAAATTCAACTCTTAAACCTCTCACTGACACACCCGTGTTAATACGTTCACTAAGCTCCAGGTTTTGCTGCAATACAAGCATTATTTAAACTAATATAATTCTACTGCAATAATGCATTAATGCTAAAACTTTTTTTGCTCTAAAGTCAAAACATGTCTCTTTACGCTAAGTTTTCAATATTTCAAACTCACATGTTACATCCTCTTATTACAATGGAATTTTTCTCATGGTTTGTAAAAGATATAAAGTGAAAAAGTGTTTCAGAAAATGATGAAATTCTGATTGCCTAACTAATCAATGCTTTTTTTTGTCCTCTGATATACGGAAGTTTTTCCACGCTAACCATATGAGCTATCGATCGGTCACAATGAAAGTTTGGGTGAAGGAATTTCTTTTTTAAAAGTGATTGTTCAATTACTCGTTTGACTGTCTTCACAGTGGCATAAACCATAAACTGAGTTTCCAAAATCCCCTATCTTCAAGTGAAAGAAGTGACAATCCGTATTTCACTACCTGACTAACATGATTGAAACTCTGTTCGCAGTTACTACGTAGAATACTATGAAAGATGTGTCGAAAACTGTAAATTGTATCTTTAGAAACCAAACAAAAAAAATTTAAGCGAGGCAGAGATTAAGTGCTGAAAAAAACAAAAATTGCAGCAAAGTGCGGGATACTCAATAGCACACTCTCTACGATTTTAAGGAATCCTGAAAAGCTTATGCAGTGAGTCAATTCAAAACAGTATGAAAACGAATGTGTACAGGAAAGAATGAATAAATTGATATTGCTCGCTTGTGATGGATAAAAGAGGCAAGAAGCCAGAACATTGTTTTAACTGGTGCAGTTTTGCAAGAAAAAGCAAAGTTTTTTTTTACTGATGCTCTCGGTGAGAGCGATTTCACAAATGTTCTAACGTATGACTAACAAGATTCAAAGAGCGTCACAGAGTCTGCAAAAAGATGTATGGCCGAAAAACGGAGAATTTTTTCAAGTACATTTGCATATAGGAAGATGTGCTGATTTCGGATGTGACAACAGATGAAGAGATAATTGCTGCATTAGCTGAAAAAAATGATGACAAAATCAAAGTGTCAGACAAGGATGAAGAAATCGACACAGAACGGAAAAGTTTACCGTCATTAGATGAATCTACCGCAGTATTGAAAATTGTACAACGTTTCCATATGGAACAAGATGATGCTTCCCGAGCTTTGGACAAATTAGATGAGATCAATAGTTCCTAAAAGAAGTACACCACAAATATTGTAGCAAAAGTCAATAACATAATTAAAAAAATGATTAGCAAATAAATAACTTTATTATTGCCTAAAATGATGATCAATTTGTTTTATTTCTTAATTAAAATTTATATTTCTTATTAATTTATGATTTTAACAGCAGGGTTATACTTGTAGGTTAATTTATTTAACTTTTATGACACTACTACATAGATGACACTACTATTTTGAAGGTTAACATGAAAAAAATTCGCAATCCCTTCAATTTCGTGTTAATGAGGTTCGACTGTATTTTATTTTTAATTATCAATTATAATTAATCAGTTAAAATTAATTATAAAAACTATTAATTAAGAAATAATGTGAGAGATTGACTATTTTACATTAGTCGGATTTGAAACATTTTTGAGTCGGACAATCTTGCCTTTTGCCCCCCCAAAAATTTTCTTTCGCTACGGCACTGCTATTATTGTTATACTATATGGATGGACAGACAAACAAACGAGCTGAAGTCATAAATACTTAAAAAAAATTTGGAAAGCATGAAAGTGTTTAATAATCACTTAAATTATACGCCCACCCCCTCTCCCCGACTTTCCTCCTTATAAATAAATTTTTGTGATGCTACGCTTATAGTGTTTGTAAATCTTTTTGGGGGGATTCTTCCGTAATCAGACCTACAGCCAATTGGCTTATTACAGTAAGTGTTGGTTGTCATAACTATAATTTAATTTTTTAAACAGTGTTGTAACTACTCCCGTACACTTTGAACTGCATTCTTCCAGCATCGGTCCAATTTGGTGCTAACCTTGGCTGTGTACCTGATATTACAGAAGATTGACTAATACTACTTTATGTAATAATTAATCTTATATTTAAATTTTCATTTTCAACAATATTTTTGAAAACTTCATGATAATTGTGCGATATATATATATTTTATGTATTTATTTTTGTGTTGAATTTTGTCAATAACATGAAATTTTTTCACAGCGCCATTTGTTCTATGCATTTGCTTATGAACTAGTATCGGTAGTACCCACCAGGCGGCGATACTTTCCGGAGAAAGTCAATTAATAAGTTGGCAACTACCGCGGACATTTCACCCATAGACTTTCTCCGGATTGTGAGTCTGATCTATGCTAAGGGTTCCTTGGCTGAAACATATCAGTTTTCCAATAAAAACACTAGATGGCGCCAACTCTCGAAGACCCTCGTGTTCGCCAAAATTGGCAAAAAACGAAACAAAGATGACGTTTGATTACATAAACTGAAGTACTCCCTATAAATTTGTCACACATACAGGCACTTTTTAAAAAAATTAGTTTTTTTACTATTTATAACGTGCAAATTTACATGGATTCTTAAAATCGAAAAAAAAAGGGTCTCTCGTGTGATAGTTGTGCATTTTATAACACGGAGATGATGGAATGATTTTATTTGCAAATTGCTGGCAAATCGAATTCATTCAATCTTTACTCTGAAAAAAGGTAATCGCGTGGAAACTGTCTAATTAATGAAATTTTCTTTCAGGTTGTCGTATTTTAGTTACCTTGCGTGGCTTATCCTGTTTGTGAAACTTTTTTTTAGACTGTTAGTACAATCATAAGCCAAACATGACAATATTTAAAAAAGGGGAAACTATCTATATTAAAACAATAAAAAATACCTGTTTTTATTACAAAAATAGCTTCTATTTTCTCATCAATAAAACCAAGTGTTGCCAAAACGAAATAGTGATTAGTAGTAGTAAGTAAGTAGACAGTTGATTGATAAAAAGGATCGTCATATCAGATCATGTTGATCTTTCTTTGTAGATGAGGAAACAATTATTTCATTTTTTAAAATTTATGTCTTATAAATCACTTGTTGCAAAGTTTGCAGGCAATGATATTTCTAAAAAATACAGCAATCGGAATAAACCGACTATATTTACCAATCATCCCAGCGTTACCTTTGCCGCAGGCGTGGTTACAGTATCCTATTTAAAGCAGGCTGCAGAAAAGAAGGGTATATCGCCCATTTCTTTCGCCAAATACTGCTGTCGACTCAATACTGTTTCTTATAATCCTTTGTAATATTATTGTACATTGTATGATATTCATTACATAATGCATTATACTATTGTATGATTTAATGTACTTTATAGTTTTAATTGTAGATGTAAATATTATTATATAATATTATACTATACTAGTAGAAAGCTATGGTAATTTTATTACTTTATAAAAAAAATTGAGACATTGATGACATTATTGCAATGTTGCGCTTTGTAAAATCTTGTATGTTTACCTATCGTTAACTTATTATTTTTACCAATTTTTATTACCGCTTTATAAATTTAGCAATCAATGCTTAAGTCTATATATTTACAATGCAAGGCAGAAGATTAAAAAGGCTGAGTTATTAAGCCTTTTTCCAAAGATCTGATAAAGAAATTTATTTCCACTTTTTTGGGTTTGCACATGACATTTTGTAGCAGTGTTTAGATGTGTAATAAACAATGTAAAAATTAGCAGAAAAAATGGATTGTATTTCAATAACTTAGATGCAAACACAGTTCCCATCGACTTTAGAGAAGAGACACACGTTGTACGGTTTGGCTGCAAAAGAAATGCATGTAGGATTTGATTATCTGGTCATATTTGTTTTTAAATTATCTAATTTTGTCTCTTTTCTGACTACTAGCATCTGTTGCTTTCTTATAGAATGTGATTTTATTCTTTTTTTAATTGAGTTATCAGACAGAAAAACAGGCCATTTGAATAGTGAATTTATTATTTCTGTATTAATATTATATTATATTTCTGCATTTTACAGATAGTTTTAATGAATTCTTTAATTATTCCTTTCAATTTTTGCAATAGACAAATTCTGCTTTGTGCAAAAAAGTTAACACAATTTCCTATTTTCTCATTTCGGACCATTACTCCAGTTTAGACACGTTCCTGCATTATATATATTTCAATTTGCATCAGTTTTACTGTATCTTCCAAAAAAATTAATAATAATAATAATAATAAAATGTTTTTAGGAATATTAAGTTATTAGAAAATTTTATGGATTCAAGGATGAAAATGATTTTGAAGTTAACTCTGAAAGGTTGAAGTCTTGATTTGGAGACAGTTTTAAGCATGTCATTTCCAAAAATGTAAAACTGAATAAGTTTTTGCTAAATTAGTTGTGTTATTTTTCATTCTTTGACTTTGTTTATATTGTCCACATAGACTTGGTTGTCATGGCAGAAAAATGCTTTTCTTGTAGTTGAGGCTGGCATTTTTTACTTTATTAACATAGGAAAGTGCTAAGTTTTCTTAATGTGTTAAAATGGCTTATGGTTGTACTGACAATCTGAAAAAAATGTTTCATCGGTATGCAATTATTTCCATAAATGCTAAGAAACAATTATATTGAGGACAAATTATATTGGTGCCTGGAATGTTTAATGTGATTTTGAGGTTTATCACTCATTACATGATTTTATGGAGAAAGAAAGAATCAAATTTATTATAAAAGATTATGCTTTCATAAAACCTAAAAAAAAAAAAAAAAATACTGTTTATTTTATTTCTATTCTGTAAGTCATATACAGTTGAAACCATAAAAATATTTTTTGATACCTGTACCCAGCTAATGGAAAATCACCTCAAAATTATTTTATGAATTTATAATTAACTTCTAAAAATATTAAAATTTTGTATTGTCGCCAGAAAGACACCTATGTATAAATTTTATAATTCTAGCATATCAAGAAGTGATGGAAAAGTCGTTTAATGAATTCTGTCTTTAAAATGCATGGTCCAAGTTCAGTTAAATAAAAGACTGTCCAAAATGCTTATCTCCAACCAACACAACAATTTTCTTATATTTATCAGTAAACAAAATTTTTTTTATAAACAATTATTTTCTTTTTATGCTAATGAATATAAAGTTCTAAATATAATAGTTAGTTAGGTCAGTTTAATTTTCTGAAAAGCAACTTGTTTCTTGCTTCTAATTTTAACCAGACAGTTTCAAGAGAGATCTGCAGTTTGTAAGCCTTTTTGTGAAAAAAGAAACAAAAAGTTCCTGTTTTGTCCCTCATCCAAAAATTAATATCCTTGACTCAGTCAAAAAATGGTGCACTTAGTGCTTTTTCTATTAAAAAATGGCTTGCATAGTAATAATAAAAATGTGTTATTATTATTATTATCATGAAAAGAATTCCTTGACTTTTAAATATTTAAAGTGCTTTAAAAAATTATCGTAATAAAATAAAGAGACCCACCAACGTCACCGTTTTTTTTCTTCTTTTTTTAATCTAACGAGAAACTGTATATTAAAAGTAAATTTCTTTTAATACAATAATTACTTTTGTGTTTTATTCTTTTAATAATCTCTCGATTTTTTGTTTCTTGGTAAATTTAAGAATGTTTCATTTAAATCAACCTGGATAAATCCCAAAGTTGACAGATGCCCTTGAAAAAGTCCTGAGCTTTTAATACTTAATACCCTTTTACATTTAAGTACTGTAATTTGTTAAAATGCTGAAAAATTACATTTCTTATATTTTTTTGTGTGTGTTTGAAAAGGGTATTTTCAGCTAAAAATTTTATATAGAGAGATCATTTTTATGGAATGTCCTTTTGTGAAAGGCTTTTAAAATGAACCCAAACTTCCCCACAATTAAACATTGATATCAAATCTGTTTTTTTTTTTTTTTTTGTTTTTTTTAAGTTCTGTGTTAAGATTCTCAAACAAACAAATAAAAAAGTATTAGCAGCTATATTTTTATTTACATTTCTTAATTTGTTTATAGTTTTTTAAAAGATTCTATACCCGAAGATACTTGTGGACATTAGCAGTTCGTCATAGAGATTGGAGTCTTATAAGAACATAGTCCAGTGTGGTCTGCTTATTTCACAGAGGATATGATTGATTGGACATCTGTCTCATGTGAGAGATAATGCTATGCCTACTATTGTCATATATTCCAGTGGATTCCAAAGGTAAAATAATGAGAATAATTCATCATACTGAGTAATTATGCTTTTTATTAGCAAATATTAAGTTTGTGCTTTTACTGGAAAATACTATTATCTTTTTAATACATTTATTTACCAGTACATATTATCATATTGCTAATAATTGATTTATATTATATATATAATTGAGTATATTAAAGTCAAAGTGTTAATAAGGAATTTTGAAACCTGGAGTTAATTATACTATTTTTTCAGGGATTACATTGTAAGCCTTAGTTGAAAAAAAAAAGCCTATACATAGCATGTAGGAAGATATACCACCACATAAGTGTCTATATTTATGCTTCAGGTAAATACTTAATTTTTTAACATTACTTGAGAAAATGGGACTTGCAACTCTAATTTTAACCTGCTCAGTATTACAATGTTATGTGTTTTAACAATTTTCTGTTATTACAATGATTGTTTTTTTATTTCTACTTTTGAATTCTTTCCTTTTTCCTTACCTTATTTTCTGTCTTATAAGCATCTCCATATAATGCATTTATATTTTGTTAAATTATGCATTTTTGTTGGAAAAACCAGAAAAAAATTAATAAACATTTTTATAGAAATTGTGAAAATATTTTTATAAAAGTTTATGAACACTGCTGAAAAAAACCTATTTTTCCCAAAAAAGAAAAAAATTACGAGGTAAACACCTTTCAACTGTGTTTTTGCTATATGTGAATTATCCAGTATCTTAAATATTGCATATTTATTAATGGAAATCTACCATAATTGAATTTCATATAAAATTTCATTAAAATATTTTAGCAAGCATGCTTTGGGAAATAAATTTTATCTTACAAGGAGAGTGCCAAGCTTGGTAATCACAGATTTTGATTATTTTTATATAGTTTGTAGGGTAGAAGCCCCTTAGTCTCGGGTTCAATGGATTTTATACAACGCTCCGTAGTTCTCGAGAAATGGGGGGTCTAGTATTATAACACAATTTAAATATTTACTTTGTAAGAAAATGACTGCGTTGGTCGTAGCCCAGTTGGTATGGCATCTGCCCGTTGATCCGAGGACCCGGGTTTGATGCCGGAACGCGCTACATTTGTTTTTCTAATTTTTTTATCAATATACTTGTAATTATAATTTAATAATATCAATAAAAAATTTTGTTACCATAATTAAATTTTAATATAGATTTTTTGATTTTTTTAAAAATCACTTTTAAAATGTATTCCATATAGGCTTTTTCAATACAATATTGAACAATTGTGTCAATTCGTGATTGTAAAGAAACACCATTTATTTTCCGCCTTAACAAGGGAAGTCAATGCGATAATAATACTACTCTGTTTTTAAAGCAAGAAGCATAATTATATTAAAATTTAGCATAAAAATTAAATTACAACATATTTATGTTTAAGGGTGCCGTCAGGCACCCATAAAGAAAGGGTTTAAATAGTAGTTGCAAGTAATTACACAAGAATATTATTTTGAATGTTAAGAGTTGCAATCAATTGCAGGGCAATAATGTAATTCGATTTTTAGAAGTACAGTCAAACCCCGATTTAGTGCCATCTCGAAATAGCGCCAATTCCGTTTAACCGCCAATTGCGTCTATGAACAAATCTGCCAAATAGGAATTTCAATGTAATGTATCCGTTAAAGCGCCAACTCGATATACCGCCAAAAAAAATGTCTAGAAATTACTGTATTTTCTTTGCATATCTTTCTTTTTAAAATTTTTTGTTAGAATTTCAAAGGGCACTTCCTTTTCATGTGTCTAGATGTTTTCAAGCTCAATTTAAACTTTATTGAATAGCAAAGAATTCGTATTGTTCTCAACACCTGCTACCCATTCTACCTGTCATTGGGAGAAGAAAAATAACGCCCGCTGAGGTGCCGAGCAAGTGAAAGTTCTGATTCAGACTGGCGAGTCACGTGATCCGATGCGCTTCTGGAGTGGGGCGAAAACAAAGCGTGGCACGCCATTGGCTGAAAGGGTCTCTCCTCTCTCAGGTGAGAACAATGTAAAAAATAACTTCTCCCTGTACTTTATGTCGATTTCTAGAAAGAAAATGGTGTGCAATGCAAAATCTCTCGTTCAAAATTTTGGTCAGACGTTGATTGAAACATCGAAGAATTCACCAGCTAAATCTGTAAAATATCATCCTGTCTCTTTATTTTAACTCATTATGGCAAAAAGAGCAGTTTTATCAATTTCGGAAAAGCGGGAAATTTGTGAATATAAAGAAAGAAATGTGAATGTATCGCAGCAACACATCTCCAATCATTTCTCTACACTCTGGAAAAAGCCTGTTAGTAGGCGCTGCATCGGAGACATTTTGATGAATACAGAAAAATGGATTAACACCAACGAACTGCAATCATCTGTAAAAAGACTGAAAACAGCAAAACATGAAGACTTAGAGGATGCTCTTTGCACATGGATACAACAAATGAGTGCTAAAAATGCTACCATCAACGGAGATGTGATCAGAGAGCAGGTAAAAGTCCTTGGCCAGCAAATGAATATTACAGATTTCGAATACAGTAGTAGCTGGTTGAACAGATTTAAAAAGCGACGAGGATTCTCTCAGTACATACGAAGTGGTGAAACTGCAGGTGTTGATGAAGATATTGTGTCAAATGGTCGCAAAAAACTGGGTGCGCTGATTTTAGAATATAAACCAGAGGACGTTTACAATATGGATGAAAGTGGCTTTTTTCCGCTTGCAACCAGATAGAATAATTTCGAGTGGGCCTGCTAAAGGATGCAAAAAAAAAAAAAGATTACGTGTCTCTTGTGTTCTGTACGAATAGTGATGGATCTGATAAAAGAACTATGACAGTGATTGGAAAATCAGCTAAGCCATGATGTTTTAAAATTTTTAATCCTGCTCTTTATGTAGATTATGAGAATAATAACAAAGCGTGGATGACTTCAGCGTTATTTCAAAAATGGTTAGCGAATTTCAACATAGAAATGAAAAGAAGCAAACGCCATATTTTATTGATTTTGGATAATGCCCCTTGTCACAAAGCATATCCAATGAGCAATATCTGCATTGAATTTTTACCTCCTGACTGCACTGGATTTTTGCAACCTTTGGATGCGGGTATAATAAACTCATTCAAAGCTCATTATCGAAAGTATCACGTCCGCCATATCATTTAAAAATCAGTAAAAATGATTTTTCTCCAATCCTTTTACATGATGCTATTCGCATGATAAAAAAAGCATGGGATGAAATTTCATCAGAAACTATTGTTAACTGCTGGAAACATACTGGATTGATTAAACCTGAAGGATCAACTAAAAAACAAAATAGTACAGCACTTCAGGAACTACAAGACGAAATACACAAATTAACAGATATTGAGCATCCTCTATTGGCAATTGAGTACATTAATATAGACAAAAGTGTTTCAACAGTTGAAGATTTGACAATCGAAGAAATTGTTGCCAATCAAAATGAAAATGAAATTTCATCTGACAGCGAATCTGAAGAAGCTGAAACGCCGCATATTACATCTGATGAAGTTAAAAATTGCATTGGGAAAATAAGAATTTTCTTAGAAAAACATGCAACTAATAAAAAAATGATGAACAATCTTTTAGTTGTAGAAAAAGATATTGAAAAAATCAATATTGAAAGGAAAACTCAAACTAGCATTTTAAAATATTTTCCTGTAAAAGATAATTAAAGTAAAATAAAATGCAGTGTGAGATTTAATGTATGTGTGTGTCTGTTATGTGCATAATTATCTACTTTATCTAAAATTGATTATATAACGAGGTAAGTGCATGTTAATTTCATACATTAATTGGATAATTTTGAATGATGTAGCATTAATTATATTTTGTATATTAATTACATTATATTAATTTATACTATTATAATATACTATATACTATTGGATAATTTAATAAAAAGGCATTATGATATTTATTTTTATAATAATAATAATAATAATAGTATAATAGTATGAAAATTAATTTTTATTGTATTCTAATTCGATATACCGCCAAACTCGTTATAGTGCCAAAAATTTCTCGAATGGATAATGGCGGTATAACGAGGTTTGACTGTACAATTCTTTCCTTATTTCTGTAGTTTTTGGTCACTTTTGGTAATCTGAAGAAAGTGTAAAGAAATGGAAGTGACTGGAGAGAGGTTACAGAACAGCTCAGAGAGGGTGGGGGTGGTCTTGAGGTCTCCACGAGCTGAAATTTCTAGGGTCGGACCTGCCTGGGTACAAACGAAAACTCTCTTGGTCCTACCCAGTCCATTTTAAAAACCGAAAGTTCTACCCGGTCTGGAACGGTTCATTTTCTACAAAAGAAAATCCGATTTTTCATAACATAATTAAGATTCTTTTGACGAATACTGCACATTTTTTTTGCAAAATTTTTGAAGTATATTTCAGGCTACATGGGGGCAATCCATAGAATACGGAATGTCAACATTAATGAATACTTAGACTTCTAGACTTTTGCATTCAAATAAGCACTCATTAAAAAAAAAGTACTTTAGAGTAAAGATAAAAAAGTGTTTAAAAACATCATAAATTTTGAAGCTTTATAATTAAAAAATAAGTTTAAAAAAATATTTTTTCGGAATTCATAAAAGTTTATTTCCAAAGATTTTGTTTCCAAAAATCCATTATCAATTTTAGTTTTGAATAAAAAATTGTCTGCCAGACACGTCTTAGGAATAATTAAGTTCAGCTCCAGCCCAGGCTGCGTATATAGAAAAAATGTACACCTGAACACGGCCCAAGTCGACAGGAAAAATTAGGCGCAGGCTCAGACACAATGTAACTGCCCGATGAAAATCTCTACATTAGGCATATTAAATTTCTGTATTGATGTTATCAAACTAGCATCAAATTGTGCAACATATTTATAACATATTGTGGCATAGCCAGGTCCATTGAAAATTGTTCATATTTCGTCTGCTTAGTCCGATCCTTTTATATTTGGTATATCGGTGCCAGTAGTCCCTCTTAATTTTTTCTACCAGACTGCCTAGCCTATTTATTTTTTTCTTTTTATTAACCCGGCCCATTTGAATGTTTGACAATTTGGCCGGGTACGGGAATCGGACCGTGCAGATTGTGACCACTTAGGGTAGAGGTCTGCACTGACCAGAATTTACAGGCTCGGCCAGAACAAAAGCTATCTTGGCCAAGCCCAGTCCGGTCTAAAAGCTAAAAGTATAGCACGGGATCGGACCGGCCGTTGAAAATTCAGTGAAAACAGGCCCGACCCGTTGAAAAGACAATGAAGTCAGGCCCGGCCTGACTTGACCAACTCAATTTCTACAAAAAAATTCCAATTTTTATTACATACGATTAAGATTCTTTTAATGAATACTGCATGCATATTTATGGGAAAATTTTACAGCATATTTTAGAATACATTATACATGCCATATGCCATAGCATACAGAATAGTATTATTAAAGATCACTTAGACTCTTAGAATATTACATTCAAATAAAGACATTTAAAAAATTAATGTAGCTTAGAATAAAAGAAAAATACGGTTAAAACATCCTAACTTTTGTTGCTGTATAATAAAAAAATGTTTCTCTGTAATTTATTAAAGTACACTTCCAAAGAATTTGTTAATAGAAATTCATTATCGCTAATACTATTATTACTAAACAACTCGAAGCGTCATGGGAACAATTAAGCCCAGTTTCCAGCCAGCTTGAATACATAGAAAATAATGTAAGCCTGATGCCAGCTTACACCAGTCTGCTGAAAAAATTAAGCCCAAGCTCAAGTATGATGCAAGTGTCCAATGCCGATTTCTACGCTTGACATATTTCTGTATTGATGTTGTAATCGCCTCATGCAGTGCATTTACTTATTCTCATTCCAGACAAATCCATTTTAAATTGTTCATATTTTATCAGCTTAGTTTGATCCTATTAAATTTCTTATCAGGCCGGTTGGATCACTTAATATTTTTATCGGTCTGCCCCGACCCATTTATTATTCTTCATCGGCCGCCCAGGCTCGTTAAAAAACTATTTTCATTCTGCCAGACCGGTCCGTTTGAAAATTAACCTTTATTTTGCTGGGCCGATTACGAGCCCGTGCAGACCTCTACTCTAAGGCATGGTGGTCATATGGCAATTCTCCAGAAAGAATCCTCTAAACAAAAAATTTCCTCCACCCTGACATTTGAACTCTTGAAATCCCCTCTTGTACAAAACGAAACAACAGACATTGATATTCGTTCATTTGGAGGATTAGAGGCATGTGTTTCTTGAAACTAGTGTAATGTATATTTTTTTGAAAACTTATATCCCAGGCACGAATTCTTCCAGATTGAATAAATGAAAGAAATAAACTAGGTATAAAATCATTATCATCTGTTTCCATATAAAATTTCATATATTTTTAATCCGGTCTCTAAGAATAAAATAGTATTGTAATTTTTCTGTAAAAATTAAAACTGATATTTTAAACAGGCTTTCGAGATGCACGAGTTACAGATCTGCACGGGCTTAACTTTTTTCTGCAGACTTGGGCCGGGACGGTCCAGCCTTCTTTTTCTGGCCCAAGCAGTGCTTGGACGTTATTTTTCCTAAAAATCTGCATGGATCGAAATTTGCAGGCCAGCATAAAAATCAGAAAATTAGGCCCGGCACAACAATTTTTGCAAAAAATTAATATACTTTAAATGGCCATTATTCTACAATTAAAATTCATTTAAAAAAATAATAAATACTATTCTAAGCTAAAAAAAAATAAAGTACAATAAAACCTGTGAAATAGAAAGAATCTATGATGAAAACCTTTTTTACACTAAAAAATGTCTTCATACGTGCAAAAAGAATATAATACATACCACAGACAATACACCTGCTAAGAGTGGAACCTGCCTATAACGGATTTATCTTCTCTTACTGAATCTCCATTAAAATGTAATAATCTAATTCAAATTTTTAATCAGTGTTTATATACCTTATTGTCTAAGTGATCATAAATATTTTTGATATTTTGTATTCCACGCATTTTGAACATAATCTTAAAATAAAATCTATGCATAAGTAAATGTGCTTTTTGAATAAGTAAGTGTAATTTTAACTTTAGGTTAATGTTGCTTCAGAAATATCAGCATACTTTGTAGATATTCAGCCGGGCGAGGCCGATCCGAACTTTTTGCCTTTATACCGGGCTGAGCCAAGATAATTTTTGAACGGGTCGAGCCGAACTTTTTACCTTTATGCCGTGCCAGGCCGTGCCTGGCGAGAGAGGGAGTGGGGGTGGGGGTGGGATGGGGAAGTGGAAAATGAAAATTATAAAAGGGCGCCAAAGTCAGGTCCTCCCCCCCCCCCCCAATAAAAATTTCAAGCTATGCCCCTGTAGGCAACACCCAAGACTGTAAATTTTAGCCCATGCAGACCTCTAGACCACCTCTACCGTCTCTGAGCCTTTCTAACGACCTCCAGTCCTTTCCACTTTCTTTCAACTACCAAGGCCAACCAACAGCTACAGGGAAAAATAAAGAATTGTACTTCTAAGGATTGAATTACATTTATTGATCCACAAATGTTTATGATTCTTGTTTTCAAATTTTCTCTTTTGCATGTTTAAATTGTTTTTGTTAGGGAATAGAGGTACTAAGAGTTCTAAAATTAAACTTATACAGATTTTGTATGTTATAAGTAACTTATTGTCTAATGTAACATTTAAAATAAAGTGCTTGTGTAGTTACTTGTTACTATTAAATAAATATTTTCTTTATGGGCATCTGATGTTACCCTTAAACCTTCTGTGGTGTCCTACTACTTGGACATATTGGAGGGGGGGGGGGAAGAGACTCTGCATCCCATAATAAAGCTTTGTCCCTGATAATACTGTTTTATATCATCAGTAATTTTTGTTAATAAATCACTGATGGTGATGTACAAAACAGCATGGCTAATAACTTTGTAATATTTTCAAGTGTTTCTTTTCTTTGTTTTTAATGTAGAAACTGAATGTAATAATAACTATTAAAAGTATAATCTAACTAATTTGTTATAGACCACTTGATTTTATATATTGGTGTATGTTACATGACTATAAAAATATGAAAAACAAAAAAAGTATAATTTTTATAAGTGATAAAGAGTGCAGTTGTTTTCTTGATATGTTTTATCTTACTTATCAATTTTTCTTCTTTTCCTTATTTTGACAAATTGAACACTTTTTAATAATTTTATACTTGGATAACAACATGGTGAAATCTGAAAATAGTAGTGTTCACTAAGTTAAATAGTCTTTCGATATTGATAGTAAAAAATAATGTGATGACAATTTCATTGTCAAAGATAGATAATTCCATTTTGATGCATTTAAATATCAGAAAGATCCTACACTGTAAAAAATGACCGATGTTTCTTATTTTATGAAAATATGCTATAACCACGAACGAAAATATAATATAATCTTCTGAGTTATCCGAAATTTCAAATAGCGTGTTACATTGTCTTTTGAATCCCCAGAAACGAATACATTTTCAAAATTTAAAGACTAATTTATAAAAACAAATTATTTTTAGCTGCCCGAATTTTTCAGAAACGTTTCCGAAGGGTTTTTATAGTGTATTAATGAGTGTCCCCAACCTGAAATACCTGTTTTTCGAATGCTATCAATTCTGAAGTAAACATTTTCATGCTCAAAAAAAAGTTTAACAGACGAACATGCAAAATTAACAGCGTTAACAATAACATTAAAAATAAGATTATTTCTTTACTCTTTCATGTATAAATTAACTTATGCGGCTGAAAACGTGTACTTGAAAATGGATAACATTCGAAAAACGTGTATTCCAGCCTGAGTGCACTAATTAATACACTATAAAAACCCTTCGGAAACGTTTCTGAAAAATTCGGGCAGCTAAAAATAATTTGTTTTTATAAATTATTCTTTAAATTTTGAAAATGTATTCGTTTCTGGTTATTCAAAAGACAATGTAACATGCTATTTGAAATTTTGGATAACTCAGAAGATTATATTATATTTTCGTTCGTGGTTATAGCATATTTTCATAAAATAAGAAACATTGGTCATTTTTTACAGTGTAATAACTTTTTACAACAAAGCTAAGCAATTTTCTTATTTCTCTGCAACATGAAAGATTTTGTAGATAATTTTTGAATTGGTGTTTTAATTCTATCACGGCCTGTTGTCTGCTCATATGTATTCTAATTTCCCAAACAAATGTCAGATTTTCTAAAAATTTAAATATTTCTCTCTACTTCCCCACAGTATTTTCATTCTTCAAAAAGGTTAAAATGACCTCGCGTGTGACCTCGGTGTGGAAACTCCTGGCTGCACGAGAGACGTGCTGGACTGGGGTTTCAGACCAAGGTCTCGAGTTTTGGCTGATCGATACTGCGTTAGTCGGCAGCCTCCGGCCCGTTTCCTCGTAATCACAAGCAGGTCATGGTTGGGAATCCCTCCTCAGAAAGAGCGGTCTCGTTCCCAGTAACCTGACGGGTGATCTATGGATAGTGAACGTCGTGGATAGTGAACGTCCTTCTGATTTGGCCACTTCCTGCTAGGACCATTGAGGTTGGCTCACAACTGCTCTAGCTGCAGAGGATGTAGTGGGGTCGTCTGAGACGACTGTTTCACCTCTGCCGCTGGAACGTCGCAGATAGTTGCTACACGCCGTATCTCCCGACGCCCAGCGTATCACAGAGTCACCACCCATCGTGCTCTTAAGAGCTCGATTTGACTCCATCAATTCCTTAGTCAAGTTTTGGAGAGATCCTACTGGCATTGGCTCCGGTCCTTACCCAGTTTTTACAACTACACTGGGATCGGCCGTACGGGATTTCTTTCCACCACCTACGGAGGAGGCTCCGAGCATTGGCCAATTCTCGCATCGCAGATAACCTGCGCTTGCGAGGGGAAGACCCACGAGCCCTCAACCCACGAATGGGTGAACCAAAAGAGCTATGTGCGGTGTCTCTGGCTTTCAGAAATTGCTTCCACTGGCAGACCACGATGAGAAACCCAGACCGGTCGTCTCCTGTCCCTGTCTCGCAACGAACACAAACCCTGGAGCGTCCGCGCACTGTTACGCTCCCGGTCACCTCCTCCACCAGAGGAGTCGGGTCAGAACCACGGAAAGGGACCTGCCAGTTCAAAAAGGTTAACATAATTTCTTCTCTCTTGGCTGTTTAGACTCAGAATTTAAATAGATAATAATCTTTGGACAGCTGTTGCTTTCAAAACTATATAGTTAAAACTATATATTTTTAAAAACTTCATATTTCCTGACACTTTTCTATAAACTAGAAGTGCCTAATTGGAAATCTGAAATAAGATGCCCTAATTCCACAGAGGATTGTCTATGACAAAATCAAACCATTTATGGGAGATGGGAACAATTTTGAAATAAAGAAAACTTATTCATAGTTTAAAAAATGTACGTCCAAAGCTAGCTGATGCTGAATATGTTAAAAAGAAGGATATAAAGATAGCAATCATAGAAATTATTAATAAAATTGAAAATATAAAGCATTATGTTAAATTTGGTTATTAATGGAAGCGATCAAGCAATGAGAAAATAAATATATATGTAAGATAAAAATATGTAAATAGTTGATTTACTGGTATTATATGAACAAATAGACGATGAATAACAAAATATGAACTTTAATACAATCCTAGAAATATAATTTTACAATACTTTACTAACAATTTCTTTTCAGCTAATACACTTCTCGCCAAACATATACAATATATTTATTTAACAAAAAAAAAACTAGGCCTAACAGCACCTTTACTGGATATTTCTCATTTCGATGCTTGCTTCACAATAAAAATTAGAAGACTGGCTCTTTTTCCAATTTTGAAAATGTTCAAATCTTGATCTCGCGATCCGAAATATTTATAACTTGTGCATTTAAATCATGGATAATAATAGTACTAGAGCATCAGTTAATTTGGTGTTCAAGCACGTCATAAAGGAAATGAAGTGTTTAAACTGAAATCCTACAAATCGGTCATCCTGACGTTATGGCGTCTCGAAATCAGCATCTTTGTTCATTATTTTTTTTCCTGCCTAAACAGCTAATTTTTTGAGATTTTTATTTCTTTCCGGATATTGCTCTCTAACTTTAGAAGCTGTATACTTATTTTCTCTGTAATTTCTTTCTGCATATTGATCTCTATTTTTAAAATCTGTATACGTATTGCTTCTAGAATTATAAGAATTTGAATAAGCATGTCTTCCACTATAAGCTGCTTTAAATCCATGATGAGAATTATTTCTACTGTCATTATACCTATGTGATGGTTGTGAATTTCTTTGTTCATTATAATTAGCCTTATATAATCGTTGGCGATCATAATTATAATTATTTCGACCATGATAGTAGCCTCTATTCATGTAACTAGAGGAAAAATTTGTATTATACCTTGCTTTTGAATTAGGTGAAGCACTTTCTGTTATGTCTTGAGGTATCAAAGAATCTTTAGTCTCAAAGTTTTCAGGAATCTCAGATACATTTTGGTAAAAATTCTCAGAACTCTGTTTCCCATATCTATATTTATTGTAATTTCCATGGTTAAATGACTGTTTAAAATATTTTTGGCCATATCTATTATTGCTTCTGTTATCAAATGGTCTATTAAAATTTCTGTTCTTTCCCCTATGATCAGAATTCCTACTGCGATCTTTTACATAGTTTGTTCTATCATGTGCAGGACTACTTATTTCGTCATTTTTCAATTTACTTTCTGCATCATCCTCACTATTTCTTGGATTCTCAAAAAATCATCCTTGTTACTAAATCCATGCAAACAGATTGCACACTCTCCACTTGGTCGGTTTCCATCAGTCAAATGCTCTTTAGCAGCATCAATCATTTCAAACAGCATTGAACTACCCTTTTCAGTTTCAGCAATCATCAATAAATCCTGAAAAATGCTATTTAATTCTTCATCAGATAATCCTGTATCTTTTGTTTTATTCGGCTTATATCATTTTCAAAATTCTCGTATTTTTTATCTATTAGCTAAATTTGTAATTTGAGTCAAATCCACCTCATCATTTACGCAATCGATATTAACCATATCTTCCCAACCTCGATTATCGTTGTTTATACTTGATGTAGCTACTTCATCAATTTTGGACAGAACTTCGTTAACTTTAATATATCCTACTCGTATAAACTTTTACTCGTTGTCGCTTATTATTCTAACACCATCTTCTGCTACTTTTAACGCCATGCCTTCTACTGTTTTTCTAGCTATTATTAAATCGTAGTCCATCTCTTGTACCACGTAAAATTTTTCCTGGATTTGTATTTTGTCTACTGAGCCTTTATGCCAGAAAAAACCCGTTGGCTTAATTTCTTTTCCACCTATGCCTCATATGGATATATTGTCGCTGGTCAGCTTTGGCGCGTTTATTGCAGTATGATATCTTGAATTGGCGATTGAAATATCACTCCCTGTATCAATTATTACATTGTTTTTATTCCACGAATATCTAAGATTCTTCCTTTTTTACCATTTAACATGTATGTGTAACCAAATGTAAGATAAAGATATGTAAATAGTTGATTTACTGGTATTATATGAACAAATGGACGATGAATAACAAAATATGAACTTTAATACAGTCCTAGAAATATAATTTTACAATACTTTACTAACAATTTCTTTTCAGCTAATACACTTCTCGCAAACATATACAATATATTTATTTACCAGAAAAAAAAAACTATGCCTAACAGCGCCTTTACTGGATATTTCTCATTTTGATGCTTGCTTCACAATAAAAATTAGAAGACTGGCTCTTTTTCCAATTTTGAAAATGTTCAAATCTTGATCTCGCGATCCAATATATTTATAACTCGTGCATTTAAATCATGGATAATAATAGTACTAGAGCATCATAAAGGAAATGAAGTGTTTAAACTAAAACCCTACATATATATTTTTTTAATTATAAAAAAAACTTGTTTTGATACATTTTTTTAATTAAATAACTTTTTGATTTTAAAATTTAAGTAGCATAGTTAAATTTATTTAATCTACTGTAATGTGGGCTTGTCATTCAATTGCATGCTCATGTTTATTCTTTCAGTGTGATGTTACAGCACATTTAACATAGCATGCTAACTTTTTTATAAATAAAAATGTAAGTAATACATAATTAAGGTGTTTTTATTCATTACAATAAATTTATATTTAAAATGCATTTTCTTATAAAAATGTAAATATACATAGTTAATGTTATTTATATGATTTATATTTAAATATCTTATTGTGTGATTATTTTATGGTAACTATATGTATTAGAGTAGTATTACAAAAAGAATTACCTATGATTTTTTTCTTTTTTAAACATTGACATTAAAATATGGAAATATCAGGGAATTTCAACTTAAGATATTTGTGACAACCCTGTCTTTGGAAATGCTTCAAGTCACTATAATAAATTGGCTATTCCAGATTTATTTTCACACTTTCACAGTGAATTCTACAATCTAACTCTTAAGCAGGCATTTTTATTCTGCTTATAGTTGACACATTATAACTGAAATACAACTTATTTTGCTGTTTTGATTCATTTTATTTTACAACCTCAAAGAATAATTTATTGACTTTTTAAAATCAAATATTGCTAATTGTGTTGTTTTTCTCTCCATAATTTTTAGAAACGAGCATTCAGTGCTTTATTATAAGATACACTCTGTTAAGTGACACTCCTCATTCATTTCATCATTCAATTTCCATGGACATATCTAAAGATGTTTGTGGTTGTATTCTAAAATTTTGGAAGAAAATTTAATTTATTTATAACCTATTTTATAAAGCTTTAAACATGTTATAAAAGTAAGCTGCGCCACAGGCGCCCTGAGTTAGTGCCCTGGGGGAGCACCCTGAGGGAGGGCTCTGCGCGTAGACGACAACCGAACCCAAGTCCTGAGGGACTTTTATCACGCCAGCAGATTTTTCTCCCTGCGGCGGTTCGTCCAGTCAGAGGACCGTCACCTACGGACCCTCTAACCTGAAACCCATGTGTCATCGACGTAAGCAGTCGCGATACACGGTGAAACGACGGGGAGTCATCACGAGACGGGCCGGCATCCCCCAACAGCTTCGGAACTGGGAACCAGGCCTTAGGCCTTCAGTCAGGATGTTCCAACCTGTACTTTCTCTACCACAACTCGAGGGGTGTGAAAACCTACAGAGGTAGTCACGGTTCCCTGTCGTAGTGGACTTAAAACATGGTATAAATACTAAGAAATTATTAAAATACTGCTAAATTTATCACTGCGTTGGAAATTGTATTAAAAAATGTAAAATTCTGTCACAGTAATAATTTATATCAGATCACAAATTTAAAAAGAAAATTGAGAAATGTAATACAAACACCCTTATATTTTAGAATTATACCTTGCCACAAATATTATTTGTTTTCTTCTCATGGCTTGTAAAATGTATTATTTTTTAAGCTTAAAATCGTCTTCTTATCTATGTTATGAGAAAACAAATTTAATTATAGAATTTCCTCTTTAAATATGCTTTATTTTTTATTTATAATATTTTTTACAATAAAATTATTTATTTTAATTTATAGTAGTAGCTAGTTATAGTAAATTTACTCATAGTTTAATTTCAGAAAGTTCATTTGTACAGTTAGGAAATGCATAAGATAAAATAATCTTAATATTTTGATCTTCTGACATCCCCTGGTACTGCAGGTATGAGTTAGAAGGTAGTCTACGTTAGTTTTTAATAAGATAGAAATTTTATTTGAATTCAGTTTAGTGCAGTGGTTTTAAATATTCATGTTAACCTCATTTTCTTTGAAGTATGTGTTTAATTAATCTTAAAAAGTGATATATATCATTTTAAATCTATTTATTGCAGAAGCATAAAGCCTTTAATGTTGACACACATCATATTAATCAAAGCAGTCTTTAAAGTGTAAAATATGCAGCAACACATTTCTTTACAAACAGTTTTTGGAAAAGCATCTTCTGACTTGCACCAAGAAAAATTGTTTGTTTGTGAGGTATGCAAGAAAACATTTTCTCAGAAGAAAAATTTAATGAAGCATGTATTAGTTCATACTGGTGAAAAACCTTTTGTGTGTAAGATATGTAATGAGAAATTCTTTCAGAAGAGTTGTTTAAGTAGGCATAATTTAATTCATACTGGTGAGAAATCTTTTGTGTGTGAGATATGCAACAAGAAATTCTCACGAAAGGATTATTTAAACAAACATCTGTTAATTCATACTGGTGAGAAGTTGTTTGCGTGTGAGATATGCAACAAAGAATTCTCCCGAAAGGAAACTTTAAACCAACATGTGTTAATTCATACTGGTGAGAAATCTTTTGTGTGTGAGACATGCAACAAGAAATTTTCTCAAAAGAGTGCTTTAAATAGCCATTTGTTAATTCATACTGGTGAGAAACCTGTTGTATGTGACATATGCAACAAGAAATTCTCTCAAAGGGGAATTTTAAATAGACATTTGTTAATTCATACTGGTGAGAAACCTTTTGTATGTAACATATGAAACAAGAAATATTCTGACAGGAGTACTTTGAGAAATCATTTGTTAAATCATACTGGTGAAAAACCTTTTGTTTGTGAGATATGCAACAAGAAGTTCTCTCGAAAGAGCAGTTTAAACGGGCATCTGTTAACTCATACTGGTGAAAAACCTTTTGCATGTGAGCTATGCAACAAGAAATTCTCCCAAAAGAATAATTTAAACAAGCATATGTTAAATCATACTGGTGGAAAATCTTTGTGTGTGATGTATGGCAAGAAAATTTCATAAAAATGTGATCTAAGGGCTCATCCTGGCTTTCATAATTTGTTGTTTTCTATCAACTAATTTTGATACTTATTTTTAAGGGCATTGATATAATTTAATCTTATGAAACATGAACCATTTATTGGCACCCTTCCAGGTGGTAGCACTGCTGCTTTTTAAAAATGGATTCGATGCATTGCTTGTTAAAACCTCTCAGTTGCATTGTATCAAAGCCACTCCATTGTTCTAGAATTTTACTCCATACCCCAGCTCATGATTACAACCATTTATAACCCTCTTTCAAAGAAGAATTTGCTGAAAGAAGATCTTTCAAATTTTATCATTGCAAGTAACTTTATCCCTTTGTATCACTGCGTATCTACAACATACACAAAAGTCAATGTTACTTATACAATGGGCTTTATAATACAAATTTGCTTATTTCTGCTATCGCCCATCACAGCAGCTAATATAAATTATTCATAGAATTCTGAACAGATGGTGATACTGAGTTAATACTTTATGCCGAAGTTTTATTTATCCTTTGAACAGTTTCACTCCATAAATTTTGTAAAATTAAAATGGTTGGAGATGTCCCAAAAATAGATTTTTTACAAAAGTATGTGTGTGTACTTTACAATTTTGTATTAGAAAATTGACAATTTTTATTAGAAGTATGTCTTTCTGTTTATTTCAGATCTGAAAAAGTACATTTTAGTCAATAATTGTTTAATTTTATGTTCTAATATATATATATATATATATATATATATCTTGAAAAGGATGTAAAGCAGTCCATTAATATTCGCGAGGGTTACGTTCCAGGAAAACCTCACGAATATTGAGTCTATCTTTCTAAAAAGAAGTTACGTTCTATAAAATTCAAATGAAAGTGGCACAGCAGTTTAAAAAGGAAAGAATATATTTATTAATAATATGTTATGCCTAACATATATGTAGAAGTTAATGTACGCACATATTCATAAACATAAAATTTATTTATGAAAGGTTAATTTAAATTAACTAACTAGAGAAATAATTACTTCTATAAAATCACAAGTTTTTGTATAAAGTAATTTTGACTCTCTCTACTCGCAAAGAGATAATAATGTAATAGTGGGTCAGTTTGCGATACAGCATTAAAATAAGATATTTAAATACAGCTGACTGCACCAGAAATGCTTTCATATATTTTCCATCTAATAGCAGTTTCCGCTCTATCTGTATGAGACCCTGAACATGTTAAAGTAAAGATTAAAGATGCCATTACTTTACCACTTCTAATGTCACCATTGCAATAAATAGTTTGATGTTTTTATATTATTTTACTTTCCTACAATACTTGCTTCTTTGTGCGTTGACAACTGAAAATTTATTTATAAATCCATACTGAGAAAACAGAAGGGAAAATAATCTTTAACTACTATAAAATCTGAAAAAAAATTATAAAAAAATTGCAAATAATCAAATTAGTTTCTCACAAATGTTAATTTTTTGGAACTTTCATGTTTGTGAATAATCAAAACTCAAGTATGTTAACGAATTACTGTAATCTAACATCTGAATAAATATTTTTCAAATAAAAGTTGTTGAGTCACAAAGGGTTAATATGCATAACTTCTTCTGGGGAAGTCACCACTCCAACCAATTTAGTTTCAAAGTGTGTAGATCGACAGATCAATCTGTTGTACAATATTTAAGTTCCCCCAAAAACACACTCACAAAGACCCGAGTCTACACATCTTAATTATCATTCCATTATTCCTTTTGCTACCACTCACAACTTCCCCTTCCCTCAGCTTCTGACTATCCCCTTGTTGTGCTTAGATTCAATATGGGAAACTTAATGCTTTGTATCTTGCAAGCCTTTTTAGTCGACTAGCGGTGGACGTGCTTTTGAAGGCATAGACAACCTGCTAACCATTTGCCCTTGGAAACTAAATTTTCCAATGACATAACTACTTCTATTGAAGCATTTAGAGACTTTCTGCATAATGTATTCAAAGATTTTTCAAAACCATTGCAGAGTGGGTTTGATACTCTTCGACTATATGAGTACATCAAGGATTTGTTAATATAGAGAAATGGTATAAGGCAAGACTGACAGACGTCATGACACCAATTTTACAAACTGAACTTAACAAAAAACCATCAGGTTAGCACTGTGATCAAGAAGTTCAGTATTTCATGCTGAAACACGTCTTAAATCTTTATCATCTACTGACTAAATAACCATCAAATTTTCCTTCCTAAACTTTCTGTTCACTCCTTTACTCGCTTCTCCGCAACCAGCAGAAGATTTTTTTATATATTGGGAAAAGGCAATAAAATAAATTTTTCTTTGCAATTTGATTATACTTATCTCTGAGTTTCAGCATATACATATAATATAGAAGATATATTTAAAAAATGTATTCCCCTTTTCAACCCTTTCATGTAAGAAAAGGGGGGTTGCAGAACACCCCTTGTTGCATTTGTCAAAACTTCTGATAAGTTATCTTGAAGACCGGATAAGTGCAGTACTCTAGAAGTTTTCACATGTAATCTTTTTTTTAAAAAAATGCATATGTATAGGGAGATTTTTTTTAAATTTAGAACCCCGTTACTTTCTCTCGTTCCTATTTATATTAGAAGGATGAAAATTCTGATGGATGTTGGTTGTTTACCATGGATGTGGGCAACAAAAAGTACAGCACATTATGCATCTACCTGTTTTCCTGCTTTGAAAGAAAAAATATTAATATTTAAGTTTCAACTTGTTTCAAAATAGGTTTTTGCTGGTTCAGAATTAGACAATTTTGTCTCCAAATCTGAAATTTTAATGCTCAGAAATATTCTTTGTATTCGTATACTTGCTTTTGCTACAAAAGTTAATTTTTATCTGCTACAAAAATTGTTATTATCTGCTACAAAATTGATTTTTGCTGCTGCATAATTAATTTTTTACTGTTCCAAAAACCGCTGCAAATCTTTCCGACTGTTTCAACCCTCTGATCTTTTTTATCTTAAATAATAGTTTTGAACTATTTGTTTTCTCTAGTAATGATAATTAAATAATCAGTCATTTAAATTGCCAGTCCACCTCCCTCCTAAATTTACACTTCTCTCCCCCCTCTACCTCTAATCTTTTTATTGTTTTTTTCTAAAATGTCTATTTTTACCACATTTAATTAAAAAAATCAGGAGTGAGAAGAACCAAACTGTAAAAAAGAGGAAGATCTTCTCCATACTTCCATATCTAGAAATTCACTAATATTTTGGGGTGTGAAAGAATGGAGATTTAAAGAGAGAGTTAGATGATTTATTGTTTATTTATTCTTGCTACAAAGTAACAACAATGCATAAAATTCTTTAGAAAAAATAATGTTTTAAAGATTTTAAATACTGTGTGCTGGAGGGAAGGGAAACGGAGAAAAGTAGAACTTTTTTATTGGAGAGAGAAGTAATTAAAATGATTATTAAATTATTTTTACAACACAATTTTAAACAGAGAAAAAAATAATAGAAGGATTTTTTTAAATTTTTTAAAGATTGTGCGTTACAGATGATAACTTTTTTTGGAGGCAGGGCCTTATTTAAATAGTAATTTAATTATTGTTACAATAAAACCAGATATAGTAGAATTAAAAAAATAGAATTTTAAGCTTCATGATATGTGGGATGGGATAGGGTAAAGAATAGGAGAAGAAGCAGAAACTTTTGAGGGAGATGATAATTTGATTGATATATAATTTATTTGTTGTTATTGTATAATAACAAATAAGTCAGAATTTTTTTAACTAAAATATCCTAAAGGTGTGTCCTTTGTGTTTTTGATACCAGAGGGGGGCTGGAAGGGGAGCAGTAAATTCAGGGAGGTGATTATTTACATGTTTCATTATTTTCTGTTATAACAAAATGACAACTAGAGCAGAAAATTAAAAATTAAATAAATTTGTGTGCTCGAGGTTACAAATTTTAGGGAGTGATTTAGGTGATTCTTTTTTAAACAAAAATCTGCGAAAATGTAAAAGCTTGTCACACCTGTATTTATATTTTTTGATTTTTTATTAATGATTGAAACCAGTTTTCGCTAATAAAATCACTATAATTAAATTATAATTGTAATTGACTAATTTACACAGCTGAGAAATCTTTTGTTTGTAAGACATTGCGTTATGAAATTTTCATAAAAAGGTAATCTAAATGCTCATCCCTGCTATCATAATTTGATATTTGCTATCAACTAACTTTGGTACTTCTTTTTTCATAGGAACTTTGGCATAAGTTAGTCTTAAGAGAGGGTAATTTCTTGACAAACATTAAAAACAGTCACCAAAATGAAATGTTGGTCAATGTAAACATTTTTAACCCCTTAATCGTCGTACCTGAGACATTCATGGGCAGCGTAGGCTATGCCTGTTTAATTCAGATTGTTTGATTCCCACCAGTTTTTTAAAATAGTGTAATTGGCTTTATTCCTGCATTCACGCATTTGCCTATTAAATAAGCGAATATTTCTATTTAAAATAAACTGGTGGTAATCAAGCAATCTGAATTTTAAAAAAGTAGCCTACACTTGTCGGGCGCGACGATTAAGGGGTTAATCTTTTATGTCTTATTTATGTAATGTCTGTCATATATTTTGTTTTATATTATTTTATATTTTATTTATGAATGTATTAAATAAATTGTGTCTCAAAGTATGTATTAATTAAGTGTGTAAATACAGAATAAATTGCTTGTGTGTTTGAAATATTGATTGTTATTTCATAAGGATGATACATACTGCCAGATGAAGTTTTAAAATGTAAATGAAAGTTGCTAGAATATATTTAAAACATTTTCTTTTCTCGTCAGGCCTTTATAAAAGGAACTGCCATAATTTTATTATAGTGTCACAAATTATGCAAGTGATTATGTTTCAAGGTTTTTATTTACAGGTTGTGGCAACATTTATAATCAAGCTTAAATTCCTTCAAACTATATGTGATGCAATAATAAATACTCTGCAGAATTGTATTGAATCAGTTACATGAGATATGTATCCATCTTAACCTTCGATCTATTGGCCCTGGATGGACAGTTAAGAAGGAAAGATAAATATTGATCAATCTGCTGAGTTTTGTTTAAAAAATTAGTAACCTTATTCTCAATATGAATTTAAAATATAAAAAAAAAATTAACAAAAAACTGTATTTCATGCATTTGATGTAATTTGTATTAAGATTTAATAAAGAAATACACTGCTCAAAACAATTAAAGGATATTGCAGTTTTAGGTGGATTTTGTATCTGGGAAACTTTTTAGCTGATTGATACATGGTCGACAGACATAGTAGGTTATATGAGAATAAATTACACATGTTTGGCAGAAAAAAATGCATTTTATTGCGCATTTGTGTACAAAAGGAAAAAAACACAATTTGTGCATATGAGAAAAAAAGAATAAGAAAAGGTGTTTTCTTCAAAGAAAATCATTTTCAGTAGGGGGTATGGTTTCCACGGGCGGCCAGCAACGTTGAACACCTTTGAGGAATGGACTCAATGAGGCTATTAATGACGAGTTGGAGTATTCTGCCCCACTCTTCCAGAAGAGCTCTTTCCAGTTCTTGGAGAGTTTGTGGGGGTTGTTGGCGGCCAGAAACTCGTCTTCCTAGAGCGTCCCAAACGTGCTCGATTGGATTCATGTCTGGAGAACACACTGGCCATTCCATTCGAACGATTCCTTCCTCGAAAAGGAAATCCTCCACCAGGTTTGCACGATGTGGCCTGCAGTTATCGTCCATTAAAATGAAGTTATATCCGATTGCTGCAGCGTAAGGGACTACAATAGGTCTGAGGATCTCATCCCTATATCGGCGACCAGTCAGAGCTCCATCTCGAATGATGTAGAGGTCAGTGCGCCCGTCAATGGAGATGCCACCATACACCAACACTCCTCCACCGCCAAATCTGACACTTTCGTGCACGAACGCAGGATTATTCCTACTGCCACGGTCCCTCCAGATGAAAATACGCCTATTATCCGGATGCACAGAAAAACAGGACTCGTCAGAAAACAGAATATTGCTCCATTCATTTCTCCTCCAGTTGACATGCTCGGTTGCCCACTCCCTGCGGTCGCGACGATGCCTTGATGTTAATCTAACACATACCATCGGTCGGCGAGCATACAGACCTACAGCATGGAGCCGGTTTCGGACAGTCTGAGTTGAAATCGTGGTGCCTGTAGCCGAGCGAAGGTGTTGTTGGAGAAGAGTAGCGTTCATGTTTCGGTGTCTCCGAGCTGTTAACGCTAAATACCGATCTTCATTGGGCGTTGTTGCCCGTCTACGACCTTGCCCTGGTCTTCGGCCTGCACATCCACTCTCCAAAAAACGGTTCCAGATCCTGGAAATGACACTTTGTGACACTCCAATGGCTTGCGCTACTTCGGCTTGAGTTTGGCCCCCTTCTAACCTACCAACAATTCTCCAAGCTTCTGAATCTGTCAAATGACTTCGCTGAGACATCGTACTCATCGAAACAAAGCAATCACTGAATGCCGATCATCCTTGTCTTCATTCTCTTTTATCCAGTTGAAAGTCAAATTTCATTCGCTGCCGCTGAAGCGACGTTTTTGACGTCGAACTCAAAATTTGCATACTCCACAGTTTGAAAACCAGAAAAATTTGCATTTGTGATTCTCTTCTTCTATTTTCGGCAAAAAAAATTTCGTTTATATCTTTATTTTATATAAAACTTCAAATATCCTTTAATTGTTTTGAGCAGTGTATTTTTGGATTCATAAATGTGCATTTCTATGCATGTGTTCATTGATAATTCTTAAGTCAGCTCTTTGGTTAACTTATGTTTTTGGTTGTTAAAATTGTAAGTTATCTTTTGAATACCTTTGTTTCTCTGCATTTAAATGTATTTGGATGCTCTTCTTCTACTTATAAAACAAGGTACTGTGGATTCTTTTTAATTGCGACACATCAGTTCTAGCACGAATTGTACCAATTATCAGAAGTAAAATTAATAATATTTTTCAATTTTGTTTGTTTCATTTTATCCCAAATAAATGATTGTTTCAATACTCCTAATCTTTTTAGTACTCTTAGATACTCATAGTTTCTTTTTTTTATATGTTCATATACATTTTTGTATCTCATTACATTTATGTTTGATATTGTAATTAAGATGTGTAATTGTCTTCGGTCCCATTGGATATTAGTAGAACCTCTTTCCTGGGATTATGTTTGTTGCAGGGGTGCCACTTGCTAAATTTCTTGGGGAGGGATATTATATTAAATCTTGTTGTGAACATCTGAGATGCAATTAATATGGTTTTATTCTAAGCTGGCCTAGCCGGCCTTAGGATGGGTAAGGCCTGACAGGTTGCAATTTTGGGCAGTCCCAGGTCCAAGGTACATGGTATGGTCCAGACGCGACCTACGTTACACACGACTAGTGCATGACATATAAAACATCACGTGGAGTGGATCAATTTTACACGTCGATTTGTGCAAAACGGTGGGCTCGCCGCTTTGCAAGAATCACCGTGTAATAAAATGATCCACTTCATGTGACGTTCTAAACGTCATGCACCGGCCGTGTATAACATAGGTCACGGTCCAGGCAGGGATTGTAAATATCATATTTTTTAAAATATCCGATATTTTGATATATAATCCGATATTTTCAAAATTGTTAGCTTATTGATCATAAACCATGTTGATTGTAAATATTTTTAGACTTAATATAAAATAGAATTTAAAACATATTACATTTAACATGAAAACGAAATAAACCAATATTCTACATGGTATTTTTTCTTACAAATTTGATGATCAAATAAATGAAAACACAAACAATTTTTTGTAAAATTTAACAAATTGCTTTTTTACTAATCAAAACACAAAATACAGAATTCAGTTTCAAGTTAAAAATAAAATTATTTTTAAACAACAAATTTTGAAAATACAAAAAATAATTCTATTGCAGAATTTGAACATGAATGTAAACTTGTAAGATTTTTCATTCCCTAACTTATTGCAGAGTTTAGACTGAACTAAACCAAAACTAGAAAAGATTATTTCGTGTGCATCTGTTGAAAGAGAAGCTGTAAACAACAGATTAGTTAAATTAGACATTTTAACATTCATGGAATGCTCTAATTTAATATTGTTTCACCAAATTATTGGTTCAACATTTAGGTATTCTGTTTCAAACATAAAACTTGGAAAAGGAGATTTTTTTTGCTGAAAAAGTCATTGCCAGAGGGCAAAGATCTTTGTCAACAGAACACAATAAATTCAAAGCACTATGGTTTTTATCTTCATTTAATTTTTTTCCACAGTATCTGTGGTTCAACATATTAGTAAATAATGTGTTGGTGACAAAGCCATTTCTTCTCTTGCCAATAAGTTTTTCTTAATATCCTTTCCAGATGTTTCCAATTGTTCCTTTAAGTTGCATCGAATTTCTACACATTGTGCAATTGTAGTTTGATCTTTTTGCATTTCGTCTAATCCATCTGCAATAGGTTTTACGATATTCATATAATCTGTGCAGTTAACCATTAGGTTCACATCATTCACTAAATTGAAAATTTCTTTATCAGTTTCATGTTTGTGGTTCTGACAAACTTGCACCAGTTTTCCTCTGTTACCTATATCTGTCTTCAGTGTATCGAACATTGTATTCCACCTTACAGCTTGAGGTATTACTAGCGGTTTTTCATCATTTTTCCTAAACCAAGTATTTCACAAATGAGTATATTTAAAATATTTAATGATCTTGATCACATTTTTACATATGTTTGGAAATTCTATGTCTTTGGCCAGAAGATTTAAAATATGAGCAGAACAACCATAGTAAATAATATCAAAATCTTTAGATTTAGCAAGCTCTCTTATTTTTTTTATTTTTTTTACATTTCCAGCATTATCTGTAACGAAACTGAGAACATTTACATTAAATTTTTCTTTGCATTCCAAGATGGATTGTTTTGCCTCATCACATAAATAGTCTGCAGTATGTGAATGTTCTGATGAATCTTCAGTCGAAATTTGGAAAGTATCACCAGATGCTGTGATCACTGAGGTGAAAATAAGTCACTCATTGTGGATATTACTCCAGCCGTCAAGACTCATAGTTTCACCAGAGAGAATTTCCTTTGATTCTTCAACTACTTTTTTGTGTGAAGCATCTAAAAGTTCTCCTGCTAATCTTCTTTCTGAAAGGGGTGTATAGCTGAGTTAAAGCAAACTGTAGAGTTTTATAAATTCTGGATGCATAACATGATTAAATTGTGTATTAGAAGCAAAAAATAATGTCCAATTTGTTCATAAATAGTTTGAGCATATACTGTTGAAGTGCAAACCAAACCCTTAAAAACCAACCCTAAACGAAACCATTTGTGTGATCTTCAACCACATTTACCCACTTGTTTATAATATTTTATCTCTTTATTGATCAAATTTTAATTTCATAATGGGATATTAATCAGAAACAAATGCTGTAATATTTATGTTGTTTTTTAAGTGCAAACGGATTAATCTCTCCTAAACGGGCTGCACTCGACATCGGTACATTTAAAAAAATTCATATTTAAAAATTATTTTTAAAACAACACAAAAATTAAATTGAGGTACAGTTTTCAAACAAATTGCATTTAAAAGAACATTTTCTTCTTCATTTGATGGTGTAAAAATTCAAACTACAATTTTTAGAAGTTAAAAAAATTGCAATAAAAATAAAAATCATTTGTCAAGTAATTTTTAGTTAATTTTTCAATTTCTGTTCAACCGTGAAATTCGTCCGAAATTATTGATTAATAAGCATTTGAATTTTAACTTTGTTATCTAAGCATATTTTCGACAGAGTGAAAAATGTCCAAGCCAGGAATATAACTTGGACATTTGTAATAACGCTCCAATGCTCTAAAGTTGAGCTAAGAGGAGGATACCCAGCTTGGCATCACATATCTGACATATATGAGTGAGTGATGCCAAGCCGTGTAAGGGTTCGGGTTTGATTCCTGGTTTGGACATTTTCCTTCTGTCTGTATTAAGCTTAGATAGCATTGTTAAAATTCACATATTTATTATTTGTCAGGTGTTGCCACCGTGAACGTTACTCATGTCATGTTTCTGCAATAGATTTCTGTGTAATTGATAAAACCAAATTAAATTTCTAAATAGTTTTTTAAGCAAATGTGCAATGTCACAATTATTTTTTCAGTTTATGTTTAAAATGAAAAGGCTCATGAGGCCGTTTCCATATCGAAATTGAAACAAAATTTTAGACATTTCAATATGAACATCTGATTTTAACATCCTATTTGGATGTGTTGATGAATTTTAATTTTGGTGGAATTCACTCAGTCAAGAAGTTTAGGAATTATAAATATATTAAATTTTAAACTCCTAATGTGTGTTAAATAAATTTTAAATAGTTGCAAAACAAACTGCAATGCGGTAGGTTTTTCCAAAGCATAACACAAAAACATCTTTGCGGAAATAGATGAAATTTTTGATTCTCATATTTGAAATGTATAGAAATCAATTTTTGTTAAAAGTTTTATATCTACAAATGTTATTACTGTAACTACTGAAAAAATCTGAAGGTCGTAATTGTACATCTGTATTTCTAAACAATAGCCAATGAAGGCGATATCCATGTTCAGTGAATTAATTTCATGTAGAATTGCGCACATTTACTTCACAAGAAATTTCACTGTAGCACAGTTTAATTGGAGCAGCCGCTTTATCAGAGCAAATCGTACTAGAACCAATGGATCCTAACTAAATAGAATCTACGATACTGCATTTTATAAATAGAACGAGAGTTTAATTGCATTTAAAAACTTAGAAGCAAAGGTATACATGAAGCTGACATAATTTTAATAACAGATAACGTAAGTTACTCAAACATCTAAGATAATAATTTAAAGAATTCTAGGCACTTGTCCTAACAATGAGTGCTTATATATAGAAATAACACATCTCCGAGTACAAAAAGATGTTTCTTTATTAAACAATAATTATAATACAAAGTGTAAAAAATGACATCCAATATATGAAATACAGAGCCTTTATTTAAAGAATTCTATTTCCTTATAATTCAAACTGGATGGTAATTACAGGTAATGGTTTACAGTTTAAACTGCAATGATGACTTATAAATTCGTCGCAATGAGCTGGACAGAAAAACATATGAAATTATTTGAAAAACATAACCATTTTAATTATAAATTTGAGAATTGTGTCACAAAACAGGAAAAACTATATTTTGAAACATGAGCATAATTGTCAATATTTATCTTTTCTTCTTAACCTTCCACCTATGAACAACGTAGTCAGCCAAGAATGAATGAAAAAAAGAACACTCCATATAATCTAATTTCCATATTGTTCCAGAAATAAACCTGGAATGGCCATTCGACTGGATTATATTTACTTTTAATTTATCTAAAAAAATAACTTTTGTGTGTTTGGGGGGGGGGGGGGTCTCCATACTGAAATTGTCAGAAACTCTGTTTTTAATACAAACACCAAATTTTGACAACATAACTGGATTTTTTGGAACATTTTACTTTAGGATATCAAACTGAAAGTCATTGAGTGAAGAAATTTAGGAATTATGCATCATTTAATGTTTTGAACTCTCAATATTAAATTCATTATTAATAATGGCAAAAGAAATTTCGATGCTGAAAGTTTTGTAAGCAAAATTAAAAAATTACAATTTTTTAAAAATACATATAATTTACATGTTTATATGGAATAGAATTAAAAAATATATCAGTAATAAAATTAACTTTCGAAAACAATATTTATTGCAATGTGTAAATTTTTTTAACAGAAATAGATTTGAAGAAACTTCAAATATCAGAATCTAAAATAAAAAATATCACATGATGTATACTTAAAAAACTATATTTATTGCAGTTCATATTTAAACTTTTAATAATAAATTTAAAATAAGAATTCTAAACTTTAAACCTGCATAAATTCTAAACTACTTGACCAAATGACTTCCAAGTCTTTCAGGAGTCATTCGTTACCAATGACTCTGAATTAGGACCAAAGTCTAATTTGGTCCAACATTTTTAGTTTGGTATCCGACGGTAAAACTCACCAAAAAATCCATATATGATGTCAAAAGTAAGTGCTTGAATTGCTGCAATTTCTACATGAAGACGACCCTGTAAACTTCTTTCTTTTAAAGATAAATTGAAAGAGTTGATTGATTGAACTTTCCAGTGAAATGGATATTTAAGTTTTTCTGGGCCAATTTAGTGGTGTGGTTGAACTCTCCTCACTCTCTCTCTCTCTTTTTTGGATATACTCTTTATTGTGCATATTATTTGACTGACTTATTAGTTATTTTTCATTCTTATTTAATCTTTCAAACAAAAGCACAAGCTTAGATGCTTTTTCATTTCTCCGTAATGCCTGAACTTATCTGAAAGTGGAAAGTACTCTTTCAACAGGCAGTTATAGAAACATCGGATGTAAAAATTTGAGCTATTGTTCTTTCAGCTTCCTTATTTTGAGTATCAGCCTTCCTATTAAAATGTATCTTTCACAAGTGAAATGGAGAAATACTATTTAGACTGATAGATTCAAAAAGAAAATCATGAAGACCATTTGATTTGGCCAGGAATTTCATTACTTAATATAAGAAGATTTTAATGAATTTTTTACAATATAAAAAACAATATTTTTACATACATAAGAACTTCTCATTTAAATCAATAATTTTTTTTAATCGGATGATTTAAATTGAGATGAAATTAAATCTATCTACATACAGAATTGTCTTAAACTTTAAAGCTTGTCAAAATTAAAAGTTAGTTTTTACATATTTGTATTATTCAGTAAATTCCACCTAAAGATACCAAATGGGAAGTCAATCAGTTAAGTAGTTCAGGAAAGCATTATTATGCAAACTTGAAGTTCGGAACCCTTAATGTGAAATTAAATTTTAATCATTACAAAACAGATTACACTATGGGTAGTTTTTTAAGCTTAGTTCAAACGACAACTGATGGATAGACCAGCCATTTTTGGATTTGCATATTTGAAGTTTCTAGATGTTAATTTCTTTTTAAAAATGCATAGGTTACACAACTGATATATAATTAAAAAAATAATTTTAAAATATATATAGTTTAGAAATTTAATTCACATAAATAAAAGGAATTATAATCTAAAATTTAAAAAAAATGATTTCTAGAGGCTTTAAATATGAAACTCTGAAATATCAGCTCCTTCTACCGAGTAGTTTTATAGTTATGCTTAAAAAAATGCTTGCATTGCCATATCGATGCTGTCACTGTCGACTATTGTTTACTTTTGTACACACTAATATTTGTAGAATGTTATTTTGTCGTAGATATCTCTTCTTGCCGAAGAGTATATGAAAGATTTTTGCCTGGAGAAATTGGTATGCCTTGCAATTAATTAGTTTCGCAACATTTAAAAATTAATTTAACATTAGGAGTTCCAAGCTTTGAACCTGTATCATTGCTAAACTACTAGACTGAATGACTTTCCATTTACTATTCTAAGGTAATATGTACCGAAGTATCCAACGAGAATATCAAAATTGGTATTAGTATTGAAAATTTTAAAGTTTGGTATAATTTCTATATGTCGATATCTTGTTAAGTAAATTTTAACCAGTAAGCCTTAATTAAAAGGTATTATTAGTAATTGATTAGTATGAGTCCCAATTTTATAGGATGTTTTGTAGCAGAGTTGGTATGGAGTGTTTGTTCTCTTTATTTTTTTGCTGATTGTACATATCACATTTAATTAATTCTATACAATTCTGAAGGGAACTATTATTGCATTGAATATGATTTTTATGATATATAGAGATTAGTATAATTGCTTGAATATAAATGTTGCCAACTTGGAAATAAAGAACTTAAAACATAATCATACATACTAGTAATGACATCATAATAAAATTTGGGTACTTTCTTTTTATAGGATCCTTAACGCCATAGAGAAATAAGAATGAAAAATCAGACATCAAGCACAGATTATGAAACTCTTTCGAACACTTCCAGAATACTTTAATGAAACTTCACAGTTTATAAAAGTGAAAGAAGACATCTAAATAAACAATTAAGAACATGCAAAGGATATTTAAAAATCAGATATACGCAATTACCTCCATAGGCAGAAAGGTGCTGGATTTCTTTTGTGAAGCCCTGTATATGAACTATACATTTGTATATACACCACACAGTATGCTAAAATTTAGCTTAGGTAGAAAATGCATAACACAGTTGGAAATTCACCTTCAGCAATTTTTACACATAGACAGAAAATTATATGAATTATTTTGTACAGCCCTGTAGCAGCCTTGTTTTCTACAACTCCCAGATTTTTATATACACCACCTATTAAACTAAAATTTGATTCAGACATAAAAAGAATAACACTATTAACACTCACTTTTACCAATGGCCATCCAGAGATAGCAATGTATCCAGTTCTTTGCTTTGCACTGCGTATGATTTTATTCATATTATACAAGCATATCTTAGCATACCAAATGTATTCAGCTAGAAAATGAATAACTCAATTAAAAATCACCTTTAAACAATTCACAGCCATACACCATAATGCTTACGTATTCTTTTGTGTAACCAATAAAAAATTGATAGAATTTATATACACCCTGTAGCATGCAAAAATTTATTTTAAAGCACACATAACAATAACTCTAAACTGAAAACACACTTCCTGCAATGATTACCCAGAGATAGTCCAGTAGCTGAAATCTTTTGTGTGTCTATTTAAATGAACGATAAATACTATACACATCCGAATCTACAGCAAACATCTTGAAGTGAACCTCAGTCATCCTTATAAATTTCAATCAGTTTGAAATAGTGTAACATCATTAAAATAGGCTGCAGTTATTTCCTTGTGGATCATTATGTAAACGAATTGTTTTGTGTGATCGTACAAGTCCGTCATACTCAATTTGCTTCCTCACAACACACTCTACTTATATAATAATGTAAAACAAAGGGACATTAAAACAGTAAAATAATGAAAGTAGTATAACAAAGAAATATAACAGAGATAATAAAATTTGTATTAGCAATTTAATAAGTATAAAACGTACAATTACCAAATTCTAAAGATAAAAATGATGAGTAGATTTTCTTTTAAAAATCAAACTTTTTATCAATGCAAATAATAATTATTATATTTTCAATCTAAAAATATAGTATACAAATTTAATTAATTTAATCATTTAAGGTATTTTATGTACATCTCATATTTTCATAAATATGGATAATGCTTGCATACCATGTCAAAGTTAAATGAAGATTAAATACACTGCACTCTCTATTTTACAGAATGCATGTTTTAGAACCCCTCAGAAATTCATACTAATTTCATTCAATACGTTCTTGAAATAGTGTAAAATAAACCACAAACGGCTTTGCCCCATAGACCTTGATATAATGGAATTATTTTTAGGCTATCTTGAACAAACTATAAAAGCTACATAAATCACTTTCAACAGCAAATGTGTCATAGTAAACATCAGTGACATATATCAATTACATAGTAATCTGAGTAATTCACCAGAGTTAGAGCACCAATAGATGGGAGATAGTTAAAACGAAGTCTTCAAGTATGTTAGAAGATTTTAAGGAGACATTGAATTGGATGAGGAAAGCAAAAATTTCAAACACTTTTTATCAACATTTATTGACATTTTAAAACCTCACTGAATCTTCGTGAAATAACAATCAGTGTATCAAACACACAGGCAACTTTTTCAAATGTTAATTATATTTTATTTTCAATATTATGAGGTATTCAGGAGGCAACATCCCATTAAAGAAAATAATTTTTCAGCTTAAAAGTTTATAAGAAAGTCAGTTTTATAGTCGAAGAGCTTTATTGTGAGAAATTTTTTTACATAAGTTTTTATAATTTAAATAGCCTCAATCATCAGAAAATCTTATCGACTTATAAATTTGTATTATGTAAAAAAACTTAGCAAATAGAGGATTTTGGAGATAATACAAAGTGACATCAAAATAAAAATGTGTAAGCCAAGCTGATGTTGAAGCTCCTGATCAGCTGATTTAGTAGTTAAAACAAAAAAGATTTTTATTGGTTGCTGTTTCATTTTAATTACTTGGCAAAGAAATTCCACTTTCTTATTACTAGAAAATGTCAAGGCTCCAATAAAAAAAAAATATGAAAGTTAGTTATTAAGAAATAACAAATTATGGGAATGAAAAATAAAATTCTTAGATTACTGATTTTCAGAAAAGTCTTTCTTGTATATATCACACACAAAAAGTTACTCCCCAGTATGAATTAAAAGATGCCTGTTTAAATGGTTCTTTTGAGAGAATTTCTTGTTGCATGTGTCACATGCAAAAGGTTTCTCACCAGTATGAATTAACAGATGCTGGCTTAAAACACTGCTTCTAGAGAATTTCTTGTTGCATATCTCACACACAAAAGGTTTCTCACCAGTATGAATTAATAGATGCTTTTTCAGGTTACAATTGTAAGAAAATTTTTGGTTGCATATCTCACACACAAAAGGTTTCTCACCAGTATGAATTAATAGATGCCCACTTAAATCATGCTTATGATAGAATTTCTTGTTGCATATCTCACATGCAAAAGATTTCTCACCAGTATGACATAACAGATGTCGGTTTAAATGGCTCTTTCGAGAGAAATTCTTGATACATAAGTCACACCTAAAAGGTTTCTCACCAGTATGACTTAACAGATGTGCTCTTAATTGGCTCTTTTGAGATAATTTCTTGTTGCATACCTCACAGACAGAAGATTTCTCACCAGTGTGAGTTAACAAATGCTGGCTTAAATAGCTCTTATGAGAGAATCTCTTGTTGCATATCTCACACACAAAAGGTTTCTCACCAGTATGAATTAACAGATGTGTTTTTAAATTGCTCTTTTGAGAGAAATTCTTCTTGCATATCTCACAAACAAACGATTTTCCTTTCTGGGAGTCAGAAGATACTCCTCCAAAAATCTCTTGTGAAGAAATATTTTGCTGCATATTTCACAATTTAAAGACTGTTTGGAGTGATGTGATGTGTATCTACATTTATAGCTTGATACATCTGTAATAGATAGAATTAAGTTAATCAGTCACTTTTTATGGTTTATGAAAAAGCAATTTAAGAGAAAATAAATTCATAAAAAATTTTAATCAATGTAAAAAACTGAAATAAAATAAAAAGTTTAACATAGTATTAAAAACTACAGCAGATTCCTAATTATATCTGAAAATTTATAATATTCCTAATTATATCTGAAAATCAGATGAATTTCCTAACTGCATAAAGATAAAATTATAAATAAAATTATAATAAATATAATAAATAGCTCTAAAGATAAAATAAATAATTTATCATACTGAAAATATTAAAAAGAAAGATTAAAGAAAATTCATGGAAGCAAATGTGTAATTCCATGAAAACAATGATGCATTTACAATCAATCAGGAGAAAATAAATAATTTTTGTAGCAAGTTGAATTCTAATACTTCGGTGAGTCTAGTTGAAATTTTCTCCAGATTTCTGGAATTTTTTGATGTAATATAAATGATTATTGGGACACAATTCTGCTTTATTTAATATAATTTACATTGTATTGAAATAATATAGAAGCATTTCAATCATTTATTAACATTTTTATCATGTTTTAATCTCTGTCTTATTGATTATTGGTAAAAGGTAATGCATTTCCTTCAGCAATTTTGGAATACAGCTACAAACATTCCTATATATGACGATGCAAATTACATGATTAAATGCAGGAAGAGTGTCATTTAACCGAGTTATAATAGATTATGTATAATAGTTATAATGTCTTACAATTGAACATCAGATGGGAGTGAAATATAACATAAATAGCAATATTTTATTCAAAAACAAATCCATTGATTGAACAGATTATATTAAATAAATATGATCAAAACAGAAACATTTAAAAGAATGATGTTACAATTTTTATAATGCATCATCAAAAAGCAGAATATAAATACCTATTTAAAAGCAATATTGTAGAATTCACTGCTAAAGTGCAGAAATAGATTTGAAATAACTATTTTATTATAGTGACTTTGAAGCATTACAAAAGACGGATTGGCCTGAAATATCTTATGTTAAAATTCTCTCATACTTCCATATCAGCATTAAAATAAACAAATTTTCATTCTTTCACAACATTACTCTGATACATAATCATTATTTAACTAAAGTAGATATGAAAAAAAAATCACATTAAAAGCTTCTTGAATATGAATCATGTAAACATCATTAATAAGTTCACTGTTCTACTAAATATTACTTTAAAAATCAATTTTCTCAATTTAGTGTAACTCATAAAAACACCTTAGCATAGTGTGCATCTATCACTTACATTTTATTTAGAAAAGACACGTGTGCTTATAGCATTACACTTAAGCAACAAACGTGTGCATGGAATTAAATGATGAGTTGACATTACAGATTTAATAACTTTAATTATATTATTCAAATTTTTATAAAATTTAACTGTTAAAAATTTTTCAAAACACAAAAATGTTTTTTTTTTAGTTTTAAAATGAAACTATTTATTTTCTCATTGCATTTATGTCTTTTGTTAATAGGGTTTATTATCATACTGCTTTATATTTTCAATTTTATTGTTAATTTCTTTAATTGCTCTTTTCCTACAGCATCCTTTTTCCAATAAATCTTTTTCTTTCTTTTTACATTAGCATCAAGTGTTGAATGTACGTTTTTGAAACTATTATTGAGTTAAATTGAAATTTCAATATTGTTTATATATATCCCACAGATGACTTGATTTTGTCACAGACAAACCTCTGTACAAATTAGGACATTGGATACATGTTAGGATATAGGGCTTTCTCCAGATGTGTGTTTCCATGATTATCTTCATGATAATATTTATAGACTCATAGTTACCAAAATTAAAATATATCTCAGTTGATCACAGATGCAGTGTATCAAAATACTTCGCTGTTAGTACTCAATATTTTCTGATAATGAGTATTTTGTTAAGAATATCTTTGCCTGCAGTGTACAGTCATAATTTTGCAAAATGGATATAATAAATATTGTATTTGCAATGTAAACAGAATTATATAAGTGTAAGCTACAAATAATTTCATTTTGGAAGTTTGATAGTTAAAACTATATACTTTTTTAAAACAACACAACCGCTGCACAAAGATGATTACCTGTTTCATTTTATTTTTAGTGTGTAAAAAAATGAGGGAGAGAATCTAATTATGAACATTTTCAAGAGAAAAAATACTGTAGTCATTTAGAGAACTATATTCAAATTTTGGATAAATCTGACATTTTTTCTCAAATTAGACTATAGATAAGCAGATAACAAGAAGTTGTAGAATTAGTTCAAAATTATTCACCAAAAATTGCATATTACAAAGAAATAAGAAAAATATTTAGCCTTGTTACAAAAAAATTTTTGGTGTCTTTCTGGTATTAAAATGAAATTATCTAGCTTTGACAACAAAATCGCTAACCTGCTATTTATTTACAGTTATTATTCAAAATATAGAGAACATAATGGAGCAGTTTCATGTTGTACCATGCTGTTTTCTAGTTATTTAGTCATTTGGAACGTTCATTTTGTCAAAATAATGAGAAGTAGTAAACGAATTCGCCAAGTAAGCATATCAAAAAAGTAAAAAGTATAAAGAAGTAACTCTTTGTCATTTAATAAATTATACTTTTTTTTGTTTTCATATTAAGAAGTTATAGTCACATATCATGTACCAATGCATAACATCAAATGGTTAAATCAATAAGTTTATATAATTTTAAAGATTATTATATTCAATAGCTAATTTTTTTTTTTTAAATAGGAAAAAAAATGTTACAAAACTATCAAAAATGCTGTTTCGTACAGCTCATTGCTGAAGTATAATTAAAAAAAATTACTAATGATATGAAATAGAATTATTAAGCTCATAAGTCAAAAAACATGTTAAAAATTATTTTTTTAAAGGAAAAAATTAGAAAATCTGCTGCATTAAAACATTTATTAATACAAAATATGGTAAATATAAATAAAATAAAATTTTTATTAGAGTTTTGAAGAAGATACAAAAAGATAATTTTATACTTCATTCACAAATTGAAGCTTTACATATACAATACATATGCAGATTACGGAAGGGTTTCCATTATTGATTTTAATATAGTGCATTCAATAGGATGAATACAGTAACTATTATTAGTAATACACTAAATTAACTACACTATAACAATTTTAAAATAGTGCAAAAACAAAAATAATTAAAATGAAGCAATAATTTTGATTGATAAATGAATTTTGGTTAGTACCATTTAAAGCTGAGGGAATCTATCTAATAAGCTTTTACAATAAACTCTCTATCTAATAAAATTTAATAGTTATTGTCATTATCACAAGTTTAATATTTTATTTATTTTAGGTAGATTTAGAATACTAAATTTCAGAGAACAGTCATCAAATTATTGAGATAATGAGGGGGGGGGGGGGGGCTAGTAAAAAATCAGAAAAGAATGTCTGGAAGCATCAGTGTATGGAATCGTATTTTCTGTTATAATTCTTAAGAGTAAGTTTTCTAAAATGACTTCAAATATTCTTTAGTAACCCATAATACAAATATGAAAGAAATGAAAGTGTAGATTGAATGTTTTAAATGTTAAGTAATACGATTTCAAAATGAAACTGCAGAACTTATATTTGAGGTCCCTGATCTGCAGATTTACTAGTTTAATAACTACTGTAAATTTAATTATTTACATTTTTATTTTTATGTACAAAGTTGTTTTCTCTGAGATAAATAACCAGACACTGAAGATAAAAAGTAATTTTTTATAGGCTGTGTGGCTTTAAAAAATTTTATTTGAATAGAGAGAGCTTGAACATTATGAGCTCTACCTTTTTCTAGGCCTTAAATATTATTTTCTGTTTCCTGATTGGTCGGATTGATTGCCACATTATAAAATATGCAAATTTGAATTATAATTTTTTTTTTTTTTAATTTTATTGGCTAAACTTTGGAACTAACCTGCTGTCCGCATCATGTATGCTAATGTTCCCGGTGCATGTAAAATCCGTCGTAGGTGTAAAGTCCTCCAAGTTACTTGTGAGTTACACCTCTGGGGGTGCCTAGTCTGGTGAAGGGCTTGTCACCAGATCAAGGTTCTAAATTACGAGACCAACTCGAGTAGTGATGGCATGACATATGGATAAGCGATGCAGTGAGGGAATAGTAAATATCCCAGCATCTCATATCTGTCCGGCATAACTTCGCTACACTGTGCAGTGCTGAACCGCCTCATCAAAAATCAATTAGCAACTGGCCAATTAAGAAAAAGCAATTAAAACAACAAGACGCACTGAAGCCACGTCGGCCTATAGATTTAACAAACACATCTTCGCCAAGCGGAGAGCAGGCAAATCTTCGCTCCATTGCCAGGTATCAACTCATTAAGCTAGGCAAAATCCTGGCATATAGGGGCCTGGTCAGCAGTCTAAAAAAAAATTGCTATCTGCCATTTTGTTTTTTAAATCAAAACATATTTGTTTTGTTTCTCATTTCCAAAATAATTTTCATCCATATTTACTTATTATAAACACGTTATTTAATTTTATCGACTGTATTATTTATATTTAATAATAAAAGTTAAAATGTTTTGATTTAAAAAATGAGATGGCTGGCTGACCGCCAGCGATAAATAAAAACATTTGTTTTGTTTCTGACATAATCAAGTTAAATCAAAACATCTTAACTTTTATTATTAAATATAAATAAATTAGTCAATAAAATTAAATAACGTGTTTATAATAAGTAAATATGGATGGAAATTATTTTGGAAATGAGAAACAAAACAAATATGTTTTGATTCAAAAAACAAAGATGGCAGACAGCAGACTAGCTCCAAAGCTGTTCCATTTTATTAATCTCATGGAATTAATTAAACGCAGCTTTAAAAAAAAATTTGATCTTATTACATTCTAGTAAATAAAATTTGATTAAATAGCTTTTCAGTGAAATCGAAAAATTTCATGTGCTACTGAAATTACACTTTTCGTATTGGCCATATGGGGTATCGATTCCTGGAAATCAGCTAATTAAGCATTCTAGTAATGGACACTGGGCCTAAACCTGTAAAAATAAATGAAATTTTGTAAATGACTATCTACTTATAATAAAATCCAAAGGCAAGAAACTGTCTGTAACCATTCCAGGTGGGACCACTCTGGTCTGTGAATCGTTCGTAGTTAAACGCCATGTTAGGCTTAATGAAAAACCTATGCTATCATATGCCAGCAGCTAAATGATAGTATCTTCTACTTGAAATCATGTCTGTTCAGCATATTTTTCCTATAAAATATGTATATTATATCCTATTATAATGTTTTAAGTTTTTAATTAAAAATCCAGATTAAACATTGGAATCCCAGATATAAACAAACGAACAATGTTTCGAACAATATTGTTTTGCGTCATCTACTGGCTTTAAAATGTACTTTTCTACAGTACAAACCTTTCAATAATAAAATCTTCATGCTGCTTGTATGAAGTCTTATGAAAATGGTATGCAGATGGCAGATCAAAAATCCGTCATTTTTGACAGAGGTTATATACTAACTTTTAACAAACTTACTGTACTTAATTTTTACAAGTTTAAGGAATTAAGTTTAGAAACAATTATTCAAAGCTTTTTTTTTATTCATAAGGTAAAATATCCATAGAAACTTTCCAAATTCTGTTAATCTTATATTTTATTTTTTTATGTCATTTTAAACATTTAGTAAATTAATGATTTTAAAAAAATCAGTTGATTTAAATCAATGATTAAAAAACATCAGTTGATTTAAATCAATGATTAAAAAAATCAGTTGATTAAAATCCTGATTTAATCACCAATTTAAATCATCTGATTAAAATAGTTGACACCTAGATTGTTTTGGTGCCATCTACCGACTTTAAAATGTACTTTTCTACAATACAAACTTTTCAATAATAAAATCTTCATGCTGTTTGTATTAAGTTTTATGAAAATGGAATGCAGATCAACAATCTGTCATATTTGACGGGGGTTATATACTAGTTAGTATATAAAATTCAAAGTTTTATATTTACTATCAAAAGAAAAACAGGTAATTTTTACAAGAAATTAAAAAAGATATAAATTAAGTGAAGCATGTTTATTAAGATTTTCACCGGAAAACATTATTTTCTGCCTCCTGATTGGTTTGATTAAGAGTGTCAACAATAACCCATGTTATGAAACATGCAAAGGAGAATTATAAAAAAAATGATTTAAGTGAAATTTTTATTGGCTATTTTTTTTTTATAAGTAAAGAACTTTGAAGTATGCCCATTACTGGCATTTTTAATATAAATTGTTAGTCTTTTTTTTTTTTTTTAGAAATATGCATTTTCAAGTCGTTTGTTTGAGATACTGTTTCTCTAATATCTTTTCAAATGATGTATAATCCTTTGATCTTTATCACTAGAAATGAGTCAAAGAGATCTGGAATTTGTTTAACGACTTTAGGATCTTTGCTTATATATTATTAGGGATGGTTCGAATATTCAACCACTATTCGACATTTGGCCCTTTTACTGAATATTTGGTTAGCCGAATACTGAAGGCTAATTGGCTGAATGCTTCAGCTGAAAAGTTGTGGCCAAATATTGAGAGATATCTCACCAAATAAATTCAGGATAAATCATATTTTTTCGTTTTTCTTTTAAAAAAATTTCACTAATCCAAATTGTCTGCTTTCTAACACATTCATGAAGTTATCTTCAATCTTAATTGCACAAAATGTACAGTTATTCAGATATACTACAATTATTATATATATAATACATATATATTTTTTTATTTACATCTTCCTTCATTCATATTGTTGTTATTAGTTTCTGTGTACATGCTCTTAATGCATGTTGAGTAAGTTTGTGTTGTTGTATATTGTATAGGCTGGTTCAATTGTCAAAATATTTTCTTTAACACATATATATTATGACTTTAACCAAGCCCCTTGCTTTAATTTAATTTGTGATGTAGCACTGGAAACTGGTTTCAGAACATAGACTCATTCTCAGAAATTTGTTGATCATTAAGGACACAAACTCCTCACAAATAAAATTTACTTGACTAAAAGTTATTTCAGGAAATATCTCACTATCAATTATGAAAGAGAGTAAGTATTATCATTGATTTTGAATGCAAGAAAAGATAAAAGTATCATTGAATATAGTAAAAGTGAAGTACATTACATATATTTTAATGGAAACAACTTAACATATCCTTACTTACAGAAAATCAACTTGATATATCTTAAAATAAAAAGAATAAAATGCAATTTCTTATTTTTTTTTGTGGTAAAATAATTTTAATAAATTTAAAAGTACATTAACAGTGGTAATGATTAATGAGTTGTTATTTTAGATGAAATGTTTATGAATTTCTTTTATAAAATTATACTTTTATAATTTAGATGTAGTAAAAGTACTTCTATTATTAACATCAAAATGTTTGAAATGTTAAAAGAAGTACATCAAGCTTTTAAAAATTATAATCAGATAAATAATAAAATAACAATTTCTGTTTAAATCATTTTCCATTTTAAAACTGCATATATAGTAATAAAAAATTCTTCTCTTTTTCTTGGAAAAAAAAAATGTTGGTATCCGGCCTAAAATTTGGCCAAATATTTGGTTTTCAGCCAAATCATTATTCGGCACATTCCTATATGTTATCACAAGCTTGTTTCAAAAGATGAAAGGTGCTTAAATAGTTAATGATGCATTGAGATATGCAGGATTACATTCATGACCAGTCAGATCTTATCAGCAAAGTAAATCATTCAAGCTCAACTCCAAAAAATGGAAGAAAAAGTCAATGATTTGTCTGTATCTCTTTGTGCACTTTAGTAAAAGAACATGTAACAAAATATAGGATACATCATTTTAGAGCTTAACAAACATTATTAAACATGTAGAACAATATTATATAATTAAAACAAATTTTTTTTTAACCATGTGGAATGGACATAAAAAAAAGTGTTACTTACTTTTTTTCTTTTTACATAGTATGTACTACTAATAATATATCCAATTTTTGACAGCTTTGTAATTCTAATGTTTTTTTTTTATTAATAGTGTATTAATTAAATTTTTAAACACTTAAACACATTTTAAACCCAATCAAAATATGAAAGATATGAAGAGTTTGCTTTTATAAAAGCCAACTCTTATACATTTTTTAATATTTTATTAGGGTAATGTAATTTTATGTAGGGGACAATTTTTGCCTGAATCAATCCCGATTTAAAAAAAAATTCCTCAACTTCCAATGCAAGAAATACAAACTTAATGTGACATTTCACAGAAAACAAATTTCTGGTTAAGAGATGCTCACCCATTGAAAAAATTCATCAAAAACAGAATGAAATTAACGGAAAATTGAGCAGAAAAAGTTTCATAACTGACGTGTGGTTAATTCGATTTATGTTCTTCTGTAAACAAAGATAAATAAATAAACAAATTAATATACTTATATATTACGATCAACATTCATATTATAGAGTATGATTTAGTATATACAAAAAGCGTACTTTATACCTATAATACTGATAAAAAGATACACTTTTAAATTAGAGCACTCGGATACTTGACACTCTGTAGAAATGACATCAACTCACTTCTATAGAAAAATACAGGGGTGAGAAATTATATTAAATTATTCTCTGTCGGCAAATGGATTTTCTCATGGAATGAGTTAATTTTACTGTAGTCTTTTAAAAACCACTAATGACAGTAAATGTACCAAACATTTATATATATATGCATTTTTTGTTGCAATTGCTGCAATGCAAACATGGCACGAGGTTCTGTTTGATACTAATCTTTCTTGCTTTCTATACATTTTCTAATATTAAACATAAAAATTTATTAAAATGTTACAACAAAAATGGGTACATATTATCTGGGCCAGGTCAGATAAACTGGGCCAAGCATCATGCCAATTGTACTAATTATAGTAACCCATATTTTTTTTACAACTTTATAGTTTATTTTTTTAATTATAATTTGTATTTTTTTTTTTTAGTATAGTTTATAGTTTTTTGTTATTTATTTATTAATGTTCATTTTATATAATTTCATTTATTTATTTATTTATGTTATTTACAATTTTTATTAATGTTAAATTACTGTTTTGATCATGATTGACAGTGAAAAGAAATTTGTGTTTAATACCAACAGGTAATTTAAGAAGTTAATATCAACAAAGATTAGCCTTATGAATAGTATTTCCTTTTCTTTAATATACTTTTTACCATATAAGATTAAAATAATAATACAGTACATACTTTCAAACGAGCACAGTTTAAGACCAGAGATTTTAGAATATTTAGATTACAACAGAGTTAGTAAATATAATGATATTTTTGAAAATATCAAAAATATCCTATTTATATATATATATATTTGATGCTTATGTATATACGGTAGACCTCCTTAAATCCACATTACTTAAAATAAGGGGTTGTGCAGATTTTAAAATTATGTGGATTTATGGTAAATGTTTTGTTTACGTTTTTAAACAGTAATTTGAATTTAATAATGCACTTGAAATTATAATAAATGCTAATAATAAAGTGGAATAATAAAAATTAAGAAAAATAAATAAATAAATAAAATATTAAAAGTAAAGATCAAGTAAATAATTAATAATGCATAACTAAATATGCATAATGATGAGATAATTTTTTCTAGAATTATTCACTGAAACTCTCCTTATAAATAAACACTCATAATTCACATAAAAATCTTAAAATAACAAAGTTTTATTTCAGGTTTAGCCAAACTTAATAACCCAAAAAGCTTGATTAAATACATAAATGTAATACATAAATGTATTTGGTAAAAAGATTGTGATTGCCATTGATATCAACGCTATCCTGAAAATTTTCAGAAATAAATTTATACTTCCCACATGAAAAAACATGAGTGAAATCCTATTAACCCGAATTACATATTAAAATGCACACAGAAAGATTAAAAAAAAAAAAAACTTGAATTTTTTCACCTACATTTTAAGTGTAAGTTTCATTGTTTACATCTGCAATTATGTGCACTTTTTAGGGTCACGGATTTGAGAGAGTCTACTGTATTTGATATTTTCAAAATAGTGAAATTATCAATGATCATAAATAATTTCAGAATTAATGTAAATCTGAAATTAAATCATATTGCATTTAACATGAAAATTTAACATTTTCTTATTTTCTCTCACTTTGTTTTTTCACATACAACAAAACCGAAAATCAGCTAATTGATAATAGAAACAATTTTCTGAAAGTTAAATCTTTTGCCTTTTTACATTCATTAAAAACATTAACTATAACCTCCATGAAGCAACCGTGCTCCATTCCATTAAAATTGTTCACTCCAAGAGGTGGTCTTTTAATGGAGGCACGTTTAAATCAAGTTTTGATTGTCGGAAATAAAGCAACAAGTAGTGTTATGAAAATTTAATTTACACATAAAAATTTTAAATACCAAAAGAAAACTTTAATTGAAATTCATATGTAAATAGTTACAAGGGTTTATAAAATGTTTAAATCAATGTTTGTTTTGATGTTACAATTTTATCTTTTACGACTTTTATTTCTAAACTCTTTCAAAATTCAGTGAATAAATACAATATTTTCTTTCTGCTCATAACCATTCCATCAGATCGTCGTTTACGTAACTAAATTTTTCTGTAAGTTTTCATTTCATTTGATGTGATTTACTGTTTTGCCAATTTTTTTAAAAAGGCTCCTTTATTCCTCAAAGTTTTGTTTGTCTGCATTTTATTTTCAATTAAACATTTGAGCCAATTTTCTTACTGAATTTCCATTTTTATGTTAATTTATAATGTGTATATATAACTCCTCTAAGCTTAAAATCACTCTTTTAGCTATCATTGTTAAAACACTACTAAAATCGATCACTACTGGGAGGACAGCAGAAGCAAGCAGTCACACTCACAAACATGATGCCCGGTTGCAATAACATAGGAAGAGGTAGGAATTTCCCTACAGCAAGCAGGCCATTAAAGACATTCTCTGGGATTAATCAAACATGCTATTCGGGGAAATGGGGATAATCCACATTCCATTTCAAACGGGGGAACATGTATGCATTGGTCAAGCTAAAGGCCAAATGACCAGCAAAGAACGGAATTTCTTTCTATATTGTATATTGAAACAAATTGGTTGCTCATGGAGGGAGTTCTTCATAGAATGGTCTCTGAATGGAGGTAAAATTAGCATTCAACCTATGGGAATAAATTTTGTTCCATCAAAAAATGGTTGTTGAGGAGGTGGTCTTTCAGGGAGGTTTCACTGTAAATGTTTCAGTATGCATATCAAGAAAAGTTTATGTTTTACACAACAAAATTTTAAATACAAAAATGTTTTTATTGAAAATTTTGAACATAAATGCACGTTTGTCTGACTTTTTATTCCTTAACTTGTTGTACAGTTTAAAGTTTAAACTAAATTAAACAAAACCCAGAAAAGATTCTTATTAATGAAGTTGTACATAACTGGTTATCTAAATTAAACAGTTTATTTTTCATTGATTCTTCTAAATTAATATTGTCCCTCAGTTAAAAATTCAACTTCAAATGTAAACCTTGGGAAAGATTATTCTTTTTCTTTTTCACTAAAAAATATCTTTCTCTACAGTCAATAAGTTGAAGAAGTTATTTACATTTATTTTGACTACAAAAAAAAAAAAAAGAAAAACCCTGACAAATTCAAGGATGTTCATTTAAGAATGCATCTATTCATACAAGTCGCACATTCCTAGAAGTTTTTTTATACTACATTGGATTTAGTCCTCCAAAGCAAGTACTAAGTGGAGGACTTTGATCTAAAACTAAAATATAACAGATTGCAAATAGGTACTAGGGTCATTCCAAAAATAAAGCACCCTTTTGGGGTCCGACATTTTGTAAGGTTATATTTCCCACAATTTTGTTCCAAAATTAAATTCAAATACTTGAAAAGATATTTCAGAAATATTTTTCTTTATTGCAATTCTGAAATTTTAGATAAATTGCATTTATTACTCTTTAAATAGCTTTACTTAAAATTGTATCCTATAAAAAGTCATGTCCCATGAGCAATTTTTCATTTTCAAACCATCATTTTTTCACTGTATATATTTAAAAAGCTATGTCTGATTATATTTTTTAAGTCTCTGTAGTCTTATTATTATACCTACATACTTTAAATATATATTTTTAGATATGTTTTCATTTCATAAGGAAAATTCTTGTGTCCCCTAATATTTGTCCCCTGTGTTACTTCTACTTTGTTCTTAATATTATAACAAGAATTTGTAACCTAAATGTTGTTAATAACAGTCAGCCATGCTCTTTTAGAGCTATCATTTATCTTAAGTAGCTATTATTTCATATGTTAAATTTTTAAAAATATTATCTGAGCTAAAGGGATTTTTGAAGGTAGGTGTGTTTTTTATGTGTCCCATATGTTACCATCAATTTACATTAATAATATATATTTTTTTTAATTAATTTCGGTTTAAATTGTACATCTCAGTTAAAAGAAAGCATTCATATGACTTTAGCATTGTTACTATAAAAATATAATTATAAAGATAATTTTTTATTCCATTTTGTCCCCTGTGTTACCATGATGTTGGTAATGCAAGAGATAATGAGGTAACACAGGGGCTTAATTTACTGTTTTAAGCAATTGTATGGCTAAAACTTACATGTAAAGTTTTGTGTGTTATTTTAACTCAAAAAATATGCAGATTGTATTATTATTAAAGTTAGTTTTTTCTAAGAAGGTGGAAAATATCCTCATGCTTCTTTTACTGCAAACAACCAATTTTATGTTGTAGCTGCTCTCTCAGTTCACATTTGAAAATATGGGAAATAAATTTCTATTTAATATATAAGCACATTTCTACGATTTTTGCATTCTTAGTGCTGAACATGTGTGCACTTTGTTACTTTGGTGTCCCCTGTGTTACCGTATGTCTCCTGTGTTACTGACATTTTTTTTGTTTTAACAAAAATAAAAAACTTTCTTAAGAATCAGAGGGTTAAATATGCAATGACTAACATGTATAAATAAGTCTGACTGAGATTTTATTATATTGCTATACCTTTTACCTAATTATGTAAAGTTTTATATTGTGAGAATACTAAAAAGGTAACACAGGGGACATAATATGCCATTTTTTAAGAAAATATATACATAAATAAAAATTTATGTGGCAGTGAGAAAGAACATTCATATCAAAATGTTAAAATTGTAAAAATACTTTTTTACTTTCATAAGACAAAATGGGAAGATTATTTAAAATATGGTAACACAGGAGACACTTTTCATTCAGTGTGTCTAAGTTTCTAAGTGTAGTAAATAATATTTTTTTTAAAGTGTGCTGCTGATATTCAATTTCTATTTTTGAAGGTGTATACAATCCCCACAAAGGTTTTTTTACTTCATTTTTAGTTTTCAAAAGGGACCTTTATTTTTAGAATGACCCACTAAGAGATTGCAAATAGGTAACAGATTGCAAATAATACTATTAAATAATTTTTTACTGTTAAATCTTGACTATGATAAATGATTAAGGATGTTTAACATTTAGTTATACAATAAAAAGTCTACATATAATCATATATATGTTACTTCTGATTTCAACACTTTTTTGTGAAACATGACTCACTCATTTGCTTCTTTATCACACTAGATTTCATAGCCAAACACTTCTGTTACAATTTATTTTGATGTAAATACATACTGTATTTAAAATGGCACTTAGTTGCGGAAGAAAAGGCTGTACAACATTCATAAAAAATACACGCCTTTCACTCGCTTACTATAAAATACAAAAATAAAAATAATAAAATAGAAAAATGAAATATCATTTTGCCTTTGATTAACATAAAAGTACAAAAGTGCAACGTCATTTGACATTATTTACTGAGAATTCTTCTTGCTTTATTTGTTTATTGGTACATCAAGGAACCAAAGCGAAACAAAAAAGAACAAAAAACAAGAAGAAAAAGTAATAGAGATTTCATGGTTTCAGTTATAATTATTAAAAAACTTTAATTAAACACAGCTATACACACATTACTAAAAAATTTTAAGTTAACTAATAAAAACAACTTTACTGATCCAGTGATATTTATAATTCCAATTAAATCAGGTAGATGGCGGCAAAGTCACATTTGTAGTGTAATATTTTGTAGTATAGTTTTTTTCTTAGCAGGAACATATAGGAAGCTATAAGTGTTTTTTGATTTTAAAATCTTAAAGGCAAGACAGGAGACGCCATACAGCTTAGGTTAGTAGGTTAGAGTAAAAGTAAAACTGATATTTGTAGCACTAATTAAATCAAGTAGATGGTGCCAAAAACAAATTTATAGAATTACTATGTTTTACCCACAAATTCTAGAACTGACCTTGTTTATATTTCCTCCCTTTGATTTTGACTATCTCAACTTTAAAATGGTAGACACATTATAAATTGTTTTGTATCATTCAGCAAACATGCTAAGCAAAAACAATGTATAACTGGAGTCATATTATTGCATAGGCAAATTAGGTATTAGCCCTGTGTCCAAAAACTACATAATAAAGATGTAATGACTAATCCAGGGTACCTAGCCAACCTAGGAAAATTAGTGAATTTATCAGCACAGGAAAAAGTCGGCAAATTATATTGAAACCTGGAAAGTTTAATGTAATTTTGAAGTCGATCACTCATTACATGATTTTATGGGTAAAGAAACAGACAAGTTTATGCTTTCAAGAAACCTTAAAAGTATATATATTGTTTATTTCCTTTTCTGTTTTGTGATATCTGTTCCCAGCTAACAGAAAAATACATCACAGTTATTTTATTAATTTATAATTAAGCTTTAAAATATAAAAAATTTTATTATTACCAAAAAGACACCCATGTATATTTTTTAAAAACTCTAGCATAGTAATCTTTTGCAAAATTCCATTTTAAAAATACATGAACCAAGTTAATTTAAATAAAAATATCATCAAGAATACTTCACCTCCAACCAACACCTGTATTGTTATATTTATTAGTAAACAAAACTATTTTCTTTTAATGCTAATATGAAGCAAAAAGTTTTAAATGTAAAATGGGTTATTATGATAAAACACTTGCTTCTTGCTTCCTAACAGAATTTCACCTAGACAGTTTCAGGTACCCTATATGACCTTTAGTTTTTTAAAAAAGCACCCTTTTAGTCCCCAATGCCCACAATAACATCCTTCTTGGTACAGTTAAAAACGTGGCACCCTTAGTGCTTTTTCTATTTAAATATTACTTGCTTAATAAAAAAATTATGTCCTATTAATGTCTTCTTGAACAAAATACACTGACTTTTAAATTTTAAAGGGCAATTTTAAGTATTAAAAGTCGATGTAAATATTAAAAGTGCTTACAATTACATATTAAAAGTGCTTTAAAAAATGCTCGTAAGAATATAAAGTGGTCTTTTCCCGCCAACAGCACCCTGCCTTTTCTTAAACTCTTGGAGAACGTTTGTATTAAAAGTCTATATTTTTAATCATATGGAAAAGTGGCGGAAAATAAAATAGAAAAGTTCCAATGCAGCCATTTTGATTGTGATTGGAATGTGTTTTTAAAACCACTAATTCCCCATTGGCTTGTGAATTGTCATTATCCTATCAGTATCCAGGGTTTGATGCATTTTTATTTCCTAGGGAGGGGGGGGGGAAGAAAATCTTGCAATTTCTTTTATTGTTGTGTATTATATAATTTTGTAAGGAAAATTATATCAAATTTTGCTTTTTAAAAGTCTCTATTATTATTTTTTTTTTTTTTTTTGCAGTTTGTGGAAAATCCCTTATCACCCAGTCACATTTAGAAAAAAACTAAATTCAGTTCACTATATTGCCAACATCTTTTTAATTTTTCATGATAGTCTACTGGCCTTTTTTTACTTGTCACCCTATATATTTGAGTAATAAATTTAAAAAAAATTGTCATTTGCTCATGCATAGTTAAAAATTATTTCATACAAATGCTTACATTTCATCAAATATTTAATATATTTATATTCTTACTGCAGTATACTGTGTCTACCGCACTTGGTGAAATTTCTCAAAAATAGCATTAAATTTGTTTGAAGGCTTTGCATCGTATAAACAAAATTTAAGTGGGATTTTTTAAAATTTTTATAAATAAACTTTTATATCTTCATGAATGTATGTGCTATTCTGACTCAAATATATTAAATGACCCACATAGCCATATGCTATATCTAAAATTCATTTTGAGCATTTTGTTTATGATGGTGATCGCAAATATTATTTTACTTCAGTTTAGTGTTGATCCCCTAATTGCCCTCTTCACTAACTTTTTGCCAAAATATATGAGGTCAAACATGCTCTAGTTCATGAAAAACTATCTGTTAAGGTTTTCTCTAGACATTGTAGAAGTCTAAAATAGAAAGTGTCTGAATACTTTTGTTCAGATAGTGCATCGTACTGTAGCTTTCATTTTTTTTTTCAAATCAAATAAACTGAAAAATTTATTTTATAAAATATGTCTTCCTTCTTTGTGGTATTTATTTGGTTTCATTTAGCAAGTAGAATGTCTGGCTCAAAATATCTTTGTCTTAATGTTGGCAAATATGATATATAAATTGCTATAAAGATATAATTCTACCCTCAGCATAGTTACCAAAACTTCAGATTATTCAGCATCACTATTTACGAAAATAAATAAATTATTTACTTAATGATAAAAATGTGTGACTCAATATGATAAAAATTACTATTTGAAAATATTGGTAATCAAAAACCAGAAGGTTTAGATGCTTTGATATAGCCTTTAAACTGAACAAACTTTGAAGAATAGGTTTCTTTCAAAAGAAAGTTTTAGCTACAGCCCTAGTCAACTTGCTAATGTAACAGCTTTAGAAAGGCTGGCTCATTACAAGATACTGCAGTATGTGTATCATTTATTACTCATTTTCATGCTAAATGTTAAGCTCTCTACCAAGTGCAAAGAAGGAATTTTTTTCACTTCTACTAAAGCCATGATTCGTACATTCTGGAAAAAATAGAAAAAGTGCTGGAAAAAAAGGTTCACTTTCAAAGAATAAAAAGTGATGGAAAATTTTTCAAAAGCTTAAAAGTGCTGGAAAAATTTCAAAAATGTAATAATAGTACTTAAATTTGAAAATTTCTAACAAGCAAAAAAAATGTTTACCATAAAATCCCGATTGTAACCCCCCCTTTTTAAAAACCACAAAGGGTTGAATATGGGAGGGGGGCTTATAACCGGGATTTAAAAAAAAATCATTTAAAAACCCATTTTATTTTTAATTTAGAAGTAAAAAGGGGCGAGAATCTTCTGTATTTCGACAGATTTTCACTCTAAAAATAAATAAATAAAATCTAAATCACCCCCCCCCCCCGCAAAAAAAAAAAATTAAAATCTTTATTATTATTTTGTTAATGATATTTTCCTTTATTTGTTATTTTATTGTAACAATGAATAATCAATCATCTAAATCCTCCTCAAAATTACTGTTTCCCCTTTGCCCCCCCCTTCTAGTACCAAAACCCCATAATTGATACTTTATAACTCTTTAATTTTAAATTTCTTTTCAGACTTATTTAATACTCTATATTAACAATAAATAAACATAATCTACCACCTAAATTAACCCCTTAGCTTCAGCACAGATCCTTCCAACAGTACAAGGAGATATGCCGCATGCTTTTGCGGTAGCCTCTTGCATTTTCATAAATATATCTTTGATTTTTGCATGAGGATTGGAAGCAACAATCTCTTTCAAATACTTAATTACATGATAAACAACGTTCTTTGACTGTTTTCTAATATCAGGACTAGTAGCCATAATTAAAAGAAAGCAAAATGAACAGAAAATCAAAGAAAGTACGAATCTAACAAAGCAAGAAGCAACAGCTGATTTCCTTCTCGTTCTGGTCTCAAGTGGGGTATAGAAAATGAGAACGGTCAATCCATCACGTGAGCTGTTACCATAGTCACTGACTTAAGATAAGAGTAGCGGGGCTGACCTTCAACAGCCAGTATCTTTTACCAGTAGTATAGTTGAGCTTTGTGGTTACTTGATTGCCGGTTAATGGAGCTTTTACTGTAAATCGTAATCAAGAATCACACCTCAACAAGTCTATGACAATTACGAAACTGATGAAACATCCCTTTATATCAAAAGCTAAAAAAGAACTAAACAAAAAAATAATAGCAGTGGCATCACAGCCAGCATGCCAAGAGAGAACTGGTATTAAGCCAAAACAAAAGGTATTTGAAAAATATGACATAACTAGCATATGCCCCCATCAAAAATGACGGAAAGGTGTGATTTTAAGTTTAGAACGATAAGTCATATTACTGACATATTATTTCATTTAAACAGATGATATAAAATGAAATATTGCATGTGGTTTAATTGGAGATCCGATGTGGTTTTTCTGTAATTTATCTTACTGTCATCTTGTGTTATGCACGATCATTCCAACAGTGGCAAATCATGAAAATCACCCCAGATGAATACACTAGATGAAACAAGATGTGATATACATGTTTTATACAAAACTATGCAGAACAGACATGATTTACAAAAGTCAACCACCAGAGGAAAAACATTTTCAATGTGAATTTTTGATTAAAGAAGGATGGGGGAGAGTAAAAATTTAAGAATGGTTAAAAATTTTAGGAATACAAAAATTTATATATTTTCTATTAATGCTATTTTTTATTTCTAAAAAGTGAAAAAAGTGTTACTTTGTATCAAGCCTTTTTTTTAAAGAACAGCTTAATCAACTGAATTTTATTTTGCGTAAGTTGGCAGCTATGTAAAGTAGCATATGTAACTATGTAGCATATACAATTATGTAAAGTAGCCATAAAAATATGCATAGGTTAAATAAGAAAGTTTAAAAAAAAAGCTTTTGCATTTCTTATACAATATAAAATAATTCACAAAAATACATTAAATTCAGCTTAAATTATACATAGGTTAAATAAGATGATTAAAACAACAATAAAAAAATACCTGTTGCAAATTTCATTATAACTATATTTTATTAATAATTAGATCTATTATCAATAAAAGCAAGAAAATGCAGTTTAATTACCTAAAATGATTAACACAGCTCATATAGGTCGATCCAGGCAAAAATTAGGGCCCCATCAAAAAATTATATTTAATAAAAAAGAGTCTTTTCACAAAATTTAATTTAATGTAAAATGACCATTCTCAAAATTCTGTTTCACAAAAAGGTACCTTAATGCAAAATTCAATTCCAAAACAGTACACTCGTCATAAACTTATCTTTCAAAAATTTTACAGGCATATTTTATAAAAAATAATTTGATCAAGGAAAGAAAAAAAATAGGAACAGGCTTTTAAAAATGCTAATAAAAAATTCATAATTTGCAGCATTGGATCTTTCAGTGTAATATTTTATTTGTCACAAAAGTAAAAAAAAAAAAAAAACTTACATTAATCCTTGCATATAAAGTACGTCCTTTACTTTTCTTTCTTTTTTTTTCAAAGTATTTTTAAAATGCTAATTGTGAAAAAATACAATTTTAAAATATTTATTTTACGCTTGGTAGATGGCACCACCAAATTGAAGCGAGAACGATTTTTGTATAATATCATTAAAAAATTCATTATTGAGACTTAAAAAGGCTTTAAGGGAGTGCTAATCGCAGATGTCAATACAGGTGTTACATAAACACAGAACACTAATGTCACATGAAATCAGAAATTGTGAAAAAATAATAATAATTGTGAACAAATTAAAATAACATGTTGTGAACAAATTAATTAACATGGGCACAGGATTTTCCAGAGAAGAGAAGTTAAATCTTTTTTCCTCCAGATAACGTACTCGAGCACTTTAATCGGCAATTAACTCCATTATTCACAAAAACATCAGTCAATATAAATCCGGTATGGAAATTTGAATGATTTTCAAATTATTTAAAGTCTTTAACAAGCTTTTATAATTATTTTAAAAGCACAACAGTATGTTAACCTGTATTTTTTTAATGAAGCGTAAAAAGAGTCATTCATTTGTAAAATTCATTTGCCAAACTTGTAATTCTTCATGGTAACATTATTGTTTTTTATATCTAGTAAACAGATGTTTTTCTGGTAATTTTTAATTTAGAACTGCAAACATTATAATTGGATGTGATATACATGTTTTATACAAAACTATGCAGAACAGACATGATTTAAAGTAGAAGAAATTATCATTTAGCTGTTATATGTTAGCATATGTTTTTCATTAAGCCTAACATGGTGTTTAGCTACAGTCAATTCGCAAATCAGAGTGGTCGGAACCGGCATGATTACGTTGCATTTTATTATAAGTAGATTTCAGTAACCAAGAAAATAAGTTAGCCAAATAACAAATTAAATAGTTTAAAGAAATCAAGGCAGATGTCATTAAAACAATGAACACATACACAGAAATGTCTATGAGGACTAAAATTGTTTCTTTATTAAACAATAATTATTATACAAAGTTTATACATTACATAAAAAATATAAAATATTCTTTTTTTGAGGAATCTGTCTAATTCATGTTGGATACAAAGTTACTTACTTTTTAAAAATTTGAACACATTGTTCAATATTTATCTTTCCTACTTATTTTATCATACATGGCTAATAGATGAAAGGATAAAAAAGATGCATATCTTATATCACACATTTAATAAAATTTCGCAGATTTGCAACAAGTGCATTGCATACAAGATTTGTGATATTTAAACAGTAGCATAACTGATTGAATATAAATGATGCTGGAACTTAAAACATAACCAGATGAATTAGTAGTGTGATAATATCTATATTAGAGGATGTTTATTTGTATGAAAGTGGGAAAGGAAAAATTTCATAAAACTTTCGAGCTATTTTTATTTATATTTTAAAACTCCAGTAGACTGTTATTACCTTATGAAATAAAAATCAATGCATCAAACACACAATCAATATTTTTAATATTTACACATTAAATTTTTGAGACAAAATTTTCATTTAATTTATACAAAAATGAAATGTAAGATACATGACATTGTTATATATATGAGCAGCATAAATTTAGAATTTTTTCATTAACCATCGTTTCACTTTGCTGACTGTTTATGTTTGGAAAGAAACCACATTCACTCAAGCAAAACTTACACCATGGCACCTATTAAAAGAAAAAGTATCGAAGTTCAATGATAGGAAGTCTCAAATTATGAGAGCATAAGTGAGTATTTAGATTACACTTTTGCAAAAATTTCTTAGTGCATATCTCAAAAAATAAAAGGTTTCTCACCACTATGAATTAATAGATGCCTGCTATAACTACTCTTATGAGAGAATTTCTTCTTGCATACCTCACACACAAATGGTTTTTCACCAGTATGAATTAATAAATGCACACTCAAATGATGCTTAAGAGAGAATTTCTTGTTACATATCTCACACACAAATGGTTTTTCACCAGTATGAATTAACAAATGATTGCTTAAATTGCACTTATAGGAGAATTTCTTGTTGCATACCTCACACACAAATGGTTTCTCACCAGTATGAATTAATAAATGCTTGCTTACACTATTCTTTTGAGAGAATTTTTTGTTGCATATCTCACATACAAAAGGTTTCTCACCAGTATGAATTAACCGATGCTTTTTCAGACTACTGTTTTCAGAAAATTTCTTGTTGCATATCTCACATACAAAACGTTTCTCACCAGAATGAATTAACAGATGTTTGGTTAAATAGAATTTTTGAGCAAACTTCATGTTGCAGGTCTCACACACAAATGGTTTCTCACCAGTATGAATTAACCGATGCTTTTTCAGCCTACTGTTTTCAGAAAATTTCTTGTTGCATATCTCACACACAAACGGTTTCTCACCAGTATGAATTAACAGATGGCTGTCTAACACATTCTTTCGAGAAAAATTCTTGTTACATATGTGACACATAAAAGATTTCTTACCACTATGAATTAACATATGCTGGTTTAAATAACTCTTTTGAGAATATTCCTTGTTGCATATCTTACACAGAAACATCTTACGAGTATGAATTAACATATGTTTGTTTAAATCACTCTTACGAGAGAATCTCTTCTTGCATACCTCACATACAAATTGTTTCTCACCGGTATGAATTAACAGATGGGTGTTTAGCACACTCTTGCGAGAGAAATTCTTCTTGCATATCTCACACTCAAAATGTTTCTTGCCAGTATGAATTACAAAATGACTTTTCAAATGACTCATTTGAGAGAAATTCTTATTGCACACTTCACAAACAAAGGATTTACCTTGGTGTTTGTTAGAAGATTCTTTTCCTAACTGCTCTTGTAAAGAAACATTGTGTTCCATATTTCACACTTTAAATAAATTTGTCTTCTTTGAATGATATCATGGATATCGAAATGACCTTGTCTCTTTAGTTACCTATATGGCTTTATGCATCTGCAATAAATAAAACTATGTTAATCTATCATACTTTAAAATAATTCAAAAACATATTCAAGGGCAAATGATTTTCTAACAAGAAATTAAAGTCACTGTAGAAAACTGAAATCAAATATTTTTTTAACCTTAGTATTAAAATCTATACTTATTTCTAAAATTTATGAAGAAAGAAAATAAATCACAAATAACAATTTATTCAAAAACAAATCAATCCTTAAGCAGAAACAACTTAAAAATAAATAAAGAGTAAAACAGTAGAACTTTCTGAAAAAAATAAATATGGGATTTGCAATTCCTGGGTATGCCACTGGTAAGCAACTTGTGTCTTAAACATATACGAAAAAAATAACTGCCAACTTATAGCTCAATGTTTCTTGTAATTGTTGTAGTGTAAAGCAGTAATTTATTTTTAATTCTTTCATTTAACTTAATTTGTTTTTTGTATGTAAAGATGGAATTTTGTAATCTATTTTTCACTCACTCTCTGATAGGCTAGAATTATAAAAAGGTCTTTCCAGCTTGTATTGGGAGGAAAAAATAACTTCCTCATTCCTTGTTTTAAGACTTGAATTAATTTTACTCAATTACACAATGCTTAAATGAACGGAACCCTGATTATAGACGATTCCTAATTTTTGTCAATATGGAATTTGACTGGGAATTTAAAAAAATTAGTCCGCTATTAGCAGTTTCATTTAACGTGATCTGTATTTGTTGCCAAATTTTTTTTTAAGAATCCAATACTGGCAGACATGGCTGTGTAGTTTTATGCATATATAAGAGTGAGAAGAATGGTTACAACAATGAAAAAAAATTGCACAACACCAATATAAAACTCATGAAGTCAATTCATTTATGGAAAATCTTGGCGTTAGTCCAATTATGGAAATTCAACAGTTTGTTACACAATAAATCAAAACAGAATTACAAATTAATGATTTTCAGATTTTTTCATTTATATGTACTGTAAGACTAAGTGCTAAATTTTAAGGTTTAGGTCATTTTGAAATAATCTACAGCTTTTGAGAGTAAAATATCTATAAATCTTAGGATATTTTCTAAGATCTTGAAGATATTTTCTGTTGACCAAAAACATTATAATTCGGCATGAAAGAAGGTCTTATAGCATATATAAAGTAAAAAAATTTGAAAATTATTAATTTATAATTGTATGTTGACTTATTACATGAATTTTCCATAATCTTTAGTCCTGATTATGAAAATTCATGAGTTTCTAGCACAATAAATCACCATAAAATTATGAATTAATAATTTTCAGATTTTTTCCTTTACACGTACTATAAAGACTTACCTTTATGCTAAATTTCAAGATTCTAGATCAATGGGAGGTATAGATTTTACTCTCAAAAACGGTAGAATACTTCCATTGACCTAAAACTTAAAATTTAGCATGAAAGAAAGTCTGATAGCACATGTAGAGTAGAGTCCTGCACCGGGTTAGGTTACCCACACCAACCCAAAACCAGTCAGGCTAGCACTATATTTTTTGTTGCAGTTCAGGTTCAGGTCGGGTTGACTTCTACTTTTTTTATTGCAGGTCGAGTTCTTGTCAGTTGACTTTCATTGTTTCAGGTTCAGTTCAGTTTCAATTGCAGGTCGGGTTCAGGATGCATTTTTTCCCAAAAGAATGTCCACAATATTTTTGCAGGTTAAAAATATGTTTTATATAAGACCTCTATAATGGACAGTCCTGAAAAGCAACCTTTTATGCTACTTGGAAAGGAGGAAAATATGCCATTATTCTAATCGCATGATCATAAATTACATTTTTTTTACAAAATGTTTTTGTCTTGTGCAACAATTTGAGAATGTCAGCGACAAATCTCAGTTGCAGTATCATGGTTTTTTCCATTGACTCTTGCTGATAAAACAAACCAAAGTGCTAACTCGCCAAAATAATAAATTTTTCTTGTGGTTAACACCTTATCTACTAACGCATTATTATATCTAATGTTTTAATACCGAGTATCTTCTTTTGCAATTAAAAGTATGAAAGAGAAAAATAAAACTGAACTGCCTGGTCAGAATATAATGAGTATTTAAAAGTTATCAAACAACAAGTCTTTGGTAATTACACTGTAGCATGTAAACTTTGGCCATTTAATTTTTTTTTAAATGTCAGTTTTAAAATCACTGCTTTTAACATGAAGTTGTACATAGAGGTGAGTTAGCATTTTCATTATTAACAATAATTACTGGATCACATCTCGCACCGAATATCTGAAGCCTATAAATATTAAAAGGACTATTTTCAAATTAAGTTTTCTAGTTAAGAAAATATTTTCATCCAATTGTTAACATCACAAAAATTCATCTTATTAACATGACTTTTGATCGCTGTGAAGTATTTGTTTCATGCTTGCATAAAAATTAGTTGAATGCATATTCGCTTTTTCCAGATTCCAGTAGATAAAAAAAGTGCTTGGGGGGAAGCCAAAGAATACTGAACTTTATTTTTATTAGCCAAGTTATAAATTTTTGCGAAGTTTCTGTGAGCAATTCTCGATCTATTCAATAAAAAATTGGGTTAATTTTAGAAGTCGTCTATAAAATGAAATCATTAAAAAAACATTTAATACAGAAAATATCATTAGTATTAAAAAAAACTCTAAATTAATCAACTGAAAATTCCACCAAATACATATAATTAACACTGCAATTACATCTATTAACAGTTTTCTCAGATTAGTCACTTTTTTGATAAATTATGGTCTCTCAAACTGTTCATCTTTTTTGAGGTATAATTCAAAAATTATTTGGCAGAATATGCTGAAATTTTGTAAAGAAGTTCATAAGTTTCTAGCAATCAACTTCTAAAATATTCATAGGTTATAATTTATTTTTTTTTAATATTTATTTTCGAATTTCTATCATACAGATATGGAGGTTAGTTACAGTTGACTCCCTGAAATCTGCAGCCCTAAACACACATCATTTCATATGTACACAATTAAACTTACACTTACGATGTAGGTGAAAAAATTAAGTTTTATTTTCATTTTTATGTCATTCTGTGCACATGTTAATATGTAATTCTGGTTACTAGGATTGAACTCATGTTTTCTGATGAAGGAAACATAAATTTATTACTGAAAAATTTCAAAATAGTGCTGATATTAGTTGCGATCATGATCTTTTCACCAAATACATTTATGTATTAATCAAGCTTTTTTGGTTATTAAGTATGGCTAAACATGAAATAAAAAACTTTGTTATTTTTAAGATTTTGATTTGAATTATTAGTGTATATTTATAAAGAGAGTTTCACTGAATAATTCAAGAAAAAAATTATCTCACCATTATGCATATTTAGTTATGCAGTATGGAGTATTTACTTGCTCTTTACTTTTAATATTTAAAAAAAAATCTTAATTTTTCTTAGTTTACTTTATTGTAAGCATTCATTATAGTTTCAAGTTCATTATTAAATTCAAATTACTGTTTAAAAATGTAAACAAAAGAGTGACCAGAAATCTCAAACATTCTAAAATCCACACAACCTCTGATTTTAAGCTATGCAGATTTAAGAGAGTCTACTGTATAAAAGATTCTAAAACTTTCAGTCCATGTTACTTGAAATTTGGTATTGGGCATAAATTTCAAAGAAAATTCAAAATATTTTTTTCCAATTAGAGTGTTGTCATTAAAAGTTACCATTGATCGAACATTTCAAAAGAAAGTCCTGATTTTTTTTTATTTTATGAAAAAACTGTATATTTGAATATTAATGAATGTGTATGCGTTCAATTTTATACAAAAAGATAATATTGATTTTTGATATATAAGAATTGTATTGAAATATGGATTCATTTTCTCTTCCTTCCATTTCTGGTCAGATTCGGGTATAAATATTTTGCGCTTCGGGTTGGTTTTGAGTTGACTTTAAGCAGAATTTTCAGTTTTGGGTTGGTTTCGGATTGACTTTAAGCAATATTTTCAAGTTTGGGTCAGATACACAACCCAACCAGTGAAGAATTCTAATTCTGTGTCCTCAATTTTGAGTGTAGATTGAATCTTTTGAAAAAATCTAAAAGTACCGAAATAGTGACTACTTTTGAAAAGTAGGTTGCAGTCTTTTTAAAACAAGTATTTGTAGTTGTAGTTAATTACATTTTTGATAAATTAGTTGTAGTTGTAGTTTGCTACTAAAAAACGTAGTTTTTCCAACTTCTGACTTATTCATATTCAAAAATGCATTTATTTTCATCTGACACATAGTTCTGTTCAAACTTTTTATGAAAAACCCAACAATCAGACATGCTAAAACCTAAATATGAGCCAAGAATTCTTCAACTTTGAACGTAACTCGCAGAAAGAAAATTAGAATCATTCTGAACCAGAAAAATAAATAGAAGCAACCTGTCCCACTGCAGAAATCTATTCAACTATCTCGAGGTGTCCGTTATTCCAAGTTTAACTATATTTCAATATTAAAGAATATAAATTTGTCCATTTTTCTATATAAAATTGGTATTAGAGATATAATTGTACATTACTTTTCATAATAGCATTAAAAACATGATTTATTGTCCTTTCATTCCTCGTTCAGGTCGGGTGTGGGTTCAAATATGTCGGGTTGGGTTGTGGTCCAAAAAAAATTATTTTTGCAGTTTCAGGTTGAGGAAATTTTTTTTGTCAAGTTGGGTTGCGGGTTAACTTCAAATAAAATTTATTGGTTTGGTTTGGGTACAACCCGGCACATGTGGGACTCTAATGTAGAGACAAAAAGCCAAAAATCATTAATTTATAATTTTAAGTTGATTTAGTATAGGAATTTTTCAAAATAGAGATTTCCATAAATGTTGTGTTAAGTCTGTACCTTTTTTATTGTATTAAGTTTGAAGCTCTAAATTTTTACACAACAATGACAAATTACTTAAAATTTTGATGCTTAAAAAATAAACTATTTATATCTGTGAAAATACAATCCTTAATTTTATGAATTGCACCTTTTGAACTGTCGAAACTAAAATAAATAAATAAAATAAGAAGTCAATTGAGAATACATAATCATATAATATCAAATCACTAATTATCATTAAAATTTAGGTATAAACGCTTAAATTATACAAAAATAACACAAAAAGCTTATAGAAACCTCTTAATATAATGATCGATATGTTTCAAATGCACAAACAATGCCATTATCAAGATCTAACAATGATAAACAAACTATTCTTGCAATTTTTTAAAAAATAAATGAAGTACATAAACCATGAGATCATAAATGAAATAAAAGCAGGTGCTTAAAATAGTCAACTGTAAATATGAAAAATAATAATTTCCTTATTGCTTTTTTTAAATTGAAAAATACCTCGTGCCAAATTTTAGGTAATTCAAAAGAGGTTGATGCATTGCAAATGTTCATGTTACGCATAGAGATTTCTTTTGATTCACGGATAACAGATGGGAAATAAAGTCTTGATGGATAAATTATTTTACTATTTTTAATATGGATTCTTAAAGTCTCAGTTTTATGCAGTCTTGCTAATGCTATAGTACTGATGTCCTATTTGATATCTGCCATATGCTCTTTTAATCTTGTTTAAACTTTCTAGTTGTCATTCCTATGTAATATTGCAATGTTTCATCTGCTCTGGTGAACAGGATTTCATACATCATTTTCGAATTTAATAAACTTTATTAAACACTTAGAACAATATTATAATAACTAAAGCAACCGTTTTTTTAACCATATGGAACTGTCATGGAAAAAAAATATATATATATATATATATATTTTTAAATAGTACTGAAAAAAGTTTCAATTTAAGATAGTTTTGTAATTATAATTTTTTTTCATTAATGGTATAGTAATAAAATTTTTAAACATATTTTAAACCCAATCAAAATATGAAGAGTTTGCTCTTATAAAAGAAAACTCTTCATATTTTTTTTTATTTTGTTAGGTCTTTTGCAAAGGATACAATTTTTGCTTGAATTGATCCTGCCAATTTAAAATATTCTTCAACTTACATTGAAAGAAATACTGCAAACTTAATGTGACATTTTACAGACATAAATTTCGGGTTAAGAGATGCTCACCCATTCGAAAATTTTCCTCCAAATCAGAATTAAATCAACTGGAAATTCAGCAGAGAAGACTTCATAACTTACATGTGGTTAATTCCATTTCTGTTCTGCAAAAATAAAATAAATAAATAAATAAGATTAGCATTCATATTATAGAATATGACTGTCACTGATTCTATACTAAACTTTCTTCTTTTGAATACATTTTCAAATTTTATATGGTATATAACAAATAAATCCCTGGCTGCTCAGCCTACAGGCACAGGTAGATTTCGAAGACGCAGACCGTGGGGCACCTGTTTATTGAGAATTGCAGAAGAAATTACCATTTTGCCATGATGCGGCAGTTGGGACTGCCCATTTCGAAATCCACCTGTGTTTGTAAGCAGAGTTGGCAGGGATTTTTTTGTTTTTAATTTATTTTTGCTGTAACAGTTGGTCGTATAAAAAACATGTCAATATAAAAGTTGTAGATAATATTAAGAGAATTTATAATAAATATACGCAGATTTGATATCTTGAGAATTGATGAAGTTAAGAATTTTTCTCTTCTTAAACCCCTACTTTTTCTGACCCTTGAGGAAATTTTTAATATAAAAAATCTGTCATACATAAATTTTTGCCCTTTTTCTAGAAGTAATAATAACTTTAAATGGATTTGATACCCGATATGTATCATAATTAAGAAGTTATGTTTTTTTTCCTGTTTTCACAAAAAGTCACCCCATTCCCCCCTCGGTTCGATTTTTCCCATTAACAAACTTGACCAAGATTTTATGCCTCCTTGATTTTATGTATCAGTTTGGAAGAGATTTGTGCAGAAATATTGAAGTTATCGTGTCCATAAAAAAGTGATATAGATAGATATATAAAGTTTTGAACTGGGGGTAGTTTTGGGTTCTAGGAGTGATGATCGGCATACTTTTGCAAAAAAATTTCAGAAATTCCAACATAGGGGAAAATGTAATAGGTAGTATTTTTTACGAAATCTACCTAAAAAGTAACCTTATATCCATACTATTGATAAAATGTGATACATTTTTTAAATACTAGAGGAGTCTGATACCTGACATCATGTAGAAAAGACATTAACTCTCTTTAATAGAAGAATACAGGGACCACAGTCTTTTAAAAACTACTAGTTACAGAAAATGTGCCAAACATTTATATATTTTTAATTGTTGCCCATATTTTGTATTTCTCTCAATTGCTGCAATGCTAACATGGCACCAAGTTCTGTCCTATACAGTTGAACTACAGATATATGTTACCTGAGTTGTACGTTTCCCTCAGTTATACGTTTCAAATCAGCGGTCCCAGCCGCTGTCCATTAAAAATTAGCTGGGTTATACGTTTTGAGTTATACATTTCCCTCAGTTATTCGTCACATTTTTGCTTCTTCAGACAAAATTTTGTCTCATTTATACATTTTGTAACCAGAAACAATGACGACACGTTGGATGAGTCTGATTTGAAAGATCCCACTCAAACTTCGGAGCTGTCCTGAGGGCTTTCGACGTAGTAAAGCGGTTCATCAGTAGTAAAAGCAGTAACGATAAGTCGGCAGCATTGTTCATTATTAACAGAAAGTTTGCTGTTCAATGTTGGCTCTGCCGAAAAGAAACAATCGAAGATTAGTGATATTTCAACAAGATTCAGTAAACTACTGAAATGTCTTTTGATAAATGATTTATATGCCAAGACGATCCCAAGGATTTCTTTAAGTACTCTATGTGTATTAAAAATATTTTATGATAAAATAATTTCATGTGTACTTTTCTTATGTACCTTTTTTCTATTCTGTTCCATTTCCGAAAATGTATGTCATGGGTGCAGTAATAGGAAATTTTTGTTTTCGATATTAAAGGTAACAAACTCCTTAGAGGAACAACGTTTTTCCGATATATTTAAAACACGGTTCCGGTAGACCATTAATTGAGTTGTACATTTTACTGAGTTATACATTTTGTTGTCTGGTCCCGAGCAAAACATATAAATGGAGTTCCACTGTAGTAAGGTTTTTTGTTTTGTATACTTTTTCAATACTTTTATGTTAGCCAGACAGCAGTGATATATATATACTATATATGTGTGTGTGTGTGCTTATATATATGTATACATATCACTGGTGCCCAACTAACATAGAAGTACCACATTTTCTAATTTTAAACAAAAAAATGTATTAAAATGTTACCACAAAAATGGGTACTTATATATTGTCCGGTACAGGTTAGATAAAACTATGCCAAGTATGGTGCCAACTATACTATTTATAGTAACCTTCATTTTTTGTCAACAATATCTTTTTTTATAGTTTGCAGTTTTTTTTAAAATTATAATTTGTAGTTTATTTTTTATTATAGTTTATAATTTTTTGTTACTTAAGTTATTAATGTCCATTTATTATATTTCATTTATTTATTTATTTTATGTTATTTACCATTTATAATTTTGTTAAATTACTGTTTTGAACATGATTGTCAACAAAAGGAAATTGGGATTTAATCTCAATAGGTACCTTTAGAAGTTATCATCACTAAGATTAGCCTTATGGATAGTATTTTATTTTCTTTAATATAGTTTTCACCATATAAGATTAAAATAATAATACAATACACACTTTCAAACCTTCACAGTTTAAGACCAGAGGTTTTAGAATTCTTAGATGACAACAGAGTTAACCCGGGAGAACTCGCGCGTGAGATTTTCTCTCACCATCATACTTTTTTTTTTTTGTCCCAGCTGTTGCAATAAGACTCTTATTTAAACCCTTTTTTCCATTTTAAATTAAATTTTAGAAACTTTATTTTTATCATTTTACATCTTTTTGTGAATAAAGTATTAAGACTAAGAATAAAGTATTAAGTTCTGGTGTGACAAGAAATCTAGCGAGTTCTCGCAGGTTAATAAATACAATGATGTTCTTGAAAATATAAAAAATATCCCATATTTTATATATGTTTGAAATTTTCAAAATAGTCAAATTACCAATGATAAATAACTTCAGATATAATATAAATTAGAAATTAAATCATATAGCATTTAACGTGAAAATGTAACTTTTTATTCCTTTCTCTCCCTTTTGCTTTCACTTACAACAGAACTGAAAATTAACTTATTTGAAAAAAGAGACAGACTGTAGCAAACAATCCATAAAACGACCACACTTAAAAATTCCACTAAAAATTGGTCACTTCAAGAGGTGGTCTTTTAATGTAGGTCACATTTTAATCAAGTTTTTGATTGTCAAAAATAAGGTAACAAGTGTTATGAAAATTTATCTTACACATTAGGAAATAAATACAAATTTAAAATACCAAGAGAAAACTTTAATTTAAATTCATATGTTAATTACTACAAGGGTTTAAAAAATGTTTAAATCAATGTCTGCTTAGATTTTACAATTTTGTCTTTTACAATTTTTATTTCTAAACCATTTTAAAGTTCAATGAATAAATGCAATTTTTTTTTCTGCTCAAACCATTCCATCGGATCGTCATTTACATCACTTAATTTTTCCTGAGGTTTTCATTTCATTCTACACAATTTACTGTCTTGCCCTTCTTTTAAAAAGTCTCCTTTATTTTTCAAAGTTTTGCTTGTCTGCATTTTCTTACAGTTAAAGATTTGAGCCAATTTTCTTCCTGAATTTCCATTTTTATGTTAATTTATAATGTGTATTCATGGTCTAAGATTAAAGTCACTCTTTCAGCTATGAGTGTTAAAACATAACCATCCATAAAATCCCATTAATCCGCCCCCCTAAACGCAACGGATAATAATCAAGGGAGGGGGGGGGCGCTTACACGGTATTAGAATTGTAGTACATGTTATTTATGGGTGGTGGTAGTGGGGGTGGAGATGCTAATGGCTGATCGTCGCAAAGTATGCATTATTTTAATAAAGTGACAAAAGAAAAACATTTTGAAAAAAATATATATATACAAAATAGAAAAACTTCAACTATTAATGGCAATTTCAAATTATAGAAAATTCTGGATTTCAGAAGCTTTGAAACTGGAATGCATTTAGATTAATAATAACACTAATATCTGTCATTAATATGGTAACAAAAAAAAAAGGAACTTAATAATTTAAAATAATTAAAAAACACTGAGAAATTGCAGTTGAAAATGTCCTGAAATACTTTCTAGAACTAGTAACATTTTATGTGGTTCGCCATCTGTCGTAAATTAAAGAGATTAAATAGCCTTTTTTTTTTTAATCATGATTTCTTATCTATAAATGCTAAATAAATAATACAAATTACAAAAATTAAGAACATACAGAATGAATTGGTAGTGTTGTCCGATTTTTAAAACAAAAAACATTGCTACCACAAAGATAGCACAAAATATGCTACAAATTCGACTGTGACGCCATTTACTGAACAATCAATCGATAAATTTTTTCTGATTGTTTTTCATAATAATGTTAAATACGATTATAAATTCTGTGATAAAATAAATAGATTCTTTTGTAATCAAAATATTTCACACACAGCATCAAATACACATTTTTTAACTTATTTCATGAGAAACTTTCACAATCGATATTTTTATTTCCTTCATTTTGCCATGGAGATATATTTACAGCAAAACTAATGTTTGGTTATATTGCTTTTTCAGATTGACAATAGTTGAAGTTGTGTATGTTACTTTTGTGTTTGTACACGTTTCCGAAATATCAAAGAATCCTCATGCCTTTTTGAAGCGTCGAAAAAAAAACAAGAAAAAAAAAAAAAAAACTAGTGACATAAAATTTTTGGTGTTGATCTTGACGTGCATGGAGAAATTTCTTTTTTTTTGGGGGGGGGGGGGGCGCTTTCTCGGGATTTTTTAAATCTTCCAATTTGTTTACAAAGTGGGAGGGAGCGCTTAATCGGGAAGAGCGGATTAACAGGATTTTACGGTACTGAAATCGATCTCTACTGGGAGGACATCAGAAGCAAGCAGTCACACTCACAAACATGTCTTGTTTAATGGTGCCCCGGTCACAATGGACTTTACCCATATCACGTCATCTGTGGGTAAAGAGAAGAGAAACACCAATAGGCATGAAGAACATTTTAACACAGCTTCCCCTTCGTCCAATAAACAGTCTTTTTTCGAAGGAAATTACCCTCAGAGGTGGGGTTGTTGCCATTCGTGGGTAAGGTGCATAACATAGGAAGAAGTAGGAATTTCCCTACAGAAAGCAGGCCATAAAAGACATTCTCTGGGATTCATCAAACATGCTATTCTGGGAAGTGGGGATAATCCACATTCCATTTCAAATGGGGGAACATGTACACATTGGTCAAGCTAAAGGCCAAATGACCAGGAAAGGCCGGAATTTCTTTACATTTATTCAAACAAATTGGTCGCTCATGGAGGGAGTTCTTCGGAGAATGGTCTCTGAATGGAGTAAGATTAGTATCAGGCCTACGGGAAATAAATTTCTTTCCATGAAAAAATAGTTGTTGAGGGTGGCAGTCAAGCAGGGAGGTTTCACTACAAATGTTTCAGTATGCATATCAAGAAAAGTTTATGTCTTACACAACAAAATTTTAAATACAAAAAATTTTTTATTGAGAATTTTGAACATAGCTGCATGCTTGTCTGATTTCTCATTCCTTAACCTGTTGTTCAGTTTAAAGTTTATATCAAATTATAAACAAAAAACAGAAAAGATTATTTCTAATGAAGTTGTAAATAATTGGTTATCTAAATTAGACAGTTTATTTTTCATTGACGGTTCTAAGTTAATATTACACCACACTAAAAAATTCTGCTTCAAATATAAATCTTGGGAAAGATTATTTTTTTCTATTTTTATAAAAAAAAAAGATTTTATATACAGAACTATTACAGTGAATAACAGTTGACAAAGTTATTTGCACTTGTTTTAACTACAAATAAAGAAAATTTCTCATAAATTCAATGGTGTTCATTTCAGAATGTATGTAAAAACATATTTTCAATTCATACAAATACCACATTTCTAGAAGTTTTTGTTATGCTACATTGGATTTAGTTTTCCCATGCGAGTACTAACTGGAGTACCAACTTAATATACACATGACATAGACAGACTCATTACAAAATAACTTTAAATTACAATAGAACAAATTGCAAATACTGTTAAATGATGTTAATTTTAAATATTGAGGCTGATAAATGATTAAGGTTGTTTAGCATTTATTTAGGTTATACAATAAAAAGTTTCTGATGTCAACAGTTTTTTGTGAAACATGACTCGCTAATATGATTCTTTATTACACTTGATTTCATTGCAAAGTAGTTCTGTTACAATTTATTTTGATTTAAATACATACTATATGTAAAATGAGTTTTGAAAGAAAAGACAGTACTTTTATGTTAACTGGACGCATGTGATAAATCACCAAAAATTGTTTTCATCGCCATCATTTCTATTGAATTAATTTAATTTAAAATGCAAGTCTTTGACTCCCTTCCTATAAAATTAAAAAAAAAAGAAAAAAAGGACGAAATAATATCATTTTGCGCCGGTTAAGATGATAGTACCAAAAATATAATGTCACTGTACTGTAATAACATTGTTTACTGAATGAGAATTATGCTTACTATGTTTATTCGTATATTAAGGAACCAGACAGAAACAAGTCTTCAAAGAACAAAAATACAAAGAGAAAAAGTAATAGAGATTCCACGGTTTCAAATATAATTATTTACAAATTTTAATTAAACACAATGATACACGCATTACTAATAAATTCTTAATAACAACTACTTTACGCAATGACTGATATTTATAATAGCAATTAAATCAGGTAGATGGCGCCAAAGTCAGATTTCTTGGAATTACAAAATACTACCCAAGAAATCTGACTTTGGCGCCATCTACCTGATTTAATTGCTATTATAAATATCAGTCATTCGGTAAAGTAGCTGTTATTAAGAATTTATAAGTAATGCGTATATCATTGTGTTCAGGGCCATCGCTAAGATTTTTTATTGAGGGGGGAGAGGACCTTAAATTGCCAAGTCAAATTTCAGTATTTGCTAAATCATTGAAAATCAAAAACAAATAGTTTTCGCCAATTCAACAAGTTTGCTAACTAGTTTTATAATTTTGCCAAGTTACCACAATCAGAAAATGTAATATAGTTCTTATTTGTAAAAAGTTTAAAAATATTCCCAATTAGACTTGTAACTTTTGCCAAGTCTATCAGAAATAGAAAGTATATTATAGTTTTTATTAAAGTTTTAGACAAATTTGCCAACTAAAAGTTTTTTAATTTGCCAAGTGTAACAGCATTCAGGAACGTTTGGTGGGGGAGGATCCCCACCGTGCCCCCCCCCCCTTAGCGAGGGCCCTGATTGTGTTTATTTAAAATTTGTTAATAATTATATTTGAAACCATGGAATCTCTATTACGTTTTCTCTTTGTATTTTTGTTCGTTGAAGACTTGTTTCTCTCTGGTTCCTTAATATACGAATAAACATAGTAAGCATAATTCTCATTCAGTAAACAATGTTATTACAGTACAGTGACATTATATTTTCGGTACTCTCATCTTAGCCTGCGCAAAATGATATTATTTCGTCCTTTTTTCTTTTCTTTTAATTTTATAGGAAGGGGGTGAAAGACTTGTATTTTAAATTAAATGAATACAATATAAATGATGGCGATTTATCACATGCATCCAGTTAACATAAAAGTACTGTCTTTTCTTTCAAAACTCATTTTACATATTGTATGTATTTAAATCAAAATAAATTGTAACAGAACTACTTGGCAATGAAATCAAGTGTACTAAAGAATCATATTAACGAGTCATGTTTCACAAAAAAGTGTTGACATTAGAAGTAATGTAATATGATTATATGTTGACTTTTTATTGTATAACTAAATGCTAAACAACCTTAATCATTTATCAGCCGCAATATTTAAAAGTAACATCATTTAAAAGTATTTGCAATTTGTTCTATTGTAATTTAAAGTTATTTTGTAACGAGTCTGTCTATGTCGTGTCTATATTAAGTTAGTACTCCATTTAGTACTTGCATGGGAAAACTAAATCCAATGTACCATAACAAAAACTTCTAAAAATGTGGTATTTGTATGAATTGAAAATATGTTTTTACATACATTCTTAAATGAACATCATTGAATTTATGAGAAATTTTCTTTATTTGTAATCAAAATAAGTGTAAATGACTTCTGCAACTGATATTCACTGTATAGTTCTGTAGATAAAATGTTTTTTTTAGAAAAACAGAAAAAAATAATCTTTCCCAAGATTTATATTTAAAGCAGAATTTTTTAGTGTGGGGCAATATTAACTTAGAACTGTCAATGAAAAATAAACTGTCTAATTTAGATAACCAATTATTTACAACTTCATTAGAAATAATCTTTTCTGTTTTTTGTTTATAATTTGATATAAACTTTAAACTGAACAACAGGTTAAGGAATGAGAAATCAGACAAGCATGCATCTATGTTCAAAATTTTCAATAAAAAAAATTTTGTATTTAAAATTTTGTTGTGTAAAACAGAAACTTTTCTTGATATGCATACTGAAACATTTACAGGGAAACCTCTCTGCTTGACTACCATCCTCAACAACCCTTTTTTCATGGAACGAAATTTACTCCCATAGGCCCAATACTAATCTTACTCCATTCAGAGACCATTCTCCGAAGAACCAATTTGTTTGAATCATGAACCTAGAAGAGGTTCATGGTTTGAATAAATGGAAAGGAATTCCGGTCTTTTCTGGTCATTTGGCCTTTAGCTTGACCAATGTGTACATGTACCCCCATTTGAAATGGAATGTGAATTATCCCCAAATCCCAGAATAGCATGTTTGATGTCCCAATTTGGGAATTCAAGCGCTCGAATACGCCATCTGGTGGAAAAAAGATATAACTGCTCCCTTCAGGAAAATCCCTTGCAATCCCATTGCGTTACATGCATTTTTAATTTGTTCATAATGATTATTTTTATGCACAATTTCAGATTTCATGTGCTATTTGTGTTCTGTGTTTATATGTCAAAGTAAAAATTATCCGAATTTGAATATCTAACAATTTTAAACGCGTTTATAATTGAATAATAATGGTTAAAATAATGGTTTCAATGGCACTTTAGCATTAGTTAAAGGGCCAATTTTCCTGTACCAACGGCTGCAATCAGCGCCTCTATAGGCCGTTTTAAGTCCCTGATAAATCCCAGACAATGTCTTTTATGGCCTGTTTTCTGTATGGAAATTCCTACCTCTTCCTATGATGTTGCGACCGGAGCGCATATAAGCAAACCATACATTGATTCATGTACAGAGAAAAATAGACCAATCACCTGGTGCTCTGGCGTTTCAAAACTCCGCCCCTTGCTTCGCTGGCGAGTGGCGTGGCATGGAATGTTGGTTAGAAGTTAGAACTAATGTTTACTGTACATTTGCACTTAATTTGTTTTCTTTGCCAAAAATTTTGTGAGATCTGATATAAAGCTGTAATTAGTTACAAATATTTTCAGTGAGTCTCAATAAAATCTGGTAGCTACAGAAACCTGAATAATATTAGGGCAATTAAATTTTGCCCAAATTCTTAAACAAGTTGTTCAGCATCGATAATCAATCTGCATTAGTGTTGAATGTTTATGAAATATTAGAATAAGATTATTTCAATATTAATACATTTCGAATGTAAAGTATTATATTTTCTTGGAAATAACAGTATGTAATCAAATTATAAGGTCAGTATATGTTTAACTCATGAATTCACAAACAATGTCTTTAATCAAAACAACTCAATCTTAAATTTAGTCTTTAAATTGTGTTATTTTAAAATTTTATCTATCATGCTTCTCATACTGTGAATAATTACAGTGATTGCTTTTATTATTCACTTACAGTTTATTAAATAATAACTTTTGTTTATTCAGATCCCTTGTACTTTTTCACCATTTATTGTGCTGTCCTCTAAAAAAACCCACAGTGAAATGTTTCCTAAAAAAAACTCTAGTACTACATCAAATATTTCACTAAAGTCTTTTTTTTTTTGTTTTGATGCTTAAATTAGAATAATAAAAATATCTAAGGATTGCTTATTTAATTTTAAAATAATGTAAACTAACAATTGCAGAATTCTGGCAAACACAAGCTTCATTTTTACAGATTTTCTTGTTATAATAGAAATTTAGAATGATCTACATAATTTTTTTTAATGTTAAACCATTAATATGCAATAAAATGCTTCATTTTTAGCTGATTATGTCAGGTGTGGGTGTTTTTCAGGTAACAACGTTATTTTTTGAAAAAGTGTTTTTTTTTTTTTTTTTTTTTTTTTTTTTTTTTTTTTAATTCTTGCTTAATTGGCTGCCATTTTGTAATAAAGTGATAAAATGAAAAATGCTCAACATTAAAATCTTGGACAGAACAGCTATGAAAATTTAGCCATGCTTATTTTTTTAAAATTCTTTATTAGACTTTATGTAGAGAAAATTTCAAAAAATGGGTTTTTTTAGAGGACAGCACAATATGTGTTTGTCTTCTGATTTCTACTCTTTATGCACCTGTCAAACAACTAAATTTGCACTTTAAAGTTTTTATTTTTGTAAATTAATTTATTATATTCTTAATTATTTTTATATTTTAATTTAAACTGAATTTTATAACTTAAACTGAAGACCTAATTGGAACAAAATATTTTTTTTATATACATTCTTATTAATACCGAATTCAGAATACAATGATATTCAAAAAGTATAGTATAAGATTATAAATTATGGATGCTTATCAAATTAAAATCTTGAGGGGATCGTATCTGATGGCCCGGTGAACTCTTGTGATGTCTTAGAGCCTTCATAAATGATAGCCTTTGCATTACGGGCAGTTCACCAGGACAATGTAAGCAGCGTGAAAATGGAACCTGTTTATAATGGAATGTTACCTGCTTAAAGTAGAGAATTTCATGGCCGAGTGGAAGGAAGAAATGCTGATGTGGAAGCCTGCCTATAATAGAACTTTTCTTCTGGTCCCACTCAGGAAATTCCGTAATTTGGCAATTATCTATAATTTATAAACTTACAGTACTATGTTTTTGAAGTTTAATGTATTTTGAATTTACAAATTGGAAATAGTAAACATTTAAAATTTTAGAGATGAACAAAAAAAAAGTTAATTTTTGAAAAATAAATTTTATTAATTGCAGAAATTTAAAATAGGTGCAAATTGGAAATTTTTTCATTCTTTACAGTTTAATTTCCTTGACTATTTATAATATTTGGCTAGAATTCATACTTTATTTTGTTTGAGTTTTATCAAGGTTGATATATAAATTAAATATTATCAAATTTTACTTCTCAAAAGTAAAAGTTATTGCAGTATTAATTTTTGTAAAGAATGTTTGGTTTCTGCATCAAAAATAAATCTTTTCTGAATGAAATCAAAACCAGTATATATGTTTGGGTACTTTTTATGTTAACCAGGTGTAATCTCATCGATAGCAGCTTTACCTTTTCACGTGTCTAAATTAGAAACGGTGCTTTGATGTTAATATAAAATGCTTGGTAATATGCTTGGTAAGTAAAATAAAGTAAAATGCTTGGTAATATAAAATGCTTGGTTGAGCAAGCTCAAATGACTTGCTCAACAACGCAAAACTTTCTGACACAATTTCTGATGCATTTTTTAACGCAAAGGCATGAAATTGGCAAACTCGACTTTTGGAGCAATTTGGAATCTAAATGAATTTTCCATATTTTGATAATTAGATTACTTATCAAGTTATAAATGATTCTGGTCATGTGATAACCCGTTTTTCTTCTTATATGTGCTGCAAAATCAGAATTTGGTTTAAAATGTCGACTTTGATAGTATTTTTGAAAGATCTGCCTTTATCAAAAAATACAAAACATGTTTTGATTACAAAGTTTCTGAATAAAAACACCTGCCAGTTTCATGCTTTTCAGAACAAATATAAATTAAAAAATATGTCATAAAGTAGGCAGTTTGGATTTGAGAACAGAGGGTAAAATCCTTTTTTTTAATCAAATGTTAAATTGATAATTTTTATTATTTATGACACATTTTTACATTTCAGAACATCTCCTGTGTTGTCTGCTCAATCTTCATTTGTACCTGAAGATAATTATTAATATGTTTTAAATATTATTACGATTATTTTAACAGAGCGACACACTGAAATATAAATTAAAACTTTAGTACTCATTTTTAAAAACAGATGGTGACACCAGACTTCCATAATTCAGACTATAATTTGGTTCCAAAACTAAATAAAAAAAAATTGTATTTTTTAATATTATTTTTAAATAAATCATTTAAAGTTATTCATTTATCATTGAAAACTTGATAAATCACAATAGTTATATTATTTTAGGAAGTAAATTGAATTAAAAATATCCTATGCATATCATTACTTACTTATGCAATAACATAATTATTCTGACAATGAAGTGGGGAAAAAAAAAAAAAAACTTCGGCACAGATGTTATATACGCACCACTTTGGCACGATTTTTCTCCCGCCAATTTGGCAAAAGCTTTGTTTTTGAATATTAGTTACAAATAGCATGTGATTTTTTATTTCAATATAAAAACAAAATAACGTAATAAATGAAGTAGCTTCTATTATTTAAAAAAAGGAAATAAAAATAAATAAATGATAGTTTGATATAGATAAATATTGATATACATAATAAAAACAATTTATAGAATTAAAATAAAAGTAAATAAACAGCAATATAAACAAAATAACAGGGTTACCATGTGAGGCATAAAATTGCCATTTTATTGGAATCATGCCAATGTGGTGCATATATGACATCTGTGCCTAAACTTTTGATGAAGGTTTTGCATTAGGCCAGAAATAGTATATATTTTTTTCTTTCTTAGAGCAACAAAGTTTTGTTACTCGGCAGACACCTATGACTATTGATAGATTGCCAGATAGAATTCATCAGCTGAAACCAGATGTCTTAAAGCTGACCTGATATGTGTAAACAATGCGTTTAACCCTCTGAGGGCTTTCCTGCATTTTCATAAAAATTGTTGTAAAACTTGAAATAATTTAAATTTTCTTTCCCTGTTTGTTTCTAAGATACAGTTCATCTCTCTCTATTTTACTATCTTAAAATACAATTTTGTTAAAAATATTTTTGTCTAGAGCCGATTTAAGTTGTTTTGGGGAAACGGAAAAATACAACAAATCACTTAGTTTGATAAAAAAAAAAATTTCTTTAAATAATAAAATATTATTATTATTATTTAAACTAATTCTTACCTTATGTCGACGATTACGATATTAAAGTGGACTGTAAATTAATCTACTATCAATAAAATTTTAACTTTTTACAACGAACCATTTTTTTAAATTTACTTACGACGAATTGGTTTTCGGAGCTCCCCATGGAACAACCGAACGAAACAAGAACTAATCGACTTCTGAGTTACATTTATCACCAAGCGATATTAGAAGCCAAGAGTGGCGCCAACATACCGGCCACCACTGAAATATTTATTTCAGCAACATATCTTAAATGTCCTTCATTGTGAACAGTTAATTTTTTCTTTTTAACAATAAATCTTCAATTATAATACAAGTTTCAATTCAATCAATAATACAAATATACAATTCAATCCAATTATAATATTAAAATACAAAGTTACTGCAAAAAATTTTAAAATATAAATGCACAGAAATACAAGAAAAATAAATATTTACATTATAATAAAGGATCATTTATGGGCAAAATACTAACATTAGAAATTGCACGTTTGAATATACCATTAGGGGTTTTTACAAGCACAACCCTAATTTTACCATCGCTCCCATAAATAACGTCTTGAATGCGACCGACCAAATACAAATGGACAAATTACTATCCTTTAATAAGACCATAGTTCCAATTTTAATATTTTCTTTTTCAAATAACCATTTTGTTCGCTGTTGTAGATTATTTAAATAATCTCTACTCCATTTTTTCCAAATTAATTTATTAATGTTTGTAATTTGCTGCCAATGACTAAGTTTATTATTGGCAAGGTCAGTCAAGTTTGGTTCACAGATGCTATTTATAGGGCGGCCGATTAAAAAATGTCCTGGGGTTAACGTTTCATAGTCATTTGGATCCGGAGATAAAGGTATTAGAGGCCTACTGTTTAAAATACCTCTGATTTGATTAATGACAGTTAAAAATTCCTCAAAAGTTAGATTTAAATCTCCAATAGTTCTTTTTAAATGGTGCTTAAAGGATTTTACTCCTGCCTCTCACAAGCCACCAAAATTAGGTGATCTAGGAGGAAGAAATTTCCAAGAAATTGAATTAGCCAATAAGTAAGCAGCCATTTCCTCGGATTGATTTTTTACAATTTTATGCAATTTTTTCAATTCTGAATTCGCACCAACAAAATTGGAGGCATTATCGGAAAAGATGGTGGCGCAAATCCCACGCCTAGCTACAAATCTTTTTAAGGTAGCTATTAAGGCTTCAGAAGTTAAATCTGTTATTATTTCTAAATGAATTGCACGAGTAGCAAAACAGACGAAAATTGCGACATAAATTTTACTAAAAACTCCTTTACGTTGGTTTTTGTATTTTATAAAAAATGGGCCACATAAATCAATGCCTGAATTTGTAAAAGGGGGGTTTATATTTACCCTTTCTTTAAGTAACGAGGCCATGATTTGTTCTACAATTTTAGGTTTGTTTTTAAAACAAACAATGCAATTATGCACGATTTTTCTAGCTATGTTTCTGCCATTTAAAGGCCAGAATTCTTGTCTCACAAAATGAAGCAAGGTTTGAGCACCAACATGCAAATGTTTTAAGTGAAAACAGTGGAAAATTATAAGGGTAAGCCTATGATCTTTCGGTAAAAGAATCGGATGTTTTTTATCATAAGATAAATTTGATTTATCTAAACGACCACCAACCCTAATAATTTCATCCCTATCAAGAAAAGGATTTAAATTACTTACTCGACTATCCTTTAGTTTCTCACCTTTCTTGAGCGCCTTCATTACTCTGTCGAAATACATTACCTGAACCAATCTGACCAATTTAGTCTTTGCTTGGTAAATTTCCTCCTTATTAATAGGCCCTACTATCCTTTCTTTGTGCTTGCAATTATAAATAAATCTATAAATATAAACTAAAATACAAATTAACTTAAAATAACTGTTACTTAAGGCACAAAAATTGTTCAGAAAGTCATTAGAGTCCTGATTAATTAAATGCAAATTAATAGTATTGTTCGATTTAAGTTCGTCTAAATATGCATCATCATTTGGAAAGTCAGTTTTTTCCTCTTTTTCTGTCAAGTCCAAGATATTATTAGTCAATAATGGACCTTTCCACCACAGTTCCATATCTAAGAGTTCCTGAGGAAATGTTCCACGAGATATTATATCAGCTGGATTATCACTAGAAGGAATGTGTTTCCATAAAAATTGTTCAGTGAGAGACTGAATCTTTGAGACTCTATTCGCTACGAAAGTTTTTAATAGATGAGCAGAGGTTTTTATCCATGCCAATGCTATAGTTGAGTCTGAGAATAAAATTACTCCTTGAATGTCTAGTTGTAAGGAAGGGAGAATTTTGGCGACAAGTTGAGAAAGAAGCAAACAGGAACATAGTTCCAACTTTGGCACAGAAATGGTCTTTAGAGGTGACACTCTTGATTTGCTTGCAATGAGGTTTGATGTGGTCGAGTTGGATGGATTTAAACAATATATATAAACAGCAGCACCAAAAGCAGTCATGGAAGCGTCAGCGAAACCAAGAACAAATATTGCTTCTGTGGAAGGAGTTAAAATGTATCGACTAATTGTTATATTTTCTATAGTTTGTAGTTGACTTACGAAGTTACACCAATCACTAGCAAGAGGTTCCGGAATGTTCTCGTCCCATCCTAGTTTACACAACCATAATTTTTGAAGATAACACTTAGCCTTGGAAATAATTGGGCCAATGAGCCCAAGCAGATCATACAATTTTGCTATGACAGAAAGAACCTGTCTTTTGGTGTATGATTCTTGCTCTTTCACCGAAACTCTAAACGCAAATTGGTCTTTGTTGGATTGCCAAACCATACCTAGAGTTTTAGCTGAAGTGTCAGACTTAGTGCAAAAGGAGACATCTTCGATTTCGTCATGATTTAAAAGCTCATTCAAATTTGAATTCCATTTGTGCAAAGCCATTCCACAAGAACGAAATATGTCAATTAATTGATTTTTCAGGGCAATTGCCGAGTCTGAATCTGGGGATCCAGTCACGATATCGTCCATATAGCTATCAGAAAGAATAGCTTTTGCCGCAAGAGGAAATTTATCCTTCTCATCTAAAGCCAATTGTTTGATGCACCTTATGGCCAAAAAAGGGGTGCATTTAGTTCCATAAGTGACCGTGTTCAATTTAAAGGCAATTGTGGAATTATTTTCGTAATCCTTCCAAAGAATGCGTAGAAGGTCCCTTTGCGAAGGATCTATCAAAATCTGCCGAAACATTTTTTTTAATGTCCGCAGTTAAAGCAATCTTATATTTTCGAAATATTAACAAAATATCAAAAAGATCTTCCTTAACTTCACCGGAAAGCAAAATATCATTCAAGCTTTTTCCGGTTGTGGTAGGTGCAGAGGCATTAAAGACAACCCTTAGTTTAGTAGAGGATTTATCCGGTTTAAAAATGCCATGATGAGGCATGTAATAAACTACTGAGCGAGAATCTTCAACTGAAATTCTTTCCATATGCTCCAATGTTTCATATTCGTTTAAAAATTCGCAATAAAGTTTTTTCATAGCACTATTATTTTCCAATCTCTTTACTATTTGTTGTAAACGTTTTTCTGCTAAATTTCTCGAATTTCCCAATGAATTTAATTGATCAGTTTGAATCGGCATTTCAACAATAAACCTTCCGGTATCATCTCTTTTGTGCGTTTTTTGAAAATGAGATTCACAGAATTCTTCTTCTTTACTTAGAAAACGGTCAGATGAAATATTTTCTATTTCCCAAAATTTTTTAAGATTAGATATCAATGTTCTCAATTTCATAATTAAATGTCAATCCACAATATGAATTAGAACTCTTGATTTTAACAGTTCCAGTAGCAATAAGGCCAAACACCGAATTTTGAAACATTAAATTTGGTGAAATGCGATTTTTTCCTTCTTTTATTATCTCATAAAAGAGTTCTGCGCCAATTATTAAATGAATTTTTCCCGGTATGTCGAAAGTAGGATCAGCTAACAATACCCTATTTGGTAACAATGCTTTATCAATTTTAATATTTGATGAAGGTACACAATCAGTAATTTTCGAAACAACAAAAAATTCGCTAGGTGAAGAGAATGAAGCATTCTTATTACGAATTATCGTATTAACTTTCCCTTTAACATTAAAGGCATTTCCACCTAATCCACTAACGGAAACATTTCTTTTTTCTTTTTTCAAGCCCAAATAAGAGGCCATCTCTTGCGTAATATAGTTTGTTTGGCTCCCGCTGTCCAGGATCCCTCTGACCTGCACGAAATATTTATGTATCGGACTATAAATATAAATATATGCCGTAGACAAAAGAACTGCTTTTTTACTTTCATTATTATGTGATGAAAAACTCTGAGATACTTCCGATAAATTTTGTTTATTTGTTTCATCATTTTCTTTACCAGAACGACCGTCTGGCACGAAAGACATTTCAATTTCAGAATCGGGGCTTTTTAATGACGTTTTATTTTGAAATGATATATTTTTATCACGATGAAGTAACACGTTATGTTTGAGAAAACATCGTTGACAGCTATATTTTGAACCGCACTTCGAAAGCATATGCGAATCATTTAAACAATTTATACAAAGTTTATTCTTTTTTACTTCATCAAATCTTTGAATTGGAGTCATTTTTAGAAAAACAGGGCACTGGTGAATTGCATGTAATTTTTTACAAACAGGGCATGAATTAGAATTCAGAATAAAAGTTTTTTGTTTATTCTGAGTTTTAAATTTTTGCGAATTTATTTGTGTTCCTTGAAGGTTTTCCAATATTTGAACACGATTTTGCAAGAATTCGATAAAGTTATCCCATCTGGGTAGATCTGTCGTTGTTAATGTCATTTCGAATTCCTTACATGTTGTTCTATCCAATTTTGTCAAAATAATATTAATCAATAAATTTTCACTAAAATTGTTCATTTCGACATTTAAAACCTTTAAAGCTCTTACATGCTTTAAAATACAATCAAGCAGCATTCTCAATTTTTCAGCTGAATCAGTACAAATATTATCTAACATTAATAAAGATTTAATATGACTGTTAACTATTAATCTTTTATTGTCAAATCTTTTTTTAAGTGCTTCAAATAATGACTCATATGTGTCATCAGTGCTTTGGATTTGTTTCGCTGTCCCCACAAGAGAGGATTGCAAATAAAAAAGTTTCTGATCATTAGTTAACAATTCGTTCGAATCAATTATACTATTAAATTGAGTCTTAAAATTATTCCAATTTTCATACGAACCATCGAATTTCGGCAATGGAATTTCAGGTAATTTGACATTTAAATTTTTTGTTTTAACACCATTATTTTCAACATTATTATCAACATTTTCAGTTTTAGAAATATCAATAAGCTTTTTAAATCTTACCTTGAGATTTTGAAGATCTTGGTCGATTTCTTCAAATTCAGTATCACATTTATCCATTTCTTCATCTTTCAAAATTTTATAGAACTCATTTTTCAAGTCGTCTAATTTATCTTCTAACTTGTTCAAATTCTCAATTTTGTTCAGAATATCTACTGAGTCTATTTCTTGAGCCTCATCGGCTATAAAATTTGTTAACTTCGTGATTTGGGCTTTGATAGTGCCCTCCTTCGATTCAACACCTTTATATCCATTGTTATTGTTCCGATTTCTTTTTTTTTCTTTAAACAAAAACGAAATATAATCCTATGATGGCTGATTATTCTCCGCGAGCGGAACCATGTCGACGATTACGATATTAAAGTGGACTGTAAATTAATCTACTATCAATAAAATTTCAACTTTTTACAACGAACCATTTTTTTTTAATTTACTTACGACGAATTGGTTTTCGGAGCTCCCCATGGAACAACCGAACGAAACAAGAACTAATCGACTTCTGAGTTACATTTATCGCCAAGCGATATTAGAACTAGACGGTAATCGCTGGGATGCTCGGGCTCTCGAGCAACCAATCACAGTGATTCGAAGCCAAAGCTTTGCCAACATGAGATAAAATAGTTATTTAGTAACCTTGCTTGGTGTTGTATAGCATAGGGTTGCGTTATATACAGAAGTAAATAAAACACATCTCTTTCGCTGAATTATCGTATCGTTGGAGTCCATTTCTAACAAAAGGCTGGCTGTATTTATAGATTTAAAGTTAATTTTTCATCTTTTTTTCTCTGTAGATGTTTTCATACCTCTCTTTCTCATATAATTGTTGCAGGTTTTGCTTTAAGTAAAACATTTTCTACCACTTTACATTCAAAACCAGATAAACTGTGTTCGAAGCTGTCGCATTGTAATTTTTTCCATTTGCTGATGAGTATGTTCAATAGTTTTTAATTTTCTGCAATTCTTAATCAAACAACATGTTTTTATGAATGTAAGTGTACTAAGTCAAAATCCTTTCATACGATATCTCATTTACTGTTGTGTGTTTTATATGTGCATAGAAAATGGTAGTGTTCACTTCCCAAACAATATAATGATTCATTAAGGCTAATTTAAACTGAAGCTTGATAATGATTTCGCTTTGGTATGATTTTCCTTTATACATTCCATTGAAATAAAGTAACTCGATTCTGACCGTTTTTTTTTTTAGAATGTATTAATAATATTTAATAACTTTCTAAAAAGCCAAACTTGATAGGAATGCTGTATTTTAACTTTTTCATTTTACTGTGAAAAAAAAAAAAAAGTGCCATTGCACCTGCATACTATTCAAATAATTATTTTCGATTAAATTTTGCTCATATGATATATTAGTGAATTAATTTGTTACAGTACAGCTCTAAAGATGATTTAATATCTTTATTCTTTCTTTATTTTTTCTTCAACTACTATAATATTTATATGTAAAAGACTAAAATTTTAATCAAATCACTTCTTGGTTTAAAAGACCATACTGATTGATGCTTAAAAAAACTTAAACCTTTTATTTTTCATAACAAATGTTTAATACTACATTATTTTCATAAGTTGTAAGATGAAATGTAATATTTCATTGAAGGTACACAGTTTGGGACTAAGGATTTTGTTAATTTTGTGGTCATTGTTTTGTGTTCATTTTAAAACCTCGCCAGAATAGTTATATCTTTGTGAAACAGCTATTTATATGTTCTGAATGCTAATAAAAATAGATATATTATGAAAATTTGAATTAATTCATTAAAGAACTATTTGTTTAATGAACAATTTTTGGAAATTATCCTCACTTTTAGAAATTTTTAATCAACAGTTAGTTTTAGAATATTCATTTTTCTATTTTAAAATATTTTCTTGAAACCTGCAATCAGTTAGAAGTTTTTGTTCACTTATAAAAGGATGTGACCTTAGAAAATTCCAATATCTATCTTCACAAGCAAGTAGGATGTAAAAAAAAAAAAAAATTGTTTTTTCAAAGGGATTTTTTTTTTCTGATTTAAGATTTTTTTAAATTAGATTTTTATGGGGGGTGAGGGTTTTTTTTCCACCATTAAAGTATGGATGACTCAAGATTTGTAAACAACTAAGCCTCTAATTAGATGATATGGTTACCTAGATTGTTTACCATTAAAAGAATTATAATTAATAATTATAGATATAATAGAACTGCAAATAAGTTATTTCATTAATTAGCAGTGGAAATAAAATATGACAGTTCTTTTGCAACTGTAATGACGCATTTGCAATTTATACAGTTACTCTAATTGCATAAATTTAAACTTATGTACCATATGCATGCAAACTGGGGCACTGTTGTGCTATTTTTTTTTTTTTTTTTAATTTGCAGATCACTCAGTGTTCAGAGAAATGCACTGTAATCCCTATTCATAAGTGCTGATGTGTAAGTAAACTATATCTCATCAAAAAGTCACCTGTAAAAAATGCAGCCAAGTCTCGTAACTAATTTACCGTAAAAAGTACTGAGATCGTATAAAGCCAAATTTAACTATCTTATTAACTCTGAAATTTTCATTCACAAATCTCTCCTAGTCTCTACATCTTTCGTTAATTATTATTTTGTGACTTGGCAATTACGCAGCACAGGAAAGTTATTACACCTTACTATGTTATGGGATGGGATAATTTAATTAAGGCAAATTATGTACGCACAGGGAAGTTATTACACCTTAATAAGTTAGTATTATTTGATTAAGACTAACTACATACATCACATTCTTGTGCTACGTAATTGCTAAGTCACAAAATAATAATTAACGAAAGATGTAGAGACTAGGAGTGATTTGTGAATGAAAATTTCAGAGTTAATAAAATTGTTAAACTTGGCTTTATACGATCTCAGTACTTTTTACGGTAAATGAGTTACAAGACTTGGCTGCATTTTTTACAGGTGACTTTTTGATGAAATTTCACTTCTTTTTGTAAGTAATCCTCCTTTTCTTGATTTTGGGCTCTTTTTGGAGATCATCCACTGATTTTCGATGAAGTTACCTTAAAGGAATTTCAGGTAACTAGGCAAGCACTAAGTTATGGGAGGGGGGAGTCAAAAGTACTCTCAACTGCTTCCAGGAAAGGGGCTATCCATCTGAGATATTACTCGCAGCCTAGATACGTGATATTTAGCACAAGAGTACTGTTTAGGATAAAAAGAAAGCTAAAATTAAAATTTTCAATATATCAAACTATATTTGATTTTTCGAAGGTTTCCGGATTTTTAAATTTTTTCTTATTTTGTATCCTAAACCCTACCTTTCTGCCAAATGTCAATGGTAGGACTACAAAATCAAGTTATATTCAAACCTTCGACTTTTTATAAATTTATTTATTTTTCGATTTTACTTCTAAGTTTCCTGATTGTCATGCCAATATAGTAATTCTTTGATCCGTCCTCTTAGGATCATTTAGGTTCAATTTAAAGATAAATCAAGATAATCTTAGAGTCACCATGATTTTATTTAGAAAGGACTATCAAGCCATAACCAGCCAGTAATGTCGGGAGGAGAGGAGGAGCTGTGAAGATTGTTTTGGTGCTAACATCATTTAACAATCCATATTTCATATGCAAATTAAATAGAGTATAACCTGTGAAAGAAAACAAACATGTCTATAAAGAAACCACCCATAACGTAGCCGGTCTATAGCGGAACTTTTCTATACCGAAATTCGTAAACAAAAAAAAACCAGCATAATCCAGGGAAAAAAACATAAAACAATTACGGGCGGTGTACTAGCTAATGGGCAATTATCTTAAAACTCATGTTTCTAGAACTACAAAATCGAATTGTTTTTGAATTTTCAATTTTTTTACAGATATTTCGAGTTTTCGATTTTATTTTCGAATTTTAGAAATTTTTAAAAGTTTTTTTTTTAAATCGTAAATATTACCTTTACACTACATTTTAAGTCTCTAACAAGATCGAATTTTCTGGATTTTTTAATTTTTCCTTATTTTGTATCCTAAATACTACCTTTATTCCGAATTCAAAGTTTCTAGCGCAACAAAATCGGATTATTTTCAAATTTTTGATTTTTTTTCGATTTTTCGATTTTATTTTCGATTTTTATTGTGTTTTGGATATTTTTTTTTTTCTAAATTCTAAACACTACCTTTACACCAAATTTTAAGTTTCTACGACTACAAGATCATATTATTTTCAATTTTGTTGAATTTTCTGGATTTTATAATTTTTTTTTCTTTGTAGCCTAAACAGTACCTTTATTCCAAATTTCAAGTTGCTAGCCACCTAATCTTTTTGATGACGTGTGAGTGAGTGACTGAGTGACAAAAAATTGAAACCTTCAGTTCATATATCATTAGCACTAGAGAAGACAGAAATGTGAAATTTTAAATTTGTGTCTTATTTGCCACATACACTACATAAACAAAGTTTCTGATTTTTGGGATACACCAGCTCAAAGCTATGGGGAGGTCAAAAGTGCCCTGAGTTGCTTCCAGAGAAGGATGCTTACGGCTGTGCTCTCTCGACTTGGCGGAGGCACTACCGTGCCTCCAGATACAAAATTAAAAATTCAGGAAAATTCCAACAAATCAATCTTTTTTTCAATTTTTTTTTTTTCGATTTTTTTTTTCAAATTTTTTTTTTTTTTTTAATTTTCTCGATTTTTCAATTTTTTTTTTCAATCCTAAGTACTACCTATATTCCAGATTTCAAGTTTCTAGTTCTACAAAATCAAATTTTCGTTTTTCGATTTTTCCGATTTTTTAATTTTATTTTCGGTTTTTAATTTTTCCTTATTCTGAATTCTAAACACTACCTTTACGCCGAAAGTTAAGTTTCTAACGTTTTAAGTTTCTAAGGTTAAAAAATAAAATTATTTTCATTTTTTTTTTTTCGAATTTTTGAATATTTTTTTCAAATTTTCTGGATTTTTTTTCTTTTTTTGTATCCTAAATACTACCTTTATTCCAAATTTTAAGTTTCTAGCGCTATAAAATCGAATTGTTTTCAAATTTTCGATGTTTCTCTATTTTTTCGTTTTTTTAATTTTATTTTTGATTTTTATTGTGTTTTTAATTTTTTCTTATTCTGAATTCCAAACACTACCTTTATGCAGAATTTTAAGTTTCTAAGGCTAAAAGATCAAATTATTTTCATTTTTTCAATTTTTTTTAAATTTTTTTTTTTTCAAATTTTTTTTTTTTTTTTTTTTTTCCTTTTTCTGTATCCTAAATACTACTTTTATTCCAAATTTGAAGTTTCTATCGCAACAAAATCAGATTGTCTTCAAATTTTCAATTTTTTCGTTTTTTTTTTTCAATTTTCCTTTCGATTTTTTTGATGTTTTCTTTTTTTGGATGCTAAACACTACCTTCACACCAAATTTTAAGTTTCTAAGACTACAAGATCGTATTAATTTCAATTTTCAATTTTGATGGAATTTGTTGAATTTTCGAATGTTTTTTTTTTTTTTTCGAATTTTCCAGATTTTGTAATTTTTTCTTTCTTTGTATCCTAAACACTACCATTTTTCCAAATGTGAAGTTTCTAGGACTATGGGATCTACCTAATCTTTTTGATGACGCGTGAGTGAGTGACAAAAAATCGAATGCTTGTGTTCATATATCATCTGAACTAGAAAAGACAGAAACTTGTAATTTAAAATTTTAGTTCTGTGTGCCAAATACTCTAGAAAAATAAAGTGCCAGGTTTTTGGGAAACTCCAGCGCAGAGATATGGGGGGGGGGGGGGGGTCAAAAGTGCCCTAAGCTGCTTCCAGAAAAGTATGCTTATGGCTGTGCTCTCTCGACTTGGCAGAGGCATTGCTGTGCCTCCAGATGTTTGGAAATACCATTTAGATATACATTTTTAAAGTTACTCATTGAATAAGAGAAAATACAAACCACTAGAATATACTTTTAAACGCAATTGCTGAGATAAAAAATTAGACAATGTTTGCCGAGTGTATGCTTTTATGAGTCAAACTTGACTCTTTGTTATAAAATTCTACATAAAACATTAATTTATTTATATATTTGATTTAAGAGTAGTAAACAAATCATACATGAGCTCTTCTTTTGTAAATTTTCAGTTGTTTCCCTGAATTACTATTTGTTTGAGTGTTTTGTTTATGATATACGTAGTACTGTTTGAATAGAAAAAAGTGTGCTGATGATGGCGACCTAGCTTCAGGTGCCAAGGTCATTTAAAGTAGTGCAGTGAATTATTATTAATGTATTGACAATTTGTGAAAATACAAAATAAATTTTTATCACCATACACTAAGAGTTGCTTGGATGCTGAGCACCATAACTATGCAATAAAAGCCAGCTAGCAGCTAGAATTAAAAAAATCCCTGACGGCTCGGCCTACAGGCATAGGTAGATTTTGAAGACTCAGACAGTGGGGCGCCTGTTTGTCGGGAATTGCGAAAGAAATTACATTTTTGCGATGATGCGGCAGTTGGAACCGCCTACTTTGAAACCTAACTTGTTTGCAGGCGGAGCCAGCAGAATTTTTTTTTTTTTTTTCTATAAGAGTTGGTCCTATAAAAAACTTGTCAATATAAAAGTTTTAGATAATATTAAGAGGATTTATAACAAATTTAAGCGTATTTGAAATCTTGGGAATTGACGAAGTTATGAATTTTTTTCTTCTAAAACCCACCTCCCCCCTCCCCCCCTTAAGGCAATTTTTAATTATATCAAAAATCTGTCATACATAAATTTTCGGCCCTTCTCCTAGAAGTAATAATAACTTCAAACGGATTCAATACGTATCATAATTAAGAAATTAGGGTTTTTTTCTGTTTTCACAAAAAGCCCCCCCCCCCCCCCCGGTTCGATTTTGCCCATTAACGAACTTGACCGAGATTTTATGCGCCTTGATTTTATGTATCAGTTTCGAAAAGATGCGGGAGTTGGAACCGCCTACTTCGAAAAATAACTTGTTTACAGGTGGAGCCGGCAGGAATTTTTTTCTTTTTAATTTTTTTCTTTTTTTTTTTTTTGCTATAACGGTTGGTCCTATAAAAAACTTGTCAATATAAAAGTTTTAGATAATATTAAGAGGATTTATAATAAATTTAAGCGGATTTGAAATGTTGGGAATTGACGAAGTTATGAATTTTTTTCTTCTAAAATCCCCCCTTCCCCCTCTTAAGGCAATTTTTAATTATATCAAAAATCTGTCATACATAAATTTTCGGCCCTTCTCATAGAAGTAATAATAACTAAACGGATTCAATACGTATAATAATTAAGAAATTATGGGGGGGTTTCTGTTTGCACAACCCCCCCTCCCTCCTTGATTCGATTTTGCCCATTAACGAACTTGACCGAGATTTTATGTCCCTTGATTTTATGTATCAGTTTGGAAGAGGTTTATGCAGAATTTTTCCAGTTATCATGGTCATAAAAAAGTGACATAGATAGATAGATTAGAGATGAGTTCGGGCTCTCTTTTTGGAGCCCGGGCCCGACAATTTTGGAATCGGAGCCCGCCCAAGCCCGAAACATTTTATGTCATCAGAGCCCGAGCCCAATACCAAAAAAAATTGCATAATATTTAAAAATTGTTTCAAAAGTAATAATCCATTTTTAAAAAACTTTATACATGAAAATAACTGTTACTCACCAGTACATAATTATTTTTTTGGAAATTTACATTTAATCTTATCAAAAGAGAAGTTTTCTAGCAAATAAAAATATGCTTCCTTAAAAGGATTCTCATATTTTTCTCTCTCAACAAGCAAATATGATGGATACATTAACGAAGTGAGTTTTATGAATAAAGGCATGGAATTTAAAGAAATTACTTCTTCTATGCAGAAAAATTGAACAACATTTTTCTACTTCTCATAAAAGGTGTATATCGTATATTATAATTGATCCCTTAATTAAAACAATATTTCGTGTTCCTGAAAATCAGCTTAAATTAAAAGTTTTACACCGTTATCGGAAAGATTCTATGCTTTTATAGGAAAAGGGGAAACACTGTTCGATTGTTTGCTATCGGAATTGGAATAACAATACATGACAATTATATCTATTTACGAATGGAAGTGACTTCGGAAATATGCAGAGCGGAGCTTTAGCACGAACAGAGTTCACTATGAAAAATAGATTCATTAACGTTATTTTCATATGAAGAGCGATTATGACTCGAACACATTATTAGACTAAAAATTTGCAAACCTTAAGCTAATGCTGATTGACTAAAAATAAAAGAAAATATTCATTTCACGTTAGATCTCTGAAAAAAAAAATAATAAACTAAACGTTCCAATTAAAAAATATCCCGTCAAAAACGAAAATGCAGCAACAAATTATTCATGCCACTTTCCACTGGTGCTATCACCCAGTCCTTGCGTCGTGTCAATGCCACACATAAATCTGCAAATATCAACATTTTTTTTTTTTAAGGTAGCAGTCTAGTATACTAGAAACATTTTTTCTATTCATTTTGATCAAAATAACATTAAAATGATTTGAAAAATATTATGTAATTTTTTAGGAGAAAAAGAAAGTTATTTTTATTTTTTCTATATAAGAATAAATAAAATTGTCAGTTTCGGAAAGAATGAGCCCGGGCCCGAAGACTGGTATAAAAATCGAGCCCATGTCGGGCTCATGCTGAGCCCGTCTCATCTCTATATATATATATATATATATATATATATATATATATATATATATATATATATAATTTTGAACTGGGGATGGTTTTGGGTTCTGGGAGTCATGATCGGCATAAATCTGCAAAAATTTTTCAAAATTTCCAACTTAGGTGAAAATGTAATAGGTAGTATTTCTTACGAAATCTACCTAAAAGCAGGTGGTTGGCTTTTAATGGTTTAAACAGGTTTTTTCTCTTTGGCCAAAATTGGCTTTTATACAGTGAAGCCTTTTAATTATAAACTGCACTTGTTAAAGTATTTTTAAGCTGATTTTAAAGACATTTTATTGAGTTAAATTTCAATAAATAGCCCAATTTCTTAATAATGAAAACATTAATATTGGAATGGTTATGGAGTTATTGATTTGTACCCAGATTTGCAAATGTGTCAGCTAAATTTTAAAAAAACATACCAATTGCTTTTTTTTTTTTTTTTTTTTTTTTTTTTTTTGTGTGTGTGTACACTGGCCTTTAACGTGATTTTGTTTTTATTTTTTACTGCTTTCAATAATGAAATATTGTAATTTTAGGACAATAGTTGTTTTGTTATATATTATATTACTTTTTACTAAATTTAAGGGGTATTGGTCAGTCTTATAATCTTTTTTTCATAAATATTTAAAATCATGCATAAAGTAGCGTAATAAATACTATTTCTCAATATTGAAACAGTTTTCAGGAATAAAATAAGCATGAATATCTTTTTTGAATAGCAAAAAGTATTTTCCTATTTTGTTTTAACATTTTATTTTGAAAACATTCTTTTTTATTTTAGTTTTCTTTTTTTACATACCTACATGTAGTAAATTCTCAAATATTATCTCCTTCCTCATTCATCTTTCAATATTGATTATTTCATTTTTTAATCTGTTTATATGGATTTACCTGAAATAAGTAATGAATCTGCTTAGTATCCGAAAACCTTATTTTATATTCATCAAAATATATAATTTCTGTAAGTCATTAGACCCACTGATTACTAACTAAATATTGGTGTTCTCAAGTCAGATAATTTTTATTTATTAAATATTTTCTTTTGTCAAATACTGTATCAGTTAATAGATACAAATACATAATCGGAAAAATAGCATTTAGTTTTAATTCAATTTTTAACGTTAATAGCAGTATGTATGTATTTTTTATGTGTGGAGACTTATCATTGGTTAACTAAATTTTTTAATGTATAGTAATATGCGGAGCTATGTAATTTAGAGTTTTAAAATATCTTCAAGTCTAATTTAATACATTCTTCTCAAATTTTTCTTTTAGACATACTTCATTCATAATTGTCTTTTAGGAGTCCTAAAGACTTTTTTTTTAATATTTAATAAAAGTTTATATTTTTTTTGTAGAAAACTTTTATAACTACATTAACAATAAGTTATTGTGAATTAACTGTAAATCGCACATACTGTTTTTTCTTTTAGGCTTTTTTTTAGCCTGGCTAATAAAATCTGGCAACCCTGTAACTAGGGGATAAGAATAGGGGTGCAGATCTCAAAGGAAGTAATTCAAGAGGCTTTTAATTAATATTGTTTTATTTCAGAGGTACATAATTTAAGTCTTTCCTAAGGCGAGGACATTGTCTTTTAAACATCATACGTTATTTAACAGTGTTTAAAAAAAACTGTTTTTTTTGTTTGTTTGTTTGTTTAAACTGGATTTTTTTTTTTTTTTATAAATATTATTTTCTATTACATATAGACACATATTTGTTCATAAAAATAAATATTTTTGGTTATTAGATAGGTAATATAACTTAATTTGAAATTCAAATGATATAATTACAGTCAGTTATGGAAAAAAGTTGAAATCATTTGTAAATTAAGCATTATTGGTAACAGCTATGTCTTATGTTCAAAGAATAAACTGCTCTACACAGTAAAACATAGATATCTTAAAAATCTTATCATGAATCTTTTGATTTTTTAATAATAAATAAATATTTTATGTAGTTTCATGAATATAATTAATTTTTTCACAGCTATTGAAATTTTTTTTAATGAAATATTTGTTATCTAGGATGCCTGATTTTTCTGTCAGAACACGAAATGAGCAATTATGGTTTTTTTATTTAAAAAAAGCTTTTCATAACGAATTCCTGGAATGATTTGACATTTAATAGTTGAGTTTTTACACCTTCTTTCAAGAAGTATTGTGTATTGTCACTTAAAGAAATTAATTTTGAAAACTATTATTTAGGTGGAAGGTACCGTTCATAATATATATAATATGTATTTATTTATTTTTGCAAATTTTGGATCCCTGTTTATAGTGTGTAGAATAAGCCATAAAACAATTATACGAAAATCTAAGTTACAGTCCATTGAAATAAGTGCTGATTAACTAAAAAACAGGTATAATGGGACATAACTGCACACATGATGAATTATTTGCTTCGTAGGTGTAAATCCAAAAATCACAGACTAACTGTAAGTTACAAAATAATGATTATACAGTTTTTATTAGTAAAATCTTAAGCATTATTTTCTTGAAAGAATATTTTTCATCATGCCTTATAAAGCACCATTTAAATGGTTCAAACAATCAGCTTTTTTTTCTTTTCGGAAATTAAAGATTATTGTTATTGTTTGGGTTGAATTTATTCTTTCTATGAAAAAAAAAAAAAATCTGAAGTTGACCTTTATTTCGGGCTCATGAGCAGTATCCTCCCCTTAATGGTTTTTTTTTTTTTTTTTTTAAATATATATATTTATATATATATAGAGAGAGAGAGGGAGAGAATATTTCTGATTTTAATTGTTTGCTTTTATTCACTGATTTTATCATCTAATTAATGTGAACAAGTCTTATTAAAAGTAAGTTTCTAACCTTCTTCCTTGATGCGGTATCGGAGGAGTACTTTCAAGACTACATTATCCCACTTATAATTGTTTATCTGTGAGATGCTGTGTGACTAATGCTTAATTAGAGCAAGTTAGTTACTCAACTGAGAATTAAGTAATCAAATGAGCTATCTTGATATATATATATATATATTGATAAATGGTACTTTTATGTTAGCTGAGTGCCAGTGATATATATACATATATAATGCACATATATATAGATATATACACATATATATGTTATATAAAAATTTTATTTCGCATTATTCCTTTAAATTAATCTTAACTTCTGACATAGTCATTATTTCCTTAATTCTTAATAATATTTATTCCTATTTAATGTCCTTTTAAAAGTAGTAACACGTATATTAATTTAATTATCTTATTCCAAATCTTAATCTAAAACTTTAAGTTCATTCGTAACTTTTATCAACTCCCCAATCTATAAAATTCTGAGAGACACTTATTGTCATTTCGAATGTTTTTAAGAGCCATTTTTTATTCCATGCTTTGCTTCGTGCGCTGGGTATTTTTCACATCAAAATCAATGTGCCATTGTGTTGGGGATTCTTTCTTGTTAAATCTTCTCCATTGCACCTCATTCGCTTAGCTTAATTTTGTCTGTCACTCATTGGTTCCTGCATACGTTACGTCGTTTCAATAACTCTACACGCGGTTAACAAAACTGCATTACAAGCTTTTAGAGAGCAGATTTTTGTCGTGTTTGGAAATGCTGACCAAATCGTTATCTGGTGTTCTGCGACTTAGAATTTCACAACAGCCTTTTAAGATCTATTAAATGAGTTATCGTCAAGCCTGAGGGGAGGGCTATAAGTTTATACCTGATACTGTGGGAACTGTTACTGGCATCGCTCCTGTTCATTAATAAACAATTTATCTGGAAATTGGCTGCTGATTATTGAAGAGACTTGTGGTGTTTCATCATTGCCTAACCTCCTCGCCATGATTCTTAATATCGACTGCAATCATTCACCATCTTTAACAAACTGCCATTTTCTCGTGGAATATTAAATCATCTTCGTAAAAAGTTTACATATATATGTATATTAATATGTGTACATATACATATGTATATATATATCACTGGTGCCCAGCTAACATAAAAGTACCTAATAAATTTTGATTTGTTGAAGTTTCATATTGAAAATTCTACTACAGGGGATAGGAAAGGTGGCTTTGAAGAAAGTTGTACTAGACCCTGAGCTTTTCATGGCCCTGTTATTCTTACAAGAATACTTATAAAAGGAAATTTTAGTAGTTGATATATGTGTATACAGTAACCCTTAAGTATAATCCTTATCAGATGACACAACTTCTGTCAACATCCCTGATGGAAGTCGAAATAATTGCAATAATATCCATCAAAGAAGTTATGCTTGTTTTATAGACTTGTTTAGTAACTTTTCTTTTTAATTTAAATTTGCTTTTTAATTGCTCAAAAAACTACATAATGTGAAAATCTATAGAGATTAGAAATTATCCAAATCTGCCAGAGAATACTTCTATCTCTGTTTCTGAGAATCGTTAATAATTCCATACATTAAAAACTTCATCAAACACCTTGAAACACCCTTCATATTTCACAGTCTTCTTTTCAATATTTTGGTTACTTTTATTATTTTTTATAGTCTTTTCAGGAATATCATAGTTAAAATAAAACTTAATTGTATATAAATTGAATAGAAAACTATTTTTATAAGAACTTTTGATTATACTTATTTGTATATCACCTTTTAATGTTTGTATTTCTTTTGAATAAAACAACAAAATAAAATGCAATAAAACTTTATTATAATAAATACAAAAGTTAATATTTACTTTTTCTCCAGCTACAAAAAATCTTTCAACAAAATACAGAAAGTATAACTATACATCCGTTCTGGATCCAAAATAAAAATAAAATATTTTTTTTGTTGTTGTTCACCACAATAACTCATTTCATATTCAAATGTTATTATATTATTAAAATGCATTTCAAACATTTATTACCTCATTGACGTCTCGGCAATTATGTCATAAAATTTTCTTTCAGTAGTCAAATTATTTTTCTTTTAACCCTATCACTATGTCCTGGGGTCCACACGGACCCCAAGCACTTTCAACAAGTTGTCAAAAAAATCTATCACTCACTAAGTAGTCTCAGCCGGTGACATCTCATATCATAATGTTTGTAACACACAGTAAAACTTAAACTGTACAAATATAAGTGGTACTCGTTTTGTTTTAATTTGAAAAATAGATAGCATATTTGTCCTGGGCAACAACAGGGCATGTTTTGATAGGACATAGTGATAGGGTTAAATAAAACAATCACAATAAATTTCTTTAAGTAAAATAGTAATTAGTAATTTTCTTGATTCCTTATAATTATTATAAATTAAGCATACAAATTGCAGCTAAAAGAAAATAAAGAATAGTAACAGTTGTTCAACAGCTACTTTGAAAGAATGTATTGTAGAAATATAACCATGGGCATACCCAAGGGGTGGGATGATGGGGCTACAGCCTCCTCCGAAATAGTCAAGAGAGAAATCAATAGAGTGCTAAATTTTTTTCTTTTTTTAGAGATTAAATTTTTTTCTATGATACAATGGATTAGCCACTCTGTTAATCCCATATTAGTGTACAGTGACACTACAGTATACCCCAATATGGCGAAGGGGAGCTGATGCGGTTAAAGTCATACTCGTTATTCCCTTAATAGTGCACAGTCACACCACAGCAAACCCAAAAAGGCTGATGAGGTTACAGCTACCAACCCCCCCTCCCAAAAATAGTCTATCTAAAGTAGAAATGTAAATTAATAGAATGATTTTTTTTTACTTTTTTTTAGATAAATTTGTAAATTTAATTTTTTTTTACACAATGCACTAGTCTATCTGTTTAGTCCCATATTAGTGTACAGTTACGCTACAGCCTACCCAAAGAGGAGGAAAAGGATTGATGGGGTTTTCACGCTCCTTCTCTCTCCGAAATGCTTGCAATGAAATGAAAAAACTGGTTGATTTTGTTTCTTGCTTTTCAAGGTATATTTATAATTCTTTTTCTGTCATACAACTACAACAACGGACTAACCATTCTCATTACTCCTATATCTGTGCAGTAACACCACAACATACCCAAAAAGGAGGAAAGGTGCTGATGAGATAACCCCTTCCATCTGCAAAATGGTCGCAATAAAATTAAAAAAGTGCTGATTTTTTGTTTATTTTTGAGTTAAATTTGTAATTTTTTCTGTCATAATACTATGAGTTAGCATGGATGTAATGAAGGGTATACAGTGGTATACGCAATATATCTTCTGGATTTTTTACGTATACAGTGATTTTCTCAAGTAATGCTAAAGCATGTACTCTCTAGTGTATACCCTTAGCCTATAGCATATACCCCCTGGCACTTTTGTTTTACGACTCCAGCACTATGAATTAGCCATTCTCATCAATCCCATATTAGTTTACAGTGACCCCACCGCATACATAAAGAGGGAGTGAGTGCTGATAGGATTACGACCTCCCGCCCTTCTGAAACGATCGCAGTGAAATGAAAAAGTGCTATTTTTTCTTTTTTAATTTTTTATTTATCATACAAGAGACTAACTATTCTAGATTATAGTCCCATATTAGTGCACAGTGATACTACAGCATACCCTACCTAAAGAAGGGAATTATGGGGTTACAGCTCCCTTCCCCCTCCTAAGTGGTCTCAGTGAAATGCAAAAAAAAAGGTCTGAAAAAAAACAGGATATAAATAAGTTGCTGATATCAGGTTTTTTTAAATAAAATTATTGCTTTTCTGTCACAATTTTTATAAAAAATAAAAGTTGTATTTTAAGGGAATTTAAAATTTTGGAACATTAATGAAAATAATTTCACTAAAAATTAATGTTTAATGCAAACTTTTATGCTTAATAGTAATAATAATAAAAGCTTTTCTTTGTTTTTCAGTTAATAGAACACCACATAGTGTTGCCAGGTACAATCTCACAAAACGTGAGACAGTGGCTTCTAAATTGGGACACAAAAATATACTACATTGTATGAATATGAAATTCTGTCTTAAACATATAAAATTCATTGTCTCTACATTAGGACTACCATACATACCTACTAAAATGAAAGACCCTAAAAAACGAGATTTTTCTCCTGTCCCTTGTGATTTCGTATTAGCAGGTTTTTAAATAGGTAAAAAAAAAAGAACTTATACAGTAAAACCTGTGAAAGGTTAATTGTATAGTATTCATAATGTCGGAACAATACAATTTTTACCATAAAACATAATTCCATTATAAACAGGTTCCATTTACGCAGGGTTTATTTAGCGTCAAAATATCAATAAATAGTGTCAAAATATCGTTATTTGAATGTAACTTTTTACACTACAGTTTTAGTACATTAAGGAAGGTTTTAATCTCAGAGTAGTTATCGCATCGTGTGTGAATTCTTTTACAGGAACATATCAATTATTTTAATATAAGATAGCCTACTGCGATATCAAACGTTTGGAATACTGTAATTTCCAGTATTGGGAACATTTGATAATGCAGTGAACAATAAATGCAATCTATCTTTGTAAATAGGGGCTTTCAGTCGTGACGTTTTGCTTGGAAAATGACTCCAAACAAATGGTTGCAATGTTTCATTTCTTATTTAATATAAATCGTAGGAAATGTTACGACTGTTTATAAAGTATTAAAACATTTAGCTGTGAGATATAGCTATAATATACAAATGATAAAGAGAATACAACGTAGCAACCGTTTCTTTTGAGTTAGTTTTCGAGCTAAACGTCATGATTGACGTCACACTATAAGCGCGACCTACGTTATACATAAGTATAAGGAAAGGGCGAGGCTAACGAAACAGACAGGCTACCGCGGTGCATTCCACTTATCTATTTTTTACAGACCGCTAGAGTGACGTGATGCTCTTTTCGTACACCTGCATTGGTGGATTCGAGCAACACGTGACTCCCGCGGTCTGTAAAAAAAGATACGCGTAAAGCACCGCGGTAGCCTTTCTTTTTCGTTAGCCTCGTGGTTCAAATAGGCAGTTCTGATTGGTTTAACTCCCCTGACCTCCAATTGAAGTACAATGGTTGATCAGCTGATTGCAACTTCCCTATAGAATATCCCTATTTTGACCAATGAAAATGTTTCATAATATAGTAAAGTAACCGTTTTCTCTAAAAGCGGTGGAGTGTGTCGGCAGCAAAAACTGAAGATTTTTAACATTGTGTGTTCCTGCTCCCAGTCCTCCGCATTTTCATACTTTTGGGTGCAGGAAAACACAATGGTAAACCTACAAATCAACCGCTAAAATCAGGTTTTAAGGTGTTTTCCACCAAGATATGACTTGGCAGACCGATCGCGTTTTAATATGCGAATCGAGTTTTAACTAATTCTGGAATTTCAGCCGTGAACTCGATGAGGTGATTGTTTGTGCTGCCGCCTCCCGGTCTATAATATCTGTTCTCTGAATTTCGAAATATACATTGCATTTTATTGTCGTCACTGAAGAACATTGCAATAGTTATGTTTGAATGAATGGTAAAAATTAATTTTTTCTGTGACCTATAAAAGGAAATTTGTATCAGAGGGTGTAGAAAATATATTTTGGAGACGCCTGAAAATGTAGCTCGGGGCACATGCCTGGTGTGCCTCTGTGATATTCAGGCCCTGCATTTGATAAAACAAACGCCAGACCAGCAGCTCATCGAGCCAACATCAAATGATCCCATGCGGTTTGTGTAGCAATCCAAGAAACCATGTGAAGTTCAGCTTAGAGTGCCTTTATATGAAACTGGTGACATAGATCAAACTTAATGTATGTACTTAAACAGACGCGTTTGTCCAAACTATGGTAAACCGACATTCCAGAACTTAGCGTTACTCGCCTGATCGAGTTCAATTATATGAGTGAGACTAAATGTGCCTCGATATATAAAAATTGATGCGGTGAGACGATTCTGGTTTAAAACGAATCACAAGCATTTTAGAGAGCTTGACATTATAGTCAAGTTAATGCTTCTTAAATTGTCTCACTCGTCAAGACTAGTATCGTGAAGTCTGGAACGGACTTCACCCTTGTCACGTCATCTGCGGGTATATAGAAGAAAAACAGCAATAGGCGTGAAGAGCATTTTAACACTGCTTCTCCTGCCTCCAATAAAGTCTTTTTCGGAGGGCAAATACCCGAAGAGGCGTGGCTGTTGCCACTCGTGGATAAAGACCATGTAGTTTTGCCATAGTTTGGACAAAAACATCTGTCTAAGCCTAAGCACAGTATGAGCGTGCGTCAGTGTTTTTTGTTTGGTGTAATTGCGTTATAAATTTTTTAAGACCGTTTGAGTCACGTGATACAACGTAACTTTAGCCGTCTAATGAAGTGTGTCTCTATATGAGAGTGGCGCCATACGATGCTGAGATTCTGCTTAGACAAACGCGTTTGTCCAAATTATGGCAAAGCTAGACATATTCTATTTCAATAACAAGAACTTGTTAATATTCGCCTGGACGAGTTCGATCGTGACCTACGTTATACGTGGCCGGTTCACGATTTTTAATAACCTTCTCATTGACAAGCCCGTGTTAATACGTTCACTAAGTTCTAGGCTTCATTGCAATATAAGCATTATTTAAAGTAATAAAATTCTATTGATTTAATGCATTTTTAATGGGTTGAGCAATGAATAATAATCAATTAACTTGTTTTATATTCAATGCTGAAAAATTAGTTTTTCTTAGCATTTAAAACAAAATGCAGAGAAAAAAATTACAGATTTGCCCTTTTGCAAGACTGTTAGAGGCGAGGCTAACGAAAAAGACAGGCTACCACGGTCCATTCCACTTATCTTTTTTTTACAGACCGCTACAGTGACGTGATGCTCTTTTCGTACACCTGCATTGGTGCATTCTAGTATCACGTGACTCCGGCGGTCTGCAAAAATAGATACGCGTAAAGCACCGCGGTAGCCTTTCTTTTTCGTTAGCCTCGGTTGCTAGGGTGTGACGTCAGTTAAAACTGAATCACTGAGTGCGTTCAGCAGACCTAACCAATGTGACCGGTTACTTACAGGGGCGGTAAGTAACTGGTTTCTAACTGGACGAACTGGTATTATTTACTAGCAGCGCTATCTGTATTACATCATCGTAATTATAGTCGCCAATTCGTTAGCCTCGGTTAGAGGGCATACGGTGTGGATCATCTTTACACGGCGATTGGTACAAAATGGTGGGCGTGCCGCTTTGTAACAATCGCCGTGTAAAGATGATCACTGAGTGTGACTTTTAAATGTCACGAACTGGCCGTGTATAACGTAAGTCGCGATAACACAAGTTGAATCATCAATCATTTTGTTGCCCATGGGCATGGCCAATCGTTCTTCTCCTACGGCCAATTAAATGGCGTCGTGAGTCAGCCCGGATTGTAGGAGCCTTAAGCGCGACCAACGAAATACACGGCCAGTTCCTGACTTTTAAAACCTCACACGAGTTGGATAATCTTTACACGGCGATTGGCACAAAACGATGGATTGGTATCGTTGGTCTCGATATAAGAGAGTGGCGACTTACGACCAATAAACACAGACCTTTCAAAATTAAACGGTTTATAAGTTCCTGGTACTTTAAAGGTAGGGTGTCTTTATAAGAGAGCAGCAATATGTACATGCTCAGACTAGATATTTTGTCCAAAATATAACAAACTTAGATTCCAGAGTTTGGTAATACTCGCATGGACGAGTTCGTCAGGTCAATTTCAAACACGTGACCACAATTCTCCAATTTGCATACAACCAATCAAAATCAACAAAAGCTAGTGGGGTAGCAAAATGCCCAGGGATTGCTAAGTTAAATACTGTAGCAACTATAGTTTCTAGGCTATGGTGTCAAATGAAATTGGTCCATTAGTCGAATGAGAGGAGAAGTCGACAAATATTAGTTGGCGATATTGGCAGAGTCACCAAGTTGTTTCTTGATCGATTTTGCGCAAAATCGTCCCGATCAATCAATTTGTATTTCCCCATATATCACCAGTCTCATACGGAGGCACTCTACGTACTTGTTCTCAACATAAACGTTGTTTCTAGCTCGTCAAATGGTCACATTTAAATGTTTTATCAGTGAAGTGGATCTTGTCAATTTTGTTTTTTCATTACGCATCGACAAGGGGGTTCTATCGCTCACCTACGTTATACATGGCCGGTGCATGACGTTTAAAATGTCACATGGAGTGGATCATTTTTACACGGTGGTTGGTGCAAAGAGGCGCACACCCCGTTTTCACCTGTCGCGGTTCTATGCGCTCTAAAAGAAACTCTCCGCATTCTTCTGTGCTCGCTAGCGATATCACTCTATCCATCCATTGTAGAAGGAAGCGGTCTGGATGCATTTGGTCATAGCCTGATCAACCCTAATGCTTATATATTCACCATCTACCTCAACCTAGAAAACCTTGGTCGAATGCCTAATTGAAATTCTCGATTAACCTGATTAGACCTGATTGCGGCCAATGTCCAATCAGATTAATGATGGATGCTATTTGAGCGTTCGACACAGGTTTTCTAGGTTGAGGTTGACTGTGAATACGAGCTTAAGTGGAACCGGGCCACATAGATAGCGTTGGAGCTCGGAGCTCCCCTTTCTCAAAAAATTGTATTATAAACATGATAAATTGCTTTATGTGCAGCTCAAAATTTTAACCCTAGCTTTTTAAAAGAAAAATACATTATAGACACATGTAAAAATGTATTAAAAAATTGGCGATGATGTTGTACACTCACGCACCGTTTTTTTTTATAAAAAGGAAAAAAGTCGCCAAATTTTGGAGATTTTTACATTTACTGGTAACTTGGCTATTGTATTAAGTTATTTGGTTTGGCACGGGCTTGAAAATCGCGCCAATGAAAAAGTCGCCAAACTTCTGTGCGTGAGTGTAACACATCTGTTTCAAAATTTATGGGACTGTAAAATCTTCTGCGCTATAATGCTATTTAGAGTAAGTAAAACTCTAAACTTAAGGGACTGAATGAAACATGTTTGGTGTAATATCTGTTCTTCTCTGAATTTCGAAATATACATTGCATTTTATTGTCGTCACTGAAGAACATTGCAATAGTTTTGTTTGCATGAATGGTAAAAATTAATTTTTTATGTGATCTATAAAAGGAAATTTGTGTTAATTTGTAACAGAGAGTGGAGAAAATATATTTTGAGGTCGCCTGAAAATGTGGCCTCGGTACACATGTCCCTGTGATATTCAGGCCCTGCATTTTGTAAAACTAAAAACTCCACCGAGCCAGTATCAAATGATCTCATGCGGATAGAGTAGCAATCCGAGAAAGCGATTTTACAAACCATCATGCGTAGAACGATTGGAGGCGATGTTGAATAGTGATTGGTCGACTGCCTGAGACGATGTAGGAGGAGCTTAATGCGCTTGAAGAGGATATTTTTCATTTCGTTGAAGATTCATAAGATCGTCTGAGCTTGTATATTCATGTTTGCTTTATTTTTAATGATGCTTAGGACATATTAAACTTGTCTAACAAAATAATATTAACTTAATCCAGTTAAAAGAAAACAATCCATGTGTACAAGTATAATTTGAAACAGCAAATCAAATACTTCTAGCTCTTGTATTTTCAGAGCTCATTACCTAATTCAACTCCTGTTTTTTTTTTTAAGAAAAATAAAACTGATATTTTAATTGTAAAGGTTATTGAAAACTAATTCAAATTTGTAGTAGCTTGTGTACATTTTTTAAGTGAAAAAACTATACGTCCAGCTTAATTTATTGATACATAACAAACCTTACATAAAGTAAAACATATTTCATTTATAAATTATTAATATCTATATCCACAACTTCCAATTTTCAAATAAAGATTACATGTTTACATTTTTTTATAGTTTTTATTTTAAATTTTATTTATAGTAAATACTACAATTAGATAGAATTAAACAAAGAACAACATATTAAACATTATTTCACAAGAATAAACTGAAAGCACAGCAAATAAATGTTAGCTTTTCTGAATGTTTATTATTATTTTTTTAATCATCATAATTGAATTAATAAACGAAAATAAAATTACTAGGTCGTTAAAAACTTTTTGAACTGTGTTATTTCATAAAATCAACATATACTTAAGCAATGCATTTTTCAGATTTTTATATAGTTTGTTATTTCATAAAATCAATATAAACTTAAGAAATGCAGATTTCAAATTTATATATATAGTTTTAAATTTTTTACTGAACTTAAAGGTTTATTAAACAATTTCTTTCATATCTTTAAGTCAAGACAGCGTAAAATACAAAATTTGCCACACAAATTCATTTAATTTTGGAAATATACTTTATTAATTTTTTCTTTTTACAATTAAAAACTTGCAAACATTGCATGTTTGCAAAATTTGGCAAAAGTTAACTGAAAAAAAAAAATCTCATTCAGTAATTAAATAATTTTAAAAGCTATACAAATTACACTCGAATGCCTAAAATCCATGCAACGTCTAAGCCGTTGTGTAGTGGCGCCATCTGTTTGTAAAATGAAGTATTAAAACAAAAATATAAAATAAATCTAAGATATGAGATTTTAGTTTCGGAGCGATTTTTTAAAAATCCAGAATAAGTAAAGGTTTTCTAAGCATAGCTCTTAAAATCATTAATATTTGGTTAAAGCCAATTTTTAAAGCGATTTGAACATCTTAATAAAATGATACCTAACCCTTTTTTTTTAAATAACAACCTTTAAGATATGATAGATCTACCAAACAAATACAACATTAAGAATAAATATGAATTCTGAAATTAAATTGCATTAAAATACTTTTTATTAAAAATGAGAGCTATAATAATGAACTTCATAGATTTTATGCAGTTATGTTCAAGTAAACCCCCCCCCCCCCCCCCCAAATATAGTTTTAAACCCTGGGGTTGCTGAAGACCCAAATTACTGAATTAATGCATAATGAATAATAATCTTGAAATTTTAGACCAGCACAGTTATTGAACTAAACAGGAATTAATCATAACCTAAAAAAGGACATGCTGTGATTTTAAAATAAGCAATTAATCATTCAACATTTTTTTCCCCCACAAAATTAAAATAATGATAACTATATTTATTATTACCAGTGTTAGATAGATTTACCTCCTTCATTTTTACTATATTTAAATAATATTTATTTATATTAATTATATGTTTAAATAATAATACTTATTAATATTAATTGTATGTATTTAAATAAAAATATTAATTAATATTAATTATATTTATTTAAATATAAATAATAATTAAAAATTAAATAATAAAATAATAGACAAAAAATAAATAAATATGGTAATCTTCCACAACTTTATCACTGCAGATCAACCAGTAATTGGCAAAAAGAATTTTAGTAAATTAATAGAGATTTTTAAGAATAATGCTTAATTTTAAAAGATGAAAACTTTAATTAATTAATTCTGCTAATTTGATAATCATCTGTTACTAAAGTTCTAATACAAAAAATATTTTTAATGAAAGTTTAGGAGTTTTTGCATTTTAATAAATGTTCGTATAGTTATTAAAAAATAGCGTATATGAATTAAAATTAAATTTAATTCTTGAAATTTATCTGATATTAAATTTTATTGTATGTGATAAAAATTTAATTTTTATTTACCTTAATTATAATTTATAATTTAATATTGTTTAACTTAATTCTAATTAAAATTTAATTATCAAATTGAGAATAAAATATTGCAGAGCAATTGATAAAGATTAACTGATCTTTATATCAATGCTTAAGAAGCATTGTTAATAAATATTCTTTATTAACTAATTCAATAAAGATCAAAGCAAAACTCTAAAAATGCAAAAAAAATTAGCAAGGACACAACTTGATGCATCAAAATTACGAGCCTGATGCTTTAACCACTATACTAGATCGGACACAAAAATTTCCTAACTTTTAACATACTTGTTCATTTAATACGCTTTAACTCCTCCCCTCAATAACAACGTAACCATCTTTCAGCCAACACTATTCGACACCGCCTCCAATCGCTCTACGCGTGATGTTTTGTAAAATCGCTCCGAGAAACCATGTGAAAAGTTCAGCCTAGAGTGCCTTTATGCCTAGACTAACCGAGAGCCTAGACAGGCCGCATACGATGATCAGACTGTGCTTAGACAGACATGTTTGTCCAAACTATGGCAAACCTACCTACATTCCAGAACATAGCAATACTCGCCTGGACTAGTTCAATTATATGAGTGAGACTAAAGGTGCCTCTATACAGTGTGCCCGCTAAAGTCAATTGTCACCCCAATAATTTCTGAAGGGCTAGAGCTTTAGTCATAAAAGTGGGGTTTAGGTACAATAAAGTTGCCCTGCGCTACGCAAGGAAACAGCTTACAGCGCCACCTGGAGCCTAAATTAGGAGTTAGCGTTCTTATTTAAAAAACAGTAAAGGATACGGGGAAAAAGTCAATTGCAAAGTTGTTCAGCATCATAGATTTAGTAAGAGAAGACACCTTCCGTAAAGTAAGTAATGTTAAAAGTAGAAGGCATAAAATGCAAATTTATTTGGTTCGAAACTCCCAAAATTATAACGCGACATAATGCGGAAGAAATGAGAAAAGGTCACACTCCTGAGTTTCAATTGTGAGTAGATATACAGTATTCATCTTTAGATAAATAAATCTTAATATCCCATACCGTGAAAAAGTATTTTTTTCCATTTTGTATAAATGGTGCGGATACATGAAACAGCGAGAGTATGCAACACCTCCACTAACATTGCAGGAGCTTCGAAACCATATTATGGATGCTTGTGCCAGCGTGTCATCTGCCATGTTGTACAATGTGAAGCGGGAAGTTCAATCCCGTGTCCAGACGTGTATTGTTGCTCAAGGACACCATTTTGAGTATCACAGATATATGAACCTCATGTCCGATAAGTGCAGTTTTGTACAACGCGATCAAACTCATGAGCGGTTTGTGCTTACCATTTGAATAATTTTTGCGAGCAAGATTTGTTTGTAATAAATCGATGATGCTGAACAACTTTGTAATTGACTTTTTTCCCGTATCTCGTACCGTTTTTGAAATAAGAACGCTAACTCCAAATTTAGCCACCAGGTGGCGCTATAAGTGGTTTCCTTGCGTAGCGCATGGAAACTTTACTATACCTAGACCCCGCTTTTATGACTATAGCTCTTGCCGTTCAGAAATTATTGGAGTGACAACGGACTTTAGCGGGCACACTGTATATAAAATTTGATGTTGTGAGACGATTCTGGACTAAAACGAATCACCAAGCATCTTAGAGAGCTTGACATTATCGCCAAGCTAATGCTTCTTAAATTTTCTCATTCGTCGAGGCGAGTATCGTGAAGTCTAAAATGTAGTTTTGCCATAGTTTGGACAAAAACAACTGTCTAAGCTGCAGCGCCTAGAATACATAGTGTGGAAATCTGCTACAAAATAGTACTAAAAAATTGAATCCAATAAATGTACAACGTTGCTGAAAAGATAACGATTGGATCGCAGCGCCATCTGCTAGCTTATATAATACAGAAAGCAGCTTAATGGACCCTATTCAAGGCAACACTAGATACCGGGCTTGCTCATTCACTCTCAAAACGTCACAAATGGTGGCTGACCGCGACCAGCGATTGGTCCAAAGCAACGCACCCATTGTTTTGTGCCAATCGCTGTATGTCTTTCCTCCTAGTCAGCCACCTTTTGTGACGTTATCATAATGAATGAGCAAACCCGGTATGTAGTGTAGCCCTGCCCTATTCCGAGGCTAACGAAAAAGGCAGGCTACCGCGGTACATTCCACTTATCTTTTTTTACAGACCGCTAAAGTGACGTGAGGCTCTTTTCGTGCACCTTCATTGGTGCATTCGAGCATCACGTGACTCCCGCGGTCTGTAAAAAAAGATAAGCATAAAGCACCGCGGTAGCCTGTCTTTTTCTATAGCCTCGGCCCTATTTCTACTGACGTCAGAGTCACGTGCTTTGGGGAAACATTGCCCACATTGTAGTCCTTTATTATGCAACGCAATCCTACATGTCATAGAGCAGCAACGGACCAGATTTTCGTGATGTTGAGTCACGTGCTTTGGGGAAACATTTCGGAAATTGTAGCCTCGAACCCAAACGGAGAATAGGGTCCATACGATGCTATTAGAGCTTATTATCGTCGGAGCACCGTTGCACATTTATAGGCTACAACTTTTTAAAGCATTACAAGGATAGCCGGTTTCCACACTATGTATTCTAGGCGCTGTATCTAAGCCTAAGCGCAGGCTGAGAATTCGCCATTTGCGTCAGTGTTTTTTGTGTGGTGTAATTGAGTTACAGTTGTTTTTCAGACTTCTTGAGTCACGTGATACCACGCGACCCTAGCGGTGTATTGTAGTGTACCTCTATATGAGAGTGGCGCCATATGATGCTGAGATTCTGCATAGACATACGCGTTTGTCCAAACTATGCATATTCTATTTCAAGAACAAGAACTTGTTAATAAGGAAAGGGCATGTTTACAAACAAACTGTTCCATCAACCAATCTACCACTTCATTTTTGTCATAGCTATCATTGCAGGAATCGTCATGACGACATAGGCCAATGATATTATAGACCAGTTCAACGTAGACCAATCAAATTTCCCCATTTCATGTGTATAGTAGGAGTCAAAACGAACAAACAGGTTTTTTTTGCTAACCAACCGTAATTGAACCAACAGTGATGTCAGATGCCTTTTCCTCGAGGCTAACGAAAGAGACAGGCTACCGCGGTGCATTCCACTTATCTTTTTTTACAGACCGCTAGAGTGAAGTGATGCTCTTTCCGTACACCTGCATTGGTGGATTCGAGCATCACGTGACTCTCGCGGTCTGTAAAAAAAGATACGCGTAAAGCACCGCGGTTGCCTTTCTTTTTCGTTAGCCTCGCCTTTTCCTTATACTCGCCTGGACGAGTTCGATGGCGTCCTACGGTGTACGTGGCCGGTTCATGACTTTTAAAGCGTCACACGGCGTGGATGATCTTTACACGGCGATTGGCACAAAACTTTGTGCCAATCGCCGTATAAAGATGTACACTCAGTGTGCCGTTTTAAAATGTCACGAACTGGTCGTGTATGACCAACGAGGCTAACGAAAAAGAAAGGCTACCGCGGTGCTTTACGCGTATCTTTTTTTACAGACCGTGGGAGTCTCGTGATGCTCGAATCCACCAATGCAGGTGTACAAAAACAATAACACGTCACTCTAGCGGTCTGTAAAAAAAGATAGGTGGAATGCACCGCGGTAGCCTGTCTTTTTCGTTAGCCTCGATGACCAAGGTATGACGTTTAGGTTAGCTTGGCGATAATGGCGGTCTGTCCAAAATGCTTGGAGATTCGATTTTGTCCAGAATCATCTCAACCAATCAAATGTGTATACCCCGTATGTCGCCACTCTCATATCGCGGCAATCTGTTTCTAGAGTATCTCTATGTGAGAGTAACCACATACAGGAAAGAAAATTGATTTGATTGAGACGATTTTGTAGTAAAACACTTGTGTACAGATTGGTGGCATGGCAAGAACAAGCACTCTCTCAAATGTTGAGAGTTTGTTCTTTAAACTCTCATTTGTTTTTTCAACTGACCTTTGGGCATCTTTTTAAAGAATTTAGAAGTTGTAGCCTAAAACATATAGCGTTCAAATATTTTATGAATTACACTTTTAAATAAAATGTCTTCGCTTTTCAAAAGTTTCCATTTGTACATATGTAATCATGACTAATAAGTTCAATATTTCTTTTTTCGTAAAAAATATGGAATGCAACATTTTGTTCGCGTCCAGCAATGTCACCGGTATGTAATCGGTAAGGTCGGTTAGTTACCAAGGCGTTCAGTGCTGCTAACCGATACGCAACCAACGTTGTTCAGCGCAAGTAACCGGTAAAGGACCGAACTAATCGAAAAAAAATCTTGGTTAGGTGGGTCACGTGATTGGTTACATGAAAATTTATCTCAAAGGAATTGGCGACTATAATTACGATGATGTAATACAGATAGCGCTGCTAGTAAATAATACCAGTTCGTCCAGTTAGAAACCAGTTACTTACCGCCCCTGTAAGTAACCGGTCACATTGGTTAGGTCTGCTGAACGCACTCAGTGATTCAATTTTAACTGACGTCACACCCTAGCAACCGAGGCTAACGAAAAAGAAAGGCTACCGCGGTGCTTTACGCGTATCTTCTTTTACAGACCGCGGGAGTCACGTGATGCTCGAATGCGGTAGCCTGTCTTTTTCGTTAGCCTCGCTAGCAACCGAGGCTAACGAAAAAGACAGGCTACCGCAGTACATTCCACTTATCTTTTTTTACAGACCGCTAGAGTGACGTGTGCTCTTTTCGTACAACTGCATTGGTGCATTTGAGCATCACGTGACTCCGGCGGTCTGTAAAAAAAGATACGCGTAAAGCACCGCGGCAGCCTTTCTTTTTCGTTAGCCTCGCTAGCAACCACTTTAACAACCAGATGGGAATTTTGTTTGCCCATCGGTTTTTGTGGAATTTGATTGGTTGGGCGATAATACAGGCTAATTAATTAACAATTTCGACTGGTTGGATCACGTGGTTTAAACTGATCTGTAGTATGCAGTTAAGAGCCTACATCAGTCATGCGGAAAAACGCTCAAGCTAATGTTAAGACTATGGGAAGGTTCTTTCGCGATTTATCGCTCGCATTTGAAAATTATTTTTTTTGCATAGGATAGCTGACGTCAATCTAATGTTGTTAGTTTTTACTTTTTCGATTTTGGTTACAGACCCCGCACACGAGATGATTTGAGATTTTGTATCTGATAATGGTTCAAACATACAATTTTCATCTCTGAATTACATAATGTTTTTTCCAGCTGCAAAATGCATCCCCTGGAGAAAAACATCTGAATTCAACATTGCACCTAAATTTTATTTGAGTATACATAATCATTATAAGAGGTTTTTTTTTTTTTTTTTTTTTTATAAGAGCAATCTGTAAGTTTTAGTATAAAATAAATATAAGGAGAAATATATTCAAATTATAACTGAGGCTCTACTTGATGAGTTGGGTTGGGTTGATTATTGACGGCCAATTATCGACACTAGGGATATAGGCCCGGGGGGAGTGCCCTTCGTGGGGGTCTTTCTAAGGGAACCTAATCCGTATTTACGCATGGAGAAAATCCACGGCTCGAAAGAAAACCACGAAAACTCCGAGCGATTAGGCCGACGGGCGCGATTGGGATCGAACCCAGCACCTCCCGTCTACCAGCTTCGAGAGCACAACCTCTCAGCCACTGGTGGGGCGCTCTACTTGATGAAGACCTGCCATTTATTTGTATGGTTATACATAATCATGAAAAAAAAGGAGTTATTTTTGTGGAAGCCTGCCCAAATTTTATTGTAGTTATAATAGAAAGACATAACACCTTAACAGGGCTAAAATTTGGCTTTAATTAATGTAACAAGGGAAAAATTTATACAAGTATACATAATGATAGGAGTTGTAATTTTCCAACCGAGTGAAAAAATATCCAGGCCAGAATTTTAACCCAGGACCTTGGCTTAAGTTGCCAACACTATACCAATCAACTGAGCTATCCTGGACAAATTGGGTAGACACAATTCACTCAGACAACCTTTTGATAATAACATGTGGTCTGTTATCTGAAATAATTCAATGTAATTCCAAGTAAACATTGAATATCTAATTACATTTAATTAATTCAACAAAACCATTCTAATTCTTAAATAAATCATAGGAGTTGTAGTTTCCCAACTTAATGAAAAAGTGTCCAGGCCAGGATTTAAACCCAGGACCTTGGCTAAAGCGGAAATGCTTTACCAATTGAGCTATTCTGCACAAATCAAGAGGATACAATTCACTCAGGTAACCTTTTGTTAATGACATCAGCTCTGTTATTATCTGAAACAGTTCAATAGAATAAATTGCCGACAATGGAACTACAAGTAAATGTTGGATACATAATTACAGTTCATTAATCTAACCCGATTCTTCTAATCAGTACAAATCCTTGCCTAGATATTTTTTCACTCAGTTGAAAAATTACAACTCCTATGACTTATTTTCCAATTAGAATAATTGAGTTGATTTAATGAAATGTAATTACACATCCAGTGTTTACTTGGAAATCCATTAACTGTGATTCATTCTGTTGAACTGTTTCAGATAACAGACTAGATGTTATCAAAAGGTTGTCTGAGTGAATTGCGTTCTCCAAATTTGTCCAAGATAGCTCAGTTAATAGAACGTTTCAGCTTAAAGGGACTCTCCAGTCATGCAAAGACACTCACAAGCTAATGTTAAACCATGGGAGGGTTCTTTCCAAATTTCTCATTTGAATTTGAATTTTTTTTTTTGCATAGGTCAATCTTTTTTTTTACTTTTTCGATTTTGGTTGCAGATTTTTTAATAAAGGCAGTTTTATTCTCAGAACTAGTTTTGAAAGTGAAAGTATCTTTATTAAAGAAAAAAACTGGAACCAAAATCGAAAAAGTTAATAACGAGATCAACCTCAGCTGTTCTATGCAAAAATAATCTTTTAAAAATATTGAATTTCAAATGAGAAATTAAGAATCCTAACATTGGTTTAATATTAACTTGTCAGTGTCTCTGCGTACCTCAAGAGAGCTTCACCCCGAAGTATCAACGTAAGCTTCACCGTAAGTCATAGGCGTAGCGTGATCGGAAATTTTGGGGGGGCACAAATGTTTATTAAACACTCACTCACGCACGCACACATATCCATATATATACAGTGGTATCTTAGTTAAAAACGGCAAATTTACCACATTGGGTAAAAAGAATTCCGATCTTCTAGCCCAATATAATAAATTTTGTCTTCGTTTCAAAAAAGTTTATTAAAAAGTTTCTCTTTCTTAAACATTCGGAAATTGTAGAGAATTTTTTGAAGTTTTTGCGAAATGTTTATCGGATTTTTAGAGTTTTTTCGCGTTTTGCAACATTTTCTTAACATTTGTGTTAGGAATTAAGTTTTGATATTATAACAATATATAGTAAATTTTGTTCTTTGCCTTTATTTAAATTTTCGCGAAATTTGTATGTGATTTTTAGCGTTTTTTAGCTTTCCGCGGCGATTTTTTAAACATTCGTACGAGAAATCTGGTTTCAATTTTTCAGCAGATGTAGTACATTTTCTATTCTGCTATTTTAAAATTTTTTTGCAAATTTATTATGCGATATTTCGTGTTTCGTGGCGATTTTTTTTCACATTTGTAAACTGTATCCAACTTCAATCTTTTAGTCCAATATAGCAAATTTTGTGATCTGCGATTTTTAGATTTTTCACGAATTTTCTATGTGATTTTAAGCGTTCTTTAGCGTTCCACAACGATTTTCTTAAACATTCGTAAATAGATCTGGTTTCAATCCTACAGCCCGATATAGTAAATTTTGTCCTCAGCGATTTTGAACTTTTTCGCAGTATTTTTATGTGATTTTTAGTGTTTTTCTGCGTTTTGCGGCAATTTTTTAACATTTGTGATACGAATCTGGTTTTAACCTTTTAACCCATTATAGTAAAATTTGTCCTTTTAACCCATTATAGTAAAATTTGTCCTTTTAACACATTATAGTAAAATTTTGCCGTTTTTTCGCGTTCCGCTGCGTTTTTTAAACATTCGTAAAATAAATCCAGTTGTAATCTTTCAGTCCATTATACTAAATTTTGTACGCTGCGATTTTTGAATTTTTCATGCAACTTTTGGCCTTTTTTTCCCCCTTGCGCTTTGTTTCAGTTCTGAACATCTGTAACAGGAAGCCGGCTACAATCTTTTAGCCCAATATAGTAAATCTTGGCCTCTTTTCAATAACGTTTATTCGGAATTCGTATAGCAACTTTTGAAAATTTCTCGAATTTGTTATGCGGTTTTTAGCGTTTTTTCACGCTTCGAGGCAATTTTTTGACATTCGTAAAATGAATCCAGCTACAATCTTTTAACTCAATGTAATAAATTTTGTTGTCTGCAATTTGTAATTTTTCGTGATTTTTTTCCCCCACTTTTTACGAGTTTAGCAGTGATTTTTTGACATTCGTAAAAAGTTTTTTAACCCAATAAAATAAATTTCGTTTCTTGCGATTTTTAAGTTTTTCGCGATTATTTTTTGCAATTTTTACGTTTTTACAAATTTTGCGACGATTTTTCTAGCATTGGTAAAGTAAATCTGGTTTTAATCTTTGAACAAAATATAGTAAATTTTGTCTTCTGCGATTTTTAAATTTTTCGTGGATTTTTTTAGAGACATTTTTTTTTTTCACGTTTTGTGGAGATATTTTCACATTCGTAAAAAAAAAGTGGTTTCAATCTTTTATATGTTCTTTTATATTTCTTTAATCTGATATAGTAATTTTTTTTTCTCTTTTCAATAAAGTTTATTCGGTATCCATACAATGATTTTAATTTTCCATGTGATTGTAACGTTTTTTTTGTTTTGTTTTTTTCGAGTTTTGCAGCAATTTTTTAACATTTGTTACAGGAATCGAGTTTCAACCTTTTAGCCCAAAATAGTAAATTTTGTCCCCTGCGATATATATATTTAATAATAATAACAAAAAATGAGAGAGAGAGAGATAAATTTGTAGCATTTTTTCACAAGGAATTCCGGTTTCAATATTTCAGCCCAAATACAGTAAATTTTGTCCTCTGAGATTTTTAAATTTCTCGCGATTTAAATTGCATAAAAAATTTTATGCGATTTTCTGCAGTTTTTCGCAGTTAGCGGCAATTTTTTAACACGTGTAAAATGAATTCGTTTACAATCTTTTTTTAGACCAATATAGTAAATTTTGTCCTCTGCGAGTTTTGTATTTTTCATGAATTTTTTAGTGTTTTTTTGCCTTTTGTGACAAATGTTTTACATTTTTTTCCGAAACGGAAAGAACCAACTCACTGTTAAATTTTGCTCTGCTGTGATTAAATTAAAGTTGGAAGCATACAAAATCGTCGTAACGTGAGAGAACTACGAGGCTCAAAATATTAAACTAATCTGGATCGAAATAAAAAATCACAAAAATTCAAGGTTAGTTTTATTCGAGACCAGAGCAGACGTAGCCTGTACGGGTGTGCACTGTTGACGGCAGTTGAGCCTAGAGTCCTGCACGGGTCGGGTTGTACCCGACACGAACCCGCAAATTTCATTTGAAGACAACCCGCAACCTGACCCGAACCCGTCAAAAAAAATTTCTTGACCCGCAACCCGACCCGAACCCGCAAAAATAATTTTTGGCGACCCGCAACCTTACTCGCAACCGACTTATTTAAATCCACACCCGACCCGAACCCGAAATACTTCAACCCGCAATGAAAGGACAATAAATCATATTTTAATGCTTATTATGAAATGTAATGTACAATTATATCTCTAACACCAATTTTATATTTTATGTAGAAAAATGAACACTTCTATATTCTTTAATATTCAAATATAGTGAAACCTCTGAATAGCAGACACCTCGAGATCGTTGAATAGAATCCTGCATTGGGTCGGGTTGTTTTTATTTTATTTATTTGTTTATTTTATTTATTTATTTTTTGTGGAAGGGGGGGGGGGGGGGTCAGGATGATCCTAATTTTCTTTCTGCGTGTCCGGTTCACCCTAGAAAAAGTCCTCCGGGTCATATATAAATTTTTTGCAAGTCGGATTGTTGGGATTTTCACAAAAGATTTCAACAGTTATGTTTCAGATGGAAAGAAATACGTATTTGAATATGAATGAGTACATACATATTCAATTTACTGCATGAGAAAAAAATGTATATAAGAAATGTAATCATAAACTTTTCTTTCTTTACGGTGCAAGAACCATTTTTTCTTTTCTCAGAATATGAACCACATTAAAAACATTTCATTTATGAATCACACAAAAACACATGTATCGTATTTGTGATAGTTTATGCACACATACACCATACACCTGTTACATGTGCTTAGATTTAGAAATGCCCACTATTCCCAGGTATAAGCGTACAAATATATAAGTGTCAGGAATTGAAAAAGTGTTCGTTAAATAGAGGTTTCCGCCTTTCGGGAGTGTCCATTATGTAGGTCTTATTGTATATATGAAATAATAAAAAATAAACCTTTTTAAAATTCAAAATTAAAAGTAAAGGTTTAAAATTTAATGTGCCCAAAATTTATCTCTAATTTTTTAATACTGTACTTAAGTCTAAATAGCCCCTGTTATTGGTTTCCTTAGCTTCACATTTATCACTCTCGTCCTTCAAAAGCCTATGTTCTTTAAAAGTGAAACTGCTGATTTTGGGCTTCTTGCAGTCGTTTGTGGTTTTGATGCAAATAGGTTTGCAGAACTTGGTGTCCTCAAAGAGCAAAGTCATCATGCTAAAGCTAAATAACCAATAAGATGGTTTTTACCCTCCCATGTCTCAGTGGCGCAATATATATTTAATCTAAATAAATATTGGATATTATTTTGAAAAAGCGGGTCAACCCGAACCCGAAAAAATGAATGTCAACCCGACCCGAACCCGAACCGCAACGAAAAAATAGAGCGCCAACCCGACCCGAACCGCGGGCCGGGTGCGGGTAAACCGACCCGATGCAGGACTCCAGTTGGGCCTAGAGTCCTGCACGGGTCGGGTTGTACCCGACCCGAACCCGCAAATTTCATTTGAAGTCAACTAGCAACCCGACCCGAACCCGACAAAAAATTTACCTCGATTTCCTTAATCTGAAAAAATATTGGACATTCTTTTGAAAAAGCGGGTCATCCCGAACCCGACCCGCAAGAGTAAAAACCCAACCCGAACCCGAAAAAGTGAATGTCAACCGGACCCGCAGCAAAAAGTAGAAGTCAACCCGACACGAACCTCAACAAAAAAAAAGAGCGCCAACCCGACCCGAACGGGTCGGGTGCGGGTAACCCGACCCGATGCAGGACTCTAGTTGGGCCCCACTACCAGGTTCATTTAATTCGAGGTTCGCTTGGGAAAAAAAAACGACAAAGGAAATGAAGAAAGCTCCGCTGGTTCATTTTATTGAAGTTAATATTTTTGTAACAAGTATAATAAGTAAAATACATTTATCGAATTTTTAAGACATTTCAAATAAGTATTAATCATCAATTTTAAGAAGTACTAATCCTATAAGGTATGTGCGCCTGGAAAATTGCATGGAGGATTGCACCTTGGATAGTAAAGGTATTTCTGGAACGAAATACCATCGTTTACCAAGGTACGGTTGTATATTAGCGTAAAACATCTCACATCTCATTCAAGAAGGTTCACACTTTGAAAAAAAAAAAAAAAAAAAAAATCACAATCATTGCATCTCAAAAATACGAAGGTATAGTAGAAGATTAAGTGCCGTCAATAAAATAAATAAGAAAGAGGAACGTATTGAATTATGCACAAGACATATTTTGGCTGTACTGCCAATTTTTGAAGGAAAATGTCCTGATTTTCATTAACGTACAAGTCAATTCTGAAAAAAATTGTCATCCCATTTCCCCCAGCTTAGTTTTGAACCGGCAATTTTTGGTACCAAACTCATTACTTCAAAGAAAAAGAGCTGTGCTATCTACTGATCCGATATTTGAGTAAGTTAAAAAAAAAAAAAAAAAAAAAAAAGAAGAAGAAATATAAAATTTAAATAAAAGTAGTTTTTTCATTTCCATTTTTGGGCGAATACAAGACAAGTCTTAAATGACTGTATCATATTTTAGAAATTAATCTTCAGGAAATTGGGGGGGCACGTGCCCCCCCGAGGCTACGCCTATGCCGTAAGTAACCACAAATAAGCTTCACCGTATTAAAGCTTCACCCCGAATTTTTAATATAAAATAAATACAAAGCTGACAAATTAAAATGGCTATAGGTTGGGTCCAAATCAATGTAAAACAGCCAAATTTTACATTTATAAACATAATCATTATAAAGAAAAACTTTGTAATTTTTTTTTTTGTCCAAGTAGCAACTCCCAATTTCAGTGTAATTTACAATATAAGGGTCCAACATGTTAAAATGGCTATAACTTGGGTTCTAATTAATGCTAAAATTTTAGCATAAGATAAATATAAGACTACATATTCGAACGACTATAACTTGGAGTCTAACTGATGTAGCACTGCTATGTTTTGTACAATAAACATAAGGAGAAGTCCTAACAAGGAGGGATTTAGTTGTTGAAATCCCCAACTTTTTGTCTAATTACAATATAAAGGGCTGACACATTAAAACAGTTGCAACTTGGGTTCTAATTAACACAACATGTCATAATACTTATACATAATCATCACAAGAGAAAAATTTCTTGGCTTTTTTTCAAAAGTCCCTTCAGATATTAATATACAATAAATATAAGACCCGATAAATTAAAATAGCAATAATTCAGATCTTAATTGATGTAACCCAGCCAAATTTTAATGTAATTGTAATATAAGGACAAAAGAACTATAACTTGGGCTCTGATTAATTAAAATGGCTATAGGTTGGGTCCAAATCAATGTAAAACAGCCAACCTTAAGTCAAGGTACTGGTTTCAAATCCTCACTTGGACACTTTTTCAATCAATGGGAAAATTATTTCCTATGATTTATTTACCAATTAGAATAATTTTGTTGAATTAATGAAGCGTATGCATAATCATTACAAAAAGGTACTTTCAAGTCAATTTTTTATTAAAGCTTCACCCTGAAATTTTAATATAAAATAAATACAAAGCTGACAAATTAAAATGGCTATAGGTTGGGTCCAAATCAATGTAAAACAGCCAAATTTTACATTTATAAACATAATCATTATAAAGAAAAACTTTGTAATTTCTTTTTTGTCCAAGTAGCAACTCCCAATTTCAGTGTAATTTACAATATAAGGGTCTAACATGTTAAAATGGCTATAACTTGGGTTCTAATTAACGCTAAAATTTTAGCATAAGATAAATATAAGACTACATATTCGAGCGACTATAACTTGGAGTCTAACTCATGTAGCACTGCTATGTTTTGTACAATAAACATAAGGAGAAGTCCTAACAAGGAGGGATTTAGTTGTTGAAATCCCCACTTTTTGTCTAATTACAATATAAAGGGCTGACACATTAAAACAATTGCAACTTGGGTTCTAATTAACACAACATGTCATAATATTTATACATAATCATCACAAGAGAAAAATTTCTTGGCTTTTTTTCAAAAGTCCCTTCAGATATTAGTATACAATAAATATAAGACCCGATAAATTAAAATAGCAATAATTCAGATCTTAATTGATGTAACCCAGCCAAATTTTAATGTAATTGTAATATAAGGACAAAAGAACTATAACTTGGGCTCTGATTAATGCAACAGACACACATTTTATAAAAGGAAGGGATTTTTTTTTTTTTTAATCAAAGCCTCCTAAATTTTAGATGATTATAACTCGGCTATAATTGATGTAGCTCTGCTCTTTTTTTGTAAATATAAATGGATAGATTTATTTGTTTAAGCCTCCACCCCAATATATATAAATTAATATCAATATAAGGTCTTGACACATTAAAATGTCTATGACTTCAGCTCTAATTATTGAAGGATGCCCAAATTTTATGCAAGAATACATAATTATTATAAGACGGCCATTTTATTATTGAAGCTAGCCAAATTTTAACATAAATAAAATATAAGACCCGTCAAATAAAAAGTAATATTTTCACGAACCCCCCCCCCCCCCCCCGTCTGGGTTGAAAGCTTTTAACAGAGTTTCCTCCCAGGTTTAAAAAAGGGCAGGGTGCTGCTGGTCAGAAAAGGGCACTTTTTTTTATTCTCAAAGGCACTTTTCAGATTCTTAAGGGCACTTTTTTAATTGTTAAAGGTTATTCTTTTGGTTTTTAAAGCCACTTTTGATATTTAAAAGTCAAGGCACTCTTTTTAAGACATTGAGTCAGTTTTTACTAAGAAAGCAAATTTTTTAATGTAAAAAGAAGAAAGGGCACTTTTTTTAATGAGGTGCAAGAAGGGTGCTAATTATTTTTATGAGGGGCAACAAAGGTGCTATTTTGTAAACCAAAGGGCAGGCAGGGTGCAGCCTTCTTCTAAAACTGTCTGGGGGAAACTCTGCTTCTAATATTAAATAAAATGAGTTTTTCTTTAAAAAAAGTGAAGTGCTGCCATTGAGGCCTTGGATCTAAAGATTTACATGTTAGAAATTTAGTCAATATTTATTTTTTCTTTATGTACAGAGTTGTTTTTCACAAATGAATTATCAACCATAGAAAATAGAAATTAAGTTTTTGCAAAAGCTGACGAGACTTTACAAAATTGTTTTCATTTGAATGGGGCTGGCTTTAGCCCCTCTCTTTCCTACTTCTTTATAAAAATGTTGTTAATATATTAGACAAAATGTAGATAAGTTTTTAACAAAACAACAACAACAAAAAACAAAGCATTGAAAATCATTATTTCTCCCAGTTTACATCATGCCAAGTGAAAGTGCCATTTGATTCAGATCATTGATTGGCATATCTGTTATTACTGATTTTTAGGTTTATTTTTTGCCAGACTGTTTGGAAATATACTAAGTAATATTTTTTAAGGAGGTGAGAAGTAAAATCATATCTCAGAATTTGTCAGAGGGGTTATTAGAGGGTTACTTTAAGGGTCTTTTGAAGAATTCGACTGGCTGGATAAGCAAAGCCTGTGTCTATATTGCTGACTACCATGACAATGGGACACTGAACACCAGGTTCATTTGGAACCGCCCAGCACATAAGTGCCTGCAGAACAAATCCAGAGAGGGGTAAGATTTTTGAACATGTGCCTGCAGTCTACTGCGAAGGCCATATTTTTTTATAATGAAGAATGTAAAAGTGAAATAAACTAAGCCACTAAGTGCTTTTGTCAGAACTCTGTATGCAAGGTAATTTTTAACATATTAGCATAAAAAGCATTGCAGAAATGTAACACATGTTAAAAATCAAAAAATAAACTTCAAACAACTTTATTCAACTGAAAGAATATTTTTTTTTCATCCTTCCGAATCTCCAGTTTAAGATTATATTCAAACACAAAAACATATAAAGGAAATCAAAACTAAAACTTATCTCCCATGGGAAGGGGAGGGGGTTGTCAGAAAAAAATCCTGAGTTACTGTTTTTCTCTTGGTGTTAATATACTTAATTACCTGAGAATAATAAATGTTACTTTTTTCCCCCCAAAATCATGTGCCAAAAAGAAAATCTGGTTTATTACATTTGAAATTCCAGAGGCAGGCAATTGTTGGTGTCATGACACAGCTAGTTCAGTATTAAATAAAATTACAGCAATAGTTAATTAAAAAAAAACTCCTTTGCTAGATGCAGCAAAGAGCTGGTATCCCATCAAAGATAAAAGTAAGTTCTGTCAGCCCCACAGCAACATTTTATAATGCATGGTGACAAAAGTTTTTTACTGTTCTTTACTGATCACTATGCAATAGCTTAGTTTCAGAATTACATATGTCAATTTGCAGCAAACAAAGATTTATTGGTGACCCCAACAATGCTAGACTAGCTTATTATCATAATAAATAATAGAAATCTATTAATAAGGGAATTTTACATTTGCAAAGCAAATACAATATATACAAAAATATAGAAACAAAGTAAATTGTAACAATTTTTCTTTTAAACAGCATATATATATTAGTTAAGATTAATCTGAAAATGTTAAAATATTCTGTGTTGCACTGTCTCTGGTAGTGATTACTGATGATGTTGACAAAGTGACTATCAAGTACAATTATTGCCTTGTCTAAAAAAGCAGAATGTGTTTCTAATTAAAATTACATATTTTTAAAAATAACTTCGCAATTGTTATTGTTGGTGATTTAAACAAAATAATTTCTCATACATTAAAGTTTTGTTAAAAAATATTCCAGTAGGCTTGAATTACAAAAAAACTAACCAATTTATGCCATACATATTAAAATTTATAATTACACAGTCATCATTATTGGATGCCATTTTTATAGAATAATTTTATAAATCATTGATACTAGCAATTTACTCTTTAAAAATGAAGATTTTTTTTCCCTCTCTGATAGCAGGAATACAATGCTATTTAAAGGTATACTAAAAGCCACCAGTGAAACATACAAAATAACAAAACAATCTATACCTATTTCTAAACAAAGCAACAACAGTTATTGGCACTTCGTATTATCTGGGGCAGGTCAGATACAATTGTGCCAAGCATGGTAATAATAATACTAATTACAGCAACCCTTATTATTTTCCTACATGGTAAAACAAGAAAACAATATTTTTGGTGCCATGACTATTGCAGAAATATACTGTTTTGTATTATGTTGGTTACTTATAGTGCTATAAATTTCCAACATGATATGATGCATTTAATAAATGTGTACTAAATTATGATATATTATTTACCATTTCTTATATTACTTAAAATTTATTAAGTTTACTAAATTCATGTTATTTGCCATTTTAAACAATTTTATGTATTTAATAAACATGTCAAATTACTAATTTTGAGTGTATGTGGTTACAATAAACAAGATTGGCAATCAACCATTTTTAGCGATTATCTCCTAGCTGAGATAAGTACCCAGTTTTTTAAAAACCAATTATGAACAATAATTATTCACAACAGGTTTTTGTTTTTTACGATTCCTACATTCATTTTTACACGAAATACTATTGAATGGCTTTTTAACAATTATTTACAATATAAAATTAATTTTTAATACATCTGGTTTCATGACATATTTTTTATATTAAGCCAAATTTTAATTCTAACTTCGAAATCTGAATAATTTAATTGTTTATTCTTTATTGAGATATAAGTAAATAATGAAACATCTATACTCTCAAAAAGTCATGAAATTAATTTATAAAACAATATAAAACCTGAAATTATTTAATCAACAGTAGCATTGAAAAAAATTATAGCTCTTGAATTAATGCTGAAGTAGATTATATTATCTTCCATTGTTCACAATTCTAAACATTGGAGAAAACTCCCTACTTTTTCATTTCCACAGCCAACATTTATAAAGGATTAGGTGTAATCGAGAAAGTATTGTCAATGATATGATATGAATTAACAAACCATATGGCACAGACAATACTCATTCAATTAATATACTGGGAGTTGCTGGTAATGGTGGTGAGCACAAATTGACACTGAAAAGAGAAAAGAAAAACCACATTTAAAAAATGCCACACAGAAAAAGAATAGATAAAATACAGTTTATTAAACATATAAGCTCATATGTAGAGTTGGTCATTTTGCTGGCAAAATGGTATTTTTGGTAGGACAGTGGCAAAAACTGAAAAATTATTGGATAAAAAAAATAATATATAACAAACAATATAATTTTTTACATAATATAATTGAGACTTAAATCAGAATATTAATTTCTATTTTATTGATAGTAATTTGGTTATTTACATTAATTTCAATTAGTGATAGGATTTGAAGTACTAGTCGAAACATCTACTTTGTAAATAAATTTATGTTAGATGGAGATAAAAACTGTTTTTCTTCATTCTTAATATCAGGGCATCTATTCCAGATCAACAATGAATTTTCCTGACTTTTCTATACCAGTAATAATAATAAAAAAGATTCCAGGTATCAAGATTTTGTGATGTCACACACAAAAACTCTTTAAAAAGTTGTGAATTAGAGTGTGGAACTTTCACAGCTGATTCTGAGGAATAAATTACTGATTTGTTACATAATTTTTTGCAAAATTTACAAATTGAACATTTTAGATGCTAAACATTTTGCAGATACACACTTTTAGCATCAGGTTCTATCCATTTTGTCTAATTAGTTATGAAATTCTTTATCACATCAGTCACAGTTTAAACAGATTGCATCGACTTCGACATACTCTAATACAAATAATAAATATTCAATAAATTAAGCTAACAAACATTCAGTTCCGAAACAAAGAGAAGTAAACAAACTGAATCCCCTAATCAATCCTACAACATTCAGTTCAAAATTTCAGTGAAGCTGGAATGGAAAATCTCTGAATTATTATAAGGAAGGACTGAAAGGGGTTTGACAAAATGATTTGCACAAGAGGTTGAAATCAGTTTTACAGTCCATATGAAGAACACAGTTTGATTTTAATGGCACTACAATTTCAAATCCTTAATTTTATAAGAAACATTTTCCTATTTTTTTTCTTGAAAGTTCAAAATTTTCAAATTTTCCTGACTTTTTCAGGTGGTTAGACACCCTGTAATATAATAATGTCATCTTTATCTTTAATAGTAATAATATTTTAGATATTAAAAACCTTTGAATCCATAATTTATATATTCAAGAAATCTATACAGTCAAGCCAGTATGTCACTCTCAGGTCCACTTAAAAATGACTTACTAAACAGAGTTTATATTAAAATGTAAAATAAAATTCCAAATGTTTATATATAATAAGAATGTCTATTACTAAATTTATGTTATAAATTATATAAATCGGTAGAACAAGAATTGGAATTCGTAAAATGGATGGCAAATTAAGGAAAGTTATATATTTAACTGTACAGTTCAATACGTACCCATTTGTTACTGCCCTACAAAAAAACCCACCTATTTTTGTTTGATGTCAGTTTTCTGAAATAAAATTTATCTTCTCTTAGGAATACAGCATATTATAGATGCTATCTGTGTGTCAATCAAAGACAAAATATAGCTCCTTAATTTACCAATAAAGGCTTTTTTCTTTGCAATAAGCGGTTTGGGAGGTTCCTCTTCATGATCGCTGTCAGATGTTACTGCCGGTCCGTTTTTTTTTGCTTTCAAAACATCAGCTACAATTTCAATTCTTGTTGCATTCAAAGAACTTGTTGCTATGTCAAACAATTTTTATAAGGAAAGGGAATGTGGAATGTTGTTAATCTTAGTCATGCACAATAAAAAAGTGTTTTTTGGAGGTAAAACATGACATAATATGCAGAATGACATTTTATTCGAGTGACCTATTAACGAGGTTTCACTGTAACTATTAAAGACAAAATTACTAAATTAAAAGTTGCCTGTAACATACACATATATATATATATATGTATACATACATTATATATACAGTAGATCTTTATGATGCAATTCTATATAATGTAATTCTCTATATAATGCACAATGTCTCAGATGTAAACAATGAATTTTGCAGTTAAGATGCACCTGCATCCCCACATTGTAAAAAATTGCTAATCTCTAGAGGATTAAATGTGACACATTAGTTCATTGTTATCACCTTAATTCAGAGCTTTTTAACGGAAAAATGATATTAGAATAAAAATGTTTCTAAATAAGTACTATAATGAATTATTTGGTCCAGGCGTATTTCGAACATGTTTACAAAGTAAATTTAACAGTGTATGGAATGATCTATATTAGGTAAAAAATTATATGCACAACTCTTGGTCTCAAGGACTGAAATATAAAGATACTATACTATATTTTGATATGTTACAGACATATTTGGCCATGTTGATGAGGTAAGTTTAATGATGTGTGAAATGTGATCTATATATAGTATGGAACCGTTTATCCGGAAAACCAGTTATCCAGAATGATATTTCAAATTGACTGGTTTCAGAATTTCTCCAGAAAAAAATTGCCACAGTGCTAGTTTGACATGTTCATTGTTCGATACATTACTCACATGCATGGTATAATTTGATACCAATATCTAGGATTTTAAATGGAAGAATATATAGTTAGATATTGGGAGTTTTGATTTTTATGCAGAAATGTTGTTGGGGAAGTGTTATGCAGAAACAAGGGATTCCAATAAATTGTCTTTTCTCAAATCTGAATAAATCATTGATCTCGATTGGATCTGATTTTTAATCTGTAGAATCTAGTAAATAATTTGAAATCAGAGACTATGCCACAGCCACATATATTCTACAAATACATTTTGCTTTAATGCCCAACCAGTTATCCAGAAAAACCAGTTATTTGGAATTCGTGTGACCCCAGCCATTCTGGATAAATGGTTCTATACTGTAACGCAAAAATTCTATATAATGCACAACCTCACATTTTTAAGTTTGCGTTATAAAGATCTTTTACTATATATATATATATACATAACTTTATAACAATCAAATCAATCTGCATTTCCTTTTTATCTGAACCTCTTTTATAGAGATAATCCTTTTAAAAGCACTTAAAAATTACTTTATATATAAAAAACACATGGACCAGATAAAACTTATTAATATACATGAGAGAGGAGAAGAATTGCATAGTAATTATACTTTGTATCTTCAAATGACTATTGTTCCAGTAGCTCAGCAAAGCAGCTAATAATTCTTAAGACTTTTTTACAGACTAACTGAAGTATAAAAAATAGTTGTTCCACAATTATGACTCTTCAAACCAAAACCAGGGAGTTATTTTATTGCTATTTACTCTCCCCATTCCCAAAATCTGTACCCATAGCATAAACTAAAATATATTTTACTGAAAACAATGCAAACTTAATAGAATTCTGATTACTGTTTGAATGATGCATTGATTATTCTAAGTTAAAAAATTTAAAGTTACATATTGTAAGAGTTAAAATACCTTAATTACATTCCCGTAAATAAAACATATAGGGGAGAGTGGTAATGAATAGGCGAGTTTTTGTTTTTCAATTTTTGTAATTTTTTCTAATAATTCTTTTGGCTCAGAATTGGCTCTTCAGTTACTTTACTTATTTGGTTTTATCAAAAAGTCATAAAAATCGGATTAGAAAATGTTTATAATGAATGATAATAGAAAATAAAAATATAGAAATTTGGCCCATTCATCCCCACACATGGGGTTGAATGCAGAGGCGGATCCAGCACTCAATTTAGAGGGGGGTCATGACTTTTTTCTTGAGGAAGGGGGGGAGGGGGAGGTCACATGTCTTCACTAGCAGTTTTTATATCTTATATCCAAATTGTCTAATTTCTGACATATACCCGAATTCATTTTCTTTCATAAGTGAATGAAATTTGCAGGTATACCTGCTTTATATATTCATAATTATACAAAATACAAATATACAAAATATGCATTAAATATACAAAATATGCATGTTTTATCCAGATACCAAGATATCAGTTTCTCATTCTCTTATAAAAGCAAAGAATCTTACAAAAAGTTTTCTTAAATTTCTCATTTTAAGTCCATTTTCGAGGCTCGGCGATCATAGAAAGACCGTCTTGAAGGAAAAAAATTCATAAATACAATTCAAAATATACCACATTTATAGTAAAATTAAAAACGATGTTCGATTCTTTGGTGCTTAAACAATAATGCCTGCAAATTTCATGCATTTCTATTTAAAAATAACTATGAATGTATCAGAAAGATTAAAATTTTTAAGCCGTAAAAGAAGAAAAAAAATGAAAACACATTTAATGCATATTTATATTAAAAAATGTATTATTCTGTAGAAATGTTTTCCGTTTAGAGGGGGGGGGGGGTCATGACCCCCATGACCTCCCCCTTGGATCCGCACTTGGTTGAATGGGCCACTAAATGAATTCAATGAAAAAATGTGGAATTAATCTTTTATTCACCAAATATGACAAAATGAATGGCACTTGACATGATATGATTAAAAGTATACTGAAAGAGTAAGCAATACACAATGCTTATCAAAATTATTAAAAATCAAAAGTGATATTATTGAATCACATATTTGTTGCAGAAAAACGACAAAATAATGAGATAAGAGAGAAAGAACATAAAATAAGCATAAAAATAATAGATAATACACATTATGATTTAACAAAATTTATATATTTCAAAATTATTATTAAACTTCATGGTTATAAAAGCACATGATGTTCCACCAGTAATGTCTGGCTGTGTAAATTTCTGGTATTATTTATTCTACCCATCAGATTCAGAATATAAACAATTATTCGAGTTTTCTATCAAATGTGAAAAGACTGGTAGGTGTGGTCAACAACTGAACAGTTCACCTGAATCATTTATACAATTTAACTTATGTTTCTAATAAATAACTAATACTTCTTAGGTTGAAAATGTGTAAATTATTTTTTAGACATTGCTATAAACCTATCCTAACTAGAGAGTAATTTAATCTAAATCCATGAAAGCCAGTTATGTGTCATATATGTTAAAGAGAATCGGGGGAAAAAAAAAAAAAAAAAAAAAAAAACACACACACACACACACATTTTCATGATTAGGGCAAAGGTGGCCCATTCAGCCCCACCTATACTTCTGGAATATATTCAGGCTTTTTTAACACATTAAATTCAAATAACATCTAAATACATCCTAAAATTAGTTTATAGATATGCAAATACTTGCTAATACACATATCTGCAATGAAATAGATACTTTTTAGCTTATTTATTTTACAGAAAAAAGGAAAATATTTACTTTTCAATCAGATTCTTGACCATCCTACTCTAGTGAGAAAATGGGTCCTCCCAAACAATGGAAAATTTTATGAGTTTGGTAGAACAAATAGCTTCATCTATTGGTGGCATCTAAAATAATTTTATGCAAACACTTTTTCATATTTTGTTAATGGCCCATTCATTACCAATCTCCTCTACCTATTTTTGCCAGAACGGTTTTTTCCACATTTGGCAAAAACTTGCTAACCCTACCCATACGCATTTTAAAATTTTCACTGACATACCATAAAATTAATCATGCAAATTATATATTTTCTTTTAAACATGTAAAAAATTTACATTTACACAGTATAGTACATAATCACAGCGTATAATCGAAAATTTTGTGGAAGAAAATGTAGCCCTTAAATTTTTTTTGACAGATTTATGAATTTATACAGAGAAAAATCTTTATGTATATGTTAAAATGAGAATTAGCAATCTTGGTAGTAAAAGTAAATAGGAAAAATAATACCCTAGCCAGGGCCGTAGCTAGGGGGGGCAGCACCCCCTGAAAATTTGAGCCCCCCCCCCCCCTCTGGGAAAGTTGCCAAGGCCATCATTTAAATTCTGTTTCAAAAATCCAAATGAAACCCTGTTCAAAAATTGAACTTAGTTTTGAGGACTTTTTACAGTTTTGCATAAATACTAAATTGTAGTATTTGTTTAAAAACAGAAAAAAAATTGTTCAATAGGCGCGCATCCATCCTATCTGCACATATTCAGAATTAGCAACCTGTTGCTGATGCAAACATTGACTTTTGCATTAGTTATATCAGGGGTCGATGCAGGTTTTTTTTCTTGGGGCCCATTTTGTGAAAAGTAAAGGTTATTTTTGTGAAATTTATTATATTTTTGTGAAAAATAACATTTTACAACGAAAGTTGAAATCCAGTTAATCAAATTCGAACCAAGCATTTATAAATAAAAACTTTTAAATCCTTTTGCTGAAGTTTTCCGCTCTGGTGAACTTGTTTGTTTACAAATTACACATTTTAAAACATCACAAAATAATAAATAATAAATAGTAAATCTTTATGGAATAGAATTTTGTCAAGGGACCCATTTTATCAAATTGATTTTTGTCAAGGGGCCCATTTTATCAAATTGAGTTTTGTGAAGGGGCCCTTAACAGGCCCCAAATTTTTCCTGGATCGACCCCTGTATATACTGAAATTTTTCATTTTGCAGAGTTTTCCATTATTAGCATAAAACAAAGTTATTCTAATGAGTTATAGCCAATTTAAATCCAAGTGGTTTTAGCTTTTGACTAGACACAAAAATAATTTTAAAATGCAAAATACACCCTTGATTTTTCAAAAGTTTTTTATCATATAAAAACATAACTTTAGAATCCTTAAGGGCAGGGAATATACAGAAAAAAATTAAAGGTTGCCACTCTTTTGAAACAGGTGAACTGCCAGATTTTTATTTACTTATTGAAAATTTTCATTATCAGCAGCTACTGATGTAGTAGTAAAAAAACCTGAAGGCATACGCTTTAGACAGAGGGTATACCCTAAAAAGTATATGCTATAGTGTTTTTGAGAAGAGGGTATACAGTATTCCAGAAGTTATACGGCGTATTCACTGTATATCCTCCACTACATCCCTGTCTGCAGCCTTTACTGTTCTTAGCATTAAATAAAGTTATTATAAACAATTTAATAGGAAACATAGTGCCTACAATATGAATATGCACTAATTTACCTTTCTATATAACACTTTGATCATATATATCTGTGTTTGTGCGTGCATGTGTCGAGAGAGAGAAATAGTATGAGCCCCCCCCCCCCCCCCTGCATTTTCTTGAGCACCCCCTATTGTTTATTTCTAGCTACAGCCCTGACCCTAGCTTATTCACTGAATGTACTAAAAATAACCACAATTAACAATTTTTTTTATGCTATGATCATTTCAATTGATGTTCAAATTGGGGAAAAACAATTTTCTAACAGGTTTAATTACAATAAACCAAATAATATATTACAAATATAAACATTTTAAAACTTACTTAATCAGATGGCTATACTCTCTAATTATAAATCCCATTCCATGGTATAAATAGAATACAAGCATTACTTTGTAAATTAAATATTAGCCACCATTTTTTAAACCCTGGATCCTTAGACAATAGTTAAGATTTGAGGATTTTAATGACAATGATGCAAAGAAACATTAACACATTGGATCAGATTTAAATCCGGTACAATATTTTCTGTTAAAAAAAGGAATGTACAGTATACAGATTTTGTTCAGTTTATATATTTTTTTTCTTGTCAATTTGTAAGTTAAATAACAGGGGTTAATGCAGACTTTTTTTTCTTGGGGGCCCATTTTGTGAAAGTAAAGGTTATTTTTGTGAAATTTATTATATTTTTGTAACGAAAGTTGATATCCAGTTAATCAAATTCAAACCAAGCATTTATAAACAAAAACTAAATCCTTTTGCTGAAGTTTTCCTCTCTGGTGAACAAGCTTGTTTGCAAATTACACATTTTAAAACATCACAAAATAATAAATAGTAAGTTTTTATGGAATAGAATTTTGTGAAGGGGCCCTAAATAGGCCCCAAATTTTCCCTGGATCGACCCCTGAATAATGTACACAATATTTTTTTTAGATGGAAATCTACAAAATATTCGGAGAAAGTCAAAGCTTGGTGTTTGTACATTTAATTATATTATATGTCCAGAAGCACATATTTAAATAAATTGTCAAAACTGCACCTGTGCATGTGAACCTAACCATGAGATGTACATTCTTCAAATAACTTGAACCACATTAAAAAGTAGAATATAAAGATTAAAGCTTGCTGTTGCTTTAAAATATTTTTATAAAGTCTCTTGTCGACATATAGTAAATTATTAATAGTAGGCGGTACTAAAGAAAATAAAAAACACTGCAAGATTAAATACATTTAAAAAACAATGGACAAATTACCGGTATTAATAAATCTTACCTTACTTAAATGTAATTCTTTTTTAGCAAAACAATATGAGCTGTATGAATTTTTAATCGAATCCATGAATCCGTTTGCACCATTTTCCAAAATGTCGTGTTTTTCAGCCATCTAATGCAGCATAATTGAAGAAATATTGCTAATGTATATGATCTGAATTACAGCATACATCACAAGCAATACCCATTCAATTAAGGTGGGCTCGTCACTTTAATAAGATCTTGATTTTTTGGACTTTTGCAGATTGCACCTTGCTGACAGTCAGTCCACGTGCACCGTCACGTTTATTTTGCTCAATCGGCAGCTCCAAACTAATATGAGGTTTTTTTTTTTTGTAAGTCTTTGGTACACTTTAATATTTAAAAATGCTATAGAATAAATATTAACCATTTTTTTACGATCTACATGAGCATTATGTATTCAGTAATGCGAATGGTCTGCCGAAGCGTCATCATCAAAGCGAAGGAAAGGAGAAAGACAAAGACGAGCTATTCTGAAATAGCTGGGAAGCTCGATATTGCTCTTTGGCGCGTTGGCGAAGCTAGCTGCCAAAGCTCCATTGCCACCCCCACTGGTTCTCTGTGATTGGTTGTAAAAGAGCAGAGCATCCCAGCGATTACCGTCTAGTATATTAGAAGCCAAGAGTGGCGCCAACACCTTATTTATAAGTTTAAATGCAAAATTTATTTATTTTAAAGATTTAACAATCTACATTGATTGGAATTAGTAATTTTTAAAAATGTAAACAAAGATTAAATAGCCATGGCCTGTAATCTGCAAAATGTCTCAAATCCGTACAACACTTGGAACCAAGCTATGAGGATTAGTTTAGTAGTCTTCTACTGTAATATAACACTGATATGTTTATTTCAAAGGGTGTCATATCTTGTATTCTTTTAAACAGCAAAAACTGAATTGGACTGGACATTTTCTTTTAAAATTTCTGAAAAGTGCAATTTTACAGAGATTTCCCTATTTTGACAAGTACAGTCACCTCTCACTTATACGCGTTTGAAGGGATTGATTCAAAATCGTGCATAACTGAGAGGATGTTGTATGTGGTAATTCTTTATACACATTATGTGTAAAACAAACAAGAAAAACATTTTGAAATATAAGAAATATGATTCATAACATTTTATTAAATAAATGTGGTGTAATATCAGTATAGTGTACTTTAAAAATATTCCTTATACTTTCACTATAAAATTTAGTTTAAAAAAAGTACAATAAACGTAAAATTTCATTTTACATAGAAGAAGATATACTTACATAAAAAAAAAAGCCAATTAGTCCTCTTTTAACCCTACAGTGCATAGTGTAGCCAATTGGCAACACTTTTTATTTAACTTTTAATAAATAAATCAAGTTCTTTGCAACCACTATATTCATATAGAAATATTAATCCTCTAAAAATAACATAATTATGCTACTACATAAAGTTAAAAATCTATCTTAAAATTTCTGGTGTCGAATTCTTAATATAAGTATAAAAAAACACAATTCTAAAAGAAAACTTCATGCACTGTAGGGTTAAGAAGTCATCAATGCTAGTTTGTTTTTGCTTAGACCGCGTTTGCACAACGACTTTTTCTAATGCATTAAAGTGCGCCATTGTATTTGATGCTACATCAACATATTGAAGGTAACATCAACAAAGTGTTCAGGGCTCCTAAAGCAGTAGCATAAGATGGGACAATTAAAGTATCAGTTTCATCATTATTATCATCTTTTCCTTTTTTTCCAGCTGTCACGTCATCAAAAACAGTTTCAATATCTCTTATTGAAGTTGATATTAAGTTTTCATCAACATTCTAGAAATCTTGAAAAGATAGAGAGTCTTGGTTTATACTATTCCATTCTTCTTCGTCTATGTTAAAATCATTGCTGTTGTTTTAATTTTCCTGTAATGGAATAACTTCAGCATCCTGTGAATGAACTAAACCCGTTTTTCGAAAGCAGTTAGAAATTGTTGTGGCTGTTACGTTATTCCAATAGGAAACCAACATATGCATAGCATCCAGAATCCAAATTTTATTGAATTGCAAATTTTCTTGAATCAAACTTTTGAATTAAAATTGGAAGGTCTTCGATCCATTCATTGGCAGCTGAATCTGAAACAGTTGCGCTTTCACCACTCAGAAAATGATTTGTCAAACCGTGTTTTTTCTTAAGTTTTTCTAAGATTCCCATTTTTGATGACAAAATGAGTGTCTTTTCTTTGAATAACTCACCATTAATGGGTAAATTAGGAACTCTCATTTCTCTGAACCATTGAATTAAAGTTGTTTATAAAATCTCAAATTTTTTATTCTGAATTCTTCATTGTTTCTTAGCTTGTGTAGAATATTCACTGTTCAATTTTTTGATCGAGTCCTTGTTCTTTAAAATCCCCCTGAGCGTTGATTCTGGCAAATCAAATTTTCGAGCTAAACTTATTTTTGACAGTTTAGGATTATTTTCTGCTGCTTCTATAACTTCCATTTTGAACGAAATTGTCAACTTTCTTTTTCTCATTTTTATTTCAAAATAATAATAATAATAATAATAATCCAGATGCTACCGAAAAATGCAAGGAGGGGAGGGAACACGCACGGGGCTTGATAAAAATGAAAGAGAAAGAAAAGAAGGAATCATTAGAATAATTGAAACACCCTCTACATCCTCTCAGGCGCTTTGCGGAAAGGTCTTTTGACCTCGACACGTGCCGAAAATTCTTTATAGATAAAAAAAAAATCGCACTTAACTAGGAGTTTTTGATTTTCGCTGTTATTTCCGCGTATAACTGAGAGGACAAATCAAAGTGGCACTTATAAGTGAGAGATCTATAGCATTATTTTTCTATTCCTCGTGGTGGGACCTTACGAAATTCGCGTATAACTGAGAAACGCGTATAATTGAGACACGCATAAGGGAGAGGTGACTGTATATCATCTGTTAGAATTATATCTGGGAGCACGGTAGTGCATCTGCCAAGTTCATACAGGCTGTAGCTACCTTTTCTCCGACCATTTCGGTCTACTTTTCACCCGCTCATAACTTCGTTTTGGGGAGAGCTAGAGAGTTTTCTTTTTTAACACACATTAATATAATCAAACTGAACTACGCTCCACGATTTCATGTTTCTGTATTTAATATTTTTCGAAATATGCAATACCAAAAAAGAGCTTTTTTATCACTGACTCACAGGGGATCATCAAATAACTAAAGTATTTCTAACAGTCGTAGAATCATGAAATTTGACAAGTAAGTAGGTTTTGTCACACAATTAACCAAAAATGTCTGAAACTGCCTTTAAACTCTTAATAGGGTGCTGATTTGGCTGTATACAGTTTGCAACACATTCAATTGGCAAATTAAACTAATTACATTGTTGTAACCATATGTGTTTCTTGTTGTACAATAAACATTTATGTAATACTAGTTGCATAGACAATCATTTATACCAGTGTTGAATTCAGACACTTTTCTCTGGGAGGGATTTATGTGGCTCCGGGGGGGACATTGTAGAGTTCCGGGGGGGAAATTACACTTTTTGACCATTGAAAGCCTAAAATTTCAAATCTTCCGGGGGGGACATTTCAATGCTCCGGGGGGGACATTCCCCCCCGGGCTACCCCCTGGATTCAACACTGATTTATACTCGCTCATATTTGACACCAGCATTGGTCGCCAAATCCCGATTACAGAAAATTAGCCTGAAGTTGAAGGTGTTACATGGTTTCAAACAGAATGAAATTTTTATATGCTTTTCCGAAAATGTTGGTAAGGCAAATCTTTTAGTTTATCTGTCAGTCTTTCTATCTTTTACTTTCTTAAAATAAATTTTATTATAAATGTTGGTATTCTAATCGCAATATCGCTCTAGTCAGTGTGGCAAAACTTTGGTTGTTAGTTCTTTAAGTGCATTTTAATGATGTTAATAAACTTTATATATATATGTACACACGTGAGATTTTATTTGAAATATATATATATGTTACGGTCAATATGATTAATCAGTCATTATTAATAATAACCGGTTATTATTAATAATGACCAGATTAATCAGAATGACTGTAACATATATATATATTATATATACATGCATCACACATACAATACATATTCATCATTATGATGTCAACATAAACAGGGTATGTTTGTTGCCAAATTTGGCACTATTTCATTAAGTGTCGCCAAGCTTGGCGAGAATTTGACGCTTGAGGCTATATTTCATTGAGAATTTTTAGGGTGAGTAACCTTCCTCTTTAATAAAAAGCTACGTGTTGCTGATGACTGGTTTTTCGCTAATCGTTGCCACAAATTAATCTTGGAAAATTAAACATTTGAAGTTACTGAAAAAATGAATAGCTCGAAAAATATTTGTTAGAAAATTGTTAGACAAAACTGCGTTAGAAAGGAAAAAAATTGTTTTTTCTTGATATAAATTTCGAATCTAATGATTATGCCTTTTTCAAATATTGAATTTCAAAATAGAGTACCACAAGGAAACCTTCGGGCATAAAAAGATAATGATAATGGCAATGTGTCCTGATGTGTATACTGGTTGATGTCATGAGTGCATGATTTTTATTTAATTCTCGACAAATACTAGATGCACCATTTCTTTTTAGTTGTGAATAATATAGGTTAATTCATGTTATTAAAAAATGTAGCTGTAAAACATGTAAATAAACAGAAAACGGTAAGTAATAAGTGGTAAACCGCATTAAAAAAAGCATAAAACAGTGAAATAAGTAATTTTTTTCCGTCAAGTTTTGACGGGTTCCATCCAGTCCATTAAGTGGTTAATTAAATGGCAAAACACACGATTGTTAATAAAGTTTCAATCTTTTGTCACTACACAAGACTCTTGCTATTATATATTACTGTATTGTTAGTCTTTACTCTGTTAAAAGTTTATTATAGAAAGAGAATTTTCAGAATTAAAGCATCGAAACTGCCAGTTCTCCTCATGATTATTATAATTTTATAACAAATATCCAGTTTAACGATATGTACGTTATAGAATAAATCTTTTATAATGGAGCTTCAGGTTTTTGCATAAAATTAGCTAAAATCTTAAAACCAAGTCACATTGACATATTATCTAAGACGATTAGATGAAAATAATGATAGATTTTCAAATGGAAAAATGGTCGTGCGTCTGTAGATTTTCTAATCTTACTTAATCATGTCAATGTTAGAATGAAAGGAAAAAAATTTATTAGCATCAATATGGTTTACTGTAAATCTGGATAGCTTTAAAAACGTTTAAAAAGACCCACTTCTCTTGCACTAAATCGTGTTTGCTAAAATATGCCATTTGGCAGTTGCAATTACAGAAGATTACTTAATAGGATTAAAAATCTCCTCATTAGAGAGCGTAACAATGAAAACGAGCATGAAGCATAAATGCCTAAGTAAATTAAGCGATAATTGTCAATAAAGATGAAATGCATACTAACACAAAACATAAGATATGCAGCCATGATCACAAAGAGTTGATTCTTGATTTATCTAACAGAAACTTCCAATTTGGCGAAGGATTGCACAAGTAAATTATGAAAAAAAAAGTAATATGATGAAGTGCTTAGCATACATTTTAGGAAGACTAAACCTGCGGCTAGTATTTTGATGTAAACAAGAAATAAAATATAGATTTGTAAAGCATAATAAAATTATTTAAAAATTATTTTATATTTATATGCATCCTTCAGAAAAATACATTTGAAAAATCTAGAAAAAGTAGTGATATCCCATCAAAAAAATTTCTATTAAAAAAAAGTGCCAAGTTCCTCTTAATGTTTCAGCCGCAGAAAGTACTGATATCTGATGCTTGCCCAAGTTAAAAGTCAAATGTCTGAAATCTTTCATTGAAAATGGCTTCCTGCGACTTGGCCGTTAATGCATTATTAGAGGAGTTTTCATATTCTAAAGAATGTATAATGATCTACATGTCTACTACATTTTTTTTAAACATTTAACGCATTTTGTTGCACAAAATACTGAAATATAATACACATTTTAAAAAGCATAATTTCAAAATCACAGCCGTCGAGGATGGTCCACTCTGGCTCTCCAATTATTAATTATTCATTGAAATTCGTGTTAATGACAATAGACCGTACAAAATAGTCATTAAACCATGGTAAAACTAAATGATAGTTAATCAAAACTAATGTTTGTTGAAATTCAATGGTAATTTATCACATAGCTTTTAGTTTCAATGTCTTCATACGAATTTGCTTATTTGCATTCTGATATTACTTTTAATATTCAAATAATTTATAAATGCATCATTTCTAATCATTAATTTTGAAAAGATTTATCAACGTAATTGTTTATTTCAAATGAAAGTTACATGTTTAACATCAATCAGGGTGTATTATATATTCTAATTTATTTTTCTCAGTATTAAATTCTTCTAATGTTCTTTAGAATTTATTGAAATTTGTATAAGAATGCCAGATAAATGAAGAAAAAAAAAACCTACAATGCCAAAGAACCTAGAACGTCCAAGTCGCAGGAAGCCATTTTCAATGAAAGATTTCACATGTTTGACTTCTAACTTGGGCGAGCATCAGATATCAGTACTTTTTGTGGCTGAAACATTAAGAGGAACTTGGCACTTTTTTTTAATAGAAATTTTTTGATGGGATTTTATACTTTTCAGTGGAATAATTATAAATGTGAAAAAAAAAAAAAAGTTTCATTTGTTGAAGCAATACAGTAAAAGAATTCTGAGATGATAAATCACAGAATGTGAAGAAAATGTATTGATCTTCTTTCCGAATCTTTTAAAGTAATGTAAATGTTAAGAGTATCATATTTTGTATAGAATTCAATAATTAACTCCACATGTTTCATTTGACCTTATTACAATTTATTGACAATACATCCAAAATCAATTCATTATGCAAAGTACTTTCTTTCTATATTTATACAAATAATTTCTATGTTAAAGGCAGAGTATATTGACACTTTCAAATTTAGAAGATAAAAATTTTTTTGAAAGCAAACAGCAAAATATATTTTTTAAATGGATTACATACTGATGATGTAAAAAAAGAATCATAAACTAGCACAAACAAGGGGAGGGGGTAGATAGGAACTATATTAATTTCCATTTATGTAAAAAAAATATAATTTTCCGTTGAATAATAATAGTCACATATTTACATGGATAGTTTACATACACATATAAAAAATAATTAAACATTGAAATTAAATAAGATTAAATAATTTTTACTATCTAATATAATAAAATGTATCAAATATCATTATAAAAAAAAATAATAATAATAATAATAAAAGCATATTGAATATGTATGGTGAAATGCTGAAAAATATACACGTATATATATATATGTGGGAATATTATAGAAATCAAACCTATTAATTAGTTTTTTTTTATGAATCGCCCCTCACTTTAGATACAGGCCCGATGACACATAATCAGGAGTTTAGCAGGGTAGCCAATTTAATCAGTTTATCGGCTTAATTAATAAAACCACATGGCCTTTTGAACTACTCTTCGGAGATGAGGAATTTCTAATATACTTCTACCCCACTTGCTGCGTGAAAACCATCATATGTGCAACCAGGAAATTCTACTACCGTAGCAGGCTTTCCTCTAATAAAGGATGTTATATTTAAATCACCCGAATGCTGCCACTTTCTGAAAAATGTGACATATATATATATATATATACATATAGTCTGTCTCAAAAGTTTAAGCACTCTGCAAATCTGGTTTAAAATAATTGAAGAAGAAAATATTTTATGCTAATTTACAATAAATAGTCGACATTTAATCAAAATAAAATAAAATAAGCCATTTTGGGTGGTTAAAATAAAATATATATTTATTTTTATTTAATTTTTCTTTTTTCTTGAAGAAACGCTGTCTCAAAAGTTTAAGCACTTTATGCAAATTTTTTTAGAAACACGCGATTGGCCGTGTGTAATGATGTTGTATGACATCATATTGCACGTTTATAAAAGTATAAAAGGTGGAGAAATTATTTCCTCGCATTTTAATAATGCCGAAGGGTAAAGAATTCACAAAATGTAAGATTTTGAAAGTTTTTCAATTGAAATATCAAAATCAAACTGTTTCTGAAATTGCATAAGTTTTAAATCGATCAAAGTGAGGTATATATCAAGTACTCTCTAGAAATGATAATTGTAAGCGGAAACCAAGATGTGGACGACCATGTATGACGACTGTTCAGACTGATCGGAGAATACGGAGATTGGTATCTAGACAAAATATGTCCATACGGCAAATTAAAAATGATCTCAGGGTACAGGTGTCCAAAGACACTGTACATAGACGTATTAAAGAGTGTGATTACATCATACTAAACAAAATGGCTTGCAAACCGTCTCTCAAATTACATCACAAACAGGCAAGAATGAACTGGACTAAAAAACACATGTCCTACGGGGACAAATGGCTTACTGTTTTATTCAGCGATGAAAAAAAGTGGAACTTAGATGGCCCTGATGGTTGGAACGTGTATTGGCATGATTCACGAAAGGAACTAAGGGCATTTTTCAGCAGGCAGCAAGGCGGTAAATCTGTTATGGTTCGGGGGCATTTGGATTCAATGGCCAGACCTCTCTGGCTTTTCTAAAAGGAATACAAGATTCAAAAAAGTATCAAGAGACGCTAAACCAACATTTTCTTCCATTCGGTGACATTTTGGGGGGTCCTGAACGGACTTTTCAACAAGACAATGCCTCAATCCACGTATAACATTCTACAAAACTTTGGCTTTCTCAGAAAAATGTTAAAGTTCTTGACTGGCCAGCTTTAAGGCCAGACTTAAACCCGATTGAGAATGTCTGGGGTATTTTAACCCGCCAGGTTTACGGAAATGGAAAGCAGTATGACTCTATTGAAGAAATCCAAGAGGCTATTGAGAAAGCATGGTACTCTTTGCACCAGAAACTCTACAAAAACTAATAAATTCGATGAACGCACGTTTATTTAAACTAATCCGAAATCACGGAAAAATAATTTGTAAGTAAAAGTTCTGTAAAAATTATAAATCTGGTTGTTTTTGACATTGTGCATAAACTTTTGAGACAGTTTTGTTTTTAACATTTTTTTATTATATTTTTTACTATTATGTAATTTATTTTTTTCTACTTTTGATATCATTTATTTAAATAATGTTGTGAAATCTGCAAATAAAATTTTTTTATTCATTCTAACTTTTTGTAATTCTTTGAAAATAGACATTTTATGCTTGTGCTTAAAATTTTGAGACAGACCTTACTATATTGTTATAATTATATCATAATATCCTACTTAGCATTTAATTAATGGATTACCAAAATTAATGAAAAAGGCAATAATATAAATTTATTGACTAATTAATTACAGTGAAAGAATAGTAATTGTACGAGAAAAAAATTAATTCTAAGTATAGCATTTCAACATGGACTTTCTGGCATATTTTTAAAATTATTATCCTTACATTCTTTTATGTTGAATTTATTTTTATTTAAAAGTGGGGGTAGGTAATTTGCATCCTTTGGTTTCAAGCTCTTTTCGCACAATAAATCCCCTATCTGCCAACAATGAATCTTCTTTTTCGAATGATTCTAAAAGATTTTATTTCAAGAAATTATCTCTGTCTGAAACAGTCCCTCCCTATGCATCCAACATGAATGATATTGCACCAGAAGATGCAATACCTATGAGACATTTGTTTCTATTTTTACAGCAGCTCAAAATTACTCCTAGGGCCAAAGGGATTTTGAATTCAGTGGTATCTACAATTAGAGCACTTATTCTGAAACAGATGGGCATATAATTTTGAATTTGTTGTTTACCTGACCAAATAATATTTACTATTTTGTTGTAAATTAAGTCTGTCATCATAAAAATGATACGGGAAATTGTACTTTGGCAGCCTCAATACATTAGTGCCAACATTTGTTTTACCAGAACGGTTTTTAATCTCACCAAAAAACATAAAATGTTTATTTTATAGACAGCGATTTATCATCATCATCACCAGAAAAATTTGAAAATGAAAACATATTTTCAAATGGGATTTTATTAAATCCTATTATAAGAATTTTTAAATCCTTATTTGTAACATATTCACCTGTAAAAAAATAAAATTGGAACCTTTCTTTAAGATATGTATTTTTTTCCCTCAGTTGCTGATTTTCTTATAAAAAAGGACAATATAATGCCATCTTCAGTTTGACATTCTTTATCTTCTGGTGCAGATGACACAAGAATATTGGGGAGAGGATGTTCTGAAATGTAAAAAAATGTGTCATAAATTATAAAAATTATAAATTTAACATTCGATTAAAAAAGGATGGCTATGATGTCTTACACTCATGCACAGATTTTTTTACATTTTTTTTATCGCTTATAAAAAGTAAAAAAGTCGCCAAATTTCGGAGATTTTTCCCTTTAATGGTAACCTGGCTATTGTATTCAGTTATCGGTTTGGTGCAGTCTTGGAAATTGCGCCAATCAAAAAGTCACCAAACATCGGTGCGTGAGTGTAACACATCTGTTCCAAAAGGCTTTTTTTCCCTCTGTTCTCAAATCCAAACTGGCTACTTTATGACATATTTTTTAATTCATTTTTGTTCTGAAAGGCATGTAATTGGCAGGTGTTTTTATTCAGAAACTTTGTAATCGATACACGTTTTCTATTTTTGGTAAAAGCAGAAGATATTTTAAAATATTATCAAAGTCGGCATTTTGAAGCAAATTCTGATTTTGCAGTACAAGAAAGAAAAAAAACGGGCTGTCACATGACCAGAATCATTTATAACTCGATAAGTAATCTATTTATCAAAATATGGAAAACTCATTTAGATTCCAAATCGCTCCAAAAGTCAAGTTTGCCAATTTCATGCCTTTGCATTAAAAAATGCATCAGAAATTGTCTCAGAAAGTTTCATGTTGTTGAGCAAGTCATTTGAGAACCACCTTTTACATTTTGACAAAATATCGAAACTTCAAATTTTCATGATTCCTCCTCCAATGAATTTACATTAAAACATTTTAATTTCATTTTTTAACTATTTTGCTGTTTATTAAATTCTTTTTATTGTAAAGTGAACACAAAGAATATTTTCTTGGAAGTAATTTTAATTTTTATACCTTTTAAATTAAAAAAGTTTTGAAAAAAATATTTAAAAAGTGATTATTTAATAATATAGTTCCCATTTCCTGCATATTTTACAATTTCTGATTCTACAGTCTTTTGTGTGTATGTTTGTTTTCGGATTAATTTAAATATTTTAATAAATAAACATGATTAAATTTTGTAAATAAGGACTACTCACTGATAAAAGGAGCCCTCATTCACCCGAGTCTGTAACAACCCTCATCCACAAACTGTGAACATGATAAAAGTAATAAAAGGAATGTAATTAATAGATTGTCAAATTTGTTGCACAGGTAGACTTCCATTTTACCTACAGTGCTGGGTTTTTTTAATCAAATAAAACAGTATTTCATTCAAGTACTTTTGGAAAATAAAAATTCAAAAGTGAAACATTTGTTTATATACAAACATAGGTACACGTGATAAATTATCAAATATTGCTCCCATCACCATCATTTGTATTGCATCCATTTATTTAAAAATATAAACCTTTCACTAATTTCATTTAAGATACATAACTTTCATTTAAAATACATATATTATATACATTAGATTTAAAATACACGCATTTCACTTTTTTTAAATACCCCTCGCCATGAAAAAAAAAAAAATAATAATAATACCATAAACCAAATATTTTATATCAACATCAAAGCACCGTTTCTAATTTAGACACATGAAAAGGTAAAGCTGGAATCGATGAGATTGTGCCTGGTTGTTAACCTCTCTAAAGTATCCAAACATATACTGGTTCTGATTTCATTCAGAAAAGATTTATTTTTGATGCAGACACCAAACATCCTTTACGAAAATTAATGCTGCATTAATTTTTACTTTTGAGAAGTAAAATTTGATATTTAATTTATATAGCAACCTTGATAAAACTCAAACAAAATAAAGTGTGAATTCTAGCCAAATATTATAAATAGTCAAGGAAATTAAACTGTAAAGAATGAAAAAATTTCCAATTTGCATCTATTTTAAATTTCTGCAATTAATAAAATTTATTTTTCAAAAATTAACTTTTTTTTTTTTTCATGTCTAAAATTTTAAATGTTTACTATTTCCAATTTGTAAATTCAAAATACATCAAACTTCAAAAACATAGTACTGTAAGTTTATAAATTATAGATAATTGCCAAATTACAGAATTTCCTGAGTGGGACCAGAAGAAAAGTACTATCTTTTCAGTAGGCTTCCACATCAGCATTTCTTTCTTTCACTGGGCCACGAAATTCTCTACTTTAAGCAGGTAATATTCCATTATAAACAGGTTCCATTAACACGCTGCTTACATTGTCCTGGTGAACTGCCCGTAATGCAAAGGCAATCATTTATGAAAGCTCTAAGACATCACAAGAGTTCACCGGGCCATCAGATACTATCCCCTCAAGATTGACTTTAATTTGATAAGCATCCATAATTTATAATCTTATACTATACTTTTTGAATATCATTGTATTTTGAATTCAGTACTAATAAAAATGTATAAAAAATATATTTTGTTGTAATTACTTCTTTTCAGTTTAAGTTAAAATATAATAATAATTAAGAATATAATAAATTAATTCAGAAAATAAAAAAACTTTAAAGTGCTAATTTTGTCCTTTAACATGTGCATAAAGAGCAGAAATCAGAAAACAAACACATAAATGGGGAAAAGGTACAAGGATTCTGAATAAGCAAAAGTTATTATTTAATAAACTGTGAGTGAATAATAAAAGCAATCGCTGTAATTAATCACAGTAGGACAAGCAACATAGATAAAATTTTAAAATAACATAATTTAAAGACTAAATTTAAGACTGCAGTTGATTCGATTAAAGACATTGTTTGTGAATTCGTGAGTCAAACATACACTGACCTTATAATTTGATTAGATACTGTTATTTCCAAGAAAATATGTTTTAAATTAATACTTTACATTCGAAATCTATTAATATTGAAATAATCTTATTCTAATATTTCATAATAATTCAAAACTAATATAATACAGATTGATTATCGATGCTGTATTGTAAACAACTTGTTTAAGAATTTGGGCAAAATTTAACTGTCCTAATGTTATTCAGGTTCCGCAGTTACCAGATTTTATTGAGACTGAAAAACAGCAAAAGCTAATATTTGTTTTAAACCTTGTGTTGGTGCAAGAGAGCATTTTTATTTAAAATAATATTACTTACATCTCATAAACAGAGAAACCCTAATTAGAATACATTATAAACATGTTATATTATCAGCAAACATTTTACTTCAATTTGGTTGAAATATTCTCACATTCAAACTAGTATTCATTATCATTCTTATTATAGACTAGCAAGCTATGCCCGCTGCGCCGGTCAGTTTCTACAAATGAACCTTGAAGCAAACAAAATATATCGTTTAATTTGACCTTGTATTTGAAAGCAATCTGTATATTTACCTGGAATATCCTTCCACATTACTGAAAAATGACGTGATTGCGCTATTATATTTTCTAATGTGCAGTCAAAATTTTAGCTGTTAAGGACCAACTCTTTTATTTGGTCATTTACAGTTAAGGTTTGCTAAAGAATGATAAAACTATATGCAATATACTAAAACCATCACTAAAAATTATCGAACTAACAATGCAAACTAATTAACAAAATCCATTCAGTAGAAGTTTTTATAAAGGCTAATCTTTTATAATCGGGTTCATCTGATTATAGAACTTTTCCACGTAATTCTAAAACAGAACAATATAAAATATACTAAAACCATCCTTACAAATTATCTACTTAACAATGCAAGTCTCAAAAAATACGCCCAGTAAAAACTTTCAAAAAGGCTAATCTTTCGGAATCGGGTTCTCCTGACTGTATAACCTTCATACAACTGTTTGACTAAGCAGCGTAGAACAATATGTAGTACATTAAAACCATCCCTGAAATAGCATCTGACTAACAATACAATTCTCATCAAAATCCGTCCAGTAGAACTTTTTCAGAAGGATAATCTTTCATAATCCGAATCAAATACTGAAAAAGCTAATCACACAACTGTTTGACTAAGCAGCGTAGAACAATATGTAGTACATTAAAACCATTCCTGAAATAGCATCTGACTAACAATACAATTCTCATCAAAATCCGTCCAGTAGAACTTTTTCAGAAGGCTAATCTTTCATAATCCGAATCAAATACTGAAAAAGCTAATATTTGATAAAAAAAATATCACCTGATTTTCGAATTTCCCCCTATAATTCCTTTCTTTTTTTTAAATAAAATTAATAACAGCTTTTTCTTTTATTTTTCCAGCTGTATAGCCATTTCAATTCTTTCTGCATAAAAAAAAAAAAAAAAAAGACACCTTTTGGCTTAAAATCAAATTGTTTAGTATCAAAAGTAAAATCAAAATCGCCAAAAACAAAAGATAAATCGCGAAATATTGTTTCGATAGCAATCTTGCCCCTTGAATAATTTTTTAAGCATTGCGAACATTCCCAATCATGTTTAAATTAAATATTTTCGTTTTATAATATTCTCTCATCAAAACTCTTTTTTCTTTCTTTTTCTTTTTTTTTTTAAATTAATTTAACACAGTTTTTCTTTTATTTTTGGAGATCTATAGCCTTTTCATTTCTTTCTGGAACAATAATGATCGCCAAAAAAATAGCAATGGTAACCTTTTTGGCCAAAATAACAAAACTTTCTATCATAATTCAATAACTAATCTACGTAGAACGTCGTGTTATACATATAAACCTTCCCTTGAATCACTCTATCTATTAAAAAAAACCGCATCAAAATCCGTTGCGTAGTTTTAAAGATTTAAGCGTACATAGGGATATAGGGACAGAAAAAGCGACTTTGTTTTATACTATGTAGTGATGAGTCATCATTAATCTTGATAATTTCATTCTTAAAAGAATGGGGTAAATCATTAATAGTAAATATCAATCGATCCTTGAAGAGATAATTAATTTGTCAACAAAAATAAAAATTTCCTTCTCAGGCTAATCATGATCAACTTGCCGCTCCGTTCCATGCCACGCCACGCACCAGCGAAGCAAGGGGCGGAGTTTTGAAACGCCAGAGCGCCAGGTGATTGGTCTATTTTTCTCTGTACATGAATCAATGTATGGTTTGCTTATATGCTCCCCGGGAGTGTCTAGGCTGCCGGCTGGTAGACGGCAGCCTAGACAACAGTGATAAAGCAACGGCTGGTTGAGCATGCGTGGTAAGCGCGAGTATTCCCCACCTTCCCCCTCCTTCCGCGCGCTTCATTTTCATTCATTCAACCTTTCCTCGTGTTGTGTGTGTTGTTAATGAAGGCAAATGGAGAAATAACGCCAGGTAAGTGTTTTGTATATTGTTTTCTGTTTAATTATCTTTTTTGTTAAATTCTGTTATTTGAACTGTTTTTTCTCAGTGTTATTTTGGGTTGAATTTTAGATATAATTACGTGTATTGCATGTGGATGTGGTAGGATATACTTTCTAATCAATCGCATTCGTTAGGCGTGGAGAGGTCAATGCAGAGTACGTGCCTTCAGGCAACCGAAATAAGTGGTAAAATATGTATTCAATTACTTTTATTTAAGCGAAAGTCATTGTAACTAAAAAGCTGTACCCTCCCTCCCCCCCCCCTACCTCTCAAGGAAAAAAAGTTAGGTACATGCTTAAATTAACTCATTTATTTTGAAAATGAGCTGGATGGAATTGCAATAATGAATTCAATCACAATCATAAACAGCAATTTTTTTTCTCTCAATGCTTTTATTAAAATTAATTTTTTTTAAACCTGCTTTTGAAGGGGGGGGGGGGGGGCTAGCCTCTTTCTGATTTATGTCCCTAAAAAATGTTATTGCATATATCCCATCAATCCTTTTTACTTTTATGAGTCGTCAAATTTTATGTATGTGTAACACAAAGTGATGTATGAGCAATATAAAAGGTGAGGAAAAATATGAGTGTTTGAATATATGCCATCATACTGTTTTAAACTGTAACTGCTCTTCTTTCTACATTTGGTTTGTTAATATTAAGATCATTGACCTTCATATAGACAGGTTATTACTCTTTTTATACCCGAATTTCGATAAGGTAATGTAGCAAAAAACTGGAATGGCACCTAGTGTGTAGTATGAACAGGGATCATTGGTGCACCCACGGGGGGGGGGGGGCTAAGGGGGCTAAAGCCCCCCCCCAGACCCTGAAACTTAATAATGAAGTAACTATATAACGTTTTCTATAAAATTATAAAAAGTTTTTTTTTTTTTTTTAGGTTTTTAGAAAATGTTTAAAACCTTTGTATCTCATTTCATCTTTATTCTCAAATCGTTTTCGGCATACGTTAAGCGTAAAGACTTATAGCAGTATTCTGATTCTTTCAGTCCTGTGTACACATCCATCATCCATATTTTTAGCACGGTCAGGCAGATTTAAGTCCAAACGAGGGTGGTATTTCTTCTACGTTGTACATCTGTGTAATGGACAATACGACCCATTCAAGGTGGATAAACGATTGGCACTATCCATTTTGCAAAACATTGAAGTGGGGTGCTGGAGAAATGGCAGCCCCACTCTAAAAACCTTTTATTACTCTAGTACAAATGAGGTACAAGCGAAAAGATTGTTGGTACAAACGGGTACAAACGAGGTATAAACGATTGGCCCTATCCATTTTGTAAAACAGTGAAGTGAGGGTGGGGGGGACTGGAGAAATGGCAGCCCCACACTAAGAACTTTTTATTACTCTAGTACAAATGAGGTGCAAACAAAAAGATTGTTGTTACAAACGAGGTATAAACGATTGGCCCTATCCATTTTGTAAAACATTGAAGTGGGGGGGGGGGGGGGGGTTGGGGCTGGAGAAATGGCAGCCCCACACTAAAATCTTTTTATTACTCTAGTACAAATGAGGTGCAAATGAAAAGATTGTTGGTACAAACGGGTTATAAATGATTGGCACTATCCATTTTCTAAAACATTGAAGTGGGAGGGCTGTAGAAGCGGCAGCCCTACACTAAAAATCTTTTATTACTCTAGTACAAATGAGGTACGAACAAAAAGATTGTTGGTACAAACAAGGTATAAACGATTGGCACTATCCATTTCGTAAAACATTGAGTTTGGGAGCTGCCTTTTCTCCAGCCCCCCTACTAAAAACCTTTTATTACCCTAATACAAATGAGGTACAAATGAAATGATTGTTGGTACAAACGGGGTATAAACGTTTGGCACTATCCGTTTTGTAAAACATTAAGGTGGGGGGGGGGGGACTGGCTGTTTTTCCAGCCCCCCCCCCCCCCCCACACACACACACACTAAAAACCTTTTATTACTCTAGTACAAATGAGATACAAACGAGGTATAAACGATTGGTACATATCATTATCATAATGATTGGTAATATTTTAAAAAAATGTGAGTTGTGGGGGGGGCGGGGCTGGCAAAATGCACCTCTATTTATTAGTGCTTCTGTTTATACACTTTTGTTTTTTTGTTAGCATCATTCGTGTCAAAACATTTAACTCAACGTATAAAAAAATAGCCATAGTTTTAAATTGTATATTTGGAGAATTTATATCATCAAAGCTCGAGAAAATCATCTAAGATTAGAATAATTCACCAGCACTTCATCACTAAAATGGTAAGCATACATATTAATTTCTTTCTAAGGATAATCACACTAGTATATTCGTGAGCATAAAGTTTCAAATTTATTAATAGCCAAGAGAGGGCATATCCCGCGGTCTGCTCCTCCCTCCTGTGCTAAAATACTAACTTACTCAATCATGGACACAAACAAAAATAAAAAATGCTAAGACAAAATTGCAACGAATCGGTGAAGAATTCCGTTTTATACAGGTTTTTGCTTTAGCAGGTAAACTTTCAAAGTGTTTCTTTTGCTGAGACCGTGGAATGTTTGCGATCAAGATAATATTACGTTATAGACAGGTTTCATTTACACAAGTTAAACAGTATGGGTTATTTACACAAGTTTTACGTAAACAGTTTAACAAGTGTAAATGAAACCTGTCTATAACGGAATATTATCTTAATCGCAAACATTCCATGGTCCCATCGAAAGAAACACCTTTACAATTTACCAGCTAAGACGAAAACCTGTCTAAAGCTGAATTTCTCACTGATTTATTGCAATTCCGTCAGCATTTTTCACTGTTTTTGTATCCATTGTATCCAAGCCAAAGAAGACTCCATATTATAAAATTGACTTGTTTTCCTATTCACAATAGATGTAAATTGTCATGTTAATGGTTTTTAGCTCACAGGCTATCAAAGCCTGTGAGCTAATGGCCGCCGGTTCTGTATGTACGTAACGCGATAACTCTTGATAGAACTAATCGCTTTGCTTCAAATTTTGTTTATAGCTTCATTGTGATAAGGCGCTTCCCTGATTAGTTTTCGGAGTTCATTAGTTAATTATAAGGGCTACGGGGGATGATCCCCCTGATAATATATTGTCAAGTTCTTTATATTTCGAGGGTTTATTTCAAATTCTTTGAAATAAGAGTATAATATACAATTAGTGTGAATAGCATGTGAACTCAATGCCCTCAGTTTAATTGGGCAGTTTTCTCTTTGTTTCTTAGCTTACAAGCGATCAAAACCTGAGAGCTAATGTGTCCACAGGTTCTATATGTACATAAGTATGTATGTACGTAACGCGATAACTCTTGATAGAAATATCCGATTTGCTTCAAATTTTGAATATAGGTTCATTCTGATAAGGCTCTTTCCTGATTAGTTTTGGGAGTTTATTGGTTAAGTATAAAGGGGGAGGGAACAGGGACTAATCTCTCCCCCTTAATTTATATAAATGGATTTTTCATGCAGAATTATCTGATTTGCTGCAAATTTGGTATACCTGTTTATTCTGATATTAGATTTGGAAGTTCATTGGTTAAGTATAAAGGGTGGGAATTGGGGAGATAATCCCCCCCCCCCCCTTAATTTAGCCAGATGGGAATATCATGCAGAATTATTCTTTGAAATAAGAGTATAATATACGCAATCAGTGTGAATAGCCCCGAGAGATCAATGCCATCAGTTTAACAGGGCACTTTTCTTTTCTTTTTTTAATTAAAAAAAAAGTTTTAAAAATGAATTGAATGTTCATAATGTTAATTAATTAATAGAAGAATAGTTTTCCCCCCTGTAAATACACAACGGCAAAAAACCGTTGATACTGAAAAATAAATAAGTAGATAACATTTTCTGTCATTCATATCAAAGTTCTATTTAATAGTAACAGGCTAAATATTTTATTATAAAATTATATTCCTCTGCTTTCTTCACAAAATGTTTCATTCTTATCATTTATGATAAATAATATACGTTTTAGCATATGTTCAAATTCAAGCGATATCGAATTACTGATGATAAAGCAGAGACGCACAAGAGCAGTCATCGCAATTTCATTACGTTGCTGCACTACAACGAATACCGTACTATTACATTACATAAAATATTATATTACAGAATATGTCAGCTTTATATCGTAAAATAAAGCATTTTTGTAACATTTTTCAGTAATCGTAAAGTATAAAGGAAAAAATCTGCACATATCCATAAATAATCAACAAATTTTGTATCACTGATGGATATCAGAAGTGATTATAGTAAATTTCAGCTACTGTTGCAGTGCGCAAATGCTGATGGTCACTTGATCACCGACTCGTGAGTGTCATGCAAATGCATTAGAGGTCTGCACAGGCCAGAATTTCGAGGCCAGGCCCGAATGAAATCTATCTTGACCGTTGCAAAAGTTAAAAGTTTGGCCCGGCAAGTACAAAAATCAAAGACCAACCTATCCAATCTGCTCAATTTGTATTAAAAAATATTCCGATTTTACTCAACATAAAATTAAGATTCTTTTAAAGAATATTGCATACTTATTTTTGGAGAAATTTTACAATATATTTTAACTTATTATATGTTTACCAGATAGAAAAAACAGAATAGCAACATTAATGATTACTCAGATTTTTCAGCCTTCAAATAAAGATTCAATCTAAGAATTAATGTAGTTTAGAATAAAAGAGAAAAAGAGGGTTAAAAAATCATAACTTTTAAGCTGTATAAAAAGGTAGATTTTTGAAAATATTTCTTCGTAATTTATTAAGACCCTTCTCAAATCGAATAGCGCTACTTTCTGACACATTTATGAAATCAATTTTCTTCAGGAATGCATAAAATTGACAGGTGTTCTTATTCAGAAACTATGTAATCTAATAGCATTTTCCTTTATCTGATAAATGCAAAAAATCTTTCAGAAAATACTATCAGAATTGGCGTTTTGAATTAAATTTCCGGACGCGATAACACGGTAAAGAAGAAAAACTTATCGTCACAAGAAATGAATACTTATATCTCAATAGGTTATTTATTTGTTAAAAAATGGAAAACAGTACTCGATTCCAAATTGCTTCAAAAGTCAGACCTGTCAATTTTATGCCTTTACAGTTAAAAATAAAAGTAAAAAAATGTTTCGGAGAGTTTCATGTTGTTAAACTGGGAATTTGAGAATCACTTAAGGCATATTTTCACTGAATCCGTTAACAGCAACTTATTATTTCTATTACTATTTTGACAAAACAAACTGTTTAGGCACAATTAAGTCCAGTTCCGACCCGGCTCGACTGTATATAAAAAAATATAAGCCTGATCTCGGCTCGGTCCGAGTCTGCTAAAACAATAAAACTTGGACTCAGACACGATGTAAACATCCTATGTCGATCTCTTACGCTTGACATGTTATATTACTCTATTGATGTTGCTAAACTAACGTCACTTCATGAAGCAGATTTATACTTATTCTCGCGAACGTTATCATCACATTTTACCGGCTTCGTTTAAATTTTTATATCGGGCTGGTTAAACATAAAATTAATTTTTAAATTGGTAGTGATAGTGACAGTGATGAACTGATTTTTATTTAAAGATGGAAAAAAGAGTGTTAAACGTATAGCTTTCAAATATTCTGATTCTGACGATGCTTGAAAACAACTGAAGTTTCAGCAAGTAAAAATCTACAAATCATCACGGGCCCGTACCCGGCCCCATTAAATTTTTTTGTTAGCCCGTTTATTTTGTCAGTCGGCCCGGCACGGCCTATCAAAAATCTTCTAATTATGGCGACCCAGCCTGTTTTAAAGTTTACCTTCATTTTGCCACATGCGGGATGAGCCGGGCCTGTGCAGACTTCTAAAATGCATTAGCCCCCCCCCCCCCCCCAAAGCGAAATCCTGGGTGCGCCACTGACAGGGATATAGTGAGTAGCTGCTTGGGCTGGGTTTAAAAAAAAAAAAAAACTGGGTTTTTTACAACCATAAGGGTTGTACCCAGCCCGGCAGGTAGCTGCCCTGGGCAGGTTTTTTATAAGAAAAAAGGGGTTTTTACAACCTTGAGTATGAGCAACAGTTGTGTAGTCATAAAAAAAAATCAAAGTATATGCTATAGCTTTGTTTTAGAAATAGAGGGTATATGGATTTTCGTAACAAATTCCAGAAGGTATATCAAGTTCCTTAACTAAATCCAGAAGGTATACGACATATGCCCTGGTGCACAATTGAATTAAAAAACTTATGAAGTTTGTCTGATGCAGTGTTTGTGTACCATTCTATAATAAAGCTTTGACATAACTATTATATACTTAAAGTGATTTTTTTTTCCTATTAACAGGGCAATTTTGCGAGCTTTTGTTGCAGTTCATCTTTGATCCTATGAAAAGAAGTGCTTAGACGTTTCAAAGAAAAGAAAGTTTGAATTCACCTGACAGATTCCTGTTTGAAGATTTAAAGAATAAGTTCAAAGCTTAAGTCTGCAGGTTAGCTGAACCCTGGAGCTATTTGTGAAATTTTCAGATATTAAGAGCAATAGCCTGGTGAAAATCTCTAGTGCACAGAGCTCTTTTTATTGAAAGGTGGCCGTGCACTAGGGACCCCCACCCGGATAGTTGCTCTGAAAGAATTAATGATCAAACATCAAACACACTATGTTCTAAGTGTGCAGCATCTCTCATGTGGCAAAGTGCTCCCTTTCATCTTTTATGACTTTCTTTTAGCTTAGAATATCTAAAAGTCAGAGGTCAAGAACGGGAGCCATTGACAGGTTGAAAAACACACATTTCTTTTGTTGATTACCACAAAATGATTCAAGAAGAATGGAAAGGGAAAGGATTTAATTTAATTTTGATCTCTTAAACTGCCTTTTATATTAACTTCCTCATTTAAATTCTTATTTCGTTATTATTATCTGATTGTCTAAGCTAGATTTTTTTTTTTTTCAAAGGGTTTTCCATTAGGCAAATGCTTAAATTTTATTCTTTTTTCTTTTATGTTCAGAGTACCACATGAAAACATTAACTGGGAAAACAGATAACATAATCTTATTTCTTCAGTGGTCGATAAAAGTTTTCTTTTCTTGGAGCCCGTTTTCAGAAAAATAAGTGTTATTTCTGTAAATTTTATTAATATTTGCAAAAAAAAAAAATTAAATTTTTAATGAAAGATGAAATTTATTTTTCAAATTAGAACCAAGATTTTATTAATAAGTTCTTTTGCAAAAGATTTCTTTTCTGGTGAATTTGTTTTGCGTGCAAATAACACATTTTAATACCTAACAAAATAAAAATAATTGAAAATTATGTTTTTATGGAATGTAATAATGTGAAGTAGCTTATTTTATTAAGAGGAATTTTATGAAGGGCTCTGTTATATTTATAAAAAAAATTTGAAAGTGCATGGTTTATTTAAAAAATTTTTTGAAAAGACTTGTTTTATCAAGAAAAAATTTTGTGAAGGGGCCTATTTCAGTAAATTGATTTTTGTAAAGGGGTCCTAATGAGACCCAAAATTTTGTCTTATTATCCTTGTTCTTTTATTAAAAAATTATATCAATAATACCAATTAGCGGAAATGGTAAGGCAGGAAACAATATAATACAGCAGGAATCTGTTTAGAAAATTTTTGGGTCCTTAAAAAAGGACCCTTCAGAACATTTTTCATCTTAAAACAGCACTCTTTATAAAAATCCTCATCTTAAAACAGAACATTTTACAAAATATTTCATCCCCAAACAGGATCTTTCATAAAATTTGTTGTCTTAAAAATAGACCTTTCACAAACTTTTCTGCTTCGAAACTGAATCTCTCGTAGATTAATAATAATTTAACCTAAAATAAAATAAACTCTAACCTGTCGCACAATAATTGAACCTGTCAAAGAACATATTACTTAGCTTCTTTTTATACATCAAAAAGCTCTTGTGTAAAGGATATACACAGAATGTAGCGATAATTGCAAATTCACAAATATAACAATTTCACAAAAACAGGACCCTGAGAGAAAAATCTGGATTCCTGTTATAGTATCAATTGAATTTTTTAGTACCTGCAGTTTAAAATATTTATTTTCTGTTTTCCACTATAGTCCTTTTATTGTGAGCATTAACTTTTGAACATTGCTATTTCCAAAGAGATTGTGGAGAGGGAATTTCAACACTGTAAAATTTTGAAAGACTACCACCACCTTTTTACTGAGCCAATGTATTATAGCATATACCTTTTTCTTTCCCCTTCACTCAAAAATTCTTGATTGTTTGTTTTCTTCATATTCCACATGTAAATGGAGAAATCAATAATAGTTATTATCATGGCTTTTTTTCTGAGTAGGTAATAGGTATACACATACATACATTTTATGAATGTAAAAAAAAAAAAAAAAAAATGCTAAACCAGCTTTAAAAGTATTGTTATGTTGCATGTGTAATTTGCTGATAATAAAGATATTTGCATTTACTACTCACGTACTTTTATTTAAAAGAAGTATAGTTAAAGACTTAAAAGATCTACCCCCCCCCCCCCCCCCAAAAAAAAAAAAAAAAAAAAAATAGAATTAACATTTGTTTGTGTGTGTGAATATTTTACTCTTTTACTTATTAATATTTACTTAAAAAACTACAAGACAAGCATTATTAGTGAGCAAATAGGATTGAGCTAAAATTAAATTGTACACTTCTAATGAAATTGCAATCATGCTATAATTTATTCTTTATAATTACATTCACTCAAGTTTTTCTTTTTTTTTTTCCTTTCAATTCTTACTTTATTTGAAATATTGAGGGGGACTCTCCTTGTCCTTGGGTTAATGATGACTCAGATTCAACTCTTGATAAAAAAAAAAGTTATGAAAATCTTCCTGAACAGAGAAAAAATGTTCTTATAAAAAATATATGTTAATTTCTCAAAACATTATGGAGACGAGTGTAGCTATGCTTGACCTGCCAAATACGGCGATAAAACAGGTTTAAGAAAGCGATAAAGTCTTGGGGATGCCCCCCCCCCCCCTTTGGTTCGATTTTGCCCATTAACGAACTTGACCGAGATTTTATGCCCCTTGAAGTTTTATGTATCAATTTCGAAAAGATGCGGGAGTTGGAATCGCCTACTTCGAAAAATAACTTGTTTGCAGGCGGAGCCGGCAGGGATTTTTTTTTGTTTTTAATTTTCTTTTGTTATAAGGGTTGGTCCTATAAAAAACTTGTCAATATAAAAGTTTTAGATAATATTAAGAGGATTTATAATAAATTTAAGCGGATTTGATATCTTGTGAATGGACGAAGTTATGAATTTTTTTCTAAAACACCCCCTTTTCCGCCCCTTGGGGCCATTTTTAATTATATTAAAAATCTGTCACACATACATTTTCGGCCTTTCTCCTAGAAGTAATAATAACTTTAAACGGATTCGATATGTATCATAATTAAGAAATTATGGGATTTTTTCTGTTTTTACAAAAAGCCCCCCCACCCTTGGTTCAATTTTGCCCATTAACGAACTTGACCGAGATTTTATGCCCCATGATTTTATGTATCAGTTTCGAAGAGATCTGTGCACAATTATTTCAGTTATCGTATCCATAAAAAAGTGACATAGATAGATAGATATATAAAGTTTTGAACTGGGGGTGGTTTTGGGTTCTGGGAGTCATAATCGGCGTAGATCTGCAAAAATTTTTCAAAAATTCCAACTTAGGTGAGAATGTAATAGGTAGTATTTCTTACGAAATCTACCTAAAAATGGATGGAGAAGGGAGAAATAAGGAAAAAGCAATGAGAAGGCAACTTTTTAGTAAGACGTTAGTATGACAATGACGAATGAGTTTTATACAGGGTTGCTGCAAAGGCTCTGCCTTCGAACACGCCTATCATCCAGGCAATCATCTGTGTCTTTAACCAAACTTAGGCTACTTTTAAAAGAAGGGTCTCGCATATCTACACTTACATTCATTGTAGGATTTTTTTTTCGAATTCATTCAAAATTTCTTGAATGACGTCCCCCCCCCCCCCCACCACACACACACACACACACACATCCTTTGCATTGGACATAATACAGAAACTAATAATACACTTCTCACATTTTCTATTTTTTAAAATGAAAATAATATATCTAATGAAACAGCTGTACTGCTTCTTGTCATTCAAATGTAGATTTTAAATCAAGGATGTTTATGATGATGATAGTAGCATAGCAATAAAAATATATATATAGGAGGTGTTTCAAGTAGTCATTTTCAAGTTATCGACAGATTGCGATTATCAATCGTCCAGACTAATTCTATTATCACGAAATAAACATTTTAATTATTTTAGATAGAAGATTAAAAATATAAAAAATTATACAGTGTTTCGATTATCAATCACATTATGAGATAACTAGAGTAGAAGGGACCCCTTTCATAAAATATAAAGTTTTAACAGGTTAAAAATTTTGATTGATAGTTTTCAATATTAAATAAATTGTATTATAAGCCCTTTTCTTTCCTACGTCTCTGGATGATGATTATTTTTAATCACACTTCTATCTTAAAACATCAAACTCCAATTGATATAAATTAAAGTAGGCCATAATTTTAAATAAAATATGCTTCTTAAAGACCAATGTTCTATTCATAACTGAAAACTGCTTTTTATATGATGTTATTGTTATATTGGTACTAAATTTAACAGGTACTTATATGTTTGATGAAATATTTTGCACATCAAACAGAATTTGGGATTTACTTTTTTACTTGTGGAGTTTTAACCATCATCTTTTATTTACCTGAAATCTTAAGTCAAGTATGAGAAGTACTTGATTTCACCTAGATATTAAAAGTTACTTCCTTAAGTTAATTAATTTAGTTTTCTGTGAGTAATATTAAACTCGGACCAATTTTTAGCATATAGCCTTCCAGTTTGTTCATATTTTGGTGGATATTAAAATTTTACTTAGAAAATTTGAAAAAAAAAAAAAGTTTTTTATTTCATTAAATAATAACAGTAATAATAATAATTAAAAATTTTATTTAATTTTTAATATTAACTTTTTTAAATACTAATTTTGAATATATATATTTTTTTAATTTAAAATTTTAATTTATTTATTTTAATAGTAATTTATTTTAATTAAAATTAAATTTAGCTCATCTTTACAAAAAAAAAATCGAAAACGCAGAGCAAAATAAAATTAAAATATGGTAATTTTATTAATCTCTAAGGTCCAAATAGATATATTTGTCTGTGTTTCTTTAAACAGCTAGTTAAAAAAAAAATGTATATTACAATTTTAATATATATTTTATATTTCATATTTTTAAAAATGATAATTTTTAATACTTTTTCAAATAATACTATTTAATATATTTTAAAATTTAAATTTTAAATATATTTATTTATTTTAATTTAATTTAATCCATCTTTAGAAAGAAATCGAAAGTGGAAAGCAAAATAAAATAAAAATATAATCATTGATAAATATAATCATTGATTATATAAAAATATAATCATTGATCTGAATCCAAATTAAACATATTTCTCTGTGCTTCTTTAAACCAGCCGGTTTCCAAATCTAACCACAACAAAACAACCTTATATTGCCGGCTGGCCTGGCCAGCCGGGAACCGATAGAGGGCGCTGATCCGAATAAACAAAGCAACATTGTAAACAAACTCGTAGGACGGCAGCGGAGTGGCCATTACTAGGAAACCGACCAGCCGGCAGCGTAGTCACGGCCGTATTTTTCCCTTTTAAAATCTGGCAACGAGGCAGTAAAACCCAAATCCATGGTAAAATTTTATTAAAATTTGTTACTAATAATGATTATTTAAACGACCGACGCCTTCTAATTATTGTTTTGCAACATTTTCTGTGTATTTAAATTTTTCGTGTACATCTAAAATTAAAACTCTTTATTTATGAAAAATTTAAATACATTAAAAACGTTACGATCTATGTTTGTTTTGTTTACAGTTTTTTTTAAATAAATATATTGTTTATTCGTATTTATATGCTCTTGAACAAGAATATAAAAATAGTACTGCTACTTTTGCTCATGTATTATGAAGAAATTCCACTGTGACATCCATTTAAAAACAGTTGCAATTGCTCCTATTTTTTTACCTCTGATTAGTGTCAATCCAGCATGGATTCCATTTGTGGAATTTTAGCCTTTGCTGATTAATACCATATTTTGCGAAACTATTTAAAAAGCTGATATAGTGTTTTTAGGGAAAATAAATAAAAAAGGTAAAAAAAGTACTTAGGATTAAGTAATGCAATAGCTTTAATTCCAATTAATTTGCTGTTTTTAATAATGTCATTACTGTTATTAACTTAATCAAAATATAATCTGTATCGGTGCAATTCTTTTGTACTGCAAACTTTGAGATTGTTTACTCATACATTTTTTCCTTAATTTTTAATTAACTGTCCTGTTTTTAATCAAACAATGTATTTAAAAAAAATGTGAGTGTAGTTTGTCAAAATTCTGTTCTGTAACGTTTCATATGTCTCATTCATAGTTGTGTGCTTTGTATGTTCATGGTATTGACATAAAAAATCAGGTTGACATCAGACACAATATGTATATGATTATATGTAAGCTATTTATAGTATAACTAAATGCTGAACATCCTTAATCATTTATCACCCACATCAAGGGTCGTAGCATATAGGACACATTGTATTGTTCATACCAGTATCCCTAATCAATAGTCTTGAGGATAAAGTTCTTTACCGTAAGCAATAGAAATATATCACGAACATAATTTCTTTTAAAATAGTGGTAGAAATAATAAAATTTGTCCTATACACTGCGAGGCCTGCCCACATTGATGTTGACACTTAAAGCACTACACCACATTTCCTTAATAACATTTTTCTTTTCTTTTTTTTTTTGTATAAATTTAAGAAATGTATACAAGAGAGGAAAATTTAATTTTACAGAACTTGGTCACTTACAGAACTTGGTGACTTGTTTACATAGTAACATTGAGCAAAAGTAAAAAATGTGGCCGAATAAAAAAAGTGTATTTTCTATAGTCAGCAGTTTTTAAGGCTGCATAAAAATCAACTGTCCCATGAGAAAATCCACTTGCCAATGGCAAATATCTTTATATAATTTTGCATCCCTGTATGATATAAGTGAGTAGAGTCTTTTCTACAGAATATAAAATATCAGCGTCCTCCAGTTATTGAAAAATTTATCAACTTTTTATGCATGGATATAAAGTATGCTTTTTGTTATATGTGTAATCATATTCTCTAATATAAATGCTAATATTAATGACAATTTTTGTTGTTGTCTTTTACAAAAGAAAAGAAATAGAAATAACCACATGTCAATTACAAACCCTTCTCTGCTGAATTTAGATTTGATTTCATTCTGTTTTTGAGGAAATTTTTCAATGGGTAAGCATCTGTTAACCAGAAATTTGTTATCTAATGAAATATTGCATTAAGTTTGTATTTCTTACAATGTAAGCTGAACAATATTTTTTAAATCGTGCTGCGACCAAGGCAAAAATTGTATCCTAGGAAATGTTTTCACACAAATCCATTTAATCAAATGAAGCCTCTTCATAAAACTCCACTCCCCTAACAAAAAAAGTATATCTATCTATCTATATGAAAAATTTGTTTTTATAAGCTAACTTCATATTTTTTTACATATTGTTAACTTAATACACTGATAACATTTTGTTAATTTTTTTAAAAGTAACTATATAAATATCTAGAAGAGTTTTATTCAGTGTTGACAACTGAAAAAAGAATAATTACCACGAACATATAGGAAGCTATGAGTGTTTTTTAATTTTAAAATCTTAAAAGCTGGACAGGAGACGCCATAATATTATCTTAGGTTAGTAGGTTACAGTAAAAGTAAAACTGATATTTGTAACACTAATTAAATCAGGTAGATGGCGCCAAAAGCAAATTTATTGGATATCTATACCTACAAACTTTGCTTATATTTCCTGGCTTTTGAGTTTTGACACTCTCAACTTTAAGATTGTAGACACATTATAAATTGTTTTGTATCATTCAGAAAACATGCCAAGCAAAAACAATGTGTAACTGGAGTCATATTGTTGCATAGGCAAATCAGGTATTAGCCCTGTGTCCAAAAACTACATAATAAAGATGTAATGACTAATCCAGAGTACCTAACCAACCTAGGAAAATTAGTGAATTTATCAGCAAAGGAAAAAAATCCAGCAAATTATATTGAAACCTGGAAAGTTTAATGTACTTTTGAAGTTGATCACTCATTACATGAATTTATGGGTAAAGAAACAGACAAATTTATGCTTTCAAGAAACCTTAATATATATATTGTTTATTTATTCCTTTTTCTTTTTGTATTTTGTGGTACCTGTGCTCAGCTAACAGAAAAAAACATCACAGTTATTTTATTAAATTATAATGGAGTTTTAAATATATAAAATTATGTATTATTACCAGAAAGACACCCATGTATAATTTTTAAAACTCTAGCATATTAATCTTTACAAAATTCCATTTTAAAAATACATGAACCAAGTTAATTTTTAAAAAAATAGCGTTAAAAATACTTCCCCTCCAACCAACACCTGTTGTAATATTTATTTGTAAACAAAACTATTTTATTTTTCTGCTAATATGAAGCAAAAAGTTTTAAATGTAAAATGGGTCAATTAAGCTTTATGATAAAAAACTTGCTTCTTGCTTCCAAACAGAATTTTACCTAGACAGTTTCAGGTACCCTATATGACCTTTAGTTTAAAAAAAAAAACATCCTTTTTTGTCCCTAATCTAAAAAATAACATCCCTCTTGTACAGTTAAAAACATGGCACCCTTAGTGCTTTTTCTATTTAAAAATTACTTGCTTAATAAAAAAATTAATGTCGTCTTGAATGAAATACACTGACTTTTAAATTTAAAAGGGCAATTTTAAGTATTAAAAGTTGATGTAAATGTTAAAAGTGTTTATAATAACATATTAAAAGTGCTTTAAAAAATGCTCATAAGAATATAAAATTGTCTTTTCCCACCAACAGCACCTTGCCTTTTTTTCAAACTCATGGAGAAAGTTTGTATTAAAAGTATCTATTTTTAATCATATGGAAAAGTGGAAGAAAATAAAATAGAAAAGTTCCAATGCAGCCATCTTTATTGTAATAGGAAATGTGTCCTCAAAATCCCCATTCGTCATTGGCTTGTGAATTCTCATTATCCCATTACCAGTATCCAGGATTTGATGCAGTTTTTTTTCCCTTTGGGGAAAAAAGGAAATCTTACAATTTATTTTATTGTTGTGTATTATAGAATTTTGTAAGGAAAATTATATCCAACAAGTGGCTTTTAATTCGATATTTGCGTATATTTTTCATTATGTTTTACTAATTTATTAGTTATTTCATAAATTTAAAAAAAACAATCGTGTCCTTAAATTCTTATATTTTATTTATTTATTTATTTTGATATTCCAATGGCAACATTCTCCCGTTTATTTGGCGTTACAGTTTGGCTATAGTTTTTTGTTATGAAAAGTGGTCGACGGGATAATAGAGAAGTACCAATTTTCTTATTTTTAATTTGAGAAAGAAACAATAATCATGGATTTAATTAATTTTGCAATATGCGGTGCAACCAAAACAATTCTGATTAAATCGGTACAGATATCGCAGCCGATATACAGTGGCAGATATACAGTAATAACGCACCGGGGTTAATTTTTGGCACCTAAATGTCGATTTTTGCTTTGTATGGCAACCTAGTGTTTTATAATAAAATTGAATATGTGTGTAAATAAATAAAATAAAATAGGTACTTTTATGTTAGCTGGGCGTCAGGGATAACTCTCCAAATCTTGTTTCAATTGGAATCATTTAAATTGCAACATTTTACGTGAGATTTGTTATTCATATTGATATGTTTATGTTTAAATATTTTATTATGATTATATTCTAGCTAATTTTAAGTAAGTTTTTTTAAGATTTTATATTACAATGTTAAATAATAAATTTAATATTACCTAGTTGATATTAGCTAATGTCAAAAGATTGGCAAACCACAGAGTTCAGAAAATAAATGCTATGCCTGGCAAAAGTGGGAGTTCTCGACTTTATGACGTCATAAGCAGAAGTAAATGTTTAATTGAAAATTACAGCTAATTAATTAAATTTTCGAACAAACGAATGCACGATAACAAATCTGTATCCAAATATCTTTCATTTAAAAAAAGAATGGTGTAATTTGATGCAGTAGTTTGTTCTGACGGATTGTCGAAAGAAATCGCTTAGCGTTTTAAATATATAGATTTTGCTTTTTAAAAATATCTGTTATTTATTTATTTTTGGTAAATTTAAAAATGTTTAATTTATTTAAATCAATTCTGATAAAACTCAAAGTTGGTGGATGCTCTTGAAACACAGACAATCTGTTCCTTTTGATACTTAAATACAATAATTTGTTCTAATGTTGAAAATTTGGAAATCTTATCTTTTTTTGTAGTTTTAAAAAGTGTATTTTCAACACAGAATTATAAAGAGAAAACAATTTTAGAGAATGTTATTTTGTAAAGGACCTGTAAAATAGACCCAAATTTCCTGTCAATTGATCCCTTGTATCAAATCTGCTATTTCAGTTCTGTGTTAAGATTCTCAAAAGAAAAAAAAATAGTAGCTATATTTTTGTTTACACTTCTTAATTTGTTTATAGTTTTTCAAAAGATTCTATACCAAGACACTTGTGGATATTAACAGTTCATCATGAAGATTAGTCCTATCACAACATGGTTCAGTGTGGTCTGCTTATTTCACAGATTCTATATATCTATGACTGGATGTCTATTTCATGTGTCAGACAGAGATAATGCCATTACTACTATCTTCATATATTCCAATTGATCTTCAAATGGTCAGATAATGAGAATAATTAATCATACTGAATAATTATGTTTGTTACTGGTAAATAACATTAAGATTGTGTTTTTATTGAAAAATGCTATTATCTTTTTTATACATTTACCAATAAGTATTGTCATATTGCTGTTAATTAATATATATATATATATATATATCAGCGCCGAAACTAGCCTTTTTGGCTCCCCCCCCCCCCCTCCGAAAAGAAAATTTCCAAAGCGAATTTTTTCTAAGTTTCTAAAATTTAAAGTATATAATCAGATAATCTGTAATAGTGAACTAAGTAATCAGCTTTGTCAAATACTGATTCATTAAAACCTTTAAATGGAATCGAAAGGAACCGAAAAATATTCCGCTTTATACAGGTTTTCATCTTAGGAAGTATAATTATTGATATTCTCAGGGGTGGATTTAAGGGGTCGCGATGGTCTCAATAGTGAGGGGCCCCGCATCCAAAGGGCTCCCAAAATCCTCTTTTGAGTTCAACGAGAAAAATTATTTTTTGATCAAAGGATTTTCTTAGCAATTTTTTTTTAATTAGTATTACTACATAATTTTCATGTCATTTAAATAGAATTTTTTTTATATCATTTGCTATTCCCAGAAATGTTTTAGTTATGTTTAAATGTTTTTCCTTGTCATTTTTTCTATTAGAAATTATCAGAACTGTGAACGGTTGAGGAGGGTTGGGGTGAGACTCAATCTTGGATCTGAGCTGAAAGGAATCCTGTTATTGTTAGAGACTTTTATGACGATTTAATTACACAGATTCAGAGTCTAATTAAATCAGATCTGATAAATCTAAATCTGGATCGTGACACTGGGGCCCCTGATTTAGGGTTCCCCCACACTTGGTATGCTGTTTTCATAAAGCTGATATTTAGAATGCATTTGACTTTGTTACTGATTATAATCGATAATTTGCATTTTTAGAGTAGGATAAGATTAAAAACAAAAAGAAATTGAGCTTGACTATTACAGGGGCACACGATGTATTTGCCTCGGAAATTTACATCGGGATCTAAAAAAATAATTATAGCAAAAGAATGGGGCGGTAAAACATGTAAACATGGGAAAAAGACGATTTTTTTTTTTACAAAGATAAAGGCAGAGACGATTTTACGACATGCACCCTGTGCGAGGTTCTTTTCTGTGTCTCTACAAATGCTATATTCTTAAAAAAGAAAAAAGGGGAGGAGAGGTTACTGTTTTATCTTGCATATGTTTCATCCGCTTAGTTTTTAGTGTTGTTAGCAATAGCCAACCTTGCGCCCTTTAAAGCCGGATCTGTATGTAAAAAAATAATTGTAACAAATGGTATGGCAGCATTTTTCATTTATCTGGAAATGGCCAAAGGACGAGAAAATAATTTGGGAGGATAAAGGCAGGGGCGACTGCGGTTTTATTAGTTACAGCAACTTGGGTATGGTTTTCTCCCTGCACCCCTACAAATGACATTTTTTTTTTCAAATAAAATTTTAACAAAGAGTTTTATTTTGCATATTTTTCAAATTATCCTTTCAAATATTATTTGTTTTTAGTATCCCAGGCAGTCGTCCAACCTCACCCCCTCTAATAATTCTAGATTGGATCTAGATAAAAAAGTAATTTCAGCAAAAGTAACAGGCCGGCATATTCCAATTGCCGCCAAGGGTGACCAAACGCTTAGAAAACTTTCGCAAAACGACGAATAAAAAACTTTTTGAAAGATAAAGCTGCTTTACTAGCCATGGCACCCTGTACGAGATTTTTTACTGTACCTCTACAAATGCTATACTTAAAAGAAAAAGACTTTACTGAAAATTTTACTTTGGGCATTCATCCCCCAATTTGTGTTTATTGTCCAGGGCAGTCACCCCTCGCCCATGACAAAATCGAAAAAGAAGAAAGCTCCACGCTGTGAGAAAAGGGAAAAAATGGAACAGCATTTATAGAATTATTTTATCTAATAGAAAAGTCAAAGTGAGGGAATCGTTTGCCAGTTATCCATGCTGGACAGTACAGTACCATATCCAGGCGACGTTGAACAGTGCCATATACAGACATGAGTAGGGACTGACCTTGAAAAATGTTAGTGATTCTCCTAAACCACAGGAAGAGTTTTAAATGATAGACGGAATAGACATGATACATTTGGAATGGGAGAAAGAAAATAGCCTAAGAGAACGGTTCGTTTTTATTCATTTGCTATCTTGTATTGTAGACGAATCTTTTTATCTATTTGTCTATTTTAATGCATTTGGTTCAGTTTTTCTTTTGGATTTTCCAGCTGCGAGACTTTTTATACAAATTAAATATATATGTATATACATTTCTATATCAAACAACAAACAAAACCTGCATTTGGCGCCCCTTCGCCTTCTGTTCTGCTGGTGCCCGGGGCACGTGCCCCCTCTGCCCCCCCTTAGTTTCGGCCCTGATATATATATATATATATATATATATATAATTGAACCTGTTAAAGTCATAGTGTTCATCTCGAGTTTTGAAAATTGAAGTTGAGTGCAAGTGGAGTTCTTGCCATATCAAACTATTTTTTCAGGGTTAAAAATATAAGCCATAGTAGTAAAAAAAAAAAAAATGTTGTAGATAGCATATTTGAATTTATACCACCACATAGAAAACCATTGTAATGCTTCATGCAAATCCTTTATTTTTTAACATTATTTAAGAAAATGTGACTTACACCTCTGATTTTAACAAGCTCAATTATTACAATGTTATACATCTTAACAATTTTCGTTTGCTTCAATCATTTTCTTATTGTTTTCTTCGTATTTTTGTTTTCTTTTTTCTACTTCCATTTCTGACTTTCAAGCTCCTGCATGTAATGCATTTACATGTTGTTAAATAATGCATTTTCTTTTTAAAGAAAATAATTTATAAACATTTTTAGCCGGTTTCAATCTTTTAGACAGTTCTTCTACGGGCATAACTGCCTTAGCTTCACCCAGAGCTCTCAGTCAAAAGTGCATTTTACATGCATCAGAAAATAAATAAATAAAAAACATTTTTATAGGAAAATAACTAATAAAAATACCAAAAAGAATGTAAATCAAGATTCTGTGTTATAAATAAAACTTTATTCATGAATCCTCTGACAAATTTTCTGTGAGGGCATCCAAAATTTCCTCTACTAAATAAAATATCAAAAAGCATGTAAACAATTACCTGCAAGGCAAAATAAAGTAATTCAAAATGTATTTATGGAAAAATTTAATTAAGAAATATCAGTAAAAAATGGCATCTGAAAAAATGTCCCCCACCCCTCCCTTTTCCTCTTTGTAAGTGCTGAGGAGAAAAAAAAAGTCACATGCAATTTGAAATTGATCTTTATAATGTATTTATTTTGAAATATTAAATATTAATACTTTTTTTAACAAAATATACTGTTACGATGAGAAAGTTACTGTGAAAATATTCACACATTTCTTTATTATTGTATATATACTATATATATTTTAATGTAATTAACTTTCGAACATTAAATTTTTTTTAACTCTTTTTCTGAAAATGTAACTTTCATGCAGACTTATCAAAAAAAAATTATTTTTGGAATAAAATGGCATATAAAACGAAAAGTGGTAAAATGCGTATATGTTTAGAACAGGCATGTAATTTTTGCCATTTTTATATAGATTGATAGATTGCACACATAGTAATAGGTGCTGTAATTGGTGATTTTTCCTCAAAGCTACCATAAAATAAATAAATAATATTAAAATACAGTAGAAGATCTTTATAACGCAAACCTAAAAACATGAAGTTGTGCGTTATATAGATCACATTTCACACATCATAAAATTTAGCTTGTAAAACATGGCCAAATATGTGTGAAACATACCAAAATGCATTAGAGTATCATTATATTGCATTCTTTATTACCAGGAGTTGTGCTGATTATAATTTTCTGCATAATATAGATCATTGCACACATTGTTAAATTTACTTTATAAACATTGTCCAAACATACCTGTATCAAATCATAGCAATTTTTTCAGTATTTAGCTCTGAATTAAGGAGATAAAGTTGAACTAATGTATCAAAATTTGTCCTGTAGAGAATAGCAACTATTTATAATGTCGAAATTCAGGTGTTTCTTAACTGAAAATTCATTGTTTACATCTGAGAAGTTGTGTGTTATATGGAGAATTTCGTTATAAAGATCTTCTATTGTATTACTTTTCTGTACTTTTAATTATCTCAAATAAAACTCTTAAGTTAGCTCGCTGCCGAAACTGTGTAAAAAAATAACTAAAATAATCAATTTTGTACTGTTTTGCATAAAATGTATTTAGACATGACTGGTAGTGTATATTCTGTCAAATTTATGTAAAGACCTGATGATTATAAATATTCAAAAGGAGCTTTTTACTGCTTCTATTTCCCTTTTAATTTTACAGATTTGCAGTAATTAAAATCTCTTTCCTCAGTTTATATTTTTTTCAATATCAGCATAATGAAAATGCTAAAACTTCAAAAATTACTTTTCATTTGACTTGTTATTAATTACTGTTATTATTATTTTTTTGAGTAAATATTATTCTTAGGAATAATTTATATTTCACAAATTATTATAAGATTTTGATTTTTAATACAACAAATTTGGGTACTTTTCGGTTAGCCGGGCGCCAGTGATATATATACATGTATATATACACACATACATATATATACATATATCTACATATACATATATGTACATACACATATATATATACATTTATGTATATATAAATATATATATATGTATATACATATGTATTTATATATGTATATATATCACTGGCGCCCGGCTAACCGAAAAGTACCCAAATTTGTCAATATATTATATATTCAATATAATGTACTTTACAGAAATCATCTGTAAATGTTGCAAAAAATTTCACAAATTTTACTTCATGCATACTTTTCTCTATATATCATCACATTTGTGTGTCAATTGTTGATTTGCTATCGTAAAATCTGCCGCTCACTCTTTGCGATTTTTTTGTGATTTACATGCAAAATGTGAGTAAGTGTGAATCCTAACAAGTGTCAATCCAGCATGAATATCAATTGTGGAATTTTAGTCTTTGTTGATTTATACAGTTTTTTATGAATGTAATTAAAAAGCTAATATAACATTTTGTTGGAAAAATGAAGAAAAAAAGGAACATAAGATGTACTTAGGGTTAAGCAATGTAAAAGCATTAATTATAATTAATTGCTTTTTTTAGATAATGTAAGATATACTGTTATTAACTTAATCAAAATATAATAGCTGGTAGATCCATGTGAGACTTTCACACTGCAATCTTTAAAATTGTTTACTGATATATTTTTTAGTTAATTTTTTAATTAAACTGCCTTTATTAATGAAACAATGTGTTTTAACAAAATGTGTATGTGGTTTCTTTAAAGTCATAGTGATATGAGTGCCATTGTCTTAAGAAGTCGAAACCCAAGATTTTCTGTAAACATAAGAATAAATTCCAATGCTGTAAAATATCTGTTTGCTATCTACAGTCAGTTTTGTGAAATTATCACTTATACCATCTTTCCTATGAACAGAGTGATATATCTAGATACATTCCTGAACCTAACGCCAATTTTCAAAATTATAATAGTGACTTAGAAAAAAAATTAACTAAGTTTTTACAAAGTATTTTATTTTATTTATTTCCCATCTCTTAGTTTTTAGTCTCCTTTACAGTCATCCCTTTTAAGGTTGAATCTGGATGTAAAAAAGTAATTGTACTAAAATATAAAAAGTGTGGCATCACCTAGATCAGCAACACACCTAGAAATTACAAAAGGAGGAAAAAAATTACTTTAGGAAGGAGTTACAGGCAAGGGCAACATTACTAGTCATGGCATTTCCTGGAAGATTTTTTTTCTACAACTCTACAAATGATATATTCTAGAAAAAAAATGTTGTACTTTTACTAAGTATTTTATTTTATAAATTTTCTATATCCTTAGTTTTCTTTCGTCCCTGGCAGTCGTCTGACCTTGCCCCTTCTAAGCGAGATAGTAAAAAAGTAATTGTGAAAAAAAAAAGAATGGTGCAACATTTTTCAGTTTTCGACTAGCGCAGCTAAGGAATCGTAAAAATAAAGAAATCTTCACACTGTTCAGAGAGAAAGAAAAAAAAAGAACAACCTTCATGTAATTTTTTCTTCTAATAGAAAAGTGGGGAATTGCTTAGCAATTATCCTTGTTTGACAGTGACTTGAGTGGACTGTGACCATGAAAAATGTTAGTTAACCAATCTTCCTACACAGGAAGTGATTTTTGTGATAGGAAACATAGGCATGATATGTTTGCATTAGGAGAATGGAAATAGCCTAAGAGAATGGCTACTTTTCATTTGCTGTCTTGTATAGTAGACGAATCTTTTTATCTATTTGGCAATTCTATTTATGTATTTGTCAATTTCAATGCAATTAGTTCAGTTTTTCTTTTGGATTTTCTTGCTGCAAGACATTTATACTCAAATTCTGTGTTAATGTTTTTGTATCAAATAACAAAACAGATCTCATCTGGTGCCCCTGTCTGTGTTGTGGCACATGGGACACATGCTGTCTTTGCCTGCTGCTACAAATAATAATAATGTTAACACATGCTTTACCGAGGATGCATACAGTGGCTTGATCACTCATTTAACATTCCATTTTTAATCTATAATTGCAAATTCATACCAGAAATTTTGAAAGTAGAATTTTTATTTTAAGTAATCACGAAAAATGTCTGTCATTAAATAAAACAAATGTGGCTACTAATATCTTCTGATATGAATTCAGAAATTCTGAATAAAATAAAATCCTGTTAATTTTAACCCAGTAGTGAATATGATAAAAAAAAATTATTTAATCCTTGAACAGAATTTGAGTATTCCTAAGAGATATCTTGTGCCGCCATCTATTTACAAAAATGAATACTTCAGTTTTTATTTATATTTCAGAGTGTCATACTATTAAAATAACTCTAATAACATCACTAATGTAAGTCTTTAAAATGTTTTCAAATTTTTAATCATGATTTAATGAGGGGAGGGGTTCTAACATAACTAGTAAATGTTAAAACAAAATGAAAGAATCCAATGAGTTTTGTTAACAAAAGTATCAGCAAATGTTGCAAAATAAAGATCAAATGTCAGAAATAAGCATAATGTAATGGTAAGGCAACAATAAAATAAATTAAAATAAAACATTAGATTAATTTTGACTCAATTATTCAAATTGATAAAGAAATCATATGAGTTGTAATTTTCCAACTGGATGAAAAATGTCTTAGCCAGGATTCGAACCTGGGATCTCTTGGCTGAAGCTGCCATGCTCTACGAACTGAGCTATCCCGGTCAAATCTGGAGGGAATAATTCATCCAGTTAACCTTATTGATTATAGCATCTGGTCTGATATCTGAATCAGCTCAACAGAATAAATCACAGTGTGGAGTTCCATTACCTGCAATTTATTCTGTTGAGCTGATTCAGATATCAGACCATATGCTTTAATTAATAAGCTTAACTGGATGAATTATGTCCTCCAGATTCGACCGGGATAGCTCAGTTGGTAGAGCATGGCAGCTTCAACCAAGAGATTCCAAGTTCGAATCCTGGCCTGGACATTTTTCATCTAGTTGGAAGTCTAATTACAACTCATAAAATAAAACAATCTTGATATTATTATTTGAATTACCACTTCAAGACTATTTTCGTAATTACTTTGCAAGAAATATTGATATTACAGATAGAATTATTTAATGTGTGTGTGGGGGGGGGGGGGTATGTCATCTATTGAAAAATGTTTTCAACTTTACAATTATGATATAATGAAAATAACTGATGAAAGAAATGATTAAATATGTTGTCTAAGTAAGCTTCTTCTTTTATTTAAAACAAATATGAGAGTACAAATTGGATGTTTCAAATACTTTAAGAGTAAATGATTAAATAAATAAAATAATTATATTTAAATATTCTATCATTTCAAACTATAAAGAATGCTATATGATATAAATTAAAATATATACAGAGATAAGTAAAATTTTAAAGTTGGTGGATTTTTTTTTTTTTTCTTCATTGAAACATTTTTCAAGAATATAATTTCTTTGTTTACATTCATAGATTCAATGTGGATTACAGGGTTTGCAGATTAGCAATATTCTACTATATATATATATAAAGGTGGATCAAATAAAAACAGAACAGTGGTTATAATTTTGTTTATTTTCATATGACTGTGGTAAAACTTTGTGTAAAGGTAGAAAGCAAGGCAAGGAAGGCAACCCCTACTGCAGAAATTGATTTGTCATAGGTAGTCATGCAGAAGCAAGTGATATACAGTAGCAGTCAATCAGCAGTATCGTCTCACAGGCAATCAGTTGTTGCTGTTATTCACCTGCATCTGCAGAATGGTTGTGAGTAAAAAAGAGTGACTCAGTATTATACATTATTAGTGACAGAAGGAGTTGGATTTAATGAAGTACATCTGTGAACGAAGGCAGTGTATGGAGCACACGCACTGTCATTGACTCATGTGCTAAATGGGCACAGGCCCTTCTTCAAGAGAATCTGGTGAAGTTTCGGTGGACTGGGTTGGAATACCCACCATATAACCTAGATCTTTCGCCATATGACTTTCGCATCTTAGGTCCACTGAAAATGGCGTTGAAGGGTTGCAGTTTTTACTCGGACAGAGAATTCATGGACAATGTTCTAAACTGGTTCCGATTTCAGCCAAAGGACTTATATCGACCAAGAAATTCATCACTTTGTGAAACAGTACGACAAGTGCTTGTGTAACTTTGGAGATATGTTTGAAATAAACTAAGTTATTTCATTCTGTGGCTCCTGTTCCATTTTCATTTGACCCCCCCCCCCCTAATATGATTATAGGTAAGCTATTTATTGCTAACAAAATGCTGAACATCCATAATCATTTATCAGCTACATTCAGGCTGATTCTTAAAGTGCCTGTTAAGAGTAAATGATAGTTACTTTTCCAAAAGGCATGGAATATCTCAAAAATCTTACCAGCCAAATATTTATTTCACTAACCAGCAAGAGGCAACATACAGTCAAAAACTGTTATGACAAAATTTACTTGACAGTAAATATTCATTACTACAACACATTTTCTTAGTAACATTTTTATAACTTTTTGTTTAAAATTAAGAAATACATACAAGAGATGAAAGTTTAATGTAGGACAGATCTTGGTGTTGTGGTAACATACAACATTGGGGAGAATGAAAAATGTGGACCATAAATAAAAATATATAACAATTTTTTGTGTATTTAGCACTTTTTAAGGCTGCATAAAAATTAACTTGTCCCATGATAAAATCCACTTGCCAGTGGCATTTAATATATAATTTCTTATCCCTGTAGTTTTATATACAAGCCAGTTAGTATATTTTCTACAGAATATAAAGTATCAGAGTCCTCTAGTTTTTGAAAAATTCATCGACTTTATGTATGGATATAAAGTATGCTTTTTGTTAAATGTGTGATAATATTCTATAATATACATGCTAATATTGATGAAAATTTTTGTTGTCTTTTACAGAAGAACAGAAATAGAAATAGAATTAACCACATATCAACTACAAATCTTTCTCGGCTGAATTTACATTTGATTTCATTCTGTTTTTGAGGAAATTTTTTAATAGACGAGCATTTGTTTGCCAGAAACTTGTTATCTAATGAAATATTGTATTAAGTTTGCATTTCTTACAATGTAATTTGAACAGTATTTTTTAAACCATGCTTTGACCCAGGTCAGAAATGGATCTTAGCCGACCCCTGCACAAAAATCCATTTAATAAAAGAGGTCTTGTCATAAAATTGCACTCCCCTAAACAAAATATATTGATTTTGCTTTTATAATAAAACTTGATATATATATATATTTGTGTATTGCCAGTCTAAATGACTACATATATGTTAAAAGAATTAGTTTATAATAACATAGTTCAGATACAATGTATATTTTACTTTTGCAATACTCCATTGTGTAATCATTACCTACTAAGCATTCTCTTACCATCTCAGCATTTTATGTGATGGTGCATCAAGTACCCTTTTAATAGAATGAAACAATCTATTTAAAGATTCATCATCTGTTATAGTTTTAAACCTTTTACCAGTTAAATATTGGTAAAATTTAGCAACTTTAAATGTTACAGATAAAGCATCTTTATCTATCATTGCATATCTTATTCATAAAAAACTATCTGCATTGCAATCTGTTTTGATATGATCAAAAATCATTTTTACATTAGGAGTTCCAAACATTAAACCTGCATAATTCTTAAACTACTTGATTGGATGACTTCCTGTTTAGTATTTGAAGCTAAATATATTTTAATAATTCAAATGTGATGTCAATATTAGGTGCTTGTATGAAAAATGTTAGTTCATTATCATTTCTATATGTAAACAAGCCCCAAAGCAAAATTTGAGTTTAGCATTGATTAGTAGATGTCATTTTTGATCCACTGGTGCTAGTCTCATTTTAATATGATTATTTGCGACAGAATTAAAAAGATAACTTTTACCAGAACTGTAAAAAATTTCTAAAATGTTTGTATAATGGACCTGGAAATTTGTACACTCATCTAGAAGTATCAAGTAATTTTAATATAAGATATTTGTGTCCATCCTGTCTTTTGTAATACTTCAAGTCACCGTAATGAATTGAATATTTCAAACTTATTTCCATAATTTCATAAGAAAAATCTATGACATTAGTCTTAAAAGGCATTTTTATGCTACTTGTAGATGACACATTATGAACAGCAATGCCACTCATTTAAACATTGCTGTTGTGATACTTTTTATTTAACATACTCAAAGATTAATTGATTGACTTGTTTGTATGATTTTTCTCTCCATAATATATGTAAATGAATATACAGTAGACTCCTGATTTTCTGGCACTCTATATTAACTGCATTATTATATATTCATTTAATACACACTATTAATTGACACTCCACACACATTTCATCACCCAATTTCCATGGACGTATCTAAGGATGTTAGTGACTGTATTCCAAAATTCTGGTAGAAAATACATTTTTTTGCAGTTAATTCTATACAAGGCTTAAAGCATGGTAAAATAAAACTAATAAATTATATCAGAGCATTGTAAATTGAATTGAAAAAGGCCGAATTTTGTAACAATAATCCTTTATATTAGATCGAAAATTATTTTTTTAAATGAGGAATTTCAACCAAGCATAATACCTTTTTGTTAGAATTTTACCTTTCCACTAAAATAATTTTGCCCTCCTCCTTGCTTCTAAAAATGTATTATTAGACCTTGGAATTTTTTTAATCTTAAAATTGACTTTTTATTTATTTATGACCAGGGCTTGACAAATGCAGTCACCAGGTTGCCACTGGCGACCAAGTTTTTTTATCTGTTGACCAAGTTCTTAATCTGGCTTTTTAGTACAAAAATCGACCTAAAAACTAAACACAAATGGCATTTTATCTCTCCCACCCTCCTACTGGCATGCAGCAAGCAGTGATCTTCCTCTTCTTATAACAATATTTAAAATACATTTTCAATCTCATGCATAGAAAACTATTATTTATAGTTATTTGCCATTCTTTCCTGCTCTAGCCAGCTAGCATGTCACAGGATTATTATGAAGGGCAAGAGTGGGAGGTCAATGAAACAGTAAGAAATAGTGCCAATCTAGCCTATGTGACATCTAAATATGGAAACAATGGTAAAAATTTCTTGAAGTTTTTTGTAAGTTTCAAATCAGATTTTTGTGTCTACAATTAAAATTGATTAATCTATCAAATTCATTTTAAACAATAATAATGAATATGCAATTCATTTGAATTAAAATTCAGATAATTTTGGTGGGAGGAATGTGTGAGAGAGAATTTCTAATTACGTGACCACTAGAAATTTAGTCAATATGACATTGAAAAATTGAGGGCAGTCCCTCTTTGTGGAAGTGGCTTCTTTTAAAAAGTGGACAAATAATGAAAAAGAAATGTCAAAATTATGTTTTCAAAATAATTTTCTTAAAAAAGTTGATTTTAGTAAAGAATTTTTTTTTCTTATGTTACTATACATTTATTCATTCAGATTTATATACAATAAACACTCAGTTATCCAGGAAGACAGGAGAATAGCTTATGTAAGAAAGATAAATCATTATTTGACAAATTATTTAACCTAGATCATTATTTTCTCAGGAATTTTATTACTACTTATTTTATTACATTATTTACTCAAGAATATTTTATAATTGTATGTGTTTGGATTATCATCGGCTGTGAATTAAAATAAAATATCATTCATTGCACTTCAGAAATTTATTATTTTTTTTAATCCTTAAACCCTTATAGATTTTTGGATCAAAATAAACATTCTGATTAGGTAATACAACCCCGGGGGAACAGTTTCTTTTAGCAATGCTTATTACATAATAACTCTTGAATTATTTTGCAAATGTAATTAATTTTGATATCTTTCATATTGGGATTTACTTCATAAGCACATAAAGATTTTTATTAATATTTCTTAGTATGCTTATGTATGTACATAAATAAGCTTTTTTTTATAATCAATATGTTACTTGCCTACAATTTTTATCAAAGGCAGCATCTGTTATTCATCTTAGTCACAAATTTAAATTAAATTTATCGTAAGATGTCTCATTATAGATGTTCCAAAGTTACAAAATATTAAGAAATAAACGTAAAAATTATATTCAAACAACAAAATATTTTAATTTTTATATTTAATTTTGCAGAAAACAGTTCATCAAATGCAAATTTTAAAACAATAAAATCAGAATCATTTTACTGATTTCGACAGGAAAGTCAGCAAAATTTATTTCCTGCTTCACGATTTCATCGATACCCTGAACATTAGATGTAGATTTTGTAGCACTCAACTATCCGGACATTTGAAGCATTCGGCAATCAGCATTTCGGAACATGCCAGTTAACACAGTATTTAGTGTATTTTCTTTCAGAATTATATAATTTTCATATATATCATCAGAAAAGTTAGTTTATATTATCTTTCTAAATTACATACTATTCTAAAGTAAACACACTATTCTAAACTATGTAATAATTGGAAACTATGCTTCTTATTATTTTTCTGCAATTAATTCATTAAAAAAATTTGGTAGTGCTTGAAAATAAATGACGTGGTAGATGGGCTGGGGTAAATATTATTGACTAGCGACTACAATTTTTGCATGCTACAAAATTTTATCAAATTTGTTAAGGTTATGCTTTAGATGAACTGCTTAAGATTAAAAAAAACAAAGATATATAATTGTAAAATTTTCTTTTTAAATTTGATTTATTTTTTTATAATATTTAATTTATGACATGTTATTTATTTTAATTTATAATAGTAACTAATTATTTTATTTATAGTAATTTTAACCGTAGTTGACATTTTATTTGAATTCAGTTTTGTGGAATGATTTTCATTTTTCATGAGAAATTCCTTTTATCTTAAATATGCTTTCAAGTTATTAATTAACTTAGTTCTATTTATTACAGATGTAACACGCTGTTAATGTAGATAGACATCATATCAATCAAATCACTTTTTAAAGTATGAAATATGCAGCAAGATATTTCTTTACAAGACGTTTTTGGAAATGCATCTTCTGACTTACATAAGAAAAAGTCTTTTGTTTGTGAGGTATGCAACAAGGACTTTTCGAAGAAGGAATATTTAATCAAGCATGTGTTGGTTCATATTGGTGAGAAACCTTTTGTGTGTGAGATATGTAACAAGACATTTTCGAAAAAAAGTGATTTAAATAAGCATATGTTGATTCATAGTGGTGAAAAATCTTTTGTGTGTGAGATCTGCAACAAGAAATTCTCTCATAAGGGTAGTTTAGTCAGGCATCTATTAATTCATACTGGTGAGAAACCTTTTATTTGTAAGTTATGCAACAGGAAATTTTCTGAAAAGGGTAATCTGAAAAGGCACCGGTTAATTCATACTGGTAAGAAACCTTTTGTGTGTGAGGTATGCAACAAAAAATTCTCTCATAAGCATCATTTAAGCAAGCATCTATTAATTCATACTGGTGAGAAACCATTTGTGTGTGAGTTATGCCACAAGAAATTTTCTGAAAATGGTAGTCTGAAAAGGCATCGGTTAATTCATACTGGTGAGAAACCATTTGTGTGTGAGTTATGCCACAAGAAATTTTCTGAAAATGGTAGTCTGAAAAGGCATCAGTTAATTCATACTGGTGAGAAACCGTTTGTGTGTGAGTTATGCCAAAAGAAATTTTCTGAAAACGGTAGTCTGAAAAGGCATCAGTTAATTCATGCTGGTGAGAAACCTTTTGTGTGAGATAATCAGCAAGAAATTCTGGTAAAAAGGTCAGTTAAACAATCATCTAATTATTCATACTTTGTGAGAAGCCTTTTGTGTGTGAAATATGTAACATGAAATGCTTTCGTAAGAGTCATTTAACACGACATTTGTTAAATCATAGTGGTGAGAAACCTTTTGTATGAGATATGCAACAAGAAATTTTCTGACAGGAGTACTTTGAGAAGTTATCTATTCACACTGGTGATAAACCTTTTGTGTGAGAGATATGCAACAAAAAATTATCTCAGAAAATTGATTTAAGTAGGCATCTGTTAATTCATACTGGTGAGAAACCTTTTGTTTGTGAGGTATGGAACAAGAAATTCGCTTCTATGGGTAATTTAAACATCCATCTTCGTTGTCATACTGGTAAGAAACCATTTGTGTTTGAGATATGCAGCAAGACATTCTCTCGTAAGTGTAATTTAATCACACATATGTTAATTCATACTGGTTAAAAACCTTTTGTTTGTCACATATGGAAGAAGAAATTTTCTTACAATTTTGAATTGCAAATCTTTTGTTAATTCAAACAAGTGAGAAACCTTTTTTATGTATGACATGCATTAATAAATTTTCACAGAAGGTTTGTCTAAGTTCTCATCTATGCTGCCATAAGGGTCTGCTTTTAACTGACTTTGGTACTTCTGTTTAATTAAAAATTTTATACTTCTTACTTATGTAACAATATATCATATATTTTGTATTTTTTTATGTTTTATTTATGCACATATTAAATAAATTGCTTCTCAATATATGTGGTAAATTGTGTAACTATTAAACTAATTTCCTCTAAATGTTAACTGATTTCATAAGATTCTGGTAAGATTTTAAAATCTAATAAAAATGTTTTAATTAATGATCTAATTTAATTAATAATCTAATTAAGATTTCAAGAAAATATTTTAAAATCTTGCCTTTCTTGTCAGGGTTTTTTAAAAAGAATTACCCTAATTTTTTTTGTCTCCACTAATACCTGGGTTTTTTTTTTATGTTCGTTATTTTTAAGTTGTGGCAACATTTATATTCAAGCAATTATGCTAATGTTTAAAAAACCCAAAAAATTGTATGCAATGCAGTAATAGCTACTCTGCAGAATTATTAGAATGAGCGAAGCGAATCCCCTGCTAGGCTACACAAATTACATTTACCCGTACACTTTAGAAAAAAATTATTCAGTATTTTGACTTGAAATTAAACATAAAAGAAATAATGATCTGTAGATTTGTACAATATTATTTTTTTTGCAGAATAACATTAACAATTTTATTATTTTAATTAATTTATTTTACATGTTTTTCCATTATAGACACATTTTTCTAATAAAAAATGAAACACATATTTTCAGAAGAAAAATAAATCATGGAGTTAGTAATTATAGATAGAATCATGATTAATTAATAAATCAGCCAAAATATCTCAAAAACTGGTCTTTTAATTTATTTAAGGAAATAAATATTTTTGGACTTGATAGAAATAAAATATGATCTGTACATTCAGACAATATTATTTTCTTATCGAATGATTTTAAAAAAAACATTTTTTATTATTTTGTTGAATATATTTTTCCATTATAAAGATTCATTTTTGTAAACGATAATGAAACCTGCGTATTTCTTGCAGTAAATAAAAATCATTGAGTCATTAAAAATGAATAAAGTCATGAATGAGTAACTATGTGAAATATTATTGTTGCATCAAAATTTCTTTTTTTTTTTTTAATAATTCAAATAAGGAAAAGAACCTATATATCTGCATTTTTTGAAGACGAAATATTTTAAATATAGAAAATAACTGTAGAATTTATAATTCAAACCGTAAAAGAACATTAAACTTTCTTATATTAAAAATGTATATCATTTGAGAGGAAAATATACATTTTAATAGCATACTTCATTAAGATTGGTTGGAAATGGCACATATTTTGGTGCTCATTCTTTCTAATCGTATAATAGTTTCACGATTTCTTTTATGAAATTTTTAAACTGCAATTTTTTTTATAAACATTATAGCATATTTTTAATGAATTTAAATTTATAAAAATTCAATTATTTCCATTCAATCATAAAAGTATTTTTCAGTGTTAAGAATTCAAATACACAATTTATTCTTATTATGTGAAATCATTTACGCCGACGATATTTCCTCATTTTAAAAGAATTATATTATGATTTTTTTGTAAAGTAGCAACAAAAGAATTGTAAACAAATAAAATTAATTGTTAAATTCATTATATAGAGAGTTATTCGAATTCGAAGGTTGAAAATTGAACCAAATGAACTATTAAGAAGTAATTACTATTAGTATTATTTTTAATATGTTTGCCATTTAAAAACAATTTATGGAAAATATTAGTTCTGATATAAAAAATGCTGAGAAAGCGTACACTTACTGGTCGAAAAGAACGCAAACATGATTTAGCTTTAAGGCAGGAGGCTAGATATCAGCGTAAAAAAACGACGACTCTCTTCGAATATATTATTCTAAGTTTGCTATCAAAGATCATTTGATGTGAATTACAAAGGTTGGAAACATACCTATTTCAAACCATTTGAGAAAATACCAGAGGCTATGGAAAAATATAAAAACATCTTTAAAGAGCCTTTAGTTGAAAATTTTGCTTCGAAAACATTTTTATTCATACCAGTCTTATATCATAAATAAAAAATTCAGAGGAAATTGTTAGCTATTTGCAGGCTGAATTTACATTTCTAAAAGTAAAATGTGCCAAAACATAAAATAACGTTTTTGCTTAATAAAGATGCAAAAATAATGTAAAAAAATATTGTTACAATCAAATATCAAATATTTATCTTATGAAATAATGCTTTTCGAATCCAAACAAAGCAAAGCTAGTATTAGATTAGTGTAATGAGATACTTATGCATTCATCTTAACCTTTCCTCCATTGTCAATGGGTAAAAGGTTAAGAAAGATAATGTACAACGACAAGCTCACTTTTTTAAAGAAGAATTAGGTAACCTTGTGCCCAATATAATTTAGAAAAAAGTAGAATTCTTTAGAAATTTTTATACTTTTGATGTAATTTTATAAACTTTGTTGCATAATTAATGTTTACTAAAGAAATCTTTTTTGATCTCAAAGACATTTCGATATGTGTGTTCATTGTTAATGGCAACTGCCTTGAATAATATTTCATATTATATATTGTATATTGTTATTAATAATATGTACAATTGGGTTTGATTCTATTGTGTATCAGTAGAACCTTTCTCCTAGGGTCAAGTTTCCCCTGGATTTTAAGTTCAGGATAAATACCTGTTATCCTTTCACACTTTTTACCAATGGATAAGTGGCATTTAAAACAGGAGGTAATTTTTGTTTTTTAATCTTTGTATTAAAGCAGTGGTTCCCGATATTTTTGGCTCATGATGCACTTTTCAGATTGATTTTTTATGACTGAGTCTCTTAAGCCAACCATAAACTGTACCCTATATCGCAAATTACATACACAGCGATTTTCGAAACCTTAAAACTACCCGTTTTAATACTTTCATTATTTTTAAAACAAGAGAAAATAATACTTTAATACGTGTAAAGCATTCTACAAAAACCATTTTTTGACAACATTTTTCCACACAGCTTGGAAAAATACATCTACAAAAAAAAACATTTTTCTCACACAGCTTAGAAAGATACGTAGGAATTCAATTGGATTCACGACAATCTCCCACCTTGAGTTTTCAACAGGAAAACTCAACAATAGGCACAACAAAATTCAAAATAACACAAAATATGTGTAACATTATACTTACATTACATGGCCAAAGCATAGATATTCTTAATACTAATTTTCAAAGACAAATTATACAATTTCCTGCAAAAATTCAAACAAAAATTAAACATATTATTACAAATTCAAATTAACACTAGGAAATGAGATATACTAAAAATAAGGAAAAAAAGTTCTAAAGTTCAGTGTTCAAAAAATAGTCTAATGACTGATAACGTTTTGGAACAGTCACTGTTCTGTCACTTCTTGTTCGTGATATTGGTTCTAAAGAGTGTTCTTTTGGAATCTCTAGATTGTACAGTTTTTGAATTGGTCTTAAAAGTTCACCATTTTCAGTTTTTACCCGAGCAACTCTCAGATGACCATCTTTTCCAGAAATTAGTTCTTGCATACGAGCTAAAGTCCAATACGTACGTTTCTTATCAGACTCTATGAGAACGACATCACCAACGGTCAGTTGCTTGACATTCTTTTGCAGGGAATTTTGTTGGTGTAACTGCCCTAAATACTCAATACGGAATCGTCTTCTAAGATGTTCTCGAACTTTTTGTCTATACTTTGCTCTTCTGTTTAATTCTTGTGCGTCAATTGCATCAAAATCTATCACATCTGAAGATCTTATTTCTTGAAGAAACATTGATGGGGTTAAAGGTGCTAGATCATCCACATCTTCTGAGACATACGTAAGTGGTCTAGCATTTACAACTTGTTCGCAGTCACAAAGAATTGTGATAAGCTCTTCATAGGATAATAAGGCTCTACCTAGTACTTTCCTCAAGATGCGTTTCACCATTTGTATCAACCGCTCCCACCAACCACCCCACCAGGCAGCAGTAGGCGGATTGAATTTCCAACGAATCTTTTGTACAGCTGCTGCAGATGAGATCTGTTCCCAATCGATGTCTGAAAAAGCTCTATCTGCACCGACAAAATTTTTACCATTATCAGAATAAACGGTCGTCGGTCTTTCTCTTCTCGCTATAAAGCGCCTAAAAGATTGGAGGAAGGTATCTGCTGCTAATGAAACGTGACTAATTCTAAATGAATGACCCTGTACACTGCACAAATGTACAACACAATCCATACCTTTTTTCCATTTTTCAAATATAAGGGCCCAGCTAAATCTACTCCAGTTATCATGAGAGACGGCAGTATCTCGAGTGACGCAGCAAAAACCGAAAACCGAAATTTCCGTCACTCTCATATATACAGCTAGCAGCTCATCAAAGGAAAATCGAAACGCTAACATTTAATATCTCAGTAAATATGAGGCATACCGTTTAGATTTTTTCACATTAGTCTTATATCTATGGCCTAACTGTATCCTAAAATTTATATATTTCTACATGCAGTAGATTTTGAGATCTGGAAACCAATTTTTAAGTGAAAATGGGAGATGTAATGGTGTAATGGGCACATACCTGTTATCTCCAAAACGGCTCAAAGGATTTTTTAAAAATTAATATATTATATTAATCGGTTTTAGATGAAGTGAAAAAGATTTTGCGCTAACGTAGGAAAACTCTTGTTTTTTATATAATCCAGTTTTAAAATCGGACTGTTTTCTTATGCTTTTCATCATAGACTAACATTACAGATTTTCGGCCTTTTCACTCCTTTTTATTACTACGCAATAACGATGCTCATCGCTATTGGGACTTAAAACGGCCTATAGAGGCGCTGATTGCAGCCGTCGGTACAGGAGAATTGGCCCTTTAACTAATGCTAAAGTGCCATTGAAACCATTATTTACTGTAAACGCGTTTAAAAGTGTTAGACATTCAAATTTGGATAATTTTTACTTTGACTTATAAACGCAGAACACAAATAGCACATGAAATCTGAAATTGTGCATAAAAATAATCATTATGAACAAATTAATAATGCATGTAACGCAATGGGATTGCAAGGGATTTTCCTGAAGGGAGAAGTTATATCCTTTTTCCACCAGATGGCGTAATCGAGCGCTTGAATTCCCAATCATGGTTAGAGTTAAACGTTAAAGCATCTCCATATCGCTGAAGAACTATTAAGATTTTTTTTTCAAATACTAAATCAGTTTTTAATGCAATTTTTAATATGTAATATATATGTATTAAATTAAATTATTGCTTGTATATTTTTCTTTTTTGTTATAATAAAGAATTCTGCATTTCAAAATCTTTATTAAGTCGAAAAATATTTAGATTCCTTGATTAAAATATTGAAATATTTTATGATTATATATATGCAATTTAATTGATATTTATATATTTAATTTGTCATTTTTTAAAGGAAAAAAAGATTCAGATTTTTTTTTAATCTGTTAATTTGAAACAGATTCTAATCAACGAATCAATCATCAGTTTGTTTACCCGATCTTTTTCCATGCGATGTGCTGCTATGAAGTATGAAGATTTCTTGACGCGTTGAAAATCAAATTTCACAAATACTTCTAATTTAATTAACAAATACTTCTTGAATACATTTTTAATTCCATGTTGTTTATGTACGATAAAATACACTAAATTTGTAAGCTTCTGTCTCTGTTTAATAATATATTTCAAGATTAAGTATCAAAACATTCGATAGAATGCATAGCTTTGACCCTTCATAAAGAAGAATGAAGAATACAGTACCTTTTTTTTCCGATTTCATTTCTGAAATTTGCATTTTAAGAACAGATGATAAAGAAAAATGTATTTCTCTTCTAATATTTATTTTCATAAGTCAGAGAAATTCAGGCTTAGATGCTTTACACTCACGCTAAAAAAAAAAAAAAAATCGGTTAAAAAAAAGAAAAAAGTCGCCAAATTTAGGGGATTTTTTTCTTTAATGGCAACCTAGCCATTGTATTAAGTTATTCGTTTGGCGCAGTCTTGGAAATCGCGCCAAACAAACAGTCGCCAATCTTTTGTTTACATTTTAGCGTGATAGTAACACATCTGTTCCGAAATTCAAAGTTCTGCCAATGTTTCTTTTGTTTGTTTTTTCTAGTGAAAGCTGATTTTCAAATATTAAATAGATTTTACATAATAAATCACGAAATCAGTCGTCAATTCTCAGGGCAGTGGTGGACGCGGTATTGGAAACCAAAAAATCATGACAGAGGGTAATATCTTTGAGCAAATCTTGTAGCAAAGTATTCAGTAGTATCTTGCCCCAAATTTAAGAAATGGAATTTAAAAAAAAAAAAGGTACTGTATTCTTCATTCTTGTTTATGTAGTTATGTAGGATCAATTTTAATTCTTGAAATATACTATTAAACAGAGACGCTTGCAAACGTTATTTTTTTTTTTTATCATACTTAAACAAAATTAAAAATATATTCAAGAAGTATTTGTTAATTATGTTAGAAGTATTTGTGAACACGATAAGAAATCTTCACAGTGCATGAAAAAATAGAAAACGTTGTAGGGGATTTTTTCCCCTTCAGTTACTATGACACTAAAATTAAAAAAATATATATATTTTTTTTTTTTTGGAAGGGGGGGGGGTGGCCTTCATGAGTGCAAAACGCTTATAGTATATGTATTAGGGTACTTCTCCATTATCCCCTCAACCACTTTCTAATTAAAAAACTTGCCAAACTACAGGATTTAACAAGTTCACTTACGTCAGATGTGTTACGCAGGTTGTTTTTTTGTCAAGAAATAATTTTTAATTCATTTATCTGAATTTTTTTTTAATATATTACTGATTTATTAGTTGTTTTGTTTATTAAAATAAAAATGTCATTAAATAGCAACATCATGGTGTAGAAAAAAAGCATTCAAATAATGTGATGCATCGTTAAGTACAAGAGATCAGTTTCAACTAACATCACAAAAATTTATCCACAAACTAAGACGGCTAATTAAGAAAAATAGGTTAAATCCTAGAACAAGTGAGACGCTTGGCGGCGTCGAATTTAGTGAAGCGATAAATGAGTTTTCTTGCTACCGGTTTGTCTCCTACGTTTTTTCCACGCCTTCTGTGTTCTGTTCTAGCATGAGCAGAATGCATGGTTCTGGAATTAGAGCAGGTTTTTGAGGGAATTAGACTGGATTGGTTGGTTGACAGATTAGAATATTCTAGAATAGGGTTCTATTGTCTGTAGGTTTGGTTTGTTGTGTGTCATATTTGTTGAATTATGGCTGTAAAATGTGTTTTATGGCGTTTAATGGTTTGCTGTAGTCATAAAGGATAATTCCTGTGAAATATTAAAAAAAATGAGAAATAAAGGTAAGTGCATTTTTGTTAATTTTATGTACTTTAGAGATTGCTGTAAACCAATATTTGTGCAAACATTATTGACCGCAGCTTGAATGGATTTCATGCATTCTAGAGAGTGCTGAACAGTGTGTTTTGTGCATCCAGGATTTTTTTTCTCAGTTAATGTACGCGAAGCGTACATATATATAAGTGATTAACCAAAGTTTGGATGAATTTCATGCATTCTAGAGATTATCCTATGTTTTATCGTGCATATCCTATGTTTAAAATCATACAAATTTACTAGGCATGTTACATAAAGCTGCAGTATTAAGTAACATTTTTATTTTTACACAGAGAACAAACAAACAAACTAAAATATGTGCAGATGGTAGATCCTTAGGAACAGCTGTCGCAGATATACCGGGGTTGGCATGAATTTTGCTTCACACCATTTTGGCGAGAAAACACTGCTTTTGGATATCTGTTTGGCCTAGCTTGCTAAAACAGCATGCTAGATTTCTTTTACTATCTTTTTTGAAAAAAAAATCAGATATAAATTTTTATTTTTAAGTCCTCATTTATTTCTTTAATTTGTTATTATTTTAAGTTTTCTTATTTAAACTACTGTGATTCAATGTAAGAGTTACTTGCTTTTAAAAATTTAATTTAGTCTCAGAATTTTCAGTTTATATTTTTTTTCCTTTTAATTTAACATGATTTTTTGTATTTGATTCAATTGTTAAATAATCATTTCAGTCTCATTTACTAAATACCCAAAAAATGCTTTTGGTTAATCACTAACCAAAATAATAGTTTTAAGAACCTAGAAATATGCACAGTATTCAGCAGAAAAATTTTACACTATGAAGCTGGAAGGTTCTGTCACAAAACAGGGAATGCTATAGACCATCTAAGCATCTTAATCAAACGAAAATTTTGAAATGGAGAACCTACAAGTCAAAATAAATAAGAAACAATAAATAAATAAATAAAATACCTAATATTAAATCTAATCCTTGACTCTTGGATTCGCTATATTCAATGCGTATGAATACATACACAATAATATAGACGCACGCCGTGCGCGGAAAATTTTCTGCAAAATTCAGAACTGTGCAGAAAATTTTTTTAGAAAAAAAAATAAAAATATACATACATACATATATATATATATATATATATATATATATATATATATTTAATTGCCAAAAAATTAAAAATATTCTCTAATTTTATGTACGATTTATTTACTGTTTGCGCACAATTCAAAATTTAAAGATTCAAAACATTTAGACCGGGAGACGGCAGCACAGACAATCACCTCATCGAGTTCACGGCTGAAATTCCAGAATTAGTTAAAACTCGATTCACATATTAAAATGCAATCGGTCTGCCAAGTCATGTCTTGGTGGCAAACACCTTAAAATCCGATTTTAGCGGTTGACTCGTAGGTTTACCATTGTGTTTTCCTGCACCCAAAGGTATGAAAACATAGAAGACTAGGAGCAGGAACACACAGTGGTAAACCTACGAGCCAACCGCTAAAATCGGGTTTTCCACCAAGTTATGACTTGGCAGACCGATTGCATTTTAATATGCGAATCAAGTTTTAACTAATTCTGGAATTTCAGCCGTGAACCGCGACCTACGTTATACAGGGCCGGTTCATGACGTTTAGAACGTCACATGGAGTGGATCATTTTTACACAGTGATTGGTGCTAAGTGGCGCGCCCTTCCTTTTGCACCAATCACCGTGTAAAAATGATCCACTACATGTGACGTTTTAAACGTCATGCATCGGCCATGTATAACGAAGGTCGCGCGTGAACTCGATAAGGTGATTGTCTGTGCGGCCGCCTTCTGCTCTAACTGTTGTGACATTACAGGCGCTTGCGAAGAGGTCAAAATATTAAGGATTGGGTTGTTTCTAAATGCATTGACAAAATATTTGATAAGAATTCAGCTCTTCCTATCATGGATTTTTAGCTTTATTATTATTTTTAACCAAAATAATTATTCTTTAATATTAATTAATTTTAAATGGTAATTATTTTAAACTACTGTTTTTAATTTATATCGTCAAAATAATATAACATGTGATTTTATTAAACATTAAATTAATTTGCATCTATTAATTAATTTTGTCGTTGTCAAATGCAATAATGCATTCATGCAGTTGACAGGTAACGACTGCCAATTTTGAACAGTACAAATAGTATAACAATGAATCGACACATACATGTGTTAGTAATCGCTGCTTTAATGAATTTCATTTATTTTATACATCGCTATATGAAAAACTTTCTGTATCCAGTTATGTTTTTTTGTTGTTGTTTTCAAGAGAATGAAATGTGCATACATATTGTTGTGGGCTCGGGGTTCGAAAGGATTGTTGCCAATATATAAGAACAATCAACAGGTTTTATTTACTATAAACAGTGCAATACGAACACCAATATCTTCTGAAAATTACAAGATATTCAGTAATCTTCAAATCCAATAAAAGCACAGCAAAATTTCACACAGAAACAATGCGTTCAATACGACGTATCAACGACAAAATCGATCCGAGAAACACAGTTCTCAATGCAAAGCCTCTCGTATGAATTCAATCGCAGTTGACAGACAACTAACTGAACTGGACTGGTGGAGGTCCCTTATATAGGCTTTAAAGATAACTGTAGAATTTTCCAGAGCCTTCAGATGCTAGAAATTACCAGAAAGTGCTTTAACTTTCGATAGAGAACCTAAGCGAGAAAGGATCCCAATGTACAGGTATAAAGGGGGGGTGGTTGCACAAAAAGTCGCCAAATCCGTCGCCAACTTGGCGATAAACCCATTCCTTGGCGATTTTCCAATAGAACTCATTATAAAAACCGATGCTGTAAGGTTGTTTTCCTTGCAAACCACCTGAGGCCTTTAGCATTGAGTTACATGATGCTCAATAGGAAATACATTAATAATACTGCAATTTTCACAATAATAAAATGAAATAAATTAAAAAGAATGAAATATTTACAAAATTCATAACATTGCCCCCCTCTCAAGGACTGCACGTCTCGGGCAGTTCAACCTTTGATCGGAAAGCAAACCCGTTACCAACAAATGCTATACTTTTCAAAACACATTCATAATGCTGAATTATGGAAAATATACACTTATTTAAAAATTAAATTAAATTAAAGCATAGACATTATTACATACAAGTATTTAAATAATAATAACAATAATAATGATAATGCTAAGCAAAATAAATAATTACATTAATTTATATACAAGACCATGGTCATACTAATTTACATTATTTACATTACATTATTTACAATCAATGAACTAAGTACTATGGCCATAGTATGGAGCCAGCCTGTCGTAATGAACGACTCTAAGCTTCGAACTTGGTGACTTTCGGATCCGAATTACGACATCGTTCAGTCTGTTTAGGACTGTATAAGGACCGTCCCAGTGCGATTGCAGTTTGGGAGAAAGTCCTTTACGTCGAGTCGGATTATAAAACCAAACCTTGTCACCTTCTTTGAATTGATGTCCCGTGGCTTTCGTGTCGTACCTGGTCTTCATCTTCTCCGTCTGTATATTGATCCGCTCTCGAGCCAAGTTGTGGACGTCTTCAAATCGTGCCTGGAGATTCTGCACATATCCCTCTGGCGATGAAGGCGCATCTGGAGGGCGACCAAAAAGCAGATCACAAGGTAAACGAAGATCACGACCGAAAAGCATCTGAGACGGGGAATAGTCGGTTGTTTCATGGACGGCGCTGCGATAGGCGAGAAGAAACAAGGGAAGTTTTTGGTCCCAGTCTTGTTGGTTTCTTGATACTAGAAGTGAGAGATTGTTGAGGATGGTACGATTAAATCTCTCAACCATGCCATCCGACTGCGGATGTAAAGGCGTCGTCCTAGTTTTGTCCATTCCGAGAAGTTGACAGAGACCCTCAATCACAGCAGAGATGAAATTTCTCCCCTGGTCAGAATGCATTTGAAGGGGGACTCCATACCTTGATATCCACTGGTGTACCAAGGCATCCGCAACCGTAGAAGCTTCTTGATCACGGATGGCATAGACTTCAGGCCATTTCGTGAAATAGTCCATGACAACAAGGAGGTATTTGTTGCCATCAGCACTTCTTGGCAGAGGACCTAGGATGTCAAGGGCGATGCGTTCGAAAGGTGCTCCTACATTGTAGAGAAGAAGTCTTCCTCGGCTACGTTTCTTTGGTCCTTTCCGAGCTGCACATGCATCGCAAGATTTGCACCATTGTTCGACGTCAGCTCTCGTTTTTCCCCAGAAGAAGCGCTCTCGGACTCTGTGTAATGTTTTCATGACTCCAAAATGGCCTCCGGTGGGACTGCCATGTAATTCTTCGAGGACCTCTGGGATTCGAGATCGAGGAAGTACCAACTGCCACCGAGATGTCTTCCCATCTTCCGATTCGAATTTTCGGTACAGGACACCATTCCTGACGTGGAGGGAGTTCCAAAGAGCCCAATATTGCTTCGTCGCAGGACTATAAGTCGAGATGTCTTTCCAACTGGGCTTCGTGCTAGAAGATTCTAATAACTCCAAGATTGGTTTGATGTCAGAGTCTGCCATTTGATCTTCTCGAATCTTCTCATCACTCCAGGGATCTGGTGGCGTTGATAGTGAAGTCTTCGTCTGGCGTATGACATGTTCGGGATTATACTTGCTCTCCGCTCTGGAACAATAGCGACAAATTTCGGGACACGGTCTTCTTGATAGGGCATCGGCGTTTCCATGCGATGAACCTTTACGATGCCTGATGTCAAAGTCGTATTCCTGGAGCCGTTGTATCCATCTGGCTACTTGGCCCTCTGGGTTCTTAAAATTCATCAGCCATGTTAGGGATGCGTGGTCAGTACGAAGGAGAAATTTCCTGCCATAGAGATAGTGATGGAAGTGTTCTATGGCTTTCACTATAGCTAATAACTCCTTACGAGTGACGCAATAATTCCGCTCTGGTTTCGATAAACATTTGCTCCAGTATGCTACGACTCGTTCTTGGCCATCTATTTCTTGGGAAAGTACAGCGCCGACACTTTCCTGACTGGCATCCGTGTCCACAATGAATTGTTTGTCGGGGTCTGGATAGGTAAGGACTGGAGAGGATGTGAGAGCTTCTTTCAGCCGCTGGAATGAATTGTCGCATTCTTGTGTCCATAGAAACTTCTGTTTGCTTTCAGTGAGCCTATGCAAGGGTCTTGCGATGTTGGAGAACCCCTGTACAAACTTTCTGTAATAAGTGCATAGTCCCAGAAAGCTTCGCAAGTGATGGACATTTTCCGGACGTTTCCAGTGCTTTACTGCAGACACTTTTTCAGGATCTGTTCGAACACCTTCAGCTGAGATGATGTGTCCTAAATAGTTTACTTCTCGTTGGAAGAACTTGCATTTCAAAGGGTTCAGCTTTAAATTCGCCGCTCTTAGTTTCGTTAACACTTTTCGAATATTCTCTAGATATTCTTCAAACGTGCGGCCACCAATGATGACGTCATCTAGGTAGATGAGACAAGCTTCAAAAGTCAGACCTTTTAGCACTGTCTCCATGAGGCGCTCGAACGTTGCTGGAGCATTGCAGAGCCCGAACGGCATAACTTTAAATTGCCAAAGTCCTTGTCCAGTAGTAAATGCGGTCTTCTCTTTGTCATCAGGATGGTTCTCTACTTGCCAATATCCACTCTTCAAATCCAGTGTGGAAAACCATTTATGTCCTGAAAGAGTATCTAGCGTGTCGTCTATTCTTGGTAGAGGATAGCTGTCGTTCTTCGTGATATCGTTAAGTTTACGATAATCCACACAAAATCTTGTGGAGCCATCTTTCTTTCGGACCAACACGATGGGAGAGGCCCACGGACTTGATGACGGTTCGATGATGTCACTATCCTGCATCTCTTGTACGAGCTTAGCAACCTCTTCCTGTTTTGCGAACGGCAAGCGTCTTGGGTGCTGTTTAATCGGTGGATGGTCGGCAGTGTCAATTGTATGACGTGTCAGAGAAGTGCGACCTATATCATTCTCGTTTTGTGAAAACACATCCTTAAATTCCTGGAACAGTCTTTCTGCGGCATGTCTCTGTTCAGGAGATAAATTTTCATTTCGTCCAATTACAGGTGTTAAATTTGTAGGCGGCTCCGACAACGTCAAGCTTGGGTCTTTGCAAACACAGGTGACTGGAGCACAGGTAGCAAGCACTTCACCCTTCTGGATAATTCTAGACTTTTCACTTACATTCGCCATCCTCACGGGTATCACATCTCTCGGCAGATCTACCAGCGCTGATGCTATTAGCACTCCTTTTGGGCTCTTCTCAGGATATCCAACCAAGCCACATTGAAAACTACTTTCGTTCTCAATTAATCCAGGTATCATCATTTCGGTCCGAGGAGGTATGATAACATCTGCCTTGGCTGTGATCCGTTGAATAGACCCGGACTCATTTCCAAGTTTGAAAATAGTGACATCTTCTTGAGCAGAGCGTAACTCATTCTTCTTAAAATCCAGTGTAAATCCATGCTCTTTTAAAAAGTCCAGTCCGAGTATGAAAGGGTCTGAAATATCGGCCACATAGACTGTATGATGGTAAGCGGCGTTCCCAAACTTTATTTTCAGTGTCATTCTTCCATGTATATCGATCTTATCTCCGGTCACAGTCTGAAGAATAACACGCGGCGGGGTCCAGAACAGTTTTTCTTTCAGCCGCTGAGCTAGATCTTTCCGAATGATGGTCACATTGGCTCCTGTATCGATGATCATATTACAGGGCAAATCATTCACACTTCCGACTAGAAAAACTCCGTTCTCGCCGCAACTTCTTGCAGAAATTTCACATACTTGAAAATGAGGCTTCTTAAAATCTGGAAACCTCCGCCCCGCAAGATGGTCAATAATCAGTTTTCTTGCTCCTCCGTTAGCGGGTGAGCTATTACCTTCGGTGCTGGGTCGTCTTGGGCAGTCGATTTGGATATGGCCTTCTCCACCGCATTTCCAGCATTTGATCTTCCTGTAAGGTTTGTTGGCCATTAAGGAGTTAATCTTTCTCATTATGTCATTCATCTGCTGCTGTAAGCACTCCACAGCTCTATCCGACGTCTCAGGCAGGTTGGCTGCTCGCACAAAATGTCGATCTTTCCTAGTAGCTTGCTGGGCTGCCTCGAATTTCAGAGCGTAAACCAAAGCCCCTTTTAAATCATTGAGATCTGCAATCCGGAGTGCTGTCTGGATCTCAGGGTCACGCACACCATCAATAAAATGTTGCAGAGCTAAACTTTCTCTAATTTCAGTCGGACAGCCAGGATAAGCAAGATGTGAAAGTCTCTCGACATCCTCTTGCAGGGATTCAGTGGATTTCTGCTGTCGAGATTTGAGCTGGAGTCTGCTATATTCCTTCATGCATTTCTCGCCAAAGCGCAATTCTAAGGCACTGACGAGCGTTTCAAAATCCAGCGGTTCATTTGCAGGCAATGTCTGTAGGACGTCGGCAGCATCAGCTCGTAGAGAAGCAGCTAACTGGCAAGCCTTTGTCTGGGAATCCCATCCATTGGCGTCCGCTACGATCCCAAATTCTGTCTTAAAAACTGGCCATGAGGATTTTCCGTCATAGGTCGAGAGCTTAATAAAGGCCCGAGGAAGCATAGCTTGATACTTGACATCTTCGGGATAGTTTTCGGCAGTTATCTTTTGTTTCTTCACATTTTCCAAATCTTTTTTTACATTCTCTATGCTTTCTTCAACGGTCTTGGCGATCTTTTGAACTTTTTCTTCTACTCTTTCTTCTACGGTTTTGGCTGTCAATTGAACATTTTCTTCTATTTCTTGAAATCTTCCTTCAAATTTGTTTTCCACGCTGTCAATTCTTTCTTTTAAAGATGTTATTTTATTATCTATTAATTCTTTCAACTCGCCAAGGTTGGTTGACATCTCCTTCATTTCAGCCTGGTTTGCAGTCATTTTCTCGTCTATCGCTGACATTTCCTTCTTCATTTCTTCCGACATTTCCTTCATTTCAGCCTGATTCTCAGTCATTTCCTTCTTCATTTCTTCTTTCAACTCGCCAAGGTTGGCAGTCATTTTCTCATCCATCGCTGACATATCCTTCTTCATTTCTTCTTTCATCTCGCCAAGGTTGGTTGACATCTCAGCCTGATTCGCAGCTAATTTCTCCAATAATTGTTTCAGTTCAGCCTCCATTGCTCTGTTGATCGGCATTCAACCCCACTCCTGACACCAAATGTTGTGGGCTCGGGGTTCGAAAGGATTGTTGCCAATATATAAGAACAATCAACAGGTTTTATTTACTATAAACAGTGCAATACGAACACCAATATCTTCTGAAAATTACAAGATATTCAGTAATCTTCAAATCCAATAAAAGCACAGCAAAATTTCACACAAAAACAATGCTTTCAATACGACGTATCAACGACAAAATCGATCCGAGAAACACAGTTCTCAATGCAAAGCCTCTCGTATGAATTCAATCGCAGTTGACAGACAACTAACTGAACTGGACTGGTGGAGGTCCCTTATATAGGCTTTAAAGATAACTGTAGAATTTTCCAGAGCCTTCAGATGCTAGAAATTACCAGAAAGTGCTTTAACTTTCGATAGAGAACCTAAGCGAGAAAGGATCCCAATGTACAGGTATAAAGGGGGGGTGGTTGCACAAAAAGTCGCCAAATCCGTCGCCAACTTGGCGACATTTGGCGATATACCGCCAAATTTGGCGACAAAAATAAGTCGCCAAAACCATCGCCAACTTGGCGATAAACCCATTCCTTGGCGATTTTCCAATAGAACTCATTATAAAAACCGATGCTGTAAGGTTGTTTTCCTTGCAAACCACCTGAGGTCTTTAGCATTGAGTTACATGATGCTCAATAGGAAATACATTAATAATACTGCAATTTTCACAATAATAAAATGAAATAAATTAAAAAGAATGAAATATTTACAAAATTCATAACAATATGTTAATGATAGCTCATAGCTGCTGTAACAAGTTTCATATATTTTTGAGGTTGCTGTATTCTGTGATTTTTTTAATTAATTATTTTTTTTAATTATGGGCGAGAAACATTTGTATATGTATCAGTGACTGAGGCTTTAATAAATTAAGCACTCGGCGATAAAACTGGCGATTAAGAATGTGGAAAAAACCGGCCTAATGCAGGATTTTCAGATTTTCTTTTTCCCTTCACGTTTTTTCCGTGTCCGTTTGACAAAATTCTTGATTTTCTTTCATCCAATCGCTTAAATTAGTGATTTTTACGCACCTGATCTATGAAATTAATGATTTTTCTGCATCCGATGAATAAAATTTATGATTTTTATGTGCCCGATGGAAGAACTTTGTTTTTTCTGTACCTGATCGATGAAATTATTAATTTTGATGTTAAATTATGTTATCCGTTTACTGAAATTAGTGATTTTTATGCGTCCACTTGACAAATACGTGATTTTTATGCACCCATTCTACAAAATTCATGATTTTTACGCACCTGATCGACAAAATTCATACTTTTTATGTGCCAGATAGACGAATTTTTTTTTTTATCACCCGATCGACAAAATCCTTGATTTTTATACACCCGTTTGATGAAATTTGTGATTTTTATGTGCAAACTTGACGAAATTAATCTTTTTTTCATGCCCGATCAACGAATTTTTTGATTTTCATGCGACCGTTTGATGAAATTTGCGATTTTCATGCACTGATAAATGAAATTCATGATTTTTACCTGCCTGTTCGACGAAATTTATGATCTTTTCTCCCCCTATTGACAAAATTCATGTTTTTGCTGTGCCGATTGATGAAATCCATGATTTTTACACATTGGTCAACGAAATTCCGGATTTTTATTCTGAGAAATGACGAAATTTGCAATTTTTTCAGAGACTAATTGGTATCTAATGCAGTTTAATTCATTCGACTCGACAATTTTACGCACCTGATCGACATAATATTTTAAATGAAAAATTCATATTTTAAATAAAATGAATGATAAGTCCATGTTTCAAAAGAAATGAATAGAATACGAATAATGGTGATAACAACAATATTTAGCAATTTATCTCATGTGTTAGGCTGACATAAAGTACCCAAATGTGTTGTGAATTTGAACAACTGGTTCAAACAGTACAAAGCTTACACTATTCAGTGTCTCTTCATCCGTAACATGCAAATAAGTACACTGAGTTGCCCTCAGCTGGTTTAAAAATTAAAATAGGAGAAAAGTGGGAGAGTTGTTACTGAGTAAGTATAAAAGTAAAAAGTTTTAAAAACCATTCTTTTAAAAGCATTTAATGCTTATAATTAAAATCACGCTTAATTTCAGGATTCTGTTTATTTTGTTTCAAAAAACTTCTTTTACAATGCATTAATTTGGCATGGCTCCAACAATGGAAAATTCTCCGCTTCGATTTACACTTGATAAAAAGTGTGAGTTACTGAATTTATTGAAAAAGCATTTTTGCTTTCTTTTTAAGAAAACAGAAAAAGCGATAAAAGCATTTTTTTAAACTGTGCATCCAGGATTTCTAAATTGTTTTCTCAATAAAAAAATTATTACTTTCTTTATTTTTTATTTTTATTTTATTTTCTATCTTTTAGTGTTTAAAATATTTCTATGCTGCAGTTTCACAGCTAGTTAGCATATTTTAGTGAGTGTGGTTTGGTTCATAATAAACTTTGTTGTTATTGTAACCATAAAGAATATTTGGTGATTTATCTACTGTGGCTAATAGAAAAATACCTTAAAATTCATTTATTATTTTATAATTAAGGTGAACAATATATATATATATATATATATATATATATATATATATATATATCAGGTTTGAAAAGCTTAGTACTATTATATATTTTTTTATAAACAAATATTTTCTTGTCAGAGGGGCTCTGCCCACTCTATGCTAATACACATGTCTTAATTTAAAAGAAAAAAGTACCAGGGCCCTAAAATTCTGCTGCACTAACAACGTAGCATAACACTCCCTCCATCCACATATTTGTATTTCATACATTCTTTGCAAAATTTAAAGCATATTTTTTCTTCAGCAATTTTTTTTTTTAAATATATCTATGTATATAAATAGCTGTCAACTATTCCACTTATTTGTAACTGCTACTTCTGAAATCCCCTTTGATTACCTTCGCTTAATCTTGACATGGCTTAGTCACAGAATTTTGCTATTAAATAAGGTCAATATTACTATCCGGATTTAGTGGTAACACAAATAAGGATTGGTTGGTAACTATGTATATATATACAATAAAATCGAATGAATGAACAAATAGCAAAACCATTTATAAAAAAAATTTCAGAAAATCTTTCTCGCTAAGTACTTTTTTTAACAACCAACAATATACAACATACACGAATATTCTGGTGCACAATATTTATAAGCTCTGGCTAATATTTAAGTGTTCACTGAAAATAAAGAAGTACCAGAGCTGAGCTCCATCATGAATTAAGCACTGCTAATACATTAATTATAAAAGTAACATATGTTTACATAATCTCAAATAACTTTTAAAAGACAGTTTGGTAGGAAAAGAAAGTTTTGATTGCTAGATATCTGGTATTCACTTATAAAATTGATGTAATAATAAATATCCCAATAATATTGAACATCTGGTGCAATTCAAATCCATCAAAGCAAAATAATCTGATGATTTCAAATTATAAACAAATGTCTTTGAATGTTCAAGTGTACAATTCTTAAAATAAAAAATAACGCTAAGGGTTCATTCAAGTATTATGTAAGCAGTAAGGAGGGGTTCAAGGTTAGATTATTTTTGCTGACAGGTGGGAGTGGGGTCACGACAATTCTTATGAAAGCATTACACAAGGAAGCAACTAAATCGCAGCAACGACAAGAAAAGAAGCATGATGGGAAATGAGCATTCTGCAGTCCGCTTGGAACTTCAAACACACAACATTTCTATGATTCCTGTTAAAAATTTTAGTTATGATGCCTAATTAAGTTTTATTGTTCAATGCGATAAATAACAATATATTAAAACAATTTTGCATTCTTTAGATACCACAACTGCTATATATGCCTATTTATATAAATTTGTAAGATTAATAGTGTAAATTAATGGTAACTGTTTTTTCTTGGCAAACAGTGTTGACGTACAAACCCAGGTAGCACAGCAATATCGGTAAACACCGGACCAGTCGATATTGCATGGCTAGCTTTTTTTCCAATACCAGCCTATATCGGGACCGAATATTGACCGATATCGGTGAACGCTGGACCGGCCATATCGGTGAACCCCGGACTGACCGATATCGGTGAACGTCAGACCGACCGATATTGGCCAAAATTGGATTCAGCACTATAAAATGGCATATCTTTTTTTACTCATCTAGGGAGATATTGATTACCTGTCTTAGCAAAATATTAGAAATCAATAACTCTTTACATTAGTTAAAAAAGATTTTACCATTTTATATTGGTGAGTCCAGCTTTGAATTAGTTAATCCATGTATATATAAGCATCTGAAATGCCACATGGATTAACTGTTTTGTTAAAGACCTCAGTTTTTATTATTATATCATTTAGATATAATTGTAATATTAAAGATTATGAATGAAATAATACTAAAAAAGCATTTTATTAAATTTAATATTAATAAAATAATTTATTCAAAATTTTATAATAGCTACATTTTGATGTTTTTTTCTTTTTTTCAGTTTCAGTGTTCTATGTGAAAACATTAAAATGTAAAAAAGAATTAAATGTTACTTTTCTCATTAAAAATAAAAAATCATATTATATCCATAATAATAATTTGAATTTGTGGAAGTGGTAAGATTAAAAATTGTAACATACAGCATTTTTTTTTTTTTTTTTTTTTTTTTTTTTTTTTTTTTGCCATATTACCGATTTTTTATATATTTTTTCCCATAATCAATATAAATATTTAACCATTATTAAAAATTTAAGAAAAATAACATGTAACTGTAGGAATTTATTCTTTTCTGCTCTTACCATAAATATAGATCTTCAGATTTATTTAATTGTATTTATATAAATTTTGAAAAAAAAAAAAATCTTCTGGCAAAATTTAATTGAAAACAATTCGTTAAAATTACTTATGTAAAAATCCACCTGTTGTATAACTTTTAAAATTGAATTACTTTATATTAAAAATTATCAAAAATCAATACAAAAATTTATTAGTTTCAAATTTTTTCTTTGAAAAAAAATTATATCTTATCTTTAGGACTCTCTTCATTCTGAATCAGAGACTCATGTATACAAGGGGATAAACACTCGGTTGGAATTCTATATTATTCAGTGAATATCATTATATTTTTCATTAAATTTTAATAGGTTTTAATTAAAATTACTTTTTAATGGCAATTTTAAATGGAAAGTGCAACTGAAATGACCATTTAAACAGTCAATAATATTTTACAAAGGCATTAAACAAAGTCAGGAAAGCTATTCTTTTCTCGAAATTATGTACAATTAATGCATTTGAAATAGAAATTTTAAAAGAGCTTAGCTTTCAAATATCACAATAATTTATGTATGTTTTACTAAAATTGCAATTTTAATTGGATTTTATTAATTGTTTCACAAAGCCTTTAAAATTAATTTTTAATGATTTTAAAGATTTGTAAATTTATTTTATAAATAGTATTCTATTAAAATATCTCAAACATGGAACTAGTTTTAAAAGTGCTAAAACAAAACTCAATTATTAGTCCAGTCAAATTAGGTGTTTTTTGCCATAAAAAATGCTAAGGAGATAAAAATTGGTCCAGTTGTTCATTGATGGCTACTGATAACTATGTAAAAAGTCCTCATGGATAGGAGGTGAGCGGGGGGAGGGGGGGCTAAATAAAGTATTTTTTTTAGTTTTTTACAAATATTTCAGAAACTGTTGGTTTAAATGAAAAAAATACTCAGACATAGATTAAAGAACATAAAATTCTCTACAAATGACAGGTATGTACAGTGGAACCTCGATTATCCGTCAGTCAGAACACCGGAGCTTTGACGGATTTCCCCCCCAAAAAATCACTTTAATTTGAAATTAATTTATTTACTGTCTCCATAATAAATTCTAAAAGGATAAAAATTGGTCCAGTTGTTCATTGATGGCTACTGATGACAATGTAAAAAGTCCTCATGGATAGGAGGTGAGCGGGGAGAAGGGGGGCTAAATAAATTATTTTTTTTAGTTTTTTACTAATATTTCAGAAACTGTTGGTTTTCATGAAAAAATTACTCAGACATAAATGAAAGAACATAAAATTCTCTACAAATAACAGGTATATACAGTGGAACCTCGATTATCCGTCAGTTACAAGACAGGAGCTTTGACGGATTTTCCCCTAAAAAATCACTTTAATTTCAAATTAATTTATTTAATGTCGCCATAATAAATTCTAAAGGCATAAAAATTGGTACAGTTGTTCATTGATGGCTACTAATGACTATGTAAAAAGTCCTGATGGATAAGAGGTGAGCGAAGGGAGGGAGGGGGAAAATAAAGTACTTTTTTAGTTTTTTCCAAATATCTCAGAAACTGTTGATTTTCATGAAAAAATACATAATTTCTGAGATATTTGTAAAAAACTAAAAAAGTTCTTTATTCCCCCCCCCTACCCTCACTCACCTCCTATCCATCAGGACTTTTTACATAGTCATCAGTATAGCCATCAATGAACAACTGTATCAGTTTTTATCTCTGTAGCATTTATTATGGCGACATTAAGTAAATAAATTTGAAATTAAAGTGATTTTTTTGCGGAAAGTCCGTCAAATTCACATAAATTAAATATAATAAAATTTCACATGAAACTTTGTAAATGCGACAAAGCATAATAGGGAAAAATGAAAGTACTAATTTATCATTAGGCAAATATACTTACTAAGTCAAAATATTCTTTTTTAATTTACACATCATCATCAGCTGAAGTGGACGGCTCATTAAAAGCCGTTCTCAGCATGACTGAATCCGTAATCTCAATGTTTTCCTCATCCTGTTGATCTGTATTTATAGCTCTAGCTGTAGCATTCAGGCAGTCACCAAGGCAGATATTGCAGATGAGTGTGCAATTAATGGCTGCTTTCCTGCACCCACACTTAGCTCCACACCCAGTGGTACATTTGCAGAAGATAGTGTTTAAAACAGCCTCAGGTGCGATTGGGTCCTTAGTTGTAATAGGAACTATTCATAATAAAAGGATTCATAATAATCATGAATCGGGGGCAGTCATCCACCCTTTCACACTCACCACCAGACACACCTCCCCCCCCCTCCAAAAAAAATTGTGTCAATTCTTTTTTTTTTTTTTTTTTTTTTTTTTTTTTTTTTTTTGCGAATTGTCGGAATTAATAAATTTGAATATACATTAACTAAGTAAATTTGAAATTAAAGAGATTTTTTTCGGTAAATCCATCAAGGCTCCTTTTTCGTGACTAACAGATAATCGAGGTTCCACTGTATATACCAGTCATTTGTAGAGAATTTTATGTTCTTTAATTTATGTCTGAGTAATTTTTTCATAAAAACCAACAGTTTCTGAGATATTTGTAAAAAACTAAAAAAATACTTTATTTAGTCCCCCCTCCCCCCGCTCACCTCCTATCCATGGGGACTTTTTACATAGTCATCAGTAGCCATCAATGAACAACTGGACCAATTTTTATCCCTTTAGAATTTATTATGGAGACATTAAATAAATTAATTTGAAATTAAAGGGATTTTTTGGGGGGAAATCCGTCAAAGCTCCGGTCTTCTGACTGACGGATAATCGAGGTTCCACTGTATATACCTGTCATTTGTAGAGAATTTTATGTTCTTTAATTTATGTCTGAGTAATTTTTTCATGAAAACCTTCAGTTTCTGAAATATTTGTAAAAAACTAAAAAAACTACTTTATTTAGCCCCCCCCCTCCCCCCGCTCACCTCCTATCCATGAGGACTTTCTACATAGTCATCAGTAGCCATCAATGAACAACTGGACCAATTTTTGTCTCCTTAGCATTTTTTATGGCAAACTGCTCAAAAATGGGCTAATTTGACTGGACTATATTATAAATAAATAAAACTTCCTAAAAATTGAGTCATTGAGCCAGGTGGTAAAGCAAGACATTTTGCCCTTACCTTATATGACAACTTTCCTTTTGCAATTCTTTTCTGGAGAATGATTGACGTTAGGCTTTAGGGGACTCCTCACTGACACGAAAACACCTGCTCGCTAATGTTAAACCTATGGACAGGTTCTTTTCTAATTTCTCGTTTAAATTTGAATATATATATTTTTTTTTGCATAAGATAGCTGAGGTCAATCTCAACTATCCAATTCAAAAAAAAAAAAAATCACTTAAAAATATTCAAATTTAAACAGGAAATTAGAAAAGAACCTGCCCATAGCTTTAACAAGCTAGCAGGTGTTTTCGAATCATTGAACAGTCTTCCTTAATGTCTTCTGATCGCTAAATGACCTGCTGTTGTGAATAAGATAAATAAAACATGGCAAAAAATTACAGACCATTGCGGGGGTACAACTGCTGCATTTATTTGAAATCGCAACATATCAAATTAAACTTTTTTTTATTCACAAACTATCACTATTTATACTATCATATTACAAGCAAATTTTCTCCAAGTCATCTATTTCTCGTTCCTATGTTCTCCTTCTTTTCCTTTGAAAACAGTTTCCATCCCAATTGGCAGATCTCACACGACTTCTTCAATGTGGCTGGAGTTAACAGTTATTTTTGCTTTATCAAACTTCATTTTCACACTCACTAGAAAAGTAGAATGAGCAAAAATCAAAATTTGTCCAAGTGAATTTTCATCAATAACTTATTACTACTTATACTATGCTTACTTATTTTCCTTTTTATTTACAAACTGTGTAATGTAAATGCTAGATTTGAATTTAATAGTAAAAAATTATAGCTTGAAAATTATTTTTTTTCAACCGAAATATTTAACCAAACTTGTGTTAATATATTTTATCTTTTTGACTGTCTTCACTCTGAATCAGAGTCTGAACTTACTGATTCTAGATTTTTCTGCATAATATGAAGCCAATCTTCTGAACATACAATAATTATTTATAGAGATATAAAGAAATTATAGTGAATAAGAACAACAAAGTACCTAAAATTACTTAATTTGCAGCAAGACTTTTATAAAAATGAAATGGTTACTAATGAAACACAGGATAGTTCAGAATGCAATTATCAAAATTTGGTTTTCACCATGAAAACCAGAGTTAGAAACGTAATTTTTTTATTTTTTATGTATGAATGATAATCAAAATAGTTTTGTTTAGCTTTAGTGTGTTTATAGTATAAATGACACTTATTAAGTGTGTGGGATAGGGGCACTACAACAACAAAGTACCTAAAATTAATTAATTTGCAGAAGTATTTTTAAAAATTGAAATGTTTACCGATGAGGCACAGGATAATTCAGAATGCAACTATCAAAATTTGATTTTTACTATCTTAAAACCGCAGACTAATCGAAACTAACATGCTATTTTTAGGAAAACGTAATTTAGCTAAATAATTTAGTATATATAGACATATATAAAAAAAAGTTTGTTTACACATCGATATTATTTTTGACGTTACTTCAATAAACTTACTCCATTTTCTTCTTTTACAGTACAGAAGCGATACTCCTATTCTTTCAATAGATTGTAGATCTTCAAGGTAAAATTTCAATCCAAAATATTTTTAAAAGTAGCAGCTAGCACAGAGGAACATCAAATTTTACGTGCTTGCAGAAGATCACTCATGGTAGTCGCTTGTTACACAATAAAACTACACACTCGTGATCTTCAGAGAGCAATCAAACCCGGAGATAGCCATCAGATATTGATTTCTTCATCTGTTTCACTTATCATAGATTGAGATATTAGTTCTTGGCAGAACTGACGTCAAAAATAATATAAATGTTCCCTAGAAAGTAGTTTTTACCAAAAGCAGAATATGGTTAAAAGTGTGATGTATGTCACAGAACAATGGGTTTCTTTACAGAACATTTCAAATTCTCAATTTCAGTGAAATTTATCATTCAGTCTTAGTAAAAAAGTACAAAATTCATCAGTGGATCACCACAAAAGTGCAAAGTTTGTCAGCCTAACATCATGAAAAAAAAACCTGCAAAATTCTTCAATCATTCATATAAAAAATAGCAAAATTCATCAATCAGCAGACTTATATAAAACCAAAAACTTTCTGCGCACATAAATTGTGGGTCAAAAACTTTCTGCAAATCAATTTAATGTTTAATAAAATTAACAATTTATTAATTTTATCTTTTTGACTGTCTTCATTCTGAATCTAAGTCTGAACTTACTGATTCAAGACTAATAAGTGATGAACAGTCTGTTGGGAAAAATATTATGTTCTAAAATAAACCAATAAAATCAATAGTTTTGAAATATCTCAAGTGATAAAAACTAAAAGTGTCTTCAAAGAAAAAAAAATCAACCAAAATCAGAAAAGTACAAAGAAACTCCGATAGACATCAACCTCAGATATTTTATGTAAAAAAATCATTTCAAAATATTAAAATGTAACAAGAAATTTCTAAACAAAACTCCCCTGGTTTAACATTAGCTTGCGAGCATCATTCCATTATTAAATAATGCAAAGTTTAAATTTTAGATGTGATTAAGACGCCTTTTTATTTTTATGCTAGAAGTGTGGCAGGTTTATTTCATACAGAAATTAAATAGGATTTGAAAAGTTTAAATTTCTAAGTTATGCAGATTCATGATCACTATAAGTTTTCAAACTTACCATATATATACAGGCATGAAAGTATTATTATTGCAATATAGCATGCAGAAATAAATATCTGTGAAAATTACACAATGTAATTGATTTAGGTATATGTAAAATAAATATGCAATTAAAGTTAAAAGACATTAAAATTAAAATCACTACTGTTTTTATTCACAACTATTATTCTGTTATTCATGGTATATTATGAGTTCAAAGTTCAAACACATCCTAATGCTAATATTTCTGCACTATATTAGCATAGCTACTCAAACTGAAACAAACTTTGCGGGAAGAAAACACTCTAAAGCAGAATCGGAGATATCATCACAAAATTTGCATGCATTATGAGCATAAAATAGTTAAAAAATCATATATATCAGTTTAGCGCTTTTTAAAGAAATGCTTTTTTTAAAACTATTTCTATTTCTTATTTTAGTACCCCCCCCCCCCCAACCCAACCTTCATTTTACATTTGAAAGAATATTCGCTAAAACTGGGAACACTAGAAAAAAAACTGAGCACACATATTAATTATCTTGTTACGCATCTTAAAATCAGTTTTTAAACTTATATTATTAGTTTTATATTTTAAATGTTGCATATGTTACAAGGAAAATTTAAAAGCACAGAATTTGTACACCATTACAATTTTATCTAATTTATTTTACTCAAAATCATGCATAAGCAAAAAAAAAGGGGCAGTGGGGTCTACTATTTGCTTATTTTTTCTTACAAAGGAACGATGGGGTGTAAAATTATTCACGGGTATACTTGAACGACCCTCTAAGGTCACTTGAGAGATGACATCACCGTACACCTTTTGTTTTATTCATGTTCGACGAAAAATATCTCTTCTCCATCAGAACCACCAGCAAACAGGAAAAGGTTGCTAGAATTTACCAGAAAATGCATATCACCAAAATTTGACAACTTTTCAATTTTTCTTAGCAGGAAAATTTTATTTTTTTTTTATTTTTTGCAGACAAAAACATCAATTTAAAGGTCAAATTGATTATTTTTTAGATTTGTGTGATAAATGTACCATATCAATGTATATTTTAAATATTAATACTAGCTGACCCCCGGCTGGTGTTGCCGGACTATAATAAATTTTAAAAGAAACATCAAGTTTTTATTATCTTTAACCGGATTTTGTATGACATATTTTAAAATGAAAAATTCGCGAAAAATATTGATGTTTAGTGATAAAAGCGCTCATTTTCTTGTTTACGTATGGTCGTTTCATAGTTTTAAAATAAAAAGATCTTTTTGTCCGAACTCTTTGAAATCTTTATTGGTGATAAATAAACGGTTTTACAGCCCATGTAAAATTTTCGTGAAAAAATATTGTTAGCTAGTTGTCATTCGAAATGAAATATCACACGAAAGCATTGCTCAATTAATAACAAATCATACATGATAAAGTGTGCCAATTCTTAGAGATGTCTATTTAGAAAAGTTTATATGATTGCAATTGATTCAAATTTCATACAAAGTTTTAAATCTTCATAAAAGTTTCAGCATGAATGGAATAACAAAAAAGATTGAACTCTAATATATAGTACATCTGCAGGTGAAATGCATAAAAAAAGAAAAATTAAACAGCAGAACAGCAGAGTTTTCTTTATATAGCAAAGTTAACAAGTAAATCTCTGAAAAGGCAAACTGTTTTGCATTTAGTAGTATATATTTCGCCTTTAAAAGAGAACAGGATAATACAAAATACATTGGCTTATTTATTTTAGAGAAAGTTTGTTTACATGCTTGAATAAACATGAATGTTCAAGTATTAACAAAACTGGATTGAAGTTTGTCTTTAACTAATTTTTAATTTAAATATCAATGGTATACAGTAATGGCTACAGTAAACAAATCTATCTTAATACTTATAATTAATTTAAATGAGAAAAGAGAAATTTAATTCTAAATTGGCGAAAAACTCATTATCAAATAAGCATATATAATAAATTAAAATCAATGAAGCAAGTATATATTTAATTCATTATGAGAAAGAAAAATCCATAATCATAATATATAAAATTTTATTTACTTTTTTTTTTGCATTGTTAACATTCAATAATAAAATAATTTTGAGAACTGCACTTTATACATCCATTATTACATCCGAAACGAAATCCTTACACGAACCATATATTTAGTATTTTAATATTAATAAAATGCATCTGAATCATTACCAAAAACAGAGATATTGATAGTACAAAAAAAGTGCAACAAGAAGTAATCTATACTGGATTGCTATTTACTAAACGGAAAGACATTAATAAAATATATAAACTTGTTAAGAAAACTCACTATTTTGCTTCAATCACAAAAAATGGAATTTCTTTTTGTAAAAGCTGAATAATTCCAAAATAAATATTATTTATCCGCCGCCATTATGTATGAAAAAGCTCTTTTCTAATTGGCTGAGCTTGGGTAAGACGGGCTTAGGATTGAGTACTGATCAAACCTTCAAAATCGCTACTTAACTACCTAAAATCTTGGGTTTAGGTCGAAAGTTGGGTAAATTAGGCCTTGGGTCGACCAGTGAAAACGCAGCTTCAGGCATGCAAGGATATGATCAGGAGAGGCCTGCTCAGTGGAACACTTGGTGCATATTTCAAAGCACTTGGTGCCCTGAGAAAATTTCATAGTTCTTAGGTGTCCACTACGAAATCTAACAAGAGTAGTTTGTTCCTGAATGTTATAACCAAGAGCAAGAGATCCTCCTGAATATTCTGGTACCAGTGATGCTCTGGTGGAACAATCCAAGTGATCCTATTCTTGCTTTTTGTTCTTGAGTAAGTCTCCAAATATCTAAGGGGTGCAGAAAGCATCGAGACATCACAATCACCTGCCTTGGCCAAGATGTTCGCATTCCGATGAATAACATTGATATTCGATCAAAAAATTTCAGAAATCTGAAGAAATTCCAACTAAACAAATCTATATATTAGAATTTCTCTTTCCACAAAAGTAACTTCTTTTCTCTGCTTTGCTTGTAAAATATATAATTGTTTTTCAAGAAGAAAAGTAATCTCCGAATTTTCTTCTTAAATTTTCAATATTTTTTATTTATAATATTTTCTTTATAAGTTATTCATTATAACTTATGATAGTAGCTATTTATTCTATTTATTTATTATTTATAGTTTAATCTTTGTACAGCTATAAAATGCATCTGATAATTTTCTGAAATATCCCTGGTTCCATGAGTAACAGAAAATTAGGAGTTTATTGTAGTTTTTAATACTATGGTTCCAGGTTTATTTGAATTAAGTTTTCTGTATTGATTTAAATTTTTCATGAGAAGTTTATATTCTCTCAAATCCGTTTTTACTAAATCATAAAATGTTATATATTAATATAACTCTATTTATTGCAGATGCATAAGGTCGTAAATGTAGATATACATCACATCACTGAAAACAATCTTTAAATTGTGAAGTATGCAAAAAACATTTCTTTACGGGAGATTTTTGTAGAAAAACCATCTGACTCACAGCAAGGAAAATTGTTCATTTGTGAAATATGCAGCAAAGGATTTTCTCGAAAGGGTAGTTTACATATCCATCTTCGCCTTCATATTGGTGCGAAACCATTCGTGTGTGAGATATGCAACAAGAAATTCACTCAAAAGACTCATTTAAGCAAGCATCTGTTAATTCATACTGGTGAAAAACCGTTTGTGTGTGAGAGATGCAACAAGAAATTTTCACATAAAAGTGAGTTAAACAGTCATCTATTAAGTCATACTGGTGAGAAACCTTTTATGTGTGAAATATGCAACAAGAAATTGTCACATAAGAGCAATTTAAACACACATCTGTTGATTCATACGGGTGAGCAACTTTTTGTGTGTGATATATGCAACAAGAAATTTTCACATAAAAGTGTGTTAAACAGTCATCTATTAAGTCATACTGGTGAGAAACCTTTTGTTTGTGAGACATGCAACAAAAATTTTTCTGAAAACAGTAGTCTGAAAAGGCATCTAGTAACTCATACTGGTGAGAAATCTTTTGTGTGTGAGATATGCAACAAGAAATTTTCTCTTAAGCATCATTTAAGCAGGCATCTATTAAGTCACACTGGTGAGAAAACTTTTGTGTGAGATATGCAGCAAGAAATTCTGGCAAAAATGTCAGTTAAACAATCATCAATTAATTAATGCTGGTGAGGAACCTTTTGTGTGTGAGATATGCAACATGGAATTCTCTCTTAAATATAATTTAAGCAACTATCTGTTAATTCATACTGATGAAAAAACTATTGTATCTGAGATATGCATAAAAAAATTCTCCCATAAGAGTAATTTAAGCAGGCATTTATTATTTCTTGATACTGAGAAATAACTTTGTGTGTTAGATATACTCAACAAAATTTGTTTTAAAGGGGAATTGAAATGTTTAACTTCACTCTCATGTTGTAAACCTTATGTTTGAATTCTGCAACAAAGAATTTTTTTCAAAAGCAGTATTTAATCATCTATTATTTTATATTGGTGTGAAAACTTTCTTTTCCGATATACAGCAAGAAATGTTCTGTTCTAATTAATCTAAATGTTCATTCTCCATCTCATATACTATTATCTAATTTTGATACTCCCTTTATGTAGTAGCCTTGGCATATTTGAGTCTTAATAAAATAAGATTTATTGCAAAATATTAAGTACAACCACCAAAATGAAACTGCAACAAATGAAAATATTTCTAACCTTATGTCATATATTTTGTACTATATTATTATAAGTTTTATTTATGTATAATTTAAATTAGTAAATCAGCCATTCAGGAGCGTTCATTGTCAACTCCACCTCACATATTTTTATTTAGATCTCTCTTTATATTAAATCACAAAATTAACAAATCTCTATTTATTTTTTATATTATGTAAATTGATTAGTGTGTAATATTTTCTGGTAATTAAAGAAATTTAAAATAAAAACTGTTGTGTTAAACCTGATATCAAGCAATTAAGTTCCTTGGCTGTAAAACTGACTTTCTTATGAAAATAGACGTTAAGAAAATTTTATGATAAGAAATACATTTCTTTCAGGTTGTGCACCTCTCTTCAACACTCCGTTGTCTGATTAACTTTACATTTTCAATTTGGATAATTTTTTCTATTTCTAGATTCTAATATATCAACAGGTGTGCTTTATTCTGTGGTTTTATTAGATAATCATACCTTCTACGAGATCTTATCCTATGCTAATCGAGATATTTACTTACCTGCCAACCACAAAACATCTGTTTCAGAAGTTGGATAAGATCTTGTATAAGAGAGCTGATCACAGACAATAATGCATTCAGATACTTTAGTTTATCTTTGTATATGATCTATCAATTCTCATACACATGAAATTGTATAATAAAGGTTAATTACACTTTAAAAGACTTACCTTGAAATTATTACATACAGAACGCAATGTAATCATATCCTTTCGTATAGCATCCTAAATATTTTATGGATATTATATTACATTTATTTATTTTATTTTTACATCACTTAGTACAGTAAATTTTAGTTATACAGAAAAATTCAAGCATGCAGTTGAAGACAGATTGTCAGTGATTCTTTCCCATAGATAGTAATGTTTTCGAAATCTTTTATACTGCTCTGAATATTATCTATACACTTAATATGCTAAAATTTAATTCACCTTAAAATTCTTCATTTGATAAAACATTTTTCTTCTTGTTCGATCTGCTGTAAATATTGTAAGCTTCAAGTTGTCTTCTTTTTGTTCTGAAATCATCTATTTTTTTGTGTTATACGTTGTCTATGTGAAACATGTATTTTGCCAATATAAATAAACTTTTATATCAAAGTATTATTTTATCTTCACGACTTATTTATCCATCTGCATGTAGTAAAAGTTACATTCCAAGAGTTCAAGTTCACCTTTGAAAATTTTAAATACAAAAGCAATTTTATTTAAATTAAGTTATTGAAATATTGATTAGAAATTTTTTCTGAAGGAAATTGTTAGGTACACATCACCATCAGATCACTCTGCTGTAGTGAATCCAATTTTGGTTTAATGTGTTACCTCATTGAGTTAAAATGCCCAAAATATGTCCAGCTACCATATTTTGGTATACTTCCCAAAATATGTCCATAAGATAAATTAAAATAATCTCGGTATCAATGTCTCAAGTCAAAGGAACAATACCCAGATAACAGAAAGATATTGGCCAATGTCCTACCCAATATTGACCAATATTTCATACATCAAATGTTCAACATCTGCTGATATTTTATTCACTGATATAACTTAAAAATAGTTTATAAAAGAACGCATTCAAAAGAGTTTTTTGTATTACTTATAGCATTATATTACAGAATGTATTCTAAACGATAAAATTGAATATATTTGTCATTTTAAAAAACTTAGTTATTTAAAGGCTTATATTTAATATATAGTCTACATTGGCCATTGTCTTAAAAATGGTATTACTATTATAACAGCCAGGGATATCTATTGACATTTGTAAAAACAATATCATTTTCCCAACATTTGACGATAGCTCTCGACATTTAGCATACCTGACAAAGTTCGTAATCTAGGCCAAAGTGAACGAAAATTTCTGAAGGACTGCCGATTAGTATAGTTTTCATCTAACAGCAGTTCATGGAGACGTCTGGCATGAAATATGTACAGAAAGAAAATGTCTACATATAAAATTTTCATAAGAATCTATAGTTATTTATTATAGAAAAATACATTAGATAATATAATATATTTATTATAAATTTTCTATAGGAATCTATATTTATATAGAAAAGAAAACATTTGAAAAAGTGTATATAGAAATGCATAGAGAATAATTTATAGAGATTGCAATAGAAAAGTTTATTTTGAAGCATTTCATATTAAAATCTATTGATATTGCAAACTAGAAACTTCATAAGGAAATCTGCAATTTTTACTTTAGAATTATTTGTACTTAAAAAATTAATTCTTAAAGTAAAACTATAAAATATTTAAAATATAAAAATGGTTAGTTAAAAAAAAAACTTTATTTTATATATATAATGTTGTTTCTGCACGAAAAAAAATATTTTATGTACTTTTTAAATGGATGCTTATTTAACTTTTTTAAATGCTTTCAGATTTCTGACTTTTGTCAAAATTTTATTTTTTATTATGGAAAGAACACAAGTTTAGTTTCATATGTAGGTCACTTTTAGACACTATTCATCTAAGTTATAATAATAATTATTACACACACACACACACACACACACACACACATATATATATATATATATATATATATATATATATATATATATATATATATATATATATATATATATATATATATATATAATAAGATTACATGTCTAATTTATGTGCATATTAACTTGTATGGAGTGGCGTGCATCACTTTTTGCATAAATGTACACATATTTATGACTTAAAATTAATAAAAAATATATATTTAATTTCTTATGAATCAGTTAAGGAAAAGTTGAGCAAAGTTCGAGTACAAGATGTCATGAGAATTTGCAGTAGCGTAACTAGAACACTTTTGTGGAGTGGGCCCAGGCCCCTAACCCTATAAGTTTTTTGTAATTACAGGAAATGTAAAATATCTAATAAACTTCCCAGGTAGCTTAGAGATATCGGACAATGTCTATCCCAATATTGGCCAATATTTCGAAAGTCTCTGAATGTTTTTACATCAAATTAACAACATCTGCCGATATTCGCATCAACTATCAACAAACAATAATTATTAAATACTTTGAAAAATAATGCATTTATAATAAATATGAAACTCATGGGGCATAATAATATAATTTTTATATGCGTGAAATGTGTAATATTGGTTTTTTGTTGGATTTAAAGTTGTGTCCCTAACTTGTTTGGTCACTCCTGTCCCTGTGAATGAGTTTCTTCATATTTCCACTAGATGGCAGTATGAAGTCATTTTAAGTAATTATTCTCACATTAGAGCACATGTTGTTCTTAATTAGTCGCCATTGCTTGCTGTTTGTTCATAAAGACGTTTTTCTGGATTGAAAAGAATGGGGAAAAGGTAATTCATTAACTATTTCTACTGACCCCATTGCTAATTTAAATAATAACACTGTACAACATGAAAAATATCCTTTAGATGAAAATATTTGATCCTAGATCAGTTTTGTGTGCTGATTCTGAATATACTTTCAATTTTTCTCTAGGTCGTCCAGTTTTTGAGAAATTTGCATATTTATGTGTAGGCAAATTTAAGCTTTTTTGTGCCATTTTATGGAAATTTTAGGTACAAAAAATGTCAGATTGAATTACGTTTTATAGATTATGACTACTGGATCATTTGCTTCAGATAAATGTTGCAGTCTGTAATAGTCTTAACATTTACCTTTTAATTAATAAGCCTAATTTGCATATTTTTCACAGAATTGACTTGATGCTTTCCTAGACTAGATTTTTATGTTAATTTCAAATCTGTAATCCGTTTCCTTCTATAACGTCTAGTTTTTGAGTAAAATTAAAATCTACGTCTGGATGGTATTGGCACACGTTTGATATAAATTGCTTTTTAAGAGAATGTACCTCCTTGTCAAAAGGGTTAACAATGTGAGATTCCTATCAGGGACATAATCACCAATGGGTATAATCGAAAAACAATTTCAAAAAATTAGTAGAATCTATCCTAATTAGCTGAAGTCCACCACAAAGTAGCATAAAAGCATTTACTGTTTCTTTTTATCCTAAAAAATAATTTAACTTTTCAAAAAAATCTGGACATGATAGAAGAAAACGGACACCAGATTTGAACTCAGCATAAAAACTGGTTTTGAAACATTTTAACATACTCATGTGGCAGAAAAATTTGGACATCAAGAAAAGTTATTAGAAAAAAATGAAAAATATGTAAATTAGGCACAAAATTTCACGGTCACAAGTCAGTGTTATCTTGGACACAACATTTTGTAAAATAACCTGGCCAGTAATCACAACATAAAACAAAAAATCTTGTCTGATAATGATCTTTCTGCCTTAAATTTGCATAAAATTGTACAAAAATTGCATAAATCAGAATAAGCAAATATCTAAAAAACTAGATGTGCTGGATAAAATCGAAAACTATATTCGAATTCAGCACAAAAAAACTGAATAATAAACAACTAGTTTTGGTTTGGGGGCCGAGCAAAAATTGAAATTTGTTGTCCAGTGATACTCAAATCATTTCAACTGATTCTTATATTCTGTAACTGCTTTAAAGATAGAAATTTCTCTATTAAAGTGAACAATTCTTTTCTTTTTCCCACAATATCGAGGCTTAGATATCTCAGGTAAATCTGGTCAGGTTCTGGCTCCTTAATTTATAATGATATACAGTCAAAGCACCTTATAACAAAATCGAAAGTGCTCCGAAGATTTGCTCGTTATAACGTGCTTTCGTTAAAACGTTATAACGAATTATTTCGCTAAAACGTTATAGTGAATTATTTCGTTATACAGTAAGAACTCTAGTTATTGTTAAGAAAACCAGCTCTAATGTGGTCTGAACTTTATCTGACCATGTAGAAGTCCGGATAAGGGAGACAATCATATAAAAGGCAGTTTATTACATAAAAATATCTCCAAAAATCGCATTTGTTTAACCCTTTCATGGTCATGAACGCGTATACGCGGTCAACGTTTTTTACTTCTAAATGGTCGTGACCGCTTTTAGACGGTCAGTATTTTTTACTTCTAAATGGTCATGGGCGCGTATGAACTGTTCTGATTTTCTGCTTCAAAGTGGTCATGACCGTTTATATGCGTTTTTGTCCCCCCCCCCTTTGTTCCATACTGGGCGGTAAAGAAGACGTTTATCGGCACACTTCCCCTTCCCACATTACACAATGGGTGTATAGGTAGACCCACAGAATAGGATATATAGGATAAGGGTTCTATTGTCTGTGGATGGACCATTTGTCAACTGGATTATTTATATTGTATTTTAGTTGAATGCCTTACAGATTTGGTTAGAAAATGTCTTAGAGAATTTCGTTTTCTGTACAGGCTAAGAATGACATTGTATTTCAAAACAGATCCCAAAATGAAACGAGGCAACTTCATAGAATATCATTGTTTACTTATTATTTTATTTTAAAACTCTTGTCAATATGATTCTAATTCATTACATTAATTATTATTATTTTAAATCTTTCCTCATGTTAAATTTATTTAATTTGTTCTTTTAATGAATACATATGTTCTTATTTTCCTAACAGTATTTCAATTTATTTTGTTTAAATATATTACTAAATAACTGAACTCGTTTTTTTTTTTTACTTACAACACTTTTGTTATGTAATAGTAACAAAAATCTAATAATACTCAAATAATATTAATAATAATACCAAATTAATATTACACTTCAAAAATTATTTGCTAATTTACTATTGTTGCTATACCAATTATAGCATAACTTTAAAAATAAAACAGTGAAACCTGTCTATAACAATACTGAAAAGACCAGAAAAAGTATCAATATAGAGAGGTTACATTTATAGGCAAGTTCAAGAATGTTAATTAATTCAGAGTACATAGTAGAATAATTATTATATATTGATGGAATATTAATTTAACTTTCTTAGAATTATATATGTAGATGGGAAATTATTTTAACTTTCTAGAATTATCTTATTATATAATGAAATTTAATTTATTTCTTATAAATAATCAGAATTTTGCATTATTAAATAAATATATAAAGAGTGTACAGGATAAATAAATCTGATAAAAATAATATTTTTATTACTTTTATCATATTTGTAAAATTACATGAACAAGTGATTGAAAAAGTATAGGAATTTATAATTTTGACTCTTCAAAAGAGAAAGAAATTGCAGGTATTATTTATTCGAATATGATACCAAAGAAAAATACTTCGTGTAAAAAATGTGTACTTGGATGTTTAAATGTAGATGATAAGAAGGGAAATATTACTTTTACTTATTCACAGACATTATTTAATATTCACATTTGATTTGATATTTTTAAATATAATAGCAGCATTTTTGTAATGGAAAAAGAAATAAAGTTTTTGATCAATTAATTCAAAGGCATGTTTAGGTGCCATCATCATTTTCCTTTATTAGTATTTTCACTGTACACAAATAAAATTGATTGATTAAAGTTTAATACTCCTCAATATTTGTAGGAACCTTAAATATATCTTGCAGAATTGATTTGATGTGAGAAAATTATGCACAAATTTTTCATTTTTAGAAACATTCAGTTGATCACTATGTTCAAAATTACCATTACAATTGTTGGGATCAAATTAAAGACTGCAAGCAATTGTAGATGGTTTTATTAGTCCAATTGCTCGCAATTTTTTAACATTTCAGCAAAAGTTCCAGGCCCGTAGCTAGGAAGGCGGAGGGGGGGGGGGGAAATGGAATTTTTTTTGTCCGTCCAAGCATGATTGACTCGAGACCCCTCATCAAAACATTTTAAATTTTCCGAACTTTTCTTTATTTCCTTTTTTTTTTCAACTTTTTTTTTCAGACAAGACTGAAATCATAGATACCCATCCCAAAAACCCTTGTATAAAACTTTTTTTTTTCTCAATCCAAAAGATATGGAGATTGCGATTTGCGTAAGGCATTTTTGGTTTTGTTGCTTTCTAGAAATCCACTTTACCGCCTCCCCAATGACTCAAATTAAAGGCTTTAGAAAATAATAGATTTTAAACATTATCCTGTAAGTTATTTGACTCAAACTGATTAGCTGTTGCTTGTGAAAATCGTTTTCTTTGTACAACTGTCACTGTCACAGATGAAATTTATTGTAATCTGGCGCTGTTGTTTCACTATTTCATGGTTTGACAGACAGGCTCCCCAAAACAAGCAAATATGTTTTACAACTATGTATTTTTGTCATTGTTAACTTGTCAAGGTTGCTATAATCCTGGGCTTTTAGGGTCTTTTCAACAAATGTGGAAAATATCTTTTGACGTCTTTTTTTACACCGTTTTAAATGATAAAAGTTTGTGAAATCAGTATCACATAGAATTGCAATATCTGGAAAGGTTTTTTCAGAGTAAAGATGATTTCTAATTACATTGTAATTGTTATCTATGACCATTTGAATGCTATATTTTATATTAATTAACTGATATACGTTTAGTTTACAAATGAGAATATTATAAAAATTCATTATCCTTTTTTCTATAAGTATAAAAGGTGCTTTTTTTCTGGTGCCTTCCCGCTTTTTTCATTTTTATTTTTAAGAAATACGTCTTTTTATTCTAATTTTTATTTTTTTCTCCTTTTCTTCCCACATGAGATCTAAATATCCAAATCAGTTACACGGTTTCCATATAAAAAATGAGAAATAAGTATAAGCTAGAGAAACGGAAAAAATGGAAATTTAATAAAAATCTTAACCCTCTCACTGACAAGACCGTGTTAACACGTTCCGCAAATGAACTTCCGAAAATGGCGAGGCCGCTTTAAGTCGTTCTTCAAAAAGGAATTCAAAACAGGCACCCCGACATATGACGTTTAAGGAAAATGCCTCCAATACTGGCATGCACGTGTGTAAGATATATGCCTACCTCCTTTCATTAGGCGCCGTATCTTGTTAACAATAGATAATTGCTACATTCCCCGACCGCACCTCAGGGGACGAGGGGTCAGTTTCCTGTTCCTTTCAAGTTTGTCCCTTCGGTTCGTTTCCGGAGATGGATGAACAAATAGATCAAGAATTTCTACTAGATTTGTAAAAAAGAAAAATCATTGGGAAGAAATTGATTTTTATTTCTGAGTATTGAGTTATATAATAACATTATTCTATTTTACTATACATAATTACAAGTTTTATTTGTATGAATTCATTGCAATAATTAAATCCCAAGTATTCAAAATTCGTTTAAAGATGTAATGTGTACGAAATTTTTAAGTTTAAAATTTGCACAATTTTGCGAAAAGGGGAACAAATGGAACCTTTATCCCGGAACTCGGAAACTGAGGAGATGCCAAATTTATACTACTAACCACTGTTTTAATAATTTATTTATTCATTTTTTGACCGGCGATCATTTACCCGGGAAATTTCATTTTCTGTTTTCCTCTTTTTTTTTTTTTTTTTTTTACAGTAGCAAGACATCATGATTTCTCTAACAAATGTTTTAATATAGTAATGAGTACATATTGATTTTTAAAGATAATATTGATACTGAAGACTACTTTTCCATCATTGCATTAAAACATGGCATAATTTTCTTTCATTTCGGGTTCAGGTCGGGTTGAGGTCGACGAAAATTATTTTAAGGCATTCGAGTCTCATTGCGGGTCAACTAATTTTGTTTGTCTGGTTCGAACGGTTTTCGGGTTGACTTGATATAGAATTGTCGGGTTCGGATTTGACATAAACCGAACTGCGCAGATGTCTAACGCCTATTATGTTATTTAAAATAGAGATTCCAGTCCGAGTTTCCCAGGTTACAGAACATATATAGGGTATTTGGTATATATATATTTATATATTTTTTTAGATTTCCCTCTGACAAAACCAAAGAGCATTTTGTTTAATCAAAAATCGCAATAATGTATTCAAATAAAATTTTGAAACTTATTAAAAATGATACTTTCGTATTAGCCGCATGCCAAGTGTAAACATATGAAGAAATCACCAAAGATTTCGATTCTTTTTTCAAAGATTTCGCTTCTTTTTCGAAAGACTTCAGCCTTTTTCCCACGATAATTTCAGCGATTTAAGCGTGTAGTTCGATAACGTGTAATTTAAATTTCACTTTTATCTATATTATGTTATTATTTTTGTTTATTTATTGTTGAACTTTTAAATTCGTTTTGAAATATTAGCTGGAAACAAATTCTGAACTATTTATATTGTTTTAAGTGGAAACGGACTAATCATTCGTAATCGGGCTGCACGCAATAACGGTTGATTTAAAAATAGTTCACACTTGAAAGTTTATTTTAAAAGTCGTATAAACATTCAATAAAATAAAATACAGTTTACAAACAAATTATATTTGAAAGTATATATATATTTTTTCCTATTCGGATGCGTAAAAATCGAAATTGTTCTATTCCATATATAAACATGTGTTTCATTTTATTTTATTTTATTTCACTTCATTTATTTATTTGTTGATGACGTTTTAACTTCAATATGGAAAATTAGCCGGAGAAAAATGCTGAACTATTATATTGTATTAAGTGCAAAAGGATTATTATTCTTCAGTAACAGAGCCTGCTCGCTATGAAGATCGATTTTAAAAATTCATGCTTGAAACTTATTTTAAAGGCACAGTTTTCAAACACATAGGGCAGTTGCAATAAGCTGATCAACCATTGTATTCACTTGGAGGTAAGGGTAATTCCACCAATCAGAACTGCCTATTTGTACTGTTTACCTCCAAGGTGACGTCAATTGCAACTGCCCTATTGCATTTGAGCGTATATTTCTTTTCCGAAACGATGGTGTAAAAATTGAAAATGTGCGATGGTTAGAAATTAAAAAATTCGCAGTAGCGAAAATTGCAAAATCTAAAATTAATGGTCATGTATTGTCAACCTCAAAATAATGTCAACGTTACAAACGGATATGTTTGTCCTTCATAATATGGATTAGAGATGAAATGTAAGAGTCCAAACGACTTTTATTTGAAGCATAAATTCCGCAGTTTGCCAAAGTATATTGTTCAGAAATGACGTAAAAAAATAGCTCTTTGTAAAGTTATTTTTGAAACACTTCACCGGTCACCTAAACCTTGGCGGACATATCCAAAATGGAAAAAAAATTCCACACAATTTAAAATCCTATCTGAAAGGAAAATCTCCGCTTCGTACTCTTTTTTTTCCACCCAGCAACTTCCCAATAAAAGGTCATTCAACATTACAGATTTTACGTGCACAATTATGCCATATACACAGCAGTGTGCCAACGACGAGTATGGAATAGCCTTTTGATTATGAGTCCAATCATGGTGGACCCCCCTGTCCCCTAAAATATGCTAACGCATGGAAACTTACAGTCCTGCATCAGCTAAATGAGTAACCCCATTTCTTCCAAAACGCCATTCATATTCAGGTCGGGTTCAGACTCTGGACTTTTGGCGATATATGAGAAAAATCAGTTGACAAATGATTACCACAAACGCATGAAATGACCAAAAAATTACTTAAATTTCAAATTATTTAAATTTGTTAGAGAAAATGTCATCATGAAAATTACAAGCTAAATGTTACACCCAACACTGTTAAAATTTTGCAGCAAACTGTCCACTCATTTGACCGTTTTTAAAGAAAACGGTTAAATAATTGCAATTTAACTCTATTTTGACCATAATATGGGCAATAATAGGGTCAGAATAGCGTTAAATTACGGTTATGTCACCATTTTCTATAAAAACGGTCAAATGACTGGACAGTTCGCTGCAAATTTTTAACAGTGAACTGGAGTCCTGCCCAAGTAATAAAAATTGCAGCCCCCCAGATTTTATTTAAAGGCAACCCGCCACCCGACGCGAGTTCAACAAAAACATTTCGTTGCCACGTAATACGACCAGAACTCAAAATTCTACAATGTGAACCCGAAATATTTATGTCTAACCTGCAGTTAGAGAAAATTGATCCAAAATTTCATGTAATTATGGAAAAATAGTCTGTAATAATATCTCCAATATAAATTTTATCTTTTAATGCTAAAAAATAGAAAAGTAAGAAGTCATTCATATAAAAAATAATAGAACTTTTTAGTCTGAAATAGAGCCCTGCGCCTGTTTGGTTGTACCGACCCGAATCCTAAAATTCCGCTTATCGGCAACCTATAACCCAACCCGAACACGACGAAAAAATTTCCGTTGCCACAAAATCGACAAAACGAAGCCGAAGTCGACAAAAATAATTTCGTCAACCCGAACTCGAAATACTTCAACCCGAATCTAACAAAAAATGTCTAATGTAATACAAATTTGAAAAAATAGTCTTACCTCTAATATCAATTCTATTTTTATGTAGATAAATAAACATATAAAAGTAACCATTCATATTTAAATATATAGTTTTCATCTGAAAAAACGGGTTAAACTTTTTGTATTATTTATTTTTATTTATTTATTTTATAAGATTGAGTCACCCCGAAACTGATTGCAGCCCGAAGCAATTTAAAAAAAAGCTTAAATTAGAACCGCTCTTACCAGTGGCTGAGAAGTTCTGCTCTCAAAGCTGTTAGACGGAAGGTGCTGGACTCAAACCCCTGTGGCGCTCGTCGACCTTACCGTTCGGAGTTTTCCGTGGTTTTCTTCGAACCTTGCCGTAAATACGTGTTAGGATCGCGGGTTACCTGACTTGATACATGAACTCTAATCTAAAAATATACTCTGAATACTTTTTGTAAAATCAGGTTAACCCAAACCGACACGTAAGAATCAAAATTTAACCTGAAACCAAAACAATTTATAGTCAACTTGACTTGCAAAGGAAAAAAATCAGTGTCAATCTACTACCGTTTTGTTTTTTATCAAGTAGCGTTGGGATTTTTTTTTTAAACTAATATGCACCCGACTAACATCGGGTCGTGTGCAAAAAGAATCGGGTTGCCCGACTCGATGCAGAACTCTGCACCCGAGTCAAAGTATATATTTTTTTTTATCAAAGATAATTAAATTTTTCCCACTCCGAAGGGGGAATTGCACCCCAGCCCCCAACCCACACCCATCCTCTGTTTATCTAATTTATAAAGTAAACATATCTTATACAGAAAAAATAAGACAAATATTCATGTATTTTGTGATTTTTCGCCACGTGCGTATTTTATCTGAGCCTTTTACCCGTGTATTTTTTTTTTGCTTACATTTTTTTCCGTGTTTTATTTTTACAATGCTTTTTTGTTGTTGTTGTTGTTTGGTTTAGGGCGATACGGTAATCTTTTTACACACGAGGGCTAAACAGACCGGGATCTCCGCTTCTAGTGAACTCCGACACACTATGAACATCCAAGCCGGAACCGAGATTCAACCGCATAGTCTCGCAGCCAGCGTCTTATTAACTAGGCAAAACCGATTTTTTTAAAAGTACCCTTTTATTAAGGCCTCCCCAATGAGAGAGATTTGATTGCACGATTTTAATATATGCATTTTCCAAATTATTTTTACTGTAAAAGTTTAAACTTTTAAATTCCATCTGTTATGGATTAAAATGAATACTGCTCTTCTAACATTAAAGTTAAATTTTTGTTTTAATTATTATATACTAAATTGTTTAACAATAGAAATAGCAGAATAATTAGAATTCAAATATAATATAAAGGTTAGACAGGAATAAACCTGTTAGACAAGTAAATTTGTTCTCAGGTTTTATTATTATTATTATTATTATTGCTGTTTTTCTCCGCTCTCTATTTTTCGTACACATTTATACAATTATTTATCAGTAAGTATTTATAAATCGATTATTATTATTTTGTAACCATTATTATTTTGAATCTTTAGTTAATTAGATCATTCATTCTTCTTTAGTTAATTCTGCTGTTCTATAACTAAATATGTGATGTAACTTCTATTTATTAGTATAATTTAAAATGCTTTTAAAATAAATAATTAAATCTTAATAAAGTTAAATTAGTGAACTATTACTGAAATTCTTATTCCAAATAATGTTGCAACATACAATATTACATTCTAAATACGTCAGAATAATCAAATATTTCGTTTTCTTAGTCAAGGAATGGTTAGTTTTGAGTAATTTCATTCTGTTAATTTCATAATGCATCAAGTGTTTATTGTTGTTATTAATTTTCATTCACTAATTATATGTAATATTTAAACCTTTTTATAACAGCTTCAAGTCACAGAGAAAAAATTCATTGAATCTGTCCAGAAAAAAAAATAAATAAATAAACAATAAAAATAAAATTAACTAAACTACACGTTTATATTCTTTTTTTTTATGATTGATTTCAAGAAGAAAAAATTATTTCCTTCGTTAGCGCACTGTAATGCATTTATTTCAAACGAATTATTTGTCAAGTAGGTTAGAATTAGTTATAAGAATTAAATGTTATAAATATTTAATAATTCCCTAAATTAAGTATTAAGTGCATGTTCGAAAATTCATTCTCGGTTTTTCATTTTTTTCTTTTTCTTTTTAAGTAACTATTGAATTGTATTAATTTAAAGTGCAATACACAGAATCCTAATAGCAGATTTTCTGTGTCAATCTGCAGCAAACCAAAATTTATCTGCGAAAATAAGAAATAATAGTGTAATAACCTATGAAATAAACAAAATTCTCATTTACAAAGAAAATATTATAAAAAATATAAAATATATAATAAATCTAGAGGCTGTTATATGTTATAGTAGATTTTTTCCGCCCAGCATTTTTGTATGCTGTTAAATTAATCTCCAAGGTCTGAAAAATCATTTGCAAACACTTGTTTCTTTTTCTACTGAGAAGTTCACAGTGGAGGGTTGAGGGAGACGACTTCCAAGAAGTTTCAAACGTTCCCCTCCAAGGTCATTGTTCCCTTGTTATCTCCCCTTCTGTGACTAATTGTATTGGGGGAATGAAAATATACGGCCAATTTAGAAAATGATCTGGGAAAGTGAGTGGTTTTTTTCGCGCTGTATTCTATTATGTTTTGAAGCTGAGTTTTATATCCGTGATAGCTCAAATGCTTTTTCAGTGAGAGGGTTAACGTATCCCATATTTCTGATGAATCACTTAATCGTACAATTAAAGGACTAATGTCGCTAGAAATGTAAGTTTTAAGTATATCAAAAGCACGTAGTTTCCACTGGTCGCATCGGAGTTTTTCGATGAGGGTAAGTTTAGTTTCATCCGGCCATGAACTTTTATTTAACCACAGAGTGAGGCCTTTTGTGTCTAACACTTTCTGTGTTTCTAAAGACCAAGCTTGGTAATTATCTCTAGTTAAAATTGTGTTATCACCAAACGAAGCCATTTTTTTTCACTTTCCACTTTAAATCAACTTCTTAAATTAACTTTTTGTTAAATATATTTATATTTCAAAAACGTTCAAGCAGATCATTAAAATTGCTAAAGTCACTATAAAAGATTATACTTTTTACTTTCATAATATATTTTAGACTTAAAAGCATTATCAAGCTACAAAACAAATATATTTTCTGTATACTAGGTAGCATATTATAAAAGAGCCGTGGACCCGAACCACGCTCTGCTACCAATCTGTGGATGCGCCGCCACTTTTCTGACCCTGCACCTTTTGTAGGTGAAGCAGGTTTTAAATAACATGTTTTAATTAACATTTAAAAAAATTACAGAAAAGAAGAGGGGCCGATTCGGGGTTTTAGGCTTTCGTCATTACGCTGGTTTAAGAGTTGACACCCCTCGGTGGGTTGTAACATGAAATAAGTACGACTACCAATTTTCATCAAAAAATCAAAAAGATTGGGCATATAACTTGTTTTAGATGATTTTCGAGAAAATAAGTATACAGAAAAACGCTTGCATAAAAAGTTGCTTCCCATCCCACATGAAACTTGCAGTTCAAAAGTGACTAAAACATTACTGTATATGAGGACTTCAGTGATAACACAGTTATTATAACAACTAAATATTTATTATTTGACGAAACATGAAAAAACTTTACACAAACAAAATGTAGACTGACCATTTGTCAGTAATATGTAAAAACAAAAATGAAAACATGCATAATTTAATCAAACTTGATCCAACCAAAGACAATAGAGATATTATATTGCAATACCTTTCTATCCAAATATCACGAGTGTCGACGTAGATTTTTGCTATCAAAAGAGCCATTTATAAAGATGTTTTCATCTCCGGTATTTCTTTTCTAATCCCTTGAAAAGAGGGTGCATTTCCTTAAAACAATAATGATTCGACAGCATATCGCGATATGAAAGCTTTAACGTTAAGTTTTATTATGACATCTTCCATCTATCATATTGAAAGAGGATGTTTTAAGATTCGGTGAAAACCAAAACACAAGCACACCGCGTTTGAAAAAAATGCGGGTATTTAAATCTGCCAGCTGGGCGAACAAACGTTGCCAAAAAAACCCAGCGAAACTTTAAAAGATCGCGGGAGCCGGTCTCTGACTGGTTCATTGTTGTAGATGGTGAAAGACTTCACAATTTGTGAAGTCCTCCCACTTGTTACTTAGCTAACGAAAATTTTCTCCGCGCAGGGAGATGGAGCTACGATCTACGTCAATTGCAGTGACGATCGTTCAGGCGACCCTCCATGCGACAACCAACCAACCATTCGATTGGCGGAAAGGTGGCAAAAAGTAAACATAGCGCGATTTAACTTTAAGAATTTATGAAAAAGGAAACGTAAGTGGAAAGAAATTAAATTACTTGTGTTACTTTAATAATTATATGTTAAATTAAATAGACTTACGTTTATACAGGGGGGACACTTTAAAAATGAAGAAAATATGCCAACTTTTGGCAGAAGAAGGGGAAATTACTTTAAAATTTCCCTACAGGGAGAATGGTAAATAATGCAATTTAACACTTTTACAAGATTCAAGAAAAATATTGTATTTATCTAGTTTCTGATAGCTTCAGATAAACGTATTTTCACTGAATACGTATGTTTTTGAAACAATATGTCTGGCAGAGAATACTATGCTTTTTCAAATGGTCGATTTTGGTTTGTTAGAAGAGTTGTATTGCTTTTCAATATTATTTAACAGGTTTAGGTACCCTAATAAATATTCTCAATTGGGTGTAAGTCTGAGCTTACAGCTGGGCAATCTAAAACGTTAATCTTTTGTGCAGTAAGCCACTGTTTTGTGCTTTGTGAGTTGTGGATTGAAGCACTCTCATGCTGGAATCTTTACCCAGGATCCCCTAAGATGTCATCCAATGGAAGTACATGTTGCAGTAGTGTCTCTTGATATATTGTTGAGTTTGCTTTGCCTGGAGAAAGGCAAGGGAAATTTGTGCCATTAAACCCAATTTCCACCCACCAAACTATCAGCGACTTTAATGCCTTCTTGTCTACTGAAGATAGTAAGTGGCTGTTTCCTGATATCAAGCCAGTGTTATTTTCGCCCATCAGGCAATCCACATTACATTGCTTTTCGTTACTGAATACTACTGTGAACTGAGAAGTGAACGTTCTCGTAAGGCATGTACTTTCAAGCGCAATCCATTCTGGCATAATTTTAGGCACAGTTTGCAAGAATTGTTTTCTAAAAGAATGATTTTTGATTATCTTATGCATCTATATATTGTGTTCTTTGAAACATTGACACCAATATTATTCTTAATTGCCTTATTGACATATTTTTGGCAGTATGGCAAAATGGTTATTGGAAATTTTAACCCAACCCTGTAACATCTAAACCAAACTTGAATTCACTACAGCAGAGTGGTGTGGTGTTACTAAAATAATTCCCTTTAGAAAAAATTATAATTCAACATTTCCATTATATGTGTTTAAAGAAAACTGATTCTATATACTTAAAATTTTCAAGGGTGGAAATGAATACTTAGAATGTAGCATTTATTATGTGCAGCTGAAAATAGTTCCATGATACCAAAAAATTTTTTTTAACTTTATTGTCGTCTAATATACTTCAGAAAAAATTACTTGTGATGTAGCATAAATCTCAGGTCGTAATCCTAAAAAGTTGCTGAATTTGCTTTACTTAAAAGTTGCTTAAGTCTACCACGGTTGGGAAAATTGATTTGTTTTTGAATCAACACTATCAGGTTTTTTAAAATATTAAATCATTTTTTTAAAGTTTTAATCAATTTATTAAAATTAAAATCAGATTTTTTAATTATTTGATTTAACTTCAAATGAAAAGTTGTAAATGATTATATATAAGGTAATAGTGCAATGTATTAAATAAATGATATCATAACTTTTTTATCCATTGCCAAAAAACTTGCAAATTGCAATGAAAGATAAAACACATTCAATTAATATATAAATATATATATAAAGGAATTTTTACATCTGAAAAAATAAGGTTTTCAACAAGCATCTCTACGACAGAACAAGTTCTTCATTATTTATTGATACAATATTTATCAAATCAGTTTTTTAAGCACTAGTATTTAAATAAACATAAATCCAAATATAAAAGATTATCTATTTATTGATTTGATGGGGGGAGGAGATATGTTAAACATCAACAAAGTTATCGGTTTTCTGTGCTCTAAAATGTTTAAATGAATTTCTAAAGAAACAAATATCAATAACAATGGAAAAATTTCAACTGCATATTCAAAAGTTATTTATCATTCTTATTCAGTCTTTTATTTAAAAACACATGTTTACATGCTTTTGCATTTGTAAGTGCATTTCATTTAAACTGCATTTTTGTTTGGAAAAATTGGTATGGACAACCTTTCAATATGTTTTGGAACAAATAAAAATGAATTTAACAGTAGGAGTTCCAAGTTTTGAACCTGCATCAATCCTAAGCTACTAGAAAGAATGACTTCCCATTAAAGTAATAATTACAGAAGTACCTAACAAGGATGTCAAAATTGGTGTTAATATTAGAAATATTTAAGTTTGATATAATTTCTCTATGTTGATGGCTTGCTAAGCGAATTCTAAATAGTTTAGCTTTAATTAGTAGATATTATTAGTAATCGAATGGCACCAGTCACAATTTTATAAAATGATTTGCGACAGAGTTAGTATAGGGTGCTTGTTCTCTTTATTTTTTGCTGATTCTGCAACTAACTTCTTCACTAATTCTAAACAATTTTGCCAAGTAACTATTAATACATTGCATATGATTTTTATGATACATAAACATTAGCATAATTGCCTAAATATAAATGTTGCCAGTTTGAAAAAAAACTTAAAATATAGCCTTACATATTAGTAGTGACATCATACTGGAGTTTGAGTACTTTCTTTCTATCGGAAACTTTACAGTGTATTAAAGTAAAAGAGGCCATCTAAGTAAAAAATTATTAACATATAAAACAGATTTAAAAAACAGATTTTCACAGTTACCTTTATAGCCAAAAATGCATTGAAATTCTTTTGTGCAGCACTGTATACAAACTATAGATTTGCGTATATTCTATATAATATACATGTTAAAATTTACCTTAGTTAGAAAATACATAACATAGTTAAAAATTCACCTTTCGGTAATTTCTGCTAATAGTCAGAAATGTACATGAATTCTTTGGTACAGCCCTGTATATTATCTACAAATTTTTATATAAATAACTTATTAAGCTAAAATTTAATTCTGAAAGAAATGCATAACACTATTAAAACGCACTTCCACAAATGGCAATCCAACGATAGCAATGTATTCAGTTCTTTGCTTAGCCCTGCATGTGATTTCATTTATAATTATCTAGGAAGTCTAGAGACATATCTTAGTATACTAAATATATTCAGCTAGAAAATACATAACTCTGTTTAAGAACACCTTTAAGCAATTCACACCAAAACAAAGTATTACTAACGAATTCTTTTGTTTAACCAATACAATCTATAGAATTTATACACACACTGTAGTATGCAAAAATATAGTTTAACTTAGACACACACACTATAACTCTTAATGGAAAACAAACTTTTCCAAAACTGACTGCTCGTAGATAGTCATGTAGCCAAAATCTATTGTGTGTCTAATTAAAAGAACGATTGATGCTCTGCATCTCCCAATTTATAGCATGCATCCTGTAGTGTGTGAATCTCAGTAATTCATATAACTTTTATTACATTAAAATAGTTTAACATCCTTAAAGAAGGCTGCAGTTTTCCTGCTGTAGATCATTATGTAGCTTAATTATTTTGTGTGACTCTATAAATCAGCCATACTCAAACTTCTGTCCTCGGAACACACTCTACTTATATCATAATTAACAAAAGGTCATTAATATAGTGAAATAATGAAAGTAGTATAACAAAGTTAATAGAATTAGTATTTGCTATTTAATAAGTATAACGTATAGAATTACCAAATTCTAAGGATAAAAAAAAATCAAACATTTTACAATGTAAAAAGTTACTTTTCCTAAATGTAAAAACGTAGAATACAAATTAAATTAAAATAATGTTTCATGAGTGTTGTAGATTAAAAAAATATACATATATACCACTTTAATATTAATAGGACTCCATGTAAGTGAGTTATGTATTATGACTTTTGACTAAACAAATGATAATTAGGATGTTTTAACATAATTTTAAATTGATTCTAAATAACAGGGCAACTTTTGACTCACCATAAAAAAATATATAAAACAATAGAGAAGGTCTTCAATATATTTCATCTACTTCTCACATTTTCATAAATATGGATTAACGATTGCATCCCGGGCCACATGTCGAGTATCACTTCTGTAAATGAATAATAAATATTTTGCACTCCCTACTCTACATAATGTTTGTTTTAGGAACCTCAGAAATTCATACTAATTTCATTCAATATATTCTTTAAATAGTGTAAATTAAACTACAAACGATTTTGCCCAATAGAATATAATAAATCGGAAATATTTTGAGTGTCTCTCTGAAGGAATCTCCACCTATAATAAAGAAGGAAGTTTGTGTGTATATCAGTCAGTTTGTGTGTCTGTCTGTTTCTCCATTGTGTACTGAAGAGACTGCTGCAAGCAGAGCTACAAAATTTGGTGGGAAGGTACCTCTATGCCTGTGGTTTTGTACCTCGAAGCCAGATTTTGGAATTTTTGAAAATATATTTTTATATTTAATTTTTAGTGTCTTTTCATGTTTCGCTGCGTTTTCTCCACATTAGGAACGGGAATCCGGTTCCAATCTTTTAGCACAATATAGTAAATTTTAAACTCTTTTCAATAATGTTTATGCAAAATTTGTACAGCAATTTTTGAATTTTTGGCGAATTGTTTCCTTCGACACTAAGATATTTTGCAAGAATCCTAGATTGGTTCGGTGATTGCGCTTCCATTTCAGCCTCAGATACGTTCAGAATCATCATTTTTTTCTCTTTTTAGCTTGGAGAAAGTTTATAATTCTTTACAGATAAAGAATCATGATTTTAAAAATGCGATTTTTAGTGTTTTTTGACGTTTTGCTGCGATTTACCCACATTAGTAACAGGAATCCAGTTCCAATCTTTTATCACAATATACCTTTTTTTATCCTCTTTCCAATAAAGTTTATGCAAAATTCATACAGCGATTTTTGATTTCTAGGCGAATTTTTTCCTTCGACACTAAGTAATTTTGCCCAGAATGCTTGATTGGTTCGGTGATTGCTTCCATTTCAGCCTCAGATGCACTGAGAATTGTCATTTTTTTTACTCTTTTTGGCTTGGAGAAAGTTGATAATTTTTTACAGATAAAAAATCACAATTTTAAAAGGGAAGAGCAGATTATTTATTATTCCGATTTTTTTATTAGACTTTTTCTGTTAATTAATTTTTTATGCGTTTTTTAACTTTTTTTTTCATGTTTATCAGTGTTTTTTGTTTCAAATGACGTCACAAATCGCCCACTACAAGTCAAACACCATTGGAGGGAAGTTGTGATTGGTAGCTGATAGAATTGTAGGCACAGCTGGAAGTCAATCGGGCAGTTGTGATTAGCAGCTGAAAAGGTCGTCAGCTGATTGCAATTCGAACAATGAGTTGTGACTTTTTGCGATTTGTGTTATGCGATTTTTAGAATTTTCTCATGTATACGTCATTTATGTATTTCATTTCAGAAATTAACAATGATAACTTACTGTTTTTGCATGTAAAAAAAAGTCATTTTGTTTCTGTTTAGAAAGTTAATGATATGTCCTAATTTTTTAACATTTTTGGTTAAATTCTGTTGGTGGGAGGGGAGGAGTGAGTGTTTGGTTATAGTTTAAATATCGCGTTAATGCTCTGATCGAAACTTCCTCTTCTCCCCCCCTGCCTCCAAAATCAGAACTATTTAATTTTTAGTCGAATTCAAACGAAACCTTTTCTCAGGTCCTCAGATACTAGATAAACTTTGGTATCATTTTTTCAACACTTGGTTACCACTATTTCTGAACATTAATGACCAGGGAGGGGTATTTTCTCGGGTTCTATGGGCCCAATTTCAAATAGTTCATTCAACTTAACACAAACTAAGTAAGATATAGATAACTAATTAAGATACAGATTTAGCACCACCTGTAAGTAGAAAATGGAGCTAAAAGATTTTGCAGTGCGTGCGCAGCACATATGCTATACGGTGTCATAGGCAGCATGGACAAATTCCAGAGTTTCGATTGGAAAGAATTTTATTTAGAACTGAGTGCAGCTCCAGTGGGGGGGAGTGAAACTAAACAATTTTGCATTTAAAATTTGTCCGATTCAAACAAAGGGCAAGACAATTAATTAATTCAACTTAACATGAACTAATTAAGATATAGAAAACTAATTAAGACATAGATTTGGCACCACTGGCGGTGGAAAGTGGAACTAAAAGATTTTCTGCGCGTGCACAGAACGCCTTCTATACGTTGTCATAAGCAACAGGGACACATGCCAGAGTTTTGATCGGAAAGAAGTTTGTTTAGAACAGAGTGCACCCCCTGGAGGTAGACAGTGTAACTAAAAGATTTTGCATTTAATCTTGGTCCAATTCAAAAGCATTCTTTTCTGACATTCTTCGGAGGTCTCCCAGGAACTAAATAAACTTCGGTATCATTTTTTCAGCCCTTGGTTACCACCATTGATGAATATTAATATCCAGAGGGTGATTTATTTTCTCATGTTCTGTGGGTCCGAGTTCAAAGGGAATCAGTTCATTCAACTTAACATAACTAATTAAGATATAGCTAATTATTTAAGACATAGATTTGGTACTCCCTGGCGGTGGAAAGTGAAGCTAACAGATTTTTCGCACATGCATGGCACGCCATCTACATGGTGCCATAAGCAATAGGAACGAATACCGGAGTTTCATTCAGAAATAGGTTTATTTAACCCTTTCAGTGCGGAATTTTTTTGGGGGAGTTAATGCCCTGTGCAGAATATTTTGACCAAAAAAGTGATTTGTTTATCTGATTACCGGGCAGAATTTTCTGGTACGAATTGATTTTCCCAAAGGAACACGACTTTCTGAACGACCCAATAAAAAACTAAAAATCATATCTTATGGTTATACGAAAAGCATGCTACTGGTTTTGGTTATAGCCACATTACTGCACTATGCAGGCACAATACGTCATTACTGCTAAGCCCGTGACACACTACAGTGAGCACAATACATGCCATGAACACCTAGGCGACTTTTGTCGACGTTTAATGCAGTCCTACGCTTAATGCTTAATGCAGCACCCAACTCCTAGATTTCGACATTAGTCGACTCCCGCACTAAAAGGGTTAAAACAGAATGATCCACCTGGTGGTAGAAACTGGAAGTAAAAGATTTTGCAGTGCGTGCCTAGCATGTCTGCTATACACACTATTGTAGGCAGCGGGGACATGTGTGGAATAATTTGTTTAGAACAAAATGCATCTCCTGGCAATGGAACTAAAAGATTTTCCTACGCGTGTGCCAAAAATGACAATTTTTATTGAAACCGCAAAAGAAAGTTACCAATTTTATAAACCAAAAAACGAAAAAGTTTCATTTTCACTCATCCTCGAGTATTAAAAAATTTGAATGGAAATTCAAATTTGATTATTTGAATCGAAACTTAGTTTTCTTCTGATTCCGAAAATGCAAATTTTGTGAAAATCAAATGGTAACTTTTTAAAAAATTTTGACCAAAATCTGACCCGTTTTGAATCAAATGATCCAGACATTTGAGGAGGTGGTATTAAATTTACTTCCACTTTGGGAAAATTTCTCTATTTAATTTCCGAAAGAGTTAGCGGGAAAAGGGTTTTGTGCAGCAAATATTAGAGTGATTTTGCATTTCGTATTATTTTTTGACGGGACCAAGCAACTCCGGGCGGATCTGCTAGTTATAAATAAACACTTCATTTACAATAGCGAATGTGTCATAGCAAACATCAGTGATGTATATCAGTTACATATTAATCTGAGTAATTCACTAAAATTACAGTACAGACAGATGGGAAGCAGTTAAATCAAAGTCATAAACATTTTTTAAGTATGTTGGAAATTTTTAAAGAGAGATTGAATTGGATGAGGAAAGCAAAAATTTCAAACATTTTTTACCAACATTTATTGGTATTTCAAAATCTCATTGGATTGTTATTCCTTTACGAAATAACAATCTGCGTATTAAACACATGAGCAATTTTTCAATATTTACTTATATTTTATCTTCAATATTACGGGGCATTTAGGAGGCAGCGCCTCTTTAAAGAAAAGTATTTTTCATCTTAAACGTTTATAAGAAAGTCAGTTTTACAGTCAAAGAATTTCATTGTGTGAACTCACGTTTAACATAAGTTTTTTTTTAAATTTAAATATCCCTAATCATCAGAAAATCTTATACACTTATAAATCAGTATTACATAAATAAATAAATAAATTGATGATAGTAACATTTTTAAGATAATATAAAGCAAGATCAAAATAAAAATGTGTTTGGCATAGCTGATGTTAAGGCTCCTCATCTGTTGATTTACTAGATTCAATTAGAAATATTTTCATTGGTTGATGGTTAATTTTGGTGACTGTGATAACTGTCAAGAAATTCCAATTTCTTAATACTAGAATATACCAAGGATACTATAAAAAATAAGTATGAAAGATAGTTAACAGTAAATAAACAATTGAACATTTGTATTACTCTTTTGCGAAATATTTTTCTTATGTATCACATACTTGTATCTCACTAGTATGAATTAACAGATGCCTGTTTAAATTGCTCTTTTGAGAGAATTTCTTGTTGCATATCTCACACACAAAAGGGTTTTCGCCGGTATGACTTAACAAATGCTTTTTCAAAGTACCTTTCTCAGAAAAGGCCTTATTGCATATCTCACACACACAAGGTTTCTCACCAGTATGAATGAACAAATGCTTGTTTAAATTGCTCTTTTGAGAGAATTTCTTGTTGCATATCTCACACACAAAATGCTTTTCGCCGGTATGACTTAACAGATGCATTTTCAATGTACTTTTCTGAGAAAATGCCTTATTGCATATCTCACACACACAAGGTATGAATTACCAGTATGAATTAACAAATGATTGTTTAAAACGTCCTTATGTATAAATTTCGTGTTGCATATCTCACACACAACAGGTTTTTCACCAGTATGAATTAACAGATGCCTGCTTAAACTACTCTTTTGAGAAAATGTTTTGTTGCATATCTCACACCCAAAACGTTTCTCACCAGCTTGAATTAACAGATGTGCTTTTAAATGGTGCTGTCGATAGAAATTCTTCTTGCATATCTCACAAACAAACGATTTTCCTAGCTGTGAGTCAGAAGCTGCTTTTCCAAAAAGCTCTTGTAAAGTAATATTTTGCTGCATATTTCACACCTTAAACACTGTTTTGAGTGATGTGATGTGTATCTAGATTTGTGGCTTTATGCATCTGCAATAGATATAATTAAGTTAATCAATGATTCATTCTTTTCATCATTCATTTAAAAGCAATTTAAGAGAAAATACATTTCTGAAAAATTATAATCAATGTAAAAGTCTGAATTGAAATAAAATTCTGTCCATGGTATTAAAAAATAGAATAGACTTATAATTACTGCAGAACTAAAGGTGTGTCCGATGCATTTCCTAACTGTATAAAGATAATATAATCAAGAAAATTACAATAAATAATTTATCATAAAGATAATAGTTTAAATAAAAAATAAAGAAAATTTAACAAAGAAAATCTATACTTCTATGAAAACAATCATGCATTTTGTAGTGAATGAGGAGAAATGATTTTTTTTGCAGCAAGGGTTATTCTGATATACAGATGTGTTTAGTTGAAATTCCTGCAGATGTCTACAATTTTTCATTCTAATATATATGATTATTGAGACAAAATTCCGCATTATTGCCTATAATTGACATTTTATTGGAATAACGTAACAGTATTTCTATAATTTTTTTGAATTTTTATCAAGTTTAAATCTTTGATTGATTATAGGTAAAACAAAATGCATTTTATTCTTCAATTTTGGAATACAACTACAAATATTCTTAGATATGTCCATGCAAATTGTATGATTAAATGCATGTAGAGTGTCATTTAACTGAGTTATAACAGAATAGACATTATAATAGTTATGATGTCTTACAACAGAAAATTAGATGGGAGAGAAGAAACACATAAATAGTAATATTTTATTAAAAAACGAATCCATCAATAAAACTTTCAGTGGGTTAAATAAAAATTATCAAAAGAGCAACATTTAAAATAATGGTGTTGCAATTATCAGCTACAAGAATCATAAAAATGCCTCTTTAAAAACAATACTGTAAAATTCACGATGAAACTACAGAAATAGATTTGGTATAACTAATTTTATTATAGTGACTTTGAAACATTACAGGTAACAGATTAGTCTCAAATAACTTAAGTCAAAATTCTCTCACATTTCCAGGTCAGCATTAAAATAAAGAAATTTTCATACTTTCGCACCACTACTCTGATACATAATCATTATTTAATTAAAGTAAACATGAAAACAAAAATCACACTAAAAGACATTCAAGTTGAAATCCTATAAACCACACAAATAAGTTCATTGTTATACTAAATATTACTTCTACAAACAATATACTCAATTTAGAGTAACCCATCAAAACATCTGAGCATTATGTACATGTATGTATTTCTTATATTTTATTTACAACAGGCACAAGTGTGCTATACTTTTATACATAAGGTATAAACACATGCACGGAATTGAATAATGAGTCCACATGGCAGGAAATTTAATAACTTTAATTATACTATTTAAATTTTATTAAAATCAAAAACATCATTCATAAAAAAATTCAAAACACAAAGATTGTTTTCTAGTTTAAAAATAAATTATTTATGTTTTGATTGGCTTCATCTCTTCTGTTAGTACACTTTATTAGCATACTGGTTTATATTTTCAATTTTGTTGTTAAATTTTTTAGTTGCTAATTTTATTTTTTCATTTTTAATAATTTCTTCTTCTTCTTTTTACAATAAATATTTTTTTTCTTTTTACAGTATCATTGAGTGTTGAATGTACATTTTGGAATCTATGAATGAGATTTATAAAAATTTCAAAATTGTTCACATGTCTCTTCCAGATAACTTGATTTTGTCATACGCAAGCCTCTGTATAGTTAGGATATTAAAAAGAGTCTTTCTAAGTGGGTGTTACCATGACTATTTTGATGATAGTACTTATAGACTCACATTTACCAAAATTATTAAATATATCTAAGTTTGTCACACATACTTTACATTGAAATTCCCTGATATCCCCTTGTTAGTGCTAAAATTTTTCTGATAATGAGTATTTTGCTTTGAATAGCATCACTCCCAGCGTACAGTGATAATTTTGTGAAAGGATATAACCTATCTCATGTTCTATGGATCCATCACAATGCGGTTTGGCTCATTCAATTCAATATCGATAGAAGTTACAGATTTTATTTCCAAGTTTCACCTCCAAGGGCCGCTTTCCGATCTTGGGTTCTATGGGCTGATTACGACGCTATTTGGCTCATTTGACTGGATTTCAATAGCTTTAGAGATTTTAGTTAATTTTATATAGAACAGATTGCACACCCTGCCAGTGGAAGGTGCAACATATGAATTTTGCACTGCGTGCGTAGCACACCTGTTATCCTGTCCCCAAAAAGTGGGTACACAAGTAGAAGGTTAATTTGGTTAGAAGTTTATAATATTAGAGGTGGAAATTAAGAGTTTTTCCGAGGCAGCACACATTTATACGGTGCTGAAGGAAGCAGGAACCCGACCCAGAGGTTCGTTCGGTTCTAGGTTTTTTGTATTTCAGTTTCATATTGATTCGATACTGGAGCCTGCTAGTAGATGAAGCTAGCTAGTTCTATTGTTAGTTTCTTTAATTGCTAACTTTATTTTCTTCTTTTTAATAATTTTTTTATTTTCTTTAGCATCCTTTTTCCAATAAATATTTTTCTTTCTTTTTAGAGTATCATCTAATGTTGAATGTACATTTTAGAAACTATGAAAGAGAGGGTATCGAATACAGTCTTTCTGCATGGGTGTTTCCATGATTATTTTCATAATAGTATTTATAGACTCATATTTACCAAAATTATGTAATATATCCAAGGGGTGATAACAAATACTTTATATCAAAATTCCCTGAAATCACTATGTTATTACTGAAATTTTACTGGTAATGAGTATTTTGTTAGGAATAACATCGCCCCCAGCATATAGTCATAATTTTATAAAATGGATATAATAAATAAAGTCTGTGCAGTATAAACAGAATTGTACAAGAATCATGTACGAATGATTTCATTTTTGAATCTTTATAGTAAAAACTATATATTTTTTTAAAGCAACAGATGCACAAAGATGATTATCTATTATTTTTTTTCAGAATGTGCAGAAAGATGAGGAAGAATCAAATTATGTTGACCATTTTCAACAAAAAATTACTGTGGCCAATTAGAGAACAGTATTACAATTTTAGAGAAATATGATATTTTTTCTAGAATTAGACTTCAAATTTTTAATCAATGTTGTTTTGTATGGCTCATTGATGAAGTTAAATCTTATGCATTATAATATTTGTTTAATAGAAAATATGGTAAATATGTAAATAATTTTTTTCCATTCTTAAGAGAATACAAAAATATAATTTTTTACATTATTCACAAATTCAAGCTTTACACATTGGTACATATGCAGATTACACAAAGGGTTCCATTATCAATTGTAATATAGTGTATTTAATAGTGTGAATACAGTAACTATTATTAGTAATACACTACATTAACTATACTATAATAATTTAAAAATAGTGAAAAAAATTTCGATAAATGAATATAGCTCAGAAACATTTAAAGTTGGGGGAACAGACCCAATAAACTGTTCTGTTGGCTGTAGCTTTAGAAAATTTAAAACTATCTGGAGGGATGGGGGCATTTTGATCTACTGCGCCATCTCATTAATTCAACATTAGAACTAACAAAGGTTATGTTCTTGATGGAAAGTCATTTTAGATGGACTGGCAACCTTCCAACTTTGAAAAGGTGCCTAGAATGCAATGTTTCACTGAAAATATTGAATTACTTCTGAATGAGTCCTATTTTTGAATGAAATATTTTTTCAGATTACTGTGATTGAAAAAAAATTGGAAATGAAATTATATTTTCTCCCAAATTTCCATAATATTTTAATATTGTTCAGGTCCATGCCCACATTGAACTGCGATGGAAGCCTATTAACACATTAAGAGACACAAGTATGAAATCAGACAAATACTTAAATATGAATCCTCATAGGGTTCTTAGACTCTGGCAAGAGTTTTAATTCACCTATTTGATAGGCAGAAGGTTGAGTCAATATTACCACAATTTTTGGCCTATAATCCGAGGATCAAACAATGATGTTTTGACTCTCAAATTTTATTCCATAATTTGGGGTTAAACATTTACAGCAATTTAGTAAGTTAAGTTTTACAAAATAAAATTTCTGGGTCGAAACATGATTGTTTGATCAACAGATTATAGGGTGGAAATTATGGTGCCAAGAGTAAGTTGAGTTCCAAGAGTAAAACTGACCAATATTTGAACATGAAATAATTAGAATAGCTTAGCCAAAGAGTTTCCTTGCTCCATCCACTGGAATAATGGTATCCTAGTGCAATTGCACTAGCTCTGGTCTTGAGTCGATTAAAAAAATATATCAATTGTTAAACTAACTTTGGTAATTGAATACATTTATTTAATCTTAAATATTTAATGAGGTCCTACCAATCTTATAAATTTATATATTTTTCCAAATGGCATTTTAGAAGAAAATGAGTGAATATTAAACACTTACGGTTCTGGTGCAGATTTCATATACTGTATATAAATATGGCCTCACATATATTAAGCATACTTGCATAATTTATTTTTAAGCTGTTAGATTAATTTGCAAGGACTGAGAAAATCTGCAATGTCTGCTATCATGCTGCAATGTTTCTGTTACGGGGATTGGTTGGTACCAATAACATTTTAATATGATTTATTTGCAACAGAATTAGTAGGGCAGATATCTTTTTTTCTTTTTCAAGACCATACCACAATTTCAACTAGCATTTAATGAACCATACCTGTATTTCTATCAGCTAAATTTGAAGAAACATTCAAGCATATAATTAACTTAACTGTCTTGAACAAATTTTACCTAAAAAATATTTCAACTTTATAAATGAAGTCCTATCAATCTTATTAATTACAGAATTAATTAGTAGAAGCATTGCTAATTGACTGCCAAGTAGCAGAGATTTCAATGTCATTCTGATGCAAACCTAAATTCATCTGGGATCCAACAATACTGAACCGAGCTACTATTATGAGAACTTATAATAACTTGCAAAATAATTACAATTTGCATTTATGAAGAGAATGTAATAAGAAAACATAATAAATCTAAAGAAAAATTAATTTTAGCATTTTTGTAAGCATACAGATTATTTTTTATTGGTTACATTAATTTGCAAAGTCTGAAATTATATGCAGTGCCTGCTGTCTTGCTGCAGTGTTTCCGCTACTGAAACTGATTGGTACTAATCACATTTTTATACAATTATTTGTAACAGAATTAGTAGAGCTGAGTTCATTTTTTTCAGGACAACAATTTTGACGAGCATTTATTGAATGAGACCTGAATTTCTATTCACTCAAGTTATGGCATGAAGAAATGTTCAAGCTTAAACTATCTTAAAAATTTTTTACCTAAAAAATATTTGAAATTTATAAATGAAGTTTAACCAATCTTATAAATTAATATATTCCCAAACAGCATCTTAGAAGGAAATGAGTGAATATTAAACTTTTTTACAGTTCTGGTGCAGGTTTCATATACAGTATATAACCCAGATAACAATTTTTGATTTTTAAAACATTTTTCTAACCTTAACATGTAAATGACTAGATGCTTTTTAAAGGCTTTGTCTGAAAAGTGTGCAAACATTGTAAAAAGGATTATAAAAGGTTGCTAGTTGACACAATCTGAGGTACTTTGTAAGTGTTTTAGGACAAGCATACCAAAATGTAGAAATGTAAGGCTAGTTACAGTATTTCTTATTAGCCATTGTAACAAGAATTACAATCAAAGGTAGATAATAATGCTTTTATTATAAGCATCTATAAAGGAAATCAGAAAAGTTTTGATTAATCTGTTAGTTTTAAATCTTAACTGACAGAGACATTAGATTTTCATCAAAATAACCTGACTTAGAAATGTCCTTTGTTGCTGTGGGAAACTAAATTTTAGCTTAATTTTTATATGCTGAAGAAAAAAAAATGGAAAATAAGGATTTTTATTAGCCCACATTATATTTAAGAAATCATAGTAAGTTACATATTTTAATTAATATATTTCTTTTTTTATTTGCTAAAATTCTTTTCCTATGTAATTGCTAAAATTTGAATATATTTTATTTTTTATATTTTAATTAATATATTGCTTCTAAAAAAATATTACTTATTGATAACATTAAAAATTTTTAAATCTAATATGCATTTTGTTAGAATGAACTGTGAGGATTCATTTTACGAAAGTTTTCTAACTTTTGTTTGAATTTGACATAACTAATTAAAATAGATAACTTATTTTTTTTCTTTGTATCTCTTACCATTAATTAGTTTTAAAAATAAAGTCTAAAATATATGGGGGATAATATTTTCTTTTTAAAGTGAATTCGGGCAACAAGAAAATTTGTATAGTATATTTTTGCTTAAGCCCTACTACATTATCCTGAAAGTTTCACAATAGTTTAAATTTCTGAGTTTGGAATTGTTTATGTCTTGGTTTTTATGTTGTCTTTATTTATTGTTTTTATATTTGGAAAGTGATAATGGTCAGCCCACTATCAATTACTGTTATTTATTAGTTTATTGACAAACTGAAGTAAGTTAAACATTCTTGCATAATTTAATTTCATAAAGATTTAAGAACTATATAAAACCAAATTTTGGTGTTTATATAATTACTGAGAAAAATTAGAAAAAAATATGCAATTTCCATTTATAACATTTTTATATCATATGCATATTACCTATTTGTTTATTTTTAGTCTACTTTAAGCATGTTTTCATTTTACTTAAAACAGAAGAACAATAATTTTTCAGAATGATTTATCTCTGAATTAAATCTATTGATGCTCCATAATTAAAAATAAATAATAATAATCGGTTAAGATTATTTAGACTTTTCTTTTTCCCTTTTTTCTTTAAAATATAAAAATTCATTTTCAAAATCTTTCATAATTATTAGTATGTATATTGAAACGTTAAAACTTTAAATAGTTTGATTTCATTAAAACTCATTTTTTTAAACTCCAGGAAAATAAAATGTATTAAACAAAGTAATAAAAATAACAATATTTAAAAATTTTGTAGCAGCGCATGCAGTAAAAATTTTATATCTTAAACGTACATAATATAAAAACAATTGTCATTGAATATTTTAAAATGAAATTTTATACAACATAAATTACTAAAATATAAGAAAATAAAACGTATGCGTAAAAATAATTAACTTTGACTAAATTACAGTTTAAATACTAGTACAAAATCTATTATTATTATTATTACGCAATATTTAAAACTTTTGACGGTAATTTTTAAGCACATGAACTATAAGATGAATATTTTAAAATTGGGGAGCATTAATAAATAACATATACGATAATAATATATTGCAAAAGATAAACATAAACAAATGCTATTCTCTATCGCATTTTGCAATGAAAATATGGTTAAAGAACTCGCATTAATTCGTTAAGAATAAAAAACATATTATAAATGGAAATTTCAAGAACTACAACAGAAATATGCGTATGTATGTAGTTCTTACAATAAGGTACATCTTTATGAAATTAAATAAATACAAAATAGTTTGACATACTTTTGATGGAACATGATTGCACCAAATGCAAAGCCTGCACTGGCAGAGAGACGCTATAGTGACCTGCTCGCACGCCAATATCACCTTCAATGAGTCATGAGTGAGTGAACGCAAGCACATGGACAATTGGTAGCTCGAAATAAGTTGCGCATGCGCGAAAAATGAATGAGTAAAGATGATTTTAGAGCGTAGGTTTTCTGACGGTTATTTCAAAAATCTAATATTGAAAACATTACTGTGACCATGATATAAGGTAAAGATAATATACCTTTGCAGAAAAATTGAAAGAAAATGAAAAAAGACCGTTTTCGGAACCCTGCTTGCTATCTGGGAAATATGGCATTACATACATTAAACATACTTACAACCTTCCTACAATTATTTTGTGAAGAGTGGTTTAATTTGACATAGGTAAAACAGCTTTCAAAATAGAACATTTATTTTATATATCTTTTTTTATTCAATTTCATGTTTCTATGTGAAAAGTATTTCATTTTTTTTAACCGCTTAAATGCCAATGTTTCAAAACTGAAACAGAAGTTTTAACTAAATATTACAAAAGAAATGATTTTCGAATTATTACCTTTTTTTGTATAATGATAACAAAGATTTTAAAATATTGTTTTCCTTAAAAATTTAATTATTTTATATTTTATGATTTCTAGAATCTTCATATTTTTGGGGTATTTTCCACTATTTCAAATAAAATTGGCAAACACATTTATTATGCATAAAATTGGAAAATCATTATTATAGTCTTAGGAAGAGCTACTATTTGTAAATAAACACTACGAAACTTACTGAAATATAATATAATTGTTTGACGCAGTTTCGAAAACCGATGTTCCAATTTTTAAACTCTGGCACTTTAGCAATAAAAATTTCATAATGAAATATCCATTACATAAACTGCTGGCTGGCTCGACAATGGTATCACCAAGTTCAGAGATCAAACAATGTCAAAGCATCGACCAGAACAAGTTTATTATATTATGTAAGTAAATTGTGCAGGGGCAAATGAAAGGAGGGGGGAGGCAAATTCCATTCCTACTAAAGATATGAATTGGGACACAGTATAAGATATGTCCTTTCCTATTGTTTCAACTGTTATGACCTGCAACCGCATTAGAAGGATCAATAAGTATTTTTACTTGATGCACAGTACCAATTGAAAAAATGTAACACACTTATTATTATAGCATTGATATATAAAGAGTTACCTAAAAGTCTGTAGCAATTTGGAATCTGGCATGGACAGTTGAACATAGATGAATGAATGGTTCTGTAATATGGCAGGCATACATGCAAAATGTTTATCAAAGGAAAAACCTATTAGGTTTGAGTTTAATACATGGGTGCTCTGTTCATCAAATGGATATCCATGTGCTATGGAGATAAAAAGTGGAAGTAAGGGAATCTCGCCTTTTGTGCAGCTGGGTGCAAGAGTTTTGAATGAATTATTATCTATATTGCAAGACATTTCAAAGCATGAAAAAAACATTGGTAACTTTTTTATTTCATGAGACTAATATATGTTTTAAATAAAATTAAATGTGTGTAATAAATAAAATGAAATGTATGTGTTTTATAATAAAATTATAATATAATTTCATAATAAAATAGGCACACTATGCCTAACAGGCATCCGAAAACCAGGTTTTCTTACCAGTGCCGTAGCGAAAGAAAATTTTTGGGGGGGCAAAAGGCAAGATTGGCCGACTCAAAAATGTTTAAAATCCGACTAATGTAAAATAGTCAATCTGTCGCATTATTTCTTAATTAATAGTTTTTACAATTAATTTTAACTGATTAGTTATAACCAGTGATGTAAAATACCCGGGTATTTATTTTTAAGGGTAAATACCCAGGGTAAATACCCGGGTAAATACCCAATTTGGGTATTTACCTGGGTATTTATTTTCAATTATATATATTTGGGAAATTACATTAATTTTACTTTTAGTTATGATAAAAGAGTATAAAAGAAAGAAAATTATAGAACTTTAGACTTCTTACAATCCTTTAATTAAAAAAAAATCAACTTTTTACACTTAAGTATTGAATTTAAATGTAATTTTTAAAAATGAAGCATATAAAAAAGTTAATGTGTTTATAGAGAATTGTTTTTTCAATAAATTTAAGGGATAATATTGATATAAAATAATATACAAATATATAATACACAAATTAAGCACATATTAAATATAAAAGTGAAAAATATAAATAAAAAATATACAAATTATGCAAAGATATAATATAAAAGTGAAAAATATAATTTTCTTAATTCAATATTTGTATGTTGAAGAGAACCATTTAGCATCAGCAATAGCTTGACTTTAAGGAAATAAAACTCAGTAATTTTGGATTGAGAAAGCAGCCTAATATTAAACACAATTTAACATTTATATATAAATAATATGCAAAACTATAGATATAGATAATAAAATAGAAAATGAAAAATATAATTTTATCATATCGACACAATTTTTCTCTCAGTTTAAAATCAGTCAGACTTCAGACACAACAACTTCGGAATCTGAATTTTCAAAGTCCTCAATTTCTAAGCTGTCGTCACTTGAAAGTAATTCTTCTATACGATTTATTGTTTCTGAAACATTTTCATTTGTTTCCTGTTTCTTTATTTTGGGTGTATTCTGTTTATTTACTTCATTGTGTAGCAGCTTCCAATTATACGATAGGTAGGTTTAGCTTAGCTGCTCTTTCTGATGTCAAGCGGTTTCTTTTTTTACTGTGAATCCAGCTAAAGGTGCTAAAGGTTCTTTCCGTCGCGGCAGACGTAATAGGTGCACTTAATATGCGCAAAGCTACTTCAGCTAATATATTAGTGCCCCGTAAGCTTTTCCACCATAGTAGAGGAGGCATATTCTCTTGCCCTTCCCACAAGATTTTTCTTTCCCAGAGACCTTCTTTTTCTCTGTAATGAACAAGATTCATTTTAAGTTGTGTGCTCTCTAATTTCATGTGATGGTCAACATCATAAATGAATGTTAAACCATCAAGCAAATCTGAAGGTTCTAAGGTACTTCCTTGCATTATAGGATTTAAAATGTCTGCTGCAAGATGGAGAGGACCAACACCAGATTCTTTTCTTTTTCTAAATTGCTCCATAATATGCTTTTCTTCATTTTTTTCCAATAAAGATACAGGAAGTAATTCTAGCAATACTTTTTCTAAGTTGTTTATTTTGTTATACACCAAATGAATCTGAGGTTCATTTGATTCAAAAGATTCTATAAGTTCTACAATCGGAGTAAAGATATCAATCATATTTTCAATACGAATCCAAAAAGTATCTTCTAAAAGTTTTTTTTTAACTGAGAAGACAATTGAGCTTCTTCACAAACTGCCATAGTTTGCAGCGTAAACTTGTTATCTTTTAAGCTTTTAAGACTGTGTAAGTAGATTCCCCACCTAGTTTTACCTGGCAATTTCAAGGAAATATTTTTCTTGCTTTCTTGATCTTGAATCCGGTTAAACAATGCACTTAAACGGTTGCTACGTTTGACAGTTTTCACTATATCCATTACATTTGTAAAAAATTGTTTAACTGACTTGCATCCTGAAATATCAGAACACAATAAGTGTAAACGATGGGCAAGGCAACCTAATGGAACAACATGCGGAAATTTTTCTTTTACTAATCTAAACGCTGCTATCATACTTTTAGCATTGTCACCTATAATCACAAAAATTTTTTCAGGATCATGATCTTTCATAACTTTTTCAATTTGCTCAGCCAAATAACAAGCATCATGCTTGTTTTCCTTTGACATGATAAAATCAACAAATAGAGGTTGTGGTTTTGAAATCACAAAATTTATTATTGACTCATTTCTTATGTTACTCCAACCATCACATTGCAAATGGAGGTGTTTTGATTCAGTTAGTTGTCTCTTAACTTCACATTGCATTTCAGAATATTGAGAATCTAAGTAAGTTGAGGCAAGACGAAAACGTGAAGGTAAATTGTAAGAAGGTCGAACTTTCTTAAAAAATTCAATCCACAAAGGATGTTCAACCAATGACAATGGACTTCCACTGATGAAAATGGCCTTAGCCAAATGTTGATTGAGTGTTTCCTAAAACAAAAAAGAAGCATTTGTAGTTTTATTTTTCCAAAATAAAAATATACAAGGCATAGAATTTTTACATTTTTAATACAGACTTCTATAGCATCTGTAATCTTGTAATTCAGATATTCCAAAACCTTTTATTATTATTTTATTATTTCTTTTCTTTCATGAAATGATAATAGATGCCACCACTAGCATACAAGAATACATTTCAGAAAACACTATTTTATGCAGCTATATATATTTTCCTTTTTCAAAATTTTGAATTTATGCTTGAAATTGATATTTTTAAGTATTAATTACTTAGTTTCTCCTAATTCCTTCCGCCTTGCGTGTTTAACCATTGTTCAGTATGGTAAAGTAATAATAATTTTTTTTTATTTATTAATGGCAAGTCCTATTTTAATTATTTAACTGTAAATCTTATTTAAATGTTTTATATTGTTTTATTTTTTAAATTTATATTTATCAGTTTCGTGATTTGTGTTATTTATTATTCAATAATATAAAATTCCAAGTTAAAAAGAAAAAAAATCTTATTGTTTCCCACAACTAACAACAGATGGCGACACCATACAAAATATACATATTTTTGAATTTTGAGATATTTTTAAGTGGAACTCCTTAGTATTATTTATTTATAAATTGCCTTAGTGTTTTGTATTATCATAATAATGCCTGATGTTATTATCATTTACCTAAATGCATTCTAGTTTCAAATTTTCTCTAATTCGCTATTGCCGTGGTTCAAATGATTCCGGATTAAAGATATAGGATTCAGCATATGATATTTTGTCAGGTATATGATATTTAATTACATTATTTAATTGTTTTGAATTGCAATACTGCAAACCAACCGATTTATACTTTAAAAACTTCGGCAGCTAAGGATAAAGTTAAAAAATGGGGGAGACCCTTATATGGATTTACATAAGGGAAGGGGATTTTAGAAGGTATTAACAATATTTATTATACTTATTATTTGTAAGTTAAATTAATTTATCAGGAATTTATGTGTCTATAACTATCTTTTAGAATAAACAATATTTTCAATTCAGTCAAATTATTATCAGTCAAATTTACATTTAATTAAAATGTAGTATTTGACTTTTATCCAAAATATTCTTTAAATAATAAATGCATATATCCTGTAACGTTATTTTTTATATGGAATGTTTTTTGAAAGCCTATAGAAACTATGAATCTTGAAAGCAGACTGTTTTCATTACAAATAAATTTATAAACTTGTGGCTTTAAGCAATCTATTTTTGCTTTGCTATTCTATATAAAAATAGGATTACATTGAAACTGCCAAAAAATATTTGTCTTATAAAATTGTATAATGGCAAGGGGATGGGTTCCTTGGGGATATGAAGATTTTCCCCAACTGCACCCCCCCCCTGAACACATACACTCATTCCATGCCACTGCTTATAGCTCTGTATTATTTCAATCACAAAGTGAATTCTTGCTTTTAAATTATATATTTTTCACATCAGTGTTTAACAGTGTTTCTTTATCTACACTTCAAAACAAATTAAACGATTTTTTTTATTAAAAGAAAAAATATATTAAAATGCAAAGGCTTATTTCAATGAATCTTTTAAATTTTAAAATAAACAATTTATTAATTTATTAAAAATTGTAATATTAAAAATCAGAGACATATACTAGAGAAATGCTTCAAATAATTCATTTCAATTAATATCAGTTCTAATTTAAGTATTTACTTTTAAAAGAACAAAATTGTATTTATTTTTGTTTATTAATATGTAAATGTACTTACATTTGTTATTTCATCCATCTGATCCAAAAATTCTGTCATAGATATCTGTGACTTCGAAATTTTTTTATTTGTCAAAAAACTAGATGTTCCATCTCCAGCATTTTTTAGAAGCGAAGGTACACTTGTTATCGGTATCGATGAAGTGTTAGAAGATGTACTGGACATTTGACCAGTATTAGGTTCATCTGTATCACTAATTGTTATATTTTCTTCTACATTTGAAGTTGAAGGCATAGTAGAAATAGATTCCTTATGATATTTTTTGCATTTAGAATCACTGTCAAAAACCTTTTTCAAACCTGCAGGACATTTGAAACATTTCTTAATATGATTTTCCATTTTGTTTACATTAGCATGCTTGTAATCCTTATTACAATATTTGCACTGCCCACTTTTTCCTTTCACATTAAAAAAATTCCATGCAAGTCCTTTTTTTCCTCCCATTTTTACTTCTAACTCTTTCAAACGCACACCATAGACATCTAAAAGCAAGTGAAGAACAGTTTATAGAATCAAAATCCAAACCAAAACTAGCATGGTTTTGGTTTGTAAAATCTAGCATAGTTTTACTTTGTAAAATCTAGTTTAGTTTTGGTTCATACTTATGCAATGATTGGGCGCCATCTATTGCTTCTGGTGGAAATTTCTAATTGAAATTTAAAGGAATTGCAGATTATAAACAAAGCAAGAAAAGAGTGTGTATTACTAAATTTTTAGAAAATGGGAATGATATTTTAAAACTTAAAAGATGATTCATAGAGGTTTATAATTAAGTTGATGATCAAACACATAATATTTGAATAGTGTTTTGTATTGAGGCAAAATATTTTAAATTTTTGGGCAGCTTTTTAATTCAGCAAGAAATAATCACAACTCATAAAATTGGAAATGAAAATATTTATTTAGAAAGTGAATACTTTGAAATTGCAATTCCTTTAAACTACTGTTAATATTTAGAGAAAATCAGTAAATTCCTATTTAATCTTTATACATGTCTGCAATATTAGGAAAAGATAATTAAATTTCTAAAACCAAAATTTTGTAGTTCAGCTGACAATTGTGAATATTTATAGACTGTAAAATAATAAAAATTGTTTAATAAACATAAATCAATAAATTGTTTGTTAAATTATTTATTTAAATGCTTGATTGTGTAATTTATCTTTTTTTTTTATTATTAGCAATCTAAATTTCTCTTAAGTATGGATTATTATTATTATTTTCTTAATAAATAGATGTGACATGTAATCTGTATAATGCTCTGCAATAAACTGTGCAGATAGGTAGTCTTATATTTTCTTTTTAAAAAATGTAATAGAGCTTCACATTATTTACTTTGAAAATTTCCTACAAATTCAATTCACTTACTTTGCAGCTGAAGCACACTAGCAGTAAAATTAAGCAATTTTGCGATGTAAGTTTCGACTTCTCTTTAATTGTGGCTGAAGCCATACAACTTTCATAATTTGAATATCTCATTCTATGATTTTGGACTTCATAAATATTTAAGTTTCAAATAAAAATAAATTTTACTTTAAATATGCTTTTTCAAGCTGAAATATGAAAATACCCAGTTTTTGGGTATTTACCCGAGGCTTGGGTAAATACCCAGGTAAATACCCAAAAAATATTTACCTACCCACTGGGTATTTACCCGCCCCACATCACTGGCTTATAACTGATAATTAAAAATAAAATATATGATTTTGTATTCCTAAAATGTTTCTTAGGTATAACGCAGTAATCATTTAAAAGATTTACCAAGAACTTTACTGGAGAAAAAAAAAGAAAGAAAGAAAATATGTATTGATAAGAGAAAATCGTACAGTTATATTTGTGAAAAACACATTTGTTTAGAATGATAGAGTGAAGTGAACGGTAAACATCTAACCAAAGGAGTCGAGTTTACAAAAATTTCAGTAGAGGCACAGACATTTCGGCGCCGACAGGACAAATCCGTCTCCTTCCTTTCTATAAGTTTAAGAAATATATTATTGTGAAAGTCGGAAGTTGTACAATTCCGACAATGTACAGTTTAGAAAATTAGTGCAAAACTGGATTTGCAGGATTATCTGGAGATCATAACAAAAGACTTATCTACACCACACCTAACACCTTTTCTATATCTATCCCTATAGTGGTCTGGGCCTGGAAAGAATTTTGCTTTACATGTCAAAGAAAATACGTGTGAAGATTTGTCTTATAAAGAAGATATTTTCTGTTACTGATTGAATATTAAAAAAAAAAAAAAAAAGTAAGAAGTTTTTTAGGTATTAAATGTGTTACGCACGGATATTTTTTTAATTTATTCATTTTCTTTTTTTAAATAGTTTTAAAAAGTCTTAGTTTTTATTTTTCAAACGTTCCTAAAACAGTTCCAAAGGGCGTAAACATCATATCGTTGCTAGAACCGAACCTACTATGCAGAGCTGCCAACCTTAGCAAGAAAAAAAAACAGGAGATTCTTCGCAGTTTAAAGGGAGAAAAAGAGATATTTTTTTTTAAAGTGAATTTACGTAAGAATAAAAACTTATTTTATAATTCATTTAGAATAGATTAATGATTGACTCAATAACTTAAATATAATCATTAATATATATATATATATATATATATATATATATATATATATATATATATATATATATATATGAAAGGATAAAAGCAAAGCCCCTTTTTAAAATGTAAAACCCCTTTATGCCCCTTTTAAAATTTGAAATTACCGTTTTAAAAAATAGAAATTTAAATTAAAACTTTGTAAATGCTTTATTAATTGTGTCTCAATTGATTGAAATTGCCGTCGCCCCTGTTAAATTAGTTTCTCTGCATCACATCTTATAACTTTCAAAGATCGTTTTCTCACTCTTCATAAGAATATTTTTGCTGGCAGTAGCGCAACTTTAAAGTCTCGCTGCATCCCATCGGCCGATTTGAGCTAACGCCTTTGTCCTGCACAATCAATCACTCAGCTCGCGGCCAATTAAAATTAGAAATACGCCTCTTTTGACTTCGACGACCTCTAGCAGAAATAATGCAAAAACCTCATATTTATACCGTTGCATGGCTATCAGGAGGGAAGTTTTTCGATCTCAACCATGCCCTGACTTCACGCCAATATACTCTCCAGCGAGGCTAACGAAAAAGAAAGGCTACCGCGGTGCTTTACGGTATCTTTTTTTACAGACCGCGGGAATCACGTGATGTTCGAATGCACCAATGCAGGTGTACGAAAAGAGCAACACGTCACTCTAGCGGTCTGTAAAAAAAGATAAGTAGAATGCACCGCGGTAGCCTGGCTTTTTCGTTAGCCTCGGCTCTCCAGGAGTTGCCGTGCCGCGTAACTAAATCCCGATGTCCAGAAAGATTTAACTTAGCAGCTCTCACGCCGGTGTGGGCCGGGTTTAAAAGGATTTATGTAATAAAAAGAAATAAACCAGGTTCCGTAATAGACGATGTCTTCCTTTAAACAAAAATACATTCGAGCGGTCTTTAACTGAATCCTGGATAGCGCTCACGGCCCATGACTACAGGAATATGCAAGGAAATCGGAGTGAGCGGTCACACGTAAGTACGGATTCGTCATCGGTCCGCGCGGCAGCCTCCACTGGCCCGACACCTATCGAAACAGCGATCGAGGACCCACCGAAGGAGCCACGCTTCTTTACATATATATATATATATATAATTTAAAAAGAACACTTACTTTCATATATTATAAATTACACAAAAAAATCTTAAGATATCAACAAATGAAACAAACTTTTTTCAAATAAAAAGAAAATATTTATTAGAAATTAATTTATGTTTCTTTCGCGATCTTTTGACGAAATGTGTTTTTTTTTTCGCGATCTTTTGACGAAATTTCTGGGTTTTTTCTGCGAACTTTTGACGTAATTTCTGGAGTTTTTTCGCGATTTTTTAACGAAATGTGTGTTTTTTCGCGATTTTTTGACGAAATTTGCATTTTTTTCGCCGTTTTTTGACGAAATTTGAGGGGATTTTTTGCGAGTTTTTGACGAAATTTACGTTTTTTTCGCGATCTTTTGGCGAAAATTGTGTTTTTTCACGATCTTTTGACGAAATTTGTGTGTTTTTTTGCGATTTTTTGACGAAATTTGCAGTTTTTTGCCATTTTTTGACGAAATTTGCATTTTCGCCATTTTTTTGACGAAAATTGCATTTTTTTCACCGTTTTTTGACGAAATTTGAGTTTTTTTGCGATCTTTTGACGAAATTTGTATGTTTTCTTGCGATTTTTTGACGAAATTTGCAGTTTTTTTCGCCGTTTTTTGACGAAATTTCAGGGGGGGTTTTCGGCGATTCTTTGACGAAATTTACGTTTTTTCCGGGATCTTTTGACGAAAATTGTGTTTTTTCACGATTTTTTGACGAAATTTAAGTTTTTTCGCTATTCTTTGACGGAATTTGTGTGTTTTTTTGTGATTTTTTGACGAAATTTGCAGTTTTTTTGCCGTTTTTTGACGAAATTTGCATTTTTTCGTCGTTTTTTGACGAAATTTACGGTTTTTTGCGATCTTTTGACGAAATTTGTATGCTTTTTTTGCAATTTTTTGACGTAATTTGCAGTTTTTTCGCCGGTTTTTGATGAAATTTGAGGGGGGTTTTCGGCGATTCTTTGAAGAAATTTACTTTTTCCGGGATCCTTTGACGAAATTCGCGTTTTTAGCGATCCTATGACGAAATTCTAACGAGATCGGAAATTTTATTTTTTTCAGAAGTACGTTTCTAGGAATTTTAAAGTACGAGTAAAAAACGGGAGAAAATTATACTTAAACGTAAAAACGGGAGATTGGACTAAAAAACAGGAGTCTTCCGCGGAAAAAGGGAGATTTGCAGCTCTGTACTATGTATCAAGTATAAAATTTCTTGAATTTTCCTAAGCGACTTTCGCATTCGGTCGACCTAGTTTATATACTGATAGCTTTTATCTATGTAAGTTGCGAGTGTTGCTGTAGGACAAATTTCTGATATTTTCAAATCAATAAATCAGATTCATTTTTTCCCCTATTGGCCTATGTATCGACGGCCGACTTAGCTTTTCCTTGTGTGGGTAAGGTATAGTATATGTCTAAAATTTCCGGCTCTGCAGACAAGATTTATACATGATAATTTTTTTCAGTGGGTAGGCCGACTAGCTATTTATGTGATTCGAAAATGTGACTGAACACGTGACTTTCATACCGGATGACCATATAGATCTATTGAAACGATTACTTTTTTTACTCATAACATATCTATCGACAGACCGACTAGCTTTTGCCATATGATTGTAAGGGTGTAGTGAAATGCATTCTGAAGACTAAGTCCTGCCAACCAGAATTTTTCAAAATTGTTTTTTTTTAATCGGCCTACTGACATACTACAGAGACACTAAATAAAACTGCTGATAAGCCGACTGAATCCTTTTACCAAACATTGGGGGGGCAGCTGCCCCCCTTGCCCCCCCGCTCGCTACGCCCCTGTTTCTTACCAAAATAGCATCAACACCAGTGCATCTGCCACATCTGTTATGAAAAATTTAAATGGAACTTACAATTAATATTAAAAAATAACTTTAGTATTACGTTAACACATTTAGTTATAAAAAGTTAAATATATAACACCTAAAAATATCGAATTAAGTCAGAAATTCAATACTTTACCATAATAGTAATAATAATAATAAAATCAGATTTTGCTTTGTTTTGGAGCTATCTATCTTAATTTTGGAGAAAGAAAAGTAGCAAAATGATATAAAATGAATATTTATTCCAAAATTATATTACTTTTAAAAAACTGTGAATTCTTCTTATTATTATTACTTTAATATATTTTGCAATGGTATATTGCACAACGCACAAGGCTAAATGAAAAAAAATATATAGATTATACATAAAACAAAAAAGTATAACAATTTTAAAAATAAAATAAATAAATATGTTATTGAATCAAAGATAGTTACATTTTTATTATTTTAACAATGGTAGGCTAATTTAACAAAGCTACTATTTTCAAAAATCAAATAAATAATACTTTGAAATATCCATTTCTGATATAAGAGGAAAAAATTCTTAGAAAAGTGAAAAAATAAAATCCGATTTCGCATTGTTTTGGCGCCATCTGTTGTGACTTAAGATAAAATAAAGTTAAATATGTATTATTTCTGAATTTATACCACTTAACATTTTTTTAAATATATCTATATTAATTACATATGTAATATTTTTGTTATGCATTTACCAAATTGTTTACTTAGATATCATATTTTACCTTATTAAATAATAAAGATTTGTAAAATTATGTTGGAATGTGTTGTGCTTTTACCAAATCTTGGAATTTCAAATCTCAGAAAGTTCTTTCTTATAATTTAAATATGGAAAAAAAATATGTAGTAAATTAAATATTTAGGCTTTGTTTTTTCCTTAATCAATTTCTGAAACTCATTCATGTATGTACAGTGATCTATGATCTTTAATTGAAGATAAAAATAAAAAAAGAATAAATGGTTTGAAATGTCCAGATTACAGCAAATTATGTATGGATTAAAGATGTTATACTGTAATAAAAATAGAAAACTATGAATGTTTTCACAGTACTTTTCTGATTTTAAATGGTATATTTTGTTTAAAAATGTATTATTCTTTAATATTTAAAATAAATAAATAAATGCAAATCTGAAGGTCGATTTTAAATTGCAGGTGAATATTTTTTAAAGATGCAAAATCGAAGGTTAGGGGAGGGAGGGGGGGGGCATTATTTCGCAGATGCCATTTCATAATGAATTCTTTTCATATATACATTTTGAATTACTTTATTTTGCCCTGGAAGTAATGCTCCACTTTTTTAAAAATTTTATTTAGTAGAAAAAGTTTCAACGACCCTCGTAGAAAATTTTTCAGGATCTTCATGAATAAAGTTGATTTTATTTATGTCATAAAATTATTGTTTACATGCTTTTTTTTATATTTTTATTACTTCTTTTCATGTAAATTAGAGTAAACTCTTTTATTTATTTATTTTTTGGTGCAGGTAAAATGCACTTTGCATTGTAAGCCCTGGATGAAGCCTAGGCTGAGACCCCTATAATAGGAGCTGACACATATCCATGTTCTTTCGCATTATTGGTACACAGCTCAGCATCAATCTACCGCAGCCTGAGTTGGGGTTGCTAAGACTTGGTTCTGATTGGCTGAACTTGTTCTGATTAGATTAGTTTTTCGACTGGGCTGCAATTCGGGCAACAAATCTGCGAGGGTGTGTCAGCCTCTATTATAGGAGTTCTAGCCTAGGCTAAAGCCTAGCTGGAACGCAGCAGAGCTCTGGAAACAAATATCGAGATGGGAGAAGCCTGGATAATGTTCTACTAAATTTGGATTTTTAAAAAATTATTTAAATTAACTGCACATTTTTGAGTTACCATTTCTTTTTAAAACTACTAATAATTATGCTGTCTATTTTTTGTACTATGAAAACAAACACAAATATGTAAAAATAAAACAAAAATTATAATAAAGATATTCAAAATCTATAAAAATTAATAAATCTTTGTAATCACTGAAGAATTTTTTTTTTTAGTTATAGTTTGTAAACAATTTAATTACCTTTATTTAAAAAAAAAAACATATAAATCCATTAACTTATTCAAAAGTTATTATGGCAAAACTTCTGAAAAGCTTCAAGATATCTCAATAAAGTTTTGTGTTCACAGGTATGCACAGCGCAACATTTAATCTAAGTATGACGGTAATTTAAAAAAATTCTTTTCAGATAAATGACATTGTTAAAGGTTCAAACATTAGAAAACTAAATGTAATAAAAAAATGTATTTTTTTCACCCTATGCATCCTTTCTGGTCCTCTATAAGTGAATATGCTGCATAAAAACAATACATAAATTAATAAAAATAAAAACATGAAAAAGTAATATTAATTTTTAAAAAATGACCAGTATATAAATCATGTTTGCCAGATAAAAATAATATTGGTGCAAAATTGTAATTAATGTTAAGGCAAAAAATGTTTCACAAAATAATTTTATTTAAGTATAACTGAGTTAAAGATGGTTACTGCAGGTGTCAATCCTGAGAACTTTGAATTCACATGCCAACACTCCACCAACAGATTTATCCGGGCCAGCAGAAATCACTCAAATAACCACTGGGCAGTAGCATCCACTCTTCCAACAGGCTATTTGAATGAATTAAGTTGACAAGATTTGTTGAGGATTGCTCAGTTCACAGGCACGTGAGATCAAAAGTCCCAGATTTGATTCCTGGCATGGGCATCTTTCACTCAGTTAGTATTAAATGAAACTCTCTCGTAAGATTTCCTTACTTTATAATTAAGATAAAATAAATTTCTCAAAGCATGTTTGCTAAAATGGTTTAATCTAGTTTGACTTGAAATCCAATTATGGTAGATTTCCATAAATAAACATTTGCATTATTAAAGTTACACTAGAAAATTTGCATAGAACAAAAACACAGTTGACAAGTGTTTTTGTGATTTTTTTTCACCTTTTTTGGAAAAAAAGGGTATTTTCGATAGTCTTTATGAATTTTAAAAAGAAAAAATTATTTTTCTACTATTTCTATAAAAATGTTTGGCATAGATGTCATATATGCACCATGTTGGCACAATTGCAACAAAATGGCAATTTTATGTCTCACATGGTAACCCGGTTATTTTGTTTATATTGTTGTTTATTTACTTTTACTTTTTATTTTAATTCTATAAATTATTTTTATTATGTATAGGAATATTTATTTATATCAAACTATTATTTATTTATTTTTATTTCTTTTAAAATAAAATTATGTTATTTTATTTTTATATTGAAATAAAAAATCACGTGCTATTATTGCATGCTATTTGTAAGTAATATTCAAAAACAAAGTTTTCGACAAATTGGCAGGGGAAAAAAATCACGCCAATGTGGTATGTATATGACATCTTTAAATTTTTTCTGCTTTTCCAAACAAAAATGCATAATTTAACAAAATATAAATGCATTTATGAAGACGCCTGAAAAACAGAAAATAAAGTAGTAAAAGAGGAATGAATAAAATGATATATAGGAAACAATAAAAAAAATGATTGTAATAAAAGAAATTTGTTAAAATATATACCATTGTAATATTTGAGCGGGTTCAAATCAAAGGTTTAAGTCACATTTTCTAAAAATAATGTTCAAAAATAAAAGATTTATTTGAAGTATTACAATGAATTCCTATGTGGATGCATATCTTCAGCCATGATATTTATAGTGCTTTTTTTTAAGTACTAAGGCTTGTATTGTTCTTCCTATAAACATAGTTTGATGCGTCTAAATACTCTACATGCACTTACCTCCAATTTTCAAAATTAGTAATTACCACTATGACTTTGACAAGTTCAATCATACAACTAATCAATCAATTAATAGCAATATGATAATACTTCTTGGTAAAAGTATAGGCTAATGGTATTTACCAGTAAAAAACCAAACTTAATGCTATTAACTAACAAAAAGCATAATTATTCAGTAAGATTAATAATTCTTATTATCTTACCTTTGGAAGACGTATTGTAATATAGGAAGATAGTAGACACTGTTAGAAATACATTTTTAACAGAGAATAATGCAAAAAGATGGGGAAAAAACTCACACCTGGCGAAGCACGTCAAAACGTTTACATACTTTATTTTGAGAACAGAGAAAAACTGGTTGCCATTCTGCGATTACAAACTCAAGATATTGTTGAGTTGAAATGAATTTTAGCACAGCTTTGGCATAAATACAATTACAAGAAAAATTAATTTTAACACTCCTCCTTGCCAAAGCATGGCTTAAAAGAAACATACACACTAACCTGGAAATATAATCTACACAGTTTAGCTACTTCACAAACACATAAAAACATTATGTACTCAGGCTTATTCAAATAAAAAAAAATTGTACACACTACAAACACATCAGTTATAAATGTCAATAGTTAAAACCTAGGTTTTTCCTTAAGTTAACTAAAGTTTTCTTTGAAATGTTTTTAGTGAAAAGGTCAGCAATATTTTTTGCTGAGGCTACATACTCTAAACAAATAACACTCTGTTCGATATAGTCCCTGATAAAATGGTGTCTTATGTCAATATGTTTACTGCGCTCAGATGTTGTTTGATTTTTAGCAATAAACATAGCTGCTTGGCTGTCGATTTTTATTGATACAGGTTTAGGGATAAATTTCTCTACACCAAGTTCCTGCATTAGATTTCTCATCCATAGCACTTCCTTTGTAGTATGGGCTAAGGCCAAATATTCAGATTCAGCAGAAGATAATGCAGTACAACACTGCTTTTTACTAGACCAGGAAACAGCAGCACCACCAAAAATGACCACATATCCACTGAAAGACTTTCTGTCCACATGATCTGCACCCCAGTTTGCATCTGAGAAAATTTCTACTGCTTTTCCAGTTTTTCTGAAAGTAAGAGATAGGTGCTTGGTCTCCTTGAGGTACCGAAAGATCTGTTTAATGCTTCTCCAATGCAATTCGGTGGGTCTCTCGTTGAATTGGCTCATGTAGGTGGAACTGAATGCTATGTCAGGATGTGTTCCACATGCAACATACAGCAGACTGCCAATGGCTTGCCTATAAGGAATTTTGTCACTCTTCTCTTTTATATTGGTCCATTCTGCATCATTTACTTTGTAGTGTTTTACGCTTGGGTCTAAAGGGGTTGATGCACCCTTAGCTGAACTTGCCTCAAATGTTTCCAGGATATCTTCAATGTAGGTTGTTTGATCTAGTGTTAGTAAACCATCAGCTTGCCTCTGGATTCTCATGGATAAAATTTCACTTGCTTCTCCAAGGTCCTTTGCTTGAAATTTCTGCATAACTTTATGCTTAAAGGTGCTTATGGTTTCTGAGGTTCCTACAATGAGCATGTCATCAACATAGAGGCCAAGATACAGTGTTTTCTTTGGATGATAATAAATGCATGGATCACTTTTTGAACGCAACAATCCGACTTCTTTCAGGAAGGTGTTAAAACATTCATTCCATTCTCTTCCAGCTTGCTTTAGGCCATACAAACTTCTTTTGAGGTGACAAACAAGATGTTCTTTACCTTGTTGTTTCATTCCTTCAGGTTGCAACATGTAAATATCTTCTTTCAATGTTCCATTCAGGTAAGCCGCTGTGATATCCATTTGATGAATTTCCATGTCTAGTTCCATTGCAAGGGCTAAAAGGATTCGTATAGACTTAATTTTTATAACAGGGGAGAAAGTCTCTGAGAAATCTCTACCTGGCACTTGTAAATAGCCTTTTGCAACCAAACGAGCTTTAAATTTAATCACTTCTCCTTCTGCATTTAATTTTCTTTTGAATACCCATTTGCACCCGATAGGTTTGGTATCTGCAGGTTTTGGAACCAATTCCCATGTTTGGTTGCTGTGAAGATTGTTTAATTCTTCCCTCATAGCTTCCTTCCACATTTCAGAGTGAGGCGACTTCAAAGCTTCTTCCAAGGTGATTGGATCTTCAATATTTTGGGTGGGAGCTTGCTCTTCGCTAACAACTTTGTATAATATTAGATCACCAAAGTAAGTTTTAGGTCTCCTTACTCTATTGCTTCTTCTGACTTCAAGAGATTCTTCTACACTTACTGCTGATTTTCCATCTTCGAAGTTTTGTTCAGCATACTCAGCTTCAGTTGTTATATTTGCTGCTGATTTTCCAGGACTAAGATCTTCCAAGATCTGCTCAGTGTACTCTGCTTCAGTTCTTGCAACATCTGCTGGAATTTCAGGGGGAATTATGCTGACTTCAGGAGCATTGGAGCTAATGATGAGTTCATATTTCCTTTCTAACTGACTCCTCCTGAATGGGAAATTAGTTTCATCAAACTTTACATTTCTACTAATAAAAAACTTGTCTTCTTCTACATTCCACAACTTGTAACCTTTTATACCTTCAGGATAACCAATAAAGACACATTCTTGAGCACGTTTTCCCAATTTTCCTTTTTGCTGTGTTTTGTCAATTTGTGCATATGCCTTACAGCCGAAAATTCTTAAGTTGTCGATTTCAACAGGCTTTTGTTTCCAAAGTTCTTCTGGTATTCTTCCCTGGATAGCTTGTGATGGACATTTATTGCGTAAATAACAAGCAGTAGCCACAGCATCTGCCCACAGTTCATTTGGAAGGTTTGAGTCGAACAAGAGACATCTAGTCATATCGAATAATGTATGATTCATCTTTTCGGCAACACCATTTTGCTGTGGAGTTCTAGGAACAGTGAGCTGTCTGGATATTCCATTTTTAACTAAGAAATCATAAAATTCAGTACTTGAATATTCCCCACCATTATCACTTCGTAAACTGGTAATCTTAAGTCCATGTAGGTTTTCAACATTATTTTTAAATTCGATGAATTTCTCAAGGGCTTGGTCTTTTGACTTCATTGGTTTCACCACAACATACCTTGAGTAGTCATCAACAAAGGTAATAGTATATTTGGAACCACCTTTTGACGTAGGTGTTATGGGTCCTGAGACATCGCTGTGTATTACTTCTAGTAACCTTGTGGAATTTTTATTTTCCCTAATTGGAAATGGTGTTTTCTTCATCTTTCCTAGAATGCATGTTGAGCAAATGTCACTTTCTTTTGGTGTTTCTTCACAATCTTCATTCGAACCATCTTTCTTGATAAGTTTCTTCACTGCATTTTTGTGAAAGTGTCCTAAACGTCTATGCATGAGTTCTTCATGTTTGGAGAGGCATGCTTTATGGATCTGATGTTGTTCAAGTTTATACAATCTTCCACATTTATGGGCAGTAAGGATGATTTTGTTCTGTTGGTTGGGATTTCTGATAGTAGCCTTACCATTCTGAAAGGAAATGGTCATTCCCATGTCTTCGATTCTTCCAACTGAGAGGAGGTTACTGTCAAGATTAGGTACATACAACACATTTGCTAAGAAAAGGGTTTCTGTCCCGCACTCTTCTGTGGGCTTCAAAATGATATTACCAGTTAATGTAGCTTCAATTTTTTCAGAATTTGCTATTTCAACTTGCGATTTTATTGGTACCAAACTGACAAATTTTTTTCTTTGTGAGCACATATGTTCAGTAGCACCACTATCAAGATACCAATCACAAATAGGTTTATCACCATAGGTATCAGTGAGTAATGCTTGATGTACATCACTTGAAAATCTTTGACCATGCGAAGTTGTCTTATGGGCAGGACATTTTTTGGCAATATGTCCCCATTGACCACAGCTAAAACACCGAGTTTTTCTTTCGTTATCTCTGACATACTTCTTGGATGTCTCGTTTCCTCGTGGTTTTCCACTGTCTTTGATTTTTAGTGCTCTTTCACCAACAGCTTCTTGTTCACTTTCTGCACTGTGACGGAGCAATTTCTTCTCTTCTACCATTAGGCGTGATTTAACAGTTTTTGTGGACAAGGCATCTTCATCTCGTTCTAAGTTTAATATCAAAGCTTCATATTCTTTAGGCAAACCCATCAACATGACAAGGGCTACTTCTCTGTCCATGAAGCCGTATCCGCAAGATGAAACCTTGCGATGTAATTCCATAAGTCTTCTTAAATAGGAGCTCACATTTTCACCAGAATTCATTCTTACATTAAAAAATTCTCTAAGTAGTTGAAGCGTGTGCAGCAATCCAAACTTCGTATGAATATCTTTCAGAATTGTCTATGCATCTTTCGCTTTTGTACAATCGGCGATATCGTCCAAGAAATTATCGTCTACAACAAGGAACAAAAACGTGAGAGCCTTTTCGTTAGTTTTTCTCTCATTATCTTCCAATTCTGGGCCGTAACCAGGATCAATTGCTTCCCAACAGTTCCTTTGAACTAGTGCAGCACGCGTACGGATACTCCATGCTGTATAATTATTTCCATCTAGCTTAGGGATCTTCAATTCGACCATGCTGTCGTTAGGCTTAGCAGCGCGCGGCGAGTTTTTCGCTTCTTCTATATTTCGCAGTTATCTGTTATCAACTATAACTCACGTATAAACTTCTTCTTCAGAGCAACTCGTGCTGATAACGTGTTAGAAATACATTTTTAACAGAGAATAATGCAAAAAGATGGGGAAAAAACTCACACCTGGCGAAGCACGTCAAAACGTTTACATACTTTTTATTTTGAGAACAGAGAAAAACTGGTTGCCATTCTGCGATTACAAACTCAAGATATTGTTGAGTTGAAATGAATTTTAGCACAGCTTTGGCATAAATACAATTACAAGAAAAATTAATATTAACAGACACAACATTATCTTTGTGAAATAAGCAGAACACACTGAACTATGTTGTGATATGACTCTATTCTCTATGATGAACTGCTAATATCCACATGTGTCTTGGTATAGAATCTTTTGAAAAACTATAAACAAATTAAGAAATGTAAACAAAAATATAGCTGCTAACTTTTTTATATATATCAGAGATCAAATGAGGGAAAGTTTGGGACTATTTGGACGGAGATTGCTTTGAGACCTATAAGCTACAAGGCTGTTTGTCGCGAATGATCTATATTTTTTTATTCACAGAAACATATACATGATTTTGACAATTGCATAAATCTTCTAGACAAGATAGCACAAGGAAATAACAGAGAGATACAACCGGGAGCTCCACAAAGTGCATGCAATAGAGCTGGTGGGAGTCAAACCCACCGGCCTTGATTCCTACTACGTTTAGAAGCGATTAGCGGAATGGTGCCTTAACCACTCGGCCACGGTTTGGGTCTATTTTACAAACTATTCCCAAAATAACATTCCACAAAAATTGCTTCTCTAATTACGGTATGCAAATATTAAGAGACAGAAATTAGCACTGTTTCAAATGCATATGCCCATTTTTGGATCTATCAGGATTGATTTAAATCAATGAAACATTCTTAAATTTAGCAACAAACAAACAAAAATTTGAGAGAAGATTATTAAAAAGTAAAACTAAATGTCATTTTCCTCCCAAAATTCTATTTTTCACTAAAATAAAATATAAGAATATTTTTTTAAGAATAAAAAACTTCATCAATCCCAGGGAAACTGATAGGTACATGCCCTGATAATGGCAATTTATGGAGGAAATCGAGGACACAATCCAGATATAAGCAAAGTAAACTTTTCTAGGTTATTTTCCTTCACTTTTCCATATGATTAAAAAATTCACTTTTAATACAGTTTCTCCACAGGTTTTAAAAAAGACAGGGTGATGTTCATGGGAAAAAAACCACTTTATAGTCTAATGACAATTTTTTGAGGCAATTTTAATAGTTTAACTATTAAAATTGCCTTAAGTCCTGAGTTGCCTTGTGTCCTGAGTTTTAAACTCAGGACACTCTTTTCAACACAGCAATAATAACACATTTTTCCATTATGCAAGAAATATTTATTTTTTTTTTTTTTACAGAAAAGCAATAGGATGCTATTATTTTGACTGAGAGTCAAGAAGGATGGTATTTTTTGGAGGGGTTGACATGTCCGTCTTTTTTTTTTTTTTTTTTTTTTTTTTTTAACTGAAAGACATGTAGAATGCAGCACCCTTCTGTGTGTGAAACTGTCCCAGTGAAATTCTGTTTCCAAACAAGAAACAAATTGCTTTAGAGAAAGCTAAATTGGCCCATTTTACCCTGCCTTTCATTTATACACATCCAAACCCTCCAATGTAGCTGAAGCCTAAGTTTCAAGTTGGTGCTGAACTGCTGACAACAAAAATTAACAATTGTTTTTTGATAAATGACTACATTAACAGAAAAATAAACTTCTTTGTCAGAGTTGTGAAAAAAGGCTTAATAATTTAATAATACATTGTGACTTTCAGTCTTGCATTGTAAGTGCACAAGCAAAAATATTCATAACGATAATAAAATAATAAAATTGGTAACAATAATAAAGTGGAGGTAACTATACAGGATTTTACAACATGGATCATTGCAAGAATGTCACCAATGTCTCAACTATTTGATAAAGTATATAACAAATTATCATAATATACTGCTATTGTACTACAATGTAAAATAATGTACTCAGTGTTTCGGTCTCTTGCATTTCCCATTTCAACAAGTTTTACTGTATACTTCAGAAATATGACATAAATTGTAAGGTGGTGTTTTAAGTGTATTTCTAAGGCATGGAATCTGCAGATAAAGGTGGTCATCAGGTAGAAATCAACAATAATCGAGTCAAATTCTTAATACATCTACTGATTAATTTTGGAACTCAATTCTGCATTGGAATCTTTTCTCTATTCCTATAGACAGATTGCTATTATTGTAGCAGTAAACTTTATCCAACAAACTGCAACCACACATTTATAAAAGCAAAATATTAAATATGTTAAAAAAAAAGAGCAAATTGCAATTGTTTAAATATATGATATCACTGTGGAAATGTATCGTAATGATGTACAAATCTAGCAATATTATTTTTTATATTTTTGTTCAAAAGCATAGAAATACAAATAAACAATGTATATACATAACAAAATTATAATAGAAACTAAATATGCATCAACAGAATTTGTAAATCCATCTTCTGTAAACAAGACAAACAAAAACAGATCATAACGCCCTTCAATAATGTAGTTAAATTTCATTAATGAAAAGTTATATTAGTTGATGTAAACAAAAAGGTTATTTACCGAAAAAAATGTGGCAAAACAACAATTAACAGATGTCGGTTAAATAATCATCCGTGAAAATTTTAAAATAATTTATTTTACGGAACTTTTTTTTTAGAAACTTTTTTGAAGGGAGGTGGGCTTTGAGACCTATAGCTACAAGGCTGTCGTCTCGAATGGTCCATATACATTCATTTTTAATCACAGAAACACAGACACGACTTCAACAATTACATAAATCTGGACGAGAAAGTACAAGGAAATTTTACAACACCAAGAGTTACATCCAGGAGCTCCACAAAGTGTGTGCAATGGAGCTGGCGGGAGTCGAACACCGCCAGCCTTGCTTCCTACGCTATGAAGCGATTAGTGGAGTGGTGCCTTAACCACTCGGCCACGGAGGCCCCATTTTTGGGGTGCGACTCAAACGTGAAAGGTTCCATTCTCCCATTGGTTGACAAAAAAACAGCATGTATTGTAGGTAACATAACATTGTTTTGTGCTGCTGCCCTCTGTGGACAGGATAATAAAACAAAATTATGCCTTAATACTTCGTACTAAAAAATTAAACTGTGTAAATTAACTTGTAAATTAAACTGTCTTTTACAAAATAAATTTTGGGATAATATAAATTTATTATACAAATAACTAAGTACATTTAATTTATACATAAAATATATTTAATTTCCATTAAATACATTTTATGTAAATTAAAATGTATTTAATGGGATCTTTTTAATTAATTGATATTTGATTATTAGAAATACTAATTAATTATGTACGAGAATTGTTTTAACAAATTGTATAATATTAATTTGTAAAATTTAATACATATTTCTTTGCATTTCTTATATTATAATTTCTTCTTATTATAATTTTTGTAAATAATTTAAATTAAATATTTATAAAAATAATATTTCCCATAGTGATATTTTTATTCTTGGTCATGAAATCATGACATGGTAAATTATAATAATAGTAATAAAATTAATTAAAAAAGAAGAAAAATTAAATAGAGATGTTATTGTATTCGATTAGTTTATAAAGTGACACCTAAAAATAAATTATATTTTGTTTAATACATTTTTACTTATTAAATATCAATTAAAAATTTTATTAAGAAAATATAGATTTTATACAGGGCCCCTAGATCAAACTTTTGTTGTTTCTTTCCAGTATGACAGTATAGTAATATACAAAGATTAATCAATAATTGTTTTTTATAATCAGTATGATATTGGTGTATTATTGCTGTAGTTTTAACATTTTCTTACTCTTACACTGCAATCCAATAAATCTGACATAATTTTTTCTCGTAAAAGTGAAAACATATACAATACACATATGCATGTATGATATACGTATGAATATATATATGTATATAATTATATGAATATATATATTTATATACGTATGTATATTTATATTTACATATATTTATATATATGTATATAAATATATGTAATATATAATTATATGAATATATACATGTGTACATGTCTGCATAATTTTTATATATGTATGTCTGTGTTTCTAACATAGTCGAAGATTTTTTATGATTTAGATATTATTTGCTACTCCAGTTTTCAAAAATTTATTGAAATCACAATGATATTTTATTATATTATTGATGTAGGCATATACAATAAATGAAAAAAAAAAAGTCAATACTTCTGGATTCTAATAAGAACCAAGAAGCATATGTTTATATTATGTATTTTTAATAACAGATAATATTTATAAAAAAAAGTTTAGTTTAATCCTAAACATACGTACATGTAATGTTTGGGCTTCTACAAAGTGTATCATCCAAAACTAAAATTCATTGTTTGAGTTACATTTAAACAAATCCCAAGTTTTTCTTTAAGATATATTGGCCTATTTTCTTAAATGTCTTATTAATTATTTACTGAAAATGGAAGAGAATGTATTACAAACCACTGAGTGAAAATATTAGTTATATGCATTTAAATAATAATATTTATTAATATTAATTATATATTTAAGTAATAATAATAAATATTAATTATATATGTATATACCCACACACACATATTTAAAAAAAATTATTATATATTATTAATTATATATATTTAAGTATAATACTAATTACTAACATTAACTGTATATATTTAAATATAACATTAATTAAGATTTATTATATATTTACATAATAATTTAAAAAAAAAAACTTATACTGATCTTTAAGTCAAGTAAATAATCTTTATTAATTAATTCCGTAAAGATCAAAACAAAACTCTAAAAAAGGATTTTTTTTTTTTTTTAAATCAGAGAGGACAAAACTTAAAACCTTCAGTTTACAAGTCCGGTGCTTTAACCACCGCGCTATAGAGAATGTGCATGTGACGTCACGAAGCCGTAAAGAACAAACGGTAGGCAAAACATACGCATGCCTACTGTATAGTTAGCTGTGTTATGTGCTTATTATTCATATTTTTTTAATTAATTATTCATATAATTTTGCCTTTCTTAATTGCAGCGGATAGCCCAAGGTAGGTCCTGATGCACCTGAGGCTCGGATTTTTAATTTTTTGAGACCCCGGCCCCCTGGGGCTCCTTTAAGATTTTTGCCCTAAATTGTTAATAATTTATCCAATTTTTATCCGATCCTCATCGTTTTTGGGGCCTTTTTTCCGTTTAGCTTTCACCCCCATTTCTACGTTCTAGTTATGAACCTGGCCCCCTAGGGCCTGGTACGGGGCCCGGTGAAGTTTTTGTTTCCTAAACTGATAATTACTTGCCCGCTTTTAATCCGATTTTCTTAGTTTATGGGGGCTTTTTCTTCATTTAGTTATTTTCCCATTGCTACTTTCTAATTAGGACCCTTCATCTTAAGGCCCTGCTCAAAACTATCGGCTGGCCTTTTTTTGGGCCCCTTACTATAGTTCCCCTAAAAATCGTCCGATTCACTAACTTTTTTTTCTAACAACTTAGAACTTCCAGCTACTACATGAACAACAAAAACAAAAACAAAAAAATTCGGTGAAGATCTGGGCCCCTTGAAGTTTTTGTTCCCTAAATTGTTAATACCTTGTCCCCTTTTAATCCAATTTTCGTTTTTGGGGCCATTTCTCCATTTAACTTTTCCCCCATTACAGTTAGGAGCGTTCATCTTAGGGCCCTGCTCAAAACTATCAGCTGGCCTCTTTTTGGGCCCCTTACTATAGTTCCCCTAAAAATTGTCCGATTCACTAATTTTTTTTTCTAACAACTTAGAACTTCCAGCTACTACATGAACATCAAAAACAAAAACAAAAAAAATCGGAGAAGATCCGGGCCTCCTGGGCTCCTTGAAGTTTTTGTTCCCTAAATTGTTAATACCTTGTCCCTTTTTAATCCGATTTTCGTTTTTGGGGCCATTTCTCCATTTAACTTTTCCCCCATTCCAGTTAGGAGCGTTCATCTTAGGGCCTTGCTTAAAACTATTAGCTGGCCCCTCTTTGGGCCCCCTACTATATTTCTCCTAAAAATCGTCCGATTCACTAACTTTTTTTTCTAACAACTTAGAACTTCTAGCTACTACATAAACGACAGAAAAAAAAAAAAAAAAAAAAAGGAGAAGATCCGGGCCCCAGTTATTGTTCCTTAAATTGTTAATACCTTGTCCCCTTTTAATTCGATCTTCGTTTTTGGGGCATTTTCTCCATTTAATTATTTCCCCATTTCTACATTCCAGGTAGGACCGTTCATCTTAGGGCACTGTTCAAAACTATCAGCGGCCCCTTTTGGGCCCCCCTAGTATAGCTCCCTTAAAAATCGTCCAATTCGCTAGCTTTTTTTTCTAATAACTTCTTAGCATTTCCAGCAACTACATGAATGACCAAAAATTTCTCGGACAAGATCCGGGCCCCTGGCCCCTTAAGTTACCCATAACTTCTTAATTATGATACGTATCGAATCTGTTTAAAGTTATTATTACTTCTAGGAAAAGGGCCGAAAATTTATATATGACAGATTTTTGATATCATTAAAAATGTACTCAAGTGGTTGGGGAGGGGTGGGGGGGGGGGAAGAGAATAGGAGTTTAAGAAGAAAAAAATTCATAACTTTGTCAATTCACAAGTTATCAAATCCGCTAATTATTACAAATCCTCTTAATATTATCTGCAACTTTTATATAGACAAGTTTTTTTTTTTATAAAACCAACCCTTACAGAAAAAAAAATCTTTGTGTGCTCTGCCTACAGACACAGGTAGATTTCGAAGTGAGCAGTCCCAACTGCCGCATCATGGCAAAAAGGTCATTTTTTCTGCAATCTTCAACAGGGTTTGGTTCATTCGACTCAATATTGAAAACTTGAGGGTTTTTTTTTTTTTTTTTTTTTTTAATTTATTATCACGGGCGCTAGTCAGTTCGTTATTAATAAATGTTTGGTTCGATTTTGAATAACTGGATATCATCTTTTGTTAAAAAATGTTATTTTTCACAAAAATATAACAAATTTCAGAAAAATAAATTTTATTTTTCAAAAAATGCCCCCCTCCGTCCCCCCCCCCCCCCAAAAAAAAACTACATCGACACCTGATTAAATGCTTTTTAAATGGTAAGGTTTTTTTAAAAACATGGCATCTATTATTTATTTATTTTTTTTAGATTAAATTATATAATTCTCTTTTACAAAAAAAAAAAAAAAAGAAAAGAGTAAAATGTTTCTTAAAAAAATATCGCCCTTAGTACTTCATTAAATGTTTCATAAAAGTCAATTTTTTGTTTTGTCCTGTTTTATACATATTATTAGAATAGTAAAAATATATTTTTTTTAAACTTAAGGAGTGTTTATTTAGTATAAAAATTATTTCAGCTAATAAAACCGAATTCTGACAAAACTTATGCTTCAGTTTCATAGATTTCCTTGTCATAATACAACATGTTAAAATTATATAAAAGTGTTTCAAAAAATAAGCCGTTTTGATTTGAGAACACTCATAGGTATCATTTTAATCGATCATTTATTCTGAATATAACGAAATTTGTAAACATTTTCCGATTAGCTCAAGCAATAAAAAGTTACAATACGAACAAGAACAACTTGAACTACAAGTAGAAAAAAAGTAAATAACACATTAACTTTACGACATAATTAAAAAAATAATAATAATAAGAGAGAGAACTAAAATCTTTCTCCTACCAGCTACAACAAGTTGAAGCGCTTCTTGAGCTCTTGAATTCTTCCCTGGAAACTTTTTAAAATAAGTTTCAATATCTGATGAAGCAACCGATGGCCAAAAAGCCATATCTGCTTTCCAATCTGCATCCACAATAATATACGGATCATCTAAAATAATAACACTATTATTCGGTTTGACAAATCTAAGCTTTGTTAAATAATCTTGATTAGCAACAGAATCTAAGTTCTGTGCATAATCTGATAAAAGAAAATTTGTTTTTGAATAAATATGATCCATAATTGAATGCAAAAATTTCGCTTTCTCTTAGGAAACCGTAGGAAATAGCGCATTGAGCGGGATATGTTTTGCCTACCGAAGTCTAGTGAGGAACCAGTTTGTTGACAAACATGCACATCATGAATGCACATTCTCTATATCGTTCACAGACAGAATGTGCTTTAAGCAAAGTTCTACGAAAATATAAAAATCAAGTGACTTCCGGTTTTTTCGTCAACCAATGGGAGAATGGAACCTTTCACGTTTGAGTTGCACCCCCATTTTTTAGGGAAGCTTTGAGTTTTGCTTATTATTGATAACAGGAGAATAGAGCAATTTCAATTTCTAAAGGCGAAAGTGAGCCAAGAAAAATAGTTTATATTTCATCTGGTAGAGAGCGCAGTTTTCCGTAAAACGTAGAGGTGGTACTCTAGAAAAACAGACATTGAAATTACATTTGGTGAGAATTCTGTTTTTGCTTTGTGTGATGTTTATTTAGCTGTGTCTATATTAATGATTTTGATATTATTTGAAATCGAACTCTTTTACTAAAAGATGGTATGTTTTACTAATGCAAAAAGCTTGATGTCTTCCCAGCTCAACATATCGTTTCGTTTTTCCAATAAAAACACTAGATGGCGCCAAATCTCGAAAGCTCTCGTTTTGCCAAGATTAGCGAAAAACATCAATAAATTTGGCCCCTTCTTAAAAAAAAAAATTAAAATGATATAAAAAAATCAATGAAAAAAAAACAACAATTGGAAATTCAAAAATGGCAACGGTGAACCGATCCTATTTCGCGTGGTGAAACTGTAGCAGTGTTGCAAATTTCGCCTGTGCTTTAAGTAATTTTTTTTATTAAAATTTATTCAATATTTCAGTAAGTTTTACTTTTTTCAGCTTATAGCATTGTATGTTATATTTTATTTCATAATTTAATTGCTTAATTACAGTGATTTACTGTACTGCAGGTGATTAAATTTTCTGTGCGGCTATTAGCGCGCCATTTTGTTGAAGATGCAGATTAAATATTTTATTATAGTTAATTCTTATTTTACTCCTTTATTTTTATCATAATTCCCTTGTAATAATTGTTGTCTACCGTATGATCACTTTAAACTTGTGTATAATCAATCGATTTTTCTAATTTATCCTGTTAACTTAGTGCTTATTCAACTTGCCCTTTGTTAAAGCTATTTTGCAATAATTAAATAAATTATTTATTGCTAAAATGTCGTTTGAATGTTTCAGATTTCGTTTGATTATTAGATCTCGCGTCAGTGGTAATAGAATTACGGTGATCATTTGTTAATTTCAGTAGTGTAATTTGAGACCTAGTTGAGATCCCTTGCCGGCTTCGAGAAATTTCTCCTGACATCACGATTGAAACAGTTGGTCATGTTAAATGTAAGTAATGTGGAGTGCTTTAGTACAGCGCCTAGAATACATAAAGTGGGGAAGCGGGCTATCCTTGTAATGCTTTAAAAAGTGCTAAAATGTTATAGCCTATAAATGTGCAATGGTGCTCCTACGATAATAAGGTGATCACAGTGACAACTGCTTACTCTTGTCAATGTAAACATTCTATTGCAAAAATTGGCACAGCTGTCATATACATACCACATTGGCGCGATTGCAAAAAAATGGCAATTTTATGCCTCACATGGTATGGTAACCTGGTTATTTTTTTTATATTGCTGTTTATTTACTTTTATTTTTTATTTTAATTCTAAAAATTGTTTTTATTATGTAGGGGAGATCGGTACACACTGGACCTATGGACACAGTGGACCACCCCCTAATAATCTATTTATTTAAAAATTCTTAAATCTTCTCTTCTATCCTAATAGACAACAGCACTGCACTGATTATTTATAGCCTTCGGAAAATATGTTTAGCTCAGATTGAACTATTTTATCCTGCTTTGTTGTTTTGAGCTTCTAAAAGTAAAATTTTTCATCATCATATTTTTATTTTTTTAGTAATTAAAGGTTGTAGATAAATACAATAAAACAGCTTTTTTGCAAAGCTAAGATACTTGTTTTTATTTTACTTAAAGTTAATATGTTTAAAAGTAAGCTATAAACAATATTAATATGATTATTTATTGAACTTCAACATGGGGTACAGTGGACCACCCACTCCTGGGGCACAGTGGTCCACAATCCACTCTGCTCCTCTAATGCAGAATGTTCAAAATATTTAATAATTGCTTATTTTCTATAAACAAAGATTGTTTTAAAGTAGATTTAACTATAAAATAAAGTAAACAAATAAAAATAACAATTTATTTAACATAGTAAGAAATATTTTGTTTTGTATTTACTGCCTTTGATAAATATAACTGTAGTCTAATTGTTGATGATTCTATTCAAGTAAGATTCATGAGACGCAAATGGAATGGAAATCAGTTTGTTTCTCCCGAAACTGTAGAGGGAATCTGCTTTTGATGTCAATGATTTCATAATGTTGCTTTCAGACCCAAAATTATTTCTTGAAAATTCCAGGCTCAATCTTTCTCAGAAGTACTTTGGAATTTCATTTGCAAATTATAATGTGAGCTGATTTTTTTGTACTTAAGTGTAATAACTTCAACTAAATTGCAATTGTTCCTGTATTAATCTGTTATTATTTTCAAAATATAATTAATTTTTTGTTTTTGTTTCAAAATTTATATTACTATGTTATTTTGCAGGTGAAGGGGCAACAAAAAAGAATTAGATTAATGAAAAATAGATTTATATTGTATTTTAGATAATACCTAATAGTGGTCCACTTTACAAGTGTGTATAATTTATTTATTTTTGAAAAATGTATTGAAAACTATGTTGTGAGAAAATTATGATGGATGTAAGAAGGTTTAAGGAATATTCAAAAATATTTTCATACAGATCGGTCAGTTTGTTAAAGAGAAAAAAAATGTTAACTGAAAAAGTGGTCCAATGTGTACCGGTCTCCCCTATATCAATATTTATTTGTATCAAACTATCCTTTATTTATTTTTATTTCCTTTTTTTAACTAATAGAAGCTATTTCATTTATTACGTTATTTTATTTTTATTTTGAAATAAAAAATCACATGCTATTATTGCATGCTATTTGTAACTAATATTCAAAAACAATGTTTTTGCCAAATTGGCTGGGGGAAAAAATCACGCCAATGTGGTGCGTATATAACTATGCCCAAAAATTTAGTAAATATATGTTTTTTGATATTTTGAACAGTTATAAGTTGATAATCAAACAATGACATAAAATAAATTGCAGAATAAATTTTGGAAGATTAAATCACTTAAAAAAATTTATCGTGAAAAAAAGATTTGTTTTTGCAAATATGTAGAAATAAAAATCCGGACAGCTTTAGCCTATTACTTAAAAAAAGGGGGGGGGGGGGCGGGTAAATAAAAATAATGAAATTTTTATTCAAAGAAATTTCTGAATCATTGAGCAATTTTAAATATTAAAATTACACCGGTGCAATCACTTTATTGATATGATAAAGTTATGTTAGCTTTATATGATTGTAAAATATTTTCGTGTATTTTAATGTTATGTTTACTCCTTTTGATAATTGTGCTAGTTTATATGTAAAATATAAAGTTTGAATCAGCCGCTCATGTAGTTATTGGGGATATTTTGAGGAGTTACAAAACTATAAAAAGTAATATTGTAAAACTTGTAATACAGATTAAAAAAAAAAAAATTATTATTTACAATTTGTGTGAGTAGAGGCACAGATGTCATATACACACCACATTGGCGCGATTGCAACAAAATGACAAATTTATGCCTCACATGTAGTGATGGGCCGATTCGAGATCTTTTAAGAATCGATACCTTAGTTTTCGAAAACTTTTCAGAATCGAAACCAACATTCGAATACTTTGTATTCAAATGCTGTAGCACTGAGAACTACTCCAGACTTCGTTCAAATGAGATTAGGGGCGACATTTCGTCTGTTTCACCTGTCAAATGTTTATTTTACGCAAAATCTCGCTCTTTTTTTTTTTTTTTTTTGATTATGCGTGCGTTACAGCTTTGAAAACAATCTTTTGTTTTTTGTTTCCATTTTTTTTTAGTTCTGATGAAGATTCAAATTGTCATAATGTTTTCTTTTTCGCATAATGTTTGAATGGTAAAATTTTCTTTAGAAATTTAAATGGTAACCCTTTAATGAAGACCCCAGACTTGATAAATAGACCAGAACAGGAAGCAATTTTTGTTTAAATGTTGACAAAATTTCTTTTTTCAAAATGTACAATTTCTCTTTCCAGTATGTGAAATTGATTGTTTTACTATTGTTTTTATTTTGAATGTTATATTTCTATTTTTTTTTTAAGTACATTTTTCAAATGAGCATCATATAGGGTTTAAATGGGTATCATTATTTCCAAATAGCAATATTCGTCTTATTTAATAACGGAAATTCTGCGATTAAATAAGGTGGGGGTTACTTTTACGTGTTAATGGTATCTGTAATTCAAGGATCGTGGGAATCTTGTAATAAACTTTGTTATTTAATTTAATACGTAATACCCTTTATACTTGATAACCTTAAATAGGCATATTCTATACAAGTCAGTATGGGCGTGTATTTATTTATTTTAATTTTAATTTATTTTTTGAACGGGGGGGGGGTGGGGGGGGTACCTAGTTGGTATATTATTTTATCATAAACACAGGGAAGGGTACAGGGGAGGGCAGTTTCCTCTCCCTAGGTATGGGAATTTAATTTAATTTTCTGTTTTAAAACTTATGTAAAATTATTATTTAAAAAAAAAATAGAAAATTATTCTGATTACTTAATATTTTTTTTTGATTAATTGAACTATAAGAGAAATAAATAACTAAGAATTTTTCATCAGATGGGCCCAGAATCTCCCCAGAATCTCCCCTCCTCCGGTTTGTCTTTAAACAAAACAAACCTCGAATTTGTATGATTTTACATTTTTAAACGAAAATCCATCCAAACGAATATACAGTTGGGGAATCAGTGTACACTGGACGTGTGGCACGCTCCGGTCTTCTTGAGTTTTATATTTTCAAACAAAAATGTTTCAAAACGAACCTGATTTTTGGGGTCTACTGCCTTCAGCAGCGTACACTTTAGAATTTGTATTATTTTATATTTTTAAACAAAAATCCATTCAAACGTACCCAAGGTTGGGTGTTCAAAAATCTCTGTTGGAATTCCGAATAAACTTTATTGAAAACAGGGGGGGGGGGAAATTTAGTTAATTGAGGTAAAAGATTGAAATCAGATTCCTTTTACTAATGTGCAAAAATCACTGCGAAATTTGATAAAAAACGTTAAAAATCGAGAAAATCAAAATGGCTTCGAGGTGCATGACTTCAGATATATAGGTACTTTCCTGCCAAATTTTGTAACTCTGCGTGCAGCAATCTCTAGAATACAGTACACAGGGAGACAAACACAAATACACACACAAAAAATTCTATCTTTATTATTATAGTTTTTTAAAAGGCACACTAGGCTATCCGCCAACAAAGCAGTTATCGTTATTGCTAAAATGAACTTGAAAAATTAAAAAGGCTGGAGATGTCCAAAAATATATTTTTTATAAAGGTAAGTTCGTATACTTTACAATTTTGTAATAGAAAATGGGACAATATTTATGAGAAATATGTAATTTTTTTCTGTTTGTTCCCGATATTTAAAGAAAAAGCAACATTTAGCCAATATATATTAATTTTTAAGTTCTACAATTTTTTTCATTATTTTTTACATGCTTAAAATTATGTTTTCTAACATCTGAGTAAATAATTTTCCAATCGGTTACAAAGGTTAATCTCCATAATCAAGAAAAAAAAAAGTCTTTTATGAATTATACTAATTAATTTTTTACTATGAGTAATTATTTTCTGTTATATTTTTAAAAATCCTAAAACTTAATATTAATGATGTTTAAATACAAATTTGCAGAATTTTATGTATTATAACCCTTTGAAATTTAAATTCATCTGCTCTTTAACTAAAAGAAAAAAAATTCAAACTTAGCTGTACACACACGAAAACATAAAACAAAGTTTCAAATCTAGAATATTACTGATCATCCTTCTTTCTAATCGTAAGCTATTATGGAGACAAGTTGGAACAGCGCCAACAGTCCTACTATTTGAATACTCGCATTTATTCACTGGATGATTGAAAACAAAGCTGGAGCTATGAGAACAGACAACCGCAGTTTTCGTCACCGATACGAATGTCAGGTAGCTTGTATTCGAATACAGTTTTCTGAATCGAGACCACCTGAGAACATGGCTGAATCGAGACCTCAGACATTTTGAATTCGAATACTCCCATCACTACTCACATGGTAACCCGGTTATTTTGTTTATAGTGCTGTTTATTTATTTTTATTCTATAAATTGTTTTTATTATGTATATCAATATATCAAATATATCAATATATCAATTTATATCAAACTATCATTTATTTATTTTTATTTTCTTTTTTTAAATAATAGAAGCTATTTCCTTTATTACGTTATTTTATTTTTACATTAACATAAAATATCACGTGGTATTATTGCATGCTATTTGTAACTGGTTATGGGGAAAAATCGTGTCAATGTGGTGCATATATGACATCTGTGCCTGAATAAGTTTGACAAAAATCTTTCCTATTTGCATTTTCTGTGCCAGTTGAATTAAAAATATACCCAAATTTGATCCATTCATAGCAGGTTCTTATTAATCTTGTGTATGTATCAGAGTAAGAATACATAAACATAATGTAGAGTAAATGGGCTAGTAAAGAACGGCTTTAAATAATTTATTTTTTAAATTAAGTTATAAATATTCCATTTTTTTTTAATATTATAGTAACTTATCAACACTAAACAATCTCACAGTCACATTTCCCATCAGGAATCAACACTTAATTGCAATTATTAACAAAAATAAATCAAAACATCCAAAATTTCAGCAATGGACACCATACAAAAAGGTAATAGATGATTGTTTTAATGAGTGTAATTGGAATTTAATGAAACAAAATAGTCATTTTCAAATAATAGTACTTTTCAGTTAACCGACTGATTAAAATACTTACAACCAGCTGAAACATGCTAATACAATGTTTACGTTGAGAAGAGCTAGCAGATGGCGCTGCGATCCCATTGTTATCTTTTCAGCAACGTTGTACATTTATTGGATTCAATTTTTTAGTACTATTTTGTAGCAGATTACCACACTGTGTATTCTAGGTGCTGTAGCTTTAGTAATCTAGTAACTGTAAAAATATTCTGCTGTACTTGATTAGTGTTGCACGTGCAATCTAACGAATACGAAGTTAAGGGGCTACTTCACTCTGTTGAAAGATCGAAATAGCCGAAAAAAGAAAAACCGTTGCCATCAGTAAGGCGTATCCTGTGACTAAGATTGACACTTTTAAAGTCCAATGATATTTACTAAGCTTGCTATTGACAAACAGAAAGATCATCCCACAACATAAAACAAGACACTCTTTGCCTCAGGCGGAGAGTTAGGGAGAGTGATATCCCACAGCGAGAAAAGTGATTAGCAAACAGGAGATAGATTTCCAATCACACTTTCTCAGATAGCTCCGCTGGGCTCAAGTCTAAACTTTATTTTCTAACACATTCTTAAAATCAATTATATATCTTTTTAAATGCACAAAATTAATTACAGATATTCAGATGCTATTTTTTTTTCCCCTATGAAGGCAAAACATTATTAGGAAAAGATGGCGTTTTGTATTGATTTTATACACAGCAGGAAAAAGTTGTATTTGATTAGCCATTCTTTTATAATTCAAATTATATTAAAATAAAAATGTAAAAAAAAAAAACGATATTCAATTCCAAAGTGATTGAGTAATAATGTCAGCAGAGATTCACGCTGTTGAGCGAGTCTCTGTTCTTTATTTTTAACACTTTCCTACATAGTTGAAAAGTGTTTATGAATTCGGTTTGTCTGTCTGTCTGTCCATGCTCTAACTCACGTAAATATACTCAGATTGTCCCGCAATTGATATATGTTATTGATGTTCACTATGGCATGTTCGGCATTGAAAATGAAGTGTGTCGCGCTTATAGTTACTTTAAAGGGACACTCAAAAGAGTTCTGTTATATTACGATCTATAGAGGAAAATTCTTTGCAGATTATTTAAATGATGCTATACTATTTCAAATATATTGAAATTGATGTATATCACTGAGAGTTGCATTACATGGACTTTCTTACTATAGATTGCTGTGTGCATATCATTCATTGTTCATTTACAGGGACACACAAAAGAATTCTGTTAAAGTTCTGTCTGTTATCAATAATTGCTGGAAGTGCGTTTTCAGTTGCGGTTCACTGTTTTAAATTTAACTAATTTTTTGTCTATTACTTGGTGTGTATAAATTCTACAGATCATACACAAGACAGCACAAAATATCTTGACCACATTTTCGTTTATTGACGGAAATTTCAGAAGGGGGATTTTAAACTGTGCTATGTGTTTACAAACTAAACAAAATTTTATCATTCTATCATATATATTCTAATACGGGAAAATCTTGTGTGTGGTTATATATATATATATGCAAACTTTATTTTAAAAACGGCTCTAATGATTTTGATAAAATTTTGTATCTTTTGGAGCACCAGAAAACCGTTGGGCTAGGTCACATGTTTGAGAAATTTCGATTAGTAGGTCACCATAGGTCAGGGTAAAGCTAATTGTATCTAAATAATAGCTCAGACTATTTTGACTGAATTTTTTATATCAAGAGAGTTTTGCGCACGAAAAGACAATTGGCTTAGTCACATGTTCGGGAAAATTTGATTAGTGGATCATTTTGGTCATGGTTCATTATATTTAAACTCAAAGCTAATTTTTACCGAGCACAGCTCAGTCTTCCCTGCTCGTGCATTACATATACAAATCTATTTATCATATACAGGAATGCACGAAAGAATTCGAATATTTTTTTAATGTTGTTGGTAATTCCTGAAATTGGGTTTTTAAATATGTTATGCTTATTCCAATTTATTTACGTAGACATCATCTTTCATCTTATTAAACGGTAAAGATTTGTTAAAGTATATTGGAAGTGTTGGAAAGTTTTATATAACCTATATCTTGATGCCTTGATGCATGAGTTTTCGTATTTTTTTTTTTTTCTAACAGCTTGAAATAATGTAATGAAACAATAAAATTAGAAATTTTATTTCCTCTTTTAAACATTCACTCCATATGAAAAAGTAATAGTTCAAACATTCTTTTTCAGATATTAATAATAATATATTTTTCATATATTCTTTTTGTATAGTTTCATTCACTGTAATTCGGAAATTACTAAGTTTTTAGTGCAGATGTGTTTGCCACATTTTTAAGAACATTTTTTATGTATGTGGATGTGTGAGCGAGCATTTGTGATGTTTGTTTGAAATGCGTAAATTTTCACTAACTTTAAGGCTCGGTCCATGCAAATATCAGTAAAATGTGTCCCGACGCAACATTCAAAGGCAGATCCAGCCCTGCAATTAGACGGAGAGACATAGCTCCTTCTTTTTTTCTTTTTTTTTTATAGGGGGGGGGGGCATAACAATAAATAATTAATAAGCAACTTTTATATTAAAGGCTGGCAGTTGCCATATCCAAAATGGCTACTTTTCTGAAACTTTAAAAAAGTCATTTTCCTTAGTAAAAATATAAAATTTACGCATTTTATTCAGATACCAAGAAATTGAAGAATTTCCCATTTTCTTATAAAGGCAAAGAATCATCCCTAAAATGAGCATTTTAAGACAATTTTTAAGACTTGGCAGTTACAGAAATGCCATCATGAGGAAGCAATTGGCTGATGTGGCCTGAAATTCAGATTAAAACACCTATTTTATGGATATTTCCCCAAAAGTTTCTTTGCCTTCATCGAAAAATGGAAAACGCTATTCAATTATATTTGTTCTGAATACGTGCACTTGTAATTGTCTTGCATCTGGTATTAAAAATGATTTCATGGATCTTTCAGAAATTGCCTAATTTGGATTTGAGTAGAGCTTTAGACAGTCGGAAAGATTCTCTTAGTTGAGCAAGGGAAAAATTTAAAAGAATTTAATATATATTTTTAAAATATTCTTTAGAAGTTTTCTTTGTTTTGGGGGGCGGTCATGAACCCATGACCACTTACTTGGATCAGCCGTTGGCAACAATCTTTGTAAAAAGTACAGATAATTTATTCTTAGAATAATGATGATTTGAAGCTATTTTTAATGCTTTATGTCTCAAAATATGAATTCATGAAAATTTCATCTTCTAAAGTATTTTTTGTGAATTTTTGAAACCACGTTAGAGTATTTACATAATTATTTAACCCATTTTCGGCCAAAGGTGCGTAAACGCACCATTTCAATAAATATTTTTTTATTAACACTGTGACTTATATTTTATTTTTCTGCTATTTTTAAGGGTTCTGGTGACATCTATAAAATATTAGTAATTCAATTGAAGTAATCACTTTCTGTTAAGAAATTTTCAAAATACGCTGTTTTTTTACTTGAAAACGGTTATTGACAAATTCGACTTTTTGAAAATGTACAATTATTCCACTTGAGATTAATCATATGTTTTTATAATGGAGTAAAGTTGCAAGTTCAGTAAATAAAATAAAAATAAAACAAATGCCATAAGAAAACTTAAAATTTTTTATTTTAATTTAATAATAAATTAATAATAATAAATTAATAATGGTAATGTCAAATTAAATAAAATATTATTTTTCATGCACGAAACTTTTTAGATGTCTTAATGAATGTAATTTAAGCAAATTTCTATGCAAATAATACCACATTTTATAAAATTTCTATGCTTGGCCGAAAATGGGTTAATCAATTTTAGAAGGATTTTGCCAATTAAAATTAATAAACAACAGCTGAATGTGTAGGGATTACGTGCAATATTTATATCTCCATTCAAATTTTTTAATAAAAAAATATTTTTTTTTAATTTATAGAACTAGGAAATGTACAAATATTAGAATAGAAATACAAAAAATTTTCAGAACTGAAACTTTTAACTCACCATCTTACAGCATCAAGAAAGCTGAAAAGATGCAAATGAAAGAGAAATCATCCTTTAAATATATTTTTGTTTTGTGCAATGAACAATGCTTTTGGAACAAGATAAAGGAAAGTATCTTTAACTCATTGTATACTGTATTACTACTAGTCGATGTATTAAATGAATTTTATAACAAGTTTTTTCAATGATACTTTAAAGTACTGTTGGGGCATAAAGTGTTAAAGAATAGTATAATTATTTTTATAGTCTTTGTTTATAGTCCCTTTATTTATAGTTTTTGAAGCATGATAAACATTTTGATATTGTTGATAGATCTACAGCTACTAAAAGTGTAGCACTGCGAAATAAACATACAATACATATATGATGGTTAAAAGTGTTTTTTCTACTTATTTTCTTCATTTTTGAACCTTTATTCTCCACCATGTTTTAATTTCTCTTTTAAATATCATATAACTTCAATTTGTTTTCAAAGATGTGAAGGGTTTTGGAATAGAAACATAAGTTATGTTGATTTTTAGATTATTTCAATCAAATAAAAATCATATCAAAAGGGATATGTTAATTAACAAATTTCCTCAAAAATATTCACTAATATAATCATTTTAAAAACTTTTCTTCGACACGAAAACTTAAATCAATTTCCGTGAATGGAATAAATGTAAAATAGAATAAATAGAAATACTAATATAGAATAACAAAGAAAAAAAATTGTTCAACCTTGAATTTTATTGAAAAAGTATGAAATTTCAAGCTCATCAAAAAAATTTAAATAATCATATATACATAGACAAACATATCAAAACTATTTTATTGATTGTTCATATACTACACTAACGATTACACGACACAAAAGAGAATAAATACCCTGTTTATTAATGATTTCAATGATATATACGTAATATAAAAAATTTACGAGTGATATAAAGATACTACAAATTTAATTTGCGCGCACAAAAGCATATACTTACTACTCTTTTCAAAATCAAATTAGACTATTTAAAATATTATTAGTAAATTCTAAGAATTGACACTTTCTTCATATAAAAGAAATAAAACATCTTTAAACTTGCAAACAGTGCTTAAAATATTATACACTGAAAGAATTTTTGTAATTTAAAAGATTATCAAAATGTAAATATTTTTATATTAAAAATTAATTGCTTTTACAATTCTGAGATTTTCATATATATGTATATATATATACACACACACACACACATCAGGGTTTTACAAATTTGATCAAATTTGGTACCCAGCAACAAAATCTAGTCGCCAGTTAAAAAAAATATATATATATATATATATATATCCCCCCACCCAAACCTTCATAATCATTTATTTTCAAAAAAAAAAAAAAAACTAATAATAATAATAACTAGTAAATCTACAGATCAGCGGCCTCAACGTCAGCTCCACAAATCATTGTTGATTGTGGATCTCACTAATTTTTAACATTATCTGCATAATATTTGATATCCTAAAATTCAATTTTTAAAAGTTATTTATACATTTATTAAAATGTAAAATTTATCGAAAGTTCCGGAAATTTTAAAAGTATCGCATTAAACACAATGTTATGCAATGATAGGATAAACTATTTATTACTGTATTTTTTCAGAATAACAAACATTACTTCAGGGGGGGGCGGAACCCCCCTGAACCCTCCGTTGTCCCTTTAATTATATATTCTAAATTTCCGCAGTAATTGTGCTATTTCATTTCTTCAGTATATGTCTGAATGTATTTACTATTTTAATTTCATTAGAATAACCAGAACTTTGTACACATGATTTTATCCTATCCTTAAAAGACTACTGATATTTCAACCGCTAAATATCATATGTTGATGAAATTGAATAAAATTTCGTGTATAAAATATACTTATACAAATGTAAATTCCTCTTATGTGACCTATATTCCATTTACACATTCCACCTTTTTATTATATTCATTTGGAAACCGATTTGGTAATCTTTCTTTAGTAGTTAAAATAAATTCTCATCTTATTCGTTAAAAAAAGCATTTAAAAAAATTAAATCACCCGAAAATTAGCTATTTTGTTAATAAAATTTTCCATCAAAATAATGCGATTCTTTGTTGATATTCTTTGAAATATAGTTACTTAGCAATCATTTGAAAGAGAAAGAAAAAAAATGCTTTCGAAATTTTTGTAAAAAATGAGAAATTGAAATGCTTTATATCTTTCAAAGTAATGCATAAAATTTTCCAATAATTTATGCAATTAATTTCAAAATTCTAATAAATATATTGACAAATTTTCAAAGCGATTAGATAAATCTAAGATTTTCATTTCGTAAATTTAGCATTTACAATTATCCCAATACGACATTTTATTTTCGGTGAATGTTATTAAAAAAATCTGACTTCCCATTGAATCCCAATTCCAGCATAAATATTTAATATTTTTGAAAAAAACGTTAAAACTAATTCAGTAAGAATTATGTAAAATAATAGAAAAAAGGTATTATAGAAAATTTAAATACTAATGTATTTATTCGCTGGATATATCTATCTATTCATTTTTATGACACTTGCCACTGTATGTTTGTTTTTTCCCGAGAAAAGGTGAATAAATGATACAGGGCTTGAATTTCAGGGCGGGATTCGCAACGAAAATTTTGAAATCCCGCCCAAAAAAAGATCGTGGGCAGGAGCCTCCCGCCCAAAAAATTTCACCATTTTCAGAGAAATTTGCGTTATTTAATTTACCTGCAACCGAACAATAAATTTCATGATTTTTTTTTCCCCACAACCGATTGACGAACTTTGCATTTTTTCCGAGACTGATCGACGAAGTTTGCATTTTTTAAGCGACTGATCGACGAACATTGCGTTTTTTAAGCGACTGATCAACGAACTTTATGTTTTTTAAGCGACTGATCGACGAACTTTGCATTTTTTCGGGACTGTTCGACGAACTTTGCGTTTTTTCCGCGACAGATCGACAAACTTTGCGTTTTTTTTAAGCGACTGATCGACAAACTTTGTGTTTTTTAAACGACTGATCAACGAACTTTGCGTTTTTTGGGGACAGATTGACCAATTTTGCGCTTTTCCCGCGATCGATCGACGAAATTTGCTTTTTTTCCCGCGACTGATCGATGAACTTTGCAGTTTTTTTGCCGATAGATTGATGAATTTTGCGTTTTTCCGCGACAGATTGACGAACTTTACATTTTTTCCGCGACTGACCGACGAACTTTGCGTTTTTTTGGCGACAGATCGAAGATCTTTGCGTTTTTTCTGCGATTGACCAACAAACTTTGCATTTTTCCGCGATCAATCGACGAACTTTGCGTTTTTTCCGTGATCGATCGATGAACTTTGCGTTTTTTCTGCGATCGATCGGTGAAATTTGCGTATTTTCAACAAAATTCGTGTTTTTTCCGCAATTGACTGAGGAACTGTACGTTTTTCCGCAATTGACTGAGGAACTGTGTGTTTTTCCACAATCGATCGACGAACTTTGCCTTTTTCCCACGATCGATCGGCGAAATTTGTGTTTTTTTTTCACAGTCTTATCGACAAAATTCGTGTTTTTTCCGCAAGTGATGGACAAAATTCGTGTAATTTCTCCTTTTTCTTTCTTTCGACAGATTGACAAATTTCGTAATTTTTTTTTTTACCTGTGTCTGACTGACAAATTTAGATTTTCTTCTCTACGTTTGACTGATGAATTTCACGATTTATCCCTGTGACCGACTGATGAATTTTACAATATTTTCCCGCGACTGATTGACGAATTTCTCAATATTCTCTGATGAGCAATCAACGAACTTCATGTTTTTTTCCTTGACTGAATGACGAACTTTGCGAATTTTTCCGTAACCGATTGGTGAATTATTCGGTTTCTTCTGGTGACAGATTGATGAAATTCACTATTTTTTTTCTCGTGCCTCACTGAAAATGTTCAAGTTTTTTTCGCAAATGACTGACGAATTTCATGTTATTTTCTTACGACCGATTAACAATCAATTTTTCCTGCGACTGATCGACGAATTTAGTGATTTTTTTTTCTATGAACATAGACATAGATAACGACTTCTAATAAAATAGCCTTTTGAATAAGAAAATAGTTTCTCGAAAAATGTTTCAAATACAATATCTGTGTAGAACAGTTGTATTAGTTCATTTACCTCTTCAAATCGTCTGCTTGACAGCCATCGTCTGGTAGGTATAATAGATTTATTCTATGGTATTTATCCACATTGTTGTTTGTAGGTGGCGTTACCTTAGCACTGTTGTGCAGTGGCTGCCATGAAGTCGCAAATCGATATTAACACTATTTCGTTAGAAATCCTTCTCTATTTCTGTTCATGCGTAAGACGAATTTCATTATCTTATTACCTCAACCAATTGACTAAATTCACAATTTTTTCGAACAACAAAGAGACATATTTAAAGATTTTTTTTCCTGCAACCGAAAAGAGGGAAAAGAACAAAAAATGGCAGCAAGAGCCACTGGTCACTGCACCCTGTTAAATTGGCCTACAGTCAGCACTAAACAAAAATGAGATTAGAAGAGCTAGATTAGAAAAGATCTTATTACTTTTACTCCTTGAGGTAAAGGAGTAAAGTAAACCTTTTTAACCTTTGTGAAAGAGTAATAATGTACCTTGTGAAAGAGGCTTCAGCACCCCTCAATCAAATAAAATCTAAATTCAGAAATTTATTTAACAACCTAATTGTTAAGGGTTCCTAACACATTTAATAGAACTTGAAAAATATACTGCATATATAAAACTTAACTTTCTTCCCTAAATAAACATTTTACATAATCATTCTCAGTTGACTTAATTTTTTCAATGGTATTTTGTCATGTTTGCATTAATGTAATTCTTTAAATAGCACGTAAAATAATAGTGGGGTTTAAAGATTTTTTTTCTCCCTCCTAAACATTACAACTCCCCTCCATTTAAAATTGTTGGTAGGGAGACTCCCTCCTTGGAAAAATTGACTTTCAAGCCATGTGATAGTTCTAGTATTTTTCTTTATCAAATAAGCGCTTTTTCATTTTGCTATTGTAGGCAATTAAAAAAATTATTGGGTATTAAACTTCAGAGGTGAGACGTGAAAAAAAGCTTTATCGATCCCAAATCAATAATGTTTTTTAAAAATCTTTATGATGCCTAGTAAAACAAATAATCAGCATCTATTTACATCATTCAAAAGGCTATTTTTAAAACTTTCTTCTCTGCTTTCAAAATGAAATTTGCAGCTTCCTACAAGTTGCATATAACTAGCCAAAGGCTAAGTTTCACACATTAGGTGGTCTTTCTTATCGCTCCATGAGGATTTTCCCCGTTTGGATGCCCGCTGAATTCTCCGAAAGATAGGTTGGCAACTTAGATGGGGCGGGCATTTCACTAGTTTCGACTGTTTTAAAAAAGACAGTACTGTTTTTTAAGAATTGTAGCATCGATTTAAAATAATTTTTAAGCAAAATAAAAAGCATTTTTGGAAAGCTAAATAATCATCAGACTATGATTGTCTCGATACCAAATTTTAAAATGTCAAACAGATTTTTCGCGATATGAATCTCTAATAATCCTAAAATAACGCACTTATATCACATTAAAATTAAAATAATTAAATAAAATTTGAAAGGAGTGTGCATAATTTAAATGTACAGGTTTTGAAAGTTACAAAAATTACTAAATTCGAGCAAAATGCGAAAAGATGACACTTCTAAATTTCTCCCATTGAAATAACATTAGCTGCTCTATCTGGGAGAATCAGTGAAGTAGCCCCTTAAGGGTGCTCGTCAGTTAAATTTCCCTTTTCTGTTCTCCATGTTAATCCAATGGGGATAAGTTTCCTCAGTTTTCTAAGGATATCTCATGAAAAAATGGAGTTTTTAAAATTTTGTTTTTTGCATACAATTCTTAAAACTTGTCGTTCTTTACCCCAGTTTTCATTTTTCATTAAAAATAATTTTAAATACTTGATTTCATGTGAAATAATCTGAGTATGATCAAAATAATTACTATGCCTCAGTAAATTGGAATTTCTGGCAGTTCTAATAGGTTGTTTGAAAATTAAAAAAAACGCAGAAAAAACTAGTGTTTCTGATTTATACATTGATATAAAAATATTTTATTTTAATTTATTAGGGAAGTAGCTATAATTCAAATAAAATATATATTTATATTTTGATCAGCTCGGTGCTTTCCCCCAGCTAGGCAATCTATCATTCGATATGAAAGGATTCCCCGCTCTCTTTGTTCGATTTGAGTAATGACTTAGGTAAGGGAGATGTTTTAGGGGTTAGTATTAGGGGGTAAAAGAAAGACATTTTCAAGCTAGTATAGTGTATTTCTTATCCAGAATTCTGTTTTTCATAAGCACAGTTTATTTCCATGTTTTTAATTTGATTATTTTAAATCTTTATGTAGTTTATTTCAATAATTTTCAAATATATTTTTAACACTTTGTTATATTGTTTGCATTATAGTTAGTTTTACATAATTTGTAACATTTGTTACATAATTTGTTACTGTTTTACATAAGTACATTCACTTTAGAATTTATATAAGGTAGACGAGTTATACTTGAAATAATACATCAAATGGTATCATCAACATAAAAATTAATTATTTTTATTATTATGTTAATTTTTATCACATTTTTTTAAGCACAAATTTTAATTCTAGCCTCTGTATGTTTTTTCACATTTTTTTTAATTTAAAGATGAATTAAAATTTTTCACCTGTGTCAAAATAATTATATATAGTCTCTTCGTTACTAATAATGCAATCATGAAATAAATTCATTTTACAGTTTCTTGAAACACTGCCGTCAAGCGTTATTACTATGCTATATACTATTTGGAAATTGTATATTTGTATTTGGCAAATGACTATTACTTGAGCATAATGCGAAATACAATTTTGAATGGTATCGTTGGCTCGGCCTGCCCTGTATAAAAATCCGTAAAATTTGGCCTGCTTCAATAATTTTTGCAAAAAATAGGCAGATATTTTTATATCGACATTATTCTACAATTGAAAATTTTTTTTTTTTGAAGAATATGACATATATTTCTAGGCAAAAAATTAAAGTGTAGTAAAACTTATAAAAAGGAACCTGTCCATGATGGAATCCTGTCTACGGAAAAAATGTGTTGATCCGTGCGAAAAGAATATATTAATTCATGAAAAAAAGGAGTATAATACATTTATAGTAGACGACGTACATGATAAAAAGGGTACCTCTCTGTAACGGATTTTTCTTTTCTCCTATGCGATTCCGTGTTGAGGAGCTTTTGCTGTATAACATTTTTCAGATTTTTAAGTCTCCAAGCCATGGAACATGGACTAACGATTTTAATGATAACTCAGACATTTACAAACAAGTAGAGATTATTCATTAAAATAAATCAATATGGTAGTTTAACTGGGCCTAGACAAAAATAAATCTGGGAAGTGTAGTATTTTTGAATTGATGTGACTGTATTTCGCAGTCCAGAGCGCTTTTTGAAAAATAAAGAATATAATCTTGAAAAAAAAGCTAAAATAAGTATTTTTTCACAGAGCTCCTCGTACTCCATTTTTAACCACATCGGCGTTAAAAATCTATGTCTTGTATGCTATATACTATTTTTCTATAACTATGCTATATACTATTTGGAAATTGCATATTTGTATTTGGCAAATGACTATTACTTGAGCATAATGCGAAATATAATTTTAAATGGTATCATTGGTTATTATATTTAGATTAATTTTCAAATAAGCTGTATTTATTTTTGTATATTACTTATTCTAAACACTAATAACAGCACAGGACAATCAGAAAACGGCATAGCATGTATGGGAATAGCACAGTATATCCGCTAGAGATCTGCATGGGTGTGAAGCCGGAACCCGGCCCGGCCCAGTCCGCGAGCCGGTTTCAGGTCTATTTTTATTCGCGAGACTCGGGATAGCCTAGTCTTTGCTCTTTTCGGGGAAGGGTTTCTCGGGCCTTACTTTTTAACGAAGCGTTTCTTTTTACGCCCGGGCCAGACCAGACTTCTTTTTTCAGGGCTTACTAGAGGTCTGTATAGGACGAAATTTCACGCCCGGTCCCGACCCAAACCGCGAAACCATATGAATATCAATTGGTCCGGCCTGCCCTGTGTAAAAATCCGTAAAATTTGGCCTGCTTCAATATTTTTTGTAAAAAATCGACAGATATTTTTATATCGACATTATTCTACAATTCAATTTTTTTTAAGAATATGACATATATATGTAGGCAAAAAATTAAAGTGTAGTAAAACTTATGAAAAGGAACCTGTCTATGACGGAATCCTGTCTACAGAAAAAAATGTGTTGATCCATGCAAGATAGAAAAGATATAATAATTCGTGAAAAAAAAGAGTATAATACATTTATAGTAGACGACGTACATGATAAACAGAGTACCTGTCTATAACTGATTTTCCTTTTCTCCTATGCGATTCCGTGTTGAGATGATTTTGCTGTATAGCATTTTTCAGATTTTTAAGTCTCCAAGCCATGGAACATGGACTAAAGATTTTAATGATAACTCAGACATTTACAAACAAGTAGAGATTCATTAAAATATATCAATATGGTAGTTTAACTGGGCATAGGCAGAAATAAATTTGGGAGGTGTAGCATTTTGAATTGATGTGACTGTATTTGACTTTTAGTCATTATACCGGGCTAGGATCGGGCTGAACTTTTAACTTTTATAATGAGCCGGGTCGGGGATTTTTTTTTTTCTGTAGATCGGGCCAGGCCTGGAAATTTCGGCCGCAGACCTGTAGTATTCACATAATGTGAGCATACATTTCAAACAATTAGGTGCATTTAGAAAATAGCACGACAAACTCAGAAAATGTCACTTCACTATACCGCGTAATATGTCTAGAACAACCTATTTTTCTCTCTCCTCCCTTTTTTTTTACCTTGTTAGGTGTTGAGATTTTATTAGATGAGGCTACTACTCTGAGATCAGCAATATCGCTTTCATTTTTATAGGATGATTTCATCTTTTTAATTTGCATATATATTAAAATTATTCTCTGATATATATATATATATATATATATATATATATATATTTATTTTTTTTTTATTGAATATATTGTGATAGCTAAGGTTTTCTGGATAATAATTGTGGGTAAGGTATTTTGTCTACTCTTTATAGTTTTTTTTTTTTTTTTCGGTTTTAAAATTTAAACTGTTGTCTGGTGGTGATATAGTATGGTGTTGTATACATTTTTGTGGATAATTACTGTTGTAGTATATTTTATCTATTCTTTACGGATTTTTCCAATTTTAAAATTTAATATGTTATATAAAGTTTTATGGATAATTGCTGTGAGTGGGGTATTTTATCTATTCTTTACGGATTTTTCCAATTTTAAAATTTAATATGTTGTATAAAGTTTTATGGATAATTGCTGTGAGTGGGGTATTTTATCTATTCTTTACGGATTTTATTTCACATTTTATTATTTCCAATTGTTTTCTGGTAATAGTTCAGTATACCTGGGTGATTCTACTGATCTTAGCATATATGCCAGTAGAATTATGAAATACTGAATTATTATTTTTAAAACACATGTGGGTACATCCAGGCTGAAGATTGCATGTGTTTTTTCATATCCAATTTTGATTTTGTTCTCTTGTTGTCAGGTTTTCCACTGTTTATGGTTCATATTTCATTTCTTGATCGATTTTTATTCAATTGATAGCAACTCCAAATTATTATCTATTTTTTTATCTTTCTCTCTCTCTTTTTAAATTTTCTTCATGTTTTCAGTATTTTTGGCCAATTACCATTGAAGCACAAGCTATGGTAATATTATGATTGCACTAGTTAAACTATTAGCTATATGTGGTATTCCGTCTTCACATTATCATTAATGATCTCTTTCGAGATTTAAGAAGAACTTGATATGTTTTTTGAAATTCATAGATATTATATATATATATATATATATATATATATATATATATATATATATATGAAATGAATGTGAAAAAGTATGAAAGAATATTGAATGTGAACGAATGTGGATTGATATGAAAGGATAGTTAGTTAAACCCATTCCAAATCAAAAACTAAAATATAAAAATTCAAAGTTTAAAATCCCTAAATCGTGTGTCAAAATTTTAAAGTCTTGCCTTCATTTCTAGTTGCCCCTGTAACTTAACTTTCCTTACGATACATTTATTACGAACAGATACCAATTTTGAATCCTAGTTAAGATTAAAAGTGCTGACGGTAGCGCATCTCTCTTCTCCCGGTGGCTGCATCTTGCATGTTAATTATCTGGGCTGCTTACCCAGATATGAGTCAAGGGCTAATTAGCCAATTAAATTACATTATTTCATAAGTTGCAAAGCGGTCTCTGGCGGTAGTTTCGATGTATATAATGTGAGGAGCACGTTTTTGCGTGGCTTTTTGACTCTAATCACTCTCCACAAAAACTACGGCCAATATTCTTCGAAGTGCGACGGCATCCTTGCCGTTGTAAGTCCGGCAATTCGCCGAAATATGAACGATAAGACGATGTTTCCCCGGTAAAAGACTCTTCAAACTGTCCCCTGGGCCTAGCTTAAAGAGAGACTTGTAATTACAAAGGAATAAACGCTAGTTCCCAGGAAAATGCCTGCTGATTTTTCTTACATTCGCACGACTACATCAACGACGTTATACCGATTACTGGAATGTGTGATAGCGGCTATCGACCGTCTGTCGTTACAGAGGGATCGATGTGCGTTCGTTATATCGAGGTGCGCCCGTTATACAGAGGCGATATCTTACATATATATATATATATATACAGGGTGTAACTGAAATGCTTCAACAAACTTTGAGGGATGATAGTACTCATGAAGATGAACAAAAAATGCAATAGAACACGGGGTCGCAAATGACATTTAACCCTTTCAGGGACAGTGGTATGTCTAAAAAACCACTTAATTTTAATTCCAAAACGCCACACTGGCACCAGAATTTTGCTAAAATCTTTTCCATTTAATATTTATGTGAAATATAGCCTTTTTCTTATTTACAGGGATGAGATTCTTCAGACTTTAGTCTGAATTTCAGACTTTTCGTAAATTTTTGAGAAAATTTCAGATTTTTACAGGGGTGATTGTGTTCAGGTTATATACCTGAATTCAGGTATTTTTTCATTTTCAATACAGAAATTCCAGTTTTTCTGATAGTTAAATTCATAAAATAAGACTAAAATATCAATTTCATATGATTGCTAAACATAATTAAAATTCATATTTTTCATAATTTGACCTCCTTGTAATAAATTATATGTTCCCTCTCTTGGTATATTCTCTATGTTCCCTTTTCTTGTCAAAATTTCAGATATTTTTTCATGAACCCACAATCACCCCTGTTTTTATCTGTTAAAAAAAAAAAAAATCTGACTTTTGACGTTTTTTCTATCTGGCAACGAAAAGAAAATGTGCCAAACGAGACATCAGGGGTAATTCTGGTCTGAATTTTCTGAAAAATTAAGGCAATGATTTCTGAAAAAAAAAAAATCTGTCATAAATCTGAAAATTTGGACATAAAATGTATCGGTATTTCGGCAAATGATCGCCGGAAAAAATCAATCGCGTCATTCGTTCGAAGAAAAGTCGGCAATTTTGTCAAAGGATCGCGGGGAAAACGTGACTTTCGTCAAAAACATTGCGAAAAGTGGAAAAATTCGTCAAAAGATCTCGAAAAAAACTGCAAATTTTGTCAACTGATCGCGGGAAAAACGTGGCAAATTTCGTCAAAAGATCGCGAAAAAACGACATATTTTGTCAACAGATCGTGGGAAAACATGACTTTCATCAGAAAATCGCGAAAAACAGCAAATTTTGTCAAACCTTGCGAAAAATGGCAAATTTTGCTTATTGGCAAATTTTGGCAAATTTGTCAACGGCAAATTTTGTCAACAAATCGCGAAGAACGACAGATATGGTTTCCCGCGTGGTTTTTTAGTTAAAAAAATTTTTTGAGGTTACGCGTATTTTCAGACTTTTTGTTCTTTACCCACTCTCATGCCTGTATTTACAAACAATTTTTTTTTGTAAATTCCGGTGCCAGTCCATTTTCAGACGCATTTTCTCTATTTTTATCCTTTAAGCCTTTTAGGGGCAAACTACTTTTAGTACTAAAATGTTGAAATAAATGACTGGCACCGGAATTTATAAAAAAATTTGTTTGTAAATAAGAAAAAAGCTATATTTCACATACATATTAAATGGAAAAGATTTTAGCAAAATTCTGGTGCCATTATGGCATTTTGGAATTAAAATTAAGCGCTTTCATAAACATACCACTGCCCCTGAAGGGGTTAAACGTCATTTGCGACCCCATGTTCCATGCATTTTTTGTTCGTCTTCATGAGTACTATCATCCCTCAAAGTTTGTTGAAGCATTTCAGTTACACCCTGTATATATATATAGGCCCGCTGTTGCCTAGGCTCGCGATAATAACCTCAAATATATCTAAAATTAGTGTTCAGTTATTTATATTTGATGAATTTGATGATATGAAAATCTATCGAAACGAACTTTGATTTAGGGGCAAAATCCCCCGCCACGGCAACTAGGAACTGCATGGCTTGACAGTTTCAGAAAATTTAATTAAATAAATATTTACGCATCTACAATTTTTCATATAGACGTTTTTGCTTGTTCTTGAACCCTAAAACACAAAATATTGAAATGCCTCCATCAATAAAACATTACATCATAAACGTACACTTCATTCACAAAAAAAAAAAAAAAAAAAAAAATACAATTGCGTCAAAATCACGTATTTTTTCAAGGACATTTGGTTCTGCCCCCCCCCCCCCCCCTTATCATGATTTATCCAAGGTCTGTCGTTTTGTCTTATGGCATGCTTATTTTTATTTCCATTGAAAATACCTCTTCGAAACTCGTAAATTAGAACCCTTTTTAATGAAATTTCAGAGCTTTCTGACACTAAAAATGAAAAATATTATAAGCGGAAACACTTAACGGAACATAAAACTGAATATTTTCGTTTTTCTTACTGTTTGAGTATAGCAAATTCAAGCTGATTACTGAATTATTTACGAAACTCTTTCATTATGATTTTTGTTCTATTTTATTATTATAATACCAGTGCACTCGTACGAAGCTTTCCTACGCAATCTTCGAGATTGTGTTTTTCACTAATTTTTATTTAATCGCAATTATTAATAAAACAACATGTTTTAACGAAATGTGAGTGTAAAAAGCCGCCTTTTCAAAAACATTTCGTATGATCATTCATCGTTCTGCGTTTTGTATTTGTACATAGAAAAAAGAATGCTGATATTGATATATATATATATATAAATATATAATATAGAATATATATATATATAAAAAGATATATATATAAAAGAATGCTGATTTGTAAAATATTTTGAAAGAAAACTAATCAAATTAATTTTGAGTAAAATCGTAATGTATAGCTACTTATCGTTATCTATGATTTATTTTTACTAGTAATCTATTATTTATTTGTACATTATATTGCTTGCATTTTTCAGTGGTTTTCATAAAGTTTTTTTTCTTAATTTAAAAAAAAAATGTTGCAGTATTAAAAAATTGTATGACTATTTTTAGAAAATGACCTAATTTTATTAGAAAGTAGGTTATAAATTAACCGTTTACTAATTTATTCTAAAGAAATTTATCATTTAATCTAAAGAAAAATTTAAAAAATATTGCACATTATCTAATAAAATTTGGAAAATGTTCAGAAACAATTTGGTTTAATGTATATGTATTTTAAAATTTGAAGATAAAGGTTAACATACAATAAAGATAATATAGAGTAATCTAAATCATGAAACATGTCAGCAGTCTAATGAAACTTATTTTACTGTTTATAATGTTTTTATTTTACGCCTTTTAGCAAGAAGTACATCTAAATAATTTTAGCCAGAAAAACTACATTGAATCATTTTTTATTGCCAAATTTTATTTCATCAAGTATTTGCTAAAGAGCTGGTATTTAATAAATTTATGCTGGTATAAAAGTCGAAATTATTCTGAATGTTTCAAACTGCCTGTTGAAAGTCCAAGTTGCACACATAACAATACTCAGAGTTCAAAATTCTCTGCAAAATCCTTCTCACCCTAATAACGAAAATAGATCACCTTCCTCTAAAGGGGGAGAGAGCTGCGGTCACTTTCCCCTGACCACAGAGTCAAAAATTCTGTCAACAGACTGCCGATACAGGTTGTTGTACTTCAGGGCATTTAACGGTAATGCCTCTTTGACAGCATGGGGGGGGTAAGCACTGATCTGCTATCTGAGCGAAACAGGATTTTAAAAATGAGTGACGATCAGCCTTAACCGCCAATGTATCAATTCATTGCAAGTCTAAAGTATGTGTAATCTTATTATGTTGTTTGTTACTTAAAAATTTTAAAATTTCAAACTAATAAATAAAATTTATTTTACACGTGTCTACAAAAAAGTTTGTTTTTAGTTAAATTTAATGTTTTAAGTTAATTTATGGGAAATTTATGTATAGTTTACAAGTTCATTTTTAAAATTTAGAGATTAGTAAATCTAGTTTTTCTGACGTATTTTTTCCCTTTTTTTTAGATGTTAACATGTATGTTAAGGTTTTTTGAAGTTTTATCATCATATTGTTTGAAATTGGCGTGCGTCATTTATGATGTGATACATGTGCATTTTTAAGATTGCTATATAAATGTTTGTTTAAAAATGCAACATCGTTACCTATTTATTAAAAAAAAAACCTTTCTGCAGTTAATGAAAGTACCTACCTGAATGAAAGTTCATTCCTGCACCAAAATGTCTTCAGATTTTGAACCAAATTTACACTTTGTTTCCCCATAATGGAACAAAATGGCGGCCTAGGTATCTAATCGGAGAGTTTAATAACTTTTCGTACTGAATTGCTGAATGCAAATTAACTCTTTGAACACCTATTCCTCAGTATCTTAAAGCTGAATTTTTTATTGTAATTGAAGTGTTGTTACTAAATGACCAAATACTGGACTGAATCTTTAAATTTATGGAAGCTAAAAAAATAACTCTTATTAGATAATGGGAGTTGGAGTGTTGACCCTTGGCTACTGCATAAAAAATCTTTGTCTGGCAATTTATGCAAACAAGTTAGCAATACATCGTAATTACTGTGCACTTTTAGTACTATTAGATCTTCTATACTAAGAGTAGAATAAAATCTATTACATGTTTTTCTCCCTAAATGATGTAATAAAAATTGTGTTGTGTGCATGCTATTCAAGAGTGCAACATGCATGAAAAAATACACTAAGTCTATTAAAATTCTCTGGCTTCTTAGATGTTTTTCTACAGGGTTTACATTAAATTTTGTTTTGACTGAATAAGCCCTGTTCCTTGACTAAAAGATATAGCAAATGCTTACTTTTTTTTTCTCTGTTTAGATAATTTACTGATTTTCATCAGCCTTATTGTTAAGTCTTTCTTATTTTTATGCTCAAAATTACACTGAATTCTTATACTCAGCCCTATTTTTATTCTTAAATGAAAATTTTTCCTATTGCTGTTCATGATTATAGAATGTCTGATTTCATAGGATGCTTCCAAATATTGGACCTTTTTAACATTTTATCTCAATTGGACTCTGAGCAGTTAAGTTTAGAGCTTCTGTAGCAAAGTGGTGAATAAAAGTACTTTATGCGAAAAGATACTAAGAAAAATCATCTTAAAATTGAGTTGATCTGTGTTTAGAATTTATTTAAAACTAAAATGTTAATGGCCTACATAATGCTGCATTTTATAACTGTTAGTTATTAGGTGTAAGATTTTAAAGAAACTGGAGCTTTGTATGGTTCATTTTAAATTAAAAATGTTTTTGCGTTAATTTTCTGATTTTTTGGAAAAATTTGAAAATTAGATTTATTTAAAAAATTATAAATTACATAGTTTTGGCTTGAAAGAATTTTGAGTATCAGTTTACGGTAGAGGTGCACAACCTTTTTAAGAGAAGGGCCACTTAAAAAAATGACTAGGTTGTCGAGAGCCACCATATGTAGCACTGAGAGAATTTTGTTTTGAGGAGGTGTGTGTGTGTGGGAGGGGGGGGGGTAATCTAAGCCTAAAATCAGATAAAAAAACATCGATTTTGGAAGGGTAGTTTTAGCCCCTTAAGTTCCTTCCTTACCAGTCAACATATTCACTTCTGTTGGCAACGATATATCAACAGTTTACGTTTGTATTTATAAAAGAGATATAGCTAGGATTATTTTAAAGGAATAGAAATATTCCTTGACTTCATTTGGAGGAGTAAATTTAGCTTTATTAAAAGTACTAAAAAGCAAAGATAGGCATGAAGGTTGCCAGCAGCGAAAAAAAATTGTACTTCCATGAATGAAGGTGGGAAGAGGAGAAAGGTATATTATTATAAATTGTACTTCATAACATTATCAGTCATAAAATGCGGTTATCAAGCATGGGTGCACAATCTTTATAAGAGGCGGGCTAGTCACAAAAATGACTGGATTGTCGAGAGCCAACATATGTAGCATGGACAAAATTTTGTTTTGGGAAGGAGGGGGAAGATCGACAATCTATAAATTCATAAAAATGCTAATATTGAAAAGAGGGATATACTCCACCACCTTCCTAGTCAGCATAACCCAATTCACTTGGCAAGGATGGAAAAAATTTGCAATTTTTTTCCATGCGGAATTGACAAAATTGCAAATTTTTTTCTTGAGTGATTGGTGAAATTTGATTTTTTTATATGACGAAATTCGAACTCCAGAATTTCTGATTTTGACATCTATGGTCTCTGTTGACTGATTAATGAAATTAGTGTTTTTCTTTTCTTGCAACAACATGATGAAATTCGTGATTTTCCATACCCGTTCAACAAAATACGTGGATTTTCATGCGACTGACCGTCGAAGTTCGCAATTTTTACACACCTGATTGCCAAAATTCGATCTTTTTTCAGTCCCAATTGGGGAAAATTAACGATTTTTGTGTGCCCAATTTTGCAAAATTCACGATCTTTCTGCACGCATTTGACGAAATACACGATTTTTACATGCCGATCGGCGAAATATGCAATCTTTACACGTCCGATCCGTAAAATTTGTGATCTTTACCTGCCCGATGGACAAAATTCTCGATTTTTATGCACCGATCGGAAAAATATGCAATTTTTCCGCGATTGATCTGTTATGCATCTTTATAAATCCTTGGCTTAAAGCTTTCTTTAAATATAAGTAAAGGTATTTAGTTTTACATTGATGCATTTTGGTTTTTCAACATCTCTTGAATAAACATACTTGCGTATCTGAAACGGCCAGTGCTAACGTTCTCGTTCACGATCTTCAATTCAAAATACATTACTCAGTAACAGTAAGTAACCTGTGATTTCAGGATCGCGCTAATCACCGTAGTCTGCCTTTCGCAACTTGCGAGTACTCGTAGCCAATGGCGTTTCAGATGCGAATTTGTGTACCTCTAAATGGCAACATGTTTATGCGAAACATTTGCCGATGGTGTGTTTAAAAGGCTGGACTTTCCAGGATGTTTTGCCTTCACTTTTCATTCCTCCAGCTTGTAATGCTGGTTGTAATATAAAATGTAGCTGCATATTATTTTTCTTCAGTTCGTTTATTTAACAGCGAAGTTATGCTGTCTTATTGTATGTCATCATGTTTATAATAAACTACTATGATTTTAAAGGAGCTGTACGGCCAACAAGTGGTAGCAGAGTTGCGCGGTTGTGATTTTTAAAGCAGTTTAAAGTTTGTTTTTGTGGAAGTGAAGACGTCGTCGCCGATGTGTTTCTCGAAGTCGCTGCGATGTTGTTTTTCTGCTGACGTGTCGCCGATGTTTACAGCTGATGTTTTTTTCCCTGGAGTGCGCTTTTAAAGAGACTTTTGCTTTTTTTCATGTGTATTAGTGTTTTTCCTACTTATTTGACGGAGGCCGTATAGAAAATGGAGTTTCAGAATGTTGCTCTTTTGACCTCGTCAAACTGGGAGACGTGAAAGATAGAAGTAAAAGTTCTGCTAATGCATTATGGTGCTTGGGAATATATCGAGAACGTCAAGAGTGAAAGCGGTGAGACATCGGAAAAAACAGTTCCTGTGACAGACAAGCTGACATGGAGAGAACAGAGTGATGTGAATTTAAGAAAAGCCCGGTCCTATACCATTATTTACCAGACCTTGTCATCTGAGTTTAAGCCATTAATTTCGCATACAACGAATGGAGCTGAAGCCTGGAAGATCCTTAAAGAGCATTTTGAACCTACCACAAGAGCTCGTGTTATACAACTGCTGGATGATTTTTTTGGTGTCCGTTATTTTCCTGGAGAAAATTTGGGACTTTTTTTGTGTCGTGTCAAGCAAGCAGCAGAGCGTCTGCGTGATGTAGGACATACCCTTCAGCCCTTGTATATGGGTTACCAGATGATTAGAAGTTTGCCCGAGGAGTTCCAGTCTACAGTCCAAGCGATTTACATGTGGCCAGATGCAGAGTTTGTACCGGACAAGATTGAGTCTGAATTGCTACTGGAGGAGAATAGATTGAAACTGGCCAAAAAGGACATTTCTAGTTCTAGTGTTGCTTTTTCTGGAGAAATGGTAAAGTGTAAAACAGGTAAATTTAAGAATTATAATGTTAATCAAAGTAAATTAATAGGTCCTTGTTTTCTTTGTAAATCTTATGGTCATTTAATTGCTAACTGTAAATTGAAAAATCAATCTAAAAATTTTCAAATTAAGAAATATCAGTCAAATAGTAAATTTAAAGAATCTAGTAACGCAGAGTTAAAATGTAATGTAAAATGTAGTAATGAAAAAAACAATAGTAATGTTAAGTGTAGTAATGAAAAAAACAATAGTAATGTTAAATGTAGTAATGAAAAAAGTAATAGTAATGTAAAATGTACCTTCTCTGAACATGAGACTAGTTCAATTGAAGTAGCTCAAAGTAATTTTAAAAGTAATTTTCTTGAGGCAAATTCATCTGATTTTGGCCAAAATAGTAGCTGGGTGTTTGATACAGCTGCTACTGCTCATTTTTGTAATAACAAAAATCTTTTTTTGAATTATGAGTCAGTTTCAAATATGCAGATGTCACTTGCTGTTGGAGAAAAAGAAAGTCCTGTTCAGGGAAAAGGTACAATACATTTTTTTATTAAATGTAAAGATGGAAGTTTCAATCAAATAATTCTTAAAGATGTTTTGTATAATCCTCATTTACGTAGAAATCTCTTGTCTAGTAGTAAACTTGAAAAACTAGGCATAAATTTTGTTGGCAGTAAAGGCAAACTAATTGTGTATGACAAGGACTGGCAATGGTTATTTTATGCAGTAAGGAAAAATGATTTGTATTTTGTTAAACCTTTCAGCTATAAAACTTGTAAAGGAGAAAGCAACTCGGTTGACATTTCAGCTAACCAAATTGAAAATTTAAATTTGAGTAACTTGTGGCATGAGAGATTTTGTCACGTAAATAGTGAATATTTGGTTAATACTAGTAAAAATGAAAGTGTTAGAGGTTTGCCAGAGCTGTCAAAGTTAACCGAGGATTGCATCTCCTGTAAACTTGCAAAATCGAAGAGAGTGCCATTTAAATCAATAGGGAATGTTAGATCAAAAACTGCTCTAGAACTTTTACACATGGATTTGTGCGGCCCTTTACCTGTAGCATCACATGGAGGGAATAGATACTCTTTCACCATCATTGATGATTTTTCTCGTAATGTTGCAGTATATACCATCAGAAATAAATCAGACGTTTTTCAGACATTCTTAAAATTTCAGAATAGGGCTGAAAGGTATTTAAGTAAGAAAGTAATTTCTACTAGAACTGATGGGGGTTTAGAATTCTGCAACAACGAATTTGAGAAATTCTTAGAGAAGCAGGGAATTTTACATGAGAAAACGAACCCGTACAGTCCAGAAATGAACGGTGTCGCGGAGCGTTTTAATTTAACTGCTCTTGATGGTGTTAAAGCTCTCCTTAATTCAAGTGGCTTATCACAAAAATTTTGGGCTGAGGCCTTAATGTGTTTTTCTTACACCTCGAATAGGATCTGTCACAAACAAAAAAGAACCCCTTTTGAGATGTACTCTGGTATAAAACCTTCAGTTTCTCACTTAAAAACATTTGGCTGTTTAGCTTATGTTGGAGTGCCCAAACAAGTCCGAAGGAAGCTTGATATGCGAGCTAAACTAGGGATTATGTGCGGGTATGCTCAGGCAACTAAAGACTACAGAATTTGGTTAATAGATGAACAGAAAATTGTAGAAACCATTAATGTTAGTTTTGATGAAACTAAAAGGGGGGTAGATATAGCTTCAAAAATTAAAGAACCGAAATTAAATTTTTCACTTTTTGATTTCCCAGAGGACGGAAATATTTTTGATGTAGAACCAGAGATTACATCTGAATTGGGAGGGGCATCAGATTCTGACAAAAGTTTAGAACATAGTAGTTTAAAGACTTGTGCCACTATTCCTTGGATACGTAAAGCAGTACCTCGAAAAGTAGGAAAAAAAACAGACATTTACTATGGCATCGAAGGAACCAATACTAGAATAAGATCCTTTAATGAATTGTTAGAATACTGTAAATTAAATAAAATTGAATGTGATAAAAATCTTTTTGACTTCAGCAGTAAAAATAAAGAATCCGGTAAAATTTCTAATTTTTTAAAAATAGATGAAGCAAACTTGACTGAGGTTAAAATCCCCAAAACTTACAATCAAGCCATAAAAACCCCAGAAGCATCTAGTTGGAGGGACGCAATGAACCAGGAAATGAATGTTATGTATGAACGTAACGTATGGGATCTTGTGACACCTCCGAAAGATGCAAAAATACTTGGTAATCGTTGGGTGTATACCTTAAAAAGAAATGAAAATGGTGAGATTATAAGGTATAAGGCTAGGTTAGTTGCAAAGGGGTTTAATCAGGTTAAAGGAGAAAGTTACGATGAAGTTTTTAGTCCAGTTGTTAGTTTCTCAATAATTAGGTTGTTCTTTGCCATATTTTCGTGTCTGTTGAAATGGGTTAATGTCCAGGTAGATGTCAACAATGCATATCTTTATGCTGGTCTTGATGAAACTATATACATGCACCAACCTGAGGGTTTTGAAAGAATAAAGTTTGTAAGTTAAATAAAGCCATTTATGGTCTGCATCAAAGTGGCAGACAGTGGTTTTTTGAATAGGATGATGCTTTATCCAAATTAAATTTTTGCAAACTAGATTGGTGCAATTGTGTATATATGTTTCAAGACAGATTGGTTCTTTTGCTTTATGTTGATGACATTGTTCTTTTTGGCAAAACTAAAGATGATTTGAATTTTGGGATAGATTTGCTGCAAAAACATTTTAAATTAAAAATTTTGGGTGCAACCAGAAAGCTATTAGGCATAGAGTTTGAAGAGATTGGAAATAGACTTTACATACACCAAACATCTTATATTGAGAAAGTTTGTGAAATGTATTCAAACTTTAAGTTTCCAATTAGCTCTTTACCTATTCCTAAGGGTTTAGTGTTGTCAAAGCAAGATTCCCCTTTTACTAAGGAAGAATTTGATAAAATGTCTAGTTTTCCTTATAGAAATCTTATAGGATGTTTATCTTATATAGCGGGAAGGACCAGACCTGATATTATGTATGCAGTAAATTTATTATCTCAATTTCAAACCAATCCTGGCATTGCTCATTGGAATTGTTTATTAAAATTGTTAGGTTATTTAAAATATACTAAAAATTTCAAACTTGAGTTATCTAGAGTTAATGATTTAAATCTCTCATGTTATTCTGATTCAGATTTTGCAGCAAACAGAGACGATCGTGTTTCCATAGGTGGATATATTTTGTTTTTGGATGAAACTCCTATTTCATGGAACACATTTAAACAACAATGTATAAGTCTTTCAACCATGGAGGCCGAATATGTCAGTTTAACTGAAGCTGCTAAGGAATTAATCTGGATAAAAAATGTCTTACAAAATAAAATACTTAACTTAAATTTGAGAGATTGCACTTTATTCTGTGATAACCAAGCCGCCATAGCCTTTTCTAATTCCCCTTTTGAAAACCAGAAAACAAAACATATTCATATAAAATATTATTTTCTAAGAAATCTTGTTTTTGATAAAATGTTTAAACTTAAATATATTCCTAGTAAACTTAATCTTGCAGATAGCTTTACTAAGCCACAAGTGAAAGAGCAGCTGTTGAATTTTTGTAAAAGAATTTTTGATATTTAAATCTTTATGTGGGGGGGTTATAATTTTTCTTACAATGTTATTCACTCTGGTCAATGTCCTGCCAATAAAGTCTTATGTGACCTGACATTGATCAGATTGTTAGTTTTTGAACTTTTCAAGTGTAATTTTTTTGTAAACTTTTTGAACTTTTTCATGTTTATGCAAATTTTTCATGCTTTTGTAATATTCTAGAGAGGATGAAAAAGGAGGCCGATTGTTATGCATCTTTATAAATCCTTGGCTTAAAGCTTTCTTTAAATATAAGTAAAGGTATTTAGTTTTACATTGATGCATTTTGGTTTTTCAACATCTCTTGAATAAACATACTTGCGTATCTGAAACGGCCAGCGCTAACGTTCTCGTTCACGATCTTCAATTCAAAATACGTTACTCAGTAACAGTAAGTAACCTGTGATTTCAGGATCGTGCTAATCACCGTAGTCTGCTATTCGCAACTTGCGAGTACTCGTAGCCAATGGCGTTTCAGATGCGAATTTGTGTACCTCTAAATGGCAACATGTTTATGCAAAACATTCGCCGATGGTGTGTTTAAAAGGCTGGACTTTCCAGGATGTTTTGCCTTCACTTTTCATTCCTCCAGCTTGTAATGCTGGTTGTAATATAAAATGTAGCTGCATATTATTTTTCTTCAGTTCGTTTATTTAACAGCGAAGTTATGCTGTCTTATTGTATGTCATCATGTTTATAATAAACTACTATGATTTTAAAGGAGCTGTTACTTTTAAGTCTTCCACATGTCACATGAAACACAGTTTTTTATTGGTACGGCCAACAAGTGGTAGCAGAGTTGCGCGGTTGTGATTTTTAAAGCAGTTTAAAGTTTGTTTTTGTGGAAGTGAAGACGTCGTCGCCGATGTGTTTCTCGAAGTCGCTGCGATGTTGTTTTTCTGCTGACGTGTCGCCGATGTTTACAGCTGATGTTTTTTTCCCTGGAGTGCGCTTTTAAAGAGACTTTTGCTTTTTTTCATGTGTATTAGTGTTTTTCCTACTTATTTGACGGAGGCCGTATAGAAAATGGAGTTTCAGAATGTTGCTCTTTTGACCTCGTCAAACTGGGAGACGTGAAAGATAGAAGTAAAAGTTCTGCTAATGCATTATGGTGCTTGGGAATATATCGAGAACGTCAAGAGTGAAAGCGGTGAGACATCGGAAAAAACAGTTCCTGTGACAGACAAGCTGACATGGAGAGAACAGAGTGATGTGAATTTAAGAAAAGCCCGGTCCTATACCATTATTTACCAGACCTTGTCATCTGAGTTTAAGCCATTAATTTCGCATACAACGAATGGAGCTGAAGCCTGGAAGATCCTTAAAGAGCATTTTGAACCTACCACAAGAGCTCGTGTTATACAACTGCTGGATGATTTTTTTGGTGTCCGTTATTTTCCTGGAGAAAATTTGGGACTTTTTTTGTGTCGTGTCAAGCAAGCAGCAGAGCGTCTGCGTGATGTAGGACATACCCTTCAGCCCTTGTATATGGGTTACCAGATGATTAGAAGTTTGCCCGAGGAGTTCCAGTCTACAGTCCAAGCGATTTACATGTGGCCAGATGCAGAGTTTGTACCGGACAAGATTGAGTCTGAATTGCTACTGGAGGAGAATAGATTGAAACTGGCCAAAAAGGACATTTCTAGTTCTAGTGTTGCTTTTTCTGGAGAAATGGTAAAGTGTAAAACAGGTAAATTTAAGAATTATAATGTTAATCAAAGTAAATTAATAGGTCCTTGTTTTCTTTGTAAATCTTATGGTCATTTAATTGCTAACTGTAAATTGAAAAATCAATCTAAAAATTTTCAAATTAAGAAATATCAGTCAAATAGTAAATTTAAAGAATCTAGTAACGCAGAGTTAAAATGTAATGTAAAATGTAGTAATGAAAAAAACAATAGTAATGTTAAGTGTAGTAATGAAAAAAACAATAGTAATGTTAAATGTAGTAATGAAAAAAGTAATAGTAATGTAAAATGTACCTTCTCTGAACATGAGACTAGTTCAATTGAAGTAGCTCAAAGTAATTTTAAAAGTAATTTTCTTGAGGCAAATTCATCTGATTTTGGCCAAAATAGTAGCTGGGTGTTTGATACAGCTGCTACTGCTCATTTTTGTAATAACAAAAATCTTTTTTTGAATTATGAGTCAGTTTCAAATATGCAGATGTCACTTGCTGTTGGAGAAAAAGAAAGTCCTGTTCAGGGAAAAGGTACAATACATTTTTTTATTAAATGTAAAGATGGAAGTTTCAATCAAATAATTCTTAAAGATGTTTTGTATAATCCTCATTTACGTAGAAATCTCTTGTCTAGTAGTAAACTTGAAAAACTAGGCATAAATTTTGTTGGCAGTAAAGGCAAACTAATTGTGTATGACAAGGACTGGCAATGGTTATTTTATGCAGTAAGGAAAAATGATTTGTATTTTGTTAAACCTTTCAGCTATAAAACTTGTAAAGGAGAAAGCAACTCGGTTGACATTTCAGCTAACCAAATTGAAAATTTAAATTTGAGTAACTTGTGGCATGAGAGATTTTGTCACGTAAATAGTGAATATTTGGTTAATACTAGTAAAAATGAAAGTGTTAGAGGTTTGCCAGAGCTGTCAAAGTTAACCGAGGATTGCATCTCCTGTAAACTTGCAAAATCGAAGAGAGTGCCATTTAAATCAATAGGGAATGTTAGATCAAAAACTGCTCTAGAACTTTTACACATGGATTTGTGCGGCCCTTTACCTGTAGCATCACATGGAGGGAATAGATACTCTTTCACCATCATTGATGATTTTTCTCGTAATGTTGCAGTATATACCATCAGAAATAAATCAGACGTTTTTCAGACATTCTTAAAATTTCAGAATAGGGCTGAAAGGTATTTAAGTAAGAAAGTAATTTCTACTAGAACTGATGGGGGTTTAGAATTCTGCAACAACGAATTTGAGAAATTCTTAGAGAAGCAGGGAATTTTACATGAGAAAACGAACCCGTACAGTCCAGAAATGAACGGTGTCGCGGAGCGTTTTAATTTAACTGCTCTTGATGGTGTTAAAGCTCTCCTTAATTCAAGTGGCTTATCACAAAAATTTTGGGCTGAGGCCTTAATGTGTTTTTCTTACACCTCGAATAGGATCTGTCACAAACAAAAAAGAACCCCTTTTGAGATGTACTCTGGTATAAAACCTTCAGTTTCTCACTTAAAAACATTTGGCTGTTTAGCTTATGTTGGAGTGCCCAAACAAGTCCGAAGGAAGCTTGATATGCGAGCTAAACTAGGGATTATGTGCGGGTATGCTCAGGCAACTAAAGACTACAGAATTTGGTTAATAGATGAACAGAAAATTGTAGAAACCATTAATGTTAGTTTTGATGAAACTAAAAGGGGGGTAGATATAGCTTCAAAAATTAAAGAACCGAAATTAAATTTTTCACTTTTTGATTTCCCAGAGGACGGAAATATTTTTGATGTAGAACCAGAGATTACATCTGAATTGGGAGGGGCATCAGATTCTGACAAAAGTTTAGAACATAGTAGTTTAAAGACTTGTGCCACTATTCCTTGGATACGTAAAGCAGTACCTCGAAAAGTAGGAAAAAAACCAGACATTTACTATGGCATCGAAGGAACCAATACTAGAATAAGATCCTTTAATGAATTGTTAGAATACTGTAAATTAAATAAAATTGAATGTGATAAAAATCTTTTTGACTTCAGCAGTAAAAATAAAGAATCCGGTAAAATTTCTAATTTTTTAAAAATAGATGAAGCAAACTTGACTGAGGTTAAAATCCCCAAAACTTACAATCAAGCCATAAAAACCCCAGAAGCATCTAGTTGGAGGGACGCAATGAACCAGGAAATGAATGTTATGTATGAACGTAACGTATGGGATCTTGTGACACCTCCGAAAGATGCAAAAATACTTGGTAATCGTTGGGTGTATACCTTAAAAAGAAATGAAAATGGTGAGATTATAAGGTATAAGGCTAGGTTAGTTGCAAAGGGGTTTAATCAGGTTAAAGGAGAAAGTTACGATGAAGTTTTTAGTCCAGTTGTTAGTTTCTCAATAATTAGGTTGTTCTTTGCCATATTTTCGTGTCTGTTGAAATGGGTTAATGTCCAGGTAGATGTCAACAATGCATATCTTTATGCTGGTCTTGATGAAACTATATACATGCACCAACCTGAGGGTTTTGAAAGAATAAAGTTTGTAAGTTAAATAAAGCCATTTATGGTCTGCATCAAAGTGGCAGACAGTGGTTTTTTGAATAGGATGATGCTTTATCCAAATTAAATTTTTGCAAACTAGATTGGTGCAATTGTGTATATATGTTTCAAGACAGATTGGTTCTTTTGCTTTATGTTGATGACATTGTTCTTTTTGGCAAAACTAAAGATGATTTGAATTTTGGGATAGATTTGCTGCAAAAACATTTTAAATTAAAAATTTTGGGTGCAACCAGAAAGCTATTAGGCATAGAGTTTGAAGAGATTGGAAATAGACTTTACATACACCAAACATCTTATATTGAGAAAGTTTGTGAAATGTATTCAAACTTTAAGTTTCCAATTAGCTCTTTACCTATTCCTAAGGGTTTAGTGTTGTCAAAGCAAGATTCCCCTTTTACTAAGGAAGAATTTGATAAAATGTCTAGTTTTCCTTATAGAAATCTTATAGGATGTTTATCTTATATAGCGGGAAGGACCAGACCTGATATTATGTATGCAGTAAATTTATTATCTCAATTTCAAACCAATCCTGGCATTGCTCATTGGAATTGTTTATTAAAATTGTTAGGTTATTTAAAATATACTAAAAATTTCAAACTTGAGTTATCTAGAGTTAATGATTTAAATCTCTCATGTTATTCTGATTCAGATTTTGCAGCAAACAGAGACGATCGTGTTTCCATAGGTGGATATATTTTGTTTTTGGATGAAACTCCTATTTCATGGAACACATTTAAACAACAATGTATAAGTCTTTCAACCATGGAGGCCGAATATGTCAGTTTAACTGAAGCTGCTAAGGAATTAATCTGGATAAAAAATGTCTTACAAAATAAAATACTTAACTTAAATTTGAGAGATTGCACTTTATTCTGTGATAACCAAGCCGCCATAGCCTTTTCTAATTCCCCTTTTGAAAACCAGAAAACAAAACATATTCATATAAAATATTATTTTCTAAGAAATCTTGTTTTTGATAAAATGTTTAAACTTAAATATATTCCTAGTAAACTTAATCTTGCAGATAGCTTTACTAAGCCACAAGTGAAAGAGCAGCTGTTGAATTTTTGTAAAAGAATTTTTGATATTTAAATCTTTATGTGGGGGGGTTATAATTTTTCTTACAATGTTATTCACTCTGGTCAATGTCCTGCCAATAAAGTCTTATGTGACCTGACATTGATCAGATTGTTAGTTTTTGAACTTTTCAAGTGTAATTTTTTTGTAAACTTTTTGAACTTTTTCATGTTTATGCAAATTTTTCATGCTTTTGTAATATTCTAGAGAGGATGAAAAAGGAGGCCGATTGTTATGCATCTTTATAAATCCTTGGCTTAAAGCTTTCTTTAAATATAAGTAAAGGTATTTAGTTTTACATTGATGCATTTTGGTTTTTCAACATCTCTTGAATAAACATACTTGCGTATCTGAAACGGCCAGCGCTAACGTTCTCGTTCACGATCTTCAATTCAAAATACGTTACTCAGTAACAGTAAGTAACCTGTGATTTCAGGATCGTGCTAATCACCGTAGTCTGCTATTCGCAACTTGCGAGTACTCGTAGCCAATGGCGTTTCAGATGCGAATTTGTGTACCTCTAAATGGCAACATGTTTATGCGAAACATTTGCCGATGGTGTGTTTAAAAGGCTGGACTTTCCAGGATGTTTTGCCTTCACTTTTCATTCCTCCAGCTTGTAATGCTGGTTGTAATATAAAATGTAGCTGCATATTATTTTTCTTCAGTTCGTTTATTTAACAGCGAAGTTATGCTGTCTTATTGTATGTCATCATGTTTATAATAAACTACTATGATTTTAAAGGAGCTGTTACTTTTAAGTCTTCCACATGTCACATGAAACACAGTTTTTTATTGGTACGGCCAACATTCGAATGGACGAAATTCACGATGTTGCGCGTCCGATCGGTGAAACTGATCCGCGGGACACCAGTAAACTCATCACGGGCCACAGGTTGTGCATCCCTAATTTACGGTAAAATTTCTGTAATAACTTTTTTTTTATAAAGTATAATGTAATGATCAACTCTTAAATAATTAGATTAATTTTTGATCTAAGTTGAACAGCAAACAGCATTTATTGTGTTATTTGTCAATATTTAAAAAAAACCTTTCATACCAAATTATAAAAATCTTTTACTATGGCAGTTTTTCCAGGAAAAGAAAATTTCAGTGGATCTACTGTGTTTTAGATATTGAAGTTTTGCACCAGGAAAAAATTATATTTTAAAAACTTGAGTGATATAGATTTTTTTCAATCTACAGATAAAAAAAATTGAAAAATTTGTCTTTTTAATGGTTAGATTCCCTAGGTAGTATTATTAAATTAAGCATATACTAATTAGTTAAATAGACTTTTTCACATCTAATTTTATCAAGAAATAAAACTCAGAAAATTAATGCAAATATATTTTAGTGTAAAAGAGTTCTACAAGCGTAAGGTTTTTAAAAAAATCATTTCAAATATTGCTGGCAAAATTACAATATAGCAAATCATGATTTTCAAATGATTTTCTGAGCTTTTAAGTTCAGTACAAATGAATGACAATTGTTTGGTTTATTTACTAAACTGTGAGCCGGATACAATGCCTAAGTGATTATACTTGAAATGTAGCAACAGGTGGTCTGATTGTCATGTGAGGAATACATTTTTATGAGGGGTTCCTTCAGTAATGCTTATTTATTCAGTGCTTATTATTCCTTTTCTAAGGGTCCTTGCTTAAGAGACTACTTCACTCAGGCGAAAACACCTGCTCACTAATGTTAATCGTATGGAGGAAATAATTTACGATATCTCCTTCGCATTTCTATATTTTTAGATTTTTTTTTGCATTGGATAGCTAAGGTCAATCTCTATGCACGCTCCTTTGTACTTTTTCGATTTTGATTACAAATTTTTTTTATTGAGATACTTTCACTTTCGGAACATGTTTCAAAAGTGAAATATCATCAAATAAAAAAAACTGCAACAAAAATCGAAAAATTGCAAAAGAGCGTGCCTATAGATTAACCTTAGCTATCCAATGCAAAAAAAAAAAAAAAAAAAAAAAAAAATTTAAAAACGTTGAAATCAGAACGAGATATTGTACATTATTTCCCCCATAGGATTAACATTAGTGAACAGGTGTTTGCACCTGAGTGGAGTAGCCTCGTAACTGGTAAAAGTACTTATTTTTCCTTAAGAATGCAATTCAAGTGACGACACAAGTCCCTTGCCTTTAAAGTATAAGTGTAACAATGTAGTATGTAATGACGATCCATTCTTAATAAATGAACTCCTGATTCATTTTCTTTCGAAATTCTGAACAGCAAACACGGATTATTGTCTGTGTTATTCCTGCAATAATTTTTAAATATCTCTCGTAATATCAAATAAAAATTTCTTTTTGTAGTTTGAGGATGGCATAGTTTGAGGATGGCAAAGATGATCTTGTAGAAGAAATTTTTCTGCAAGGATTTTAGATTTTCAAGTTTTGCACTAGGAAAATGGTATTTTAAAAATGCACATTTTTTTTTATCTACAAATAGAAAAAAATTTATTTTTTGTTAATTGCGCTGAAATGAATCTTGACAAAAATTCCCTAGGTAGTGTATTAAGCATATAACTCTTGGAATAAGTACACAATTTGAAAAAAAAGAACCTTGAAAATTATTGCAAAAGTTGAAGTTTAAAATCAGTTTATTTTTGCAAAATAGTTTAAAATATTGCAGCTAAGATTTGTAATCTTGCTTTTTTTCTGCAACAGTTTTCTGAGCTTTTACGGTGAGTAAAAATGAGTGACAATCGTTAATTTTTTTTCTTTTCATATTCATTTACTTTATAACATATGCTTTATTACTGATAAGTGTGGCAATGTAGTGATGATCTATTCTTAATAAATGACTCCTGATTCATTTCTCCTAGCTAACAGGATTCACATTCAATCGTGAGATTCTTGCAATTAAAAGGGAAAAAATCAATGCAAAATCTTATTTTTGTTAGCAAAGTTTGAGTTGCAAGAAATCTGAAGATTTACAAAAAGTATTGTCTTTTTCACAACTTAATGCCCCTTAGCCTTACCAGTCCAATTTTTGGCTTTGGAATATATATATTTTTCATCCAATCAACTTTTTTTCTTCTTCTTAAGATGTCTTTCTTTTATGATTGATAAAATATTTCTGAAATTTATATTTAATTTTACATTTTGAATAAAGTAGTGTTGCTGCAAATGCATCATTTAAGCAAAGAATGCGTTAAAAATAGATGAGTTTTTCAGGATGCATCTATCTTGTAAGGAATATTTTTGTATTAAATACATTGAATCTCTTATTATTATTTTTTTTAAAGATGCAAATTTTTAAAAGTGTCTAGATCACCGATCCAGTGTTACAAAATCTTATTCACAGTTTAACTGCTTTTCTAAAGTTTTAATCCCTGACATAATAAAATGGAGCATTTAATTTAGAAATATTATGTCAGACGTAAGTGTAAGAAGAGTATACAAGGCAATTAAATACTGTCTGAGATATATAAGGTACAAATAATGTGAACCTCCGTGATTATACTGAAAATGTAGCGACAGGTGGTCTGATTGTTATGAGGAAATATATTTACATGAGAGGTTCCTTCAATGCTTATTTATTATTATTTTTTGTTTGTTTTTCTAAGGGTCCTTGCTTAGTTGGGAAAAGTATTCAGTTTCCCTTAAAAATGCAATGCAATTGTCAAGTGGCTATTTCTTTTTTACATTTTACTTCCTGTTAGGAAAGTGCTTTTATAACACTAATCAGATTTAAGAAAAAAATATTGACATTTTGGCCCTAAAAACATATCTGAATGGGCAGTTATGTTCTGTTGTCAGTTAAAATTTTAGTTTTATTTCCTTTAAAGAAATCCTATAGGCTTTGGAATACATCCGTATTTCTCATCATAGAAGCAACTTTTTTTATTATTCTCCCCCCCCCCCCCCCCCCGTTAGGATATCTTTCTTTTATGCTTGATAAAATATTTCTAAAATAAATGCTTAATTCCACATATCTATGTATATATCTAGTGTTATAAAATTTTATTCATAGTTCAAGAGCTTTTAACCCTTGATATATAAAGTGGAGCATCTATTTTAGAATTATTTTGCAAGACATAAAACTTATTTGTAATTTGCCTGAGCAATTTATAATGTTTACAAATGTGACTAGGCCATGAGCCTAATATGCCTCAGTGATTATACTTGAAATGTAGCAACAGGTTGTCTGATTGTTATGAGGAAATTCATTTATATGAGAGGTTCCTATAGTGCTTATTTATTTATATTTTGCTTTTCTACAAGTGCCCTTGCTTAATTGGGAAGAAATAATTTTCTTAAAAATGCAATTTTCAAGTGACACACTTTACTTTTTACATTTTACTTACTGGTATGGATTAGCTTACATCACTTCATTTAAAGGGGGAAAAATTGTTTGAATTTTTGGCCTTAAAAACATCTCTGAAGGGGTCAGCATTTACAAAATTTTCTGGGAAAAACAGGTAATAGGAACCTAATCATTATCTTAGGAACTGCTGAAGTGATTTCAATATATTATCTATATTTATTTGTATTGTAATTAGCTCATTTTTCAATTATTTTGTTTTTTTTCTGAAATAAATTCCTATTCAGTTATATTGAGCTTTAAACATGGCAAAATTTTAATAAATGTGTAAAATACTGTTCAATTATTTCTATACATTATAAATTATATTAAATAATGCAGAATGTAGATCAAATATTAGATCGAAAAATTCCAGAAATCTGGAGGAATTCAGACTAAACGCATCTGTATATCAGAATTCCACTTGCACGAAGAATACATTTTCTCCTCATTGATTTTTTTTTTTTGAATTATAGAATTTTATGCATAAATTTGCTTTATTTTTTATTTATAATGTTGTCTTTATGGTAAGTTATTTATTTTGTGATTGTAACTATTTATGTTATTGATTGTAATTTTACTGCAAATTTATCATAATTTAATCTTTATACAGGTAAGAAATGCATCTCACACACCTTTTGGTTCCACAAGCATAAGATTAATTGGAATTTTAATTATTTTTTCTGGATTGTAATTTTTAATAATGTGCTCGAAATTTTATTTCAATTCATTTTACTACATTGATTCTAATTTTTTATGGGAAGTTTATTTCCTCTTAAATTACTTTTTAATGAATCATAGAAAGTCATTGATTAACTTAATTCTATCTATTGCAGATGTGAAAAACCATAAATGTAGAAACACGTCACTTGACTCAAAGCAATCTTTCAATTGTGAAATATGCAGAGAAACATTTCTTTGCAGGACATTTTTGAAGAAATGCCTTCAGACCTACAGCAAGGAAAATTGTTCGTTTGTGAAGTATGCGGTAAAGGTTTTCCCCATAAAGATAATTTAAATGTCCACCTTCGTGGTCATACTGGTGAGAAACCATTTGTGTGCGAGACATGCAACAAACAATTCTCTAGAAACGGTGTCTTAAGCCAGCATCTGTTAATTCATAGAGGTGAGAAACCTTTTGCATGTGACATATGCAACAAGAAATTCTCTCAAAAGAACAATTTAATCAAGCATCTTTCAATTCATACTGGTGAGAAACCTTTCATGTGCGAGATATGCAACAAAAAATTCTCTCACAAGAGTAATTTAAGTACTCATGTGTTAATTCACTCTGGTGAGAAACCTTATGTTTGTGACGTATGTAACAGGAAATTCTCTGATAAGAGTGCTTTAAGCAAGCATCTGTTAATGCATACTGCTGAGAAACCTTATGTTTGTGACGTATGCAACAAGAAATTTTCTCACAATGTTTTTTTAAGCAGGCATCTGTTAATTCATACTGGTGAGAAACCGTTTGAATGTGAGATATGCAACAAAAAATTCTCTCACAAACGTGATTTAAGCAGTCATCTGTTAATTCATACTGGTGAGAAACCTTTTGTGTGTGAGATATGCAACAAAAAGTTCTCTTACAAGAGTAGGTTAAGCACTCATGTGTTAATTCACACTGGTGAGAAACCTTATGTTTGTGACATATGCAACAAGAATTTCTCTACTAAGGGCACTTTAAGCAGGCATTTGTTAATTCATACTGGTGAGAAACCTCATGTTTGTGAGGTATGCAACAAGACATTTTCTCGCAAGAGTGATTTAAGCAAGCATCTGTTAATTCATACTGGTGAGAAACCTCATGTTTGTGTGGTATGCAACAAGACATTTTCTCAGAAGGGTGATTTAAGCAGGCATCTGTTAATTCACACTGCTGAGAAACCATTTGCATGTGAGATATGCAACAATAAATTTTCTGTAAAAAGTACTTTAAGCAATCATCTGTTAATTCATACTCGTGAGAAACCTTTCGTGTGTAAAATATGCAACAAGAAATTCTCTCGAAAGGGCCATTTAAACAGGCATGTTTTGATTCATACTAGAGAGTAACTTTTTTGTGTGATATACATATAAAAGAAAGATTTTTCTGAAATGAAGTAATCTAAGAGTTCATTTTTCACTCCCATAATTTCATATTTGCTATTAACTAATTTTGATACTTTTTTACAGAAGCCTTGGCATATTCTAGTATTAAGAAAGTGAGATTTCTTGCCAAATATTACAGTCACCCAAATGTAAAAGTGATCCATGAAAATATTTATAATTTAAATTAGTATGTGAGAAGATCAGGAGTCTCAACATCAGACACATTTTTATGTTGATCTCACTTTGTCTAATAAATCGGTACCTCTCTTATGCCGTCGACAACTTTTCATAAAAATAACTATCGCCAAACTGTAACGCCAAATAAAAAATTTGAAGACTGTTGTCATTGTAATCTCAAAATAATAATAATAAGTAAATAAACAAAACAAGAAATTCGTAAAAGCCCTACTCACCAAAGTATCAACTATCAGCAAGTTTAAACAATCAAATTTACAATACATTAATGAAAACAGAAAAAAAAATCTTGGATATTTATATATTTATATTATTGTTCTTAATTATCGCTCTCGGCTGGTGAATAAATGTTTGTGACGTCAGTTGAAACTGTTTGTACGTAAATATTCATTGCAATAATTTTTCAAATCTGTTTTTTCTTCTGGGCACCTCCGTTTAAGGATACAATTGTTATTGTAATTAACGAAATAACTAATAAATCAGTAAAACATGATGAAAAATAGAGGTAAAGGTTGAATTCAAAACCACTTAATAACATACCAAACACGTGTTTATGATTCTGACATCAAGTGAATTTGACACAACGATCGGGTATTTTTGGCGTTAAATCGTATAGCTTAGGTGATAGTTTTTTTGTTATGAAAAATGGTAGACAGGATTATGGAGAAATACCAAAAAATCTTACAATTCTCTATTTTTTACATAATATGGATTTATAAGTTTAAACGATTTTCCGATGATTGAGGATATTTAAATTAAAAAACTAATGTTAAACGTAATTTCACAGAATGAAGTTCTTTGACTCTAAAACTGACTGCCTTTTAAATATTTAAGGATGAAATTTATTTTTGTTTAAGGGGACACTGCCTCCTGAGTCCCCCGTAATATTGAAAATAATATATAATAAAATATATTTTTTAATTGGTCGGTTTATTTTTTTGCACACGGATTGTTATTTCATAGAGTAATAACAATCGGATGAGGTTTTAAAATGTCGATAAATGTTAGCAAACAGTGTTTGAAAGTTTTACTTTCCTCATCCAATTCATTCTCTCTTTTTAACACTTTCCTACTTACTTGAAAAGTGTTATGATTTCTGTGACCTCATCCAGATGTTTTGCTCATTATGCTTTGTTTCTTTTTTGGTTTTGTTGTAGATTTCTTAAGAGCCTACGCTAGTCACGTGAAGAAACGCTCCAGCTAATGTTAAGTCTATGGGAAGGTTATCGCGCTATTTCTCGCTCGCATTTTGATATTTTTAAATGATTTTTTTGCATAGAATCGCTTAGGTGGATCTCTAATGTTGTTAGTTTTTACTTTTTCGATTTTGGTTGTGGTTTTTTTAAAAGCGGACATTTTAAATTTTTGAACCGGTTGGAACCGGTTCTGAAAGTGAAATTACCTTTATATAAAAAACTGGAACCAAAATCGAAAAGGTAAAAACTAACAACGTTAGAGATCGACCTCAGCTATCCTATGCAAAAAAAATCACTTAAAAATATTAAAATGCGAGCGAGAAATCTTCTATAACCTTCCCATAGACTTGACATTAGCTGGAGTGTTTTTTCGCGTGACTCATATAGGCTCTTAAATTGGTTTTTTCTTAACTTTTACTTTGGCGCAGCTTGTCCCCAGTGGGACCTTGCGCCACTAAACCTTATACAACCAACCAACCTGTCCGTGTTCAAACACTTGTGTAGTATTTGCATTGCCGTGTAACTGATATATGTCACTGGTGTTTACTATAAAACATTTATTATTGAAAATGAAGAGTGTAGCATTTATAGGTTTGTTCAGAGAGACACTCAAAATAATTCCATTATATTACGGTCTATGAGGCAAAATCATTTTTGTATTGTATGTCCTTTCAATTTGCAAGAATTTTTTGGCAATAGATAACAAAAATTATATGTTTTATTGAATACATTGCACTATTAGTTGTAGTGCAATAAAAACTTTATCATTAATCATAATAAATTTAATCTTTCCTGCCTTAAATAATATAATTGTCAATTTTTAATTTGTCGATATTTAAAAAATAATTTAATCTCATTTAAATTTTAAAATGTTATATAAATTTAAAAATAAATGATTTAAGTTTTTAAAAAATCTCAACAGTGGTATACTTACACAACTTTTAAGTATAGCATTGATTGGTCGACAATCAAACTAGTATCGATTATTAATACTAAGTCCAATTTTTATGGGATGAATATAAGATGTATTTTTTTATTTATTTTTGGCCATTGTACATTTAAGCGAAAATAACTAAAAGAGCCGTTGCATATTAGTCACCAATTATTTACAGAAAAATTGAAATTGCTATTTGACTGGAAATTATGTTTTCTGTCAATTATTATTTAAAAAATAATCTTAAGGGGCTTGTATGTTGAAATTGTAACAAACATTGAAATTTTCATTGTGAACAAATAATTACATTTTACATCATAGTTGGGTTTTTGATGAATTCATGTGTTTGGAAAATGTTTGGAAAAATTTTACTTAATTTGCTAACCTTTTTTTTATTTGCAATTATAAGATGAAAAAAATATTTATTTTATTTTCAGCTAGATAACATTTAATTTACTTACTTAAAGTTAAAATGCATATCATGTATTCAGATTGCATCCATCTTTGTTAGGTTTAGATTTTTTGCAACTGCCCGTTCAAATTCAGCTATTTTTTGGGGGTCACAATTCAAGATTTACGATGTATCACAAGTAATTTTTTCTAAAGTATATTAGATGACAATTAATTTAAAAGTAATTATTTCAGTATATTTTTATAGGTTTTAGTAATCTTTTATAGTGTTTTTGGAAATTAATTAAAAATTTTAATTTCTGAGTTAATTTAATTATGCAACTATCAAAGTCAATTTTGATTGACTTATATGGCATGTGCTATTAGATTTAAAGACAGTGGAAGTATAGGTATGTATTTATTGTTCAAAATTTTCTTTGAAGATTGAGAAGTTTGTCATTTGTGCTAACATGTAAGTTTCAAGTTATCTTATTTTTGTTATGAAATCATCTATTTTTAAGTACAAAAACATTTTTCTTTTAACACAATTTATTGAAAATATTGATTTAACATTTTTTTAAAGTGAATTATGTTAGTGACACCACATCACTGCTGTAGTAAATTCAAGTTTGGTTTAGGGTTGAGTTACACTTCCCAACAACCATTTTGCCATTCTGCCCAAAATTGGTCCAAAATTAAACTGCATACTTTTCTGATCAAACGCCAGATTCAGTTTAAAAAAAAAATTATTAACCCTTTGAAAGTAATATGTGCCGTATGCCGTTTCTCCAATCTTTAAAAATACGTATCCGAGCTTCCAATAAAGATTGGAAAATATACCAGACCATATCAAAGTTCATTCTCGTTTCGAAATCTGCAATTTGGTTTCGAAAAATACAAATATTAATCCTTTAAAAAAATTTGTTTTTAAATTTCACTTTTGCGAATTACTTTTTTCGTGATTTTTAAAATTGTGCTTCAGATTTGTAAATGAAAATACAAACAAACAAAAGCAGGGGTAGTACTTGTCCTGAAATTCCTGATATTGCTGAAAAAAAATTTAAATGTCCTGAAATATGGTAGTCTGTCCTAATATTCCTGAAATTTTGCAAGTTTTGTGCTATATCGGTATTTGAAATCATCAAATCGGAAGTAGGTGTACCTTTTTATTGATGCAAAATGATCACGAAAGTTGCAATTTTCTTCAATCTATCATTAAAAATAGTGATTTTCGTCAATTTGTGCAAAAAAAAAAAAAAAAAAACACAATTTTTGGTGATTATTTACCAAAAATCATATTTTTTTATCGATTAGTCATTAAAAAAAGTTTGCTATTTACATCTGTCAGTCACAAAATATCACAATCTTTACCTGTCAGTTATAAAAAAAAAATCTTTTGCATCTTTCGTCGATCAGTGAAGAAAAAAAAAATCGAGATTTTTGTCTTTCAGTAATGCAAAAATTGCAGTTTTTTAGAACTTGGTCAAAGAGTTCTGGTAAAATTACTTTTCTTTTAAATGTATACTTTTACAACAAAAAAATTGTGTATATAGTGTACTATTTATGATAATAAAATGTATTGAACAGGGAGTTAAGGGTTTTTTCGGTTCGGTTTTCAATCAAATGTGTCCTGAAATATCGTAAAAAGTATGTCCTGAAATATTTCCTGGGCTAGTACTACCCCTGCAAAAGACACTAACCATATCTGCGTTCATTTCCGATTAAGACGAAACTTTCTGTAGGTAAATTTTAACGTAATTTCCCCCACTTCTGCCAAAAGTGGGTATTTTTTTCTTCATTTTTAAAGTTTTCCCCCCTTAGAAACGTAAGTCTATTTAATTTATTAAAGTAACATCAGTAATTTAATTTCTTTCCACTTACATTTCATTTCCTCTTTCATAAATTCTTAAAGTTAAATCACGCTTTGTGTACTTTTTACCACCTTTCCGCCAATCGAATGGTTGGTTGGTTGTCGCATGGAGGGTCGCCTGTACGATCGTCATTGCAACTGACGTTGATCGTAGCTCCATCTCCCTGCGCGGAGAAAATTTTCGTTAGCTAAGTAACAAGTGGGAGGACTTCACAAACTGTGAAGTCTTTCATCATCTATACAATGAACCAATCAAAGACCGGCTTTCGCGATCTTAAAATTTTGCTATTTTTTCTTGGCAACGTTTGTTCGCTCAGCTGGATAATTTAAATACCCACATATTTTTCAAATGCAGTGTGCTTGTATTTTGGTTTTTACCGAAGTGTTAAAACATCATCTTTCTATTTTGGAAGATGTAATAATAAAACCTAAAGGGAAATTCTTTATAGCTGTTATAGCTTACTTATCGCGATGTGCTTTTGAAGTGTTACTATTTTAAGGAAATGCACCCTCATTTCGAAGGATTGAAAAGGAAATACTGGTAATGAAACATCTTTATCAATGGCTCCTTTTATGGCAAAAACCTTTTTCGACACTCGTGATATATGGATAAAAAGGTATCATAAATTAATATATCTATTGTCTCTGATTGGATCAAGGTTTATTGAATTTTGCATGTTTTCATTTTTTTTGTTTTAACATATTACTGACAAATGGTCAGTCTACAGTTTGTTTGTGCAAAGTTTCATTATGTTTCGTGAAGCAATAAATGTATTGTCGTTATAATAACTGTGTTATCACTGAAGCCCTCTTATACAGTAATGTTCTAGCCAACATATGCACCTTCAAGTTTCTAGTAAAGTTTTAGTAACTTTTCATGTGGGATGGGAAGCAACCTTTTTATGCAAGAATTTTTCTGTATACTTATTTTATCAATCATCTATCTAATACAAGTTATATGCTCAATCCTTTTGATTTTTGATAAAAATTGGTAGTCAACTTATTTCATGTTACAACCCACCCAGGGGTGTCACCTCTTAAACCAGCGTAATGACGAAAGCCTAAAACCCCGAATCGGCCCATCTTCTTTTCTGTAAACTTTTCAATGTTACCTAACTTCACCTGCAAAATGTGTAGAGTCAGAAAAGCGGTGGCGCATCCACCCTTTCAGTTAAAAAAATATTAATATTAACTCTTCAAAAAACTTTTTCTATACGCCACGCCGTTTTGCGATTTCAGTAATTTTTAAAGGTCAGTATCAATGCTTCTCTTCAATATACGAAAAAAATTAAAATATCAAATTATACCTATGTTCATTCGCGTTTCGAAATCTCCAATCTGTTATGTAAAATATGAATATTAACCCTTCAAAAAAATAGTTTCCGAAAGTCACTAACGCGAATTTCGTATTTTCATGTCATTTTAGAAATAGGCTTGGGAATTAAAAATACGAACAAACCAAAGATACCAAATCATATTTACGTACATTTTTCTTAAAAACGCCGCCTTCCGATTAAAAAAATATGAATAATAATGCTTTCAACAACGTCCGTTTGTCTCTTTCAATTTTATGTATTTTGTGCAGTATATAACTTTTCTGTCCCTGGAATTTTTAATTGAAATACGAAATAACAAATCACTCATGCTTAACGAACGTACATTCAGCTCTCAAAAGTTGTCTCCTGTTTAAAAAAATACGATTATTAACACTTTGGATAAAATTCATTTCCAAAAGTCACTTTTAGTGAATTTCGTTTTTTCTGAACATTTACCCATAGGGTTAACATTATGCACATTCTGATTGTATAAAATCGCTCTGAAATGTTAATACGCTATACTAACCTTTTAGCTGATGACAGAGTATAAACTTGTTTCAGAAATTTTGAGATTTAGGGAGCAGGGAGAGAGATAATCAGTTTGAAAAGATTTAAAAAAAAAACCCACAGGTAAACATTGCATACTCGTTTTTTACACTAATAATGTAAACTATTTTTGTGCTATTGCTCTAAAATTGTAATACTTTAAACTAACCTTTCAGCTGCTATTTCAGTAAAGTTTTGGTTTAAATATAATAACGTTTAGAGGTAAAATAATCAGTTGGAAAAAAATTCCATAGTAAATGAAAATCTGAAATTTTACATGTAAAAAAGAAGTGGGTTGGAAGAAAACACTGCTTTTTACAACTAAATGTCGATATTTTAGCACAAAAATTATTCACAGTTTTCGATAATATGTTTACAACTGATAAAAAATTAAAAATATTTGGATAATAAGAAATGATCCCATGTGAAAAAAAAATTGAGAAGGAAACACTTTTTAGCTACCGAAGGCAGTGAGGCCCTTCCACTTTTTTAGGTTCATTCGGAAAGATTTTTGTTTTACTAGATAAATTCATTCAACACTGATTTTAGGCACATATAAGAGTCGGGCTATGCCAGTCTTTAATTTAAAATTATGAAATTAATTCAGACCAGAGCCGGTGTGTGCTGCCGAAGTCATTGGGGCCCTCAACTCTAAGTTTGTTTGGATAGATTTTCTTTGTTTGATTTGTTTATTTGTTTGATTTTCTATTGTTATTTCATGAACGACATTTTCCGGTTGCGCCTACAGTTTCGAGATAGACTGCATCTGCAAAACTAACTGGACTGCATACAGCTTTTTAAGCATAACGCATAAACAACTTGGCATAATCTATACTAATAAAAGAAAGCATATCTCTGTCTATTGGCGATGTATAGCGAAATCTATTGCACGTAGTGCTCTGAAGATTTAGATGAGAATTATCCAAGGCAAGTCCTGGTGCAACTGGAGACCAGATTTTTTATTTTTTGATAATTAGCCGAGATAATAATTGAAAACTCATCGAAAAGCATTCTTCTTTAGAAAATTGTACAATGCGCATGCGCATGCTCAGTTCGAATATTCTCAAAGCCGGCAAGCACAGAAAATCTGAAAGTGCGAGATCGGCTTATTTTTATAACCATTTTACTGAACCAGCGTTGGTTGAATGGTTGCAAATATGAAAGACATATTCTTAAATTTCATACTTTTACGTTTAAAATGCCGTAATTCGTTTGAAGAAATATTAATATTGACCCTTTCAAAAAAAATTATTTTAAGTTCTAATTTGCCATTTTATTTTTCTCTCTTTCGCGAAATCTTACATAGGTCTCAATTTAAGAGACACCGATTAATAAAAAATACTCATTTAAAACTACAACGGTACGTTTCGTTTTCAGAAATAGGAATTTTTACTTTTTTGAAAAAATTCGTGCCTCCAGGAGTCATTTTTTTTCTATGCTAAAAGTAACTAAACGTCAGTATTCACACACAATCTTCTTACACGTTCTTAGTACTCATCTAATACAAAAAAAATGAAAATTTGTAACTGTATCTGTCTGTTTTTCTATACAAATCCGCAATTTAGAAGCGAGAATCGTGTAATTTTGCATACAGGCATATTAAAACATGGCCGAGGCAACTAAAGTGATTTGGAAGACATCGATCACTAATTAGCCGAGATAATTAAAACTGCAATTAAAAAATGCATCGCAAGCACGCTGGTTGCTGCTGCAATTCTGGGCTGGCTTCTGAAGCAAGGAAAAAACATATGTACTTTTTAATCAGAATTTTCTCGAAGCTTCTATCGTCGAAGTCGTTCAGAAACGGAATCCATATACTGAAATTTCGTACTTTGATGTTTAAACTTCGTTCGAAAAAAATTAATATTAAACCTTTTGAAAATTTTTTAAAACGTTCCATTTCGCGGTAATATAATGAGCCGCTAATAATTTAATAACCACCACTACTTCGCAGAAAATGTTTTCTGTTCAACATCTAATTGGAATATTGATGTAATGATGCTGAACATTTTAAGAACTTAATACAGCAGATATACACATTGGAAACATGAGCTGGATGTGTAAGACATTGATGATTAAGTAATTTGAGGAAGCAGGTTTTCACTTTAAATAGTTTATTCAAATAAAAGTCAAATATAAGAAGAGTCACTGTAACACATATTGGGTCAATAATAAAAACGGAAAACAGACTTTAAGATGAAGTAACTGAACCAAAAATAAACACAAGTATAACTCACTAAACGATGTTTCACAGCATGATGGCAATCTATTAAAATAAATACCAATTACAAAAGACAAAACTATTTCCTTGTAATGACGAAGCCTAAGCTTCACTCACGTTCGAGATTCATTCTCCTACAACTAGAAACTGATTAAACATTAACAATACAGCCTTTATATAGTAGCAAGATCTAATTAAACATTCAAAACAAACTTTCCAGAACATGCGGCGAAACGTCATCGCGATATCGATTGAAGCGTAATCGAACGCTGAATCGAATCGCACGCAAGTAGATGCGATCTGCAAAGAGCTCTACTTGCGAAAGAAAAATGGGTCGAATCTATCAGCGATCGCAGATGAACAGGATGCCGATGTTAGATACGATATTGTTTATGATAGGGAGTGCCGATATGCCGGTGAAAACGAAAGTTTAGCTTTAAGTTAAAGTAAATAAATGAAAGATAAAAGGAATTTCTAAATTAAACAAAGGCCAAAAATGTAAGTAAACGATATTTAAATAATATTTAAATGTTAAAAACATATGTAAAAATGAGATTAAGAAAACGTAATTTAAACTTATTACTGATTCTGTATGGATAACTTAATGTCTTTGATACAAGGAGAAGCTTAACATATTTAATTCCTAACAGAAAAGGCGGTCACGGACTCATCGGAGGTCTCTTTCCGTTTCTACACTGACCGGAACGGTAGCAGTAGTCCCTATCACGGAAGATCCTACCAGAAAATTTTAAAAGCTAAATTCAATAAGATTAAGCCATGGACAAGTGGGTTCTTGTAGGCCGGGACGTTTAATATGAGGACCGACCGCTGTGGCTTCGAGATAATTATTTTTCAACATCCCAAGCTACCTGCCGCTGTCAAAGGGTGCATCTCCACCCAAACTATCCATAACAGGTTGCATGAGGTACGGCCACGCGCACAACCAGCTATTTCAATTCCGTTAAGTGCTTGACATAGGGCTGCTTGGTGTCGTCGCTGGACCAACGAATAGCCTAGGACAGACAAACCTCGTTTATGACTATGCATGAATAATGGATGTAGCGGCTACCGGAGCGACGCCACTTGGCAGTCCATATCTCAGTGTTTTATAGAGGCATTTTTTTCAAACAGCGGCCTGTCCTGGTGCACATTGCTGGTAGTTTGACAATGAAGCGGTATGTATCAACCAAGTTTTTTGGGCTGTAGGTCGGCCATTCATGCAGGTTATTCTAGCAGAACAACGCCCGGCGAACTCTCAACAGCATGGACGAAATCGACAAGCTTTCCTAACTGGCAGCCTCGCCTGATCATTCTCACATGGGACACGTGTGGGACCTTATCGGCATGAGTTACCACCGGCAGCGTGCTACACAGGGCGCAGGTTAACAAGAAGTTACGAAAATAGCGATTATTGGCCTCATCGAGAGTAAGCCTCAACGTTTAGCTGCCTGTCCACTTCACCAGATTAATTACTGAATAAATAATTTTCTTTTACATAAATTTGTTTGTATTTTTAATTCTGTGTCTTCACCTCTTTAGTCCTGCGATTTTGACATGCCACGCGCATTATCTTTATACTGTTGCTATATCTCTTTTAATGAATGTAAATTTCCTAAAACAATCGTTCGATATCTTTGTTTTTTGGTCCCATTTTCGAATCTAACAAACAAATGCACATCAGTAAGATTTTGTGCATCGTAAACAGACTTGATTACAGCGAGTTTGTTCTTATAGATATTCCTAGCAAGATTAAAAGAGCTTTTTAAGCTGTTAAAATGAAATTAAAGGCTCAATATTTTCCCCCCTTGACCTTTATTTGACATTTGCCCCTGCCCATATAAGAGCTTCTAATATGTTGAAAATAAATTTTTACTGTTATTTTAATTTTGTATTCAAAAAAGTTTCTTACATTCGGTCCTTCTTAAAGAGCAATTCGCTATGACTAACAAGGAGAGGTTCCGAGGTCGGTGTTACTGAATGCGGTGAATGTTTGAGTATCCGTAGAGTATAGTTAGTATATAATACATGAAAGCCATAAAGCGCAATACTCGGAGAATCTTAAGAAAAAAAGGTCTCAAATTTACATTATAGGATTTGGATAAATTCCTTCCCTTGGTAAGTGGCTTCGTAGCCTGTCGGATAAAGCTCTGGATTCGAGATTTTTGTGTTTAGGTTCAAACCTCCACCTAGACTTATTTTCCACAGTGAAAATTTTTCTCAATTACTTTTGAACTACATTCGAAAAGAATGTATAATCATTGAAATTTACAAAAAAATATAAATTAAATGTATGTTTTATATCAGCGTTTCATAAACTGTGGTCCGCGGACCCCTGGGGGTCCGCGAGCTTACAGCAGGGGGTCCTCAAGCCCAATGTTGAATACAGATTTTTTTCTCTTCAGGAGGAATTTCTGTTGATCCGAAGGAGGAGGGATTTGCAACACTAGCACTTCTAGTCTATTTTTTTATAGATCATTAATGACCATAAAACCTCAAATCTGTCGTCAGAGACATTTCATTGCTCCGGAGTTGGAATATCCGTGAAAATATTAAGAACCGATTGATTAAACATGAACATAATCAGTTATTTTTTGCATTGCCAACTAGATGAGCGTTTAGACATTTCTGATACTGTAAGTCTGATAATTGTGGTTCATTATGAATTTGGTGTTAAGATATGTGGCTATTTTTTGTTTTGAAAATCTCTTCCAACTCAAATAACAAGTGCAACGCTATTCACATGATTAAACGTTTCATAAAAGAAAAGAATTGAACTCTTCAAGATGTGTCAGAATAAGTACAGATGAGGCTCAAGCTATGGTGTGAAACTTTTAATGGTTTGATCGGCTTAGTTAAAGCTAAAGCACCACGTGGTAGTTTGCGACACAGACACACTGTTAACCCTGAGTCGCTGGTTGCCAAAAAATGCCTGGAGATTTGAAGACAACATTCAACGAAATTGTTTCAGAAGTAAATTATATCAAGGTTACTACATTGAATTCAGGAGTTTTTAAAATAATGAGCGAAACAAATGGAATCAACATAAATATGTACTTTTGCATACAAAAGTTAGGTTGCTGTCACGAGTGTTAAATTAAATTTTTACACTGCGTCATAAAGTAAGACTGTTTTTAATGGACTCCAAATTCCATTTGAAAGATCGGTTTAATGATTTTTCCTGGCTTGTCAAGTCGGCGAGTTGGATGTTTATTATTAATTTTTTGAATGAACTGAATTTAAGCTTACAAGGAACTTTGGTACACCTTTTCAAAGTCCAGAAATAAGTAGAATCAACAACAAAAAAAATTATTTGAGGGAAAATCGGTAAAATGATATTTGAATCATTCCAAACATTATTCGATTTCTTACAAACGTCTGTCGACAAAATATCCCCTGATATAATCAAAAATTTTGTTATACACCTGAAGCACATTAAAGAATCTTCTAGACTTTATTTTTCTCCCTCAAAGTCAGAAAATGAGTAGATGAGGAATCTATTTCATTTATTAGAAATTAGTGAAATCAAAACCTTGATATGGAGCAGGAACAAGATGCGGAATTATCGTGCGAAGGTTCCATGAACATTACTTTCAAGCTATTAAAGAATGACTTCCATTTTTCACTACATATTTGCGTGAATAGACTTTTTTCACCCTTGTGCGCATGAAGAACAACTGCCGAACTTGACGGAATGTCAAACTGGGACTTACTTAAATATTAAACGAGATGCTGCACATCTAGTAGCAAATAGTAGTATATATATTTATTTTAACTGCTTTAAAATGTATATTATAATTATTTTTTTTAATTAATGCAGCTGATTTTTCCAACACAGTTAACTCAATATAGAATATGTCTAATGAAATTTAAATAAGGTGTACACATTTAAATAATTTCTTATCTTATGTTAAGAAAAAATTTGTTGGGGGTCCCCGAAATGCTTATCACATCAAAGAGGGTCCGCGAGCTTACAAAGTTTAAGAAACGCTGTTTTATATCATAAATGTATGGTTTTAACTATGAAATTCGGCATGTTTAAATATTTAATGGAAAGTTTTAAAAAAAGTAGATAATTTATATTTCTGTAGACCACAAATGTTTGCTGTTATTGTAAATTATTTACAGTTATTTAAATAAATAATCTATGACTTAAGAACCTACGCTAGTCACGGGAAGAAACAAGCTAATGTTAAGTCTATGGGACGGTTGTTGCGCGATTTCTCTCTCGCATTTAATTTTTTTTTTGCATAGGATAGCTGAGGTCGATCTGCAACGTTGTTGGTTTTTACTTTTTTGATTTTGGTTAAAGTTTTTTTTATAAACAGACATTTAGAATGTTGGAACCGGTTCTGAAAATGAAAGTACTCTTATATAAAAAAAACTGGAACAAAAATCGAAAAAGTAAAAACTAACAAAGTTAGAGATCGACATCAGCTATCCTATGCAAAAAAAAATAATTTAAAAATATTAAAATGTGAGCGAGAAATCGCGCAAGAACCTTCCCATAGACTTAACATTAGCTTGCGCGTTTTTTTTTTTTTTGCATGACTAATGTAGGCTCTTAATCTACTACTAAAAAGCGAAAATCTCATATACAGAGCGCTAGCAAACAGGCAACGGAGCTGTTTGCTAAAAGAAGAAATTTATTAGATTATAAACTGTGACGTAAACTTTGCGACCTTTTTTCTCAAGACCCTTTGGGTATTTCATATATTACGGTTACATACATAACGGCTTTCATATATTTATATATTAATTATAGTCTATCAACATACAAACGTTCACTGCATTCTGTGACACCGACCTCGGAACCCCTCCTTCTAAGTGTGCACTTATGAATGTGTAAACCGTAAGTAAAAGGCATTTATGACAACGAACTTTCTAAAATACTTTTAAAAAAAAGGCAAAGTTTAGTCTGTTAATATAGAAATACACGGTGACCCAAAAATGTAAACATACACTGTTTAATAGATCATAACTTTCTGATTTTTCTTTCTTTTCAGGGAGTAATTAATTGTAAATAATGAGTGGATCAAGAATAACTTTTGAAAAAAAAAAAGAAATTTATTTTTAAATCGTATTGCAAGTATTAAATTGTAGCAGAAGTACAAAGACAATATCAGTGGGAGTTCAGGCAGATCCACTTACGCGAGTTACAATTAATCAGATAAATGATAAGTTTGAAACGAATGGTTGTTCATAGACAACGTTCCGGAACCGCAGTTGAGCAAGAATGCGCCACAACACCCAATGTTTGTTGAAGTTTGTGAATCAATAGCCCACCGTTATCGGTAGTGTATTGAACAGAACGGTAATAATTTTGAACATCTGCGGTAGGAGCCATACAGCTAGAGTTGCAAAGGCTGGAAAAAAACGGGTTTATTCCCGGGAATAAACCGGGTTTTTTGGGAAGGAAATTTTTTAAATTTTCGGGAGTTTTCAGAAAGTTTTAGAAATAAAAATTTTTAATTTATTATTTAATTTTTTTTAATGATTTCAATTTCTGTACTCTTAACTGTAACTTTCAGCATTAACTCAACTCTTCTTTACTCTGTAGCTGAGCGATCTAGCGAGGCAAGGAAGTGTTCAACACGTTGGTTTTTACCTTATAACTTATAATTTAGTTGAACAGGATATCATCATTTGTTTCTACACAGATTCATTAAATTCACGTAAGTAATAAGTTTTAGCTTTATTAGATATAATTTTTATTATAAAGTATAAAATCTATTTATTGTAGGGATATAACGAAGAACGAAATGATTTTGCCGATTATGGAATACGAATTATTCGGCCGAACTTAAGGCTGAATTCCATTTTTTTAAGTACATATTGGTTATGAGTAATTTATTTTTCAATTTTTAAATAGAAATAAGATTAAACACTAATTAAAATTGATTTTCTTATTATTTGTATACTTAAAAACTTTAACAGCTTGATGCATTTGTTGTAATATTTCAGACATCTTTGAGCCAATATACTAAAAAAATGACTTAATAAATCTAAATTATTAATAGCAGAATTTATTCTGTAGATAATTGTAATGCAATTCATATGCATTTTAAGTGAAACAGGAGCCAATCATTACTTTAATGTACTTTTTAAATTGATTATTTTTTATTTTAGAAAATTTATTTCGCAAAAAAAAGTACTTTATATTTGGGCATAGCAAATTAATATTCTGCTACTCAAGATAGTAAGTTATTTCCATTAAAAGGAATTCAAATTATAAAGAATATTCTTCACTGCTACTATTACAGTGATACTTTATTATAATTTTTTGCATTCAAAGTTAACAAGCACTTCATAATACTTACTCTTCTCCCAAAACCAATGCTCATGATTAGATCATGAAATAGCCCTTAGTCAGATAAATTTTTTAATTATCTGAAGTATGCATAAAAATCACCCATTTTTGTTTCATAATTTTGTCAATAGCATTATTGAGGTAAAAGTTTGTTAAATCAGAGCTGTATTTGAGATGGGCTCTATTTTTATATTATTAGTCTATGGGCTCGAGCTCATATTAAAAATTTTATTTATTCATAAATTGAAAAATGGGAAAATTTTTGTTATTTTGGGAACAAGAATGTAGTTTGTTTCTTAAAGTGTTACAAATCTTTTAAAAATCACTTTAAGAAAAAATTGAATTCTTGTTGATGACACATAAAGAGAAACATTCTGATAATGAAGCTTTTGCATGGTCAGTGTTAGTAACATGAAGAAGTCATGGGATAACACTTGTCTATCCTCGCTTTCTGTTTGAAGACCTTTTCCAGAATGATTGGAAAGTAGAACTCGCATCTTTCTGTCATAATTTGTACAATGATATTTAAAAATAAAATGAGAAAATTAATCTTTAACAATTTTTAAATGTTGTTAAGAGTTTTCTACTGCATACTTTCAAAATTGGACTCGAACTCTTGTGACACAAAATTTCTTTTGGCTTGAGCAGGTTCTGAAAAAAAAAGTCCAAACTCACCTCCAGTTTATATATTATGAATTTTATTTAATTAATGTTACACTGTTCCTTTAAATACACAACACATATATGTAACAGGAAAAATACTTTTTTATGTAGCCAATATTTACTTTTTTTATTACAAACTTAAACAACCTAATAATAAAGTTTGGTACTTCTCTATTATCCCATCGACCACTATTTATAACAAGAAGCTATCGCCAAACTGTAAGATTAAATGCCAAAAATGCGGTCCAATTTACTTGATGTCAGAAGCATAATACGTGTTTGTTATGTCATCAAGTGGTTTTTAATTCTACATTTGCGGGTATTTTTCATTATGTTTTACTTATTTATTAGTTATTTCATAAATTAAAATAACAATTGTGACCTTAAATTCTTATATTTTATTTATTTATTTATTCTGATATTCCAACGGCAATGTTCTCCCGTTTATTTGGCGTTACAGTTTGGCAATAGTTTTTTGTAATGAAAAGTGGTCGACGGGATAATAGAGAAGTACCTAAAGTTTAAATTTATATGCAGTTTAAAATAGAATCAGCGTTAAAAAATATGTTAATACACTGTTTTATTATTCTACAATATTTTGAATTAAATATATTTAAGGCTGTTCTTGAAAAAAATAATAGTAGTGTTTAAAGTACGAATTTTCTTGGCACAGTAAGTCATTTTTATATTTTCAATAGCTTTAGAATTTAATAACCTTTTTCATTTTATTATAAATGTATTACACCTTATAATAAATTGTTTCTCAATAGTTATGCTTTTAAAATCTGCTTAAATCTCAAATAATTTTCTAAAGGATTTTTTTAGTCTTTAAAGAAAACAGAGAAATGTCATTCGACTTCTTAGAATATAACTAAGAATACCTGTAAATTTTGTGCATTGTATCAAGTTTGAATTTGACTAAAGCATAGAAAAAATAATAACTTTCTATTGATCACACATAATTGAATTTATACAGTGCCACTGGCATGAAAAAGAAATCTCATCTTCAACAATGCTAAATGAAATCATCAATTTTATGTTGTCTGTTTAATGAAAACGGATGAGACTTTTTCCAGAGATATGTGGATTTTCACTGGAAAAAAGTGTCAAGGTACACTGCAATTAGAATCAGCAGCACACAATAAACTGACATCGTAGGAAATTTCAAGACCGCGGGACTTCAGATGAGAGTAGTTTTAGTTCACACTCATTAAAATTGGTGTCACTGTGTACTAAAAGTGCACGATCACTAGACCTGGGATTAAAATTCAAGAAAAAGTTTTAATCAAGGAACCTTGCAAACAAATCCCAAATATAAGAAATAATAATTTTTAAAAGTAATTCTATATGCTATAACATTTCATAAAAAGTGATTTTTTGATTTCTATTCTTTTAACTCTTTTATAAATTCATGTGATTATTCCAATCATAACTAATCAAATTATTTCTCTTTCAGGTCATGGTTCGACCGTTATCAACTGTGTGGACGCATTTCATAGAATATCGGAATGGTAACAAGAGATCGTCAAAATGCAAACACTGTAACAAAACGTATTTGGTGCCTAATGCAACAAAAATGGCTAAACACTTGGACGTATGCAGAAGGAAACCGGTAGTAATCTCCATGCCAGTATATTCGAATTGTGAAGAAGAGGATGAACCTCCAGTGATTGTGGGATCTCAGGAAATGTTGATTGGTCCAGAAAGCTTATTGATTAATCAAGGCCATTCAGAATCGGCAAGAAGTAGTCCTATCCCTTCATTTCAAACCTCAGATATTATTCCTGCTGCCACCTCAAGCTGTTCTGAACCGCAGTCAAATAGATCTGTTTTAAGGTCATTCTTTGATTCGATGTCGAAAAATGAATCTGATAAAATAGATTCTGCTTTTGCTAAAGCAGTTTATTCATCAAATGTACCATTATCGTTAACTGATAACACTTATTGGCAAAGGTTTTTCAAACAAATAAGACCTTCATACAAAGTTCCTTCCAGGCATGATCTGAGCAATAGACTCTTAGATAGGGAGTATGATGAAGTAACTAATTTTGTAGATGAACAAATTAAAAATGCTGACTTTGTCTCAATAGTAACAGATGGCTGGGGTAACATCTGCAATGAAGGCATAATAAGTTATGTTGTAACTACTCCTACACCTATATTTTATAAATCTCTAGAAGTAAAAGAAAATCGTCATACTGCTGTATACATTAGCCAAGAGTTGTTAAAGGTTATTGACGAAATTGGTGCTGAGAAGATCACAGCCTTGGTAACTGATAATGCTAAGAATATGAAGGCAGCATGGTTAATGGTACAAGCACAGTATGCACATATCTTTACTATTGGTTGTGCAGCACATAGTTTAAATTTGTTGCTGAATGACATTTATAAAATTAAAATTTTTCAAATGATAATTTCAAACGCAAAGGAAGTGGTAAAGTATGTTAAGAATAAACAAGGATTATTATCTGTGTTTACTGCTAAACAAAAGGCGAGAAGAGGGTCTGCTGCATCTACTTTAAAACTTCCAGCAGAAACAAGGTGGTGTAGCACCTTAATTATGTTTGAAAACCTTTTGAATGGCAAAGAATCGCTGCAAGAGGCTGTGTTAATAGAAGAATTAAATGTTGATAAAAGTATTAGACAACTAATTCTTGACAACGAGATGTTCTGGATGAGTGTTCATAGTCTACTGAATATGATAACACCTATCTGCAATGGAATCAAACAAATTGAATCTGACTCTGCTACATTGTCAGATGTCCCTTATGTATTTTTATGTATCAAGGAATCTCTAGATTCACTTGTTCTAACACCTTTACAGAGAGAAGAGGAAGATGCAGTTAAGTTTTAGTAGAAACAAGGCGTGTAATAATTTGCCAGCCGATACATTACGCTGCATATATATTGAATCCTCGATATTTTCAAAATGATTTAGATGATGTTGATTTCAGATCCGCAGTAGATTTTCTTTCAAGTTTTCCCTTTAATGAACCAACAAGTATTTTAGCAGATTTAGCAAAATATAAAGCACGAGATTCAATATATAGCAATAATTCTGTCTGGGAATGTGCTAAACAGTTAACACCTCTTGTATGGTGGAAAGGCTTTTTTAAAGGTCAATGCTTATGTTCTATTGCATTACGCTTGTTTAACATTCCACCTTCTTCCGCAGGATGTGAAAGGATTTTTTCAGCTTTTTCAAACACCTACACATTGACACGCAACAGACTTAATAATGAAAGGGTGTCAAAACTTGTATCTGTAAGATCGAATCTGATTTTAAAATCGAAATCATTGTCACTTGACATTGAAAGTGATTAATAAAGTTATTTCATTTTGTACGTTTTAGTTGCCATGATATGTTTGCTGTTAATGTATGCAGGTAACAGGAAAAACAAACCAGTATTTCTCAAATTTGAGATAACCAAACTTATGTTCTAACTGAAATCATAATTTATCTAAAATATGTTATTTATGAATTAGTTTATTTATAGTTTACAGTATTTTTTCATTTACTTCTTTTTGAGAAATGCTGGTACAAATATTAACTATTAATACAAGCAGTAATTTTCCCCTCAAATATTCAACAGGTAAGTGTTTAATTTTTTCCTAATAAGCAAAATTTTATATTTAATAAACATATACGATTGGAAAATGTGACTATAAAACTTCTGTATGGTTTAATTTTAGGTTTTGCATTTGCGACTAGTGTTACTCTGTTTTTTGTAGCATAAAAATGAATCATATCACTGATGATAAGAATTAAAAGTAATAATGAGCATATATATATATATATATATTTTAACATTTTATGAGAATTTATAATATATTTTATTGTAACCTTGTAGCTAACTGAATAGTGTTGGTTATAAATTTATTTAATTTAAATAAAAATTAGTTTCATGTTTAGTTGAAAAAAAAACTGCTGAGCTAAGTTACTCTGCACAATATCTTATGATAAATATATCTAATATAAAGTGCTTATTTACATGCATTAATCATAAATTTGTCTTTTTATTTCTATATTATTTTGTTTAAATACTTCCTGCTGCATAGATTTTTTTTAAGAGTTTCAAGAAACATAAACCAATGTCAGTAAACAAAATTCAGTACATTTGTTGCTGTTGATAAACAAATCGAAATTTGAACCAAAATAACTTTATAAATAGCTGCTAATTTTCCTTTTTTCAAATCATATAAAACCAGAGATTTTATTAAAGGAAAGAAGTTTATAATCACATAGGGACAAGGAATATTTCTTTTGGGTTAAATTATGTTTGACTTGCAAAAAAAAAAAAAAAAAAAAAAAAATGGAATGTTGGTAGCTATGTTCATAACAAAGTAATTTTTTTAAAAACTGGAAACATTTTTTGACGTGTTTGGTTTTTAAATAATTACATTATATATACATGTACCTCTGTGAAGAAACATATAAAATTTAATATACTTGTCTTGTTCAACTGATAGTTTTTAGTTATTAATTTATCTTTGATTAGATAGTTGTTGCATAAAATATGAAATATTTAAAATCTGATTTAATATGTTACAAGCACATATTGATATACTCGACATTAATTTTGTATAGAGCTTTTTCTTTTTCTTTTTTGAAATCTAATAGTCATAAAATTTGCATCTGAAGTATTAAAATTGATATAAACAAGCAAAATTTTATGATGTGTGGCAGACAGATGAGGTAGAAAAGTTGAATCAACTTAAAGTTTGTGTTTTCAATTTTGAAAACTAGCAAAACATTTCTTATTTTAAAAAAGCATACAATTAATATGTTCAAAAGAAATATCCAGTGGTAAAACTTGCATAACTCAATCAAAATGTGATGTTTCATAATAGTAACACAACACTCGACAGTGAAATGTAAACTAAAATGATTAATTTGATCAAAACATGAAAGCCGCCAACCTTCTCTTTTTTCCCCCTTCTTCCATATCATTTGTATGTAGGGTTTTAACCTGGCAAACAATTTTCTTTATCATTTTAGGTAAAATGATCAACAGATATTTTAGCTATTACCAATGTCAGTTTTTTTTTCTTTCTTTTTTTTTTTTTTTTTGGGGGGGGGGGGGGGGGTTGTATTATGTCAATTCTTGCATAACTTCAGAAAACTTAAATCTAAAATTACAAATTAATATTGCATGATTTATGACCCTGCTAACATTTGCGCAAAACTTAGAAATTCACTTTTCTACATCTTTTTTTTTCTTTAGTGGCTTTTTAGTTAATATCTTATTGACATACTTTTGTAAAATTAAGAAAAACAAAATTGCAGTTTAAACCCTGCTTGCATATTTATTATATATTCATATCAAGCTTGGCCAAAATACAAATGTATATATTAAAAAAATAATAATGATGGATAACATAGTGTTTAAAAAAAACTACATATTAATCAATATATGCAAGCACTGAGTTGAAATTGCACTGATTGTTTTCACATTGTAATTATGATAATTATAAAAGTTTTATTTAAATAACAAAATATTCTCATTTAAGAATGCATACATCCTAAGATCCCAATATTCTTCATTTTTATACTTTAAATATGATTTAATGCATGTCTAACAGCAAAGTAATTTAACATTCCATAATGTCAAAAGTAGAAAATAATTCTGAAGTGTTTTTATTTGTCACAAGATTGCTAACACACGCGATTATGCAACTATAATAGATCCGTCTTTCGGACTGTTTGCATATTATGGATACATGCTTAAGCTGCAGAAATATTAAATAAGAAAAATTTAAATGTATTACATAAGTAAGAAATGAGAGTGCAAATGAGATTTATTTATGAAATGATGTAAACAATACCCCTGTTCTCAGAATAAGCAATATAAACAAAAAAGAAAATAAACATTACTAAACATGATCAATACAATTTGAAAGAAAATTAATATAGAATACGACTGAATAGTGGATATGCCAGCTAACAGAAATTAAACAATTTAAATTTTTAAAGAATAATTCAAATCCTCATTAATTTACAGCTGGTGAGTTTTGAATAAACTATAAAAAGTGCAAAATCATAAGTTTTGTGAATTTCTAATGAAAAATCTATTTTAAATGTCTCGGAACAGTGCCTAGAATGTCTTAAACAGAAAATAAACATTACTAAACATGATCAATACAATTTGAAAGAAAATTAATATAGAATGTGTCTGAATAGTGGCAGCTAATAGAAATTAAACAATTTAAATTTTTAAAGAATAATTCAAATCTTCATTAATTTACAGCTGGTGAGTTTTGAATATATTATAAAAAGTGCAAAATCATAAGTTTTGTGAATTTCTAATGAAAAATCTATTTTAAATATCTCGGAACAGTGCCTAGAATGTCTTAAAATAAAAATTTACAGTTCAAAAATGGCTGGTTTTGTTTACCTTCAAAACTCCTTCAAAATTTCCAATATTCCCCAAAATTCCAGGTTTATTCCTCAAAATTCCCATGTTTATTCCCGTCTTTCAAAAACTGTGGGTTTTTTGCATCTCTACTCAGTACTGTTCTAACGGTATCAAACCTAGCCACAGGACTGACTGTTTCATCATAGTCTATACCATGTTTTTGACTATAACCTTTTGCCACCAATCTTGCTTTATATCTGTCAATTATCTTTCAATGCTGCCGTCAGCTTTTGTCTTTACTCTTAGCACCCAGCGATTTGATATTAGCTTTTCTCCAGAAGGTAAATCCACGAGACTCCAGACTTTATTTTCTGCTAAAGAAGCCATTTCTTCATCCATAGCAATTTTCCAATTTGTAGAATGCTCAGATTCCATGGCTGATGCATACGAGTCTGGTATATCAAAATGTGCTAGTAGTAAATAATCATCGAGATAGGCAGATTTATTTATTTGACGCTTGCTATGTCTCAAGGATTGTGTTTCTTCTTTATCTGGAGAGGTTGATTCCTTTTCATTTGAAAACTGAGCTTCCTCTGAAACAGTATTTTTACAAACATAAATTTCAGAGTAATTTTTTTGACACTGAACAGTCAATTGTACTTTCTTTTCAAACACAGCTTCATTTTCAAACTTGACATCTCGACTGAGTATGATTTTATTTTCCCTTGGAAGCCAAATATGGTACCCATCTCTATCACAGTAGCCAACCAATGAACCTTTAACACTATTTTTATCCCACTTGCGTCTTTTTTGCTTTGGCACATGAACATAACAAATTGTGCCGAATACTCGAAGATGGTCAATTTTTGTTTCCTTTTTGAACCAGATTTCAGCAGGTGTCTTACCTTTAATAGCTGATGGACCAGTTAAATTTAACACATAGGCTGCAGTGTTTACGGCTTCTGCCCAGAGTTTAATAGGCAGGTCTCTTGAATGAATCATTGATCTAGCACTCTCAACTAAAATCCTGTTTTCCCTTTCCGCACATCCATTCTGCTGTGGAGTGTAAGGCATTGAACCTCTAATTTTAATACCTTTACTGTGGAGTATTTCATGCACAGAAGAATTATCGAATTCTTTCCCACCATCACTTTAAAATTCCTTAATGGTGTGGCTAGCTACATTAACTTCATTCAAAAAGATTTTCAAACAATTAACCACTTCACTTTTATTGCTGATAAAGAAAATTCTTCTGAATTTTGAAAAATCATCTTTAAAGGATAAAAAATACCTTGATCCACCGATAGATTTTTCTTCCATAGGGCGGCATAAGTCAGCATGTATCCACTCTCCAGGCACTGTAGGTCTATTAGATCTAGTACCAAAGCTTCTAAGCTGCTGCTTTCCATATAAACAACCATCACAGAATTTTTCTTTTACTTCAGTTTTCATTCCATATTTACGAAGAACTTCACTTACATGTTTCTTATTTTGATGGCAAAGTCTTTCATGCCATATTTGTATGTTTTCTTCTTGTGTGGCAATATCTACTTCAGGAGTTTTAACAGGTTTTCTTACCTTCATCTGCAAGGCATATAATCCATTATGTGTTCTCACGCCTTTCAACCTTAGCACATCATTCTTGAAGAAAATGCATCCCTGTTTTCCAGCTTTGAAGCTAAAACCCTTGTCGATTGTTTTACCAATAGAAAAAAGATTTCTATCAATCTCTGGGACATACCATACTTCTTTGAGGTGATTTTTCTCCCATTTTCGGTTTATAAACATATCCACATTAACAGTTCCTTGACCATAAGCTAATATGGCTTCACTATTACCTATTCTTATTTGTCTTGGAACAGGAAAGGTTTCATATGTGACAAAATATTCCTTTCTTTTTGTCATATGAGCTGAAGCCCTTGAATCAGCCAACCACAATTCTTCATCAGTTATCCCATCTATTAGGCACATGAAGGCATCACCATCTGGCTTTTTGTGACTACTGTTACCTCTTTTTGGACAATTCTTTGAAATGTGCCCAGGCAAATGACATTTGAAGCATTTTCTTACCTTTTCAAATTTGATTTTGTCAAATTTCTTTTTATTGTTTTGTCCAGCAACAAGTGCAGTTGATTCGCCTTGCTTATTTGGCAATCTCATTTCAATTAATCGGAGCCTCTCTGTCAGTTTGTTAATTGTCCTTTCCTCAATCGGCACAGACTCCCAAACGCTTTTAAATTCGAAATATTCCTGCGGCAACGTTGACATGATACGACTCATTAACAACAAATCTGGAAGTTCAGTCTTAACAAGTCTATTTAGTTCATCATTCAACTCGCGAAAATTTCTCTGCAACCGAGAAATATGAGTAACAACATCTTCAGAACTGTCTTTTTCACTAGTAAAGAAAAGTTCCATCAGTCTGTCCACTCGTTGACCAGAGCTCTGTTCATATACAGAGATAAGTTTCTTCCAGATAGCTTTGGCTGTGTCACACGTGGCTGTAAGTTCCACATTAGATTCGTCCATATTTCTGACTAACAGCAGCTGTGCAAGCGCATCATTTTTATAAAATAACTTCTTTTTCAGAAGCGTCTTTCTCTTCAACTGTAGCTGACGCTTCAGGATCGTCCGGACAGACAAATTTTCCGTTGACAACATCCAATACTTCCTGATGTCTCAACATCAACTCAACTTGTCTTTTCCACATAGTCCAGTTGCAATTACCAACTAATTTTTCTATATGCACCTTGAAATCCATTTCTAATTTCAAAGAAAAGTTCTAGTTGAATCTCTCAACAGTTTCGTACCACGCTAAGCAATTAGGCCTAGTAGGTTTCGCCAATGATTTAATTTAAATATATTCTATATATAACGCAATGACAAGCGTGATAAGCCCATAACCTGTTCGGATTAATTTATACTTATATAAAAAACCTCTTAACTGTTGTATCCAGAGATTATTTAATTATTGCATAAAGATTTTACAACAGACCGACACTCACACACTCGTTACGCGTGCATATCCGAAGTGTCAATAACAAGAAGTTTAGTTGTATCACAACTACTGCTGCAAGTACATTTTTGCATTTTAACATATACTTATATAAACATTTTGAAACTTTTTGCTACTTTGAATAACATTCATAATCTTTAGTTTTAATTTTTAACTTAATTGTTTACTTATCAAATATATGTGTGAATTATGAATCATTGCTGAAAAGTTCTTATTAGTATTATTTCTTTTTCTGCGAGTTTTTGTCACTTACTGATAGTAACTAGTTTCTGCCATGTCGATTTTAACCGGATACAACCACTGGTTTTAACCACTCCAGCAGAAACTTTCCAACCCTGTAATAAAGAAATAAATTAAACATTTCTTTATTAGATACATGTAAAAAAATTCTGAGTAAAATACAAATTTTGAAAGTGAGCCTTTACCTTTTCCAAGTACTTCATCACATCAACCATGACGCATATGTTTGTTGTTTGAGGATCTGTCTGTGAAACTCAGATGAAAAAAATTCAAACATCCCAAAATTCAATATGTAAAGATTTGCAAAACAAGAACTTTTGTCTGGAATGACATCATTCATGCCAATCTACTATTAGTTCTATCTTGCAAGTAATCAGAAAAGCTTGCATAAAATTTTCATAGATATTGAATACAGATACCGAAAGATACATTGTGATCTGTAAATCTCACAGAATCACCAACTCTGTTGGAAAGAAGACCATTCATCATCTTGAGCAAAGAGAACAGTTTTTCTCCACCTTCTAAAAGAAATCAGAGAACCGTCTTAAATGTAAGATAAAAGGTCTTCCAAGTTCTAAATTAAATTGTTTATAACTATCTATACATGACATCTTCCCATCTATGCATTTAGCTATGATAAATACTCATTTTCCTAATTCGTATTTTCTTCTTTATTAGTTTTTAATGCATTTTTGGGAAAAAAATGTTACATTTATTACAAATAAATAAATAAATTATAGCATTCATTTTATGTCCAAATTTAATCTTGATATTTTTACATGTTGATATTGTACTGTACTTAATTTTTTTTAAAATAGAAAAGAAAAAGTCTGAGTCTGTTTTGGTTCTCCCCACACCTTGCTGTGCTGCTATGACATCTCATTCATGCATCACTGTCAAAACACCTGGAGTACTTTCACTCCTACGATATCACCTGAATTGCTGTATTTCTGTCTGGCTTCTCATCAGTGAAATGAACTTTATTTTTCTAAACAAGATCTTACAATTTCAGCATAGACTTTTCTGGAAAGATTGGGGGTATATATGGGCTGTGCAGCACACATCTGAAAGTCGAGAATTCACGTGCTTTAAAATTGGACTTTCTTACCAAATATTACAGACACCACTCATCAAACTGAAACAATTTCACATCTTATGTGGATTAATTATGTATTCATGTGTCAAATATTTTGTATTACATTATTTTGTGGCTTATTTATGTGTAATTAAAATTAATAAATCTGTAGATCAGAGCTTCAGTGTCAGCTGTACAAAACACATTTTTATCTTGACCTGGCATTTTATAATATGAAAAATCTTATAATCATTAATTTATTTTTGCACACTATTTAGATTTACTATAAGCCTGTATGATTTTCTGATCATTGAGGAAATCTAAATTAAAGAATAGTTATGTTAAACATGATTTCACTCACATGATTTCACTTCTTTAACTGGTAAAATGGCTATCATATAAATTTTAAAATAAAAGATACTTTATTTCATGGGAATGCTGACGATTTGAACCATCTGTTGTCTCATTAATGTTCCACTTCCAATTTGGAACACTTTTGTTACTTCTGGATTCTAGTATGTGGACACCCTTTACACTGTACTTTTATTAGATTAGATTTCATGTTTCGTCTATGAGACCTTATCTTGACCTTGCGATGATATTTACTTAGCTGCCAACCACAAAACATCTACATGTATTGCAAAAGTAGAATAAAATCTTGTGTGAGAAAGATGTCCATAGATGGTAATGTATTCAAATTCCTGTATAAAATCTATAGATTTCCATATAGATCAAATAGTATATTAAAGATTAAGCAAGCTTAAAATATTTTTTCTGGTAATTTCTATCCATAAAATGAAACCCATCTATATCCTATTCTAACATCCTGTATATAAATTTATTTATATTATATTATATTCACACCATGTAGTACAGTTAACTTTAGTTTAGCAAAAAAAAACCCTCATAAATGCAGTTTTAAATGCAATTTTAGCAATTCTTTCCTATAGGCAATAACGTATTTTAAATCTTTTGTACAGCCTTATATATTATTTGTAGACATTTATACATATATACCTACCTTTTTAAATAAGGTAAAATAATTTATTTTTTCTAAGATGCTCTGAATATTTTCATATAATTTGGGATGTAAAATTAATAATAGCCTTTGCAATTATTTTTTTTAATAATTGTTTCCAAGATCCGAAACGGATTTATTTAACAAATTTTAATCGATTTCAATTATTAGAAATTGTTTTTATTAATATGAAGTGCTCAGAAGACTATTGATTTTTTTACATTTTTACACTATTATTCACATACTAAAGAAACATACTTACAAACTACGATGGTGATATGCTCACTTCCCAGGTAGCACAGCAATATCGGCCTATATCGGGAACAACGATTTCGCAATATCGACCAATATCGGTAAACACCGGACCGGCCGATATTGCATGGCTAGCTTTTTTTCCAATATCGGCCTTTATCGGGACCCAATATTGACCGATATCGGTGAACGTCGGACCGGCCGATATTGGTGAACGTCAGACCGGCCAATATCGGTGAACCCTGGACCGACCGATATCGGTGAATGTCGGACCTACCGATATTGGCCAAAACTGGATTCAGCACTATAAAATGGCAAATCTTTCTTTTCTCATATAGGGAGATATTGATTACCTGTTTTAGCAAAATATTAGAAATTAATAACTCTTTACATTAGGAAAAAAAGGTTTACCATTTTATATTGGTGAGTCCAGCTTTAAATTAGCTAATCCATTTATATATAAGCATCTGAAATGCCACATGGATTAACTGTTTTGTTAAAGGCCCCAGTTTTTATTATTATATCCATTAGATATAATTGTAATATTAAAGATTATGAATGAAAGAATACTAAAAAAAGCATTTTATTAAATTTAATATTAATAAAATAATTTATTCAAAATTTTATTATAGCTGCATTTTGATGTTTTTTCTTTTTTTTTCAGTTTCAGTGTTCTATGTGAAAACATTAAAATGTAAAAAGATAATTAAATGTTAATTTTTTCATTAAAAATAAAAAATCATTATATCCATAATAATAATTTGAATTTGTGGAAGTGGTAAGATTGAAAATTGTAATATACAGCATTTTTTTTTGCCATATTACCAATTTTTTATATATTTTTTTTTTCATATAATCAATAGAAATATTTAACAATTATTAAAAATTTAAGAAAAATAACATGTAGCTGTAGGTATTTATTCTTTTCTGCTCTTACCATAAATATAGATTTTCAGATTTATTTAATTGTATTTATACACTGCTCAAAACAATTAAAGGATATTTGAAGTTTTATATAAAATAAAGATATAAACGAATTTTTTTTTGCCGAAAATAGAAGAAGAGAATCACAAATGCAAATTTTTCTGGTTTTCAAACTGTGGAGTATGCAAATTTTGAGTTCGACGTCAAAAACGTCGCTTCAGCGGCAGCGAATGAAATTTGACTTTCAACTGGATAAAAGAGAATGAAGACAACGATGATCGGCATTCAGTGATTGCTTTGTTTCGATGAGTACGATGTCTCAGCGAAGTCATTTGACAGATTCAGAAGCTTGGAGAATTGTTGGTAGGTTAGAAGGGGGCCAAACTCAAGCCGAAGTAGCGCAAGCCATTGGAGTGTCACAAAGTGTCATTTCCAGGATCTGGAACCGTTTTTTGGAGAGTGGATGTGCAGGCCGAAGACCAGGGCAAGGTCGTAGACGGGCAACAACGCCCAATGAAGATCGGTATTTAGCGTTAACAGCTCGGAGACACCGAAACATGAACGCTACTCTTCTCCAACAACACCTTCGCTCGGCTACAGGCACCACGATTTCAACTCAGACTGTCCGAAACCGGCTCCATGCTGTAGGTCTGTATGCTCGCCGACCGATGGTATGTGTTAGATTAACATCAAGGCATCGTCGCGACCGCAGGGAGTGGGCAACCGAGCATGTCAACTGGAGGAGAAATGAATGGAGCAATATTCTGTTTTCTGACGAGTCCCGTTTTTCTGTGCATCCGGATAATAGGCGTATTTTCATCTGGAGGGACCGTGGCAGTAGGAATAATCCTGCGTTCGTGCACGAAAGTGTCAGATTTGGCGGTGGAGGGGTGTTGTTGTATGGTGGCATCTCCATTGACGGGTGCACTGACCTCTACATCATTCGAGATGGAGCTCTGACTGGTCGCCGATATAGGGATGAGATCCTCAGACCTATTGTAGTCCCTTACGCTGCAGCAATCGGAGATAACTTCATTTTAATGGACGATAACTGCAGGCCACATCGTGCAAACCTGGTGGAGGATTTCCTTTTCGAGAAAGGAATCGTTCGAATGGAATGGCCAGCGTGTTCTCCAGACATGAATCCAATTGAGCACGTTTGGGACGCTCTAGGAAGACGAGTTTCTGGCCGCCAACAACCCCCACAAACTCTCCAAGAACTGGAAAGAGCTCTTCTGGAAGAGTGGGGCAGAATACCCCAACTCGTCAATAATAGCCTCATTGAGTCCATGCCTCAAAGGTGTTCAACGTTGCTGGCCGCCCGTGGAAACAATACCCCCTACTGAAAATGATTTTCTTTGAAGAAAACACCTTTTCTTATTCTTTTTTTCTCATATGCACAAATTGTGTTTTTTTCCTTTTGTACACAAATGCGCAATAAAATGCATTTTTTTCTGCCAAACATGTGTAATTTATTCTCATATAACCTACTATGTCTGTCGACCATGTATCAATCAGCTAAAAAGTTTCCCAGATACAAAATCCACCTAAAACTGCAATATCCTTTAATTGTTTTGAGCAGTGTATATAAACTTTGAAAAAAAAAATTATAATCTTCTGGCAAAATTTAGTTGAAAACAATTCGTTAAATTACTTATGCAAAAATCCACCTGTTGTATAACTTTTAAAATTGAATTACTTTATATTAAAAATTATCAAAAATCAATACAAAATTTACTAGTTTCAAATTTTTTCTTTGAAAAAAAAATTATATCTTATCTTTAGGACTCTCTTATTCTGAATCAGAGACTCATGTATACAAATAGGGGATAAACACTCGGTTGGAATTCTATATTATTCGTTGAATATCATTATATTTTTCTTTAAAATTACTTCTTAATAGCAATTTTAAATAGAAAGTGCAATTGAAATGACCATTTAAACAATCAATAATATTTTACAAAGGCATTAAACAAAGTCAGGAAAGCTATTCTTTTCTCGAAGAGCTTAGCTTTCAAATATCACAATAATTTATGTATGTTTTACTAAAATTCCAATTTTAATTGGATTTTATGAATTGTTTCACAAAGCCTTTAAAATTAATTTTTAATGATTTTAAAGATTTGTAAATTTATTTTATAAATAGTATTCTATTAAAATATCTCAAACATGGAACACTAGTTTTAAAAGAAATAAATGAAACTTCCTAAAAATTGAGTCATTTGAGCCAGATGGTAAAGCAAGACACTTTGCCCTTACCTTATATGGCAAATTTCCCTCTGCAGTTCTTTTCTGGAGAATGAGTGGCGTTAGGTTTAAGGGGACACTAAAACATCCTGCTCGCTAATGTTAAACCCATGGGCATGTTCTTTTCTAATTTCTCGTTTAAATTTGTATATTTTTAAACTTTTTTTTTTGCATAAGATAGCTGAGGTCAATCTCAATTATCCAATGCAAAAATATCAAATTTAAACAGGAAATTAGAAAACAACCTGCCCATAGCTTTAACAAGCTAGCAGGTGTTTTCGAATAATTGAACAGTCCCCATTAATGTCTTCTGATCCCTAAATGGCCTGCTGTCCTGAATAAGATAAATAAAACATGGCAAAAAATTATAGGCTATTGCGGCCGCTGCATTTATTTGAAATCACAACATATCAAATTAAACTTTTTTTTATTCACAAACTATCACTATTTATATTATCATATTACACGCAAATTTTCTCCAAGTCATCTATTTCTTGTTCCTATGTTCTCCTTCTTTTCCTTTGAAAACAGTTTCCATCCCAATTGGCAGATCTCACACGACTTCTTCAATGTGGCTGGAGTTAACAGTTGTTTTTGCTTTATCAGACTTCATTTTCACACTCACTAGAAAAGTAGAATGAGCAAAAATCAAAATTTGTCCAAGTGAATTTTCTTCATGAAAATTAATAACTTATTACTATTTATACTATGCTTACTTATTCTCCTTTTTATTTACAAACTATGTAATGTAAATGCTAGATTTGAATTTAATAGTAAAAAATTATAGCTTGAAAATTATTTTTTTTTTCACGAAATATTTAACCAAACTTGTGTTAATATATTTTATCTTTTTGACTGTCTTCACTCTGAATCAGTCTGAACTTACTGATTCTAGATTTTTTTGCATAATATGAAGCCAATCTTCTGAACATACAATAATTATTTATAGAGATATATAGAAATTATAGTGAATAAAAACAACAAAGTACCTAAAATTACTTAATTTGCAGCAAGACTTTTATAAAAATGAAATGGTTACCAATGAAACACAGGATAGTTCAAAATGCAAGTATCAAAATTTGGTTTTCACCATGAAAACCAGAGTTAGAAACATAATTTTTTTTAAATTTTAATGTATGAATGATAATCAAAAGAGTTTTGCTTAGCTTTAGTGTGTTTATAGTATAAATGACACTTATTAAGTGTGTGAGATAGGGGCACTACAACAACAAAGTACCTAAAATTAATTAATTTGCAGAAGAATTTTAAAAAAGGAAATGTTTACCGCTGAGCTACAGGATAATTCAGAATGTAACTATCAAAATCTGATTTTCACTAACTTAAAACCGCAGGCTTATCGAAACTAACATGCTATTTTTAGGAAAACGTAATTTAGCTAAGTAATGATTAGATAAATAATTTAGTATATGTAAAAAAAAAAGTTTGTTTCCACATCGATATTATTTTTAACGTAACTTCAATAAACTTACTTCATTTTCTTCTTTTTCGGCACAGAAGCGATACTCCTATTCTATCGATAGACTGTAAATATTCTCTAGATAGATTGTAGATCTGGTAAATCAAATTTTACGTGCTTGCAGAAGATCACTCACGGTAGTCGTTTGTTACACAATAAAACTACACACTCGTGATCTTCAGAGAGCAATCAAACCCAGGGATATCCACCAGACATTGATTTCTTCATCTGTTTCATTTTTCATAGATTGAGATATTAGTTCTTGCCAGAAGTGACGTCAAAAATAATATAAATGTTCCCTAGAAAGTAGTTTTTACCAAAAGCAGAATATGGTTAAAAGTGTGATGTATGTCGCAGAACAATGGGCTTCTTTACAGAACATTTCAAATTCTCAATTTCAATGAAATTTATCATTCAGTCTTAGTAAAACAGTACAAAATTCATCAGTGGATCACCACAAAAGTGCAAAGTTTGTCAGCCTAACATCATAAAAAAAACCCTGCAAAATTCTTCAATAATTCATATAAAAAATAGCAAAATTCATCAATCAGCAGACTTATATAAAACCAAAAACTTTCTGTGCACATAAATATTGGGTCAAAAACTTTCTGCAAATCAATTTAATGTTTAATAAAATTAACAATTTATTAATTTTATCTTTTTGACTGTCTTCATTCTGAATCTAAGTCTGAACATACTGATTCAAGACTAATAAGTGATGAACAGTCTGTTGGGAAAAATATTATGTTCTAAAAAAAATTAAAAAATAAATAAAATCAATAATTTTGAAATATCTTAAGTGATAAAAACTAAAAGTGTCTTCAAAGAAAAACAAAATCAACCAAAATCAGAAAAGTACAAAGAAGCTCTGATAGACATCAACCTCAGATATTTTATGTAAAAAAATCCTTTCAAAATATTAAAATGCAAACAAGAACTTTCTAAACAAAACTCCCTTGGTTTAACATTAGCTTGCGAGCATCATTCCATTATTAAATAATGCAAAGTTTAAATTTTAGGTAGGATTAAGATGCCTTTTTATGCTATAAATGTGGCATATTTATTTCATACAGAAATTAAATAGGATTTGAAAAGTTAAAATTTCTAAGTTATGCAGATTCATGATCACCATAAGTTTTCATACTTACCATATATGTACAGGCATGAAAGTAAATTATTGCAATATAACATGCAGAAATAAATATCTGTGAAAATTACACAATGTAATTGATTTAGCTATACGTAAAATAAATATGCAATAAAAGTTAAAAGACATTAAAATTGAAACCACTACTGAAATTTCTGCACTATATTAGCATAGCTACTCAAACTGAAGTAAACTTTGCAGGAAAAAAACTCTAAAGCAAAATCAGAGATAATATCGCAAAATTTGCATGATGTGCATGCATTATAAGCACAAAATAGTTAAAAAATTATATATATTAGTTCAGCGCTTTTTAAAAAAATGCTTTTTTTAAAACTATCTATTTCTTATTTTAGTACCCCCAACCTTCATTTTGCATTTGAAAGAATATTCGCTGAAACTGGGAACAATAGAAAAAAAATTGAGCACACATATTAATTATTTTGTTATGCATTTTAAAATCAGTTTTTAAACTTATATTATTAGTTTTATATTTTAAATGTTGCACCTGTTACAAGGAAAATTTAAAAGCACAGAATTTGTACACCATTACAATTTTATCTATCCCCCCCCCTTCTCTAAATTTTCAGGGCATTATTTTATTTTTATTTTATCCTTTTAATCAGTCTCTGAAACAGCCAACGTGACATTAAAAAAAAATGATTTCAGTAAAAAAACTAAGAACTTTCATGCTTGTATATTACATAGGACGACATTAGGATCAACAAAAATCTTTAAAAAGGGATCTCTAAACAAATTGTCCCATAAAAAAAATCTAATATTTACAATTGATGTGTTACAATGTTTCAATTTGACCATTCTAAAAAGTGAAGATTTCTCGAATCTCTCAATACAAATATAGTTTTCTTCTTTTAACAGTTTTCCAGTATCAGAAGGATAATTATCGTAATATATACTATTCAATACAATTCTACAATAGTATACCTGCCAAATATCTTTTTTTTTCAGTCAAATAAACATACTTTGGACCATTCATTTTCATTGTTAAGACAATCAGAATAAAAAAATCACAAGACATGCATACTTACAATAGAGTATCTTAAGTAGATGGAATCAAAATTAGATGACATGAAGACCACAGTAGGATTAGATTCTGAAGACTCGACGACACTTTTTGTCTACAAGAGGTTGGCAGATGACAAAGACCATGGTATGATTAAGACTCTGAAAAAAAAAAAAAAAAAGATAAATGGTTAAAAATCAACAGAAAAATTTTAAACGTATGTTTAGGATGAAATATTATGAATACATGTTAAAGAATTATTTATAATGCAAAAACTAGATTTTATTTTCCACAGTTTCCCCTCCCCCCTCAAAAGTCAAATAAACACAAAACATTTATGAAGTATTTTACAATGTAAGACAAAATTATAAAATGGGTTGTTTTGTTTTTATTTGATTTAATTTATTAAGTAATAATTATTACTACTTTACAAAAAATTTATTAAGCTATAATCCTTATTAAAAATGTTTGACTTGTAAGTAATGGGAAGGTGTTGGCAGCTGTGTTTGTAGCTTTTGTAAAAAAACCTCATATGAAGTAAAGAATTTGGATATGTATATTACTTTAACATATGTATGCGATGAAGGAATGTTACATTTTACAAGAATAAAAGAGAAAGTTGGAAGATTGAATGTTGATTTTTAAAATAAAAAGAAAATTAATCCGCATATATATTTCAGAAATAATTTTTTTAATGTAGAAAGTATGTTTTATTATTTAAAAAGGCATCTGAAGAACAGCAATTTATTTATCTTAAACTTTAAAATGCAATTTTAAAACATAAATGATAATATGAAAGATCAGACACAGAAAATCGTGAATCAAACAAAATCTGTAAATCTTATTAAACCGAGGAATGTAAAATATTTTTGAAAATACATTTCACTGTGATTGCCTTGAAAATGGTTTTAGGAAGAAATTTAAAAGTAAATATATAAGCTGCATCTTTCACAAAGACACAAAATATTTGCGATAGAAAATACCCATTTCAATAGCATACCTATACGCATTCTAGATCTATGGTAAAATTTAAAAAATCGTTCATTAGAATCAAGACAATCATTAAAAAAATAATAATAACAAAAACATTAAACGATGTATACCAATTAGGGTTACGCTTAAACAGATAAAAAAAAAACGTTTAAATTAAAACTATTTCATAAAATGCATAAAATTATGTCTTCAAATTTTCAAAAAACAGTACAGATTATAAGTAATAGGAATACATACCGATTAGAGAGTAAAAACAGAAGATGTTTATAATTTTTACACACAACTAGCGTGCATTCGCGGCCATGTTTTAATCACAAGACTGAAGGAAAAGGAAAAAGGATGCTTGTCTCTGATTGGATGAATTGCAGTTCTCATCATGCACTTCCCAGTCTGTCGATCTTGGTCGATCTTGATCAATGTCGGCCGATATTCACCAGTATGAGTTTTTCCCGATAGGTTTACAGAGCTTAAAGTGTTGTTAAAATTGTTTTCTGTCTTCTACCTTGCTAAAAAAGAACTATATACAGGGTGATTCATAAAAGATGGGCAGAACTTTAAGGGGTTATAGTACACTTAAAGACAAATAATATTAAATAGGAGACTAAGGGTCCCAGACGTATTCCCAAGGAGATAGGGGGCATTAAAGTTTAGGGTCCGAAATTTCAAATGATTATAAAACATGGAAAAATTGGTCGATTCGTTTGCGGTTTTTGCAAAAAATTTTCTTTATGCCAGTATTTTCTTGAAATAAAATTTTAAAGTTCAATTTCAAAAAATGCCGATAGGGGGCGCTTTAGACTTTGGAGTAACAAACAACTATTTTTTAACGTTATTTTTTATATTTCTTTAAATGATTTCGAAAGCTTAGACTTAAACTTAAATTTTGATCTAAAAATCTGAGTCCTAACGAGTAGTTAAGTAGCGTAAACTGAAATTTGAAATTTGAAACCCTTCTCCCCCCAGAACAAAAATCAGTTATTCCCGATCTTTGTGTCGTAGATTAGGCTCTAACTACTGCCGCGTTTTGCTAAAATTATTCTTTATGTCAGTATTTTCTTGAAAATAAATTTTAAAGAAAATTTTCAAAAAATTCCGATAGAGGGCGCTTTAGACTTTGGAGTAACGAACAACTATTTTATACCGTTATTTTTTGTGTCTCATTAAATGCTTTCTAAAGCTTAGACTTAAATTTTCAGCCCAAAATCTGAATCGTTAGACGTGGTTAAGTTTCTGGGGAGAGGGGTTTGAAATTTCTACTCCTGAGCACAGTTCAGTTTACCATGTCCACACATTGTGTGCTGTGATACGAGGTAAAAAGACACAAATTAGGATTATGTTACCAAAGCATATTTATTAACATGTAATCACAATAAATGTTCAAAATTGTGACCACCAGAGGTTATGCACGCAGAACAACGGCGACGAATGGAACGGCGAACATTCGCGAAAACATCAGGCTTTTCGAGCACTTCCCCTACAGCGGCGGAAAGTCTGGCGACCAGTTCCTCGGGGGATTCAATGGGTGTCTCATACATAAGAGCCTTCAATCGTCCCCAAAAAAAGAAATCGAGGGGTGAAAGATCTGGCGAGCGAGCAGGCCAAGCAACAGGACCACCTCGACCAATCCATCTGTTCGGAAATGTGATGTCCAGATAGTTGCGGACGTCTCGTACGTAATGGGCTGGCGCTCCATCGTGCTGGAACCACATGACCCGCCGGATGCGTGGAGGAACAACGTTTAACAGGTCTGGCAGCACATGTTGCAGAAATGTGAGGTATGTTTTACCGTTGAGGCGTTCAGGAAGAAGGTACGGTCCGATTAGGTGGTCTCCGAGGATTCCTGCCCAAACATTGATGGAAAAGCGTCTCTGATGAGCATGTGGATACGTAGCATGTGGATTGACATCCGCCCATACATGTGCATTGTGTGTGTTAAATGTACCTTCACGTGTGAAGGTACATTCATCGGTGAAAAGCACAGTTCGTCCAAAATGTGGATTTAGCGCGTTCTGCTGCAGAAACCAGCGGGCGAATTCAATACGATTTGGATAATCCCCTGGAGACAGTTTCTGGACTCGTTGCACATGAAACGGGAGCAAATGTTCATCCTTCAGTACCCTCCAAGTCGTGGACTGTGAGGTATCCACCTGGCTAGCCACTGTTCGTGTACTTGTACTTGGCTGCGCCGCTACTACATCCAGAATGGCTTCTGCAACAACTACTGATTCGTCCTTTTTTGCACGACCTGCATTCGACCGGGAAGCGAGAAATGATCCCGTCTCACACAACTGTCTGTGCAAGCGCTCGAAAGTTTTGCGGTTAGGCAACCGCCTGTTAGGAAATCGCTCTCCGTACATTCGTTGTGCCTCTGCATCATTTCCATCTGCCGCTCCGTAAATTAAATGCATCTCAGCCTTTTCCTTATTCGTGAAGGGCACCATCTTCCGATTCATTACTACAGCGACTTACACTTGACTCACCGTTCAGTGGTTTTTATGCCTGAATCGTGTCGAAATTTTGCATACGTGTTCTTCTTCTTCCCCATTTGACATTTGCATACTTTCTGTTTCCTTCTTCACCCGGTGACTAGCGTCAGGAATGGAGCTTTAACGTTTGCATGAGCGACGTTTCCAACTGTGCCAGTGCCTTTATGAGTGAATTCCGACTATGCAGTCCTTGACGAAAGTTGTATTTTTGCCTCGTATCACAGCACAGAATCGTTGGGCATGGTTAAGTAGTGCAAACTGAACTATGTTCAGAAGTTGAAATTTGAACCCCCTCCCCTCGCTACTGAACCACGCTCAGCGATTCAGATTTTGAGCTGAAAATTTAAGTTTAAGTCTAAGCTTTAGAAAGCATTTAATGAGACACAAAAAATAACGGTATAAAATAGTTGTTCGTTACTCCAAAGTCTAAAGCGCCCTCTATCGGAATTTTTTGAAAATTTTCTTTAAAATTTATTTTCAAGAAAATACTGACATAAAGAATAATTTTAGCAAAACGCGGCAGTAGTTAGAGCCTAATCTACGACACAAAGATCGGGAGTAACTGATTTTTGTTCTGGGGGGAGAAGGGTTTCAAATTTCAAATTTCATCTTACGCTACTTAACTACTCGTTAGGACTCAGATTTTTAGATCAAAATTTAAGTTTAAGTCTAAGCTTTCGAAATCATTTAAAGAAATACAAAAAATAACGTTAAAAAATAGTTGTTTGTTACTCCAAAGTCTAAAGCGCCCACTATCGGCATTTTTTGAAATTGAACTTTAAAATTTTATTTCAAGAAAATACTGGCATAAAGAAATTTTTTTGCAAAAACCGCAAACGAATCGACCAATTTTTCCATGTTTTATAATCATTTGAAATTTCGGACCCTAAACTTTAATGCCCCCTATCTCCTTGGGAATACGTCTGGGACCCTTAGTCTCCTATTTAATATTATTTGTCTTTAAGTGTACTATAACCCCTTAAAGTTCTGCCCATCTTTTATGAATCACCCTGTATAAGTTAAAAATTTAAATGTCGAACATTAGAGAAATGATAATATTACAGATTCAACATCGGCCAATATCGGTAAAACTTGACCGGTCTTCCCCGATGCACGACAAGATTGACCGATATTGGGCAATATCGGGCCGATATTGGGACTTAAAACGGCCTATTGAGACGCTGATCGCAGCCGTCGCTACTGGAGAATTGTCCCTTTAACCAATGCTAAAGTGCCATTGAAACCATTATTTATTGTAAACTCGTTTAAAAGTGTTAGATATTCAAAATTGTATAATTTTTACATTGTCATAGAAACACAGAACGTAAATATCACATGAAATCTGAAATTGTGCAAAAAAATAATCGTTATGAACAAATTAAAAATGCATGTAATACAATGGGCTTGCAGGGCATTTTCCTGAAGCGAGAAGTTATCTCTTTTCTCCACCAGATGGCGTATTCAAGCGCTTGAATTCCCAATTGCTGTGCTACCTGGGTTCATAGCAGAAAAAATCCAAAATCAAATGGATGTAACTGAAATACATTACAATTTTCTAAATAAACCTAGGATTCTAATCTTGTCACTTAAGAAATCTTCAAACAAAAATATGAGAGAAATAAATTTTCAATGTAAATTATATTAAAACAATGAAAGTACGTTAAAAAAAAGATTTTATATAGGGAGGGTGGGCAAAAATCAATGCTTATCAACCAATGCTTACTTCTTTTTTTAACAATGTTCACTGATTCTCTCCAGTCATGGAATTTTTTGTTAAATTGCAGCAAATTTTAAAAATATGATTAGTCATTGATTGCTCATATTCCCAAATTTCAACATCAGAAAACAGATTTCCAAATAATGTGTTTTCAGATATTGTTGACTTAATTTTATGTTTTGATAGAGAAAGTAAACTTTGAAAATCAATGAAATTTGTTTTTTCTGTACCTGATGTATGATATTCATGATTTTTATGCTCCCACTTGACGAATTCGTGATTTTTATACACATACTTGACGAATTCATAACTTTTACGCCCTCGTTCTACAAAATTCGTGATTTTTACATGCCTGATCGACTAAATTCATGATTTTTAACCCCTTGAAAGGCACCGGTATATTACAGGGTGATTTTTTTTAAAGTTGTGAAAGTAAAACTCTATAACAAAAGAACCACTGATCCAAATGAACTGAAATTTCACCAGTATGCTCCCAAAGTAATGGGAATTTTTTAGGCGTAGTTAAAAAAGACGTAAACTTGCACCGACAGATGGCGCTGTATATGCAGTAAAGTCGGGAGACAACTTTGCACACGACACACGCACAGTGGCGATAGAAACGTGAAGCACGCACATCTCGTGTTCATTATTCTACGGATATCCATGCAATGACTGTGCAATTGACATTGTTACTGCCATTGTTATTGCCATTGACATTGTTAGTGAAACTGCATTATCATAATAATGACAGCGCTGCAACTGCTCTTAGGACACTTAAGAATTTAAAAAAAGATCCAATGATGACCGAAGGCCTACGGAAGATGGTTTCTCAAAGTACTGCCCATTGTTTTCCTCCCACTGACGATATTATTTGTTTCTGTTAACTTAAAGCGCCATCTGTTGGTGCGATTTTAAGTTTTTTTAACCACGTCTAAAAACTCCCATTGCATTGGGAGCATACTGGTGAAATTTCAGGTCATTTGGATCAGGAGTTCTTTTGATATAGGGTTTTACTTTCACAACTTTAAAAAAAAATCACCCTGTATATATACCACTTAATTTTAATCCCAAAATATCACATTGACACCAGAATTTTATAATCAAATTTTGAATTTATGAGGTACATGAGGAGAAGCTTTTACTCATTTTTTAAAAATAAATTCGTTCGTGAATCCTGGTGTCAACCAATCATTCAATATTTTAGCTACAAGAGTACTTTGCCCCTGAAGGGGTTAAGCACCCGAAGGATGAAAATAATGGTTTTTACACCATGGTGATCTTTATGCACCCATTTGACGAAATTCGTGATTTTTATGCGTCCGATAAACAAAATTTATGATTTTTACGCACACGTTTGACAAAATTTATGATCTCTCCTCCCCCGATCCACAAAATTCATGTTTTTTCTGTGCCTGATTGATGAAATTCATGATTTTCAACTGATATACATTGATGAAATTTGCATTTCTGCAGCTGATGAACAAAATTTGCAATTTTTTAACATGAATGATTGACGAAATGTGCATTTGTTTTAGAATTCAGTGGTTGATGAAATTCGGGATTTTTTCGCAACAAATTGACGAAATTCGTGATTTTTTAAAAAGAGAGAGTGATAAAATTCATAATTTTTCCTGTGAGTGGTTGACGAAATTATTTTTTTTTGCAGAAAACTGACAAAATTAGGAACTCTGGAATTTACAATTTTGACATCTATGGTTTCCGTCGGCCGATTAATGAAATTCACAATTTTTCTTCTCTTGACAATGGTGAAATTCGCGATTTTCTTTTTCTGTGACCGCTCGTTGAAATTTACAAATTTTCCATGAACATTCGACGGAATTCTTGATTTTTCCATACCCAATTGATGAAATTCACGATTTTCCATGCTTTTTGACAAAATTCATAATTTTACAGACCTGATAAACAAAATTCATGATGTTTTCCTACGATCTATGGACAATTTCCAAATTTTTCCCGTGACTGTTCGTTGAAATTCGCGATCTTTCGACACCCATTCGATGAAATTCACTGTTTGTCCGTGTTCGATCCCATGAAATTCACGATTTTACGTGCCTTATCGACGAAATTCACGGACTTTTTCCCAGTGGTTTACAAAATTCAAGATTTTTTTTCTTGAGTGATTGACGAAATTACCAACTCCGGAATTTTCGATTTTGGCATCTCTGGTTTCTGTCGACCGATTATTGAAATTTGCGGTTTTTTTTCTTGCGACAAAATGGCGAAAGTTGGGATTTTTCCATGCTCATTTGTCAAAATTTGCATCCAGTCGACGCAATTCAGGATGTTATGCACCCGATCAAAGAAATTCATGATGTTTTCCTACGATCTATGGACAAAATTTGCAAATTTTTCTTGCGAATTATTAAGGAAATTCGAAATTTCTGGATATGTTGGCATGTATGGTCTCCGCGGGCCACCAGTTACACATCACGGACCACAGGTTGTGCATCCCTAATCGCGATGCAGTTTGGCTCATTCGACTCGACATCGATAGAACTTACTGATTTTAGTTCAGAGTTTCACTACCAGGGGTGCTTTCTTATCTATGGTTATATGGGCCCGATCACGATGAGGTATGGCTCATTCAACTCTAAATCGACAGCCTCAAAGATTTCAGTTATGTTCGTATAGAACAGATTGCATCCCCTGGCAGTGAAAGATGGAACTAAAGGATTTTGCAGCTAACTCGAGTTCTATGGGTCCCATCACAACATGGTTTGATTCATTCAACTTGACATTGACAGGATATATTGATTTTAGCTCCAAGTTTCACCACCAGGAGGAGCTTTCCTATCTCGGGTTTTATGTGCCGATCACGACGAGGTATGGCTCATTTGACTTGAAATTGACAGCCTCAAAGATTTCAGCTATGTTCGTATAGAAGAATGCCCCCTGGTGGTGGAAAATGGAACTGGCAGGCTTTAAAGCAGTGTTTCCCAACCTTTTTTTGGCCGTGCCCCCCAAAATCATCACTATAACCTTGACGCCCCCCTCCCTCTGCCTGTGACAAATAAGTCTTATTACATAAAAATTGATCTTTTATTCCCACTAAAGAAGTCCTAAACGCCTTTAATTGGATCTAAATAAAGAACAGTACATTGACGAAAGAAAAAAACATAAACGAAATGAAAGTATATATGAAGAAATCGTTAATAATAATAATAGTAATAACATACAGCGATGTAAAAAAGCAAATTATTTTTTAATGTTTAATAGAAAATTGAGATACATAAATAAATACTTTAATTTTAATTGAAGTTTTTCCTATGATGTTTTTTATAATTTTAATTATTGATAGTAAAAAAAGGACCTAATAAATTCAAAATAGACTCGAGAGCAAGAGAAAATTGCAAGAGAATCCTTGTGCTTCACTGTGGTTGCAGAGAGTTTCTATATCAGGCCTTAATTTAGTCAACTTTAATCTCAAGTCTCTTCGTTTAGTTATGTCCCGTCAATTTCTTTTCTTCAGAAGTAAATCATTTACTGCACTAAAACTACATTTAACTAGGTATGATTTTGGGAAATGGTAACACTATTTTTCTCGCAAATTTTCTTGCATTTGGATATTTAGATTCTGTCTCGGCACAAAGCCATGCCAACACTCCTTTTATACTGAATGAGGTTTTAACTGACTCATCATTGTAAATTTCAGAGAGTTCTTCTGGGCATCGTATTAATCATTAAATGATAAGTCCACTAACATTGGCTACATGACCCATGATGGGAAATCCACTTGCTTTAAATCAGAAAATTTATCGTTCAAATCAGAGGCTAATATTTTCGAATAATCCACATTCAATAGTTGCATCGGTCATCTCTCATTTTTTTTAATTAGCAAAACAGATCAAACTTCCTCTCAGAAATATGTTTAAGGCATAAAAACTGCTTCAATAGACGCTCACATTTGGTGCTGGATATTATGGAGTTGACACATTTTATAACAAATTTCAATATATCACTAAGAATAGGTGAAATGTTTTTTTATACTAAATTCTCTCTATGGATGACGCAATGCACAAGAGGCATTTCTGGATTCTCATCTTTCATTAGTTTTAAACATCCATGAATCCTCTTACCCATCATAAAAGGAGCACCATCTGCAGCATAAGATGTTATATTTGTCGCTGGTTTTTTATTTATATCTAAGTAACTTTTCAATATATTACAAATATTAGAAGCAGTAGTGGTGCTCTCTAATGATTTACAGAAAGGCAATTCTAAATTTACCTATATCAATATACCTAACATAAGTAAGCAACAGGGCTTCAACGTCTCTCAGAGTTGATTCATCCATTTGTATGGAGAAATTTCTTAATCTCAGCTTTTCAACAAGTTGTGCTTCAATGTCCTCACTCAGTTCATCTATTCTTCTACTAACAGTATTGTTACTAAGTTGCATGGATTTCACATCTTTGCCCAGATTGCAGTGTTTCCAGATTTCGCAAAGAGTAAAGATATTTCATAACTGGCCACAAGAGTACACTTTTCTGTAGCAGTTTGTGCAGTGAACAGAGACTTGCCCTTGTTTTTTTTCAAACTTGTCCTTTAAAGTTTTAAAATAACTTAAATTTGAATTTAAATACTCACTATGTTTTGCCTTTATATGCGCTTCAATACGACCTCGTTTCATAGATTCTTTTCTTAAACATTGTTTGGAAAAAAGGCATAAAGGGGATCGTTCATCGTGGTTAGCCGGCATGAAACCAAATTTTAAATATTCATCTAAATACTTTTTTTTTCAGATTTTTCACAGAAATACAAATTATATATTTTTAATTATTTTTTTTACTATACACAATCACAGATCATTAATAATTATATGTATATATAGTGAAGTAAACTAAAGTTAACTAGAGCATATGAAAACATCAGCAACGATTAAAAAAGTATATAACAATAGGATTAATTCACTTGTTGCTTGACAAAAAATACAAAGATTACAAAACAGAGGGATTTATCGAATAATTTGGCCCAAAGGAATATCAAAGAAAGCTATAGGAACAATTTTGAAAAACAATAGCCGAATATACATTGCAAAATAATTTGCACACATATTCAGAACAAATTTTTCATGCACTTATTTATGCATAAAAAAAGGAAAAGAATGGAATAATTTATTTAATTTCTGGGACTGTTTACGGCCTACATAAAGTTATACCACTTAAAAAAAAAATCCTTGTTTAATCATAGAATTTGCGATTCAATAACAAAAACATTTCTTTTCATAAATAGTGGTGGAAGGTTGAAATTAACCTATTTGTTAATCGAGCCGTATATATTCCACATAGTACTTCTATTAATAAAAAAGAATAGTTGCATTAACCGAATCTGATTATTTCAAAACATCATAATTTCCATTCATCACTTAAAACAAAATTTATTTTAATAAGTAGTGTAAAGAATAAATTATGAATTATAAGAAGAGAAGTGGTACTCTAAGTATTAAAGTTTATTTTAAAATTTTAAACTCGAAAATGTATATGGAATAAGAAAGTTTGACTATCATGCAGTTCAATAAATTTAAATTAAAAAAATTTTGAAATCGGAAGATGAGAAATTATTAATTGAAATATCATAGAAAATATTTTTAAAAACTGAAATTCTTATTGAAATATCATAATTCCCAATATAGTCATTGCTAAGTTAAACCGCTACATCCATAATGTAACGGAAGTAGCGGTTAAACGCATTAAAATAAAACTATTTATGGCATCATACAAAATAAAAAAAATCATGAAATAATTAACGCATATAAAATGCTACTATACAGTCTTCAAAACTTATTTTAAATAACTGTTGTATTTGTATTACTATTAGATGACCCCCAGAATGTCGGGTCCTTTCCTCTGAATTGAGATATTTGTAATTCTTTCCCAGAACTAATAAAAAAATCTTTCCCTGACTCAATTTTTTGCCCCTGACCCCCTTTGTTGCCAGAATCAAATATTCGCTCTAGGATCCTAAAATAAAGATCTGTAAAAAAAAAAGTTTTAATTTGCTTGATCGAACTTCTGGTCATGTATCTGACAGTAGTGCTTTGACTTTTGTACTTTTCCAAATATCAATTTGAAACAATTAAAATGAAAAATGTTTTAAACCAGAAAATTTATTTTGCAAAATGTTTTTTTTTTAATTTTTTGTTTTACTTTGTTTCCAAAAAGAAATCTTTCAAACTGCTTTAGGATTTAAAGACCGAACGTCTGAATTTCACCAAATTCCCATATTGCCCCCCTAAAAAGTCAAATTGCCCCCCTGTGGGGCGTGCGCCCACGGTTGGGAACCACTGCTTTAAAGCTAACTCGAGTTCTATGGGTCTCATCACAATGCAGTTTGATTCATTCGACTCGTCATCGACAAGAAATATCGATTTTAGTTCCAAGTATCACCACCAGGGGGCGCTTTCCGATCTCGTGTTCTATGGGCCCGATCTCGACGAGGTATGGCTCATTCGATTCAAAATCGACAGCCTCGAAGATTTCAGCTATGTTTATATAGAACAGAGTGCACCCCCTGACACTGGAAGGTGGAACTGACGGATTTTGCAGCTAACTCGAGTTCTATGGGTCCCAACACAATGCAGTTTGATTCATTCGACTCGACATCAACAGGATATATCGATTTTAGTTCCAAGTTTCCCCACCAGGGGCGCTTCCTATATCGGGTTCTATGGGCCCGATCACGACGAGGTATGGCTCATTCAACTTGAAATCCACAGCGTCAGAGATTTCAGCTAATTAGTAGGAAAAAGTGGGTTTTGCCCCATGTAGCGGTGCTAAATTGCTCTCTTAGAGTGCGATGATAAAATTCAAACTTAAAATCGAGGGTGGGGCGAAAGGGTGTACTATAGGAGAGGGGGTTTTAGGAGGGGGAGTCTACTATAGTAGGGGGTATTTTTTTAAGGGGGGCTTAATTTTAAAAATTTAAAAATGTCTTATAGTACGAGGTATCGGTGATGGTAGAGTACGACCACTATCCCCCCCCCATTTTTTTTATCTAGGTCCTTAAACACTGTATCCAAAAAGCCTATAGTTGAGGTAGACTCACAGCAGGTGTCGGGGAAAGACGTTTCGTCATTATCACAGTTAGTAAATATTGGGGTTGTAGAATCCTTGGCAATAGATTCTGCAGCATACAAGCCCATGATAGGGGATAGGGTTTCATAGTTCTCCTGCATATTAAATTTTGGTAAAAATTCATTTTTATAAAAATCAGAATTTTCCATAGGTTTATCTAAACGTTGAAACTTCGTTGAAGAAGCCATTTCTTCACACGACCGTTTAACCCTATCTAATTCACAAGCCATTTTTTAAATAACACACAGTAAAAGTTTCTGACACGACAAAAGTGAACAGTAAACTGATTATGTTATATCTAAACAGTTACTAACATAGGTTAAAAAAGAGTGATAGTCACAGTTTAAAGCAAGTTTAAAAGTAAATATGACGTTATAGGTTAAAGATTCAAATTGTTCATTTAATGAATATTATGTAGTTTTTATGTAGTAATCATATATCTAATGATTTATAAAAGCGGGTATGGCAACACAAGTTGCTTATTAAATGTATAAATAGTTAATCGCGTACGATAAAAAGTATAATCAGGCGTATGTAATTAATAAAAATTAATTACCAATATGTATATTTAGTAAAATAAGTTTGTTTAATTACGCTAATGTATAATTAGTTAAATCGATTTATTGTATAAAAGTAATATGTGTTAAAGAAAATTAACAATATAGATCATACAAAATTATACGTTTTATAGCATATTAATTTAACTAAGATGTGTGAAACAATAATATATTTTTAAAAAATTTAAATATATAATTTAAGTAACTTGTATTATTTTTTTACTTCTTGTAAAATTCAATTTTAATAAATTTATTTTATACATAGTGTATAAATTTATAAGTCCATTCACTCACATAATAGTGATATAACATAATCATATTGAAAAATAAAACACAAAAGCTTTTTCTTTTATCTATTATTTATTTAACTATTTAAACACATACATTAGGATATACAAGAATATGTATACATCAAATAAATTGGTAAAGTCAATATTTCAAAAAGGTATAGTTTCATTTTTTATAGCATTCTGTAAAGTGTCTATACATTGTAATAAATTCTGTAAATGGTTTAAAAGTTCAGTACACTGTTCAGATATATGTTCTTTGGGCGAGAGATGAATTTTTCTATGCTTCACTAAGTCAAATCTGTGATTAAATATTTCAGAACAATCGACACATTTATAGTGTCTGGTAAACGGTTCAATATGCCTTTGCTTTTGCTGAGGGGTGTTATGAATCATAGTATGATTTATTAAATTTTTTCCCGCGAAAGCTTTTTATCACATTGATTACATTTATGCTTAACTCCTTGTTTAGAATGTACTAAGTTATGCTTTTGTAAGTCGCTTTTCTGCACAAAAGATTTCGAACACATTTTACAATTAAAAGGTTTCTTTTCTAAGTGAAATTTCATGTGTCTAACTAATACATTTTTTCGCGAAAAAGTCTTACTGCAATTCTCACATTTATACGTGGCAGATGTCTTGGGATGAATTAGCATATCATCCCGTAAAGCACTCTTTGTAGTACACAGATTATCACACTTTTCTAAATGTAAGTTCTAAAGTAAAGTAAGTTTCGAAATGTAATGTTTTTTTTTCTAAATGTAAGTTCATATGTCTTAATAACATATAATTTTTAGTAAATACTTTTTTACACGTATCACATGTAAAAGGTAACTTTTGATCGACTTGATCTGATGAAGAGGCCATCGGTTCCTTATTCAAAACAGGTTTCATTAAAATAGTAGAGTCGATTTGTTCCTTAAACTCCGATGTCAAGGCTATCTTGGTTGGTTCGTCTATTACTATGTCTTGCATCGTACTTATTTAATCTAAATCAATTAAAATCGCAGATCACTTAAACGGAGAAAAAATTAAAACGTCTTAACGGTGCAGAAACAGTATGTATATTATTTCAAATAAAACTTTTGATGAATATTTATTTAATTGTAGAGGGTGTGCATGCTTAAAATAATTAAAAATGGCGTCACGTGTTATATATCTTATACATAAATTAGCCTGTACGTTAAACATAAGTAATTAAGCAAAGTATCTTTTATTATACGGTGGGTGATTTCAAAAGTTAAGTATAAATTTATTTTCAATTTTTATGTAAAAGTATACAAGTAATGTTTTATTATGTATTAATCGTGGCTTAAAATGCAAATTTAAATGCGTGAAAATACTCGTTCATTATATGGTATTGCTAATTAAGTTATATATCACGAGAAATAAATCCATAATATTCAATTTAGTGAAATAATTTTTATACCTTAAACTATGCAAAAGAAGTGTCGTTATCAGTAAGAAAACATAGGGATATTATCTGCAAATAAGTAGTTTCCTGTCTTTCTTTGGTAAACAACATGCCTATTTTCGAACATAAGTCGATAATCATTATAATATTCGCTCAGTTTTGGTTTAAAATCTTAAATAATTTATCAAGTAAAGGGTAGTATTTTGCATACAATATGTAAGTTGTGTTATAATAATAATACACATGTTTAATGAAATTGTCTCAAATTCTTAATTTTTGTAGAAAAATAAAACAAGTTTCTACATTTTCTGAAGAAAAGTTGTAAAATTTTCCGAAAAGTATACTTATTTATACCTTATACAGAAATAAAAACAGACACATGATAAAAAACTAAACAAACATTTATTAAATAATTACGTTAATTTATAAATACATTGTTCAAATGCTTATTATGAAAGTCTACATTCATAGATTCAAAAAATAAATAAGTATAATTACATGTACATTTCTCTAACAGGTTTTTCACAAATTCCTTAATTTTGAAATTTAACAAAGCACTGTCTGCACACCAGTTAAATTGATTTCTTAAATTATATCTCATACATTCGTGATCCATTTCAACTGGTTGACCGATTGAACGTAAATAACAGTCAAACGTGCGATATACTGATCTCTCTAATTCATGATCAAAGCATTCTATAAAATAGGCCTTCGCCTCTTCCTCTGTAAAGTGAGAACATTTACATATTTTTAAGTTTTTTAAAACATAAACAGGTAAAAGTTTTGTTAAAAAAGTTTGAATAAGACTTTCACTAATTTCAATACAGTTTTTCCCTAGTTTGAGAAATTGTTCTTTTGTAAGTAGTAAATAATCAGGTTTCAATAGTTTTTGCAGTATGCATGATTCCTTATCCACATAAATCGTTAGTAAGTCGTTGTTATATACGAATGTTTCTTCTTCTGCAGAGTTAAAATTAAATTTAGCCATTCTCGTTTCAAATTTATCAAAGGTTGCGTACGATATTGTAATTCCTTCATTTGTAGGGTACATTTTACCACTATTCTCAAATTCTTTATATTTTTGAATGTTATCGTTTAACTCACAGTCCTTATTCATTTGCATTTCGACAATCGTATCCTCACCTAAGTCCCAATGGTATGGGGTAAAAACATCAAAATACTGAAATATTCTACTAAATTCGCTGATTTCTGAAATTTCATAGTAAGATGTGTTAAGCGAAGTAGTCATTTTTAGGTTTAGAAGTATCCAAAAAGCAGGGTAAACAGATAAGGTTATTTTATATGTTATAAATACGTACCAATGTGTTTATAAGTTTAAACATTAAAGTTTATCGTAAAGTTTAAATTATTTTTCAAAATTTATAATATCATTAGTACTGTATAGTAATAATTCGATATGTTCAATCACGTGATACCTTTTCTTATATATCTTAAATCGCGTTTAAGAAACATGATCTCATGGTGTGTTCGTTTAAACCTACTGCAAATCAACAGATCATGAGATCATTTTGCTGGTTCGAACCTCTCTTCATTTAAATATTTGTTAAAAGCTAATAATTTTTAAAAAAGGACTACGCTATTTCAAAGTGAAAGTTGTAGTCGAAATCTAAAATTTTCTTAATTTCTTACATTCTGTGAATAAAAATATGTTTTAAGACGTATGCACGTCTTGTATTTTATTAGTTCACTTCGAATATGCATGCTTGTGTATGTACGTAACAAATAGTTCTCTGTGTCTGTCTGTCTGCCTGCCTGCCTACCTGTTTGTCCGTGTGCCTGCCTATCTGCCCATATGTTGGTTTATAACTATAATTATTTACATGTGTCACTTTAAAATTAGTTATTAAGTGCTATGCTATAACTAAATATTTCAAATATAAGCAGTTTGGTAAGAATCTTTAAAATTATTTATTAAGTGCTATAACTAAATATTTCAATTGCGAGCAGTATGGTAACACGTTTTAAAATTATTTATTAAGTGCTATGCTATAACTAAATAATTCCATTGTAAGCAGTTTGGTAAGAAACTTTAAAATTATTTATTTTATACTATGCTATAACTAAATATTTCCATTGTAAGCAGTTTGGTAAGAAACTTTAAAATTATTTATTTTATACTATGCTATAACTAAATATTTCCATTGTAAGCAGTATGGTGAGATACTTTAAAATATTTTATTTGTGGTATGCTATAACAAAATTCTTTTACAAATGCCTTTGCGAACAGTTTGCTAATACAATTATTTTATACAATACTATAACAAAATTCAGAAAATCTCTTTCGACTTTCGTAATTTTCATATTTAGCGATGAAGGGCGACACCACTTTAAACTTTCTCTCTCCTAAAATTAAAAAAAAAAAAATCTTGTAAGAACTTAAAAAATGTTTAACTAAATTCTTTTAGATATTCCATTGTATGCAGTTTGGTGAGATACTTTAAAATTATTTATTTTATACTATGCTATAAGAAAATTCTTTTACAGATTCCTTTGTGAACAGTTTGCTATGACATTTAATTTAGTGCATGCTATAACTTAAAATTCAGAAAGTCTCTTTCAAATTTCGTAATTTTCATATTTAGCGATAAAGGGCGACACCACTTTAAACTTTCTCTCTCCTAAAATTTAAAAAAAGAAAAAATTGGGGAGGGGGACATGGGGTAGGGGGGGATAGTGGTGGTACTCTACCATCACCGATACCTCGTACTATAAGATATTTTTAAAATTTTAAAATTAAGCCCCCCCCTTAAAAAAATACCCCCCTACTATAGTAGACTCCCCCTCCTAAAACCCCCTCTCCTATAGTACACCCTTTCGCCCCACCCTCGATTTTAAGTTTGAATTTTATCATCATACTCTAAGAGAGCAATTTAGCACCGCAGCACCGCCACATGGGGCAAAACCCCCTTTTTCCTACTACTCATCTATGTTTGTATAGAACAGAGAGTGCCCTCTGGCGGTGGAAGTGATGGCTTTTGAAGCTAACTCGAGGTCTATGGGTCCCATCACAACGCAGTTTGATTTATTCGACTTGACATCGACAAGAAATATCAATTTTAGTTCCAATTTCTGTTTCCAATTAGTCCCCCATTTCTGCATTCCAGTTCAGACCCTTCATCCTAAGGTCCTGCTCCAAACTGTCAGCTGGCCCCTCACTATAGCTCCCTTAAAAATCGTCCAAGTCACTAGCTTTTTTCTAGCAACTTCTAAGGACTCCCTGCTAGTACATTAACAACACAAAATTTTCTCGGATAAGATCAGGTCCCCCTGTACCCCTTTAAGTTTTTGTGCCCTAAATTTTTAATAACTTGCCTTCTTTTTCACCGATAATCTTCGTTTTTGGAGCCCTTTTCTCCATTTAGTTATTCCTCCATTTCAGTTCAGATCCTTCATCTTAAGTCCCTGCTTAAAACTTAACCTGGCCCTTTTTGGGCTGCCTACTATAGCTCCCTTAAAAATCGTCCAATTCACTAGCCTTTTCTTTTTCTAACAACTTGTTAGAACTTCCAGCTGCTACATGAACAACAATTTTTTTTTCTCGGACAAGACCTGGGTCCCCTAGACTCCTTTAAGTTTTTGTGCCCTAAATTTTTAATCACTTGACTCTTTTTTTTGTCTGATTCTCTTCGTTGTTGGGGCCCCTTTCTCCAATTAGTTATTTTTCCATTCTTGTTCAAGACCCTAGGGTCCGGTACGTGGCCCCTTGAAGTTTTTGTTCCATAAATTGTAAATAACTTGACTCCTTTCAATCTGATCTTCGTTTTTTGTGACCTTTTTACCATTTAATTATTCCACCATTTCTACAGTCCATTTAGGACACTGGCCTCCTGGGAACTGGTCTGGGACCCTTGAACTTTTATTGCGCCATGCATTTTCATCCCTCCACTTGTGTCACTTTCTCACTGCGCAACTTTAAAGTTGAGTCTTGGACTCTTCTCCCCGGGCCACCACCCTCATATTTTTATTGGGGCCCTAGGGTCTTTTTTAGCATTTCTTTAAAATTTTATTCTAAGGATTAATTTATACCCTATGCTTAATTTAGACTAATCGACATTTTCATCAATAGCCTCAAAAAGTAATGCTATCAGTACAAAAACCCTTAAGAGGTTAAAAGTTGTGACACAGCACTTTCTTTTGGCACTAAGAATATTAAACATGTGTCTTAAAAGCAATGATATCAAATTTAAGTGACACTATGTTGATAATGTTTTTAAAAAATCATCATTTTCTTTTCAGTTTTATTTATATTCACAGGTGCAATTATTATCTTAATATGAAAAAAAAATATAAAATTTATTCGCTGATGCTTTTTTATTCACACTTTTCATGAATTCAAAATATGGGTTTTAAAAGAAATGATATCAAAATGTGAGTGACACCTTGACGTGAATTTAATAGGACTGTTTTAAGATTCAATTAAAAATATTTTTGGTTTGTCTTCTAAAGTATATTTACACATACAAGCAATACTTTTAATTTTTCAATACACTGTTAAATATATCACTTTCACTGAGCCTATATTATGTATTGAAATGTATTTATTCCAATAAATTGATTTATCTTCTGTGCCACGCTATCCAAAATCATAAGTAAAATTCGTGTAAATGATTATTTTGCGTCACAGTAACCAAACAAATGGAAATGTATACAAGTGGATAATATGACACAAAATAATCATTTACATAAATTTTACTTATGATTTTGGATAGCGTGGCACAAAAGATAAATCAATTTATTGAAATAAATACATTTCAATACATAATATAGGCTCAGTGAAAGTAATATATTTAACAGTGTATTGAAAAATTAAAAGTATCTTTTTTATGTGTAAATATACTTTAGAAGACAAAAAAAAAAATAATTTAAATTGAATTTTAAAACAGTCCTATTAAATTCACGTCAAGGTGTCACTGAAATTTTGATATCATTTCTTTTAAAACCCATATTTTGACTTCATGAAAGATGTGAATGAAAAAGCATCAGCAAATAAATTTTATATATTTTTTCATATTAAGATAATAATTGCACCTGTGAATATAAATAAAACTAAAAAAAATGATGATTTGTCACAACTTTTAACCCGTTAAGGGTTTTTGTACTGATTATAATTACAAGTATATTTATAAAACAAAAAATGAGAAAACCAAACATAGCTCATCCTGATCTTGAACCCGGGCCCGTGGATCAATGAGCAGATGCCATAACAACTGAGCTATGACCAACGCAGTAATTTTGTTACAAAGTAAGTATTTAAGTTGTGTTAAAATATTAGACCCCCTATTTCTCGAGAACTAAGGAACGTTGTAAAAAATCCGTTGAACCTGAGACTAAGGGGCTTCTACCCTACAACAAATATAAAAATAACCAAAATGTGTGATAACCAAGCTTGGTCCTCTCTTTGTTAGTCAAAAACACACTTACATTAACGATTGTTTATATAGTACTGTAGACAAAATGTTTTGTGTGTCTAATTAAGTGAAGAATAAATGCTATGCATTTCCTAATATACATCAGGCATCTTATGGTGAACCTCAGCAATGCATATAAATTTCGTTATGTGTGAAACAGTGCAATAAATTAAAATAAGATTTATTTTTTTACCTGTACGTCATTGTGTAATTGCATTGTTTTGGGTAATTCTGTAAATCAGTCATACTCAATGTTGTTTCTTCTCAATACACTCTACTTATATAATTATTTTTAAAAAGCTCATTAAAAAATAAAATAAGAAAAGTGATAGAATTTTTATTAGTTTTTTTTAATAAGTATAAAACATTCAATTAGAAAATTCTGAAGATAAAAAAATCAGTTGATTTTCTTTAGAAAATCAGACTTTTTATTAAAAAAATTATGTTAAAACATACAAATTTTATTAATATTAAACAATGTTTGATGAGTTTGTAGATTTAGAAGTATATATACCACTATAACATACATAGAATTCCATGTAAAAAAAACTTTTGACTGGACAAACAACAATTATGATTGTCTGAACATAATTTTAAATTGATACAAAATAACAGGGCAATTTTTGACTCTCCATAAAAAAATATATAAAACAAAAGTGAAGTTCTTTAATATCATGTACGTACATCTCACATTTTTATAAATATGGATTAATGATTGCGTCCCGGGAAACAGGTTGAGTGCGGTTGCTATAAATTCTTTACAGTCCGTATTTGATAGAAAGCATGTTTTTGTGCTTCTCAGAAATTCATACTAATTTCATAAAATAAATTCTTTAAATAGTGTAAAATAAATCACAAACAATTTTGCCCGATAGACCATAATATAATGGTATAATTTTGAGGCTCTCTTGAACAAACTATAAAAGCTACATAAATCATTTTCAACAGCGAATGTGTCATAGTAAAACTCAGCGACATAGATCAATTACACAGCAATCTGAGTAATTCATGAGAGTTAGAGCACGGACAGAAGGGAGACAGTTAAAACGAAGTCATAAACACTTTTCAAGTATGTTGGGAAAATTTAAGGCGATATTGAATTGGATGAGGAAAGCAAAAATTTCAAACACTTTTATCAACATTGACATTTAAAACCTCATAAGAGTTTCACTCTTTTAAGAATTAACAATCCATGAACAAACCAACTAGAAAATTTTTAAATATTTAACTATATTTTATTTTTAATTTTACACTGGATTCAGGTGGCAGCACTCCGTGAAAGAAAAACATTTTTCAGCTTAAAAGTTTATAAGAAAGTCAGTTTTATAGTCAAAGAACTACATTGTATGAAATAATGTTTCACAGAAATATTTTAATTTAAATATTCTCAATTGTCAGAAAATCTTCAATACTATGCAAACAAATAATTAAATTGAGGATTATAACATTTTTGTAAAAATATAAAGCAAAAGCAAAATCAAAATGTGTTTGGCATAGCTTATGTTGAGGCTTCTGATTCACTAGTTTAAATTAGAAAACTTTTCATTGGTTGCTGTTTAATTTTAGTGACTGTAATATTTGTAAAGAAATAACACTTTATTAATACTAGAACTAGAATATGTCAAGGTTGCTATTACAAAGAAATAGGAATGTTAATTAATAGTAAATAACAAAATTTGGGATGTACATATAGACTACTCTTTTACCAAGAAAATTTTTGTACATATATCTCATACTTGTTTCCTACCAGTATGAATTAAGATATGCTTGTTTATATAACTCTTACGAGAGAATTTCTTGTTACATACCTCACAAACATAAAGTTTCTCACCAGTATGAATTACCAGATGCTTGCTTAAATCACCCTTTTGAGAGAATTTTTTGTTGCATACCTCACAAACATAAGGTTTCTCACCAGTATGAAGTAAAAGGTGCTTGCTTACAGAACTCTTATCAGAGAATTTCTTGTTGCATATCTCACATATAAAAGGCTTTTCAGCACCATGAATTAACAGATGCCTGCTTAAATTACTCTTGTGAGGAAATTTCTTGTTGCATATTTCACACACAAAAGGATTCTCACCAGTATGAAAGCGAATATGTACTTTCAAATGACTTTTTTCAAAGAATTTCTTGTTGCATATCGGACACACAAAAACTTTCTCTCTTGCACTAGTATGACATAACAGATGCCGGCTTAAATGGCCCTTTTGAGAGAATTTCTTGTTGCATACATCACACACAAAAGGTTTCTCACCAGCATGAATTAACAGATGTGTGGTTAAAATGCCTTTTTGTGAGAATTTCTTGTTGCATATCTCACAAATAAAAGGTTTCTCACCAGTATGAATTAACTGATGTGTGTTTAAATAGCTCTTACACGAGAATTTCTTGTTGCATATCTCACAAATAAAAGGTTTCTTACCAGTATGAATTAACTGATGTGTGTTTAAATAGCTCTTACGCGAGAATTTCTTGTTGCATATCTCACAAACAGAAAGTTTCTCACCAGTATGTATTACCAGATGCTTGCTTAAATCACCCTTTTGAGAGAATTCATTGTTGCATACCTCACAAAAATAAGGTTTCTCACCAGTATGTAGTAAAAGGTGCTTGCTTACAGCACTCTTATCAGAGAATTTCTTGTTGCATATCTCACACACAAACGGTTTCTCACCAGTGTTTCTCACCTGTCTAACACAATCTTTTGAGGGAAATTCTTCTTGCATATCTCATAAGCAAACGACTTCCCTAGCTGTGAGTCAGAAGATGCTTTTCCAAAAAGTAATTGTAAAGAGATATTTTGGCTGCATATTTCACACTTTAAATTTTTTTTGTGCTGTGATGTGCATCTATATGGAAGTCTTTATGCATCTGCAACAGATAGAATTCAGTTAATCAGTCACTTTTTATGATTCATTAAAAAGGAATTTAAAAGAAAATGAATTTATGAAAAATTATAACAATGTAGAAAACTAAAATCAAATAAAATGCTTACCACAGTATCAAAAAATACAATAGACTTCTAATTTTTGAGAGCTAAATTTGTGTCAAATGCATTTCCTAAACGTATAAAGATAAAATTATCAAAAAAATGGCTATACGAATAAAAGAAAGTTTCGCTCTCTCTCTCTCTGTGTGTGTGTGTGTGTGTGTATTTGTTGGTTTGTCTGCAATGGCTAGTAAATTGTAGCTGACCTAGAAGTCTGAAAATTAAGGTGTGGATAATCCAAGGCCTGGCCTAGTGCAGCTGAGTCTCAGAATTTTAATACTTTGCAAATTAACAAAAATATTAATTAAAAACTGATCAATAACTCATCTCGTTTTTTGCAAGCTGGCTTTCAGAACTCGCGCATGCCCAGAACCAGATTTACCACAGTGCACGAGAATGAAGAACCATTTACATGAAGATTGCATTTATTTTGCAATTTTGTTTTAAATTCTATCGACTAAACAGCTTGGTTTATTTAAAAACAAAAAGCATGTTTTGAAAAATCGTATTCTTTCGTCTGCAATGCCGTAATCAATTTGAAAATAAATTTATGTTAATCCTCCGAAAAACATTTTTTAAAAAGAGTCATTTTTCCTGGCTTATGTTTTCTCCCTTACACCAACGCTCCTCAATAGCACAATTTTAGAAATACAGACAAACCAAACATATGCTCATAAAGCTGAAATCTTCTAACAGTCGGTATAATATTTTTTTTAAAATATGGATTTTAACCCTTTCAAAAATACTAGCGAGTGCAGGTCATTTAGTGCTTCACGAGAAGATTTTTTCCCTTATGCTAAAAGGTACTAAACGTTCATATTTCGACACAACCTTTTCAGAAAATCTCGGTAGACCAGATTTACATCACCTACAACAATTTAGAAGCATTCAGACGACAACAAGAATTTAAAAAAAAAATCTGAGATATTTCCGGTGAAAAACCCATAATAACGGGATGTTTTCTGCAGTCACACTCTGCGTCTGGTAACGTTTTCACTACTTAAAATGCATATATTTTCACATAATTTTATAGAGGATTTGGAAACAGTTATATTTATAAACAACTAAAATTTCAAACAGATCGGATGCCGAATACTATTTTTTTATGTTAACAGACCCGACGTGAAAAGAAAAAATATTTCTTTTACAACCAAATAACAATATTTCTGATGTAATTTTTGCACGGCTGTAAAACCATTATATTTATTACCATTGAAAATTTCAAAGGGTTTGACAACAAAAGTTATTTTTTAAAAATATATAACGATCATACTTGAAAAAAGAGGTAAATGTTTTTTTTACAATTTTGTGATTTTGTCATTAAAGATATAAATTTATACATAATCTGGCAAAATATACAAAATATAAAAAAATTTGGGGTTTATTTAAGGTTTTATCATGGGCCCAAGCAATGCTGAGCGGGTCAGCATGTGTAAGAAATAAAATAAATTGTTACAATAATAAAATAGCTTATACATAAAATATTATAAAGAAAATTAAAAAAAAAATATCTTTAATTTTACAAAAACAATATTACATTTTATAATCAATAAAGAGAAAAGAAATTATTTTTGTGGCAATTCGAATTCTAATGTGTAGATGTGTTTAGTTTGAATTCCTCCTGATTTTAATAATTTTTTGATTTATTATAAAAGACAAAAATTCTGCATTATTTAATATAATTTAAATTATATTGGAATAATGTAACAGTATTTTAATCATTTATTACCATTTTTACCATGTTTACATCTCTGTGTGATTGATTACAAACATTCTTAGACATGTCCATGCAAACTGAATGATTAAATATGTAAAGAATGCCATTTAACCGAGTTATAATAGAATATCTATGATAGTTATAATTAGGGATCGACCGAAACAGGTTTTAAGACCGAAACCGAAACCTAAACCGAATTTCGGTGATCTTCCCACTGTCGGCCGAAACCGAAACCGACACCGAAAGTGTCAAAAAATTAAAAAAAACTGATTAATACATACATAATTGCATAACATTATTAATTAATTAATTAACAAATAATTAATAATTACTTGATAATAACTAATTACGTTACTAATTAATTTATTAATTATATGTGTATTGAACCACATTTCTAACAAACAAACGTACATATATATGTGTGTGCATAAGTTTCAAACAAAAGTGAAACATAAATAATACAACTTTGATATTTTATTATTTTATAACAACCAATAATTATAGGCATTTGTTAATAATTAATTAACAATGTAGTTAAATAATGTAAAACATATTCAATAATGAATATTTAATTTTTAAGTATATTCATATTTTATGTTCGTTAATATTTTGCATTTAAATTGATTGAAACAATGTACTTAAAATTTACTCCGGAGCCAAGTTGACTCTCTGTGGCTCTATTCAAAACTATTTATTTTCATATAAAATAAAACGTAATTAATTTATCAATAAGACAGAAATAGTTTCAAACTATACGAATTTCATCTAATAAAAAACTATTTAAAGTATACATATCTGGATATATCTTTTGTAATAAATTTCGTAAATCTCCATATGTTTTAACAACACCTTTCTCATAAAGCATTCGAAACAATCTGGAGTTTCAAAGTAAAAATTTTCCATTATTGTTTACAACTTTTTTGTTCGCAACTTTTAAAGATCACGTGATAAGCGTCTTTTATGTTTAATCATATATGCATTGTTTGTTTTATAATTTACACTCGCATCATGAATCAGTCCTGATGGATATTGATAAACAGTGGAATTCACAACAACAAACAGTGTCTCATTTCAGCCAATACAACTCATATCAATGAGTGAAGCTAAAAATTTCCGAAAGAAGGAACGAGATTTTTAAATAAAGATAGTTTCGGTCGAGTTTCGGTCAGGCCGAAATTTTGGCAGTAGTTTCGCCGAAAATGAATATTCGGCGAAACTCTGATTTTACGCCGAAACCGAAACCGAAATTTCGGTCGATCTCTAGTTATAATGTCTTACAGTAGAACATCAGATAGGAGGGAAAAATCACTTTAATAACAATATTTTATTCAAAAACAAATCCACCAGCAAAACTTTCAACATTTTAAATAAAAATTATCAAAACAGCAACATTTAAAATAATGGTTTTGCAGTTATAATGCAGCCACCTACAATCAGCATAAAAATGCCAGTTAACAACAAGATTAAAGAATTCACTATGAAAGTGCAAAAATAGATTTGGAATGACTAACTTATTATAGTGACTTTGAAGCATTACAAGAGACAGAGGCGGATTAACCACCTACCGGGCCCCTAGGCTTAACACATTGGGCCCCCCCCCTCCTGCTCTATATGTATATACATTGACATTCAACATATATATATATGTATATATATATATATACATACAAACATGCACATGCACACACACATATACATACATATTTTTTTAGAAAAAAAAAAAGAAGTCATAAACTTTCAGCTGGGCCTTTAGTTTGTCGGGCCCCTAGGCTTTAGCCTACTCAGCCTATTTGGTAATCTGCCACTGACAAGAGACAGATATGTCTCAAATATCTTACATTAAAATTCTCCCGTAGTTCTAGGTCAGCATTAATATAAACAAACTTTCATTCTTTCACAACACTATTCTGATTCATAATCATTATTTAATTAAAGTAGATATGAAAAAAATCACACGAAGGGACATTTAAATTGGAATCCTATAAACATCATAAATCAATTCATTGTTGTAATAAATATCATACTTTAAAAATTAATTTTATCAATTTAGTGTAACCCTTAAAACATCTTAGTGTTATGTACATGTATTACTTATCTTTTATTTACAAAATACAAGTGTGCTATAACACTACACTAAAGAATATACTTATACATGCAATTAAATGAGGGGTACACATTATAGGAGATTTAATAACTTTAATTATACTATTTAAATTTTATTAAAATAAAAAAGGTAATTTATGAAAAAAATTTAAAACACTTTTTTTTAGTTTTAAAAGAAAATATTTATTTTTTCATAGCCTTTAACTTTTCTGTTAATGTGCTTTATTAGAATACTCATTTATAATTTAAATTTGAATGTTAATTTCATTAGTTGCTAATTTTATTTTGTTCTTTCAATAATTTATTCTTCTTTTAATGAGCATCCATTTTCTAAAAAATCTTTTTCTTTCTTTTTACAGTATCATCTAGTATTGAATGTATGTTTTTGAAACTATGAATGAGTTTCATTGGAATTTCAATTTTTTTCACACATCTCCCACAGATGACTTGATTTTGTCACAGACAAGTCCATGTAAAATTAGGATATCGAAAAGGGTATCTCTACATCAGTGTTTCCATGACAGTATTTATAGTCTCACAGTTAACGAAAATTATGAAATATGCAAGGTGGTCAGAAGTACTTTACATCAAAATTCTCTCATATTTCCTGTTACTATTGAAAATTTTCTGATAATGAGTATTTTGTTATAAATAACATCACCCCCCAGATTACAGTTATAACTTTGAAAAATGAATATAATAAATAACGTCTTCACGATGTAAACAGAAATGTATAAAAGTAATGTACAAATGATTTCAATTTTGAAGCTTTCTGCTACTTAAAACTATATATTTTTTAAAGCAACAACTGCACAAAGATGATTACCTGTTTCTTTTTTTTTTCTGAGTCTGTAAAAAGATAAGAGAGTATCAAATTATGTTGATCATTTTCAAGAAAAAAAAAAGGTACTGTTGAAAGAGATTTAGAAAAAACACTATTCAAATTTTGGGGAAAGCTGACATTTTCGTTCTTTCAAATTAGATTAATGATAAGCAGACATGACGCAGTGACAGAACTAATTCAAAACTATGCACCAAAACTTGCCTATTAAAAAGAAATAAGAAAATGCTTAGTTTTGTTAAAGAAAAATTCTTGTTGTCTTTCTGGTATTAAAATGTAATAATCCAGCTTTGACAACAAAATCAACATCCTGTTATTTATTTACAGTCATTCTAATTATACTGAATGAAATGCATCAATTTCAGGTTGCACTTTGTTGTTTTCTAGATAGTAAGACATTTGGAGTGTTCAGTTTACTAAGTAAGCATATTAAAATAAATAAGTAATAATACAAAATTGAGCTTTTTATTTGTTTTCATATTGTTAAATTTTAGTCATGTGTCATGTACCAATGCATAACATCAAATGTTCAAATAAATTAGTTGATATACTTTCGGAGGTTATTATTACATTCAATTGCTAATTTTTGTACAAAAAAAAGGGGGGGGGACTTCATAAATTCACAAAATAATTAACAATACTGTTTTGTACGGCTCATTACTGAATTTTAATAAATAAAAAAATATTAATGATAAAAATTTAAAGTTACAAGTGAAACTACCCAAAACAACATGGTAAAAAGCATTTATCTTTTCTTTTTTTAATTGAAAAAATTAGCTGCATCTGTGTTAAAATACTTTTTAATACCAAATATGATAGATATAAAAATAACATAAATTTTTTATTTTAGTTTTGAAGAGGATAAAAAAAGATAATGTTATACTTTATTCCCAAATTCACGCTTTACACTCTGGTACATACGCATATTATGCGAGAGGTTCCGTTATTAATTTTAATAGAGTATATGGAATAGGGTCAATGCAGTAAGTATTATTACTGACACACTACATTAACTATACTATAATAATTTCAAAATAGTGGAAAATATTATTAAAAATGACGTTACAATTTTTGATAAATGAATTGAATATAAGTTAGTAAAATTTCATGGTGAGGGAACAGACAAAATAAACCATTCCCCTGGGAATAGTTTTAGAAAAATTTTAAATATCTGGAGGGAGGGAAGAAGTTTTTGGTCTACTGTGCAATCTCATTAATTTAACATTAGGAATAACAAAGGCTATGTTCTTCATGGAAGGCCATTAAGTCATTTTAGATGGATTGACAACCTTTCAACTTTGAAAATGTGCTAGAATTCAATGATTTACTAATAAAGATAGTAAACCTGAATAAGTCCTATTTTTATATGATATATTGGTATACCGATTATCCCATCAACCAATTTCCATAAAAAAAAAACTATCACCAAATTATAGGATTTAGCACCAAAAATTCATGATCACAGTATCATATTCACTTAATGTCAGATGCATTACACAGGTTTGGTATATCATCAAGTGATTTTTAATTTGACATTTGAATATGTAACGATGTTTTACTGATTTATTAATTATTTCATTAATAAAATTAACTATTATGTCTCTAAACTGCAACGCCATGATATCAAAAGAGAAAAGCATTGAAAAAAATGTTCTGATGCATAGTTACATACAACATATGAGTTTCAACTGACATCACAAACATTTATCCACCCAAATAAATAACAAAAATACTGTAAATAAATAAATATCAAAGAATTTTTTTCTGTTTTCAATAATATATTGTAAATTTTATGGTTTAAAGTTGCAGATAGTAGATATTTTAGTTAAGGAGGCATTTCTGAATTATTATTTTATTTTATTTATTTATTTATTTGCGATTCAAATGGTAACATTTTTCAATTTTCTATAGACCATTAAAATTTGGCAAATGGCTTGGCTATAGTTTTTTTTTAAATGGTAAGTGGTTGATGGGATGATGGAGATATAACTGGGATATTTTTTCAGAATACCGTTATTAGAGAAAAATGAAAACGAAATTATTTTTTTTTATGACTTTCCCCCGAATTTCCCTGATATTTTAATATTTTTCAGGTCCTTGACCACATTAGTGAAATCAGACAGACATTTAAATATGAACCCTTGTGGGGTTCATAGACTCTCGCTACAATTTTAAGCCACCTATTTCACAGACAGAAGGCCAAGTCAATATTAGTCATGAATAACTTGAGTTCCAATCATAAAACTGACCAATAATTTGCTAATGAAGGAATTGGAATAGCTTAGCTCAAGCTTTTTCTTGTACCAGATACTGGAATAATGGTATCCCTAGTCCAACTGCACTAGGCCTGGGCAATAATCAATTTAAAACAAAATATTGATTTAAAGCTAACATTCACAATCCAATTTATCTATTAAATATTAATTATTTAATGACATCCTAGCAATCTTATAAATTAATATATATTTCAAAATGACATCTTAAAAGGAAATGAGTAAATCACAGTATCATATTGAGTGAATATTGAACTTCTTATGGTTCTGCTCTTTTTACTTTAAAAATTTGTTTTCACATGACAGTCAACCAGCAATAATGGGGATGGGGAAGGATTCTAACAGAGAACGTTATTATGGCAGGCAAGAAAGACAAAAGGCTGCTTAAAACGGTTAATAATGAGAATTCAGAAATGCTTTGTGTGTGTTGTGTTATTTTTAGAGAGTGTTTAAAATTCCCCCCCCCCCTGTTCTTAATAAAATACTAAAATAAATTATAAATTATACCAATCCTTTCAAATTTAATGTCAAATACGAGAGCTCCTTCAACAAACAGTGTGAAGATAAAGATGCATACCATATACAGGTTTTATACAGACTTGAGAAGAAAATTTCAAATAGAAAAAGCAGAAAAGTTCTAAGGAGTCCAAGAATTTTAAAGGACTCGCAGCATTTTTTCATGCATGCCATGCCCTTGTGTAACACATACATACTCAGCCTAATTTTTAATTTCTCCTTTGGAGAGAGAAATAGATTAAAATCTGATTCTATTAAAATTTAACATTCAGTGCTAAAACTGGAGAATATTTAAAATTTATTGCTTAGTGGTTTAATAAATTTGAATAAAAATTGTCAGTCAACTATTTTATGCAGGGACCAATGGCCACATATACAGAGGGTAGTCAAATCTCAAATACTCATCATGTAACATGTACCCCTAGATTTTAAAAGTAAATTTTGAAGAGGAAAATCAATGTGGCATATACAAAAAGAATTCAATAACATTAAATTATTTTTTCCCCCCGAATGGCAGTATTAAGGGATAACTAAAAATCTTGTCATGTTTACAAAGGTAAACAAGAGAAAATTTTTAGTTTACTTCCTTACATACTTAAGAAATATGATTATACAAACCACATCACATTCATCATATAAGTAACAAGTCTCCATTTTCTACTTTTATATACTTCAATTAAAACATTCGTCAACGCTAAATTTTGCTTCATGATAATTTAAAGAGTTTTTCAGGATTATTTTATTTATTTCAAGTGTTCATAATTTAAACTTAATTATTCTTCTAAGGAGTTTCCAAGGAGTACAAGTAATCTTAACACATCCTTTATATAACACTTGTTTCCCACTGAGGTAAGTTGAAAAATAATATCAAAATCTGTTTTGATAACTATGCCCTTTTTGGGCAAAATAACACATTTTTGTCTCATCTTTTTTAGAAAAAAATGTTGTTTAAGTTCTTAGCTCCCAATTAGTCTATTTTAACATTGTATTTTAGCACATTTTCAATACAGTGAAAAACATTGGTTATAACTGAGGAAAAAAAGGCTGATAAAGTAATCAATGGACATGAAAGAGCTAAATTAACTACCTTATAGTACTTTTTGAGACATTTTTAGCACTACTTTTTCATTGATCAGTTGTTAACATTGAATAAAACTCTTCTAGATATTTATATTGTTAATTTTTTTATAATTAACAAAATGTTATCAGTTTGTTAAGCTAACATATTGTAAAATGACTTGTTGTTGTTACTGCAATTTTATGCTTCTTCCATGTGAATACATTTACTTTAAAAATAATAATAAGTATATATTACAGACAGAGAGAGGGGATTTATGATCTTTTAGATGCTTAGGTGGGGATTTGGAATCTAGAATATGAATAAAACTGAAAGATATTATGCATTGATAGATAAAGATGCTTTATCTGTAACATTTAGAGTTACCAAATTTTACCAATATTTAACAGGTAAAAAGTTTAAAACTATAACAGATCAGAAATTTTTACTTAGATTGTTTCATTCTATTAAAATGGTACCTGATATATTATCATATAGAATGCTGAGATGGTCAATAATATTAGCAGGTCATGATTATACCATTGAGTATTGTGATAGTAAAAGATACATTCTATTTGAATTATGCTACTTTTTTAAACATTTATGTACACATTTTAAAGCCTAGCAATATATTAAAAATATGAAGTTTGCTTATAAAAGTAAATTCTTCATATATATATTATGTATACTTTTTTTGTTAGGGGAGTGGAATTTTATGAAGAGGCTTCATTTAATTATATGGATTTTTGTGAAGGGGTTCTCTAGGACACAATTTTTGCCTTGGTCGCAGCATGATTCAAAAAATATTGTTCAACTTACAATGTAAGAAATACAAACTGAATGCAATATTTCATTAGATAACAAATTTCTGAATGCTTTAATAGATGGTCACCCAGTGAAAAATTTCATCAAAAACAGAATGAAATCAACTCTAAATTCAGCAGAGAAAGGCTTGTAATTGACATGTGATTATTTCTATTTCTATTTTTCTGTAAAAGACAACAACAAAAATTGTCATTAATATTAGCAATTATATCAGAGATTATGATTACATATATAACAAAAAGCATACTTTATATGCATACATAAAAGATGATAAATAAAATAAAATTGGGGGACTCTATATTTTATATTCTGTAAAAAAGACACTAACTTGCTTATATACAAAACTACAGGGATGCAAGATTATATAAAGATATTTGCCATTGGAAAGTGGGTTTTCTCACGGGAAAGTTCATTTTTATGCAGCCTTAAAAACTGCTGACTATAGAAAATGCACATTTTTTTATTTTTTGTTCGGTCACATTTTTTACTTTTGCTGAATGTTGCTATGTAAACAAGTCACCAAGTTCTGTTAAATTAAATTTTCCTCTCTTGTATACATTTCTTAATTTTATACAAAAGAAAAAAAAAAAAGATAAAAATGTTATTAAGGAAATGTGTTGTAGTGCGTTAAGCATCAACATCAATGTGGGGGATAAATGATTAAGGATGTTCAGCATTTAGTTATACTATAGATAGCTTACATATAATCATATACAGGGTGTTCCGTTAAAGGGGTCCAATATTAATAGGGGTAATAGAGGAGATCACATGGAGCATAAATCAGTATATAAAGCCTGGTCGGATCTCAATAGTTTTCAAGTTACAGCAAATAGAATGAAAATTCGGAAAATTGTAAAAGAACCCTCATTGCTAAACTATCGATAATGCTACATAAAAACGAAGCACATATTTAGAAAGAGCAGAAAAAAACCTACAAAATGACATCAATTGTATTAAAATAGCAATATTTATTGACGAGTTACAAGCCCTGAAACAGTGAAAAAAGTACGAAATCCAATATACATCAAAATAGTTAATCGTTAATTCCAAAAAGACAACTCTAGCTACAACAAGGAAAATGTAGTAAAATTTGGTCCATTCCGAAAAAGCTTACAATGAACCATATCGGTTTAATTGTGTGAGAGAAATTAATCAGTTTCTTAGTTACAACTCCGCTTTCTTTGACACTAGCAAAGGTTAAACTCCGCCCATCACGATTGGAAACACCGCCTTTTTAATTACTCTCAACTATACATTTTCGATCATGCTTCTTCTGAGATGCAACATTTTTAATTATTCAAGAGTTGAATGAACCAAAATAACTTTACAATAATAGTCTACATTTTAAAGTGGTCTTTTATTGATATAAAGCTTAAGTTAAATTCCTTAAAATTAAACTGGTGGTGAAAATTCGGAAATAATTAAAAATATTGCGATTTGTAACTATGCAAGAAGTTTCAGTACATGTTTTACATGGACAATTATTGTATGTATATGTGCATCATAATTTATGATAGGAAATAATAATAACAAATAGCATAATAATTTTATTAATTATAAATTTAAAAAAGACACTAAATTTTAAATTAATTCATACAAACTTTGTAATTTACAATTTGAGTACACCACAGTCTGTGACTTACAAAATACTGTGCCAAAAAGTGTTGAAAATAAAAGAAAAATGACAAATAAAGAATTACATTCCACGTACTTTATGACATATGTGAAGCATAGTCTTCTGGCCTGCGCTGCACAGTTCAATGTCGGAAGGCAGACGAACGGACATTATTATAATAGGTGTTCGAAGTTGCACCCATTAACAGAATCGCACAGCCGAGAGCGACGTCGTAAAGATTGGCGAACACGCCGAAAAACTCCGACGGAGTTGGGAATGTCTCCTGCAGCGACAACGATTCGCGCTAGTAAATCCTCCGGTGTATCTACAGGCGTTTCATACACCAGCGATTTAAGGTGTCCCCAAACAAAAAAGTCTAACGGATTGAGGTCTGGAGAGCGTGCAGGCCAAGCAACAAGTCCACTGCGTCCAATCCATTTCCCAGGATATGTTGAATTGAGGTGATTGCGAACACCTATGAAAAAATGTGCCGGTGCGCCATCGTGCATAAACCACATATTGTGGCGCAATGTTGCTGGCACAATTTGCAGTAACTGCGGTAAGATATCCCGTAGGAAAACCAAGTACGTACTGCCATTGAGTACATCTGGGAGTAAATATGGTCCTATGAGATAATCGCCGAGGACACCTGCCCATATGTTCACACTGAACTTTTGTTGTGCGTTCGACGGGAAAACAGTGTGCGGATTTGTATATGACCATGTGTGCATATTGTGCGTGTTTACCACGCCCTCTCTCGTAAATGTTGCTTCATCAGTAAATAAAATATTTTCCAGAAATTGTGGATTATTTTCTGTTACATTAAGCAACCAGCGTACGAATTCTGTCCGCTGAGCACAATCTGTTACTGATAACAGTTGTACCCGCTGCACATGAAAGGGGTGCATGTTTTCTGCACGCAGAACACGCCACACACTTTGGTGAGAAACACCGACTTCAGACGCAGCAGCTCGTGTACTCGTGGAGGGGTTATCTTTAAAAATATGCAGTACATCTTCTTCCATTGCAGGTGTTCGTACATGTCGAGGTTTCCCTGCATCAATGCTTGCTGTATTAAACGATCCAGTCTCCCGTAATCGTCTATCGATTTTTATGAAGAGTTTCGAACTTGGGCAACGTCTCCTTGGAAATTGCTCACGGTACATGCGCTGTGCTAGACATGCATTTCCATGAGCTTGCCCGTACATCAGATGCATGTCCGCATATTCTTTGTTAGAGTATTCCGGCATAATTATTATACATCAACTTACTACAATCCCACTTACAACAGCCTCCCTTTAACATAACGCCCACTGATGACTGCTGTTTTATTACACTTTTCTTCCTATACACATAGAAAATTTGCATAAAAAGTACTTCTTCTTCATCATCCTGAAAGTTCATGGAGGAAACGCAGCAGTCACAGAGTTTGCTTTAAGACAAGGCGAGAGCTGCACAATATGTCATTCACTTGACCAGACTGAATAATGAAAGGGTATTGATAGAGGTTGATCAGAAATGTATAATTGAAAGATATTAAAACGGGGTGTTTACAATCGTCATGGGTGGAGTTTCGCTCTTTCCGAGCGTGCAACAGTACAGAGTTGTAACTAGGGAACTGCTTGATTTCTCCCATACAATTAAACTGATATGGTTTATTGTCAGCTTCTTCGAAAGCTTTCGGAATGGACCAAATTTTATAACATTTTCCTTGATGTAGGTAGAGTTGCATTTTTGGAATTAACGATTAACTATTTTGCTAAATATTTGATTTTGTATTTTTTCACTGTTTCAGAGCTTGTAACTCGCCATTAATTCTCAATATTCTAAAACAACTTATGTCATTTCGTAGGATTTTTTCTGCTCTTTCTAAATATGTGCTTCGTTTTTATGTAGCATTATCGATAGTTTAGGAATGAGGGTTTTTTTACAAATTTCCGATTTTTCATTCTATTTGCTGAAACTTGAAAATTATTGAGATCCGGCCAGGCATTATATACTGATTTATGCTCCGTGTGATCTCCTCTATTACCCCTATTAATATTGGACACCTTTAACGGAACACCCTGTATATTGTGTCTGATTTCAACCTGATTTATTATGTCAATTCTATGCACATACAAAGCACACAACTATTAATGAGATATCATATGAAAGGTTTCTGAACAACTACACTCACATTTCTGTAAAATACATTGTGTGATTAAAAAAAAAAAAGACAATTAAGAATTAAGGGGAAAAAATGTATGAGTAAACAATCTCAATGATTGCACAGATACACATTATATTTTGATGAAGTTAATAATAGTAATGACATAATTAAAAACAGCAAATTAATTGGAATTAAAGCTGTTACATTACTTAACCCTAAGTACTTTTTTTACCTTTTTTATTTATTCTCCCTGAAAACACTATATCAGCTTTTTAAACAGTTTCGCAAAATATGGTATAAATCAGCAAAGGCTAAAATTCCACTGTATGAATCATGAACCTAGAAGAGGTATCTAGGTTCATGGTTTGAATCCATGCTGGATTGACACTAATCAGAGGTGAAAAAGTAGGAGCAAATTGCAACTCTTTTGAAATAGGATATCACTGTGAAATTTTATCATAATCCATGTGCAAGAGTAGCAATACTATTTTTATATTCTTGTTCAAGAGCATATAAATTGGAATAAACAATATTATATTAAAAAAAATAATGTAAACAAAGCAATCGAAAACAGATCGTAACGTTTTGATTGTATTTAAATTTTTCATAAATAAAGAGCTTTAATTTTAGTTGTAAACGAAAGATTTAAATGTCGAGAAAATGTGGCAAAACAACAATTAGCAGGAGTCGGTCGGTTAAATAATCATTATTAGTAAAAAAATTTAATAAAATTTTACCATGGTTTCAGGTTTTATTGCCTAATTGCCAGATTTTAAAATGGAAAAATATCCGTAAAAATCTATTTCTATCTTCATGGGAAAAAAATATTACATACACTAGAAATTTTACTTTGACGCCATCTACCGTATTTAATTCGTATTAAAAATATCAGTCAATCGGTAATATATCCAAATACATCGGTAATATTACCAAGGAAATGCATTGCATTTCCTTGGTAATTGTTATTACTAGTTTATTTAAAATTTATTAATGAGGTGTGTATAGTTAGTTGAGTTTGATTAATGTTTATTAATAATTATATTTGAAACCATGGGATCTCTATTACTTCTTCTGTTCTTTGAAGATTTGTTTTCTTTAATTCCTTAATATACGAATAAACAAATATGGTAAGCAAAATACACAATAAACAATGACATAAGGCATTGCATTTTCATTACTTTCATGTTGGCCGAGCTCAAAATTAATTTATTTCTTCTTTTATTTTGTGCTATTTTATAGGAAACGAGTGAAATGCTTGTATTTTAAATGAAATAAATGCAATACTAATGAAGGTGAAGATAACAATATTTGGCGATTTATAAACTGAGTCCCGCACACAAAATGTACCGCTTATTCTTCGGAAATTATTAAATGTAATTTTAAGTATAGCATGTACTTAAATCAAAATAAATTGTAATGTAAGTACTTGGCAATAAAATCTGGTGTGATTATGAAGCAAATGTGCGAGTCATGTTTCACAAAAAAGGGTTGGCATGAGGAGTAATGTTAAATGATTATAGGTAGACATTTTTTTTGTAAAACTAAATGCTGAGCATCTTTAATCATTTATGAACCGTATTATTTAAAAGTAACGTCGCAACATAGTTACAATCGCCCCTTTGATACGTTTTTTCAATTTGTATAAACAAAATCTAATTAATTATGAAAACTATACGTATTTAATAAATTAAGTTTTTTTTTCCTTTCGAATCAGATCCTTCAAATGCAGTCCTTGTACTCTGTGATAATATATATGCGTATGATTAAATTCAATATATTACATTTAATAAATCATTGTGTTGTTAAATAACTCACGATTTAGAAATCTCAGAAAATGTGAAATGGCTAAAACTGGCATTTAACTGCTTAGTAGGGTGGAGCGAAAAAAGTGAATTTTTTTTTACAAAAAACAGGTAAGTGCCAAAAGTTGCCTTTATACTATTACATCGAATATCTGAAATTTTACAGCTGAAAAAAAATGCCTTGAGTCTGCGCTTTTGGTCCAAATGTCGAAAATTTGGGTAAAATTTGAAAATTTTTCAAGAAAAATAAAAAATTTCTGTAGAACTGGTTATGATTTAAACGTGTCATTTGAACCTTTATTAATAAAGATTTAAAATATTGAAACGATAAAACGATATCTTTATTCTGTATAGCTGGAGCAAAACTGACAAATTTCGGTAAAAAAGGGGAGTTTCCAGTCTAGTACAGCATACGTTGTTTTGAATGCAGCTCTTCGCTAGTTGCTTTTACAACTACCCAGGAGTGGAGGTGGGTGCATATTATGTCCCACCCGTAACCAGCACAACCACCCTATCATCTGAACACAATGTTTTATTTATACAATGAATTGTGATTTTTTTTATCAGACTGGCACGAGTTTTCTGTACATCAACCTAATCTTTGTGTATTCATCTCTTCTTTCGTATCCACAGACTTTGGATGATGCTGGCTGTGACTTCTTTCACGTATCTTTCTACTGCTTGAGTATGAGAAGGCATGCAAAGTAACTCATTGGGGATGTTAGTACGGAAATCTATACAGCCATCTATTATCTTCAACAAACTTGCATCCAGTAAATGCATAGTGATTGGGGTCCTGTTACCGCAATAGTTTTCCAATCAATTATATTTATATAATCATCTGCTTCAATGTTGATTGACAGTCAATGTTGATTGTCAAATTTGCGTATGTCATCATTTATTCTACCTCTTGCATTTATTATGGGATGAGCAGCTAGTTGTTTAATGTGATTGCAATCAGAATTTGCTCTGAGTGTGCAAAGTAACCACTGTCCTGAATAACTTTTTTAACTATTCGTTTTATGGCGTTTGCTGTGTTGTTTAGTAACCGAGTACTTTCCCATAAGGTTTTAGATACATTCTTTAGCTGTGGATTACATTTGATGGTAAACCATCCTGGGACATAAACTTAGATCACATACTTTGTGAGTGAAAATAGAGACTCTGACACGCAGTCAATGCGAATAATTAAGGCAAAGAATTCTATTCGCCGTTGTGAGCCCTATTGCATGGGACAATTTTCCTAGGCTCCTATTCGCAAGTTCTTTAGAGCAATATCCTGATGAAATAGCTTTGTAAATGTCCAGCAGGTATTTCTGGTCTGTGCTGAGCGCCTTTTCATCGATTTCAGAGATATGTTTTCTAAATTACTCTTTATAGGTTCAAAATCTGCAATAGGGAGTGAATGGCACGTGGTCAAGGATTTCCCTAATACATTTGAGCCAGAAGTTTTCCTATCGATCATGCCTAACAAATGATGCAGAGGCAATTCATTTAACTGGAGCTGGCATATGATCCATTGCATAGGTCTTGCAAGCTTCTCTTCCATTCGACGGATTACTTCAGTATGCTTCCCCGTATTCACAGGACACCGGACAACCATCACAACTCAAGCATGAGAGGCTGGACAAATCAATATTTTCATCTTTTAAAAACTTTGATATGCATTTAAATATATCTTTTGATGCTCCAGATGAGGAAATGTTAGGCAAAATTAATCCCCAAATATTTGGAGCCAGGCTCTTCTAAGATAGTAACACTTTCTTCTTTCATAATTCTACGACACGCATGTTTATCAATTCTCTTTTCTATACGCATTGTGTCATCTTTTCAGGAGTCAAAATATAAAGCTCTTATTTCTGTTTTAGAGCTCTGTTCTTTACGTTGAGATGAACAAGCCGATTGGCTTTCACGCCTTACCTTGCAAACGGGGTCCTTGCAAACGGTCCCTCTGTAACGGGTATGGGTACATTATGTTTTCCAGTGTCGTTTGCTGTACATACACAATCCTGAAGAACAGCTGAAGCAAGAACTGCAGCAGACCGATCAGAAATTGTATAGCTATCACATGCTCTAAAAAGTTTCAAACTTCATTCGAGTTTCGGTATAGGAGGATGAAGATGGGAATTCAATTGTATCTATTATTGAATCATTGCATACAGATTCGTTTATTTCAATTTCACATGCAGCATCTTCTAATTGCGGTGCTTCTCTTTATTTAATCTTCTTTCTATTATTTTTTTTCAACGTGTCGTTGTATGCTGTACCAGAATGGCAATGCCCCTTTTTTACAGAAATTTGTCAGTTTTGCTCCAGTTAAAAATAATAAAGATATCGTTTAATTGTTTCAATATTTTAAATCTTTATTAATAAAGGTTCAAATGACACTATTAAATCATAATCAGTTCTACAAAAAAGATTTATTTTTTTTGAAAAATTTTCAAATTTTACCCAAAATTTCGACATTTGGACCAAAAGCGCAGACTCAAGGCATTTCTTTTCAGTGGTAAAATTTCAGATATTTGATGTACTAGTATAAAGGCAACTTTTGGCACCTACCCGTTTTTTGTAAAAAAAAATTAATTTTTTTCGCTCCACCCTACTACTTAGTATGCATGAAAAAAAAAAAAAAAAGAATTGCTTAATTGAACTATTTTGCATATAAAGAAATTTATAAAAATATGAAATTCATTAAAGCAGCGATCCTAGAATCCATACATGCATTAGCATGTATGAAAGCTTCACATTCATGAACCAAAGAAAAGCCTCACTGGATGTAACAATCTAAAAAATGCATAAAACTTGTCAAAGCTGCGATCATTAAGAGAGCTTTGTCCCCCTCTCCTCATCCCCCACCCCAAAAAAAAATAAAAAAATATAATTCATTATATTGTTGAAAAATAATCCAAAAATGTTTTTTTAAAGTAAGATTTTTCTGCCATTTAATCTGTGTCAACTTAATTGAAACTAAAACTGTCTTTTATGATTTCTTTCATCTTTCTTATAATGCCCGAGGTTTATACTATGTATGCTATTGCTTTCTATTTCCATTTTTTTAACTCACTGATTCAACAAGCAGACAAAAATTAAATTTACTCCCAAATTTAAAAACTCTTCAGTCATTTTTCTACTCTCAAGCTCCAAACACCTGTGTATTAATTCAATGAACAATAGAAGTACTTTTAGAAAGAAAAAAACAATCTACACAGTGAATTTCTGAAAAAGTCCAACATTCAAAATAACACAGCTACATCTACCAGTGAAGCTACTGTAATCTTTGCCAAAGGCGTGGTCATCGTATTCATAAAAAAAGTTTTTGCAAAAAAGAGGTATTTATCATGCATCTGATTTAGCCAAATCTGCTTTCACCATATACTGGCATTGAGACGAGTGTGCTTATAGTCCATAACCCCCAACACACTAAATACAAGCATATGTTGTATGTAATATCATTGGAAGAGACCTATTGTATTCAACAGTTTCCAGTTCAAATGTTCTTTGTTTACTTTTCCTGTCTAAGGCTTTCAAATAACCAAAACCAAGAATGGGGAATTTTCAAGTCTTACCAGCTAGCAAGATACAATATACAGCAATGGCGGATCTAAGAGAGGGGCGATTGGGCGATCGCCCCCCCCAGTTGGGCTAAAAAAGGGTCGGTAAACCGACATTAGAGGCTTCCACGGGAAAAGACCTGTGACGAATGCCGGCCCGACCCAGGTCGGGCCGGGACAGGTCTTAACTCTTTAAGGGTCAGGTCGGGACCGGGACTTATTTTTTTATGGAGACTTGGGCCTGGACCGGACTTCGCATTTTGTGAAGACTGGGGTCGGAGCAGACTTCTTTTTTATCGGTGGAACCTGGCTTAGATTTCATTCTTTCTAGAGGTCTGCACGGGCCGAAATTTTCAGGACTGCACCCAGCATAAAAGCTGAAAATTCGGTTCAGTTGCGACCAATGGCAGATCGATCGCCTCCCCCCTCCCCCCCCCTGCGCTAATAAAAGGTCTGCAAACTCGGACCTTGCCTGTTCTCCACTCTTTCCTGGCCGGGTATTCCTATATTCTGTAGACTCGAGCCGGGCCGAGCTAGACTTCTTTTTTCCGGGACGAGTTTGGTATGGAATTCATTCTTCCTAAGAGATCTGCACAAGCCGAAATTTTCAGATCAGGGCCCGACCCGGCATAAAAGTTAAGAGTTCGGCCCATGTCTGACTCAACCCGTATGAAATCCATTATTGACTCGTGCATACATACCTCTAAATTCTTCCCCCCGAGCCTAAGTTCGGGTGATATTTTTTACTTTCTTCCATCTTTACAAGAACAAAGTATTGGATTGGTAAAAATTTTCGACGTATTTCTACAATTTAGGAGGTCTTGAACACGAATTGACTGTTCTTAGAAAATGTCTGTCTGTCTATACATATGTGACACAAATTTTGTGGGGGCTCTATCTCGAGAACTAATGCACGGAATTTAATAAAAATTCATATTCAGTTAGACCTTGACATAAATTGGTGCTGATGAGGTTTTGGTTTAAATTACTCAACAGGTGGTGCTGCTATGCTGCATTTTTCGCGATTTCCGCGGTAGCTACATCTCAAGAATTAACGCACGGAATTTCATTAAACTTTAGATTATGTTTGACCTTGGTATAAATAAATCTTTATGAGAATTCGGTATATACCGCCCAACAGATGTTGCCACTATGATCTGTTTTTCACGATTTCCGCGTTAGCTATATCTCAAGAACGAATAAGTTGTCATTTAATTTTTATTGCAGACGATTTGATTTATATAGAAGAAAGTTTTGTGATAGACACAACATACTAGTGTTTTTTTGTTTTCGTAAAAATTGTGGTGATGTTGTGCATTTTTTTAGCATAATTTTTAGAAATTTTATTTGGTTTAATAAATCAAAGCGATATATTTTGAAACAGTCCCAAAACTTTCTTCTATCTCATACATGTTAATACTTCAAAATTCGCTATCACGGAATTCTGTTTTACGTCATCTGCTTGCTAAGCGCCGGGTTACCTTCGCCGCATGAACAGCCGATGTTAAACTACAAAAAATTGCACAAAAATCGCTATTACAGTGCCCCTTTCCGATTGAATGTCCCTAAATTCAATTAGAACCTGCTGGCCATAGTCGAAAACCTATAAATAAAATTTGGTTCAATTCTATGCATAACTTCATACACTTTCCAATGATACAACAATGAAAATGGCACAAAAATCGCTATTACAGAGCCCGCATCCGGCGGAATATCCCCAAATTTAAGTTCGACCTGCTAGCCGTAGTAAAAAACCTATAAATGAAATTTGGTTTAATTCTATGCACAACTTCATACACTTTCGATGATACGAAGAGGACACACACACGGACAGACAGGCATTTTGTAAAAACGTGTTTTTCGGGATATCTTTCGCTGTAAATCCTTCGAAAACCGGAAATCGAAAAAATTTGCAATTACAATACTTTCTTCTGTTATATATAAAAGAATTAAAAAAATGTACTTTTTTCTTTGTAGAGCTTTAAAATTATGACTTTTGTTTATTATTTGTTTCTTTATTAATTCTAAACTACGTTAATATTAATGAATATTCATCTGAATGTAATTGTACAATTCAAATATTTAATGAGTGTTTATATACACAATTATCTAACTGTCATTAATATTGTTTTCATTCTGTATTCCATCAATTACGAACATAATCTGAAAAAAAATCTACTTATAAGTAAGTGGGCTTTATGAATAGTTTTCATTGTAGAATAATGTTGTTTCAGAAATATCGGCATGTTTTGTAGAAATTAAGTCTGGCGGTGAAGTACCAATTAAGTTTTTGTATGGGCAGATCCGGGCAAACTTTTAGCTTTTATGCTGGAGCGGGCAAAGCCGAGCTCAGGCTTTTATACCGGGCCGGGCCAATATTTTTTGTACAGGTTGGGCCTGGCCCGAGGCTGGAAATTTCGGCAAGTGTAGACCTCTAACCGTGATATCTAAGCTAGTTTTAATGTTTTTTCTAAATGCCTCTTTCAGCCAGCGTCCCATAGCTACTGAATATATGTTTCGTTAATAAGTTTCAAAACAGTCTTTACTGAATTAGAACTGATCTTTGATATAAAGAAACAAGCAGTCTTATACCCAGTTAGTATTTGTTTTACAGAATTCTGAAATGTGGCGATCAATCAAAGCTTAAAATTGTCTCTATGATTATATTAGCCTTCAAACAATTGAGCCCTTATGCGACTTCTAAAAGGTATCTCCGCGAGTGCCCATAGATACACATTGCCTCTAAAAAAAGTTTGTATGAATTCTTTGTATATTTTTCGTCCTACCGCTGTATAACTTTAATAAAAATCTGAACAACCTTTTTATTAGTACTGCAATTTGATGTCTTTCTTCCCTATAGTTCTATCTTCGAAGTGTTCGTTGCTTCTTTGGGAGTTTTATTACAAGGTCCAATACGTCGATTGCATCATAGGCGATGTTACAGGGAGAAGAGCTCGCCCAGCCTCACTGTACCTATCCCTACATCTGTCTAGTTGGCGGCAAGTTTCAAGTTAGCATAACCTATGATAATCTTCGCTCCCTCCGGTCTTCCACACCCCGTAATTTACTAGCAGTGAGAGTAAAAAGAATCTAGTGATACAGCAATTGCTTACATGTGCAAAATGATAGATAGCAGAGATTCACATTCAAAATTTGATGTGTTTGTTGCGAAAAGCGAGAAAAACTGGCGAAGCATATGTAATTCAGGGGAAAAATGAAAAAAAAAAAACATTTTAAATAAATTGGGCTTCTTCCATTATGAAAAAAATACACTTAAAAAAAGGGTGATAAAGATTAAAAAGGTAAAGACATTTAAAACATTTGTTTATTACTTTTGTTAATACTCTCAACAACAGTAAGCCCAGTAGTGTAATGCTCAGCTTTACTCGCTACCAGGCTACAGGTTCCCAGTTTGACTGTGGACTGATCAAGGCTAACTCAGGCCTTAATCCATTCGGGGTCTATAAATTGAGCACCAAGCTTATTTGGGGACTAAATATTGATGGTCACTCCTGCATTAGGCTGACAACTTGACAGGGGCATTATAGCATCCCAGGGCCCATTATAATAATAAAAAACAGGGCCATAAGCCTTAATGAATTGTAAGTTTAGTTCTCAAAAACAAACTCACTTTTTTTCTGACACATTTATGAACTCATTACTATTCATACACATACAAGAATACAAGATCAGTAGCAAAGGCTGTGTTTTAAGCGCCCGTAGCAATTCAAAAATTTGCTCTCGCTCCCTAGAGACTACTGTAGTTTCTTATACCGTAATTTTTAATACAGCGATGTTTCGGAGTTTCGCGCACTGGGCAAATTTTAAGAAACTACAAAAATTCCATTTAAAAGAACTCCACCTTTTTAACATACAACTTAAAATTCCACCTAAAGACCTGCGCGGATCTGGTTGTCTCTAAGCGAACCCAAAAATTCTATTGTAAGCATAACCGAACCACGAAAAAATATCTTTGTTCTCCCGAAACCGAAATGAAAGAAAATTAATCCAAATTTTAATAGAATTATAAAATGTAGTATGCAATTATATTTCTAATTTCAATTTTCTTTTATATAGAAATATAAACATCTATTATATATATACTCATTAATATTCAAATACTGTAAAACATTTAAATAACGGACACATCGGTGCTATCGAATTTATCTCTTACTCGGGGGAGTTCACAAAAATATGCAAATAATTGTATTGGGGACTGTCTCCACTCTTCAGGAGTGACCGTACGGAGGTCTTACTGTGCATGCTATTACTTCTGAATTTGCGGATAAATTCGACAGCTCCAAGGTGCCCGTAATTCAGAGGTTTTACTAAATAAAAGATTTAAAAAGTATTCTTTACATAAAGCTTCCCGTTATTTGGGACTGTCCGTTATGAAATTTTTACTGCATATAGATTTTATCGGAAAAATATTTTAGACATTCTTTTAAAAAATCGGGTCAATCTTAACATGACACACAAGAGTGAAAAAACCCAACCCGACCCGTAGGAAAAATGTAGAAGAGAAGTCAACCCGACCCGCAGCAAAAAAAGTAAAAATTAACCCAACCCGAACCCATCTCGTACCAAAAAACAAGTTAACCCGACCCGCAGTAAACAAGTAGGAGTCAGCCCGCCCCAAACCCAACCCGTAGCAAAAACGTAGAAGTAAACCTGACCCGCAATTTTAAAAAAAATAGGCCCGACCCGACCAAGATTGCGAGTCGGATATTAACCTCCAAATTTCTGATATCGCCCCCCCCCCCCCTTGAAGACTCTCTAGATCCGCCCTTGATATACAGTTGAAAATTGCTATGACAAAGTTTACATGGCTGAGAAAAAAAATCATTACATAGTGCATTTTTGTTTTTGTTATACACAGAATTAAAAAAATATATAAAAAATAGGAAAGTTCACTGTAGAAAAAAAGTTAAAAGTGGTTGCAAAATATGGCTATAAAGTAAAAATTTTTCATATAGTCTTTTTAAAAAACTGCCTAAAAATTCACTTGCCCTGCCTCAAAGTTCACTTTGGGATGAGCAGAATTAATTATTTTCCTACATGCTGCCTAAGCAATAAAAACAAGGGCTAATCTTCAACCAGCATACTTCTATTTCAAAACTTCTGAAATTACTTTTTCAGTTAAATATATTGAAGGCAAAAGTAGCATATGTGGAAGACATAAGACTACACTAGTCTCTGGATTCAGTAAGATCAATGTACTGCTTTCGTTTTGTTTCTATTATTAATAACTTTAGATTAAAGAAAGTCATTTTCAAAGGTTTTGAAATATGTATCTGCATACATGTTTTCACTATATTTACTTGTGTATTTTTGCATTGATATTAAACACATTGATTAGTTTAGTATTATTTGACATTGTCAGAGTTCGGCCATATATCAGATATTTATTTTCAAAATATCAAGAATTTTGATAGTTTCAATTTTTTATTTATTTGATATTTCTTTAAAAATATCCTTGTGCATGATATTTTTGATATTTTCAGATAAAATAAGTATATAATGAATTTTTCAACTGTTATTGACTGACTTGTTCTGCAAACAAAGAAACTTTGCATCTGGCAGTGATTTTTTTAACCATGAAAGAAAATAACAATAATATTTTCCAAGCTTTACATGCGAAGCTGAATTTTTAAGTATAGAAACAATAATTATTTGGGACAATATTAACTTGAAACAGTCATTGAAAGATAAACTGGCCAATTGAGGTGACCAATTATTTACAGCTTAAAAAGTATCTATTCTTGTTTTGGTTTAGTTTAGTTTATACTCCACACCATGTTAAGGAATGAAAAGGCAGAGAAACTTACATTTATGCTCAAATATTTTGAGTAAAAAGATATTTTGTATTTAAAACTTTATTGCATAGAACATAAAATTTTCTTGTTACTTGATACTGAATCCTATAGATTGTGTTTTGATAAGTCTAAAAGGCAACTTATTTAACTTTTCAGAAAATTGTTTCTGTTTTCAGTGCAAAAGAAAAATATATTTAGAATATTGTTTTATGTTTTCAAGTTAAGTGCCGATATATTTCAGTTTCTAATTTTTATTGAGGGTGAAAATATTTATAATCAGAATCAAAAATAAAGTTGGATGTTTTGAAAATATTGGATATAAAAATAAAAAAAAGTACAATGTCGCAGATGCTCTGGGGTTTCTTTTTGGCACCAAATTGCTGATTTTTGTGCCTGGCGTAACAACTTGGCGATTTTGAACAGTAGCCCAGACAGTGCATATTTAACCAAAGCCTCTGGTATTAATAGCTGATTTAGTTGTATTCTTGACAGTGTGAGTGTTTTATAATAAATTAAACATTGGGTATGTGTGTGTTTGATGATAAAATAACTGTGTGTGTTTTATTTTTAAAAAGTGTGATTTTATAAAAAAAAAAAATGTGTTTTATGATAAAATTGTGTGTGTTTCATAATAAAATGAAACTAACATGCTATTTTTGCAAGTTAGGTCTAACAAAGACCCTGTTATTATACTAACAACATGATCTTGGGTCTAACAAGTATTTAAAGGCATTTTCTTGTCAAAATGACACAAAAACAAAAATTGTGCCAACCTGGTGCATCTGTGACATTTGTTCTATAAAGTATATGTCAGATATTTTTGAAAATAGGATATAATATCAATCCTAGATATTGATAAACACACACACACTCAAAAATAAAAAAAACCTCGCACACAGTATAGATACTATTACTGATCTCCAGCAACAATAGTGATTTTTTTTTCCCTGCTTTCCTACATTAACAGTTACTGTTGAGTACCTACATTGTTAGGTCATCACAAACTTTTCTATAACTTTATATTAAAAAAAATAAGGGTATTTGAGATTCTTGTACTATTTATTTTTATTTTATTTATTTATTTCTTTATTTATTTTGTAATTATATTTTTTTTGTATGCATGAAGCACACATAGCTAAATTTTCTAAATAAATGATTTTCTTTTCTTCCATTTCTTTCTGTAAGTTGGATTTCTGCAAATTGAATGAAATTCACAAATATTCAAATTTAAGACTGCATTTCTTCTAGAAAAATTTATTTATTTTGCTTTAACCTCCTCAATACCGTGAACTGATACAGTAGAAGATCTTTATAACGCAAACCTAAAAACACGAGGTTGTGCATTATATAGAATTTTGCATTATATAGATCACATTTCACACATCATTTAATTTAGCTTGTAAAACATGGCCAAATATGTGTGAAACATATCAAAATACATTAGAGTATCTTTATATTGCATTCTTTATTACCAGGAGTTGTGCAAACTATAATTTTTTGCATAATATTGATCATTCCACACATTGTTAAATTTACTTTATAAACATTGTCCAAACATACCTGTATCAATTCATAGCAATTTTTTCGGTAATAAGCTCTGGATTAAGGAGATAAAGTCGAATTAATGTATCAAATTTAGTCCTCTAGAGAGTAACAACTATTTATAATGAAGGAATTCAGGTGTTTCTTAACTGAAAATGCATTGTTTACATCTGCGAAGTTGTGTGTTATATGGAGAATTGCGTTATAAAGATCTTCTACTGTACTAATATTTTTTATTTAGAATAAGTACATTCTATCTGAATTTTTCTATTATTAATAGAATACTTAAACATTTACACACATTTTAAAACCCAATCGAAAATTGAAAAATTAGAAAAATTTGCCCTTTAGCTCAGCGCTCAGGGGTTAATGATTGTGGAATTTCATTTTCACACCTTTTCCTATATTATTTAAAAATTTGTTTAAATTGTTTTTCAAGTTTATTTTATTTATTAATTATTTTACCTACATTTGTCTTTTATTGCGGTTTCAATTTTAATCTTGAGGAGTGTGGGGGTGGAATTTCATTTTCACACCTTTTCCTATATTATTTAAAAATTTGTTTAAATTGTTTTTCAAGTTTATTTTATTTATTAATTATTTTACCTACATTTGTCTTTTATTGCGGTTTCAATTTTAATCTTGAGGAGTGTGGGGGTGGAGCATGTTTTTAAATCTAATTCATCTGAAGATCCTCTCAGCTTCAAGATAGTAGACACAATATAAATTGCTTCATGTGATTCTGGAAAACATATAAACTAAAAAACAATGTGTAATTAGGATCATGTAAGTGCAAGGGCAAATCAAGAATTATGCAGTGTCAACAAATTTTGTGAAGTAAAAGTACTTTTTTTTTTCATTCATTATTAAATTTTGCAACGAAATTCATGTCCAGTTTTGTCTTTTAATAAACTCTTTCATTTTTTTTTCTGTGGTCAGGGGAGATCTTACAATGTCTCATTTATTTAAATCAATCCTGTTAAATCTCAAACTTGGCAGATGTTCTTGAAACAGTGACAATCTATTTCTTTTAATACTTAAGTACCATAATTTGTTTTATTGCTGAAATATAACATTTCATGTACTTTTTTGTGTGTTTGAAAAGTATATTTTCAACATAAAATTTTATAGAGAATGTGCTTTTTTGGAAAATAAGTTTGTTAAGCACTTGTAAAATGAGCCTAATTCCCTCCTGAATCAGCCACTGGTATCAACTCTGTTTCATTAGTTTTCTGTTAAGATTCTCAAAAAAATGTTCGTAGTATTATTTTTGTTTACATTTTTTAATTTGCTTATAGTTTTCCAAAAGATCATATATAGGTTAGACACTTGTGGATTTTGGCAATTTCATGTAAAGATTGGAGTCCATCACAACATAATTTACTGTGTTCTGCTTATCTTACAGAGGATATTTTTGGCCAGATGTCAGTCTCATGCATTGTTCTGAGTGATAAGCTGTGCCTACAATCTGTGTAAACAGTAAGTACCTTGCTAATTTCCATCATTGAATATTATTTGCCAGCTTTTACAATATAAAATACATTAGAAAAATATTCATTTATGTAGCACACAATTGATTTTTATGGATTTCTGGTGGACATTACATATTAATTGAAATGATCGAATATGAAATGAAACATAATTAAATATTAATGTAGTTGACTTGTAAAAATTAAGCTGTTCTTGATACTTTTGTGTGCAATTATAAGAATATGTTTATGAATATATACCTAAGCATGGTAAATTTTGATACATTATGATGTTACAATTCCAATACCATTGCCGGGTGCCAGTGATATTACCGTATTTTTATTGAATAATGCCGCAGTAACTTTAAAAAAAAAAACCTAGGAAACCAGTTTAACGCCGCATTGGGTATATCGCTGCAACAGGTAAAGGTGAAAATGAGCACTCGCCAGTCGCCACTCATCGATCAAATTTTAAAAACTGGTAATTCAAAATATGGAAAGAACTGGCCTAATGCAGGATTTCCCGATTACCATTATTCCCTAAATTTTGCAATTTTTCTGAATCCGTTTGACAAAATTGATAATTCTTATGCTCCTGTTCGAAGAAATTCTTGGCTTTTATGCTCCTGTTTGAAGAAATTTATGATATTTAGCAATTCATTAAAACTATTAACTGGTGGACATAAAATTGAACATTCTGAACTAAAATAAATAACTTATATTTTAATTAATTACACAATTAATGCCACTAACAACATTAGTTATTTTATCAAACTGAAATGAAATAATAATACAGCACTAAAATAATTCTTTTTATAGATCAGAATATCTATCAATATCTTCGTCTTCAGTGTCACTGTGGAAATTTTAAATTTTCAGGTGACAAACTTTGATCAGTGTCCATGAAATCATCTGCATTGTTCATGTCATTATCTGAAAAGTAATCCTGATCAGATGTTGAGCTCGATTATGCAACATCATAATCATCATCACCTTGAAGTATTTCTGCTTTTATAAATGATTTTTTCACCATTTCCTTAGGAATTTTATCCGAAGAGTCAACAATCCATTCACAAACATGTGCGTATGTGGCTCTGAGCATTCGACCAACTTTTGAAAAAGTGTAATTCTCTCCAGACATCCATTCTTAACAAAAATGGCTCATTTGCACTTTAAATGATGGATTTAAACATACATCCAGAGGTTCAATTAATTTTTGTAAGTCTGCCTGGGATGATAGCTGTTTCCGTTTTCACTGAAGCCAAATATTTTTCTGTGTCATTTTTTACATGAGTTTTCCTCAAATCCATAATAATAAGACTTTTTTTTGGAAAAAAAGAATTGGGCCTTTTTTGTCAGCATTTTTCGTCCCATTCGGTCATAACTTGGTTCATCTAACCCTTAACCCCTTCAGAAAATTTTGACTCAAGTGAAGGGTGAGGGTAATATTTTTAGTTTTTCAACAAAAGCAAGAGGAGAATTCATGTCATTTTCATAGCTACACATATAAAAGCTATTTATTTTTATAATTTTTTAAAACTTTTAATTATTGTTAATTAGTGCTGTATTTTGATACTTTTCTACTATCTAGTAAATGCTGCAAATTGTTTTGTAATATGATGTAAATCGAAGAGATTAGTAAAATAAAGTATTAGTTTCAACATAAAACACAACACTGTCTAAAAAATGTATAAATTTTTTTATAAATTTACAAAATTTCAGATTCAAGATCTGTTCTCTGTAGCTTCCTGATCTGTTATTTTTGTTTCCGCAATTTCTCAGAGATGAAATTTTAAAATGAGTTAGATCTGACTACATACTATATATACTATACTTTCTGATGCTTGCTATCTATAACATCACAACAATGTTCTCAGATTGTGGATTTTTTTTAGCTGATATTTTGTTACTAGTAATATTTTCTTTATTTAATATTAGCTTGTCATTAAATAAAATGAATGTATTATAAAAGAGTGGTTGATATTTTAATCTGAAAAAATCTGTGACCTGGTAACACTGCAGCCACGCATATTTTCTACATCAAACATGAATTGAATCAAACATAGGGGAAATGTCAAAGGCTTGGCAGGCCACAAATAAGTGGTCGACAGGCCACGTGTTTGACATGCTACTGTAGATAGAAATAGTAGGGTATATGTTATTTTCCATAAATTTTAATTCTTTTAAATGTTATCATTTTTATCCTAGCATGAGTTGTATCAAATCTTTATAAATTATATACCTCTGTAGATTTCCATCTTTCTTTCCATCTTCTTTTTCTTTCTCTTTTAACATTTGTTTCTTTTTATTAATACCATAATTTTTATTTCCTTTTAATTTTTTGAAAAATTTCATCTATTTAGTTAATTTTATTTCATTTCCCCTCCTTTTTTCAAAGCTCGCATAGGCTGAATTTTAAAGATTTGAAAAAAACAACTATTCTCACTTAATTTGGATACTTTCTTCTTTACAACAGAGCAATTTATTTTCAAACATATAAATATTAACCCTTTCAAAAAACTTCACAGCTGGAAGTCATTTTGCATCTATTGGAGACATTCTTTTTTTATTGTAAAAGTAACTAAATATCAGTGTTATTTCACACTACAATCGTTTAACATGCTCTCTGTAAACTTGATTTACACCATGTATAAAAATCTCAAAACATTCAGACAATTAGAAGTATTTAAAAAATATATAATCTGTAAAATTTTCGTCCAGAGCGTCAATACGCAACTTGCTTTTGCTCATGTTTTTGCAACTAAATATCCATATTTATGCCCAAAAATTATACACAGGATTTCAAAGCATTCTAGTCATAATTCATAATAATCTCAAAGACATTGGATAGTAAGAACTATTTTGTTTTTAATATGAAATGACCCCAATGCAAAAAGAAATGTGAGAAGGAAACTCGGGAAAGCTTTTTTCAAAGCTTGTATAGGCCCAATTTTATAGATTCGAAGAAAACGAAATATTCTCACTTAATTCAGATACTTTCTTCTTTACAACAGAGCAATTCATTTTCAAACATATAAATATTAACCCTTTCAAAAATTTCACAACTGGAAGTCATTTTGCATCTATTGGAGACACATTTTTTTATTATAAAAGTAACTAAATATCAGTGTTATATCAGACTACAATCGTTTAACATGTTCTCTGTAAACTTGATTTACACCATGTATAAAATTGTCAAAACATTCAGACAATTAGAAGTATTTAAAAAATATATAATCTGTAAAATTTTCGTCCAGAGCGTCAATACGCAACTGGCTTTTGCTCATGTTTGTGTGTGTGTGTGTGTGTGCGCGCACAACTAAATATCCCTATTTTTGCACAAAAATTATACACAGGATTTCAAAGCATTCCAGTCATAATTCATAATAATTTCAAAGACACTGGATGGTACGAACTATTTTGTTTTTAATATTAAATGACCCTAATGCAAAAAGAAATGTGAGAAGGAAACACATCCATTTTAGAAATAAATATCAATATTTTCTCATGAATTTTTAATACAAGCTTCAAAATTATTATATTTATGAATCATAAAAATTTCAAAGGTTTTGGACAGTAAGAACTTTAAAAAATATATATATATTAAATAAGTCAATGAGAAAAAAAAAATGCACACATTAAAATTTGAATGGATTATAAATTTTGACCAAATACGGAAAAGCATATAACATCAAGATAAACAGTACTTTTACTTTGAAACAGTGCATTGAGTTTTAAAACTATAAATATTGTGCTCCGATATGCAATTCGTTTGGAAAGAGTTTTGTTTAAAAGTATACAATCTAAAAATATTGGGTTAAAGATATTAAGTCATACAAGTTTGAATGGTCAATACAAGTCATACAGGTAGTATTAAATGTAATTATATGCTAATATTCGACTGCCATGAGTTGGCAGTTCAGATCAGAACATGGTTGAACTTCCTATTTTCCAAAAAGTTTTTGGCATATCACGATGAAAAACAATTTTGAATTTGAATTCTTGTATAATGCATATACATGTAATGTTATTTTCATTCTATATCAAAAGCTAACTATCCAGATATGGTAATGCAAGATCAAAGAACTTAGTCCTGAAATTTTGCCTCTCATTCCTCCTTTTTTTTTGCTAAATCACTCAAATAGACTTCTCTGGCAACACACAACTCTTATGTCACACCTGCCAACACATGGTGGATGAATAATATAGCACATTTAATATAGAAAACTTGTCTTTTATAACTAAAAGTTAGGTGTGCAGAATAAATACTAAAGGGTTTTTATTGGCAAATTGACTTTTAAAATATAACTTCATAGAAAAATGAAATTATCTATGTCATTTATCTGATTTCCATTTAAATATCATTTAGTCTGATTTTTTTTTTCATATCAACCTTAAATAATGATTGTGTATCAGAGTAGTATTGTAAAAGGAATTACTTATGAAAATTTCTTTATTTTAATGCAGAACTGGAAATATCAGGGAATTTTAACATAAGAAATTTGTGATCACCCTTTGTGTCTTTTGTAATGCTTTAATGTCATTATAAGAATTAGTTGTTCCAGATTTATTTTCATAGTCAATTTTATAATCCTACTCTTAAACAGGTATTTTGTGCTGCATGTAGACAAATCATTACAATACCACTATTTTTATTATAGATTTAATACTTTTTACTTAAAAAAGTATGTTTTATTGAATGATTTGCTTTTGACTAAAATAATGCTATTTGTGTGATTTTTTCTTCCATAATTTTTAGAAATGAATATATAGTAAGATTCCTGATTTTCTGGAACTCTATTGTAAGGCACATTCGATTAAATAACACAACTCACACATTTCATCATCCAATTTGCATGGATATATTTAAAGATGTTAGTGGCCATATTCCAAAATTTTGGCAGAAAATGAATTTTTTTACTTATAATAAACTATACAAGGCTTAAAGTATGGTATAAATGTCAAGAAGTGTTTAAAATTATGTTTACTTTATTTTAATACAATGTAGAATTTTGTCATGTTGTTGGTTCATGATATTATACACCCTAAGGAAATCCAGCACCATCAAGGGATCACCAGTAAGATCCTGCTTGGAGAGCCCCAGGCACACAAGGATATGATCAGGAGAGGCCTGCTCTGTGGAACACTTCTTGCATATTTCAAAGCACTTCGTGCCCTCAGAAAATTTCATAGTTCTAAGGTGTCCACTACGAAAGCTAACAAGAGTGGTTTGTTCCTCCTGTTATAACCAAGAGCAAGAGATTCTTGTGGTCGAATACTCTGGTATCAGTGGAGTTCTGCTGGAACAATTCAAGTGATCCTATTCCTGCTTTTTGTTCTTGAGTAAGTCTCCAAATATGTTAGTGGTGCAGAAGGCACAGAGACATCACATGCACCCACCTTGGCCAAGATGTCCACGATCTCATGAATAACGTTGATATTTAATCGAAAAATTTCAGAAATCTCAAGAAATTCCAACTAAACAAATCTGTATATTAGAATTTCTCTTGCCACAAAAATAACTCTTTTCTCTGCATTGCTAGTAAAATATATCATTGTTTTTGTAGAAGAAAACTAATTTTAGAATTTTCTTCTTAAATTTTCATTATTTTTTATTTATAATATTTTCTTTATAAGTTATTCATTTTAATTTATGATAGTAGCTGTTTATTCTATTTATTTATTATTTATAGTTTAATCTTTGTACATCTATAAAATGTATCTGATAATTTTCTGACATACTCCTGGTTCTGTGAATAACAGAAAATTAGGAGTTTATTGTAATTTTTAATACTATGGGTACAAAATTTATTTGATTTATGTTCTCTGTATTGATTAAAATTTCTCATGAGAACTTTATTTCTCTCAAATAAATTTTTATTTAAAATTAAAAAGTTATATATTATTATAACTCTTTTTATTGCAGATCCATAAGGTCGTAAATGTAGATACACATCATATCACTGGAAACAATCTTAAACTGTGAAGTATGCAGAGAAAAATTTCTTTACCGGGGAATTTTGTAGAAAAACCACCTGACTCACAGCAAGGAAAATTGTTCATTTGTGAAGTATGCAGCAAAAGATTTTCTCAAAAGTGCAATTTAACTGTCCATCTTCGCTGCCATACTGGTGAAAAACCGTCTGTATGTCAGATATGCAACAAGAAATTTTCACAAAAAGGTGAGTTAAACAGTCATCTAATCAGTCATACTGGTGAGAAACCATTTGTGTGTGAAATATGCAACAAGAAATTCTCACGTAAGAGCTATTTAAGCACACATCTGTTAATTCATACTGGTGAGAAGCCTTTTGTGTGTGAGATATGCAACAAGAAATTTTCCCAAAAAGGTGAGTTAAACAGGCATCTATTAAGTCATACTGGTGAGAAATCTTTTGTGTGTGAAATATGCAACAAGAAATTCTCGCGTAAGAGCCATTTAAGAACACATCTGTTAATTCAAACTGGCAAGAAACCTTTCGAGTGTGATGAGTGCAACAAGAAATTCTGTTATAAGGGCGATTTAAACAGACATCGGTTAACTCATACCGGTGAGAAACCTTTTATGTGTGAGATATGCAACAAGAAATTCTCTCAAAAGAGTCATTTAAGTAAGCATCTGTTAGTTCATACTGGTGAAAAACCATTTCTGTGTGAGATTTGCAACAAGAAATTTTCACAAAAAGATGAGTTAAATAGTCATCTGTTAAGTCATACCGGTTAGAAAACTTTTGCATGAGATATGCAGCAAGAAATTCTGATAAAAAGATCAGTTAAACAATAATCAATTTATGGTGGTGAGAAATGCAGCAAAAAAATCTCTCATAAGAGTCATTTAAAGCAAGCATTTATTAATTCATGAGACAGAAATAATTTTGTATGTTCGGTTTGTATTTTTCGCTATTTACATACTCAACAAGAAATTCTTTCAAAAGGGCAATTGAAATGTTCAAATTCGCTCTCATATTGGAAAACTTTTGTTTGAATTTTGCAACAATTTTTTTTTCAAAAGCAGTATTTACTCAAGTATCTATTATTTTATATTGTATGAAGCCTTTTTTCTCTGATATACTGCAAGAAATGTTCTAATTAATCTAAGTGTTCATTCTCCACCTCATAATTTATTGCTTGCTAATATCTAATTTTGATACTCCCTTTATGTAGTAGCCTTGGCTTATTTTAGTCTTAAGAAAGTAAGATTTGTTGCAAAATATTAAGTAAAACCATCAAATTGAAACTGCAACAAATGGAAATATTTCTGAACTTATATGGCTGATTTATACAGCGAAATGTCATATATTTTGCGCTATATTATTTTAGGGTTTATTTATGTATAATTTAAATTAGTAAGTCAGCCATTCAGGATCGTCACTGTCAACTCCACCAAACACATTTTTATTTTGATCTTTCTTTATATTATATCACAAACTTAACAAATCTCTATTTATTTTTTACATTATGTAGATGTATAAGTGTGTAAGTTTTTCTGGTTGATTGAGGAAATTTAAATTTAAAAACTATTGTGTTAAACCACATATCAAGCAATTAAGTTCCTTGGCTGTAAAACGGACTCTCTTATGAAAACAGACTTTAAGAAAATTTTAAGTTAAGAAATACTTTTCTTTAGGGCTGTGCACCTCTCCTGAACCCTCCATTGTCTGATTAATTTTACATTTTCAATTTGGATTGTTTTCGATATTTCTAAATTCTAATATATCAACAGGTGTGCTCTACTCTGTAGTTTTATTAGATAAGCATTTCTTCTGCGAGATCTCATCCTTCCCTAATAAAAATATTTACTTATCTACCAACCACAAATTACCTGCATCTGTTTCAGAAGCTGGATAAAATCTTGCTCAAGAAAAATGACTATAGACAATAATGCATTCCGATACTTTAATGCAGCTTTGTATATGTTCTATAACTTTTCATACACATCAAATAGTATATTTAAGATTAATTAAGCTTGAAGACACTTATTTTGAAATTGTTACCACCTATAAAATGTAGTATATCTATATCCTTTAGTATCACCCTGTATATAAATATTTTATGTTTTATTTATGTTATATTATATTTATTTATTTTATGTTTACATCACTTAGTATAATAAATTTTAGTTCCACAGAAAAATTCATTCCCAGTTGAAAACACATTTTCAGCAATTTTTTACCATACATGGTAACATGTTCAAAATCTTTAATACTGCTTTTTACATTATTTATAGACATAATACTTAATATGTTAAAAAGTAATGTAGTTTTAAAATGTATAACAACTGATAATGCTTTTCTGTAAATTACCATAAATAGAAAGTTCTATATCTGTATTCATATATTTTTCTGCTCTGTTGTATATAGAGTTATTTAAATTATATTCACGTTACTTAGTATCAGTACAAAAACCTTTAATGGGTTAAAAGTTGTGACACAGTTGGCTCTAACAATTTTAAATATGGGTCTTAAAAGCAATTGTATTAAGTTTGAGTGACACTATGTTAATAATTTTTTAAAAATCATCATTTTATTTTTTTCATTTTGTTTACATTCACAGATGCGATTATTATTTTTTACATGAAAATATACATAAAATTTTTTTGCTGATGCTTTTTCATTCACATCTCATGAATTCAAAATATGGGTTTTAAATGAACTGATATCAAAATTCGAGTGACACCTTCACATGAATTTAATAAGATTGTTTCAAAATTCAATTTATTTTTGGTTTGTCTTCTAAAGTATATTTACACATACAAACAATACTTTTAATTTTCCAATACACTGTTAACTATATTACTTTCACTGAGCCTATCTTATGCATTGAAATGTATTTATTTCAGTAAATTGATTTATCTTTAGTTCTACGCTATCCACATGGGTGTAAGAAGGGGCTGTCCAGGGGGGGGGGGGGGGGGGGGGGGGCTGGACCCTTCCTCCAGAGTTACGGCTGGACCCAAAAAAATATTTTATAGTGAAAATAAAGGTGAAATTTTTTAAAGAATTTTTAAAAGAGTAGTGCTATATAAAAGATAAGTAATAAAAGCAAGACCAAATAAAAAGTAACTTTTTGTTTACTATGTCACTATTTAGGAGATGGGGACAGGCAAAAGTCTCATATGAGATTGATTCTTGGTCCCCAAGGATATTTTTAAGCCTGAAGTGAGAAGAAGAGTACTATTGTTCGTTCTGAGATAAGGCAACTACTCTTTTGTATAGAACGTCCTTGGCATAGCTGTCCAAAGATAGATTCTAGGAAGTTATGTATGACCATCAGGTTCTCTGTCTTGTCGTAAATATATTAATCTGACTACAACACTTTGCTTGGGTGTTGCTAGTTATAAATCATCATTCCCATTTATCCACTCACCAATATATCTATGACATTCAACTTTACCATAGCACCATAGCACAGTTGTGAACAATTAATTGATTTCTCACAATTATTCTACATATGTACCTGCCCAAGTTCAGGCCAATTTTCTTTCATCTGATTCATGGCAGGCACAGATTTAACTTTCTTCTGAAGATTGAAATTGGACCTGGACTTCATTTTTCTGTTTGGACCGAGCCCAGGACTTAAATTTTTCTGTAGATTCCAGCCAAGTTGGCGTGAATTTTACTTTTTCTGGTCCACACAGGACCGATTTTTAAGGTGCATTTTTAATTACATAAATATGTAGCAACTATAGACATCGTCTTGTCTTTTCCATTTCGTTAATTGAATAAATAATTTCACATGAATCTGATTAAAAGTGTTCTTTAGAATGATGAGAATATTAAACGAGTTTTAAAAGAAGAAATACTCTGGATTTTGGTTTATTGGTGGATCAGAAAGGACAGATGCAATTTATTGTACATAAAACCTGTCATCTTTTTCAGGGAACATGAAATAGAAACCTCCACTCTTTTTTGTGAACTTAACTATGTGTTCCAGATTATTGTGAATGCAAGAAATATCTAATTTATCGTCTTGTTCCAAAACGACCTAAAATCCAATTCTAATAGTTTGTCTGCTACTATTACTATTTAAATTAGATACGTTTTCTTCTTCTACAGAAACAAAACCTCTTATAAATAATCAATAACTTTGTCGGCAAGATTTAATCATGATATAGTTATTATTTTGGGCTTCTAATTCTCTTATTTTTTCTTGTCATCTTTTAATATTTTTTGTATAACAATTGGTACAAAGTAAGCATCAAACTGAAAGTTGCATCTTTTGCCCTTACTATATATTAACTTATCAAATTAAAATAATTTTTAATAAGCTTGTTAAAGTAAATAGTTTTAGAGCACTATATTGTTTTAATGTCAAATGTTACATAAAAAGTATTATAAGCTTATCAAAAAAGTAAAAATATTGCTATTTGTTTGCTAAGCCTATCTGTATGCTATTTTACCACCCCATAATGTTTTTTTTCATTAAAATGTTACATGATTTTGTAATAAAATATGCAGAAAGTTAATCCTAAATAAGTGTTTTATATTATATACTGGTTAAATAAGCTGAAAAATAAGTTATTGTACTTTAAACCCGAAGTTCCTTCATCATTGCAACTAAGTCATATCATACAAAATTTTAAAATGCCTATCAAGTATAATAATATAGCAACAAATATTTTGTTATTCATTGGAAAATAATAAATGATACCTGTAAGGTTTTAGTTTGACAAAGCAATTGCAAAAAAACACTGTTTTTTTTATAAATTTATTTTTGAAACCTACATATTTTGCCCCACCACCCTAATTAAAATTCCCCTATTCAGAAGTTTCTAGCAACAGTACTGGAGCTCCAAACTGAACACAATTTCACTAGTATTATAGAGTTAAACTGTGAAAATTTAAAAAAGCAGCTGTCTGTGAGACCGCTAACAGCAGTTAAGGTTAACTGCATTTTTCTGTTAATTCCTAAATATAGTAATAATTAAAAATGATTGATATCAATTTTAACAATTATTATAACCTTTATTCATTTATTTTAAATCTAGTAGATTAACCCTTTCAGGGGCAAGCACTTGTGCCTCTGTAACGTTGAATTCCCACCGGAATTTAAGATTCAAAATCAGAATAAGCAATTTTTCAACTTTCTCTCGTCAAAGTTTAAAAAGTAAAATTTAATTAAAAATTTCTGATTTGAATCGGATTAAAATTAGGTGGTATATAACATATACCACCGCCCCTCAAAGGGTTAAGAACTTCAATAATTTTATATAAAACCAAAATATTTGTGCTTTTCTAAAAAGTAGCATACAATGTTACAGTTATGTTAAAAAAATGTCAGCAACAAAAAATTCTAATTTCCTGCCTAAGATATGAAAAGTGGGTGTCATTTGATGCCTACCTTTCATTTTCCAATTTCTATCACTGGCAGGGGGGAGGAGCAACTGAGAAATGAATAGGCCACTAAAAGTGATAAAAAGGATCTTAGAGCCACTAAAGTTCAGTTAGAATTTACTGTCCAAATTTATCAAATATTTAGAGGAAGAAATGACCGAGGCTTAAAGTGCTTAAGAAGCTACATGTGAAAGCCCCGCTTGCTAATGTTAATTCTATGGACAGTTTTTAAAAATATCTTGTTTGCATTTCGATACTTTTAAACTTTTTTTTTTCATTTGATAATGAGGACTGTCTCTATGATAGCTGCTTTTTAAGTTTTTTACTTTATTTGCAAAATCAAAAAATTAAAAAGTGGCAATCATAGAGATAGACCTTAACTATCCAATGCAAAAAGAAAACAAAATTAAATCATTTAAAAATATTAAAATGCAAAAGAGACACTTTAAAATAATTGTGCATGGTTTTTTTTTGAGTGAGTGAAGTAGCCCTTAAGGCTGCTCGTCAGTAAATTTCCCGATTCCCCTCGCTAATGTTATTCCTATGGGCGTAGGATGCATTTGTATTTTTAAAATATCTCCTCGGGAAATTAATATTTTTAACTTCTGTTTTCTTTGTATTCTTCTTAAAGAATCTCTCATTTTTTCTTAGTTGTCAATTTTTTTCTAAAATATATACTTAATTTTATATGAAATGTTAAAATCGTATTCAGTTTCGCTAAGATTTTAACACATAAAAATATAAATTAAGCACATAGTTTAGAAATATTTTGATAACTAAGAAAAAAAGAAACATTCTTTACGAACAGTACACAGGAAACAGAAGTTAAAAATATTAAATTCCCGTGGAGATATTTTAAAAATACGAATGCATCCAGAATTTGCTTGTCATCTAGCAGGTAGCCTTTTGCTGCCTCTTGTCACGTTTATGAATCTTCTTGCAAGAGCAGTCGGTTGGACCTTAATATCAGCACCATCTCTTCAGCGTAATGGAGCACTATTACCCACTGTATGTAAAAAGGACTCGCACTGTCCAACAGATGTTATGTTTTCTAATCTTTGTTTCAACTTATTTAATCCATTCAGTGATGATCCAAATTTTGAGTCATGATGTTTTAAAATACTACATATATTATCTTGGACAGACATATTTCCATCATCAATATTGTTTTGAACAGACATATTTTCATTAATATGTTCAGAAGGACAGTATGAGGTTACTTCTGAATCACTATTGTTTTCAGAAACAGAAGCACCTTCACTAAAACTAGCATTTTGTAAGGGTATGTTTTTTTCCATTAAAAAATGTTAGTGAAGGAGTTTTGTCCCCTAAGGCAAAATCAGCAATACAATGACAATCTGTAGGAGTGGTAGAAGGAAAATTAATGCAAACAACATCAAAAAATTTATATGCAACACTGATGTTTACAAAACTTACCATATTTGCATAAACATAAGCCTAATTTTATATTTACAATATAGACCATAGATTTGTCACTTTCACAAAGCACTAAAAATTTTCCATCATTTTGTAAAATATCAGCTTTCTGAAAATAATTTGTTTTACTTATCGTAGACTGTAGAAAAAGTCTAAGTATAGAAACACTACCATTTGCAAATTTTCGAAAATGATTGCAATAATATTCTTCTAAATTAGAGCAAACAAAGTCAATCATTGCTATAACATTATATGCTTTGACTCGAGACAGCACCACATCTTTAAAGATACGCACAGATACTTCTGCAAAATTGTTAGTCAAGTGTCCAAATGAAGATGAATTTTGGCAAGCTAGACACCACATTTCTTTAGTTTTCCGATATTCATTTAAATAATGTTGAAATTCAGGATATTTCTTGCAGCATGTAATTACATTTGTGAAAGCTTTTCCAGCTTCAGCTTCACTAGAAAAATAGAAAATTGTTCTCAATTCTTTCATAAGCAGTGGTCTTTCCTCCTTTAGAATGTCATTCTTCATGTCCCACAGCCATCTCCAAACAGCCTTCAATACATAAAAAAAGCAAAGATAATTTTTACTTTCAGGCCAAACAGCTTGCAAGGCAAAAATTTCAGCTTGTGCCTGATCGGTCAGGAAAATTTTAGGGTATCTTTTCCCATAAAAACAACCGTCCATGTTATCTTTTAATAGCTTAAATCCTTCAGTATAAGCTGCTTGAGTCTGTCCTTTCGTTATTATAACACCTAAGCATTCAGCTCCAGCAGGACAAGGACTTAGAAAGAATGTTACAGAATGGTTTTCCAGATCACATGCACCTATGCTGTCCACAAACACTATTTGATGGGAAGCCTCTAGCTTATGGGCATGTTACATTAAAGGTGTTGCTATGAGTACAGCACAAATAGTCTCACTGAAATAGATAGTAACACCCTTTTCTTCATATATGCTTTGCTTCTCATTTAATTTCTAAAATAAATAAAATAAACAGTAAAATGTTTAAAATAACAGTTTAAACATTACAGCAGGATCCGCCCATCCCCCAAACTTCCCGATTCAAGCCGTTTTCTAAGTTTTTTATGTAGATATTTTCTATTGAAAATATTTTAATAAAACTTTACACTATTTAAATATTTTTAAAATCACATTTTTTTAAGATCCTTCACATAAACTTCATGGTTCGCCCCCCCCCCCCCTCAATGCTACTTATTTCGTAAATTCTTTAATATTTTAATGTAGGCCTTAAGGCTAATATTAATATTTACTGCTTGTGATTTTTGTAGACAGTATTTAAATTATCAGACTACTATAGTAGGATTCTTTTAAGCATATTGAAACATTACATGTGATGTTTAAAATGTCGCTATTACTGTATATCAATAATTAATATCTAGTAAAGTTTTATTATTAAGTGAAATTCTTTAAAAATCTTGGTAATTTTTTTTTTTTTTGGTAACATTGTGCTTTTCAAAATTAAATATAAGATTTGAAAACGCTCAAATGAGCTGCACATTTTGTTCTCTTACTTAAAATACCTTAAATATCCTAGTAATGTGAAATAATAACGAACACTATTAGAATGCCATGAAACAATCTAAACTCTGAAATTGTTTGGGTGTAAATAATTGAATCTGTCATTTTCGAAAAGGGTCAACTCCATAGGAATTGTATAGGAGTTGACCCCTTTTCAAAATGACAGAATCTATTGTACACTATTGGTTATGTGCTACAGGGTGCTGCGGGATAAAATTGTCAAATTATTAATTGTACAATGATTTTCTTCTGATTAAAAATTCCAAAAAATAAAAGTATTTTATTACAATAAATAATTTAAAAAATTAATTATTAAAATACAGTAGAAGATCTTTATAACGCAATTCTATATAACGCAATTCTCCATATAACACACAACTTCTCAGATGTAAACAATGCATTTTCAGTTAAGAAACACCTGAATTCCCACATTATAAATACTTGCTATTCTCTAGAGGACTAAATTGGATACATTAGTTCAACTTTATCTCCTTAATTCAGAGCTAATTACTGAAAAAACTGCTATGATTTGATACAGGTATGTTTGGACAAAGTTTATAAAGTAAGTTTAACAATGTGTGGAATGATCTATATCATGCAGAAAATTATAATCTGCACAACTCCTGGTAATAAAGAATGCAATATAAAGATACTCTAATGCACTTTGGTATGTTTCACACATATTTGGCCTTGTTTTACAAGCTAAATTTAATGATGTGTGAAATGTGATCTATATAACACAAAATTCTATATAACGCACAACCTCATGTTTTTAGGTTTGCGTTATAGAGATCTTCTACTGTACTATAATTTTAAATAAAAATTATATAAATTATTTTACAATTTGGTGTTAAAATACTTTAAAGTATGTTACATGTTTTTGATGTTTAAAACCAGTTTTTAACGTTTGTCATGTCAAAAACCCAACCCTGTATATCAAGATACCCTATAAGTGAGGTCCATTGAAGATTTATTTTATATTAATTTTATATAATATATATATATAAGGAATGGGGGGCACAATTGAAAAACGAATGGTGCCGTTGTCCCTACAAGCGACTAAATTCTCAAACGCGACGCGATGATCATTGGTTGAAATAGAAATAAACCCATCTTAGCAAAATAACACCACTTATGCTATAATTGGCAATAACGCGTCTTGTTGGCGACGTACATTACACTTAAATTACTTTTTTTTAAGTATTCGTTTATCGTTTGTTTGAATATTGATTGCATTAAAGGAGAGATGCTTTAGCTTTTATGATCAGTCTCTATTTTTTAAATTTCCTTTTATATGTTTACATAATAAAATTAAAACTTATTAAATTTTAAAATAAATATTTATTCTACATGACTTGCTGTAGGGAAATTGCAATCAGCTGATCAACCATTGTACTTCACTTGGAGATCAGATTATTTCCACCAATCCGCTGCCTATTTGTAGTGTGTGACCTCCAACCTGACGTCAATTGCAACTGCTCTATTATTCATTATGAGTATAGAAGAAATAATACATGAATAAGTATTATTTCTTCTTTTTATAAAGAATGTCCTTATGTGGAAATTTTATCGATTTGAATTACTTAGGTTTACTCATATTACAATGTGACACATCTTAATAGTAGTAAACTTTTATCAAATGCGTTTGAAAGTTTATTATTAAAAAATTGTTTATTTATGCTTACTCAGATCAGATAATGGTGGACACAGTAAAGCAGGTATAATACAGTAGTACTATTGACATAAATATATAGAGATCTGACGACCCTTATTTGATGTAATAAATGAAGAAACAACACAAATATTGTTAATAGTCAAAACCTAACCCCCTCCCCCCACCCTCCTTCCATACACACACACCAACTTTATTTTTTTATTTTTCAGAGTAGCAGAATGGGAAAAAAATATTTTAAGGAATAGATATAATACTGCTCAATTTCTGATAAACAATAGAGCAACAATGTTTTTATTTTAATCAATATTTTGCATGCAATTCGTGTTACTTTCCATATTAAAGTGTTTATTAAGATTTTCAAAATAATTAGAATATATATATATTTTTTATCATTTGAGTTGGAAAAAAAAAATTATAGTTAAGATTAAATTGGGAAAATGGACAATGAAATGTAGAATTTTTTATCTAATTTAAACTATTTCTTCTTAATTGTAATTGTTTTCTACTGATTTAACTTTTTTTGTCTTTAGCCTTAATAACACTGCACACTATGTAATTAATATATATATATATATATATATATATATATATAGTTTTAATTTTTTTAATGCAATAAACTGATTGGTAAATAATTCATACAGGTACTAGTAATTTCCCCATCTGAGTGATTTTTTACATTTATATCCAGGCTGGAACACGAAACCAGAACCTTTGGTTTCAGTTGCTAATTGTCTTCCAGTTGAACTATCTGGGCGACATTCCTGCCAACACAATATTTGCCCAGAACAACCATTTGTCATGACATCGGGACAGTTACTTGAAACAACACAACAGAATAAACCACAGGTAAAGGGACTCCAACAGACTATGGATGAGTAATTACACTTATGTAAGTGTAATTACTTATCCAAAGTCACAAGATAAATTATGATAGGTTAATATCAATTTTAAAATTAAATGCTTTTTTGCGTGATAAAAACTTACTACTTATACACGCTTTATTATTTACAAGCTTAAGGAATTTTATGTAAATTTCTTTCATATTCTGTAAGAATAACTGCAAATTATGTTCATCTTAAATTTTGATCCAGGAGTTTACAAATTTCATAAAATCTGATAGCCAGCAAAAATATCTAGTAAGCTGTATAAAATATGACGCCCTCTTTTCCTGTTATTGATTTTCAAAGAGCCCAAAAGTTTTTATTAATTAATCAAGAAAAAATAATAAAGTCTGAAACAGAACCCTAAAATAATTTTAACAAAAAATTGAAATAAAATTCTTAAAGTTTAAGATCATTTTAAAACAGTAAATAATGAAACTTGTTCAATCACTGTAATTTATGAAATAAAAACATTTTAAAAAAATGAGTTTAGAAACAGAATCATTTGATCTGAAAAAGCTCTTGGAAGGGAAAACTCTTTTTGTTGACAGACAAATACATGAAAAAATACAAATATATTTCTAGACTAACAAAAACAAATCACCGTAATTTTAATAAAAGCACTTTGTATAGTTGTTTTGGAATACTTCAGTCACTCCAATAGGTTGATTGTGGCATAATGTACAACGGGACAGAAAAAAATCCAAACGGTTATAACTCTAGTCCTAATTAATGCAAGAAAGAAAAGTACTGCTTTAGGATCATTCTAAGATAAAAGAAAATTTTGGCTTCGAAAAAAATTACTTATTTGTTGTTTTTAACCCCCTATTCTTTGTGCTAATAAAATGTTTACATGTCTGGCATTGGGAGAAAAATCTTACTCAAAATTAAAAAAAAATTCTACAGCATAATTTTTATTAAAAACTATTTAACTTATTTTCTCTGTTGTATGTACAGTAGAACCCGACAGACAGAGGCACACAACACGAGATTTGACAAAGGACATGATGATCTATCTACCTGATGTGAGTAGTCGCACTGTTCAGACATGTGTTTGATCTTCTCTTATTATTGCATGAGATTATTGTTCTGAATTGTGGTGGCGTAGATATTCGAATATTGTGTGTGTTTCTTTTTGCTCACGATGGCTTCTAAAGCCGATAGTGATGCAAACATTCTATTTGATAAACTTGCATGTATCATAGATTGAACTGATTCTGTAAATTTCCTTGCCAAATTAAATGCTTTTCCTACACACCATGAGCCTGCAAACATTGTTCTTAATGAATTATTCTCAGCCACTGATGATGAAATCAAGACCCTGCTACTGCTTCTGGATTAGTCTAATAAAGACGAACACAAAGCTTAAGTAAGATCAATATGTAGTTTTGCGATATCCGTTTTGGGAGAGCCATACAATGTGCATTTATTTATATCTTCTGGTTTTACTAGACTATTCAAAAGTGATACTTGGGAAAATCTTAATATCCTCAAAATTATTACCCCACTCCCTCCCACATAGATAAAAGACACCATTCTAAAACTGATGCTAACGTTGAGTTTGGCAATAAATTCATAAATCTCTCTCCTAAAGTCCATCTTGATTCTATGAAATAAGATAACTCTACCGATCAAAACTCTTCCTCTGATGCTACTATGAATGACGTATCAGGTGATAAAAAAAAGGAAATTCAACCTTTTTATGTCAAATTCAACGACACTGATTGGCGAAAAATCGCTCATGAACTCAAAACCCTAGATTCAGAACCCCCCCCTCCTATTCTCTGCTTTAAAGGCGAACTTCTAAAGCTCTAAAGGCTAAAATACAATGTAAATCTGAAAACCAATTCCAAGAAATTCAGAAATATTTATGCGAATAAAATCTTAAATTCACTACTATCCACCCTAAGGACCAACATCCAAAAAAAGTCAGTGTTAGAGGTATCCAGCCTAATACAGACCCTCAACTCATTATTGCTGACCTCGCCTGACATGGCTTTACTGCAACTCGTGCAACCATGCTAAAAAAATGCTAAAAGCATGCCACTCTATATGATCAATGTCTTTCCCTGCAAAGACTTTGATAATATCTACAACATAAATGAATTATGTTACATTAAAGTTGAAATAGAACACTTCAGGAACACTAACAACCCAAAACAGTGCTACCGCTGTCAACAGTTTGCACATGCCTCTGAAATATGTAATTTTGACCCTAAATGTTGCAAATTTTCTGGCCCACACTTCACTGACAAATGCCCAACTCCTGGTAGAATAGCCCCTACCTGTTCCAATTGTGATGCAAAAAGATGAAAAAATATATTCTCCCTAACCCCAACAAGAATGATAAAAAAATCACCTACCTCTTAATCTAATATTCTTAAAAACATAACCTCTAAAAATGCTAAAGATCTTTATGAGATTATGAAAGAATTTAATTACGTCGAGAAAGCTAAAAAAAAATTCTTCCGACACTGATACTGCCAAAAAATCTACTAATTCTGAAAAGTCTACTACTTCTGAAATGGAAGTCATGCAGGAAGCCCTAACTGCGGAAACTTCCACTTTTACTAATGATGCTTAACCCCCCCCTCTCCTACTAACTATATCGACTCATTCCATAATATGTCCGATATCTTTAAAGATATGAAAGAACTTCTTCAACTCTCTAAACTCCTCAAATGTATTCATAAATTTCTACTGAAACTCAAAAATGTAAAAATCCGTTCGAAAAAAAAAATTATTATTATCATAAATGAACTAGACAACTTTGCTACAGACCTTAATTTTACCAATAATGAATAATCGCAATAACACCTATTCCTCCCTTCTTATTCTCTCATGGAACTGTAACTGCCTTAGACACAAAATTAATGAACTGTGTTTCTTTATTTCTTCCAACCCTCAATTTGATATCCTCCTCATCCAAGAAATTTGCAACCCTACCTGCAGCATTAACATCTCTGGCTATAAGCTCTGACACACACCGCACACTAACTCTAATTTTGGTGGCCCTGCTATCTATATTAAAAATCACCTCCTTCACTACACCACTCAAAATTCTCCTCTTAATGGCGTTGACTATACTGGAATTGTCCTTGTCCTTCCACACATCAAAATTAATATAACTTCACTCTATGCCAGACATAGTTGACATTTCCCTGTCAACAACCTCTTAAATATCATTACACCACACCGATTTGCCTTTGTAGCTGGTGACTACAATGCACACAATAGACATTGGAACTGTCATACCACATCTCCTAGAGGTACATCATTACACAACTTTATTATTCATAACCAGCTCAGTCTGCATGCCCCTGACACTCCCACTCACATGCCTACATCTACTCACCGTCAACCCTCTCTTATCGACTTTGCTATCTCTAAAAACCTCACCTATCCCATTACTACTTCCGTTATTAATTCTCTTAGTTCCTATCATTTACCTGTCTGTTTTAAAATTAATTTAATCAATCCTATCACTCCTCCCCCCTCTGTAGCAATTGATTGGAATAAATTCAAAAATTATCTCCATAACGCTGATCTAACCTATCCTAACATCAATAACCCTACTGACATTGATAACGCTGTAACTCATCTTAATAACCTCATCCATGCTGCCCAAAGACATGCTACCTATTCCAAATTCAAGAATAATAACTCCTTTCCCACTCATATTCATAACGTTTGTAACCAACTCAATATCCTTCGGCGTCTCTGTCAATCTACCTGCCCTTAACCCATTCGCTGCCAACCACGAGTATACTCGTGGTTGTCAACATTCAAAATAAAAGTGTATGATAAACACCTGCTTAGCCACCACTATTTTAATATGTTAAAAAACACTTTATTTAATGACAAAAACTTTGCTATTAAAGTTACAAAATATTATCTTTCAGAATTTTTGGTTGGAAATGAATTTCCGTAAAAATATCGAAGACTCCACTCACATAGTTTTGGCAGCAAACCGGTTAAAACTAATATCAACAGACTCAATAATAAAATTAAAAATCCTATTCAAAAAAGAAAAACAAAAAAGGCTGGTCTAACTTCCTCGGAAATCTCTCGACCGACGACAATTGTCTCTGGCGTATTAAAAAAAGCTCAACAACTACACCCCCATCCCCCTTAACTCTCAATAATATCACTGCCTATACTGATAACGATAAAGCTAACTGTCTCGCTAAATCTTGCAAAAATCTATTTTCTCTGAACCTATTCACCGGTAATCAAACACACTTTTTAATGACGTCAACGATACCATTCACAACTTTCTTACCACATCCCCCACCCCCGAACCTCTCCCCGATATTTCACCCTTTTTACTTATATTCTTTATATAAAACTTATATATTTTTACTTTTATATTTTACCGATATAAAACCCATAAAGCCCCCCGTGTATGATAATATCTCCAACTACACCCTTAAACAACTTCCTATTAATTGTATTATTTATATAACACACCTTACTAACTCAATACTTAAATTCTGTTACTTTTCAAAGCCTTGGAGAATTTTCATTATTTCCCCAATCTCTAAACCGGCCAGTAATCTTAATAACCTGACTAACTTTTGCCTTACCAGCCTTCTCTCATCTCTCTCCAAAATTATTGAAAGTGTCATCCTCACTAAACTCAATGAATTTTTAAACAACAACAATACTCTCATTCCTGAACAGTTTGGCTTCTAAGCAAAATATTCTGCATTACACCAACTTCTTTGTGTTGTGGAATTTCTTAGTGAAAACTTCATGTGAAGACACCTTCTGCCGCTATACTTTTAGACATTGCCAAAGCTTTCAATAAGATAATTTTTGAATAAAGTATAAAAATGAAACAGTATTTTAAGTACCTATTTTAAGTATATATTTTTAAAATTGCTTAAAAGAAATTTCTGTTTCGAATCAAAATATATCAATTTGGTACGAGTCAAAATGACTCCATAATCTGGTTTGTATATTTTAGTAATGAAACATGTACATAAAACTTCTACATATTAAAATTGAATCTAATTAAAAATCCAACCCAATATAGTGCAAATTATTTTTAAATTTCAGATTTGAGGGTTTCACTACCAGGGCTTAATTTCTAAGAATAAAAGTACCAGCGCCCTAATATTCTGCAATACTCACGCCCATAGCATACCCCTCCCCCGCCATCACTGCATTCTACATATTTATATTTAATACATTATTTTCCAAATTTAAAGCAGTCTTTTTATTTGGAAAAATAAAAATATTAAATAACTCTATCTGCATATACTTAGCTATCAACTATTCCACTTTTTAGTTATTACTACTTCCAAATAGAAACCCTTGCCTAAGCTTAATGTTAATCGTAGAATTCAGCGATTATTCCTAGGATTATGATTCAGAAATAGTGTTAACACAAAAAATGAATAGTTATTAGCTATGCAGAACAGAAAAAACTATTTCTGTTTACTCTTTATTCCTACAAAATAGCATTAAAATGATTCGAAATAGAAATAAATAAAATTTCGAATTTAAGACAGATTGAGCTCGTTCATCTCGATCTCTTATGTGAGCAACACATTACGTCACTTAAAGGTGTTTTGATGCAAAAGAGGGCAAAGATTGGAGATGGGTGTGAAAGGAAAGGGTAATTTAGGACTCATTTTTTGGAAGCGTTATTGCGCTGGGCTCCGGAAGGCAGTGTCCATGAGCTCCGGTGAATTCTGGCTAGTATTTAAATATTTACTGAAAACAGAGAAGTACCGGAACTGAGCTCCAGTGGGCTCAGCTCCGGAGCTCATATTCCTGATCATCAGCCCCTGTTCACTACTCGCAAAATATCTTTTAATCTTAGCATATTGCTAACTTTAGCTTTACTAACTTTAGTAGCTATCTTTTAAGTCTTAGCAATCTCGCAAATTAAGCCCTGTTCACTACTATGTCTGACTACGATAAAAAACTTAAAAAAAATCTGACTGGTGCAACAATTTTTTTTTTAATTTGGTCATTTTACATGGAATGACCCAATACTGAAATATAAATTTCATTAATGAATGATTAGTTAACAAGATATAAATTACTGAAAAATGTACCAATCAATGTTAAAACATCTGCTATTTAGAAATAACTCAAAAAATTTATGCATTGCATTATTTTGTGCTTTACATGATACATTGTCAAAGTGCAAAAATAACACAAATACATATTTTATGAATTCAAAGGATGTGAATTATCACTTTACTACACAGCATATAACCAACGGAGTGAAAAAATGTCTAGACCAGGGATCCAACCCAGACACCTTGGTATAGTGCACCAAGTGCTTTACCATTTAAGCCACAAGGAAGACATCAAGTCTAGCATTCTCTCACTCTGCAGAAGTTGTAGCCTTACCATATTAGAGCGAAAGAATGCTAGACTGGATGTCGTCCTGGTGGCTTAATGGAAAAGCACTTGGTGCAATATACCAAGATATCTGGGTTTGATTTCCGGTCTGGCCATTTTTCCACACTGTTGGTTGTACACTGTGTAGTAAAATGATAATTCACATCCTTTGTATTCAATAATTTCCAGCATAATTTCAACTCTGTTGAAAATTAATTAGATATATACATATTTTATATTAAAATGATTAATATATTATTAATTAATAATATGATAATTAATAATCTGCCTTATCACGCCCCTCCCCACCCCAAAAAAATAAGAATAAAAATTTATTCATTTTTGACCATTAGTCATACTTGACCAGGTTTCAGGTTATCAGCACATAAAAATAGAAACTTTAAGCAATCATGTTTTAGATTAAAGTGAAAAATCTTTTTTTTGCCATTACATGTATGCTAAATATAGCAAATCAACTATGCAATATGATTTCCTGATGAGTGTTTTATTCTCGTTAATAAATGATTGTTATATCATTATTTTTAAAGTTCTAACTGCAATATTGCTCCATCTTCAAAATGCCTTTCTCAACATTGGCACAATTCTTAAACACCCAATAATTATGTAGTGTGTTTTTCAAGACAGAGTGCTGATAATTTGTATTTAGGGTAAATGAAACATGAAAATTGAATGAAACAAAGAATATTTTTGTATTGAGAGTTAATTTTTTTAAAAAATCAATTATGTATACAGCCCTTAAGAAAATTGAACAATAATGGGCATACAGAAAACTTTGGATGGCACTTTTAAAGATCATAGGAACTTTGGTTCAAACAGTTTTATTCTGAGATGTTTGAATTTGGAATTATCACTACTGTTTGGAACTTTTTTTTGTCTCCTGTACATTTGTTTTTAGTGGGCATCAATGAATTCTTCTAACCTTTTATGTACAAATCCTTTATAAGCGATTTTATTTAATTGGGCTACTTGAGCACACAAACACTGTAAATTAATATGTCGTAATGGATATATATCTAACAAAGGAGTTTGTTGGGCTATCTGAAGTGGAGTCTGATTTTCTAAATTACAATTATCCAGATGAGCACCATGATTGAGAAGTGATTTAAAAACAGCCCTTGCACATGGTTTGTTCATAGCTGCAATATGAAGTGGAGTGTTGTTACCTATGTCTAAGGCATTTGGACAAGCACCGACTTCTAAGAGAAGATCCACGACTTCTGAAGATGGGAAAGTAAATACTGGAAATCGACCCAGAGTTGATGAGTCTTTCAAGCAGGCTAAATGTAAAGGAGTCCAACCATTTCGAGCTCTGGGATTCATTCGAACAAGCTGATACACAGATTTTTTAAGTTCTAGCTCTTCGCTTTTGTCAAGATGGGGCTGTAATATACACATCAGACCTATCAGATGCAATGCTATTATAAGAGTACGGTGAAACTGATTGGTGTCATTTAAATCTTGCTGCTGTTTCTGTGACAATTCTAATGCTGTTTCAATTTCTTTTAGAGCTCTTTCAAAAACTTGTAAAATATCTCGAAATGCAACCACAGGAAGCCCTCTAGGAAACGACAAAGCTTTTGACATCATATAAGAAAAAAGTTCTGCAAAAGCTAAAAGACTACTCTGTGTCATACAACTAAGTGGTTCTTGGACTTTTTGTTGAACATCCAATGCGTACATCCAAAGCTGGATACATCTATCGAAATTACCATTATCGGCATAAGTGGCACCCCTGTATCTTACATAATAAACAGTGTCAGGATGACCAGAACCCAGAATTCTTTCTCTCACAAGTAATGCTTGCATTCTCATTTCATCAGGATCTGATATTAGTTCATCTAACTGAGAAAAGGTATGTACTTCAGTAGCACCTACGTAAGATGCTATTGGGGACTGAATTGCAGGTTTTTCAAAAGGACATTTGTTATCTTCATATCGTAAGTGCATAGCTCGTCGCCAACAGTCAAGAGCCATGATCATATCCCGTTTTTTATCAATGAAAGTAGCCCCAAGAAGTTCCAGTGCATTTATTTTGTCTTGCTTGGTACACTCAAAGTCTTGAATAAAATACTCAACAATTGCTGCATGGCCAGTAGCTGCTGCAGACAACAAAGGAGTGGTTCCACAAGCATCACTATCAAATTTTGCCCCATTTTCTAACAGTAACTTAAGTATTTCTAGACTCCCTGATTCAGCACAATCATGCAAAGCTGTATTGCCTGAAATAGATAAAATATTTGCTATGTTATCATACCACTTTGTTAAATATAAAATATATGCTGCTTTAAGTATATAGAACATACATAAATCAAGGCTAATAAAGACACATATAGTAGAACCGGATTATTGGAATAGCTATCAGGTCGAGATACATTATTTGAATAACTGGGATATTTGATTACTTAAGACCATATTGTAACACATTAGCAATTGTTAAAAGCATTAAAATGTGAAATACTTCAGAATAACACCTAGATTTAATTATTTAAACTAGTAAATATATCAAATAGAAACAGTACAAAACCAAATAAGATACACATTCCCATTTGTATCCAAAAAGGCTGATTATCTTGCCTTAATGACAAAATTGTGGCAACATCAGAAAGTAATTATTAAAATTTTCAGCTTTTATTTAAAAAAGCTTTCAGAAGTTGGCATTTCTGCAAAAACGACCATACAAAAATTTTGTAACTGAATAACTACATTTTTTCAAACATAAAGTTTATTTTAATGTCAATAATTTTAATTTTTCTTTTACCTTTTTTTTACTAATAAACTATACAATTTTATTCCTTTCATAGCTGTGTCCATAACACATACAAAATCACCAATAGGCTTTTCTTTTTTGGGAGAAGAAACATTTTTTTCCTCACTTTTGCCATCAAGAATACTATTTAATATTTCTGTGTCAGTAGCATGCTTGCCATTGGTTCATTCGTCAATGTTGTCAGTTAATTCAAATCACCCTCTTCCAAGTAAAATTTATCCAAAACAACAGACTTTGCATAATATAACAACTGTTGAATTTTGTCATCTAAAAGATGCTATAAAATCCTTCAAATATCGGGTTGTTATCACCAAAGGAAAGCTGAAAGCCTTAGATTATACTATACATTATAAAAAAATATTGGAAGTCATATTTTCCCATACATTTTCAGGGGTGGAAAGTAGTCTGAGGGTTGCAAATACTGACTTTACTGACCAAATCTGACAAAATACTGACTATTTTTAAAAATCCCTGACCAACTTTAGCATATTATTTGACAAATAAAAGTTCTGCTTCATACAACTAAAACTTTTTCTCATTCTGCAATAGTAATGCAAGACTAGTTTTGAAACAGTTCTTATTTAAAGTTTATTTAATTATAGCAACAACTAATAAAATGTGTAAACTTCATTTTTTTAAAAGATTCACATACAACTACAAAAGAAGTCAGAAGAGCCTGAATTTGTCATAAAGCTAATTATTCATGGCCATTCAATAAACATAGCAGAAGCTTATCAAAAGGAATGTCTTGATTTCCCAAAAACAAGATTGGGGACAGATTAATTTTTGTTCTAAAATATGCATTAGGGCTTATTTTCAGGGTTATTCTTTTCATGCACAACAATTTAGATGCGTTTCCCAATCTTTTTTTTTTTTTTTTTGGAAACACATCCTACCACGGCATCATAATCCTCCCCCCCCTTGTGTACAAAATAATTCTTATAAAAATTAAAAAAAAAAAACTCTTATTCACATGGAGGAAACCTAAAAGAGTATTAATTATGGCAAGTCACTTCACATATTTCTAAGCTCATAAAACAGGTTATACTCTGTTTGCTACTACGTCACAAATAAATGTGATTTTAACAAAACTTTAAATGAAATAAAGCTTATTCAGATTCACCTTCACATAAACATTTTTTTTGTTGTTGTTTCTTATCACTTTATACCTCAGTGTGAAACAAAAATATTTTATGGTTTGTAATTGTTTTTTTATTTTCACATAATTTCTTGAAGAGGCTCTCTCATATTTAGCATTAAATATGATATGCATAGATTTATTTTATGATTAAAATTAGTAACCCATTAATATCACGTGGACATTTTTTGAGTAGTGAGATCTTTCTTTGAATAACAATCATGACTTTTTTTGGCATCAGTATTTTTTTTTAAATAGTATACGCTATATTTTATCTCAGAATTCTCCAATTTAAAAAGTAGAAAAATTTTCTTTTTAATTACTGGAGCCAAAAAATCGTAGCAGTCTGCAGCTATGAACACAATATACAAGAATCATTTCTAGATTCTGATCTTTATAGTGCGGTGTCTTCAAAGAGAAATTGCACTAACTCTGAATTTGTCAATATGAACACTCAATTTCGACATCATATTTAAAAATTTCAGAAATTTTTACGCTATAACACTAAACAGGAAGTCATTTTAGCAAAGTAGTTTAGAAATTATGCAGTTTTAAAGTTTTGAACTGCCAATGGAAAATTCACTTTTAAAAGTTGAAATACAAAACTGCTATGTGCATAATTTTTTAAGCATTTCGGCAAAATGAGCTCAAATTTTGGATTTACATACTTGAAGCTTTTAGAAATCTATTTTCGTTACAAGTTTTATCGGTTTCATTTTTTTTCGAATATTAATTAAACAATGTGTAAATTACGAAATATATATCTGAAAGAAATATTATTGTAACCTATAAAACTTTAAAAGAAGTCGATTTATAGAAGCTTCAAATTATTGTAACCTCTAAAAATTTAAAGAAATCGATTTATAGAAGCTTCAAATATGTGAATCCAAAATTAAGTACTGCTTGGTGCAATGAGCTGTATGTAAATTATGCTCAAAATACTATATGCATCGCAGTTTGTTTTACAGCTATTAAATACAAATTTAACATTAGAAGGTCAAAACTTTAAATCTCCATAATTCCTTAAATACAAATGACATTCCGTTTGGTATACAAGGGTAACATTTTTTGAAAAATTCGAAGATGATGCCAAAGATGGTTGTTCATATTGGAAATTTCAGAGTTTGGTACGAATTCTCTATGCAGAGGTCATCCTAAGACTTTTTTAAAGAAATTTTGAAAGAAGTGATAATTTCCATTTCAATGGCTATTTTTGTTTCTTATCAGCAATAATTTAGGAATTAAAATGTATGGAGTGTTCCCTCTTTTTTTTTCCTTTGGCAGGCTGTGCATTTGTCATATTGGTCACAGAATAAAACATTATACTAATTAATTTTTTTCATTGTAAAGAAATGTGTTTATCCCCTTTTTTTGTGTTGTGCACTGTTCGCTATTGTTTTCTTTTTGCACTGTTTAAAAAATATATGAAAAAATATATAAAATTGAGTTACCTACAAATGTTGACATGCTTCACAGCAGAAACTTAATATCACACATCAATCACACAACCAAATGGAAACTACAAGGAGATACATAGACGGAAATTATCCTTCTAAAACAATTTTTGATTTGCAGAACTATTAATGCTATCCATTGGTGATAAAATAGAATATTTAACATTGATCTTTAAATGTATAGTACAGATAATGAATGAATGGGATATTTTTATAACTATGTGATTTTTCTGGTACTTGTTAGCATAAAGGGTTAAGACATTCAGTTTTAACCCATTTTCTATGAGTGCCGTAACATAAACATAATTTACAGGATGCTCAGAATCCTTTATTATTCCTTTCAGAAATTTTGAACAGAAAAATTTTGCCTTATTTAATCACCAAATGTCTGCGATTAAAATAGACAAAAATTTCTAATTAAAATAACTGGTGATAAAAATTTTAAATTCTGTAAAGGACACTCGTCGCAAAGCTAACTCTCGACGAGCAAGTTATAATAACAAAGAATACTCGCATTCATTCAACAATATCGTAACATTCAGTGACAAAGAATATTCATACTGGGTATGACATAGCCACGTGCTTATGGTTTTTACATTTGTTGCCACTATATTTTGAAAAGTAAACTTCAATTTATTTTATTGCAGAATTTATAACAATTGTTCGCGATTCAATAAGGTTGACATTTATTATTTTTATTTATTAGTGGTAATTTAGAAAGTTAAATGTGCACTTGAATAGTTTCATGTGTAAAAGTTTCTTCGGGTGACATATTGCAAGCTTCAGAGCAAAATTAAATACAACTCATTGAATAAATAGCTAAAAAGTTGTATATTATTTTAAAATACTTGTAAATCAGAAAAGTTAATTTTTTTTCAAATATATTACAGTGTCTAAATAGCTTTAAAAGGTTTTCATTGAATTATTCTGATACATATTGTATTTTTAACTTTTAAAGGAAAACTTTTCAAAATTGAATAAAAAACTTATTTTTTCCCTTTCATTTTTGAAATTTGAATCTGTAGCTTTTATTTTTATGAAAGAACTAACAGGGAATAGATTCATAAGGAATCTGGAATCCCCCCCCCTGTGCCACATATGCCCCATGTTGGGAACCACTGATTCAGATTTATTCATGTACAACATGCAAAACAATCTACATATAATTTAGTAATTTTGTGTATATTGTTTAGTAATTTTATGTATATTGTTTGTGCATAATATTTAGTATTATTACTATTACTTAATAATAGTATTATTGTACACTTGTTTAAAACTATCCATCAAAACATACCCTGTTCAAACTTCAAAGAATCCTTTTTATATATAAATGCAGGAAATTTGCAGACATGACAGCTGAAGTTATTTGGAATCTAATAGCACGTTTTGGGGATAAATATTTGATATATTAAGACATAACTCATTGTTCTCTGAACCTATCTGAGCAGTCTTGCCTCAAAAATTGGTTTAAAGTACAAACTTTGGTTATTTTCTTTTCTAAAAAATCATTTGTCTTTATGTAAGAAAAAGAAATGCTATTTGATTTGTTATTACCATAATCCACTTTGCACCAGTCTTAAAAAAGGTTCAATGCTATATAGCAGTTTTTCTAATAAATATTTTGAAACATTTTTAATTCTGCCAGATAAGTGGTCTGTCTATTAAATCATGTATTTGTGTTAATTATATGTATCTGCTATTTTTAATATTGTTTTCCAATTATATCAGTGTTGTTGTTTTTTTTTTTTTCAAAAACAGTTATTCTCAATTTTGTTTGATTATGTGTATAAACGATATATTATTTAAATGATATCTGTAGACTCTTCACTGATTATTAGCTGTACTATGTAAGTCTAATGAAGGAAGGAAATATATAGAAGAAATAAACATAATATCCATTTAAAAGCAAATGTTTTCAAAGCTGATATTTCTAACTCGCAGCCTGATTGCCACCGGATAACATAATCTCCATCTCAGGGCTGCCACTGCAGAATGACACTGAAAATAGTCATTGGAATCTGAAAAAAGTCGCCTTTTTTGCATTTTCGTTAAAATAGTTGCTAATTAATGGTTTTTGGCCGAACAGTCGCCTAAAGCTGAAAATAGACTCACTTTAGTTGCAAATGGCTTCTGTGCATGTCAAATTCTGAGATTATATAAAGTGAAATTTACTATTTGGAAATACTGGTAACTGTGTAAATATGTGGTAATCAGGCTCTGATGTAACTTTTGCAATAAAATATTATCAATTAAATCTTAAACTTCCTGTAGAAATCTTCAAATGGTCATTATTTTGTTAAAATTTTAACTATACTTATTTCAATAACAAAAATCTGATTCTTTTATTAAATATGGGAATTTCAAAATGACCTAATTTCTGCAGAAAAATATGAAAAATAAAATGTCACTTAGAATATTGTGCTGTATATTATTATTTTTAACATAGATGCATATCAAGAAAAGATCCTGCCTCCCTTAATGCAAAACTAAAAATAACATATATTCATGTTGAGGTTTTTAAGTAGAATAGTTTTGAATATTTTATTATTAATAATTTTCAAAAAGATAATTATTTAAATCAATTTTTAAATTTTGTTTCATTCTTTTATATTAGAAAAATAATAAAAAATTAAGAATATTTTTTATTTTTGAAAGTTATTTTAGATCAAGCAGTTAAAATATATAATAAAAAATATTGAACCATATATTTACAAGTTTCTGAAGTACTTATTTTGTAATTTAAATATTATTAATTTTAAAACTATCGATTAGGTGGGACCCATGATTGTCTTAAATACAAAAACTGAAATTATTTAAAGGAAAAACTACAGTAGAATTATAACAATATTTAAATACAAAAATAAATCCAAGCATTTTATATAACAGGGTTTTTACAAACAGTGTAGCTCTAATCATTTCGTTTTAGTGGAGCTCTATAAAAATTATATTTTATTCTATTTCGGATACAACAAAAGTTTTTTTTTTCTTTTTAATATTATAATTAAAGTTTAAGTTTCAAAACGCTCTAAAAAACGAACCAATGATTAGAATGACGTCAAAATTGAAAGGCGTATTATTGAAGAAGGGGGAAAGAACATGAACAAAAAATAGTTCCAAATTTTAGCGACAGATGGCGCTGTAAGCGTTAGAATTTCGAGTACAAATGACAAATCGTAAAACAACGGCTAAGGTGTAAGTTACACAATAAACCAACTGCACTGTTCAGTGTGCATGACTGTACAAATGTGATACTGTTAGTTACGTAATCCCATCCACCACGGCAAGGTCGTATCACATCGGATGGTCAAAATCAGTTTTTAATTGTCCTGAGGCCAAAAACCACATAAAAAGCATCCATCCAATCGTTTTTTAATTGTCCTGAGGCCAAAAACCACATAAAAAGCATCCCTCCAATCGGTTTTTAAGTTTTGCGAGACTGGCGCAAAACATGTTCAACATGTCACTGTCCACCGTTGTGTGCAACAAGATGAAATCGGAAAAAAGCATGTTCCACAACCAATCGAAGTGTCATCGGGGTTAAGTTCAGAATGTGTTGTGCACTGCATGGTTGCACACTACCTCTCGACTCCTCCTGAACTGCTGGGGCCACTTCTTCAAGTACCGCCGAATCACAACTTTTCCTTCCTCTACCAGACTGCACATCAAACGAACCTGTATTTTCGAATTTTTTCATCATTTTTACCAGACCCATGACAGTCATCGGTCCAACGCCGTTTTTCATACCATTGAGGGTCCTGAACTTCTGCAGAGCTACTGGTGCAGAATCACCGTTCTTGTAATAAAGCTTTACAAGCAGAGCAGGGTCCTTCATTGAGACACTCATGGCAAACGTCTGAGACGCAAAATGAGGAAACTCTGTTTACACAACGCTTTTATAACACCTGAAATGGCTGTGCACATGCCAGGTATTTTAATTTACAACTTCTGACGCTTACAGCACCATCTGTCACTAAAATTTGGAACTATTTTTTTCTTGGTTCATATTCTTTCCCCCTTCTTCAAAAATAAGCCATTCAATTTTGACATCATTCTAATCCGTGGTTCATTTTTTAGAGCGTTTTGAAACTTAAACTTTAATTATAATCACCCTGTATAGCACAATATAGTGCAGTAATAAATTTCATCTTTTGCAATAAAACTCTCTCAGCTGAAAAAAAAAACTGTTACTTAGAAGTTTCACCTTTGTACATTAATTCTTTAATGCAAAAGCAAAGTGACAAGTACAATATGTGTTTTTTCCCACCCCCATTGTCAACTTGTTCAGCAACAGGAGAGAAAAGTTCAGAAAAAAAACAGCCCAGATGCTTAAAGAGACACATTTTGAGGGCAAAAAAAGCCGTATGAGGCCTTTTTGATGTGTACAAGTTTTGTCAGAAATATATGGCTGCACCGAATATCAAGCAGTTTTCTGAAGGTGTAAAACATGGTTAGAATGCTTAAGGGTCCTCTCCCCTCATGCAAAAATAATGTTAATCCTATGGGACAGTTATTTTCTAATATCTCATTTGCATTTCAATACTTTTAAATGATTTTTTTTTTTGGCATTGGATAGTTGAGATTGATCTCTGTTTCAGCTGTTAATTACTTTTTCGATTTTTTTTTATAAAGATGGTTTTACTTTTGGAACCGGTTTCACATAGTTAGGCAGAACACATAGTTATACAAGTAAATAATATCATAGGGATTATCATAGGGACCATTTAATTATGTTCTATTTTAATCAAAATGTTAGAGTTGCACACTTTAATTATTCTTGTACAGAACAAAGTTTTATTCACTTTGCTAGAGTGGACTTGACCCCACTAGAACCCGCAGTTATTACAACCCCTAACACTGCACAACCAAATTTCATGTTATTCCTAATATTTAATAATTTCTAATTAATATTAGATTTAAATGCAATATAAGTTATAAAGTGTATATTTAGATTGATATGAATAACAGAAGCTAAAGTTAAGAGCAGTGGTGGAGCTAATGTTAATTTAGGATGAATACACATTTCTCAAATCGTACTTCAGACAGCTTGTAAAAGTTTCAGGTGGTCTTAAATGACTAGTCATAAGAAATAGCAGAAATGTTGAAATATTTACATATTGCTGGGACATGGTACTACGAAATTTTAACTCGTACTTACATGGCACAAATAAAGAGATCAAAGGAAATGCTATTTTGTTATTATGGTATACGAGGACACAGCATACAAAATTTGGTGCCTTAGATGCAAGAACCTTTATTATAAAATATAGGAATTTCAGGGTCAGGTTGTTCAAAAGAAAGTAAAAAGGAATCTTAGCATACAATGGATTGCAATTACAGAAAAGACACGGTAGAATAATAATGCAGAACAGGAGTTTTACATATATAGAGGCCCGCAGCTGTAAAAACGGCATGCCAAGACTGGGCATAGAAAAAAAAGAATTATGAGAAAGTAGTTATAAAATCATAATAGTAACATATAGATGAAATGGGCGCCATTTGGATCATTTTAACGAAGTTTGAATAAAAGGGTTTTATTTAGGTATACAAAAGGCACAACGTTTACGGTGCCTGGTGGAAAATATGAGTGACAATACCGGCACAGAATATATAGGAAAATGTTGAAAGAACCTTTGCATGACTGAAGTTCAGGTGTGACATGTTTTTCCTGCACAATAAGCAGTCAAATGGTCAACAAATTACACAAGATCAAAGGTAATGCTCTGAATCTATGAAAAAGGGTGCGAAAAGTATCAAGAGGTGGAAAATGTAGAGTGGGGTCAATGGAAAGGGTTGGCGAACCAACAAAATTCATAAGATAATTTTATTCAGACGAAAATATCCATTGATATAAGTGTGAGGGGAAAAAGGGGGAAGAATAAGAGAACTCTAGTTGGATAAGATTAAAAAAATTATAGAAGTGAAAGGATTAATTGCTAAGTAGATGCTAAGTAAAAATACAAGACTGACAGAAAAGTCAGATTTTCTGAGTTGGAGTAAAATTTTCAACAATTTTAAGAGTGGTTGATCTTAAGTTATAAAAGAATAATAGTGTGTCTTACTTTGTAGTTTACAAGCAAAGTGGAATATGGAGATTTACGCAATGATTTGGGGTAAGCAGATCTTTACTGTGTATAATATTCAGAGTATATTTTTAATTTCAATTTTGTGATTAAAAGTATTTAAGTAGGACATCCATATATTTAAATTATGGCATGTTATATACTTGAATATGTGAAAAGTTTGCATTAATTAAATAAAGGTGCCAAAAGAATGAACCAGTAGTCCAGCAATATCATACTGTGTGTCTGTTCTATGGATGGTTTCTTACCTTTTGCACTTTTTCTATTTACATCAGCCCCACATTCAACTAAAAATTTCGAAATTTCAAAGTGTCCTTTATAGCAAGCAATCATCAGACAAGTATGACCATGTCTGTTGGCTATTTCTATATCAGCTCCATGCTGAATAAGATATTTAGCTATTTCAAAATGTCCATCATAACAAGCTGCTCGTAAAGGAGTAGAATTTGTTTTTGTAGCACTATTAACAGAGGCTTTGTATTTCACTAGAACTTTCACTAAATTTAAATGTCCAGCAGCTGCTGCACACCACAAAGGGGGAGCTCCATCAATTGTTTCTCCATCAAAGGTAACAGAGCCAACCTGAAATAAGTTTAGGTAAAATTTTACAAAAACACTTTGAAATTGTATAGAAATTAACAGAATAAAAAGCAATAACAGGAAGAATAAGTACATACAAAATGTTCATAAACAAGAATAGATACAATATACTTTAAAACAGAGTGCATAACATTAACACATTTCATTGTCGCATTGCATATTTTGTTCAAATTTAACAGTTTATCTCACTGAACATTTAAAATATTAAATGCATTTTAACATCAATATACTACTATAATGTTGACTCTACAACAAAAGGGCTGCCGAGTGCTAATTTAATAAAAGAAAGAGACCATTGATCTGAAAAAGGGAATTCTTGTATTCTGTTCAAAAAACATATTTTGAACTGGTTTATTCAGAGTCCCTTTTTATCAGTAGAATTTTGTGATATTTTCCTCGAACGATTGGTGAATTTAGCGGGGTTTTTTATTCAATCAATCAACGAATTTTGCGACCTTTTCTCACACAACCAATTCATGAAATGACGAGTTTTCGGATTTGTTCCCACGACTTACTGTTGAAACTTGCAGGGTTTATTTTCTTGCAACCACTGGACAAATTTCTTGATTTTTTTCACACAGCCAACTGATGAATTTTCTAATTTTTTTTTCACAAGACCAATTGACAAATTTCACGTTTTTGTGCTACTTTGTGATGGGACCGGGCAACACCGGTGAAGGAGCTAGTTGTGAATTATCATATAAGAGAAAACCTAATAGAAGTTACCTTATGTAACCTCTGTTACCAGATAACATTGGTTACAGATGTTATTTTTCAAAATTAGGCATTAATTCATTTAATTAGAAAAATTGTGGTGTAGTAAATTATAAACATCATTCCTAACATATGAAGAGAATAAAATCATTAAAGTAAGTTGGTGTTGGTAAAATTTGATATTTTATGCAATTTCTTTTACCTCAGTTACGAGTAATAATTTCTAGAAATTTCCTATTTTGTAATCTATCAATAGATTTATTTACTCAGTAAGTGGCCACACAATCACAAAATGCCAATTGTATAATTTATTAGTTAATATGGATTTTCCCAAAATTCGCTTCACATCTTTGATATACACATTAATATCACTATCTTCAAAAAGATAATAAATAAAACGTCTCTATAATCCTAATACTAGAATAGAAAAACGGGATTTCTGTTTTCCCTTCATTCTGTTCAAAATAGCATTCAAATGGAATAAGTAAATTTCAAGGGGAAAAAAGTTCTTTTATTTTTTTCTGTACATGAATAAATAAATTTTTCAGCTTTAGAAAGAATGAGCCTGAGACCCACCTTGTCTCATCTCTAATATATATATGTGATATTCTAATAATGTATTTTTGTTTAACTTTTTAGCCAAAATATTTTACATTTCTACAATTTTAAATAATATCTACATTTATCAGGGTTGTTTTAATTTTACATGCTCGGTTTTATGTCCTGAAAATGAGGCATTTTTTCCTTTAAAAGCATTTAGTGTTTTTACTCCCTGTCATTAACCTTTTTAATATATTTTATCTGCTCATTAAAAAAATACATTAAGAATGTTTAAGACTTTATTTACTAAGCAAAAAAAAAGTGAAATTAAAAAAGTCATCCCCCACTTTTTGGGCTGTCCCAAGATAAAGTTTATTTGAAAGATATTGTTTATTTAGTACTATAACAGTCTCATACGCAAGCATTTTTTAATTTAATAGAGCATACTATAATAATTAAAATATAACAAATTAATTCTTAAAGTTCATGTTTTGTTATATTTTTTCACTAAAAAGTGGGTGTCCCTGGTTTTTATAATCTCTGTTACCACATATAATTTATTTCTCTTCTTGTCAAAAAAGCGTACCACAGGACACTAATGAAGTTTATAAACAAGTGGTCACAATAATAATTTTGGAATATTTGTTATGAATATCAGATACAGTGGACTAATTTGCATATTTCTCAGGAAGGTGTTTTTTCTCTCTGTAACCTCTGTTACCAATTATCCATCACCTTTATGTTGCGATTTTAGAATAACTACAAATAAAATTTATTCATATTTGGTACCACTATCAAATAATTAAACTATGGGCAAACAAAATAAAGTGTGTTTTGTGGATAATTTTTTTTTCTTTCTGAATGTAACTTCTGTTACTAGATACAGATGTCATTCTTCAGAATTAGCTATCAATGCATTTAACTAACAGAACTTTTGATGTAGTAAACTTGTTATGAATTCCTTTGTGTAGCCTTGTATATAATCAACAGAAGTTATATACACCACACACTATTCAAAAATTTAGTTAAACTTAAAAATGCAAACCAAAGTTGAAAACACACTTATCACACATAGGCTATAACTATTGCACATAGACTGTAACCGAATTCTTTTGTGTGTCCCTGTAAATGAATTATAAACACAATGCACACCACACTTTTCAGTGTGCAATTTATAGTGCACCTCAGTAATGCATATAAATTTCATTATGTTTGAAACAGTGAAACATCATTAAATTACACTTCAAACGATTTTTCCACATATAACATTGTGTAACAATTCTTTTGTGTGAACCTGTAAATGAATAATAAATGCTTTGCAGCCCGTATTCTACAACGAGCATGTTTAAGTGTGCTTCATAATTGTATATCAATTTCATCATGTTTCAAATTACATAAAATCATCAAAATGCTCTTGAAATGATTTTTTCCCATTGACTGTAATGGAATGGAATATTTTTGACTGACCTTGTAAATCAATTACAAATGCAATGCACACCATACTTTTCAGTGAGAAATTTATAGTGCACCTCAGTAATGCATATAAATTTCATTATGTTTAAAATCGTGAAACATCATTAAATTAAAACTGCAAACGATTTGCACCCATAAGAAGATTGTGTAACAATTCTTTTGTGCGACCCTGTAAATGAATAAATGCTTCGCACCCATATTCTACAAAAAATCATGTTTTAGTGAACTTTGTAATTGTATATCAATTTTAATATGTTTCAAATGGTATAATATCATCAAAATGGACTTGAAATGATTTTTTCCCATTCACTGTAATGTAACTGAATACATTTGACTGTCCATGTAACAGATTTTAAATGCTACACACTTCATTTTCAATAGGGATCATGCAATAGTAAACGTCAATAATCTACAAAAATTTCAGGGTAATCCGAGAATATTTATGAGAGTTAGAGCACGGACGAACAAGCCAAAGTCAAACATTTTTCAATAGATGAAACAGCACCGAAAACTGGCAATAAATCACAATTAATGGGTTGTTAAAAATTTCCAAAACATGTCCTGTGTGGTCTTTTGTTTTTATAGTGATTCATACTAAGTTTTAATATTTAACTTTTAAGTGTTAAAAAGAAGGTTTGATATGATATGCAGGCAACTATTTTTTATTTACAAATCAAATAATCATTCAGAATTATTATTTTTAAATCTGAACGTCTAATCCATCCTTACATCATTCCACCAGAGATTTATAGCTTTATGCGGACAAAAGTCTGCAAAATTGGGTCTACACAGTTTTAACATTAATAAATCATTAACAGTATCAGTGGATAAATGGTTAGCTAGATGTATCATTTTTTAACACTTTCCAACCTAGTTGAAAAGTGTTTATGACTTCAGGTGCGTTTATGTCTGGCCATGCTCTAACTCCCATAAATATGTTCTGATTGCCTTGCAATTTTTATATGTTATTGTTTTTATCTATAGCATGTTCCCTATTTCAACTGAAAGATGTAGCACTTATAGCTTTTTTTTACAGGGACACTCAAAAGAATTCCGTTACATGATGGTCTATGGGGAAAAATCATTTGCGGTTTATTTTAATGATGTTACACAACTTTAAACACATTGTAATTGATATATATCATAAAGGTGCATTACAAGAAGCTTAATATGGAATAGGGAGTGCATAGCACTTATAGTTACTTTACAGGGACAGTCAAAAGAATTCCGTTACATAATGTCTATGGAGAAAAATCATTTGCGGTTTAATTAAATAATGTTTCGCTATTTTAAACACATTGAAATTTATATATATCAATAAGGTGCATTACAAGAGGCTTACTACAGAATATTGTGTGTATAGAAGTCTTCGTTCTTTACAGGGACACACAAAAGAATTATCTACTGTCTGTTAACAATAATTCCGGGAAGTGCATTTTAAGTTGCTGAACTCGATTTTAAATTTAATTCACTTTTTGTCTATTACTTGGTGTGTATAAATTCTGTAGATCATATACAGGGCAGCACAAAAGTTCGCGAACACATTTCCGTTTATTGACAGAAACTCCAGAAGGAGAATTTTAAACTGTGCTAAGCGTTTCCTAACTAAACTAAAATTTAGCATCCTATGTAGTATATATACAAATCTATAGATCATATACGGGGCTGAATAAAAGTATTCGGATGTTTTTCCGAATATTGTATATGTTGGAAATTCCTGAAATTACGTTTTTAAATATGTTATGTGTTTTCCAAATTGTTTACTTAGATGTTATTTTTCAGCTTATTAAACGGTAATGATTTGTAAAATTATTTTGGAAGTGTTACACAATCTATGCTTGAAGGATGATTTTTCGTTCTTGTTATTAAATTTAACTGACTGAATTGAACCAACACATCCTTGTAGGATACGTTGATCAAACTTAAGACATGACACGTACCCCTATCATCTTCACTTTCTTTTCAAAAGCGGATGATCAGCTTTGGAAGGTGTACCACGTGCAACAAGGAAAATAAAACTATGAACTAAAGCAATTTTATTTACGATTTCCTTTATTATTATGAAATATACTTTTCCATCAAAACTGAAAACAAAACTATATCTATAATAATATAGAAGTTTATCTGTGTGCTGAAGAGACTGTTGCACATAGAGCTACAAGATTTGGCAGGAAGGTACCTGTATGTCTAAAGTTAGTTTTTAAATTTTTTGATTAGATTTTTTTTAATTTAATTTTTCATGCAATTTTTACCTTTTTTTCATGTTTCATGTTGATTTTTTCCACATTAATAAAATGAATTCAGTTTAAATTTTTTAGCTTAGTAGTATTTTTTCCCCCTTTTTTCAACTGTTTATTCGAAATTTGTGTAGTGATTTTTAAATTTTTCATGAACATTTCAGTTTTTAGACTCAGGGTAATTTTTTGACATTCATAAAAATGAATTCGGTTGCAATTTTTTATATTTTGTCCTAGTGCAATTACATTTTTTGATTTGAATTTTTACTTCTTTTAGCTTTTTTCCATGTTCCACAGTGATTTTTTAATATTTGTGAAACAAGTCCGGTTACATTGTTAACCATACTAAATTTTTTTCTTGTGCGATTTTTATACATAGAGTAGTAAAAGGAATCCGGTTTCAATTTTTTTAGCCCAATATAGTAAATGTTGTCCTCTTTTTAATAAAGTTTATTTTGAATTCATGCCGCAATTTTTAAATTTTCAACGGTTTATGTGATGTTTAGATTTTTTTCGCATTTTACGGCGATTTTTTGACATTCTGAAAAAGAATCTGGTTTCAGTCTTTAAGCCCAGTTTAATAAATTTTGTTTTCCTTTCAATAAAATTTATTTGGAAATCATGCTGTGATTTTTGATTTGTGGCTAATTTTTTATGCAATTTGAGATTTTTTTTTTTTTTTTTTGGTGCATGTGTTTTGCTACGATTTTATGACAGTAAATTTTGTCTTGTAGATTTTTGAATTTTTAGGGATTTTTAATGAGATTTCCAATGCGTTTTTTAATCTTTTTCTACATTTCACGGCAATTTTTTAACATTTGTGAAAAAATTCGAGTTACAATGTTTTAGCCCAATGCAATAAATTTTGTCCTCTATATTTTTTAACTTTTAGCAATTTCCAAAGTTTTTTGCATTTTACGGTAATTTTTCCACATTAGCAATTTTTTTTCCAGTCATAAAAAAGGCACTAAGGGGACCAAAATGCACAAATAGGGACCTTTTTCTAAAAATAGGACTTTAGGAGGAAAAAGGGGATTTGGGAGCCCTGTTCTTTCCAGTGCTTGAAAGAGTTTCATGCATTTGAAAAATCAGAAATCCCGAGATTCTCCCCAATCATAACCTGTTTTCTTTGTGACAGAGAACTCACTACTTACACAGTTCCTATGAAAATTTCTTTCATGAAGTAAAGTTTTGTGACAATTTACAAAAATTAAGCAATGAGGGGAAAAAAGCTTAAAATTTTTAAAAATAGAAAAATCCAGAGGAAAAAATTGTTAAATGTTTGTAAAAATCGAAATATCTGGAGGAAAAAACCTGCTAAATGTTTGTAAAATTCGAAATATATGGAGGAAATATTGCTAAAAGTTTGTAAAAATTGAAAATTTGTGAAGAAAAACTTGCTAAAACTTTGTAAATAGTTGTAAATAAAATCGATATTTACTTTATGAAAAAGTCTGTGTGTAAGTATCAGCTTGGCTACCGAAAGCATGCATTCTAATTGGATAGAATTTGGAGGTTGCCAATTTTTCGGTTAGCACACGTAAAAAAAAAAAAAAAAAAAAAAAAAAAATCAGGCATTTTGTTTGTTCTAGGATTTTGCCAACATCACTATTATACATGAAATATCTTTATATCAAATAACATCTAAAAGAAACAGTTACTATTTAAAAGTATATTAATAATAGCTTTTTGTTGAATAATGCATTCAACAGTAATACTTTTTTCATACACAGGGAAGACGCAAGCACAACTTCTTATCAACAGAACAGGTAGACAAAATTCTCTCTCTTTTCTTTACTAGTAAATACAAGTATAATTTCAAACATACTTCTCCAAAAACAGATTATATTGCACATATTGTAGAAAAATAGAAATGCGAAACGTTGAGGTATTCCATATTTTGAAATTAAATGATTTTATAATCAATTGATGGTTTTAATAATAACTTTGCATTTTCATACAAAGATACATCATATAGAAATTTTAATTTAAAAAAAGCTTCAATAAGGTTAGATAAAAAATAACAAGGTTATCAAAAGGCAAATCTACCCTCCCCCTAAAGATACCTTATGATATCAAGAGCCAGACCCCCTCCCTCCTAAAGTGATAACGTTATATATGCACAGCACTTATTTAAACAGTTAAACAATTCTCATATTAAACTCACCTGCTCTATGTCAGCATGGCATTTTTCTATCAAATACACTGCAACATCCAAATGACCATTCCTACAAGCCATGACTAAAGGAGTAGCACCATTAGTAGGAGACGACACTAACATCGCAACTTCGTCTTTAGGTTTATGATCCAAAAATACCTACAGAGGTATAAAAAAAAAATAAAATTTAACATTGCAATATAGAATAACTTCTTTTTTTTTGTTTTTCTCGAGACTAAAAACGGAAATCGTACATGAGAAAATTGTAAATCCGAAACGAAAACAAAAAGGTGTCATGATTTACATGTAGGAAAACATTAGCTTAAAATGTATATTGAATTCAAATTAAACTTTTAAATTTAAAATTTACAATCCTGAGAACATATAAAAAGTAACGAGTAAACAAATATATAAATGAATGTGATCTCACTTTCAATCTGTATAATTTGCCATCCCTTGCAGCATTAAAAACCACACTTTTGAATTCCATGGTGGGATGATGAAAAATCACATCATAGTTCCACACACAAGCATCAAATATGCGTCATTTCACAGAATTATCCCTGCGAAAAAGATTTAAGTTAAAAAACATTACGAAAACAATTTTTATTCCAGCAAAAGGACATCTTAGAATGCAAAAATATATGGCGTAATTTACCAAAAGCTAATACAGACAGGAAAGCATAAGGCTGCTATGGAAAGCATGTGAAAGTAAAAGTTCTCATGATGTCTATCCAAAGCACAAACATGGTCACTTGACTTGGAAATTTAGCTAGATTTTTCGCTATTTGGGAAGATGAATTTCGACACTTGAGTACGACATCTATTGAGCAAAAATATAAGCTTGTCGCAGGCTATAAACTGATATTTGTAGCACAAATTATATCAGGCAGATGGCGCCAAAGGCAAATTTATAGAATATGATTTACTGTCAAACTCTAGAGGGACCTCCGTGGCCGAGTGGTTAAGACACCATTCCGCTAATCGCTTGTGAGCGTAGGAGTCAGGTCGGCGGGTTCGACTCCCGCCAGCTCCATTGCACACACTTTGTGGAGCACCAGGATGTAACTCTCTGGTGTTGTAAATTTCCTTGTGGCTATCTCGTTCCTGTATATTGACAATGACTTATAAGCGGGCACTGATGTCAAGCACACAAGTCAGATGTATGTTACAAATAAATAAACAAATCAAACTCTAGAACTGACCTTGTTTTTATTTGTTGTTTATATTCCCTGCCTTTGAGTTTTGACGCTTGAACCTTAAGATGGTTGACACATTATAAATTGTTTTGTATCATTCAGAAAGCATGCTAAACAAAAACAATGTATATACCTGGAATCATACTATTGTATAGGCAAATCAGGTATTTGCCCTGTGTCCAAAAACTGTGTAATAAAGATGTAATGACTGGTCTAGGGTACCTAGCCAACCTAGGAAAATTAGTGAATTTATCAGCACAAGAAAAAGTCTGCAAATTATATTGAAATCTGGAAAGTTTAATGTAATTTTGAAGTCGATCACTCATTGCATGATTTTATGAGGAAAGAAACAAACAAGTTTATGCTTTCAAGAAATCTTAAAAGTATATATATTGTTTATTTCCTTTTCTATTTTGTGATATCTGTTCCCAGCTTTTAAAAAAAATACATCACAATTATTTCAATAATTTATAATTAAGTTTTAAAAATATAAAATTTTGTATTATTACCAGAAAGATACCCATGTATAATTTTTAAAAATTCTAGTATATCAATCGTTCACAAAATTCCATCTTTAAAATACAAGAACCAATTTAATTTAAGTAAAAATATCGTAAAAAATTATTCATTCCAGCCAATACCTGTATTGTTATATTTATTAGTAAACAAAACCATTTTCTTTTTATGCTAATATGAAGCAAAAAGTTTTAAATGTCAAAGGGGTCAATTTAGCTTTCTGATAAAAAAAAACTTGCTTCTTGCTTGTTAACAGAATTTTACCCAGACAGTTTCAGATACCCTATATAACCTTTAGTTTAAAAAAAAAGCATCCTTTTAGTCCCCAATCCAAAAAATAACATCCCTCTTGGTACAGTTAAAAACATGGCACCATTAGTGCTTTTCTATGAAAAAATTATTTGCATAATAAAAATTTATGTGCTATTAATGTCGTCTTGAATAAAATGCACCGACTTTTAAATTTTAAAAGGCAATTTTAAGTATTAAAAGTCGATGTAAATATTAAAGGTGCTTTAAAACATGCTCATAAGAACATAAAGTGGTCTGTTCCCGTCAACAGTACCCTGCTTTTTTTAAACTCATGGAGAAAGTTTGTATTAAAAGTATGTATTTTTAATCACATGGAAAAGTGGAGGAAAATAACCTAGAAAAATTCCAATGCAGCCATCTTGATTGTGATAGGAATGTCTTTTCAAAACCCCCATTCATCATTGGCTTGTGAATTGTCATTATCCTATCACTATCCAGAGTTTGATGCAGTTTTTTTTTTCCTTGGGGGGAAAAAAGGGAAATCTTGCAATTTCTTTTATTGTTGTGTATTATAGAATTTTATAAGGAAAATGATATTGAATTTTGCTTTTTAAAAATCTTTATTTTTTGGTAAGTTTGAAAAGTAAATTTAATCCATTCTCATAAAACTCAAAGTTGGTAGATGCTCTTAAAACAGTGCCAATCTATTCCTTTTGATTCTTAAATACTATATTTTGTTCTAATGCTGAAAATTTGCAAATCTTATCCTTTTTTATAGTTTTGAAAAGTGCATTTTCAACATAAAATGATAAAGAGAGACCATTTTTAGAGAAGGTAATTATGTAAAGGACCTGTAAAATGGACCCAAATTTCCTGTCAATTGATCCCTTGTATCAAATCTGCTAATTCAGTTCTGTGTTGAGATTCTCACAAAAAAAAAAAGTAGTACTTATATTTTTGTATACACTTCTTAATTTGTTTATAGTTTTTCAAAAGATTCTATACCAAGACACTTGAGGATATTAACAGTTCATTAAAGATTTAGTCCTATCACAACATAGTTCAGTGTAGTCTGCGTATTTCACAGATTCTACATATATATGACTGGTTGTCTATTTCATGTGTCAGACAGAATAATGCTGTGACTATATATTCCAATTCATCTTCAAAAGGTGAGATAGTGAGACTAATTAATCATACTGAATAATTATGTTTTTTACTAGTAAATAACATAAAGTGTGTAATATTGTGTTTTTATTGGCAAATGCTATTATCTTTTTTATACATTTACCAATAACTATTGTCATATTGCTGTTAATTATTGTATATATTTATATAAATATAATCGAGTCTGTTAAAGTCATAGTGTTCATCACAAGTTTTGAAAATTGGAGTTGAGTGCATGTAGGGTATCTTGCCATACCAAACTATTTTTTCAGGGTTAAAAATATAATCTATAGTAGTAAAACAACTTGCTATAGATAGCATATTTGAATTTATACCACCACACAGAAAACCATTGTAAAACTTCAAGCAAATTCTATATTTTTTTACATTATTTAAGAAATTGTGACTTACTCCTCTGATTTTAACTAGCTCAATTATTACAAGGTTATTCATTTTAACAATTTTCTTTTGCTTCAATCATTTTTTTATTGTTTTCTTTATATTTTTGTATTCTTTCTTCATTTCTCTCTTTCAAGCTTCTGCATGTAATACATTTACAATTTGTTAAATTATGCATTTTTTTTTTTTTTTTTTTAAGAAAAAAAATCATAAAATTTTTTATAAGAATTGCAAATTTCTTTTTTTCTTTCTTTTTTTTTTTTTAATTTATTAATACAGTATGAAACCGTTTATCCGGAATCCAGTTAACCGGAAAACCAGTTATCCAGAATGATATTTCCAATTGATTGATTTCAGAATTTCTCCAGAAAAAAAAAGTGCCACAGTGCTAGTTTGACATATTCATTGTTTGATACATTACTCACTTGCATGGTATAATTTAATGCCAATATCTAGGATTTTAAATGGAAGAATATATAGTTAGATATTGGGAATTTTGATTTTTATGCAGAAATGTTGTTGGGGAAGAGTTATGCAGAAACAAAGGATTCTAATAAATTGTCCTTTTTCAAACTCTGAATAAATCTTTGACCTTGATTGGATCCGTTTCTTAATCTGTGTAATCTAATAATTAATGTGAAATCAGAAACAATGTCACAACCACATACATTCTACAAATAGACGTTGCTTTAATGCCCAACCAGTTAACCAGAATACATGTGGCTCCGAACTTTCCGGATAAATGGTTCTTTACTGTATTAACAAAAATACCCATTTTTCCAAAGAAAGTGAAACACTTTTCAAGGTAAACACTTTTCCCCTGTGTTTTAGTTATATGTTTATTATCCAGTAACTTAAATATTGTATTTTCGTTAATGGAAATCATCCATAATTGGATTTCATATAAAATTAGATTAAACTATTTTATCAAGCATGCTTTGGGGAATTAATTTTATCTCAGTTATAAATTAAGGAAATCTTGCGAAATAATTTCATTTAATGCTAATTGATTGAAAGATGTCAAAGTCAGCAATTAGATCTCAGACTTTTGATTTCACAGGCTAATTTTTTACCAACGAAACAATCCTGGACAACTCTAGCCTACATATGATTCTTTCTAATAACCTGTTGGAAGACTGAATGTTATTGCCAAGTGGTTTTATTTGAGTGATTTCTGCTGGCCAGGATGAGTCAGTTGTTAGAGTTTTGGTAGATGAATCCAAAGGTCTCTGGTTTGACACCAGCCATTTGCCTCAGAATTAAATGAAAGTACTTATTTTGTAAAACATGTTCTGTCATAATGTTAATTGCAATCTCACACCATTATTAATTTTTCATGGCAATCATGTTTTACATACTGATTATTTTGTTTATTAATGTTTTTATTTATTATTATTATGCATCATATTCACATATAGAGGGTCTGAAAGCAGCCGTACTCAACCTTTTATTCTCGCGGGCCGCAAACATATATTTGGGACGTTAGGCGGGCCGCAACACACTTGTATAATAATGTAAAAAAATATACATTTCTATGGGAAATGCACGAACAATGTTGTTTTGAAATAGTGGTATAAAAGTTTTTGCTGCCAATTTTTTCTGCGATAAATATTTAACCCCAATCAGCTTTATTAGCTATATGATAAGTATAAAACTTAACAATAAAATTAATGCAGCAATTCCAAATTATCAACAAAAAAAAAAATCAAGGGATATTTTCTAATAATCATTTTTTTTCCCCTCAATGCAAAAACTTTTTTTTTTTTTAATGTAGAAATATATAGTGCAAATTAAATTAATTTGGAATATTGTTCGTTTAGTGTTCAGGATTAAGAAATGTACACTACTGTAGCACAGTAGTGTACATAGTAAATGAACACTGCTGTAGCACAAGTAAAACTATATGTAAAAAGAACTTTGACTAAGGAAACGACATTTAAGATAATTTAAGGTAATTTTAAATTACTAATTATAAATAACAAGAAATTGTCTTCCAATGAAAATATATAAAAGAGCTATGAAAATATTAAAAACTTTTTATACACATCTCAATTAATTTTATAAATTGTGATTAATTATTATGTGTCTCGGGCCACACATAAAAGGTCGCCGGGCCACATGCGGACCGATAGCCGCAGGTTGAGTATGGCTGGTCTAAAAGGATGGAAAAATTAATACTATTATTTTTATAATGTTTGAACCTTTAACAATGTCGTACATCCAATAAGAAGTTTCTTAAAATTATGTTCATGTGAGGCAAAATCTTCTAGTTCTGCAACCTGATGGTACCTGTGAAAACAAAGCTTTGAGCTTGAAAACTTGCCTTGAAAGACTGTTTTTCAACATTTTTTCCATGATAACTTTTATAAGTTAACGGATTTATCTGTTTCTTTTTTTTTATATAAAGGTAATTAAATTCTTTGCAAACTATAGCAATTTTTTTTTAAGTTATAGCAAAGAATGATTACTTTTTATAGATTTTGAATTTGTATTATAATTTGTATTTTATTTTTTACAAATTTGTGTTTGTTTTTAAACTATAATGGAAAGACAAGATGATATGCAATATGAAAAAGAAATGATGACTCAAAATTTTGGAGTCTGTACTTCAAAATTGTTACAAAACTAGTTTTGCAAGATTAATTTTGTCTTGCAATATTTATTTTTTTTAAATATATAAAGGCTTAAAAAATATTTTTTATTTATGTAAGCATAAATAAATAAATAAGTAATAATCTGAATTAATAACTTAGCTCCTAATCTATGATCAAACTTCAATCAATTTCCTTCATTTAAATTCATTCTGGTACCATTAAATGAGAATGCAGCTGACATAACTCTCATTAGTGCAGGATTTGAAGTTTTATATGTCAGCCTGACTCTCAAACAATGAAACTGTGATTCAATTAAAAAAAATCATAAGTTCATTTTTAACAAAAAATTATAATTAAAAAAATCCAAGTTTATTTTAGCATTAGCTGGGCTTCACCCATCTAGACAGTTGTTCCAAGGGCATCACTGCCTTGGCTTCACCCAGAGCCCTCATTGCAAAGTACATTTGACATGCATCAGAAAATAAATAAATACAAAATTTTTATATGAAAATAACGAATAAAAATATCCCTAATAAATAAACATTCTGCCTTATGAATAAAACTTTATCCATGAATCCTCTGGCAAATTTTCTATGAAGGGATCCAAAATTTTCTCCACTAAATAAAATAACAAAAATATGTGGAATATTACTTGCAGGGCAGAATAAAGTAATTCAAAATGTATTTATGGAAAATTTTCATTCAGAAATATCAGTAATAAATAGCATCTGAAAAAATACCCCCCCCCCCCCCCGCCTTTTTTTCATCATTGTAAGTGCTGAGGATAAAAAAAAGTCACGTGCAATTTGAAATCCATCTTCATAATTTACTTATTTTGAAATATTAAAGATTAACACTTTTCTTAACAAAATATACTGTCACAATGAGAAAGGTACTGTGATAATATTCACACTTTTCTTTCTTATTATACGTATATACTATACATATAATAATGTAATTTAACTCTCAAACATTGACTTTTTTTAACTTTTTTTTTTTAATGTAACTTTAATGCTGATTTATTAAAAAAAAACAAAAAAGTGAATAAAATGGCATATGAAATGCAAAGTGTTAAAATCTATGTTTAGTACATGCATATAATTTCTGCTACTTTTTATATAGATTGATAATTGCACACATAGTAATATGTGCTGTAATTGGTGATTTTTCCTAAAAGCTACCATAAAATAAATAAATAATATTAAAATATTACTTTTCTGTACTTTTAATTATCTCAAATAAAACTCTTAAGGTGGCTCGCTCCCACAACTGTATAAAAAATAACTAAAATAATCAATTTTATACATTTTGCTTAAAATGTATTTAGACATCACTGGTAGTGTATATTCTGGCAAATTTATGTGAAGACCTGATGTTTATAAATATTCAAAAATAGCTTTTTACGGCTTCCATTTCTTTTTTAATTTTACAGAGTTGCAGTCTTTAAAATATGTTTCCTCAGTTTATGTTTTTTCATGTATCAGCATAATGAAAATGCTAAAACTTCAGCAATAATTTTTCATTTGACTTGTTATTGATTACTGTTATTTATTTATTTATTTATTTATTTTGAGTAAATATTATTCTTATGAATATTTTATTTCAAAAATTATTATAAGATTTTGATTTTAAATATAACAAATTTGTCAATATATTATATTTTCAATATAATGTACTTTACAGAATTCATCTGTAAATGTTGCAAAAGATTTCACAAATTTTACTTCATGCATACTTTTCTCTACATATTATCACATTTGCATGTTAATTGTTCATTTGTTATTGTAAAATCTGTGAGTCACACTTTACTATTTTTCTGTGATTTACATGGAAAATATGAGTAAGTGTGAACCTTAACAAGTGTCAATCTAGCATGAATGTCAATTGCAGAATTTTAGTCTTTGTGGATTTATACTGTTTTTTTATGAATGTAATTAAAAAGCTAACGTAATATTTTATTGGAAAAATACAGAAAAAAGCTACATAAAATGTACTTAGGCTTAAGCAATGTAATAGCATTAATTGCAAGTAATTGTTTTTTTAGATAATGTAAAATACTATTATTAACTTAATAAAAATATAATAACTAGTAGATCCATGTGCAGCTTTTGCACTGCAATCTTTGAGATTGTTTACTGATACACTTTTTAGTTAACTTTTTAATTAAACTGCCTTTTTTAATCAAACAATGTGTTTTAACGAAATGTGTGTGTAGTTTGTTTAAAGTCATAATGATATGTGTCCCATTGTCTTAAAATTCGAAACCAAAGATTTTCTGTAAACATAACAATAAATTCCAATACCGTAAAATATCTTTGTTTTCTATCTACAGCCAGTTTTGTGGAATTACCACTTATACCACCCTTCCTATGAAAGAGTGATATGTCTAGATACTTTCCTGAACGTAACTCTAATTTTTAAAATACCAGGTGCCTAGTTTCAACTCTAATTTTTAAAATACCAGGTGCCTAGTTTCGCCATGTATTTATGAAAATGAATACTAAAGTTTTTATTTATATTTCTGAGTGTCATACTATTAAAATAACTCTAATAATATCATTAATGCAAGTCTTTAAAATGTTTTCAATTTTTTAATCAGGATTTAATGAAGGGAGGGGCTTAACATTATTTTTAAGTGTCAAAACAGGAAGAAAGAATCCAGTGCTTTTCGTTAGCAAAAGTATCAGGAAATTTTAGAAGATAAAGATCAAATGTTAGAAATAAGCATAATGTAATGGGAACAGCAAAAAAATAATAAATAAATAAATAAAACAATCTAGATTTTATTTTAATTACCACTTCAAGACTATTTTCATAATTACTTTCCAAGAAAGATTGTTATTATATATAGAATTATTTGATACTTGTGTGTGGTTATGTTATCTATTCATGAAAATGAGTAACAAATATTTTATTAAGATTTAACAGTATATTACAATAAATAATAAGTTGTGTTTAAGTATAATCAATGTAATGTTTTAAAATGTTTTCAACTTTACAATTACGATTTAATAAAGAAAAACTGAAATAATTAAATATACTGTCTTATGTAAACATCTTCTTTCATTTAAAACATAATATTTTTTATATGATCTCAAACTGGATGCTTCGAATACTTCATGAGTAAACGATTAAATAAATAAAATAACTGTATTTAAACATTCTTTCATATTAAACTATAAAGAAGAATGTGTATGATATATGATGTAATATATACAGAGAGATGGAAACTATTCAAGTGGGTGAACAAAATTTTGAATATTATGTTTCCATTGAAACATTTTTTAAGAATTTAACTCTCATGTTAACATTTATAGAGATTCAATGCAAATTATAGGTATTTGCAGATTAGCAGTAATCTAATGAATATATGATTACATTACGGAACCTCAATTCCAGAATCCGAAAATCCTGAATGAATAAGGAAATCTGAAACTCTGCGATAGTTCCAGGATAAATAATTTTAAAACGGCACTACGTTTACTCATAACACAGTTTCCAGCTAAACTACACTAAACAACTACACTCAACCTTTTTGCATACTTAATTAATTTTAAGATTAAGTGACAGGTGGTGGCTCCGAAAAATTTAAATAAGGTACTTTTAAAATTATATAGACGAAATATAAAAATTACTAAAGTTAAATTTTGATAGATGCAGGTTGAGATTGCAAAGGAAGTGGCTGAATACAAGCTGCATTACCTGTGCAACTCAACCTACATAAACGAAACAAAACAAATGGCTGGAATGTGATGCAGATAAGCTAAATAGTAAGAAACATGGGAAAAACTCAAGAAGCGAAGGTGATGAGTCTAGAAAATAAAAATATAAATGAAAAATAAAAGAAATAAATGTGAAGGGATAGGAAACCGACAATATCTGTCCTATGAAACAGACAAACACTTTAAAAAAGTATAGGAAAGCATTAAAAATTGTCAAAAGAAAATAATTTTCATTTAGCTGGAGCACTTTCGATAGAAAATTAATGTTTTAAGAGAATCTCTTGAACATGATGCTAATGATGTGCAGGATTTAAAAAAAAAATGTTTCTTATCCTTTTTTCAATTATTTTTTTTAATTTATGCTTTTGACTGTTTATTTTCACTTAGCCTAGCTCTACAATTCATTATATAGATTGCTTCACGGCATGCAAAACCTTGCCACGGCCATAAACTACATCTGCTTCTTTATAGTTTTTGGTTAAGGACTTTAAATATGGTCAATCCGGATTTGAGGTCCCATACTGTAAGCTATATTTTTTGTATAACTAAATGCTGCACTTCCTTAATAATTTATCAGCCACATTCATTCTGTTTCTTAAAGTATTTATTAATACTAAAAATATTTATTCTTCCAAAGGGTATGGAATTTCTGAAAAATCTTACTGGACAAACATTTGTTTAACCTGCCAGCAAGATACAGTCAAAATTATTATGACAAAATTTACTCGACAATAAATATTCATTACTAAAAAACATTTTTTTTAATTTTCTTTTGTATAAAATTAACAAATGTATGCAAGAGAGGAAAATTTGATGTATGACAGATGTTGGTGACATGTTAACATAACAGCATTGGAGAGAAGTAAAAAATCTAAATTTGGCTGACAAATAAAGATAAAAATTTTTGGTGTATTTTCTGAAGTCAGCAGTTTTTAAGGCTCTGTAAAAATTAATTTGTCCCATGAGAAAATCCACTTGCCAGTGGCAAATAGTTTTATATAATTTCTCATCTCTGTAGTTTTATATACAAGCAAGTTAGTGTCTTTGCAACAGAATATCATCAAGTATCAGAGTCTACCAATTTTTGAAAAATCTATTGATTTATATGTATAAAGTATACTTTTTGTTATGTGAAATTGTGTTCTATAATATACATGCTATTATTAATGACATTTTTGTGATTTGTTTTAGTTTTAAACCTTTTAATGACATATGAAATACAAACATTTTTCTGCTGAATTTACAGTTGGTTTCATTCTTTTTTTGAGAAATTTTTTAATGGGTGAGCTTCTGTTTGTCAGAAATTTGTTATGTAATGAAATGTAGCTTTAATTTTGTATTTCTTACAATATAAGTTGAACAGTATTTTTTTAAATTATGCTGTGACCCAGGCCAAAAATATATCTTAAGGAAATTTAAATATGAAAACATTATTATAAAATTTTCACAAAAATCCTTTTAAAGGCCTCTTCATAAAATTCCACTTCCCTAACAAAATATAAAGAATTTGTTTTTATAATAAAACTTTATATATTTTTTGTATATTGCTAGGCTAAATGAGTACATATATGTTTAAAAGTGTAATTTATAGTTGCATAATTTAGATAGAATGTATCTTTTATTTTGTTGGTATGGTATAATGTTAATATTAATGACTGTATCATTATTCTAAGTGATAATGTATCAGGCACATTTATAATATAGAATGAAACAATCTAAGAAAATGTTTGTGATCTGTTCTAGTTTTAAACCTTTTACCAGCTAAATATTAGCAAAATTTAGTAACTCCAAATATTACAAAAATTGAACAGCCAATTTTAGCTTTAAATAGACATTTTGTATTAAATTGATTAATGCCCAGGCCTATATAGTGCAATTGGACTAGGATACCATTATTCCAGTGGCTGGAGCCAGGAAAGGTCCCAGCTAAGCTATTCCAATTCCTTCATGTACAAATATTAGTCAGTTTTACTCTTGGAACTCAAATTTCTCTTGGCTAATATTGACTCATTTTTCAGCCTGTCAAATAGGTGACTTAAAATTGTTGCCAGAGTCTATGAACCCTATGAAGATTCATATTTAAATATCGTTATGATTTCACACCTGTCTCTAATGTCATAATAGGCCTCCATGACAGTTCTTTCCAAGGTGGTCACGGATCTGAAAAGTATTGAAATATCTGGAAAATTTGAGAAAAATCATGTGAAAAAATAATTTCATTTTCATATTTTTCCAATCATGGTAACTTGAAAAAATATGTTATACAAAAATAGGACTGATTCAGAAACGTTTCAAACTTTTTCAGTGAATCATTGTGCTCTAAGCACCTTTTCTGGGTTGGAAGGTTGCCAATAGATTTAAAAGGACTTTTTATGAAGAACGTAGCCTTTGTTATTCCTAATGTTGAGTTAATGAGATGGCACAGTAGACCAAAATGCCCCCATCCCTCCAGATAGTTAAAATTTTTAAAACTATAGCCAGGTGAACAGGTTTGGGTTCATTCTCCTGCCGCCTTGAAATGTTACTATATTCATTTATCAAAAATTGTTGCTTCATTTTTAAGAATATTTTTCATTATTTTAAAATTATTATTGTATAGTTAATGTAGTGTCATTACTAATCATAGTTACTGTATTCGCCCTATTGAACACCCTATATTAAAATGGATAATGGAACACCTTGCATAATTTAAAGATAAGTATAAAATTATATTTTTGAATCCTCTTCAAAATTGAAATAAAAATTTTATGTTATGCATATATTCACCAATTTTTTTAAAAAAATCTTTTAACGATTTTCTAATTTTTTCCTTTAAAATGTTTTTTACTGTGTTTTTCAGGAGATTTCAATTGTGACCTTAATAATACTATTTTATATCATTAGTCATTTTTTAAAAATTAAACTTCAGCAATGAGCTGTACAAAACAGCATTGTTAATAATTTTGTAACATTTTCAACCCCCTCCCCTTTAAAAAAATTAGCGATTGAATGTAATAATAAACTAATTGATTTGATCATTTGATGTTTTGCATTGGTACATGATAATTTATTATAATTTCATATTATGAAAACAAATAAAAAGCACAATTTCTTAAATAATAAAAAGTGCAGTTACTTTTTTTCATGCTCTTAGCAAATTATTTTACTACTTCTGCTTATTTTGACAAAATGAACAGTCCAAATGCCTTAATATCTTGAAAATAGCATAATGCAACCTGAAAATGCTGCATTACGTCCAATATACTTAGAATAATGTCTCTAATTAAATAACAGGATGGCGACTTTTTTGTCAAAGCAAGATTATTTCATTTTAATATCTGAAAAAAAAATCCAAGTTTTTTTAAAAACAAAACTAAACATTTTCTTTATTTCTGTGTAATATGCACGTTTTGAATTAATAATATCATTGTATGTTGTCTGCTTAGTCTAATTTGCAAAAAAAAAAATGTCAGATTTCTCCCAAATTTGGATTCTTTTCCCTAATTGTCCACAGAAGTTTTTTCTTGCAAATGGTCAACATAATTTGAGTCTCGCTCATCTTTTTACTGACTCAGAAAAAAATTGAAACATTTAATCATCTTTGTGCAGCTGTTGCTTTAAAAATATATATAGTTTTAATTATAAAGCTTTAAAAATAAATCCTTCGTACATTTTTCTTATATGACTCTGTTCACGTTGCATAGACATTATTTATTATATAAATTTTACAAAATTATGAGTGTATACTGGTTAACAATTCTATAACTAACAAAATATCCAACGTTAGAAACATTTTAGCACTAACATGGAAATATCAGGTAATTTTGATGTAAAGTATTTCTGACCACCTTGGATATATTTCATAATTTTGGTAACTGTGAGTCTATAAATACTATCATGAAAATAGTCATGGAAACACCCATGCAGAAAGACTCTCTTCAATATCCTAACTGTACAGAGGCTTGTGTTTTACTAAATAGAGTCATCTGTGAGAGATGTGTGAACAATTTTGAAAGTTCAATGAAACTCTTTCATAGTTTCAAAAATGTACATTCAACACTAAATGATACTGTAAAAAGAAAGAAAAATATTTATTGTAAAAAGGGATGCTAAAGCTGAAGTAGAAATTATTAAAAAGAAGAAGAAAAATTTAGCAACTACAGAAATTAACAATAAAATTGAAAATATAAAGCAGTATGCTAATAAAGAGTATTAAGAGAAGAGATGACAGAAATGAAAAAATAAATAATTTCATTTTAAGACTAAAAAAAACTTTGTGTATTGAAAATATTTTATAAATTACCTTTTTGATTTCAATGAAATTTAAATTGTATAGCTAAAGTTATTAAATCTCCTTTAATGTGGTCTCATCAGCGAATTCCATGCACATATTTATTCTTTATGTGTAATATTGTAGTACAATTGTCTTTTATAAATAAAATGTAAGTACATAATACATTTGCACAGTGCTAAGGTGTTTTATGGGTTACAATAATTTGAGTAAATTGATTTTTAAAGTAATATTTAGGAGAACAATGAACTTCTTTATGTTGTTTATAGAATTCATATTTAAATATCTTTTAGCGTAATTTTTTTTCATATCTATTTTAATTAAATAATGATTATGTATCAGAGTAGTATTGAGAAAGAATGAAAATTTCTTTATTTTAATGCTGACCTTGGAATATGAGAGAATTTTAATGTAAGATATTTGAGACCAATCCGTCTCTTGTAATGTTTGAAAGTCACTATAATAAATTAGTCATTCTAAATATATTTCTGCACTTTCATAGTGAATTCTAGAATGTTGATGTTAAAGAGGCATTTTTATGCTGCTTGTAGCAAATTTCTTGTAGCACTATGACTGCTTGAGTATTGTTTTAAATGTTGCTGTTTTGATAATTTTTATTTAAAATGCTGAAAGTTTTACTGATGGATTCATAGTTGAATAAAATACTATTATTAATCTTTACCCTCCCATCTCATGCTCTATAATTTATAATCATTATAACTATTTAAGATAATCCATTATAAATCGGTTAAATTACTCTCTTCACACATTTAATCATCCAGTTTGCATGGACATATTGAAGTACATTTGTAGCTGTTTTCCAAAATTGCAGAAAAAAATGCATTTTGTTTTACTTATAATCGATCAGACAGAGATTTAAACATGGTTAAAATGGTAATAAATGATTAAGATACTGCTATATTTTTCCAATAAAATGTCAATTATATTAAAAAATGTAGAATTTTGTTAGAATACTTATTTATAATAGGTTGAAAAATTCCAACTGAACACACATATATATATTAGAATTCCATTTGCCACAAAAATCATTTATCTTCTCCTCAGTGATTGTAAAATGTATTATAGCTATAGTAAAATTACATATATTTTTTGCTTTATATTTATTAATAATATTTTCTGTATAAGCTGTTTGTTTTATGACTGTATCTCTTTATTTTATTTATAATATCTTTTTTTTATTTTTTTATACAAATAGGGAATGCATCTGACACACCTTCAGTTCCAAAATAATTAGGCTTCTACTGTAGTTTTTAACACTATGGTGAGCATTTTATTTGAATTCTGTTTTCAACATTGATTACAAATTTTCATAAAATTATTTTCTCTTAAATTGCTTTTTAATGAATGAAAAGATAATTGATTAACTTAAACTGCATAAATTCATAAATTTAGATACACATTACATCACTAGAAAGACTCTTTAAAGTGTGAAGTATGGAGAAAAATATTTCTTTACAAGAACTTTTTAAGAAAACGTCTTCTGACTTGCAGCAAGGAAAAGCATTTGTTTGTGAGGTATGCAGTAAAGAATTTTCTCGAAAAGCTCATTTAAACACGCATCTGTTATATCATACTGGTGAGAAACGTTTTGTGTGTGAGACATGCAACAAGAAATTCTCTCAAAAGAGCAATTTAGTCAGGCATCTGTTAATTCACACTGATGAGAAGCCTTATGTGTGTGAGATATGCAACAAGAAATTCTCTCATAAACATCATTTAAGCCAGCATCTGTTAATTCATACTGGTGAGAAACATTTTGTGTGTGAGATATGCAACAAGAAATTCTCTCAAAAGACTGTATTAAACAACCACATGTTAATTCATACGGGTGAGAAACCTTTTGTTTGTGAGATATGCAACATGGCATTTCCTCAAAAGAGCAATTTAATCAGTCATATGTTAAGTCATTCTGGTGAGAAAGCTTTTGTCTGTAAGATATGCAACAAGAAATTCTCTCGAAAGAGTGTGTTAAACAGACATATGGTAATTCATACTGGTGAGAGACCTTTTGTGTGTGAGATATGTAAAAAGAAATTTTCTCAAAACATTACTTTAAGCAACCATCTATTAATTCATACAGGGGAGAAAACTTTTGTGTGTGAGATATGCAACAAGAAATTCTGCCGAAACTCTAATTTAAGCAGGCATCGATTAATTCATACTAGTGAGAAACCGTTTGTGTGTGAGGTATGCAACAAAAGATTCTCACAAAAAAGTTACTTGAACAATCATCTAATAACTCATACTGATGAGAAATCATTTATATGTGAGATATGCAGCAAGAAATTCTCTCAAAAGAAACATTTAAATGATCACCTTCGCTCTCATACTGGGGAGAAACCTTTTGTGTGCGAGATATGCAACAAGAAATTCTCTCAAAAGAGTAATTTGATAAAGCACCTGTTAATTCATACTAGTGAAAAACCATTCATGTGCGAGATATGTGACAAGAAATTTTCACAGAAAGTTCATTTAAATGCTCATATTCCTTCTCATACTGATGAGAAACCGCTTTAAGTGAGAGATACGCAACACGAATTTCTCATCTAAAAGCGATTTAAGCAAGAAGTCGCTAATTCATTTCTGTTATGTTTGAGCCATGCAACAAAAGGTTTTCGCAAAAGTTTAAGTTAAATGCCCGTAATAGTTCTCATACTAAATGTCTCAATGAAAAAATGAATAATGTTATTAAACTTATTTGTGTAGCCATATGGGACATATTTTGTTCGATATTATATGGTTTATCTATGTATATTTTAAACTAGTAAAACTGCTAGTCAAGAGCCTCAACGCCAGCTGTGCAAAACACATATTTATCTCTCAACATAAGAAATTTTACGATTCCACACAATGATGTTTTTTTACGGTAACGCTGACATTCGTATGAACTTTTAAGATAAAAAATACTCTGTTTGAAAATGGAGAGGAGGGCTGCTTCGTCAAATTTCTCTGTATCTGATTAATTTTATGCTTCCAGTGTAAACTAATTTTGCTCTTTCTAAATTCTAATATAATTATTGGTGTTATTAGATAAGCATTGCCTATTATGAGACATTATCCTCTCTTAATAACAATACTTACTTATCAGCCAATCACAAAACATGGTCATCTGTTGTTGAATTTGTATAATATTTTATGTAAGAGATCCCCATTGATGGTTATCTATTTAAATACCTTATTGTAGCCCTGTAATCAATCCATAAATTTTCATACTCTTCAAATAATATATTAAAAATTATTTGTGAAAATATTTTTCTGAGATTGCTATTCTTTACAGTTGGGTAATATCTGAAATTTAATATTGTAATATATCAACAAGTTAATAATAATATTGGTGATATATTGCAATACTAATTTAAAGTTTGGGTACATTTGCTATTTTTGAAAGACAAATAATATTGTAGCAAAATTTTCAACACAAAACAGAGAGTTGAAAGCAATGAATCATTGTTTATGTATCAATTTGCTCATACAACATAACTTCTATTCTTTTATTTTGAAATATATATATATATATATATATATATATATGAACTAATTGACCAATAACTATTTGCCATTTGTAATATTTACACCATTACTTTCATAAAGGTGTTATTAGAGATAGTATTGTCCCTATTCTTCTCATTTCATGTTATAATCTTTTCTAAAAACCTTTTCATTTTCACTATCATTTAATTTTTAAGTGTTTGAAAATCATTTTATTGGGTTCGTGTTAACTTGAAATAAAATTTTTGGGTCGAATTGCACGTGCAGGACAGTAGTGTAGACCTGTATTCTGAGTATACGTTTAAAATATCAAGATATTTTAAATGCTTGAAATGACTTTAAGAAAATTAAAAAATATTGCATATTTTTAGAAGCTAACGTTTTTCTAAAAAAATTAATCTCGGCAAAATTGCAATTAAAATTTTTCTTCAATTCTTTGAGTTGAATTATTTAATTTATCTCTTATTTAAAAAAGAAAGGATTCTTGTTCACTGAATTACAGATAGATAGTACACACCCTTTACAGAAATTTAATTTCATTATAAAATTTACTAGAATACGGAATACCTTAATTTCGATAATATTTCGATAATTCCACATAAAAAATTTAAGTTTATTTAAAATGAATAGATATCAATGAAAAAATACCGAATCTATTTGATTTCAGACATTCATTTTAAGGGCAGATATAAATTCATTAAAAAAATGTCTAGCAATCATTATCAATGCTATCAGCAATAACAGCCACATATTCAAATTCATGCTATTGGCCATGATATATCAAGCTTTGATATATCGCAATATATATGGACCAATAACAGCAGCTAAGCAAAAAATCGACGATAAGTGTTATTCATCTCAAACTAACAGTAGATTTTATGATTTGTGAAGGAAAATAATGAACTTAACATATGAAGTTATTGGGATATTTTTTATTTGTAGATAATCAACGAAAGAGAGATAATCAGCAGAATTAGATATTATCATTTGATTGAGACAAGCAAGTGAACAAATAAATACATGGATTGGACGAAAGCAGAAATAAAGATATTGGTAAGAGATATTTGGCGCTGTTTTTCAGGGTTTGAAATTGCAGTGTGGGCAAAACAATATTATTATTATTAGGATATATCATAAGAGTCTGAGCTTAGATCTCGTTCTTGCAATATTTAAAAAGAACAATATATGACTGATATATTGATAAACAATGGAGCCCTCTGAGTACATTATACATTATATTACATTATACATATATTTATAATGTACTATTGATAGAATGTACAATATACGTATAATATTGTGCCATCCTGCATATACATTTATTTAAAACATACATCATTTAGTACTAATAAGCAGTTCAGCAGATGCAATTGAAAATGCAGTTTCTACAATTCTAAACTATAGACCATTATTTGTTTGAAATATTTTTTGCAGCACTCTATATTATCTCTAGACATGTGTACATATCATGTAGTATATTAAAATTTAATTTTCTGTAAAACGTTTAAAACAATTGAAAATGCTTTTCCAGAAATTACCATCTATATTACAATAATGCAAGTCATTTGACTGTCATAAACAGTTAGAGGCTGATCGCTCCACTTTTCATATGCCAGACAGCCAGTTTTACTAAAAATTATTTTTTCCAATAAAACTGCATAAAAGTTAAATTTGTAGAGAGATTGTTAAAAAAATAATGTTTGAGGGATGTGCTGCATTTAAATATGTGCATATGCTGAGATAACTTCTATTGAAATTAGTTTGACAGACCAATATTTCATTTTATCAAAGTAAATAAACATAAGAGATTTTTCATCATGGGCAATAAAAATATTAAACCATGAAGGTAATAAATCATTTGCTCAGAAAGCTCTCCTGTAATGAATTTTGCAGTGCTGTTTGGTCTCAAAAAAGTAATTTAAACAATCATATATTAATTCATTCTGGTGGGAAACCTTTTGTTTCTAAGATATGCAACAAGGCATTTTCTCAAAAGAGTAATTTAATCAAACATCTGTTAAGTCATTCTGGTGAGAAAACTTTTGTGTGTGAGATATATAGCAAGAAATTATCTCGAAAGAATGTATTAAACAGCCGTATGTTAATTCATACTGGTGGGAAACCTTTTGTGTATGAGATATGCAACAAGAAATTCTCTCAAATGAGCCATTTAAGCAACCATCTCTTAATTCATACTGGTATGAAAAGTTTTGTATGTGAGATATACAACAAGACATTCTCTCAAGAGAATGTTAAATATCCATATGGTAATTCATACTGATGAGAACCCTTTTGTGTGCGAGTTCTGCAAAAAAAAAAATTTCTCACAGGATTACCCTGAACAGGGCCGAAACTAAGGGGGGGCAGAGGGGGCACGTGTCCCGGGAGCCAGCAGAACTGAAGGTGGAGGGGGCGCCAAATGCAGGTTTTGTTTGATATAGAAATGTATATATATATGAAATGTGTATAAAAAGTCTCGCAGCCGGAAAATCCAAAAGAAAAATGAACCAAATGCATTAAAATAGACAAATAGATAAAAAGATTCGTCTGCAATACAAGATAGCAAATGAATAAAAAACGAACTGTTCTCTTAGGCTGTTTTCTTTCTCCCATTCCAAATGTATCATGTCTATGCCGTCTATCATTTAAATCTCTTCCTGTGGTTTAGGAGAATCACTAACATTTTTCAAGGTCAGTCCCTACTCGTGTCTGTATATGACACTGTTCAACGTCGTCTGGACAAAGAATATTTACTCCGAAAAGAAGATTCACTCCCATAGGCGTAATGTAAAACGCATCGAGTCAAATCGGCAGAAGGAACAGTAATGCGCGATAGACAACTTTACAGGGGAGTAAGCGCAAACCAACCGGTGGTTTTTACTTATTTTTTTTTTCGGTCATTTTGCTTTTCGTCATTCTTTATTCTGTTATTCTAAATTACGGAGATAATTACTTCATTTAAGTAGAAACTCCTTTCAAAACATCAGATAATATTTACAATTTAAATTTGAATGATTAAATAGCTAAAATATTTCTAAAAAAAACAGGTAATTTTTTTTTTAAATCAGCCAATAATATATATCACAAAACAATAATGTGTGAAAGCTTATTGTTTCTTCGAAATGAGGGAAATGATATATATATTTTTAAAACAAGGCTTTTGTAAATCTACATTTATTTATTAGTAGACAGGGTTGATAAAAATCATGATTTTTTTTTTTTAATAAAAAAAATCTGATTTATTTGATTTCAATCGGATTTTTTTAAATAAAATTATTTGTGTGCTGTGTATGTATTTATTTTATTTTCTCTGTTATATTTTGTTTTTTAAAACAAAGCTTTTGTAAATCTATATTTGATTATTAGTAGATATTGTGAATATACTAATTTCACACATATTTAAAAGGAAGTACAACAAAAAAAATAATTTGTATAAGTGATGTTTTGAAATGAATTCTAACATTATTAAAACATTTCTCAGACTTTTTAAAAAGATATATTTGTAAAATTCCACTATTATTAAAATTTTAGTATTTTGCGTCAATTGGAATAATATTTTGCATTTTTTCCCACCATTCTTAAGTTGTATTAAAGTAAATGATTATTTACAACTTAATTGAAAAAATAATTACACCACAGCGATTTTTTTCTTCCTTTTCTATTGCTAGTGGAATAATCGTTAACAAAGTTTGTATTTTTAGAAGATCCATTTCATATATTTTAACAATACTTTTTCCTGTATGTATAAGAATGATTTATGAAAAGTAAAGCATAATTCACTTTTGTATTTCTGAAACGAATAACTTCACCTTTTGTTATTAACCCCATCATTCCATTTTTGCACCATATAGCTATGAAGCCACAGAATAGAATACATTCTATTGTCTGTGTATGAAGCAATAGAAATTCTGCAAAATATACGATCTCTTTTTTTTCTATATTCTTTGGTCTGGATACGGTACTGCACTGTCCAGCATGGATAATTGACAAATCATTCCCTCACTCTGACTTTTCTATTAGATAAAAATATTCCATGAAGGCTGTTCTATTTTTTCCCTTTTCTCCCAGCGTGGAGCTTTCTTCTCTTTCCATTTTGTCATGGGCGAGGGGTGACTGCTCTGGACATTAAACACAAATTGGAGGATGAATGCCCAAAGTAAAATTCTCAGTAAAATCTTTTTCTTTTAACTATAGCCTTTGTAGAGGTACAGTAAAAATCTCGTACAGCGCGCCATGGCTAGTAAAGCCGGAGCCGCCCCTGGCTTTATCTTCCAAAAAGTTTTTTACTCGTCTTTTTGCGAAAGTTTTCTAAGCGTTTTGCCGCCCTTGGCGGCAACTGGAATATGACGGCCTGTTAATTTTGCTGAAATTACTTTTTTATACAGATCCAATCTAGTATTATTAGAGGGGGCGAGGTTGGGCGACTGCCTCGGATACTAAAAACAAATAATATTTGAAAGAATAATTTGAAAAATACGCAAAATAAAACTCTTTGTTAAAACTTTTTTTGAAAAAAAAAATGTCATTTGTAGTGCAGGGAGAAAACCATACCCAAGTTGCTATGACTAATAAAATTAGATTATAATCAGTAACAACGTCAAATGCATTCTAAATATCAGCTTTATGTAAACAGCATACCAAGTATGGGGCACCCCTAAATCAGGGGCCCCAGTGTCATGATCCAGATTTAGATTTATCAGATCTGATTTAATCAGACTCTGAATCTGTGTAATTAAATCGTCATAAAAGTCTCTAACAGTAACAGGATTCCTTTCAGCTCAGATCGAAGTTTGAGTTTCACCCCAACCCTCCATAACCGTTCACAGTTCTGATAATTGCTAATAGAAAAGAAGACAAGGAAAAATATTTAAACATAACTAAAACATTTCTGGGAATAGCAAATGGTATAAAAAATATTCTATTTAAATTACATGAAAATTATGTAGTAATACTAATTAAAAAAAAGTGCTAAGAAAATCCTTTGATCAAAAAATAATTTTTCTCGTTGAACTCAAAAGAGGGTTTTTGGGGCCCTTTGGATGCGGGGCCCCTCGCGATTGAGACCATCGCGACCGCTTAAATTACGCTCCTACGAATATCAATAATTATACTTCCTAAAATGAAAACTTGTATAAAGCGGAATATTTTTCGGTTCCTTTCGATTCCATTTTCAAGGTTTTAATGAATCAGTATTTGACAAAGCTGATTACTTAGTTCAGTATTACAGATTATCTGATTATATACTTTAAATTTTAGAAATTTAGAAAAAATTCGCTTTGGAAATTTTCTTTTCAGAGGGGGGGGGCGCCAAAATCCATGTTTGCCCCGGGCGCTAAAAAGGCTAGTTTCGGCACTGACCCTGAACACGCATGTATTCATTAAATACTAGTGAGACACCTTTTATGTGTGACATATGCAACAAAAAAGTCTCTCAAACGAGTAAACTAAGCAGGCATCTGTTAATTCATAGTGTGAGAAACCATTTGTGTGTGAGATATGCAACAAGAATGTCACTGGAAAGAAAGATTTAAACAACTATCTGTTATTTCATAGTTGTGAGAATGGAAGAAAATATTTAACAAAAGAGTAACCCAAATGTTAATTTTGCTCCCATAATCTGTTATTTGCTATTAACTAACTTTCATACTTCTTTTTTATTTGCAGTTAAATAATTGGTAAATCAGCAGATCAAGAGCATCAACATGAATTTTGCCAAACATATTTTTATTTTGATCTCGCTTTATATTATCTCAAACATCATACATTCCTCAATTTATCTTTTTTTACATAATATAAATTTATAAGCCTATAAGATTGCTAAAGATTGTGTATATTTAAATTTAAAAAAACTACTGTGAAACATGATTTCACGCAATAAAGAAAAGTTTTTTGACTGTAAAAGTGATTTTCTTCTAAAATTTTAAGATGAAAAATATTTTTTTAAGGGAGTGCTGCTCTTTAAATTCCCCTGTAATTTTGAAGATAAATATAATTAAGTATTGAGAAAGTTTCTCTTGTGTTTGATATACTGGATGCTATTTCAGAAAAGAATAACAGTCCGATAAGTTTTTAAAATGTCAATAAATGTTGGTAAATTGTGTCTGAAAATTTTGCTTTGCTCACCCAACTCAATTTCTCCTTAATATTTTCAACTTACTTGAAAAGTATTTATGACTTTGATTTAACTGTCAACTATCTCCTTGTTCTCTAACTCTCATGAATTACTCTGATTGCCATGTAATTGATAAATGTCACTGAGGTTTGTGTAAATTACATACCCCATATATCTTATCCCTGTACTGACACAACACTTTATTTATTCTGTTTTAGAAAATAACTTTTCTTTATTTATATAAACTTTATAATATTAAAGTCACTTATTTCATATCTTCTATAGCTTACAATATTCCTTATTTCCATAAAATCCATTTCTTTTTGTTTCATAAATCTTTATTTGCTGTACGTACTTTACGTTTAATAATTACTGTAATGTATTCTCACTCCATATATTATAACTCCATGTCTTATGTGCATATCCTATCTCAACTCGATGTTTTATGTAACTTACTTACGTGGATCTGGCAACAGTATCCACGGTTGTTCAGTTGTAAATAAACATGCTGTGAAGATGTAACGTTGTGTCCGTTTTATTCTTTTAGGATCCGTGTCATTTATTTAATTATGTTTAGCAGATATATTGCAAATTTGGCGACGAGGCAACCTTTTTAATTATACATCATTATTTTTCGGAAAAAGTTCTGATTGATTACGTTATTTTAAATCTGCAACTTGTGCTACTCAGCATGGCAACTACGGATCCGAGCAACATGACTGTTGTAAACACAGGAATTGTGGCAAATATTCGCCAATTTAATTTAAATGATGACTGGAACATTTTTATAGAACGTTTGGAACAGTATTTTTTGGCTAACGGAGTTGAAGATACCCGCAGAGTGCCGGTTTTACTTACAACAGTGAGCGAAGCAGTGTACAAGATTTTAAGAAATTTGTGCGATCCTGTTATGCCGTCGGGAAAAACTTTCGACGAGTTAAAAAAACTTTTGACAGAACAGTTCCAACCTGCAGTTTCCGTATATCGCAAGCGAGTGGTGTTCGACTCATTGAAACAATCACAAGAATCCGTGCGAGAGTGGTATGTGAAAGTCAAGACGCAAGCGGCAGAATGTGAATTCGGATCGAGTCTTGAAGAAAGAGTTCGAGACAAGTTTGTTACTGGAATGCGACCAGGGCGTATCCTCGATCGTCTTTGTGAAGAGAAGCTCACCACCACACTGGCTAATTTACTGGACATTGCCCAGAGCAAAGAAGTGCTACTTCAAGAAGCAAGACACATTGAGGTAAACAAAGTACAATTCAAGCCTTCAAAAGAGAGAGCGGTACAGTTTACTAAAAAGTACACTAAAGTCAATCAGCAAAGAGATGATGTGCTGAAGTGTTTTCATTGTGGTAAAGATAATCATGACTTTAAAAAGTGTAAATTTAAAGACTTTAAGTGCAATACATGTAATCGAAAAGGACATTTAGCTAAGGTATGTAAATCTAAAAATTTATCCTCTACTGTAAATTCAATAGAAGATGAAGGTTGTTCAGTTGTAAATAAACATGCTGTGAAGATGTAACGTTGTGTCTGTTTTATTCTTTTAGGATCCGTGTCATTTATTTAATTATGTTTAGCAGATATATTGCAAAATTGGCGACGAGGATGGGATTTGTCATTATATTGATTTGTATAACATTGATGTTTCTTATATAAATCCTTTATTATTAAATGTTAAGCTAGAGGGTAAGGAAGTTAAAATGGAAGTGGATACAGGGGCTCGGGTGTCATGTATTCCCTTTTCATTATATAAGAAAAATTTGAGAAATATTAAATTGGAGCATACAAACATTAAGTTAAAATCTTATGGAGGGCATATTGTAATTCCTGTGGGGCAAATTGATGTTTCTATGGAACTTAATGGAATTTCTAAAATAGTCAACATGATTGTAGTTAAAGAGTCTGAAAAATTGTTATTGGGGCGAAATGTGTTAAATGATTTTGGGTTAAACGTGGTAATAGGTAACACTAATGTGAATAGAATTTCTGTAGGTGAAAAAAATTTAGAACTACAGTCATTGCTATCTGAATACTCGGATTTGTTTAAAGATGAATTGGGTACGTATAAGGCAGAGAAGGTACATTTGGAACTTGAGGGTAAGGTAAAACCCATTTTTCACAAACCACGACCAATCCCTTTCGCCTTTAAAGAAAAAGTTAAGTCAGAGTTAGATAATTTAGAAAGAAAAAAAAGGAGTAATTACAAAAGTGGATAATTCTCAGTGGGGCACACCTCTGGTTCCTGTAATGAAACCGAATGGTAAAGACATTAGAGTCTGTGCAAACTATAAAATCACTGTTAACAAATATTTAAAGGATGATAACCATCCTTTGCCGAGGATAGAAGAACTGTTCACAGCTCTACAGGGTGGTCAAAATTTTAGTAAATTGGATTTATCGAATGCGTATAATCAGTTAGTGTTAGATGATTCAACCAAAGAATTATTAGCCTGGAGCACACCTTATGGCATTTATTTAGTAAACCGTTTACCTTTTAGAACCAAGCCAGCTTGTGCCATTTTTCAAAGAATGATTGAAAAAACATTACAAGGAATTGGGGGTACCGTTAATTTGTTAGATGACATTTTAATAACGGGTAGTAATGAACAGGAACATTTAGAAAATTTAAAAGCAGTTTTGAATAGGTTACAGACTGCAGGGTTTCGGGTTAATTTAAAAAAGTGTGAGTTTTTCAAAGATAGTATTAAATATTTAGGACACACTATTAGTAAAAATGGGTTGCAAAAAGATGATACTAAAGTTAAAGCAATTTTAGAATTTCCCCGACCACATAATGTTAATGATGTTCGAGTATTTTCTGGTATGGTTAATTATTATTCAAAATTCATTCCAAATTTATCACCAAAAATGAAACCATTGTATGATCTGTTGCAAAAGGATGTTGATTTCAAATGGTCTACTAAATGTCAACAAGCCTTTGATAATGCTAAGAAAGAATTAACATCAGACAGAGTTCTAATTCACTTTGATAGGTCTAAACCTTTGAGATTATCATGTGATGCTAGTCAAAATGGAATAGGAGCAGTGTTATCACATGTATTGGAAGATAAATCTGAAAGACCAATTTGTTTTATATCTAGAGTCTTTAGTCCAGCAGAGAGAAATTATTCAATGATACATAAAGAAGCTTTAGCCATTTATTGGGCATGCCAAAAGCTGTATCAGTATTTGATAGGTACAAAATTTGAATTGGTGAGTGATCATAAACCATTATTAGCTTTATTTGGAGAAAACCGCACTTTACCACCTATGGTAGCAGGACGTCTCCAACGATGGTCATTGTTTTTATCTGGTTTTAACTATAATTTTCGACATATAAAAGGCAATTTAAACACACAGGCTGATGCCTTATCTAGATATCCCATAATTGATAACAAGTTGGTTGAAACAGAGGAATATGATTATGTGCATTTCATAGAAAAAGATGTTCCGATTGATTTATTTAAAGTTAGATCTGAAACAAGGAGAGATCCAATTTTAGGAAAATTGTTTAATTACATAACTTATGGATTCCCACAGAATGTTACTGATAGTGAGGTTAAGAAGTATTTTAGTCGTAAAGATGAGTTAAATGTTGATCATGGGGTAATAATGTGGGGATATCGTATTGTTATTCCAACAAAATATAGAAAGCAATTGCTAACTGAACTTCATAGTACTCATGAAGGGATAGTTAAAATGAAAAGCAATGCTAGAGCTTATTTTTGGTGGCCTGGTTTAGATTCTGATATTGAAGATTTTGTGAAGAGCTGTAGTGTTTGTTCAGAAGCTAGACCAGAGCCTAAGAAATGTAAAATTATTTCAGGGAACAAAGCTAGTTACCCTTTCGAAAGAATTCATGCAGATTTTCTAGGTCCTATAAAAGGAAAAATGATTTTAATTATGATAGATTCATATTCTAAATGGGTTGAAGCATTTATTATGAATAGTATAGAGGCTAAGCCATGCGTTGAAAAGTTTAGAGAGTGTTTTGCTCGCTTCGGTTTACCCAAGATTGTGGAAACTGATAATGCAAAACAGTTTGAATCAAGGGAACTAATTAATTTCTTGCACATTAATGGGATAAAATTTCTAACATCTCCACCATATCATCCGGCTACTAATGGACTAGCTGAGAATGCGGTGAAAAATTTTAAATCTAGCTTAAGTAAATTATTAAAAACACCAAATAATAACAATGTTAGCTTTGAAACTTTAATGAATCGGTATCTTTTTCACTATAGAAATTCAGTTCACATGACTACAGGGGTTACACCCACAAGTTTAATTTTTAAAAACAAAGTCAGAACTAGATTAGATTTGCTAAAAGATACAAATAAATCGGGTATGGTGGTTACTAAAGGTACTAGAGAGGAAGTATTCAAAGAAGGGGATAGAGTGTTATGTAGAGATTACCGAAATCCAAACAAGAAGGGTTGGGTTCACTGCACAATAGATGAAGTGTTGGGTGATAGAGTATATATGTGTAAACTAATTAATGAGGATTTAATTTGGAAAAGACATTTGGATCAAATTATTGTGGATAGGAGTATGTATGATTCTAGAAGTTCTATTATTAATAGAGACAATAGCAATTTCAATTCTAATTTCAATGTTGGGAATTTCAACAGGAGAGTTATGGATAAGGTTGATTGTAGAGATAACAAACTTCCATCTCTAAATGAGGAGGTTGATTTACCATCAAATGAACTCCAAAATGATACTGATCATAATGTAATATTACAACAAAGTTCCCATTCAAATGATACAGATAATAATGTAACATTACAATCAACAAGCTCTCATTCAAATGAAATTGAATGTAGTAAACAAAACATGAACTCACAACCAGTAAAATGGAATATTCATGAACGCCCTAAGCGTAACATAAAACCAGTTGTACGTCTTAACTTGTAGAGGAGGGTATTGTAATGTATTCTCACTCCATATATTATAACTCCATGTCTTATGTGCATATCCTATCTCAACTCGATGTTTTATGTAACTTACTTACGTGGATCTGGCAACAGTATCCACGGTTGTTCAGTTGTAAATAAACATGCTGTGAAGATGTAACGTTGTGTCTGTTTTATTCTTTTAGGATCCGTGTCATTTATTTAATTATGTTTAGCAGATATATTGCAATTACAATCATCTATTTGCATTGTCGTACATCTAGATTCATTTTTTGAGGACAACTACTCTAGGCTGCCATGAGATGGCGTTGAGTGCATTTTGGTTACGAATGAGTACATAACGGAATTTTTCGAGAAGTCAGCAAGTTTGCATAATTAACTCTACACGTGTGTCTGAATCGTATGCATATGTTTTGTGCTGGTGGTATGATGCAGATGTTAATTTTAACATGCAGTGAGAAGTAATGTCATCTCGGTGAGTCAGCAGTAATATTTTAATCTTAGTTGGATGTCAACTTCTGAAATTTTTGGTTATTTTAAATAAGGTTTTATGCAGTCTTATGTTTTAAAAGCATTTCAAATTCTAAGCTTTCTTCTCTCTGTGATTATTTCACTAACGAAGTTCGGAGACATTGTTTAAATGTTGAGATGAAGCCTTTTTTCTGTTTTGATTTGCCTTTGATGGAATCCAGAATTTGATGAATATTGTTGCGTCTTGAGAGGTGATGTCGAGTTTAAGGTAAAGTGTCATTTCTGGACTTTGTGTGGATGTTGGAGGAAAGTCTCTTCTTTTTCCCTTTTACAAGATGTTTTTAAAAGATGTTTTTAATAAAGGGGATCTAATTTCTAACAGAGGAAGCTTGGTTGGTTCTAGACGTTTTTCTTTTGAAGTGCCATCATGTTTCTATTAAAAAAATATGTCTTATTTTCCTGCAATATATTTTTCAATATGAGAGATTTACGTATCCTGGAGATTCAATTATTGTATTGTCTTCATAGTATTCTGGCGATTTCATAAACTTGGTAAAGTGAAATTATTTTAATTTTAAGTTGTTAATTCCAGTCTTCATACAGAAATATCCAAGTATTATATTTGTTTCAAGCTCTGAAACTTTATCTGTTTTTCTATTTTTAATTACATGAAATGGTTTTTTGTCAGATAGATAGTTTAACGGTTTTTGTCATGAAGTTCGCCTAGTATAAAATATATACAAATATAAAAGAATTATTTTTCTGTTAAAGTTTAAAATTGTTTTTATTTTTGAGTAACTAATATGCCCATTTATTTTTTTTGTGTGTGTTAGACTAATTTTAAATAAATATTAATTTCTTTTAATGTTGTTTACTTTATTTATGCAACAACACATTTTATTTATCTTATATGTCAGCAAGTTAACATTTATTCATTATACATTATGTTTCAGTTATAGATTTACTTCAATAGATAAACTTTTTACAATCTCTTTAAAGGTCAGGCAAATTCAGTAAATACACTTTGTTGTTGATGCAATTCTGCTAATATATTTCTTTTTAACATTACATAAAGTAATGTATAACAATGTTTACTATGGTACAATTGCTATTAAAAATGAAGTATGTAGCACTTCTAGTTTGTTCAGAGAAACACTCAAAATAGTTCCATTTTATTATGGTGTATGGGACAAAATCATTTTCAAAATCTATATATTATATATATGTGTGTGTGTTAAACCTCATTATGTTATAATATGTTATAGTTAACCTTATTACTATGTCACTCTCAGGTCCACTTACTACGCAAAGTGACTTCTGCAGAGTTTACAATAATTTTAAAATTAAATTCAAAATGTTTCTATAATAAGTATACCTATAATTAAATTACATTATAAATTATATAAATCAGTAGAATAAGAATTTAAAGTAATAAAATGGGTGACAAATTAAGGAAAGTATAGCAAATAAATATGTTACATATATTTGATTGTACAATTCCGTACATACCTATTTGTTACTGACTTACAAAAAATTCATCCATTTTTGGAAATCAAAATTTTTGTCTCTAAGGAATATAGCATATTATATTTTCTATCTGTAGTGTCATTCAAAGACTAAATACAGCGCCTTAGCCCATCAATGTTTTCTAAGGCTTTTTTCTTTGTAACAATCGGTTTCGGAGGTTCCTCTTCTTCATGATCGCTGTTGGATTCTACTGCTGGCCTGTTCTTCGCATCCAAACCTTTGGCTACAATTTCGGTTATTGTTTCTTCGGGTGAAGTTTCTACGAGGGGCAGTCGGAAAATAAGTTTCCGCTGACGACTGTGGACAGAGGTGTGTATAAAAGACAAAAAATGTAATGAGACATTAAAGATAAAACATAACTTTATTTTTCCACATAAGTACTAAGTACATTGAGACATTTGTCATACCGCTTTATAAGCTTCAAAAAGCCCTCCAGGAAAAAATCAGGGCTTTGCATACGGACGAAGCGTTGAACAACTATGGGTGAAAGACGACACAGCAAGTGAACGCGAACGTGCAAGACACTAATACACCATTGATTAGTGTTCGACCGCGATCAAGCAGATGGCGCTGTTGACAACAAAAACTAGGTGTTTTTATACACCACATTGACAAAGAAATGAGACCGAATTTGCCTATTGCACTCATAAAAGTGATGTCTTAAGTGTGATGCTGTAGAAAAGCTATGCAATAAGCAGAGTATAATAAGTGAAAGGCCTATGATATTGGCTGGGACTTCTAAAACATGATGTAAAATATGGAGTACATCTTTTCCAGGTGATTTAATTACTAGTTTTGACTGTAGTAATAAATAAATAATCATCTAAATGGCCACCACCACCCCCCTGTTCGAAATTTGTTATTGCAATTAGCTCTCGCTCCCACCAGCAAACAGTTTAAAATCCTTATAAATATTTCTGCCTTTTTATTTTTTGTTTTATTTGTTAAATTAATATACTAATAAATAAATAATCATGAAAATACTCCATTTTCCCCACATGAAACTATTCCAAATCTGCATTTTTTCACTCACAACCCAGCATACAGTTTAAAATCTTTAAACTCTTTCATGAAAGAATATCTGCCGTATTTATTCCTTTGAAACAACAATAAATGAATGATGACTCATCTATCACCCTACCCATGAATTTTCCCCTCCCTCCCTCCCTCCTGCCACCAGACAAACTTTGAAATGTTTTAATTTTTGTTCTATATCTTATTTTACAGAAATGATGTGTAAATAAACCGGACTTTAATTCCACCTCCTGAGATGGTCAATTTTCTTCTCCCTCCTCCCCCCCACACACTTTAAATCTTTTAAATTCTTTTTTATATTAGGCCTTAATTGTTTGTTATTTTGTTCCATTTGTTTTATTTGCTACATTGAATTAACATAAATAAATAATGAAAATCTAAATTCTTCAACCCCTTGCCAAAATTTCTTATACCAGCTTTACTCCCTCCGATTAGTTCCCAACTAATTTGCTTTCAAATTTTTTTGTTTTTTATTACTTTGAAAATTAAAAAAATATCCGTCATTCTTTGAAATTCTTATTAATTTTCTTTTTCTTTAATTATCCTTTTATTATTTATTGTAACATTAACTTGTTTTCCAATTTTTCTGATGTATTTATTATTTGAAAACAAACAAATTATAAATCATCCAAATTCCTACCCCTCAAAATCTTTACTTTCCTCTTTTGCATAGTCCCCAACATCAAAATGCTAAAATATTTAAAATTATCTCATTTTTTTAATTTGTTATTTTGCACAAGTGATAAATATATAATCAACTGATTTTCAATTACTTGTAATGATTGCATGCTGACAAATAGAAGTAAAAAAAATAGTTTTTGCATTTTCTTTTATTAGTTAGTGGCCACTACTTTAAAAAGTGACCGACTAAAGGTTTAAAATTATTATTATTTATCATTTCTTTTAAATGATAATTTAATTATTTGTTGTTTTGCTCCATTTGCTACTTTGAAGTAAATAATAACTAAGTAAAATCTAAATTCTCCACCTCCCTCTCAAAATTTCCTCTCACCTTTACTCCTTCAGTACACAGTTAAAAACAGTTCAGTACAAGTGTAATATCTTTAAAACACAAATTTATTTTACAATTTTTCTGCTCTATTTATTACTTTTAAAATAAACAAACTATGAATAATCCACCCCCCCCCCCTTCTCTCAAAACATTTACTTCCCTCTTTTGCCCGTTCCACAACATCAAAATAGTAAAATATTTAAAATTCTTTCATTTTTTAGAAAATATGTTTATTTGTTATTTTTTTTACAAGTGATAAATAAGTAATTGATTTTTTTTCTTGATTTGTAGTGATTACATGCTGAAAAAAATTAAGTAAAAAAAAAATTACAACTTGTTCATCAGAAAGTGACCATTAACTTTAAAAAGTGACTGCTAAAAAAATTGGAGGCTACTAGCAACTGACCAAATTTCTTATTTTTTACAAATACACAGTTAACATATATACTTCATTTTATTAACATTTTAAAGCAAAATTCGATATTGAATTTTCAGATATGTGCTGAACAGTTTTTAGCTTTGTACATTCAAGTATATACTCTATTTTAGTAACATTAAATAATCCGTTATTGATTATTTTTATGAATAGTGAGTAGTATATTTTTTGTGTAATCATGCATACTCTATTTTAGTATCGTTTAATGAATAATTCGATAATGGGTTTTCAGATGAATGCTGGACACTGGTCTCTCTGTAGGTGGACACAAAAAAGCTGGAAAATATCAAAATCTTTCTTCATGAAACAATGAGTGTAATCTCTCCTATGTGACCCCTGTTTAAAAACTAATTTGTTATATTTAATTGCAAAGTTTCTGATAATTTAAATTTTTACAACAATTATACTGTTTCAATGGATATGTATTTCGAATATTACAGCTATAGAAGTAATGTTAACATTTCTTTCAGAATAAAGTACTGTCACAATAATTATGTTTTGTGTATCAATCAAACTTGGAGAAAAAAATTAATTCTGTTTTACATTTTTACATTTGGTAAGTATGTATAGAGAAAAAAACAAAATTATGTGCTGTTTTTGTTATGATAACTTTTATATTTGATAATCAAATTCAGAAATGTAAATTATTAATACCTAAAAGATATCACTTACAAATTAACTTTGATATTTCAAATTAAGATGTAGGGTAACATGGGGAAATTCAGAACAAGCTGCATTTATGCTCGTTTGAGAGTAGCTGATAATAAAGTGAAGTAGAAATCAAAGGTTTACATCCCTGTTGACAGGATGAGAGTGTTCATGCCATTTCTGCTTCCTTATTGGCACCCTTACTTGTGCATATCACATTTTTTAACTTTTCAAAGGGATAAACAGTTCATATGAAAATTTTTTGTTTCTATCAGATAAAATCTAGATAAGTCATTGTTCTAAATCAACATGGTTGTGTTATAACTGCTCTAACAGAAGCTTTTGGTCCAAAAAATTTTCAAATAACTACAGGACCATGTTCATAATTATCCCATACTTTTTGTTATATGGGGTGATTATGAACAGTTTTATATTAGATCGTATTAAGTCTTATATCAAGAAATAACTGCACATAGTTAAAACGTTAGGCTTCTTTAAGAACTTTTGTTGAGTATTGAAAGTTTAATGTATCTATATGTCAGAAATTAAATTAACAATCACTATGATGTGCTCGTAGTTCGTGTTTATAGATTTTCGTTAAAAATATAAGGCAGCATGTAATGTCCAGTAACATTAGGTATGTTGAGAAAGATTTCTGTCTAAAAATAAAAATTCAAAATAGACCTGGCCATGCATACTACACCCGATGTATGCTGCTGAAGGCAACCTTCTCCCTCAACTATAGGTCCATTTGGATAGATTTTCATTTAATAATATAAAATTATATAAATTCGAGGGCATACACTGCCAAAGACACTGAGACCCGAACATCAGGTTCATTTGGGAAGATTTTCGTGTAAAAATATAGAATCGTTCAACAATGATATCAGGTATATTTAAAACTATTATCACGGTCCCAAGCAATGTCGGGTGGATAAGCTACTAGTAGAAAAATGTGTGTGTGAAATTGTTGTTGAACAAATGGTGACACAAAAATAGATACTTACAAGTACTCCATAGTCTTTAGGGGGAGGGGGAATTATAAACATTTGGGGTAATTCTGCACAAGCAATTTTAGGCAATCAATTACATCCCCACAGCATCAGTATCTAATTGTAATTGAAGTACTATAGGAATGAAACAATAGCTTTATGGCAGTTTTACACGAATTATGTGCTCCTTAAAATATCAGAAGGTGAAACTAGTAAACATTTTTCACAACATTTGCCCCAGTTGACCCTTCTTCATCATGAATTTTTAATGGAAATTAACGAATCAAATGATGAGTTATTTTAGCAGTTTGTTTAAAAATCAGAATGTAAAATTTATTTAGTCACCACTTAAATAAATATTTCAAATGTAAAAATTTATTTTCAAAATAGCCAATGAAAGGCTATCGGTTATGTAAAATAAATTAAAAAGCAATGTCTTTGATGTTATGTACTTAATTTTTGGCGATCTGTGTAATTATTATGGTTACAATAAATACAATGTGATAAAAATATTCATTAACCAAAAAAATATATATTAATAATTTTATGCCAAGTAGTTTATGAGTTAAGCTTAACAATACAAAATAAAAACCTTATTTATTTATTAGATTCTATAAATTTATTCAAATAAATCACATCAAAATGGATAAATGTGAACACAAAAAATCTGTAACCATACAGTGTCTCAAAAGTTTTGGGAGAATGGTAAATATTGCATTATTTAACACTTTTACAAGATGCTATTTATAAATATGGTATTTTCCTCTAGTTTCTTATAACTTCAGATGAACGTATTTCCACTGAATCCGTAAGTTTTTGAAATATTATGGCTGGCAGAGAATACTAGGCTTTTTCAATGGACGATTTTCGTTTGTTAAAAGTAGTCTGTATTGCTTTCCATTACGATTTCACAGGTTAAGATTTCCGAAATATTCTCAATTGGGATTAAGTCAGAGCTTATAGCTGGCCAATCTAAAACATTAATATTTTTTGAAGAAAGCCACTGCTTAGTAATTTGTGAAGGTAGGTGCTATCCACTAGGTGAAAATGAGGTGCTGCAATCTGTTTAAGATAAGGGATATGTAACATAACACAACCAATAAAGAACAGAATACGATGTGTGTCGGTAATTAATTTTATTATTACATTTTTCTATACACAAACTGTCGATCACACAAAAATGATAGTGACAGCACAAACGAAAGACACTTACGTAACACAAGAGCACACAAAGGTTTCAGAGGTGTGTTTCAATGTGTCTACCTTGCTTTAGGGACAGCAGGTGAAAACAAGTTACAGCATGATCTACAGTGGTGTGCGACTAATCAGACCGATGTTCCGTACGTGCAAGATGATCTAGTTCGCATGGAGACATTAAATAGCACATGATTTCACTGGGCCAGTACTCAAAGATTTCTGCCCTCGGTACAAGCGAAACGCTTTTGAAGCATTATTGCCATTTTGGTAGTAAAGCTTTAGGAGCAAAGCATGGCTCTCTGGCAACGAGAGAACCATCATGTCAGTTTCTGAATGTTTAGAACCTGTTCGCCCTCCTATTTATCTGTTCTGATTGCTCTTTAGCCCGTCTCTTATGCAAATTTCGTTCTCAGGTACTGCGTGCACAAATGAATATCCCAATTCTAACCTAGCTCTAGCACAGTTTGTGTGTAAAGAAATTGAATAATAAAGTTAATTATCGACACCTCGTTTTCTGTTCTTTATTGGTTGTGTCATGTTACATTTTCCTTACCTTAAACCGACCGCAGCACCTCATTTTCACCTAGCGGCCTTTGTTTGAACTAATTTTTTTTGGACCAATCAATTTCCCCCGGCCTGATAGGTATACCTTCCAAATATTAAGACTTTACACCCACTGCTTCTCTTGCCAGAGCATTGCAAACGGGGATACTTTAATTTGAACCACCCTGTATTGTTGACTTTTTTTGTCATGGAGAAATGCCAGGAAGATTTCACCATTAAAACCAACTGCACCCAAACCATCAGACTTTACTGTGTTGTTGCCTTCTATAGACAGTAAGTGGATGTTTCCTGGGGTCAAGCCATTAGCCATTCCATCCATCAGGCGATCCATATTACATTTATTTCCATCGCAGAAGTGAATAGTACTGAGAAGTGTGCAATCCCATAAGATATATACTTCCAAGCACAATCCATAATGGCATGATTTTAAGCATGGTTTGCAAGAATTATTTTCTAAAACAATGCTTTTTCATTCTCTTATGCTTTTATGTATTGTGTCTTTTGCGACATTAACACAAGACTATTTTTAATTTGACCAGTATGTTGGGAAGTATAACTCAATCCTGTAACTTACTAAACCAAACTTTACTAAAGCAGAGTGATGTGGTGTTGAGGTGTAACTCCTATAATTCAATTCAGAAAAAATGTCAAATAAATATTTTAATAACTTGTGTGAAAAGAAAAATGTCTTTGTACTTAAAAATTTCAAATGTGAACTTGAACACTTAGAATGGAACTTTTACTATGTAAGTACTGAAGACAAAATATTTCCATGATGTAAAATGTTTATTTATGAAGACGAAACACATACTTGACACACATCACTTACGAAATTAGATAATTTCACAACAAAAAGAAGATACCATCAAACTTATACTATTTAAACATGTTAGCAGAAATGACAAACATATGAATCTTCAAAGCATATTCCAAACAATAAATGAATACCTATATTGCTACCATGATCACTTGTAATCTGATAGCACTAGCTATAAAAGCCAAGCAAAAATGACTTTGATATTTGCATAATTAGGTTAAACTTAAAAATTTGAATTATTAATCAACTTTCCAAAACATTATAAAATATTTAAAAAAAACTATAAAAATATACTGAAATAATTTTTATTTTTTTTTATTTTATTGTCATCTAATATAGTTTAGAAAAAATTACTTCAGACATATCATAAATATTGGGTTGTGATCCCAAAAAGTAGCTCAATTTGAACAGGAACTTGCAAAAAAGCATCAAGTGCAGTTTAACTTTAAATTAATTAATTAAATGTTACCTAGCTGAAAATAAAATATATTTTTTTAAAAATGAGACTGCTAAATTAAAGAAATAAAAGATGAAAAATTAAATGAAATTTGTCCCACAGTTTTTACACCAATTTTTTTTATCAGTCATAACACTTGTTACACGTGGCCACCTGTATTTTCATTTTTGGTCAAAATTATTATTTTTATCAAATATTTGGTATATTACTCGCTTTGAATGTTATTATATTTCAATAATGTAAAAAATATACACATAAGTATTTTTCATTTAAATCAATGATTTTTTTTAATCGCATGATTTATATTGAGATTTAAATCGTGATGGTATAAATATGTTTACATATAGAAATTGTACGAAACTTGAAAGTTTTTAAAAATAACAGTTGATTTTCACATTTTTTGATTTTTTGGCAAATTTTACCTTAAAATACAAAATGGGAAGCCATTCAGCCAAGTAGTTTAGGAGTTACGCAAGTTTAAAGTTCAGAACACTTTATGTGAAATTCAATTTTATTCGTTACAAAACAAATTACACTGTGGATAGTTTTTTAAGCTTAGTTCAAAAACAAACTTACAGTCTGAGCTTTCATTTTTGGAGCTTCTAGAAATTGATTTCTGTTAAAAAATGCATAGGTATTCACATATATTTTTAAAAAGCATTTTAAAATGTACATAGTTTAGAAATGTAATTTACAAAAAAAAAAGGAATTGTAATCTATAATTTTTTTTTAACAGAAATTGATTTCTAGAAGCTTTACATATGCAACTCTGAAAGAACAGATCATTCCACCAAGTAGTTTTTGAGTTATGCTTAAAAAGCTGCCTGTATTGCAATATCAGTGATGCCAGTGGCGACTACTGTTTTCTAGACACCACTATTTCTAAAATGCAAAGTTTGTTCTAGATTTCTCTTGTTGTCGAAGAGTATGTAAGAGATTTATGTTTGGAGAAATTGGTACAGACAGCATTGCAATATGTTTTGCAACAATTAGAAATAAAGATAACATTAGGAATTCCAAGCTTTGAACCTGCATCATTCCTAAAGTACTAGACTAAGTGAGTTCCAATTTGGTATCCTAAGTTAGTTAAAATTATTAGTTAAAATTTACCGAAGTACCAACAAAGATGTTAAAATTGGTGTTAGTATTGAAAATTTCAATGTTTTGTACAATTTCTATATGTTAATGGCTTGTTAAGCAAATTCTAATTAGGTTAGCCTTAATTTGAAAATATATTACTAACCTAGTAATCAATTGGTACCAGCCACAATTCCATAGAATTACTAACAGAAGAGTTAACAGTATTTTTTTGCTGATTGTGCATATCACATTTCACTAATTCTATACCATTTTGCAGGGTAAATATTGAATGAAATCATACATCAAGCATAGATTATGAAACTCTTTGCAACACTTCTAAAATGCTTTAACGAAATTTTACAGTTTATTAAAGTGAAAGAGGACATCTAACAAGGAGACCGCCAAACATGATGCGCACAGATTTTGATGATTTTAAAGTATGTTGTAGGGATCATACCCCTAACTATTCAGGTCAAAGGTTTCCTTCAAATGGGCTTTAGTTTTCGAGAAATTTTGGGTTAAAGTTCAGCATGCATTTCAAATGCCATTACTTCGCATTCCTGGACAAGGTCTCAGTGGTTCCGTGGTAGCGTTCGCGATTTGAGAGCCGCAGATGGGTGTTCTGTCCTCTCCTGTAACTTTTACCTTTTTTAACAAATTTTATATATATATATCGCGTTATAAGTTGTATGCAGAATTATGAATTCTGCATCTTTGAACTTTTTGATATTTTCCTAATAAATTCCATTTACATTTTCGAATATTTCGTAAAAATTTACGTTTTTTTTTTTTTTTTTTTCCTTGTGCAGTTTTGAAATTGATATTTCTATTGACGAAATTCCAAACTAACTAATTCCAAAAACATATCTTGAAAGGAGTAATAAAATATTAAAGCAATAACGATTATATCCAAGTTTTAGCCAGTTATATATATATTTTTTTTATGTTATTTAAATACATTTAACTGTAAAGTTCAAACTCACCGTCATTTTTGATTTGCACAAATAAAAAATAATGTATTAAAATTATTTTATTTTTCAGTCTAACAAGTCGATGCTATACAGAAAAATTCAACTAGAAATGAAAAATCGTTTGTAAATTACAATACATATAAAAAATATCTGAAAAAAAATCGTCTGCAACGACTTTTACGGTAATATCAGAATAAATAAAATTTTCTTTTTATCAATTTCGTTTCGCTTCCTTTGCAGACAAATACCACGTTTGAAATAATTTATTTTTCAAATTTAATGCATTTTTAAATATATTTATCACAATTTAAGTATTTAAAGAATATATAATATGCTAATTTATACATTCTTCCAATATTGTTAAAACAATTATTTAAAGGCAATTTTTAATGCGAAATTTGTTTAGAATATTTTTGCGATAGGTATAACACAATTAGTTCCATATTTAATAAACTAAAAATGTCGATGTCGGTGATGATAAATATTTTAGTATTTCAGCAGTTAACATATTTCAATATATTTAGAACACATGAAATATTAAAAGGATATATTATTTTGTTAATTTTTTCTTGATCATTTACATTTTTTAAAATAGAAAATGTAAATTAAAAAAAAATGTATTATTTCATAAATACAGTAAATAAATAAGTAAATATACATAAATGTAAACAATAATCACTTTAAAAAGACGAGATATCAAGACATAAATTAGTTTGGATTTTCGTCAGCAGAAATATTCGAATAAAAATTGCGCAAAAACTATAAATTTTCACGCAATATTCGAAAACGTAAATGGAATTTATTAGGAAAATATCAAAAAGTTCAAAGATGCAGAATTCATAATTCTGCATACAACTTATAACGCGACAAATATATAAAATTTGTTTAAAAAAGGTAAAAGTCACACGAGTGGACAAAACACCCATCTGCGGCTCTCAAATCGCGAACGCTACCACGGCACCACGAAGACCATGTCCAGGATCGCGAAGTAATGGCATTTGAAATGCATGCTGAACTTTAACCCGAAATTTCTCGAAAACTAAAGCCCATTTGAAGGAAACCTTTGACCTGAATAGTTAGGGGTATGATCCCTACAACATACTTTAAAATCATCAAAATCTGTGCGCATCATGTTTGACGGTCTCCTTGTAAGTACAGAATTAAGAACATGCATAACATATTTAAAAATCAGATTTCCGAAATTACCTATATAGCCAGAAAATCACTGGAATTTTTTTGTGCAGCCTTGTATAATAACTCCAGATTTGTATATATTCTACATAGTATGCTAAAATTTAGCTTAGTTAGAAAATGCTTAATACAGTTGAAAATTTCCTTCAGCAAATTTTGAGAATAGGCTGAAATGTACATGAATTTTTCCACAGTTTTGTATATTATCTACAAATTTTCATATATGCCACCTATTAAGCTAAAATATAATTCAGACAAAAAAAGCATAACTCTGTTAGAAACACACTTCCACAAATAGCCATCTGAAGATGGCAATGTATCTGGTTCTTTGCATAGTCCTGCATATGATTTTATTCATATTCTACGAACATATCTTAATATTTAAAAAATATTCAGCTAGAAAATGCGTAACTCAGTTAAAAACCACCTTTAAGCAATTCAGAGTAATGCTTACAAATTATTTTGTGTAACAAATAGAATCTATACACCATGTAGTATGCCAATATATAGTTTAACTTAAAAACAGAAACACAGATTTGTGATGATATTGAGCAGATGGAAGAAATTTGACAATGATATGAAAATTTTAAACCATGAAAAGTGGACTGAATATGATCATTCAGAATTACTATTTCACATTCAACGGTAAATATTATAATCAGAATAATTTAGCCCCAATGGGATTCCCTACTTCAGGTTTATTTGCTGAGTATAATAATGACCTATACTCTTCGTCCATTAGAAACTAAAGTTTTTGGTCCATTTGACTTAACGTGCCACACTATACTCAGATATATTTGTTGATGATACTTTTATAATTTGGCAGTATAGTCTTGAAGAACTTAAAATATTTATAAGTCATCTAAGTTTCATGGACAATAACACTAAGTTCATTGTTGACATTGAACATAATAAAAAGCTTCCATTTCTTGATGTAATGTTACCAAGAACAAATCAATCTATTGAAAGATATCTTTTCAGAAAAAGCATGGCTAACCCATCTATCATTCCAAATAATCCATTTACGTGTAAAAATTTCAGACTACAGATTTTTCATAAGATGTCAGTATGTACTGACAATAATTTGAATAATGAACTAGATAATATTCGTAGGATTTCTGATAATGATGGTTTTAAGATGTATTATATTAATAAAATAATCATGGATATTGCCAATAATAAGAAGACTGAAAACAAATTAAATTTGCAAAATTACAAACGTTATACTCTTCAATATTTACCAAGTTATTTTGAAAAATTAAAATACATTCTTAAACGTTTAACTATATCTGGAATAGCCAAACCTCCTCCAAAATTAAAGAATATTTTTTGCAATAAAAATGACCCAATTAATTTAGAGAATTATTAAGAAGCATAATCAAATACCATTTATTAAATCAGACAGATCAAAAAATTGCTATATTGGCATGACGAAGAGAAAATTTAGTTATAGAGAAAAGGAGCATGTAGCTGATATACAATTTATTAGAAAGGGAGGGATTATATCAAGAAAAAATTATCAAAATAAATTTCAATGGAAGTAATATCATTTTCCCCTCCGATCTATTCTATTCATCCATCCATCATAAAAGAAACCATACAGATTGCAATGCGTAAAAATTCAATATGTAACGATGCAGAATCACTTAACTCACCAAATTTATGGCTTGAGGTACTCCATGGTTATGAATATGGAAATGAACATCCAAATAAAATAAAAAAATAACATACATAATCTGAAAGAGTGCATGGAAAATTTAATCATGGCATTTCAAATCATTACATCATAGATCGAGCAGTCTTTGAATATACAGTCTTATTTGTTTCGATAATGACTGCGATGGAGCCAAACCATGTAAACAGTCTAATAAAACTTTTTTTTTTATATTTAAAAGTTTTTATTTAATACTTTTTTGAAATTAAAACAAATATATATTATTACAGGATATTATGATTTATGATATATTTATCAGACTTTTTATCAAAGCAAAAAATTTTTATTATTTTAATGTGAAAATATAGAATACATATGAAATTATTTTTTAATAATGTTTGATGAGTGTTGTAGATTAAGAAATATATATACCACTGTAACATAAATAATATTCCATGTAAAAAGAACTTTTCGCTGAACAAATGATAATTAAGATGTTTTAACGTAATTTTAAATTGACTGTAAATAACAGGGCAATTTTTTACTTGTGATAAAAATATGTAAAACATCAGTGCAGGTCTTCAATATGTTTTATGTGCATCTCACATTTTCATAAATATGGTTTAATGATTGTGTCCCAGACAACAGGTTGAGTATGGTTTGCTGTAAATGAATAATAAATACTTTGCATATATTTTTTTCTACAGAAAGCATGTTCTAGTGCACCTCAGAAATTCATACTAGTTTCATTAAATGAATTCTTGAAATACTGCAAAATAATCTACAAAACATTTTGCCCAACAGACCATAAGAAAATGGAATTATTTTGAGTGTCCTTCCTGAATGAGATATAAATGCTACACACTTCGTTTTCAATAGCAAATGCGCCAAAATAAACCTCAGTGACAAATATCAATTACATGAGAATCTGAGTAATTCATGAGAGTTAGAGCATAGATAGATATAATTGAATGAGAAAAGCATAAATTTCAAATACTTTTTATCACCATTTAGGGACATTTAAAAATCTCATCAGATTGTCATTGCTTTATGAAATAAAAACCAGTGTATGAAACACAAGGACATTTTAAAAAATATTTAATTATATTTTATCTTGAAACCTTCAGTATTACGGGGGATTTGGGTGGCAGTGCCGCTAAAAGAAAAAAAATCTTTCATCTTAAAAAATTTTAATAATAAAGTCAGTTTTACTGTCAAAGAACTTCATTGTGTGAAATCATGCTTAATATAAGTTTTTTTATTTAAATATCCTCAATCATCAGAAAATATTACAAGCTTATAACTCTGTATGTGTATTATGTAAAGAAAGAAATAGAGAGTTGTAAGAATTTTTAGATAGTATAAAACAAGATTAAAATAAAAATGCATTTGACATAGCTGATATTAAGCTTCATGGCCTGCTAAAAAAAGGAATATTTTCATTGGGTTCTGTTTCATTTTGGTAACTGCAATGTTTGACAAGAAATCCCACATTCTAAATACTAGAATATGCCAAAACTCCTACAAAAAGAAGTATTAAATTTAGTCATAGGAAATAACAAATTATGAGTGTAAAAATGAACATTTGGTTACTTTTTTGTGAAAAAATTTTATTGTATATCTCACACAGGTTTTTCACCAGTATGCATGAACAGGTGCTTTTTCAGGTTACTCGTGTCAGAAAATTTCTTGTTGCATATCTCACAGACAAAAGGTTTCTCACCTGTATGAATGAACCGATGCTTTCTCAGACTACTCATATCAGATAATTTTTTGTTGCATATTTCACATACAAAAGGTTTCTCACCAGTATGAGTTAACAGATGCCTGCTTAAAATTCTCGTGTCAGAAAAATGTTTCTTACATATATCACATACAAAAGGTTTCTCGCCAATATGAATGAACAGATGTTTTTTCAGGTTACTCGTGTTAGAGAATTTTTTGTTGCATATCTCACAGACAAAAGGTTTCTCCCCAGTATGAATAAACTGATGCTTTTTCAGGCTACTCGTATCAGAAAATTTTTTGCTGCATATTTCACACACAAAAGGTTTCTCACCAGTATGAGTTAACCGATGCTTTTTCAGGTTACTCGTGTCAGTGAATTTCTTGTTGCATATCTCACAGACAAAAGGTTTCTCACCAGTATGACTTAACAAATGGTTGTTTAAATGGTACTTTCGGGAGAAATTCTTATTGCATACCTCACACACAAAAGGTTTCTCACCAGTATGAATTAACAGATGCATGGATAAAATGCCCTTTTGAGAAAATTTCTTATTGCATATTTCACAGACAAACGGTTTTTCACCAGTGTGAATTAACAAATGCTTGCTTAAAGTACTTTTGTCAGTAAAATGTTTCTTGCATATCTCACACACAAAAGGTTTCACGCCAGTATGAATTAAGAGATGCTTGCTTAAACTATGCTTACGTGATAATTTCTTGTTGCATATTTCACACACAAAAGATTTCTCATCCGTATGAATTAACAAATGCTTGCTTAAAGTACTCTTGTCAGTAAAATTTTTCTTGCATATCTCACGCACAAAAGGTTTCACACCAGTATGAATTAAGAGATGCTTGCGTGATAATTTCTTGTTGCATATTTCACACACAAAAGATTTCTCATCCGTATGAATTAACAGATGTCTGTCTAACAAAATCTTTTGAGAGAAATTCTTTTTGCATATCTCACAAACAAATGACTTCCCTTGCTGTGAGTCAGAAGATGCTTTTCTGAACGGCGCTTGTAAAGAAATATTTTGCTGCATATTTCACACTTTAAATATTTTGAGTGATGTGATGTGTATCTACATGTATGTTTTTATGCATTTGCAATAGATAAAATTAAGTTAATCAATCACTTTTTATGATTCATTGAAAAGGAATTTAAGAGAAAATAAATGTTTAAAAATTATAATCAATGTGGAAAACTGAATTCAAGTAAAATGTCTACTGTAGTATTAAAAATTACTGTAGACTCTTAATTATTGAGGAACTAAAGGTGTATCAGATGCATTTCCTATCTGTATAAAGATGAAAATAGAAAAAAAAATTATAATAAATAAAAACAATAGCTACATTCATAAAATAAATAAATTAAGCAAAAAATATTACAAAAATAAAATAAAGAAAATTTAAGAAAAAAACCTGTAATTTTATGAAAACATTAATACAATTTACAATCAATGAGGAAAAAAAAATACATTTTTGTGGGCAAATGGAATTCTAATATATAGATATGTTTAGTTGGAATGTATTCAGATTTCTGGAATTTTTTGACCAATTATAAATTATCATTAGGAAAACATTCTGCATTATTTAAAATATAATTTACATTGTATTGGAATAAAGTAGCAGTATTCTAATAATTTATTAGCATTTTGATCATATTTAAATCTCTGTCTGATTGATTAGATGTAAAACAAAAAGCATTTCCTTCGAGAATTTCGGAATACAGCTACAAACATTCTTACATATGTCCAGGCAAATTAGATGATTAAATGCAAGAAGACTGCCATGTAACCGACTTATAATAGAGTATCCATAATAGTTATAATGTCTTACAATAGTAAATGAGATGGGAAAAATGACATTAATAGCAATATTTTGTTCAAAAACAAATCCAACAGTAAAACTTTCATTATGTTAAATAAAAATTATCAAAACAGCAAATTTAAAAGTTTACATTTAGTTAAAAGTTAAAACATTTAAAATAACGGTGTGGCAGTTACAATGTGTCATCTACAAGCAGAATAAAAATGCCTGTTTAAGAGCAACATTGTAGAATTCACTATGAAAGTGCAAAAATAGATTTCAAATAACTAATTTATTACAGTGAATTTGAAGTATTACAAGAGACATGTTGGTTTCAGGTATTAGATGTTAGAATTCTCAAATAATTCCTGGTCAGCATTAATATTCAGAATTGCTCATTCTTTCGCAACACTATTCAGATACATAATCATTATTTAATTAAAGTAGATATGAAGATAAATCACACTAAGAGACATTTAAAGAGGAATCTCATAAGCATCATAAATAAGTTCATTGTTCTACTAAATATTACTTTAAAATGTATTCAATTTATTGTAACCCATAAAAACACTTTAGCATTGTGCAAATGTATTACTTACATTTTTTATGTAAGAGAAATGTGCTATCACATTACACTTAACAAACAAACCTGTGCATGGAATTGAATGATGAGTGCACATTACAGGACATTTAAAAACTTTAATTATATTATTTAAATTTTATTAAAATCAAAAATGTAATTTATAAAAAAATTCATACTACAAATTTTTAAAAAGAAATTAATTTTGTTTTCAATGCCTTTATCCTTTCTGTTAATACTTTTTATCAGCTTACTGCTTTATATTTTTAGTTTTATTGTTAATTTATTTAGCTGCTAACTTTATTTTCTCCTTTTAATAATTTTTTCTTTTTCTATTTCTTCAGTATCGTTTTTGCAATAAATCTTTTTCTTTCTTTTTACAGTATCATCTAGTGTTGAATGTACATTTTTGAAAGAGTTTCATTGAAATTTCAAAATTGTTCACATGTCTCTATCAAATGACTTGATTTTATTTTCACAGACAAGCCTCTCTAAAATTAGGATATATCAAAAAGAGTCTTTCTACATGGGTATTTCATTATTATTTTCATGAGAGTATTTATAGAGTCACATTTACCAAAAGTATTAAATATATCCAAGGTGGTCACAAATACTTTACATCAAAACTCTCTGATATTTCCCTGTTAGTGCTAAAATTATTCTGATAATGAGTATTTTGTGAAAATGCACAAAGATGATAATCTGTTTAATATTTTTCAGATTCTGTAAAAAGATGAGACAATCAAATTATGTTTATCATTTTAAAGAAAAAAATACTGTGGTCAATTAGAGAAAAGCATTCAAATTTTGGAAAAAATATGATATATTTTTCTCGCATTAGACTATGGAGAAGCAGACACCAGGCAGTGATTGAATTAATTCAGAAATATGTAGCAAAATTTGCATATTATAAAGAAGTAAGAAAAATTTATAACTTTAAAGGCATCAATAATAATTTTTTTATTATTGTTGAATTTCAGGTATTAAAATGAAATAATCTAGCTTAGACAACAAAATTGTTATCCTGTTATTTATTTACAGTCATTATTTTAACTATGTTGAACATAATGCAGCATTTTCAGGTTGCACCATGATGTGTTTCAGATATTAAGCCATTTGGAGTGTTCATTTTGACGAAATAAGGAGAAGTAGTAAACGAAATTGTTAAGTAAGTATATCAAAATAATTAATTACACTCTGTATAATTTAAGAAATTATGCTTTTTATTGGCTTTCATATTACTATAGTCATGTGTCATGTACCAATGCATAACATCAAATGGTCAAATCAATTAGTTTACATACTTTTATTGGTTATTATTACATTGAATTGATCATTTTTTTTCTACAAAAATGAAGAAAACTTGTAAATGTGTTTTTTTTTAACAATGTTGTTTTGTATGGCTCATTGCTGAAGTTTAATCTTGTGCATTAAAACATTTTTTATCTAAAATATGGTAAATATATAAATAAAATAAATTTTTTATTTCAGTTCTGAAGAGGATACAAAAAGATAATTTTATACATTATTCACAAATTCAAGCTTTACACATTGGTATATATGCAGATTGTGAAAAGTTTTCCATTATCAATTATAATATAGGGTATTTAATAGTGTGAATACTGTAACTATTATTAGTAATACACTATATTAACTATATTATGATAATTTTAAAATTGTGAAAAAAAATCTTTAAAATGAAGTAACAATTTTAGATAAATAAATATAGGTTTGTAACATTTCAAGGTGGGAGAACACACCCAATAGACCATTACCCTCACTATAGCTTTAGAAGATTTTAAACAATCTGGAGGGAGAGTGAGAGTATTTTGGTCTACTGGGCTATCTTGTTAATTCAACATTATGACTAACAAGAGATTATGTTTTTCATAGAAAGTCATTTTAGATGGATTGGCAACCTTACAATTTCGAAAAGGTGTCTAGAATGCAATGATTCACTGAAAAAGAGGGAAACACTTCTGATCAGCCCTATTTTTGCATGTTATATTTTTTCTGATAACCATGATTGGAAAAAAGGGAAATGAAATTATTTTTTTCTATGATTTTCCCTGCTATTTCAATATTTTTGAGGTCCATGACCACCTTGGAAAGAACTGTGATAGAGGCTTATTATGACATTAGAGAGAGATATGAAATCAGACATTACTTAAATGTCTATTCTCTAGCTAACCTGTCCGGCGTTGCCCGGAAACATGATAATAAATAATAAAAAACTAGTTTTTATTATTTTATATCTTTAACCTGATTTTGTATGAAATTTTACTTTAAAATGAAAAATTCGCAAAAAAATATTGATGTTAAGGGATAAAAGCGCTCATTTTCTTGTTGTTTTTGTCCGAACTCTTTGAAATCTTTATGGGTTATAAATAAAACAATTTTACAGCCTGTGTAAAAATTTCGTGAAAAAATATTATTAACGAGTTGTAAAAGAAATGTATTTTCTCGCTTTTTTGTTTGTTTTCGCGTCGGCTCCTTTAACATAGCCATAAAAAAATAGTTCTCATATTCTGAACTCTCTGACATTTAAATCGGTTATAATTATAACTGTATCCGAGCTCATTAAAATTTTGCGAAAAAATATGCCTATTTAGTAGTGGAAACATGAGTTCTTAAAAAAAACCCTTAGCTTTCTATCTCAGAGCAAAAATATATTAGGTCTATGCTTTCAATGCAATGGTACGACTCCATCTGTTTTCAATCACCCATAGGTTATACAAGTGAGGGCGAATCCATCAGGTTTCTCCTTTCTGATGGGAGAAGCCTTCAAAAAACGTTGGCGTATGCGCAAAGAGACGATATTCGTGTGGAAAATTTGACAGAATGCGCTTTTCGTTTTAAATATATAGATATCAATCCTTATGAGATTCATAGACTCTGGCAACAATTTTAAGTCACCTATTTGACAGGCAGAAAGTTGAGTCAAAATTAGTCAAGAGTAACTCGAGTTCCAAGAATAAAACTGACCATTCTTTGCATATGAAGGAATTGGAATAGCTTAGCTGAGACATTTCCTTGCTGTAGCCAGTGTAATAATGGTATGCAAGTCCAACTGCACTAGGCATGGGCTTTAAAACAAAACTCAAAATACGTAAATTCATTTTTAATTGTTGCAAAACGATTTTTAATATGGGCAGTTTTTTTAAGATTTGCTTAAAAATTAAGATTTTTAAGATTTGCCGTAATTTTGGATTTGCATATTTAAAGCTTCTAGAAATCAATTTCTGTTAAATTCATAGGTTGCAGATTTCGAAAAATATTTTTAATTCAATATTTTCGAAAAAAAAATTTTTTTCGAAAATTAATTTCAAACTATACGAGTTTTGAACTTAATGTATGAAAGAAAAGTCATGATTGTAACTTATGATTTTTTTTAACAGAAGTTGATTTCTAGAAGGTTTAGGTATACGATTCATCCAACAAAGTAGCTTTTGAATTAGCTGCCTCCATTGCTATCAGTTTTCCAATGATTATAATATAATAGAATCTTTTTGGGATGGGGAGGGGGAAGCAAAGAAATGACAAAACATGGAAGCTTTTCTCCCTTGGATTTTTTAAATCATTGTACAAAACATAATTATGGGTGGGGGGGGGCTATATTTAGAAAGGGAAAAGAAAATCTAAACTGCTTAAAAATGGGTAGGGGGGTTACTTTCTATGGGTGGAGGGCTTATCTGTCACATTTTTATAAGATGATTTATGGCAGAGTTAGTATGGAGTGTTATCTTTAGTTTTTTTCCCTTATTATACAGCGATTTTACAAAACATCACGCGTAGAGCGACTGGAGGCGGTGTCGAGTGGTGATTGGTTGAAAGATAGTTACGTTGATATTGAAGGGAGGAGTTAAAGCGTATTAAATGTACAAGTGTGTTAAAAGTTAAAAATTTCTGTGTCTTATCTAGTATAGTGGTTAAAGCATCACGCTCGTAATTTTGATGCATCAGGTTGTGTCCTTGCCGTTTTTTTTGCATTTTTAGAGTTTTGCTTTGATCTTTATTGAATTAGTTAATAAAGAATATTTATTAACAATGCTTCATAAGCATTGATATAAAGATCAGTTAATCTTTATCAATTGCTCTGCAATATTTTAATTCTCAATTAGATAAGTAAATTTTAATTACAATTAAGTTAAACAATATTAAATTATACATTATAATTAAGGTAAATAAAAATTAAATTTTTATCACATACAATAAAATTTAATAACAGATAAATTTCAAGAATTAAATTAAATTTTAATTCATATAAGCTATTTTTTAATAACTGTACGAACATTTATTAAAATGCAAAAACTTCTAAACTTTCATTAAAAATATTTTTGTATTAGAACTTTAGTAACAGATAATTATCAAATTAGCAGAATTAATTAATTAAAGCTTTCATCTTTTAAAATTAAGCATTATTCTTAAAAATCTCTATTAATTTACTAAAATTCTTTTTACCAATTACTGGTTGATCTGCAGTGATAAAGTTGTGGAAGATTACCATATTTAATTTTTTTGTCTATTATTTTATTATTTAAATTTTTAATTATTATTTATATTTAAATAAATATAATTAATATTAATTAATATTTTTATTTAAATATATACAATTAATATTAATAAGTATTATTATTTAAACACATAATTAATATAAATAAATATTATTTAAATATATAATTAATATTATTATTAAAATATATAATTAATATTTTTGCATATCGGTTTGTTATACATTCTTTTGCGATTAATTAGCAAGATATAAACTATGAGAAAAATAAATCAATTTATGTTAAAGAGAAACTTGGGTTTTTTAGACATAGCTTGAAATATGGCCTTATGTTTCGGTTGATACACTTTGTACAAGCTCAAACATTACATGTATGTTAATGTTATTTGTTATTAATAATGTGTAACAGAAACAAAACTTTTTTGGTCGCTATTAAAATCCGGAAGCCAGGACTTTTTGTTTCTGTTTCTTCTTCTTTTTATTTATTTATTTTGTATATGTCGGTTACATCAGTAATATATATTTTAATGTCATCGTGATCTCAAGAATTTTATGAAAATTGGAATAGCAGAAAATCATATACAGTGATTGTGTTGAATTCAAGATTCTACATGTTAATTTTGGTACATTTAGACTAAAAACAATAACAACCAAACTAAATTATTATAAATAGATTAAATAAAGCATACAATGGCATCTTTTCACAACTGTATTTCAAATAATAATAGTGAAAATAAAGGAGATAAATCTATCTAACACTAGTAATAATAAATATAGTTATCATTTTAATTTTGCGAAAAAAAATGTTGAATGATTAATTGCTTATTTTAAAATCACAGCATGTCCTTTTTTATGTTATAATTAATTCCTGATTAGTTCAATAACTGTGCTGGTCTAAAATTTCAAGATTATTATTCATTATGCATTAATTCAGTAATTTGGGTCTTCAGCAACCCCAGGGTTTAAAACTATTTTGACAATTTTGTCACTATCTGAAATTGTCATCCAGTTTAATTTGCTATTGAAGTATTTTTATGTAAACCTTTGTATTTTTTATGAGGGAAAGGTGAGAGAAATAACAACATTAATTGGGAAACGGGGGGAGGGAGGGGGGGGAGGTTTTACTTGAACATAACTGCATAAAATCTATCAAATTCATTATTATAGCTCTCATTTTTAATAAAAAGTATTTTAATGCAATTTAGATCTATCATATCTTAAAGGTTGTTATTTAAAAAAAGGGTTAGGTATCATTAAATTAAGATGTTCAAATCGCTTTAAAAATTGGTTTTAACCAAATATTAATGATTTTAAGAGCTATGCTTAGAAAACCTTTACTTATCCTGGATTTTTAAAAAATCGCTCCGAAACTTAGATTTATTTCATATTTTGTTTTAATGCTTCATTTTACGAACAGATGGCGCCACTACACATTTTGTAATTATTATTATTACATATTGATACATATTTATGTTTCGTAATAAACCAGTTTAAATTATTTAAATAAAAAAATAAAGATACATGTGTATGTGTATTTTAAACGGCTTAGAAGTTGCATGGATTTTAAGCGTTTGGGTGTAATTTGTATAGCTTTTTAAATTATTTAATTACTGAATGAGATTTTTTTTCAGATAAATTTTGCCGTGGATACATGCAATGTTTGCAAATTTTTAATTGTAAAAAGAAAAAAATAATAAAGTATATTTCCAAAATTAAATAAATTTGTATGGCAAATTTTGTATTTTATGCTGTCTTGACTTAAAGATATGAAAGAAATTGTTTAATAAACCTTTAAGTTCAGTAAATATTTTAAAACTATATATATATAAATTTCTTAAGTTTAGATTGATTTTATGAAATAACAAACTATATAAAAATCTGAAGTATATGTTGATTTTATGAAATAACATAGTTTAAAAAGTTTTTAACGACCTAGTAATTTTATTTTCGTTTATTAATTCAATTATGATGATTAAAAAAATAATAATAAACATTCAGAAAAGCTAACATTTATTTGCTATGCTTTCAGTTTATTCTTGTGAAATAAATCTCGGGAATAAATCTTGGGAAATATGTTGTTCTTTGTTTAATTCTAGCTAATTGTAGTGAGTATTTACTATAAATAAAATTTAAAATAAAAACTACAAAAAAATGTAAACATGTAATCTTTATTTGAAAATTGGAAGTTATGGATTATAGATATTAAAGAATATAATAATTTATAAATAAAATATGTTTAACTTTATGTAAGGTTTGTTATGTATTAATAAATTAAGCTGGACGTATAGTTTTTTCCCTTAAAAATGTACACAAGCTACTACAAATTTAAATTAGTTTTCATTAACCTTTACAATTAAAATATCAGTTATATTTTTCTTAAAAAACAAAACAAAAACAGGAGTTGAATTAGATAATGAGCTCTGAAAATACAAGAGCTAGAAGTATTTGATTTGCTGTTTCAAATTATACTTGTACATATGGATTGATTTCTTTTAATTGGATTAAGTTAATAATATTTTGTTAGACACGTTTAATATGTCCTAAGCATCACTAAAAATAAAGCAAACATGAATATGCAAGCTCAGACGATCTTATGAATCTTCAACAAAATGAAAAATATCCTCTTGAAGCGCATTAAGCTCCTCCTACATCGTCTCGGGCCGTCGACCAATCACCATTCGACATCGTCTCCAATCGTTCTACGCGTGATGGTTTGTAAAATAGCTATTATACATATCACATACTAAATATATTCACTAATTAAATAAAATTCAGCAGAGCAATTATTATGCAATTGTATATAACTTTTATGATATTTAAACATTAACATAATTGTTTGATTATAAATGATGCCACAACCTGTAAATAAAGAACTTAAAACATAACCTTAAATACTAGTTAGTAGTGACATGATAGTGAAATTTGGGTACTTTCATTTTATAGTTGATGCCTCTTGACACAATAGTGAAAAATAAATGAAAAATCATATATCAAGAATAGATTATAAAACTCTTTCAAACATTTCGAAAATACTTTAATCAAACATTACAGTTTATTAAAGTGAAAGAGGACATTTCAGTAAATAATTGAGAACATGCATAACATATTTAAAAACCAAATTTCTGTAATTACCTTCATAGCCGGAAAAGCATTAGAATTCTTTTGGGAAGCCCTGCATATGAACTATAGATTTGTATATATTCTACATAGTATGCTAAAATTTAGCTTAGTTACAAAAGGCATAATACAGTTGAAAATTTACCTTCAACAGTATCTCCCAATAGACAGAAATATACAAGAAGCTTTTGTACAGCCCTGGATATTATCTGCAGATTTTCATGTAGGTCAAATATTAAGCTAAAATTTAATTCAGACGAAAAACACATAACCACTTTGAAACGCACTTCCAGAAATGTTCATCCAAAGATAGCAATGTATCCCAATTTTAGGAGAGCACTGCTTATGATTTTAATCGTATTAAACAAACATCCCTTAGTATACCAAATATTTTCAACTAGAAAATGCATAACTCAGTTAAAAACCACCTTTAATCAATTCACACCCATACACAGTAATACTTACGAATTCTTATGCATAATCAATAGAATCTAGTGAACTTATACACACCCTGTAGCGTGCAAAATTGAAAAAGCATAACTATAACTCTTAACTGAAAACACAGGCCAGTAATGATCGCTCATAGATAGCCTTGTAGCTGAAATCTTTTGTGTCTACAGCAAGCATCTTGCAGTGAACCTCAGTCATGCATATAAATTTAATATGTTTGAAATAGTGTAACATCATTAAAATAGGCTGCAGTTTTCCACCCATAGATCATTATATAAGAATTATTTTGTGGGACAATAAATCAGTCACACTCAAACTCTTTTCCTCTGAACAAATTCCACTTACAACATATTTAAAATAAAAGATCATTAAAATAGTAAAATAATTGAAGTAGTATAACAAAGTTAATAGAAGTAATATTTGCTATTTAATAAGTATAAAGCTTACCATCACCAAATTCTAAACATAAAAAAATCAAACATTTCATCAATCAAAAAATTAATTTAAAAAAATGTAGAATACAAATCTCTCTATGTTAAAAAAAATAATGATTAGGAAATGGAAAAATGAAAATGTGTGTAGATCACTGTGGCTTTTTTCTCTTTCCACTGTTGCGAGGATAAAAGAGAAATAAAAAATATTAAAGACATGCGGCTTTTAGGCAAAATTTTTTTATTTGCAAGTTAAATTTTCGCAAAAATATTTATCCGCCTGCACTTTATTTTTATAAGTGAATAAAAATTCATATTTATTCTGACATCACAGGAATACGTCCATTGGGTTTATTTTATGATTATGCATTTGATGATGCCATTTTTTCATTATAATTTAATTCAAAATATATTTTCTTTGTATACATGGTGTTTGGAAATGTAACAATGAAAATCTGCATAGATCTCCCTGCCTGTTTTTTTCCTTTCTTTTCGTCTAGAAAATAGAGATTGCTGTGCGATACAGAATAGAATCGCGAAGCATTAGAAATAATAAAGAGCGGGGGGGGGGGCGAGTCCCCCCTAGTTAAATTAAAACAAAATAAATTTTCATGAGTGTTGTAGATTAAAAAATATACATATATACCACTGTAACATTAATAGGATTCCATGTAAAAAGAACATTTGACACAACAAATGATAATTAGGATGTTTTAACATAATGTTACATTGCTTCTAAATAACAGAGCAACATTTGACTCACCATAAAAATATACTAAACAGTAGTGAATGTCTTCAATGTCTTTTATGCATATCTTACACTTTCATAAATATGGATTGATTGCGTCCCAGGCCACATGTTCAGTACGGTTTCTGTAAATGAATAATAAATACTTTGCACTCCCTACTCTACATAATGCATGTTTTAGGGAACCTCAGAAATTCCTACTAATTTTATTCAATATATTCTTGAAATAGTGCACTTTTAGTCTACAAATGATTTTTCCCAGTAGACCATAATAAAATGGAAATATTTTGTGTGTCTCTCTAATGGAACTATAAATGTTACACACTTTATTTTCAATAGCGAATGTACCATAGTGAAACTCTGTGATGTATATCAATTACAGAGCAATCCCAGTAATTCACTAAAGTTAGAGCAGAGACAGATAAAAAATAGTTAAATTGAAGTCATAAACACTTTTCAAGTATGTTGGAAAGTTTTAAGAAGAGATTGAATTGGATGAGGAAAGCGAAAATTTCAATCACTTTTTACCAACATTTATTGACATTTCAAAATCTTATTGGATTGTTAATCCTTTATGAAATAACAATCTGTGTATCAAACACACGAACAAATTTTTCAATATTTATTTCCATTTTATGTTCAATATTATGTTTTGGAGGCAGCCCCCTATCAAAGACAAGTATTTTCATTTTAAGATTTATAAGAAAATCAGTGTTACAGCTAAAGAACTTCATTATGCGAAATAATGTTTTACGTAAGTTTTTTTTATTTAAAAATCGTCAATCATCAGAAAATCCTACAGGCTTATAAATCTGTATGATGAAAAAAAATGCAAATTGAGGATAGTAAGATTTTTCAGATAATATAAAGAGTTCAAAATAAAAATATGTTTGCAATAGCTGATGTTGAAGCTCCTGACCGGCTGATTTACTAGTTTCAATTAGAAATTTTTTTATTGGATGCTGTCTCGTTCTGGTAACATGGCAAGAAATCCCACTTTCTTATTACTAGAATATGCCAAGGATAGTAAAAAAAAGATTTATCTAAATTAGTTAATAACAAATTTTTGGAGCAAAAAATGGACACTTAGATTACTCTTTTTCAGAAAAATATTTCTTGTATATATCGCACACAAAAGATTACTCCTCAGTATGAATTAAAAGATGCCTGCTTAAACTGTTCTTTTGGGAGAATTTCTTATTGCATATGTCGCACACAAAAGGTTTCTCACCAGTATGAATTAAGAGATGATTGTTTAACATACTTTTTCGAGAGAATTTCTTGTTACACATCTCACACACAAAAGGTTTCTCACCAGTATGAATTAACAGATGCTGGGTTAAATGGCTCTTTCGAGAGAATTTCTTGTTACATATTACACACCTAAAAGACTTCTCACCTGTATGAATTAACAGATGCTGGCTTAAATGGCTGCTTTGAGAGAATTTCTTGTTGCATATCTCACATACGAACGGTTTCATACCAGTATGAATTAACAGATGGATGTTTAAATGGCTCTTGTATGGGAATTTCTTTTTGCATATCTCACACCCAAAAGGTTTGTCACCAGAATGAATTAACATATGTCTGTTTAACGCAAACTTTCGAGAGAATGTCTTGTTACATATTTCACACCTAAAAGGCTTCTCACCAGTATGAGAGTGAAGATGATCCTTTAAATAACGTTTTTGAGAGAATTCCTTGTTGCATACATCACACCCTAAAGGTTTCTCACCAGTATGAATTAACAGATGTGCTCTTAAAGTGCTATTTCGAGAGAATTTCTTGTTGCATATCACACAGACAAAAGGTTTCACACCAGTATGAATTAATACATGTCTGTTTAAATCTTTCTTTTGAGAGAAATTTTTGTTGCATGTATCACACACAAACGGTTTCTCACCAGTATGAATTAACAGATGTGCTTTTAAATGGCCCTTTTGAGTGAAATTCTTCTTGCATATATCACAAACAAATGATTTCTGACCAGTATGAATTAACAGATGGTTGTTTAAATGGCTTTTATGTGAGAATTTCTTGTTGCATATCTCACACACAAAAGGTTTCTCTCCAGAATGACATATCAGATGCCGGCTTAAATCGCTTTTTCGAGAGAAATTTTTGTTGCATATATCACACCCAAAATATTTCTCACCAGTATGAATTAACAGATGTCTTTTTAAATCTTTCTTTTGAGAAAAATTTTTATTGCATGCATCACACCTAAAAGGTTTCGCACTAGTATGAATTAACAGATGTGCTTCTAAATGGCTTTTTTGAGAGAAATTATTCTTGCATATCTCACACACAAATAACTTTCCTTGCTGTGAGTCAGAAGATAAAGAAATATTTTGCTGCATATTTCACAATTTAAAGGCTTTTAAGTGATGTGATGTGTATCTACATTTATGACTTGTTGCATCTGCAATAGATCGTATTAAGTTACAGTCACTTTTTATGGTTTATGAAAAAAAATTAAAAGAAAAAAAATTATAATCAATGTAGAAAACTGAATTAAAATAAAACTAGATGGAACCCGTCAAAATTTGACGGCAAATAACTTGATAGTACCATAAAAATAAAATTTATAGTTGCTTTAACTTGACAAATTTCATAGTGGGGAGCATAATATGATTAAGCGGTCACTGACCTTTCCATTGATATATAACATGAGGGTTGTGTGCAAAATTTAGAAAGTACCCTTTGGGGGGGGAGGGGGGCAAAGTGGAGAGATGGACATCGGAGGTACATAATATGATTAAGTGGTCACAGACCTTTCCAATGATACATAACATGAGGGTTGTGTGCAAAATTTAGAAAGTACCCTTTAGGGGGGAGGGTGGCAAAGTGGGGAAATTGACATCGGAGATGCATAATATGATTAAGCAGTCACAGACCTTTCCAACAATATATGACATGAGGGTTGTCAACAAAATTTAGAAAAGTATCACTTGGGGGGTTGGGGGGGGGCAAAGTGGGGAGATGGACATTGGAGATGCATAATATGATTAAGTGGTCACAGACCTTTCCAATGATATATAACATGAGGGTTGTGTGCGAAATTTAGAAAGTACCCCTTGGGGGGGCAAAGTGGGGAGATGTAAAATATGATTAAGCGGTCACAGACCTTTCCAACAATATATGACATGAGGGGTGTCAACAAAATTTAGAAAAGTATTCCTTGGGGGGTGGACAAAGTGGGGAGATGGACATTGGAGATGCATAATATGATTAAGTGGTCACAGACCTTTCCAATGATATATAACATGCGGGTTGTGTGCAAAATTTAGAAAGTACCCTTTGGGGGGGAGGGGGGCAAAGTGGGGAGATGGACATCGGAGATGCATAATATGATTAAGCAGTCACAGACCTTTCCAACAATATATGACATGAGGGGTGTCAACAAAATTTAGAAAAGTATCCCTTGGGGGGGGTGGGGGGCAAAGTGGGGAGATGGACATCGGAGATGCATAATATGACTAAGTGGTCAAAGACCTTTCCAATGATATATAACATGAGGGTTGTGTGCAAAATTTAGAAAGTACCCTTTAGGGGGGAGGGGGGCAAAGTGGGGAGATGGACATAGGAGATGCATAATATGATTAAGCAGTCACAGACCTTTCCAACAATATATGACATGAGGGGTGTCAACAAAATTTAGAAAAGTATCACTTGGGGGGTTGGGGGGGCAAAGTGGGGAGATGGACATTGGAGATGCATAATATGATTAAGTGGTCACAGACCTTTCCAATGATATATAACATGAGGGTTGTGTGCAAAATTTAGAAAGTACCCTTTAGGGCAGAGGGGGGCAAAGTGGGGAGATGGACATCGGAGATGCATAATATGATTAAGCAGTCACAGACCTTTCCAACAATATATGACATGAGGGGTGTCAACAAAATTTAGAAAAGTATCACTTGAGGGGTTGGGGGGGCAAAGTGGGGAGATGGACATTGGAGATGCATAATATGATTAAGTGGTCACAGACCTTTCCAATGATATATAACATGAGGGTTGTGTGCAAAATTTAGAAAGTACCCTTTGGGGGGGGGAGGGGGGCAAAGTGGGGAGATGGACATCGGAGGTGCATAATATGATTAAGTGGTCACAGACCTTTCCAATGATATATAACATGCGGGTTGTGTGCAAAATTTAGAAAGTACCCTTTGGGGGAGAGGGGGGCAAAGTGGGGAGATGGACATCGGAGATGCATAATATGATTAAGCAGTCACAGACCTTTCCAACAATATATGACATGAGGGGTGTCAACAAAATTTAGAAAAGTATCTCTTGGGGGGGGCAAAGTGGGGAGATGGACATCGGAGATGCATAATATGACTAAGTGGTCACAGACCTTTCCAATGATATATAACATGAGGGTTGTGTGCAAAATTTAGAAAGTACCCTTTAGGGGGGAGGGGGGCAAAGTGGGGAGATGGACATCGGAGATGCATAATATGATTAAGCAGTCACAGACCTTTCCAACAATATATGACATGAGGGGTGTCAACAAAATTTAGAAAAGTATCACTTGGGGGGTTGGGGGGGCAAAGTGGGGAGATGGACATTGGAGATGCATAATATGATTAAGTGGTCACAGACCTTTCCAATGATATATAACATGAGGGTTGTGTGCAAAATTTAGAAAGTACCCTTTGGGGGGGGGAGGGGGCAAAGTGGGGAGATGGACATCGGAGGTGCATAATATGATTAAGTGGTCACAGACCTTTCCAATGATATATAACATGCGGGTTGTGTGCAAAATTTAGAAAGTACCCTTTGGGGGAGAGGGGGGCAAAGTGGGGAGATGGACATCGGAGATGCATAATATGATTAAGCAGTCACAGACCTTTCCAACAATATATGACATGAGGGGTGTCAACAAAATTTAGAAAAGTATCCCTTGGGGGGGGTGGGGGGGCAAAGTGGGGAGATGGACATCGGAGATGCATAATATGACTAAGTGGTCACAGACCTTTCCAATGATATATAACATGAGGGTTGTGTGCAAAATTTAGAAAGTACCCTTTAGGGGGGAGGGGGGCAAAGTGGGGAGATGGACATCGGAGATGCATAATATGATTAAGCAGTCACAGACCTTTCCAACAATATATGACATGAGGGGTGTCAACAAAATTTAGAAAAGTATCACTTGGGGGGTTGGGGGGGGCAAAGTGGGGAGATGGACATTGGAGATGCATAATATGATTAAGTGGTCACAGACCTTTCCAATGATATATAACATGAGGGTTGTGTGCAAAATTTAGAAAGTACCCTTTGGGGGGGGGAGGGGGGCAAAGTGGGGAGATGGACATCGGAGGTGCATAATATGATTAAGTGGTCACAGACCTTTCCAATGATATATAACATGAGGGTTGTGTGCAAAATTTAGAAAGTACCCTTTAGGGGGGAGGGGGGCAAAGTGGGGAGATGGACATCGGAGATGCATAATATGATTAAGCAGTCACAGACCTTTCCAACAATATATGACATGAGGGGTGTCAACAAAATTTAGAAAAGTATCACTTGGGGGGTTGGGGGGGGCAAAGTGGGGAGATGGACATTGGAGATGCATAATATGATTAAGTGGTCACAGACCTTTCCAATGATATATAACATGAGGGTTGTGTGCAAAATTTAGAAAGTACCCTTTGGGGGGGGGGAGGGGGGCAAAGTGGGGAGATGGACATCGGAGGTGCATAATATGATTAAGTGGTCACAGACCTTTCCAATGATATATAACATGAGGGTTGTGTGCAAAATTTAGAAAGTACCCTTTGTGGGGGAGGGGGGCAAAGTGGCGAGATGGACGTCGGAGATGCATAATATGATTAAGCAGTTACAGACCTTTCCAACAATATATGACATGAGGGGTGTCAATAAAATTTAGAAAAGAGCCCCCCTTAGGGGGGGGGAGTGGCAGGATGGATCCCGGAGATGCATAACATGAATAAGTGGTCAAAGACTTTTCCAGCGATATATCACATGAGGGGTGTGTGCAAAATTTTGAAAAGTGTCCCACTTGGGGGGGGGGAGTGAGGGGATGGACCCCAGAGATGCATAACATGAAAAAGAGGTCACAGGCATTTCAACTTGCAACTTTTTTCTCGAAGGCATTTGACAATAAATTTTTTTTTATCCAAGACAATTTAACGATATTCTTATATTTTATTGCATAATTTGTCAAACGTTCATGGAAAAAATCATGAAATTCGCTAATCAATAGTTGATAAATTATAAAATTCAACAATTGATAGTAGTAAAATTGGTCAATCGATAACGGAAAAATCACGAAATTCATCAAATGGTCTCCCGTAAAAAAATTGTCCTGCACACTGATGTGATGATCAAAAGGGTTTTGAAGTATAGGACAAAATTAGCACTTGCCAAACAGCGAGTAATACTGAAAATTTGGCAATGGACTTTATTGCCACCACTGGTCAAACATAATAGTCACACTCACCAATTGCGATGACTGAATGGAAAAAGATTTTTTTCTCTGCTGTCGCTCGACAAATTTCGAAACCATTTGGCGAATTTCACGATTTTTTCCCTGAAATTGACGGATTGTGATTTTTTTTCTCGAAGTCATTCGAAAACTTTTTCCTCCGAAACCAGTTGATGAACTTTGCGATTTTTCGACTGTCGATTAATGAATTTTGTTATTTTTCCGCTATCGATTGACAAATTTCGCATTTTATCGACTATCAATTAATGAATTTCACGATTTTTTCCATGAATGAACGAATTGCGCACTTTCTTTCCGTTAATGTTTGACACATTTCGCCCTTTACAATTCAGCCAATGAGTTGAACGGTGTTTCTTTCCAGAAATGTCAGGAATGAAACAATGCCCCATGGACGAATGTGTGCGATGCAGCAACGGGCGTCACAGACTTTTTAGGGCACCTGCCGACTAAAAACATCTAACCAATCTTCGTGGGGGGAAAAAATCACAGATTTCGTCAAATGATTGAGGAAAAAACACTAATTTCATCAAAGGATCATGGGAAAACATGACTTTCGTTAAAAGACCACAGGAAAAACGTGAATCATGCAAAAGGATCGTGAAAGATAAGCAAATTTTGTCAAAGAATCGCAAAAAAGGAAATTTCACCAAAAAATCACGCTTTTTTACTAAATTTTGTCTAAAAATTGCGGAATAAAATGTATTTTATCAACGAATCGCTGGAAAATGTAAATTTCATTAAGGATCGCAAGAAAAATGCGAAATTCTTCAAAGGATCTCTGAAAAAACACGAATTTCGTCAAAGAATTGCTGAAAAAACATGAATCTCACCCAATAACAGAAAAATCATGATTCATAATCATTATATCTAGTAGTATATGTAAATACAGTTTGTGATATAAGACAAAATTAACACTCACCAATCGGCAAGTAATACTGAAAATTGGTGATTGATGTTATTGCCAGTACTGGCTAAACTTAATAGTCACACTCGCCAATTGCGATGATTGAATGTAAGATGAAATTTTTTTTCCCGCTGTCACTCAAAGAAATTTGAAACCATTTGGTGAAGTTTTTCCCAAAACCATTTTGTGAATTTCCCGATTTTTTCTTCAAAATCATTTTTCAACAATATTCGACACAGTACGCATGCGTCAAAAAAATCTTCCGGTAGGACCGGCCAATGAGGTGAGGGTCTATTACTGTCTCTAGAAACGTGTTTGGATCATCTCCTGTTGTTTTTTTCTTGCACGTTGCGTTAAACCTAGGAAGGTATTTATATAGAACTCACTGTGGAGTGTTTAGAAGGCATTTATTTTATTTATTATAATTTGTATGAATACTTAGGTGTTCATTTCGGATTTACTGTTTAAAATTGAATTTAGGCTCATTTAACATTCGCGAAATCAATCCCGATGGAAATTGTCTTTTTAGATCTCTATCATTTTGTTTATATAGTACAGAAAATAATTATTGAAACGTACGTAAAAATATCGTAGAACACGTAATACAAAATTAGACCACTTATAGTCCGTTTATTATCGGGGATGAATCTTATGGTGTTTCGATTGCTAATGAAAATGATTATGTAAATATATGGTTCTTCATATAAGTATGTGCTTCTTCACACTTCAATAGAAGCATTGTTTAAATTAATATAATTCTACAAATATGATGCAGTTTTAAAATATCGAGTAATGATTAATACTGTCAAGGAATCTACTCATATATGTAAGTTTTGGTACTTCTCTATTATCTCATTGACCACTTTTCATAACAAAAAACTATCGCCAAACTGTAACGCCAAATAAACGGGAGAACTTTGTCATTAATACACGCAAATGTTGAATTAAAAACCACTTGATGACATAACAAACACTTATAATACTTCCGACATCAAGTAAATGGGACTGCATTTTTGGCATTTAATCATACAGTTTGGCAATAGTATTTTGTTATGAAAAGTGGACGATGGCATAATAGAGAAGTACCTAAGTTTTTTATACCAAGTTCGAAAATTTCTTTTTTTTTGTCGCATTCTTGGGCAAAGATGTATATTATCAAGATATCATTTTGATTTGTAAGCACAAAGTCAATAAAATCACCATTTTGTGACAAATTATGAGTTTAATAAGTATCGCCCAGAACAGAGATGCAATCTGGTATAAAATGAAATCGTTATCGCCCAATAATGAAAGCAATAATAAATCAAAAGATTCAAGAATTGCTTATGAAGCAAAATTAATTCAATAACAAATCTTAATGAAAATATACATTTTACACTCTACTATAACTTTAAACTGAGTTTGATGTTTCAATTAAGAAATGAAAACATTCAATAAAGTGTAAAATATGTTTTCACAGAGATTTCTTATGAAACTGATGGTATATGGGGAAGTGGTAAAAAAGATTACAAAAAAAAAAAAAAAAAAAAAAAAACTAAATAACCTTTTTTATATCTCTTGAAGTCAAAAATATTTATTTTTTTTAGCTTGGATAACTATTATCAGGTATTTTTTCAGTTTGGTTTGTTGAGTTGATGAACATGTGTTCATGATTGAATCCTTTGGATGCTGTTTGTATCGTACAGAAAATCATTTACATTCTGCTGTATTTTAACTAATTCATATGGTCACTTACACACTGGCTCTGTAAATTATTTTGGAAATTAGCACATGATGTAAGCAAAAATCAATAAACAACAAAAACGTGGCAATCATTTTCAAACTGTTTTATATAATCAAAACTTTTCGATATTTTACTGCCGAATGTAAATATTAAAACATTCAGCTTTTCAAAGTAAAAATAAACTCCTTCAAAAAATAAATCCTAATAAAATCTCGACCATTACTTTTAGGTTTAAAAAATTTTAATTTTCAATATACATACGACATAAAAAGAAGAAAAAAATACACCAGAATGTATCTCTAATTTTGTGTTCACGAAAGCAAGGAACTCAATCATGATTATGTTTACTATGTTCATCAACTCAATAAACCAAAATAATAAAATGAAAAATTACCTGATAATAGTTATCCAAGATAAATCGTAAACCAAACTTGTCATATTTAAAGTAACTCAAGAGGAATGACCGATCTTAAAAAATCTCAAAATTAAAGTAACTCGAGAGGAATGACCGATCTTAAAAAATCTCATATACACTTCTAATGCAAACTGCTTTAAATATATGGATTGGCGACACAGCAAGTTTCTAAATTTGTCCCTGCTGATGAGTTTTTTTTTTTTTTTTTTTCGTGCAGCTGCTGGTTGATTTTTGCAATTTTTCTCCCCGCAGCAAACTGAAGAAATTCGTGTAATTTTTGTGCCACCAAATTACTGAAATTACAATCTCTCCCCCCACCCCCACCCCCTCCCGAGTGAGTGGTGTTTTGGAAATTTGGATTACAATAAATATTTGGTACTTTTTCATTTTATCATTATTTATTCTGGTTTGTTGAATTCTTTGGATTCACCATATAATTATACTGGATGGAAACTATTTATAGTACGATCAGTTCTTTTTTTCTGGAAATATATTTGCAGTCTGGCTTATTTAGGAACTCTTAGAATGAAACATAATAGAAATTTGTAAGATGCTGAAACAGCCTTTTGTATATTTTAGTATTAGGTTATATTTAGCATTGGGTTATATTTAGTATTAGGCGAGTACATATGCAGAGTATTTTATGCATTGATTCTCTAACATCGTCTATCAATAGACAACAACAAAAAGTGGCACCTCATTTTCAAACAGCCGAATGTTAACTATTAAAACATCTGAAATATTATATTCAAAAAATGAAATTTCTGTTTTTCCAAATGAAAATAAACCCCTTCAATAAAAAAAGAAAAAAAAATACTTATAAAAACTCATAAGCAAAATAGTACTCAGTAGCAAAAAATACACCAAGCATGCAACAATTACATTACTCGCACTAAATAATTTCGCGAACAAAAAGAATTAAGAGATATCCAAAGAATTCAATCATGTACACAGAAATAGATATATATTTCTATGTTCATGAACTAAATAAAAACAAAATAAATAAAGATAAAATGAAAAAATACCTTACAATTGTAATCTAAGCTTCTTGCCGACGCCATACCCACAGAAGGGTCGTACACTCGTTTTGTGAACAGTTCCTAATCTAATGTGACTCTAGAGACAGGAAATATCCCTCACCTCATTGGCGGAAGATTTTTTGACGCATGCGTATACGGTCCAATTTCGATGGAAATTTGACAAAATTACCAAACTGCTTTAAATAGATGGATGTTTAACATAGTATTTAAAACTACAGTAGATTCCTAATTATCTCTGAACTACAGGTGTGTAGGAGCATTTCCTAATTGTATAATGATAAATTTATAAATAAAATTATAATAAATATCTCTAATGATAAAATAAATAACTTATCATATTGAAAATAATATAAAGAAAGAATAAAGAAAAATTAAGAAAGAAAATGTATAACTTTACACAATGATACACTTTACAATTAATGAGGAGAAAAGAAATCATTTTTGTGGCAAGGAAGTGCATGAAGAGTGTCCGGTGACGTCAAGTGACGTCGATGTGAAGTCATTGTGACGTAAATGCGAGGTCGTTATGGCCGTTTTCAAGGCTTTCTGTGACCTCACAATGTGACTACTTTGTGAAGTCACTGTGCGACTTAAATGTGAAAAATGTGACATCGGCATCGGATAGGGCGACCAGATTTTACCCGAATCCTATACGGATTGTTCGGATCAAAATTTTTTTATGGTTCAAGTTTATGACGACACTGCACCGGGTCGGGTTACCAGATTTTACCCGAATCCAATCCAAAAACTTCGGATCGATCTTTTTAGATTTGTTTGGCTACAGAATAGATTTCGATTAGTTGTCGTGTGACCTGATTTTCGTGAACCCGATCTGACCCGAGTCGGGTATAATGTTTTTACTGTAAGTCTTGTTTGGAATAGAATCTTGCATACGACGGAGTAACCAGATTTTATCAGAAATTGTGTTACGATACAATTTTTGATGTCGGCTCGGATCTAGAGTCATACACGAATCCGGTTATATACTTCTTGAACATGATTGAATGTCAACTTGAACATGAATGATGGTTGACTGAAACTATATTTTGATTCAACCCGTATTCTTACCCTAACCCAGCAACAACAACAACAAAAAATCTGTAAGCCCACAACCCGACCGAACCTGATAAATGATTTCGCATAGATTCGGATAACAAGATTTCACCAAATACGGATAAGATCGACGATAAGGATTGAATCGGCAATCATTTTTATTGATGCAACTCGTATTCAAATTAAAACTTTGCATCTGATTTAGAAACCGGTTAACACGAAACTTTCTGACACATTTATGAACAAACTTTTAAACGCATGGCACTTGCATGCCTGATTATTAAAGCTATTTGGAATGAATAGCGTTTTCCATTTTTAGATAAATGTAATACTTAAGATCAATGTCGGTCACGTTTTACCCGTTTTTGACGCTGCGCTTCGGAAATTTGGTTCAAAACACTGACTTTGATAGTGTTTTCTGAAACATCATCTGCCGTTACCAAAAAATGGATAACGCCATTCGATTATATATAGGGTAGATGTGCCAGTAATGGACACCCTTAAGGAATTTCTTTAACAATTATTTTTTAATTAATAGTTATAATTGTTATATTCAACATTTTTTAATATTATATTATTCTACCAATAATATTTAACCATGCTCATAGTCACATTTCCCAATGTGAATCTAAATTTAATTGTAAATAACAGAAATAAATCAAAACACCCTAAACTCCAGTAATGGACACCTCACAAAAAGTAATTGATAATTGATATTATGATTGCATTTAAAACTAGAATTTAAAGATAGCATATTAATGAAATAAATAAAGCTGCATTTTTATTGGTTATTTTTTATAAACCAAAAACATTGAAGGTGTCCCATTACTGGAAGGCGGTCCATTACTGGCACATCTACCCTTTTCTGAATAAGAACATCTGCCAATTTCAGGTATTTCCGAATAAAAGTGAATTCAGAAATATGCCAGAAATTAGCTATTTTGGATTTGAGAACAACTTTAAAGAAAATATAAGTATACATTTTCAAATAAGCATTCTGAAAAATTTATATTAGGAATCAATTTAAATAATAGATATACCTATTGTGCGATATTATTAAATAATAAACATTGTATCAAGCAGTAAAACAGTTTTCGTTGTAAATGAAATATAGAACTTAAGATCATAAATGCCAAAAAAATATTATATATTTTTTTTCTTTACAAATTATTTTATTTATAGTTTTTGATAGAATACTAAATTCAGAACTTAAATATCAATTTTTACAGTAAAAACATTCGATAACACAGCTGGAAAAATTACCTTAACTAAACAGTTATTTTATTGTTTCATCAATATTTATTATTTTTGTGCATCTAACATTGACATATCTCGACAAATAAATTATTCAATGCATTAAAATGTCACATTTTTTTTTTCAAATATACCGGAAAATTATTTCTGGAGACCTACACTAGCAACGAAATTATTAAATTGCAAATCAAATATTAATAGTTTTAAAAATTGCAATGTTTTTAATTATAATGAATAACTATGAAAATTGAACGAAGAAACGCAAAACATTAAATAAATTCCTCCTTTTACATAACACTTTACATTTAGAATACATATTGTTAGTAAATACGTTAAGCTTTTTCCAAATATTCTATTTAAAAAAATTTAAAACATTAAAGATAAAATTTAATGCAAGTGATTTTTTAAAAGAAAATTTAAACATCTTAACTTTTAAATAATGCAATATTAAATGTACTAGTACTAAACATGCACTATTAACAAAATTGCGAAGACATTAAAAGTTACCTGCTGATCTATAGGTAAAGGTGTTACTATTGAATGCTCCTTATCTGCTTCCCTTTCATTGAAAAATTAGACTGTACATCCACTACAATAATTTTCAAATTATTCCAGCAGAGAGGTGTGTTCATAGATCTGAGAAATCAAATATCACCCAGGCCTTATGAACGCACCCGGCTAGACACAGGGAGATGTTAAAATGGATGGTTTACTTTAAAATGGAGATTGTTCACTTTAAAACGTTAATTTACTTACACAGTATAAATCTACAAACTTAAAAGAACGTGACACACGCTAATCCTATCCTGACTTCGAATGAGAAAAAATCGTCTGCCTTCAATATGCGCGCGCAGTATTGTTTAAACACAACAAAGTAACAGCTAGCAGATGTTTCCAACTTTACGCAAATGATATAGGAAGGAAATAATTTAAATAAAGACATTTCAAAACCTTTATAATTTATATGGCTGAAAAATGAACTTCTAATGATGCTATAATATTCTTTTTTTATTTGAGAGAGTCTTGTATTTTTAGAAATAAGCTGTGAAAATTTACATTTTTATATATTTTTTAATCCATTGCATTTGCTTTAGACGTCAAAAGTAAAGATAAATTTTAAATAATAATTGATTTAATAGGCTTTATAAAGTAATTTCGATATAAATTTAAATTGCAATCAAATTTCCTAAGTACAAATTTTTTATTTTTTACACTCTATCGAAAAGAGCAATATTTTTAATAGAGGTGACATCTTACTAAGCACTGGCCAGTTTTGGATAAATTGCTATAGGAATGACATATACTTTATAACATGTTTTTAATTCATTTTTGCTCGGAAATACACGAAATTGGCTCGTGTTTCGTCCAGAAACTATGTTATTGAAAAACCTTTTCCATTTTTTGTTAAAAGCAGATCTTTCAGAAAAGAATGTCAAAGTCGGCGCTTTGATTTGAATATCCGACGTGACAGTGAAAGACAGGAGAAAAACTGGTTGTCACGTGACACGAATTGCTTATAACTCGATAAATAACTAAATTTCTATTTAAGGATTTTTACCTGTGTATTATATAGTATATTTTGTTAAATTTCATGAAAATGGTAATGAAAATTGTAAAAAATTATCTGCCTCATATATGTAGTCAGATATTTATTTATTATTTTATTTTGGAAATACTCAATATATTTAAATAGCGTGTGACAATATTTTTATTAATGATTTAGGTACATGACATAATTCAAATCTATATTTTATGAGTTTTTTTTTCCAAATTCACTCTCCGATCACACCGTGAAGTCACAGAGTGTTGGCATTTTGGTCATAGGTTTTACGTGACTTATGTGACTTGCAGTGACGTCATTGCAACGTCACAAAAATTTCTAAAGCTGTCAAAAAGTAATTTTCTTTATGCTATAAGATGTTCTAAAGTTTATTTTAAGTTTTCTTTAGATCTCCAAGACGTTCACATTTTGGTCACAGTGTGACGTTACAAAGTGGTGGCATTTTGGTCACAGATGTGACGTGACGTACGTGACTCACATTGACGTCACTGTGACTGTGCATGCTATGTGGGTCATTTAACAGAGTTATAATAGAGTATCCATAATAGTTATAATGTCTTACAATAAAACATTAGATGGGAGAGAAAAATTACATTTATAGCAAAATGTTATTGTCAGTTTTATTTCAAGAATTGTAATTTTTCAGCATTATAGCAAATTGTGCATTATTCAGCATTATAGCAACATGTGCTAAAAAGAGGAGTTGAGACTGTTTCAAAATCAAATGGCAATTTTGGGATTAATCAAGCCTCCGTATTCTATATATTAAAACAAAAAAGGATTTTTGTCAAATTCTACTTTTTACACGAAAATGACCTATTTGCGCATGCATAAAATTAAATCTATAACCTGTCCAGTTTTAGAGTACACTCGAATGAGAAAAGGGTGGCCGAGAGGTATCATGGTTTTTCTCTAATCTAATCATCGTGTCAGTTCAATACCTACTCTGAAGAGAATGATTTTTCTTATTTTATTGGCAATAATTCATTTTAATAATTAATTGGCGTATTTAATTCAAGAGGAAAAGTTATACAATTTGTATTTTTTTTATTCGAATACTTTATAATTAGGTAAAATTTAACTCCCAAGAATATTTTCTTTTAATTACTAAATTTATATTAAAAATATATAAATTAAAAGATCGTGCATGCAATTATCGATTAAATAAATTGAACTGGTCCACAATTTTTTTATATTTTGTAAGACCTTCAAACACACAAAAAAGTTATGTGTATATGACATTATCAAGATGTAATATATGTAATAAGTATGTGATTATTTTTCGTAAAAAAAGGAAAAATAATAGGAGAGAAAACAAAAAGAAAGAAAAATATTAACACAAGAACTCTAAATCATCTTGATGTCCATGATTTAATAATTAAACAATGTGTGAAAATGTAAAATAAAAATGCAAGCACCGTATTTTCAGACGTATGAGCCACGGCACATACGAGTTTTAAAGTATAAAATAATCTGTGCAGCTCTTATGCCAGCACTGCGGGTACAGTGATTTTTTTTTTTCATAGGGATGTCTTATATTACCTGTTTTTTTCCATAACGATATCTGACAATGCCATTTTTTCATCTTTGATCAACTGTGACAAGCTCTCAAATTTGTACCAAAACATTAGACATTGTCTCCCAACTTCGGATGGCCGTGAAAGGTTATTTGTTTATTTTTGAGCAATAAGTAGAGTGAAAAATGTTGGTCTCGCCAGCTCTCAAGTTAAAAATGATTATGTTTTCTGTGCACCCATCAATAAGCACTGTATCCTCAGGATATTAGAAAGAATATAGAGCCCTCGCAACCCTTTTCACTATTGTTGGAAATATTTTGTTTTAGCGGAAAGTTTAGCTTACCATTTGCTCAAATATTGTCCTCTTAAACTATGTGTTTGTCCACCCTTTCAGAGAAAGTACTTTTGTTTCAGCGTCATTGCTTGTTTACCTTTTCATCGACACTTTTTCTAAGTTTAGTTGCCGCACAATTACTTCATCGTGTGATAAGTTGTTTTTGCAGGACGTATAGGTGGCGCTGGTTTTCCACGGTTGCATGATGTCATACTTTTTAAGATGTATGCTGCACCGTGATTTGTCCAGATTAGAACTCTTATAATAAGGAAAGGGCATGTTTACAAACAAACAGTTTTATCAACCAATCTACCACTACACTTTTGTAGTAGTTTTCATTGCAGAAATGGTCATGACGATGTAGGCCAATCATATTATAGACCAGTTTAACGTAGATCAATCAATTTTCCCCATTTCATGTGTATAGTGGAAGTCATAACGAACAAACAGGTTTTTCTTGCTAACCAACTGTAACTGAACAAACAGTAACGTCATCTGCCCTTTCCTTATACAGGCTGATGCGTCCTTGTAGATTTGGCACCTGAATTGGAGTTCAGTCGAAAAAATAAGCTAATCAGAATCTGTTCTGGGCCATTCCATTGTGATGGGTGTGACATCCAGACAAAATTTTAAGAGTTTATATCTATATTTTGGGAAATAAATTAGCTAATAAATCCCTGAAAAGTATTTTAATTATGTTTTTCCAAGCATATGCTTGGATAATTGAGCAAATATATAACTTCAATAGTTTTCAATATTTAAAAAACAAAAATTTTAAACTTGTGACGGGTGTGACTCTCTCGGGACAAGAGTTTTTACTTGCATATACATTTGTTAAAATTCCTGTGAATATTTAACTGTTTTATTATTAAAACAATTGTTTTCTAATGAAAGAGATTCAAATTAAACTTAATAAATAATTTTCATAATAAATTTTAATTATTTTAAGGTATAAGAATTTTTTTCCTGCTGTGACGGGTGTGACATTGTGCAAAGTGTACAATTTGAAAGTTGTTTACCAAAAAAATACAGTGATCAGTATAGACAGTAAACTCAACAATAGTAAATATACAAAAGAAATTTAATAAAACTAACATATTTATGCAGTTAGTTTAAAATTGGTAGTGCCCCCTACTCGTTATAAGTGATGGGGGGGGGCTTTTTTTTTTACAATAGCAGAAAATTTTTTAATTGAGATTTCATATTCCTCTGGCCAAATCCAGTGTGGTCCACTAGCTTGCATGTATTTTAAGCTTATTTCTTCCTTACGGAAGTTGATATTCAAGACATTAGCATAGTACAAGCTATTACGCTTTTTGCTACTGGACAGGGAAACCAAAAGATAATCACCAATATTTAAATCTGATATTTTCAAAATCTTTCTGGGGAGAAACTCAATTAGCAGTGACTGCCACTTCCCTCAGTGTTGATTTGGCAGTCTTTCCCATCAAAAGGATAGTACTACCACTACTTTAACCCCTTGAGGGACGGTGGTATATATTATATACCACCTAATTTTAATCCGATTCAAACCAGAAACTTTTAATTAAATTTTATTTTTTTACCTTTGATGGGAAAAAGTTGAAAAATTGCTTTTCCATATTTTGAACTAAATTCTTTAGTAAATTCCGGTGGGAATTCACCGTTACAAGAACACAATTGTTTGCCCCTGAAAGTGTTAAAGTGGTGATACGACTTGATGCCTTCGATGGACTTGATGCCTTCCCATTTTCTGTCAGTATTTGTTTAGTTTCTAGTATTTTCACTGCTGAGACATACAATGCCTTTATTGTACCAATCTCCTGAGCACATTAAAAAAATCCAAAGCAGGATTAACTTAAAAGTAAGTAAGTTGCTACCAACTCACTATTTGCTAAAATAATTCAAATATATATTTCATGATTTATCTTCTCCTTTTTTGGCAAATTGGCCTTAATATGTTCAGAAACAAGAATGATTCAACCTTACACTTCATTTAAAAAATATTTAAATATATTTCAAAACAATTTAAAATGTTGTCATACCTGTCACAAGAATTTTGCCAACCCGTCACAAGGATTTTGTCACACCCGTCACCCTAAAATTTCACACAAAATAAAAATTTAATGAATTTTTAACGTTTTGTAGTTATTCAGACTTGCAATAGTTAGACTTTCTGAAAGTTCTATGTATTTTCATGGAAAAATGCATTTTGTATAATAAGTTAAGCATCTTTTTTGTGACGGGTGTGACAGAGAGACAGTGTAAATATATTTGTATTAAAAATCGGGTCTTTTAAATTTTTTTGAAAAATTAAGTGTTTCAAAAGATACACAAAGGTTACAAATAGTAATATATGCACATATATGGAAAATGCTGCTGTTTTAAATATTGCTTCTGGCAGAATGAAAATACCCTATTTTACAGGCTGAAAGTTTTTCAAATTTTCCCAACTTTGAGCCTAGATAAATTATTTAAAAAAATATTTTTAGAGCTTAGTTCTCTGTAATTTCATATGCGTCATATTGTTACTTTTAATTTGATATATTATTTGTAGTAATAAAATACATTTGAAATTTCAACCCTCATGTCCACTTTTTCATGGAAATGCCCTTCTATTATAGGAGTCTTAGGCAACCCCAGCAATGGCTGTGGTAGATTGATGCTGAACTGGGTACTAATAATCCGAAACAAAATGGATATGCGTCAGCTCCTATTATAGGAGTCTTAGGCCGGATAACTAACTGTTCCTTTAATGGTTCATATTCAAATGTCTTAGTAATTTTAATGTGTCTTTTATCAAACAGGATCTCCACCCCACCTTTAAAAAACAGAAAAAAAAAAAACAGTAACACTACTAGTTATGCGGACGTGGTTTCGGCAAAGTCACTAACCGATATTCTTTTATATACAGTATAACTCCAATTATCCGAACTCCAACTATCCGAATCGCTAATCAATGTTGGAATAATATTCCATACATGTCTTAACGTTTGTCGTATCACTTCATCTAATTCATTCATTTAAATCACTTGTTTAATCCTCATCAGAAATTCCTAAAGTACTTTTAGTTTCATATTTATTCATTACTAAGTTCTGGATTACACATATATATTTTAGGTTTATGATTTATTTATTTAAATATCTTATTTAATATTTCATTAAGTTTACTTACGTTAATATCTTTGTTAAGTATCCTGGCATATTCATTTTTACCTTTACACGGCATTCTTAAAGACCACATCTCTCTGTTTACATTTTTGCCAGCTTCCTATCTCCGTACACGTTCAAGTGTTACGATGTGCCGAAGCGATTACGGCAGATGATGACAGATGGCGTGACCATCCGTTTCCTCCTCCGATCGCTCTCTCGTCGCTACTAGGCACTTTCATTTTCTCTAGATCTTTCATGAAGCCGGTAGTGGCGTTCTGTTCATTAAATCACTGCCTCCTTAATACTAAATGCCGATCGTAATCGCGTTTTCTCCATACAGAAATTTGAAGTCAATTTTTTCCCAGAGTGCAGTGCCATCTACTGGCGACAACTGACATATTTTTTAGCAGTATGCTACCTCTGTAATACATTAACGTATATATTTCGGAGGTAGTGATCTAATGTTAATACTATGGGACAATTATTTAGAATATCTCGTTTGTATTTCAATATTTCTAAATGATTTTCTTTTTTTTTTCACCGGATAGCTGAGGTGGATTTCTACACAGGCCATTTTTTACTTTTTCGATTTCGGTTGCGTGTTTTTTCATTAGGGTTCTGCTACTTTCGAAAACGATTCCGAAAGTGAAAGTATCCTCATTAAAAAAACTGTAAACAAAATTGAAAAAGTAAAAAATGGCCTGCATAGATCTAAACTATCAAGTACAAAAAAAAAAAATCATTTAAAAATTTGGAAATACAAACGAGATATTGTAAAATAACTGTCCCATAAGATTAACTTTAGAGAGCGGGTGTGTTCCCGGGGGTGAAGTAGCCTCTTAACACACATTTAAAATCCACAAAATAATCTACTGTTTTGAAGCTTTAAAATTTTTCTAGGTTTGGTGTTTTCTTTACAATTACTATTATCACATTACATTAATTATTTTTTATATTGTTGGGTTTTGAAATGTGTTATTTTCAAACAAAACAAGTTCACCAGAAAGAAAACTTCAGCAGGACTTAAAAGAAATTATTAATTAGTAAATGTTTGGTTCGAATTTGAATAACTGGAATTTAGATTATAAATTTCACAAAAATAATGGTTGCTTTTCACAAAATGGGCCCAAGAAAAAAATCTGCATCGAGCCCTGAAGTACTTGATGAAATTTAATTAATGGGAAATACTATTCTATGAACAGGTGTTTCAAAACATTTTTCCCTTTTTTTTTAAATGCCCCCCCTCCATTGTCTCAATAATTTGATAACTGTATTTCTCTTAAATTCCGTATTTCCGTATTTTTATCTAGAATAATATATTATTGATCTTGTGATAATGACAATAACTAATTTGGATAATTAATTATTCTCATAATTTTTTATTAATTGATATGCTAATTGTTTTATTTAAAAATGACTATTTGCTTCATTAGTATTCTTTAATTAAGTTCTCATTCTAAGTACAATCATAAAAACAATTATCTATAGCATTTTGTAAGGTGTCCAGTACAGGAATTTGGGGTGCTTTGATTTATTTCTGTTATTACAATTACATATTGATTCACAATGGGAAATTTAATTATGAGATTGGTGAAATATTATTGATGGATTAAATAATGTTTAAAAGAAACTGGAACATAATAATTACTAGATGGAACCCGTCAAAATTTGACGGCAAAAAACTTGATAGTACCATAAAAATAAAATTCATAGCTGCTTTAAAATGTTTGAAACTTTTGCAGAATAATTCAAATAAATAAAAAACCCACTTTGAATTAAAGCTAGGTTGAAGAACAGCAATTGGCTAAGTTTCACTGGCACATGCACTCGCGGAATTTCTTTCATTTGACACATTTAGCGCTGTTGTGCAAGTAAATGGTAAGTGCCCCCTTGGGGAGGGGGAAATGGCAGGATGGACCAAGGAGATGCATAACATGAATAAGCAGTCAAAGACCTTTCAAACGATATGTAACATGAGGGGTGTGTGCAAAATTTAAAAAAGTACCCCCTTGGGGGGGGTAAAGTAGGGGATGGACACGGTACATGCATAATATGATTAAGTGGTCACAGACCTTTCCAACGATATATAACATGAGGGTTGTGTGCAAAATTTAGAAAAGTACCTCTTTGGGGGGGGGGGGCAAAGTGGGGAGATGGACATCAGAGATATGCATATGATTAAGCAGTCACAGACCTTTCCAACGATATATGACATGAGGGTTGTCTGCAAAATTTAGAAAAGTACCCCCTTGGGGGGGGGGAGGGCAAAGTGGGGAGATGGACATTGGAGATGCATAATATGATTAAGCAGTCACAGACCTTTCCAACAATATATGACATGAGGGGTGTCAACAAAATTTAGAAAATTGACCCCTTGGGGGGGGCAATTGGGGAGATGGACATTAAAGATGCATAATATGATTAAGCGGTCACAGACCTTTTCAACAATATATGACATGAGGGGTGTCAACAAAATTTAGAAAAGTGCCCCCCTTAAAAGGGGGGAAATGGCAGGATGGACCCCGGAGATGCATAACATGAATAAGCAGTCAAAGACCTTTCCAACAATACGTAACATGAAGGGTTTGTGAAAAATTTACAAAAGTACCCCCTTGGGGGGGGCAAAGTGGGGGATGAACACCGGAGATGCATAATATGATTAAGCGGTCACAGACCTTTTTAACGATATATAACATGAGTGGTATGTGCAAAATTTAGAAAAACGCCCCAATTGACCAGGGGGGGGGGGGTGGACCACACAGATGCATAACATGAAAAGGCAGTCGCAGGCCTTTCAAACGATATATCATATGAGTGGTGTCAGCAAAGAAAAGTCTCCGCCCCGTGTGGGCAAAACATACTCCCCCCCGCCGCCATAATTATTGATGCGGACTCATTTTTTAAATTCGTTCGCACCCCTCTTCTCCCGCAAAATGTTGTGAATTTTAAAAACTGCCCTTCCGAATTTTTTTATACCAAAAGCACTTATGTCCATCGTCTGCATGCAGAGTTTTGTGCTTACAGACGCCAGACACAACAACACACACACAGACAGACGTTTACCGACATTAATAGCAGTGTTTCCCCCAGACAGTTTCAGAAGGGTGCTGCACCCTGCCTGCGCTTTGGTTTGCAAAATAGCACCCTTCTTGCCCCTCATAAAAATAATTAGCACCCTTCTTGCCCCCTCCAGCAAAATAATTAGCACCCTTCTTGCCCCCTCCAGCAAAATAATTAGCACCCTTCTTGCCCCCTCCAGCAAAATAATTAGCACCCTTCTTGCTCTCAGTAAAAAAAGTGCCCTTTCTCCTTTTTGCATTAAAAAATTTGGTTTCATAATAAAAACTGACTCAATGTTGTCTTAAAAAGAGTGTTTTGACTTTGAAATATCAAAAGTGGCTTTAAAAACCAAAAGAATACCTTTAAGCTTTAACAATTAAAAAAGTGCCCTTAAGATTCTGAAAAGTGCCCTCAAAAATTCAAAAAGTGCCCTTAAGAATAAAAAAAGTGCCCTTTTTCTCACCAGCAGCACATTGCCCCTTTTTAAACCTGGGGGAAACTCTGTTAATAGTATAGATGATACTCAGTGCCTACACATTTCACCCTTTATAATTCAGCCAATGAGTTGACAGTCGTTCATTTCCAGAAACGAAACAATAATTCTTTAGGATGAATTTTGTTTGTTTGGCGTCACAAACTTTTTAGGGCACCTGCAGACTAAAAACATATAATCAATCTTCGCGGGAAAAAAATCCTAGATTTCGTCAAATGATCACGGGAAAAACACTAATTTCATCAAAGGATCATGTAAAACGTGAATTTTGTTAAAAGGCCACAGAAAAACGTGATTTACGCAAAAGATGAGCAAATTTTGTCAAAGAATCGCAAAACAGGAAATTCCACCAAAAGATAGCGCTTTCTTGCCAAATTTCGTCTAAAAATTGCGGAATAAAATGTATTTTATCAAAAAAGCGCTGGAAAACGCACATTTCGTTAAAGTATCGCGAGAAAAATGCGAATTTTTTCAAAGATTGCTGAAAAAACGCAAATTTCATCGAAGGATTGCTGAAAATTCATGAATCTTATCAAAAGGCAGCAGAGAAAATGTGATTATTATCAAAGCATTGCGAAAAAAGAAAATTTCGTCTAAGGATCACAGAAAAACGCAAATTTCATAAAAGAATCGTGGAAAATAACGCAAATTTCGTGAAAAAAAAAATCGCAGAAAAAACACAAATTTCGTCATATTATCGCTGAAAAAAAAACATGAATTACGTCATAGGATAGCTGAAAAAATTGTGAATCTCGACAAAAAAAAGATACAGAAAAAAATGCGAATTTCATTAAAGAATCACGAAAAAAAATGCGAATTTTGTTAAAGGATTGCGCAAAGAATGTGAATTTTTTGAAAGGTTCGTGTGAAAAATGAAACTGTCTTTATTAAAAACAGCACACACACAAACATCTATACAAACCTCAATACACACAAACATATTATAGGCAGGGCTTGAAATTCAATTTTTCCAAGGACGGGAGTCTCCCTACTAACATTTTTAAATGGAGGGGAGTTGTAATGTTTGGGAGGGAGAAAAAAAATTTTTAAACCCCACTATTATTTTACGTGTTATTTAAAGAATTACATTAATGCAGACATGACAAAATACCATTGAAAAAATTAAGTCAACTGAGAATGATTATGTAAAATGTTTATTTTTATTATAAAAAAGGGAAGAAAGTTAAGTTTTATATATGCAGTGTATTTTTCAAGTTCCATTAAATGTGTTAGGGACCCTTAACAATTAGGTTGTTAAATAAATTTCTGACTTTAGATTTTACTTGATTGAGATTCACCGATCGATCGTGGAAAAGACGCAAAGTTCATCGATCTGTCGCGGAAAAAACGCTAAGTTTGTCGATCAGTCGGGGGAAAAAAGCAAATTTCGTCGATTGATTGCAGAATAAACACAAAGTTCGTCGATCTGTCCCCAAAAAACGCAAGGTTCGTCGATCAGTCGCTTAAAAAACGCAATGTTCATCTATCTGTCGCAGAAAAAACGCAAAGTTCGTTGATCTGTCGAGGAAAAAACACAAAGTTCGTCGATCAGTTGCGGAAAAAAGCAAATTTCGTCGATCGATTGCGGAATAAATGCAAAGTTCGTCGATCAGTCAGGGAAAAAAGAAAAATTTCGTCGATCGATTGTGGAATAAACGCAAACTTCGTCGATATGTCCCCAAAAAACGCAAGGTTCGTCGATCAGTCGCTTAAAAAACACAATGTTCGTCGATCTGTCGCATTCGTTTGATGTCGTTGTTGAAAATTTATGGATTTCTATTATTAAAGTAATTTTTTCATTTTACCGTATTTATTTTATTTTTGTGTTGTATGTATTTTGCTACTTTGAATTTTTTTAAACTAACCTTTTTTTTTTTGGAGAGTGAGAGAGAGAGATTTAGTAATTTGGTGACACGAAGTTCCGCAAATTCTTAAAATCCACAAATCGTTTCCAATGTAAACAATGAAATTTACAATTAAGTTGCAAGTGCAAAATTTCAGTTTTTTTAAATTTTCATGTCATTCTGTACACATTTTAATATGTCATTCTGATCATTATACATATTTAGTTACGCATTATTAATTATTCACTTGACCTTTACTTTTAATATTTTAAATATTTCAAACTTACAGCTGAATGTAATTATTAAAACATTTGAAATACTGCATTCGAAAAATGAAATTTCAGCTTAGAAACGCGACAATTACTATTAGGTTAAAAAAATTTAAAGTAGAAAAGTACTTATGATATAAAAAGAAGAAAAAAAAATACACCAGAATTTATCTGTATTACGAAAGCGGGAGAAATGATTTTCTGTGCTATACGAAAAGATATCCAAATAACTCAATCATAAACATAGAAATAGGTATCGGTTTCTATGTTCATGTGCACTCAATCCAAACTTGAAACTTTTAAAAAGGTCATTGAATGAATGAAATTCATCTCCGCCTTTCACATCCAGAAAACTTGCTGTGTCGCCAATTATGTTTATATTTTATATATATATATATAAAAATAATAATTCAGGCACTTTTCCGTTATACGGACACCATTGTCGTCAAACATACATACATACATACATTTTGGCATAGTGTCCGTATAACAGAAAAGTACTAAAGTTCATGGTTTAAAATCACAATAAAATATCATGAAATTTATTGATTAGTTGTGGGAAAATATCGGGGAAATAATGTGTTTTTCGTGAATTTTTTGTTTTGTTAACAATGTGGTTAGAGAGCCAGGGAGAAATCCAGAAAACTTGCTGTGTCGCCAATTATGTTCATATTTTATATATATATATAAAAATAATAATTCAGGCACTTTTCCGTTATATGTACACCATTGTCGCCAAACATACATACATACATTTACATACATACATACATTTTGGCATAGTGTCCGTATAACAGAAAAGTACTAAAGTTCATGGTTTAAAATCGCAATAAAATATCATGAAATTTATTGATTAGTTGTGGGAAAATATCGGGGAAATAATGTGTTTTTGTGAAATTTTTTGTTTTGTGTTGTTGTGTTTAATTGTAAGCATTCATTATAATTTTCAGTGCATTATTAAATTGAAATTTTTGTTTAAAATATGTAAACAAAACAGTGACCAGAAACCTGCACAATTTCTAATATAGATAGATAGATAGATAGATGCATGCATGTAGTACTTTTAATTATTTGGTAAAAATACTGTGATCGTCACTGAGAAAACCTGAATTTAACCTAAAAGTCATTGTCGAGTGTTTAAGCTGAAATTTCATTTTACGAATACAGTATTTCAAATGTTTTAATAATTACATTCAGCTGTAAGTTTGAAATATTAAAAGTAAAGGCCAAGTAAATAATTAATAATGCATAACTAAAAGTAATTGTCGAGTATTTAAGCTGAAATTTCATTTTACGAATACAGTATTTCAAATGTTTTGATAGTTACATTCAACTGTAAGTTTGAAATATTAAAAGTAAAGGCCAAGTAAATAATTAATAATGCATAACTAAAAGTAATTGTCGAGTGTTTAAGCTAATTTCATTTTACGAATACAGTATTTCAAATGTTTTAATAGTTACATTCAGCTGTAAGTTTGAAATATTAAAATTAAAGGCCAAGTAAATAATTAATAATGCATAAGTAAAAGTAATTGTCGAGTGTTTAAGCTGAAATTTCATTTTACGAATACAGTATTTCAAATGTTTTAATAGTTACATTCAGCTGTAAGTTTGAAATATTAAAAGTAAAGGCCAAGTAAATAATTAATAATGCGTAACTAAATATGTATAATGATGAGATTTTTTTTCTTGAATTATTCAGTGAAACTCGCCTTATAAATGTACGCAAATAATTCACATCAAAATCTTAAAATAACAAAGTTTTCTTTCGTGTTTAGCTATGCTTAATAACCAAAAAAGCTTGATTAATACAAAAATTTTTTGGTAAAAATACTGTGATCGTCGCTGAGAAAACCTGAATTTAATCATATCACACAGAATTACATATTAAAAGTTTAAAAAACTGAAATTTTACACTTGTTTACATCGGAAACGATTCCCGGAATTTCGTGCCACGAAATCTCTCTCTCTCTCTCAAAAAAAGGGGTTAGTTATAAAAAATTCAAAGTAATAAAATACATACGACTTAAAAAGAAAATAAATACGGTAAAATGAAAAAATACCTTATAAAAGAAATCCATAAAGTTTCAACAACTGAAGAACCAAATGGAGTCGTAGTAATCCACACACGCTTCTAGAGAGAGGAAAAAGCCTTCACCTCATTGGCTGAAATATCGTGTCTGAAGATAGTAAAAGCCTCTAGCTGATTAGCTGAATGCTCGCGCATGCCTATAAAAGGCATTTTTGCATGAAAAACTAAAAAGCAGGTTAGCTTTAAGTATATGGATAACTATATTATATTCGTCTTTTACAAGGCTAATTTTTTAAGGGTTATTTTGCAAGTGCAATAGAAGACATTTAAATAAATTTAATATATTTAAAATATATTTAATATATTTAAAAAGAAAACATTAATTTTCGTTTACGTGTGAACTTTCAATTAAAAAAAAATCAAGTATCACTGTAAAAAATAATAAAATTACAGATTTTAAAGACACTTCTATGAAGCAGTCAATGTAAATATTAGAACGGGAGGTCCCATACGGTAGCACCATCTATCAGGGTTAGCCGGCTTCTATTTTTGAATAAAAAACGTAAGGCATTTAGTATTAAGGAGGTAGTGATTAAATATGGAAGGCCGTGTGATAGGTTGTTTATCTGGAGAGATATGTTTATATACGATATTTCGTGCATCTCTCGTTAGCTTCGTAGTTTGATTTCTTTTGTGGTCTGTGGCAAGGCAACGTCTTCGTTATGCCGCCAGTCAAGTATAGCTAGTGATGATGAAATAGGTTGACGATGTCTTATCGTATTTTGAATGGTGCTTTTAATTTTTCATAAGTGTTGAAGACTTTGTTTTTAATATAAAGTAATGTGAAAGCCGGTTGGAGATGTGTCAAGGTACATCTGGAGATTTTTAAGCAGTTTCTCTTCTGTTGGTAAAATTGTGCTTCCTGAAAAGCAAAAGAAAGAAAATGGTGGTTTATTTACTCAGTGTATCGAAACACCGGCTTACACGGCAACACGTTAAGCTTTTATTCCGGTCCATAGGTTTAATTCATATTTCTTTAAGTTTGTTTTACCAACGTTGTTTTGCCCTCTCCTTATGTTTTTAAACTGACTTAGCAGATACTGTCTTGATTAATATTACCAGACAGGTTTTAGAAAGTTGTGTTAGTATATTTGAATACTGTTAGGGGGGAGAGGTGAAATACACGGAGAACTTTCAGTAAGTAAATTTACATATATTTTCATTTAGTTTCCTTGAGATTGCTCTGGTATTCATATGACTTTATTTAATTGATTTCATTACTGGTTTAAATTTCTTTTAAATAAAGTTTTAGTTTGTTTACGTTTTAAACAGTTCTTTCCCTTCTCAAGTTTTAACATCATGTTTAAGTCTCTTGACCCTTTTTCTTGCTTTGAAAGGTCTAACAAATAATTTTGGTGTTACGGACTTCATCATGTTCTCTAGCTTTAGGTGAAGGTCCGTATGGTTCGCCATGATTTGTTAGATGCTTTGGCTTTGGTACTTTCGATGTGCTAATGACGCTTAATTTAATTTAATATTGTTAGCTGCTCTAGCAAAGCTGACATACCGCATCACATTCAAGTTTTGGTTGAGATCACCTCCATACAAGGCAAGAAGTAACCTTCTGTCGCTTCAACAAGTTTGTGCCTCTCTGCATTTGAGTCTCTAATTATTTGAACTTTTTGGTTCAGGGATGGGTTCTGAAGAATTCTGCAATATTTCATTTTCCCATGGCTGTAGAGCACCGAAGTGGTGTCACAACGACTTACTGCATGAAGAAAAATAATATTTTGTGCAACTTCCTTAAATTTGAAACATTCTTTGGAAAAGAGATCATCAGGCAGTTTGCCTCTCCTGGCCCTTCGAAAATAAACATTGTCTGCAGCTAGAGAAGCCACAAGAACAAGAAGGTCCATGTCTTCATCATTGACAATGACAGCATCGTAATCACGGGCTAAGGAAATAGCTGTGTTCACTATTAGCACATCTGCATCTTCAGTGACCTGTGTAGTGATCATTTGTGATTTTTCAAATTCATTTCGAAGCATATAAATGAAAAGTTCTTTTTTTTTTTTTTTCATTCCCCAACAATTTTTCTTGTGGCATCTGTGGAATCATAGTCTCATTGAACTTAACCTCAGCAGAAGTATGAATCTTCAAGCGACGAGCACTTTCTATATTTTTTTGATTATGTTCAGGATAAGTTTCTAATATTTTCTTTATTTTAAAATTTAAAACTGAATACAAAACACTGGAAAACAATTCTCCTTTATACAGGTTTCAATCTTATCAGGTTATTCTTTCTGTTGGGACTAACATTCTCAAACTGAGATACATTTACCATCAATGTAAACTTTGACTAACAAAAATATGTGGGACAAATGAATACAAACACAACAAACCAAATCTTCATTGTGCGCCCTTTTCTCCTTCCATTCTAGCACCCGAGCCATATGTTCCCACCTCCCTTAGTTTTGGCCTTAGATACTCCTTTTCCTTTTTAAAATTTCTAAATTATAACTTATTTATCTTTCAAGTATTTTTTTACATTATTCCCAGCTATTAATTTTACTTTCGACTTTGAATTCTTGGCCCTGCACCTATGTCTACCGACTAGGTTTTTTGATTAACTTTGCTCCCCTCCCCCCTCAACTATTCAACAGTTACCTATTACTGTACATACTATAGTTAATTCATTGCATCGTTTAATCAATATCAAAAATAAAAGCTCGTTTTTAAATTAATGACTTGTCAGGCGGTATTTTTTTGTTTTAACCATAAATTGTATTATTTTGATTTTTAAAGTCCATTATAGATATTTAATGATCTAATAAATGAAACTTATAGACTACTTCATGCTTTACAAACTTTATAATGACACTTTTGTCTCTAAAACGCACTAAATGTAGGGTATTAAGCAAAAACTAATGTCATTTGTGGATTTTTGCAAATTTTACCCTATTTTCCAGGCTTTGTATCTCACCCCCTATTTGGACAATTTACAAACATGAATACTGCATGTTGTAGAGAATTTTATGCTCGACAAAATGGTGAAAGTGCTTTTTCTGTAAAATGCACTAAAATTGAGTTATTTAAGAAAAATCGAAAAAAGTGCCGAAAAAGATTGGTTTTTTTCAATATTGTGAATAACGCACAAGGTCTAGAAGGTCGAAAACTTGGTTTTTTTATTAGAGGGTTCACTTTTACAACATATCTTAAAATCAGAACTACCCGAATTTTTGCAAGGTAAGTCCCTTTTTTATGCTATTTCTACTGGACTATTATATTTTGTTGGGGGAATGGAATTTTGTGAGGGTTACCTGGATCACACCCATAATTAAAAATATTGGCCAACTTGCATTGCAAGAAATACAAATTTCTTGTTAAAAAAGACTCGCCCATTGAAAAATTTCCTTATAAACAGAATGAAATCAACTGTAAATTCAACAGAAAAGCTTCACAACTGACATGCGGCTAATTACATTTCTGCTTTTCTATAAACTAAAATTTAAAAAAAAAATGAACAAATCTATATATATATATATATTAAGATTATCATTACCATTATAGGATATGATTAATCATTTAGTGGAAAGCATATTTTATATTCTGATAAAACATGATTTATTTTTAAAAACCTAGAAGAGACTCTGATACTTGATATTCTATAGAAATGGCATTAAAATACTTCTTAGAAAAATCCAAAGGTGAGAAGTTAGAATATTAAATTATTTGCGAATAGTGAATGGATTTTCTCATGGTGGCAGTTCATTTTTACACAATCTTTTAAAAACTGCTTATTACAGAAAATGTACCAAATATTTATGTATTTTTATTTGTTAGTCATATTTCATGTTTCTACCAATTGCTGCAATGCAAACAAGCCTCAACATTTGTACTATATTTAGTTTTGTTCTTTGGCATACATTTCTTAATTTTACATGAAAATCTATTAAAATATTAGTACAAAAATGCATGGTAAATATTAATTTTGGCTGTCACAAATTTTGCCACAACCAGTTTTTGACTGTAAGGAGGAATTTTCAAACTGATTTTTTCGTGTGTGTGTGGGAGGGGGGGGGGGGCTTACACCCACACCAGGATTTACGCCCCTGACTGCATAATGCAACTCCTTGTGTTTTTTGGTTTGCATAATAAAGATATTCTAGTGTATATGTTTTTCATGATTCTGTGGAAATGCTGATTTATTTTTATTAAAAAGTGGCAACACTGTAAAAATCAACTTATGATTTTTCTCCGTACACTCACATTTTCTTGTTACCTAACTGGCAATTTTTTGATTAAGTGAGTCAGACAAAATTAAAAATGAAATGAATTAACCCTAGAATTATTTGGCAATAAAAAGCATAATTACCCTTTAATTTAATTCTCCACATTATCTCACCATTGGAACATGCATTGGAATATATGAAGATAAAATGCACAGCATTATCGCTCAGACTGAGACAGACAACTGGTCAATTATATACTCCGTTGAAATAAGAAGACACAGAGAACTATGATGTGATACACTTTTATCTTTGAAAGAAACTGCTAATATTCACAAGTGTCTTCATATAGCATCTTTTAGAAATATATATACAAATTAAAAAATGTAAACTAAAATAATTCTGCTAACATTTATCTTCACACAAAACTAAAGGAACAAATTTGATGCCAGGGATCCTGAGGAAAATTAGTTCATTTTACCCAAAATTCTTCAGAAAATTACATTCCATAAAAAGAGCCTTTTTATAAAATTTTATGTTGAAAATATACTTTTCTAACACACTAAAAAGTACATAAATTGTTATTTTTCAGCATTATAATGAACTGTGGAACTTGAGTATTAAAGGGAATAGAATATCTACCAATTTTAAGATAAGGATTGTTTTAAATAAACAAGACATTCTTACACTTACAAAATGACAAAAAAAAGAAAGTTATAATAATAAGAGATGATCAGAAAGTAAAACTGGATGTTATTTTCCTTACTAAATATTGTTATTCACAAAAATAAACAAATTACTACACTTTTTACCCCCAAGAGAAAAACTGTATTGTGCTGTCCTTTAAAAAAAAACCCAGAGTGAAATGTTTCCTAAAAAAAACCCACCCAGTATTTCATCAAATATTTCACTGAAGTCAATTTTTTTTGTTTTGTCCTGTTTTTATGTGTCATTTAGAATAACAAAAATATTAAAAATACCTATGTAGTGCTTTATTTAGTTTTAAAAGAATTTAAGTTAACAGTTGCAGAATTCTGTCAAAACACAAACTTCATTTTTACAGATTTTCTTGTTATAATACAATTTTAGAATGATGTACATCATTTTTTTATCTTTTTTATTTCAAATCATTAATGAATGAGAAGATGCTTCATTTTCAGGTGAATATGTCAGGTGTGGGTATTTTTTCTTTCAGGTAACATAGTTTATTTTTGAAAAGTGGGTTTTCTTTCAAATTTCTGCTTAATTGGCTGCCATTTTGTTATAAAATGATAAAATGAAAAATGCTCAACATTAAAATCTTAGTCAGAACCAGTTGTAAAAATTTAGCAATGTTTTATATTTGTGCATTCTTTATTAGACTTTATGCAGAGAAAATTTCAAAAAATGGTATTTTTTTTACAGAACAGCACAATATTGTATTATATGCATGCCTTCATTATAATAATTTACAAGCAAAATAGGGATTTCAAGGGATCCTTCTTATCAGAATCACAGTGGCCAGCATTTGAAATTGTCCAGGTCATTTTTCTGACCATTTCCAACTAATTTAACAATTTTACTTTTAATACTGCAGTTTCCATAATTCTTTCATTATTCTCGTACCTTTTTTGAAGACATGACAGTAATAAGATAACAGTTCTTCCATTACCCCCCCCCCCCTTCTGTTTGTTTAAATTTCATTTTTATTTAAGTTTTGTTTCTTATTCTTTTCTCATTAAACCATTAAACAAAAATAGTATTATGCAAAATTATAAATAATCAATTTGATGAGGCATTATTGCCTTTTTTTCCAAAAGTCCACATTTAAGTTTTGTTTCATATTATTTTCTCATTAAACCATTAAACAAAATTAGTAAGCTAAATTAGGAATGCAGTGATACCTCGGTTTTTGTCGAGAATCCGTCCGAAAACAATCAGCGAAATCCGAAACTGACGAAAACCAAGTCAATTACATCCATATGAATCTATGTAAATCGAATTAATTAGTTCTAAACTGTCCAAAATAAATCTCAAAAACACATTTTATAGAGAACATGTATAGCGTTTAATACTGAAAACAATAAGAAATTAATACAGTGTTCTTAGCGTATGTTATCAAGGCATTCTATTTGGGGTCACTTTCAATTTTTGATCTTTTTAGCAGTAGGACTAGTTTCAGAGTCAAGGAACGTATGTCACTCAAAAAAGCTGTCTGAAGTGGTCTGTTTCTGCCGCCTGTTTAAGATTTGCCTGAAATGGATCAAGACATTATTATTAAACAACTTGTTTACAATAAACTTTTTTTCTTCCATGATGGAGCACTCGCAATCAATAAAAAAAAGCACAAAAATACACAAGAAATACACAAAATCCGAGGCAACCGGCAAAAACCGAAACAAATTTATTGCGGAAAAGATCGATGAAAAACGAAAACGATGATAACCGAAGTATTCTTGTAATCAATTTGAAAAAATGTTATTGCATTTCTGCCAAAAATCCATGTTTAAGTTTTGTTTTTTATTATTTTCTCATTAAACCATTAAAAAAAAATGGTAGTATTTTTGTGCATATGAGCTGCGGCATACGAGTTTAAAAGTATAAAATATTCTAAGTGCGCTCTTATGCCAGGGTGGTGGGTACGGTGATTTTTTTTTCAATGGACTGTCTTATAATGCCTGTTTTTTTCCATACCGATATTGTACGATGCAATTTTTACCTCTGTGATCAACTGTCACATGCTCTGAAATTTGTACCAAAACATTAGAAAATGTCTCCTAACCTCGGATGTCTGTGAAAAGTTATTTGTTTACTTTTGAGCAACCAGTCGGGTGAAAAATGTTTGTCTCACCAGCTCTCAAGTTAAAAATGATTCTGTTTTCTGTGCAGCCATCAATAAGCACTGTATCCCCAGGATATTAGAATGAAGCCATCACGACCTCTTTCGCTAATGTTGGAAATATTTTGTTTTAGCGGTAAGCTGAGCTTACCATTTGCTCAAATAGTGTCCTCTTAAGCTTTTTGCTCATCCACTCTTTCATAAAACATACTTTTGTTCCAGCGCCATTGCTTGCTTACCTTTTTGCCAACACTTTTTCTAAGTTTAGTTGTCTCATGATTACTTCATCATTTGATAAGTTGTTTTTTCAGGGCATACAGGTTACGCTGGTGTTCCGCAGTTGCGTGATGCCATACTTTTTATGACATTTGCTGCACTGTGATTCGTCTCTAACTTTTTGTTTCATGGTTCATATGCAAATGTCTTAGAAATTTTTATGTGTCTTTTGTCAAACAGGATCTCCCTTGTCAGGTTACCCCAGAAATTGTCAAGCATAGCTCTTAGGAGGGCATATATATGTGTGAGGCGCTTACGATGGGTGCGGCAGGTATTCCCGAAAATACGGTATGCAAAATTATGACTAATCAATTTGATAAAGCATTATTGCCTTTTCTTCCAAAAATCCCCATTTAAGTTTTGTTTCTTATTATTTTCTCATTAAACCATTAAACAACAATAGTATGCAAAATTATGAATAAACAATTGGATAAAGCATTATTGCCTTTTCTTCCAAAAATAAAAAGTCATTTTAAACACAGTAGGATTTTCCACTAAAAAAAAAATGAAACAAAAGTACAATTCAGCAATTTTATGTGTTTTTTAAATATTCTTATTTATAACTAAATTCTTATTTTGGAAAAACTTTTTTTCCTAATTTTACATTGTATCTGTGACAAACATGATTTTTTAAAATTATTATTTGTGAGAAAATCGAGTTTTCTCAGACCTTACAAAATAGAATTTCCTTTCTTTCCCTTTTCTTTAGCTCAGAAGAAAGGACATCATTTAAAAGGTTGGTTAAATTTTTATGAAAAAGTAATTTGCAGGGGCGTAGAGAAGCTCGCGCTACATAAACTATTGTCATTCAAGAAACGATAAGTTTTTGTATCCGACTTAGTTTTTTCTATAATGCATGTACTAGGAAAATAGATTAAAGTCCTTGGGGCTTACATATTTATTTTCATTCATAAGTGCCAGGGCTCATGCTTGCATTACGGTGAAAATACGAAGACGCAAGCAGTAACATATCAGTTTTCAAATAAAAACACTAGATGGCGCCAACTATCAAAAACCCTCCTGAACCCCATTTTAACGAAAGATCTAACCAACATGACGGCATAAACTGAAGTACTCCCTATAAATTTGTCAAACATAGTTAAACAACTTTTTAAAAAAAAAAAATAGTTTTTTTACTATTTATAATGTGTAAATTTACATGGATTCCTAAATTCGAAAAAAAAGGGTCTCTTGTGTGATACTGATTTATTTTAAAACATGGAGATGATGGAATGATTTTATTTGCAAGTTCTTGCAAATCGAATTCATTCAATGTTTATTTTTAAAAAATGTATTCGCATGGGAACTGTCTAATTAATGAAATCTTACTTCAGGTGGCCATATTTTAGTTTCTTGTGTGGCTTGGTTGATGATGTAATTAAAATCACACATAACATAAAGGCCTATAAGTGAAACATTTTTTTAAACTGTTAGTACAATCATAAGCCAAATATGACAATATTTTAAAAACTAGAAAGTATCTATATTAAAACGATAAAAAATACCTGTTTTTAATACAAGAATAGCTTCCTTCTATTTTCTAAATAATAAAACCAGGTGTTGCCAGAACGAAATAGCAAAGTACGTAAGTAGACAGTTGGTTGATTAAAAGGATCGTCATATCAGATCACCTTGATCGTTCTTTGCAGATAAGGAAACGATTATATTATTATTTAAAATTTTTGTCATATTGATCACTTGTTCCAAAAAAGTCTGCAGACGATATTTCTAAAAAATACAGCAATCGGAATAAACCTACTCAATTTACCAATCAACCTAGCATATAACCGTAGGCGTGGTCACAGTATTTCTATAAAGCCTGCTGCTGAAAATAAGAACTTATCGCCCATTTCTTTCGCCAAATGCTGCTATCGACTCAATACTGTTTCTTATAATCCTTTATAATATTATTGTACATTATATGATATTACATAATGCATTATACTATTGTCTGATATAATGTACTATAATAATTTTAATTGCAGATGTATATAATATTATACTATACTAGTAGAAAGCTATGTTAATTTTATTATTTTATCAAAAAATTGAGACATTTATGTCAGAATATTGCACATTGTAAAATCTTGTATGTTTACCTATCTTCGCCTTATTATTTTTACCAATTTTTATTACTACTTTATTATTTTAGCAATCAATGTTTAGGCCTATACATTTACAAGGCAAGGCAAAAAATTAAAAAGATGAGTTAAGTCTTTATCCAAAGATCTGACAAAGAAATTTATTTCCACTTTTCTATGTTTGTGCATGACTTTTTGCGTAAAGATCATCACAGAAGACAAGTGTTCAATTTTGTTGTTTGTGTCAGCATTGATTTGGAACTAGAGACTGCAGCTGCATAGCAGTTTTTAGACTTGTAATAAACAATATAAAAATTAGCTAAAAAAATAGATTGTATCTTAATAACTTAGATACAAACACAGGTCCCATCGATTTTAGTGGATAGACACATATTGAAGGGTTTGGCTGCAAAATAAATGCATCTGGGATTCGATTGTCTGGTCATACTTGTTTTTAAATTAGCTGATATTATCTCTTTTCTCACTACTAGCATATGTTGTTTTCTTATACAGTGTGATTTTATTCTTTTTTCAATTGAGTTATCAGAGAGAAAAATAGAGCATTTGAATAGTGAATTTATTATTTCTGCATTAATATTATATCACACTTCAGCATTTTGCGGATGGTTTTGATGAATTCTTTAATTATTCCTTTCTCATTTCGGACCATTAAATTAGTCCAATTTAGACAGGTTTCTGCATTATATATGTTTCAATTTGCATCAGTTTTACTGTATCTTCCAAAAGAAAAAATAAATTTTTAGGAATATTAAGTTATTAGAAAATTTTATGGATTCATGGATGAAAATTATTTTAAAGTTAACTCCAAAAGATGAAAGTTTTGATGTGGAGACACTTTTTAGCATATCAGTTGTAAAAATATAAAACTGAAGAAGTTTTTGCAAAATTAGTTGTGTTATCTTTCATTCTTTGACTTTGTATATATTGTCCACATGACCTTGGTTGTCATGGCAGAAAAAATGTTGTTTTTGCAGATGAGGCTGACATTTTTTACTTTATTAACGTAGGAAGGTGCTACGTTTTCTTAATGTGCTAAAATGGCTTATGGTTGTACTGACAATCTAAAAAAAATGTTTCATCAGTATGCAATTATTTCCATAAATGTCAACAAACAATTATATTGAGGAAAAATTATATTGGTGCCTGGAAAGTTAAATGTGATTTTGTAGTCGATCACTCATTACATGTTTTTATGGGGAAAGAAAGAGTAAAGTTTATTATAAAAGATTATGCTTTCACAAAACCTTAAAAAATATATACTGTTTTTTTTTTCTTTTTTAATTTATTTATTTTGTAACTATATAGAGTTGGAACTATAAAAAATACTTTTTGACACCTGTACCCAGCTAATGGAAAATCACCCCAAAATTATTTTATTAATTTATAATTAAGTTCTAATAATATTAAAATTTTTTATTGTCACCAGAAAGACACCAATGTATGATTTTTATAATTCTAGCATATCAGGAAGTGAGTGATGAAAAGTTGTTTACAAAATGCCATCTTTAAAATGCATGGTCCAAGTTAATTTAAATAAAAGACTGTCCAAAATGCTTCATCTCCATCCAACACAACAATTTTCTTATATTTATGAGTAAACAAAATTTTTTTATAAACAACTATTTTCTTTTTATGCTAATGAAGCAAGATATAAAGTTCTAAATGTAAAATGGTTCAGTTTAACTATCTGAAAAGCAACTTGTTTCTTACTTGTAATTTCAACGAGACAGTTTCAAGAGGGATCTGCACTCTGCTTGCCTTTTTGTGAAAAAAAAAAAAAAAGTTTCCATTTTTCCTTAATTCAAAAATTAATATCCTTCTTGACTCAGTCAAAAAATGGTGCACTTAGTGATTTTTCTATTTAAAAATTGCTTACATACTAATAATAAAAATGTGTTATTATTAATGTTATCTTGAAAAGAATACCTTGACTTTTAAGTATTAAAAGTTCTTTAAAAAATTGTCATAATATTATAAAAATTCTTTTTCCCACCAACAAGACACTTAAAAAAAAAAAAATCTATTGAGAAACTGTATTAAATGTTAATTACTTTTAATACAGTAATTATTTTTGTGTTTTATTTTTTAATAATCTTATCTCAATTTTTAGTTTCTTGCTAAATTTAACAATGTTTCATTCAAATCATCTGGATAAATCCCAAAGTTGGCAGATGCCCTTGAAACAATGCTGATCTTTGAATACTTAATACGCTTTTACTAACTTGAATGCAGTAATTTGTTAAAATGCTGAAAAATTACGTTTCTTATCCTTTTTTGTGTGTGTTTGAAAAGGATATTTTCAACATAAAATTTTTTATAGACCGACCATTTTTACGGAATGTCTTGTAGTGAAAGGCCTTTAAAATGAACCCAAACTTCCCCGCAATTAAACCTTGATATCAAATCTGTGTTTTTAGTTCTCTGTTAAGATTCTCAAACAAAGAAAAAAAGTATATTAGTAGCTATATTTTTATTTATATTTCTTAATTTGTTTATAGTTTTTCAAAAGATTCTATACTAAGACACTTGTGAATATTAGCAGTTCATCATAAACATAGTCTTATAAGAACATATGCCAGTGTGGTCTGCTTTATTCATAGAGGATATGATTGACTGGACGTCTGTCTCATGTGAGGGATAATGCTGTGCCTACTTTCTTCATATATTCTTGTGGATCCCAAAGGTGAAATAATGAGAATAATTCATTGTACTGAGTAATTATGCTTTTTACTAGCAAATATTAAGATTGTGTTTTTCTGGAAAATACTATTATCTTCTTAATACATTTATCAATAGGCATTATCATATTGCTATTATAATTGAGCTGATTAAAATAATAGTGTTAGTAACGAATTTTTTAAATTGGAATTAAATGTATGTAGTACTATTTTTTCAGGCATTAAAATATAAGCCGTAGTTGTGAAAAAAAAAACTGCCTATACATAGCATATATGAAGATACACCACCACGTAAGTGTCCATTGCTATGCTTCAAGTAAATACTTAATGTTTTAACATTATTTAAGAAAATGTAACTTACAGCTCTAATTTTAACTTGCTCAGCATTACAATATTATATATTTTAACAATTTTCTGTTATTACAATAATTGTTTTATTTTTCCTGTATATTTTTGTATTTTTTCCTCTTTTTCTACCTCATTTTCTGTCTTATAAACATCTCCATATAATGCATTTATATTTTGTTAAAGTATGCATTCTTGTTGGAAAAAGCAAAAAATAATAATAAACATTTTTATTGAAATTGTGAAAATATTTCTATAAAAATTTATGAAGACTGCTGAAAAAATGCAGCTCACAGAAAAAAGAAAAAAAATCATGAGGTAAACACCTTTCAACTGTGTTTTTGCTATATGTGAATTATCCAGTATCTTAAATATTGTATTATTGTATATTTATTATTGAAAATCTACCATAATTGAATTTCATATAAAATTTGATTAAAATATTTTATCAAGCATGCTTTGGGAATTTTTTTTTATTTTATTATAAATTAAGGAATCTTATGCACAAGTTTAATTTAATTCAAACTGAGTGAAATATCTCCAAGCCAAGAATCAAAATCTGGACTTTTGCTTTCACAGACCAACAGAGCAATCCTGGACAACTCTTGTCAACATAATTCATTCAAGTAACCTTTTGGCAGAGTGGGTATTATTGCCAAACACTTATTTGAGTAATTTTTGCTGACCAGGAGGAGTCAGTTTGTGGAGTGTTGGCAAGTGAATCCAAAGATTTGACTCCTGACATGGCCATCTTTAACTAAATTATAATTAAATTAAAGTATTTTTACTATTATTTTTATAATGTTTGAATCTTTAACAATGTTGTATATCTTATAAGAAAAATTTTAAAATTATGATCAATACCTGTGAAAACAAAACACTACTCAATTATCTTCAAACATTGTCTTTCAGCAGTTTTGCCATGATCACTTTTGAATAAGTTAACAGATTTACATGTTTCATTTTTAAATAAAGGTAATTAAATTCTCTACAAACTATAACTGAGAAATGTATATTTTTTAAAGTTATAACACAAAAGGATTAATTTTTTTATTGATTTTGAAATTTTTATATATTTGTGCTTGTTTTTAAAATATTCTGGGGAGAAAACATAATATGAAGTATGAAAAAGAAATTGCAACTCAAAAATGTGGAGTTTACTTAAATAATTTTAAAAATCCAAGTTTAATAAAACATTAGCCAGGCTTCGCATATCTAGACAGTCGTTTCAAGGGCTCTGCTACCTTCGGCAATATTTGGCCAGGGCTTCACTTGGGCCCTTCAATTCAAATGCATTTTACCTGCACCAGAAAGTAAATAAATTAAATACTATTTTATTCTAAATTATATGAAAATAACTAATGAAAATATTTTTAAAAAAATGAAAAAATGATTTCATGACATAAATAAAATAAATTTTATTCCTGAACCTCCTGACAAATTTTTTATAAGGGTCTCTAAAACTTTTTTTACTATAAATAAAATAACGAAAAAAAGTGGACTATTACTTGCATGGCAAAATAAAGTAATTCAAAATATATTTATGGAAAATTGTCATTAAGTAATGGCATATGCAAAAAAATGTCCAATTCTGCCCATTTTGCATTGTTGAAAGCAATAAGAAGGAAAAAAAAATTCAACTGCAATTTGAAATCGACCTTCAAAATTTTATTTATTTATTATTATTTTTTTTATGCAACATTGGATTTTGTCCTCTCAAGCAAATACTTAGTGGAGGACTTTGATTTAAACTAAATACTGTCCTCATTAAAAAATACAATAGAGCAAATTGCAAATACTGTTAAATAATTTTACTTTTAAATATTGCAGCTGATAAATGATTAAGAATGTTTAGTATTTAGTTATACAATAATAAGTCAACATATAATTTTATATTACTTCTGATGTCAACACTTTTTCATGAAACATGACTTTCCCATTTGCTTCTTTATTACACTTGATTTCATTGCCAAGTACTTCTGTTACAATTTAGTTTGATTTAAATAGGCCCTTTTTTCAGAAGAAAAGGCAGAACTTTTATGTTTACTGGCCGTATATGATAAATCGACAAATATTGTTTTCATCTCCATCATTTGTATTGCATTTATTTCATCTAAAATACACACTTTTCACTCCCTTCCTATAAAATACAAAAATAGGATGAAATAATATCATTTTGCACTGATAACATGATACATAGTACCAAAAATGTAATGTCTTATGACATTGTTTAATTATAATTATATTTACTATATTTGTTTATTCGTATATTAAAGAACCAAAGAAAAACAAATCTTCTAAGAACAGAAAGAAAAAAAAAAAAAAAAAAAAAGAAGAAAATGTAATAGAGATTCCATGGTTTCAAATATAATTGTTAAAAAATTTTAATTAAATACAACGATACACACATTACTAATAAATTATATGTAAACTAATAACTACTTTACTGGCTGAATGATATTTATAATACTAATTAAATCAGGCAGAGTCAGATTTATAGTGTAATATTTTTTGTATAATTTCTAAGGAAGCTATAAGTGTTTTAAAATCTTAAAGGCTGGACAGGAGACACAATCGCATAATCAGTAAAAGTAAAATTGATATTTGTAATACTAATTATATCAGGCAGATGGCACCAAAAGCTAAGTAGATTGTTTAATTTTAGGATCTCTATGTTTTATTGACAAATGATGTTATCTACTGGATGAAATATAAACATTTTTCTTGGCTCATTTTCATTCTGAGAAATCGCTCCACAGTCACATCATCATAAGTTACAGTAAAATTCTAATATATTTTTGACTGATGATTATTTAACTGACGACCATTGAGGATTATTTATCCAATCACTGTGAATTGTGGTTTTGCCAGATTTTCTTGGTATTTAAACTTTTTATAAAATCACAAATTAAAACTTTTCATTTATAAAAATATTAGAAAACAGTGAAGGATGTTACGATCTGTTCTTGTTTGTCCTGTTTGTACAATATATAAATTCATATTATGTTGATACATATTTAGTTATTACTATTTTTTCTTGTTTTCATACAATATTGTTTATTTGTATTTCTATGCTCATGAAGAAGAATATAAAATTAGTATTGCTAGTGTTGCACATAGATTACCATAAGATTTCCACTGTGAAAACATATTTTATAACAGTTGCAACTTGCTCATTTATTTAATAAATAAAGGCAATTTCATTTTGCCTTTAGAAATATGCTTTGTATGAAGTACTTTCGTTCAGTGTGACTCTCGCCATCTTGAATATATTTTTTTTGGCAATCTTGATGAAAATGAGGGTTTTCAAGAGCTGTCACCATCTTGTGTTTTTGTGGAAAAAATGATATATATCAATTTCCTACTTTGATTTTTTTTTGCCATAATGCATGCCCAAGCACCTGTGAATGAAAATCAGGTAGCGTAGTTCGGCAGGCAGCTGCCCCGGGTGCCGCTATCAAGGGGCACAAATTTGAAAGATGCTTTTAACAGAAATTATTTCACAAATATTTTGGAAAAAGTTAAAAAAAAATTGCCTAGTTTTTTTTTTTTTTTTTTTTTTTTTTTTTTTTTTTTTTTTTGTGTGTGAATGCTTTCTTTAGTAAACTATTTTATTATATCCAGATAATGAAAGAAAAAGCTTCTGTAAATGTTTCTAGGGATAGATCAACACACTTTGCAACATACAGGAAAATATACCTGAAAAAAGACACAAAATGATTAAATGGGAGGGGAGGGGGCACTGAATTAAGTGAGGCTTTAAAACAACATTTCCCCATGTATTTTGACAATAAATAAGAATTGTTGACCTGTTTGATTATGTATGTGTGAATGAATGCTTTAAAAAAATTCAGTGAATAAGGGGGGGGGGGAGGTTGATGAGTGGAGAGATTCATTAAGTGCCAATTGCAGATGGAGATTCCTGACTGTCTAGCCTCCCTCCAGCTTTAAAACAAAGGGTTCTGCTGGCATCATGTTTCTGATGTCAAAATAATGTCATCAAGTTTCTGATGTCAAATGAGAAATAAACATTCGTTTATTTCTCTATTTGTTTTCACGCTTTTTGTGTTCTTTGCATATTGCATTCCATAGAAATACTTTTGTATGATTAAAATTCATACAGCTCCAAAAATAATTACATTACAATAAGTTAATTTGCCATGGGACAGGACAATTGAAAATTTGCCAATTGGTACAAAGTATGAACTGGTGAATTAATTATATTTTTAATTATAACTAGGGGGCTCAGCCCCCTACTCGCTAACGCTCGCCAACCCCCTGTGTATTGCGAAGCAATTCACATTGAGACCGCTATGCGGTCCCAGCTCGCTTTGCTCGCTCGCCCCTGTTTATCTTTCAGCAATTCTAGCCGGAATAAGTTCTACCATAAAGCATTTGAACATATGAAATTGACAATTTTTTTTAATGTAAAAAAGTAATTCTCCGTCGAAAACAGCACTAAAAAAATGCATTTAGTTGGCGCTACCAGTGGGCATATAAATCATTTAAATACTATGAAAAAAGGATCTTGGAACCATAATTAGTTTTAAACTTATTGCATGACAATTTTTTTTAATGTAAAAAAGTAATTCTCCGTTGAAAACATAACCAAAAAATGTATTTAGTTGGCGCTACCAATGGACATATAAATCATTTAAATACTATGAAAAAAGGATCTTGGAAACATAATTAGTTTAAAACTTATTGCACCTATAATATTGTACAGCACGGATTAAATTCATTAGAAAAAAAAAATTATTATAGATTTTTACAAAAAAATTATTTTTTACTTCAATTTACAGCAACAGATGGCGTCAGGTGCAATATAGACAGTTGATTTTTTTTCCGATTTTTGAGTGACTGAAATTCGTAAATGAATTCTAAATAAGAGTTGAGAATTCTTTTGAAATTAACGATATTACTTATAATTAAAATGAGGAATCATCTCAGATGCTTTGGATTACGTACATCTTATTTTATTTTAATAATTGCTAGTTTGAGTTTCATTCTATGGTTTTACTGCTCTCACATTGACCGCCATATTGGAGGAGGAACTGATCTAACACAATCTAGTCTGTCCATTGGTCTGAGCTTTGGAAACTACGGTTGTTGCCAAACCATAAGCTACAAATTCAGCATTTTTTCCACGCCACATAAGACAAATATATATATAGATGTTTGCTTTTTTTGTTTTTTAAGATATGCAACTGAAAGAAAGCATTGTTTAAACTATCTATTTAGGATTTCTAACCTATTTTCTCAACATATAAGTCGTATTTTATTTAATATTAATTTAATGATAAAAATGTTTTTTTTAATTAGTATGCTCTTTATTTTTTATTTATGTTTTCTGTGTTTTATTCTTTAACATATTTGGTTGTTGCACTTTCACAACCAGTAGATCTATTTTGGCGATCTTAAGCACATAATTAACTGCATTTTTTTAACTCATAACAATTATAAAAAATAACAAATATTTGGTCATTTATCACCTGCAGCTGTCTAACAGAAAAATGCCTTAAAAGTATTTCATTAATTTAATTAAGTTATAAAAATATTAAAAGGTTGTAGTGTCACTGGAAATACGTTGCTATTTTAAACTATCTTTTAAACAGAAACTACTTTATAGTGTGCTTTTTGTGAAAACTCAGGTATGATTGATCTGGATTGTAGTGTTGTTCTAACGTAACGATTCGTTTTTTCTGGTTCACAAACATTTAATGATGCTTCTGAAGCTAGTTTTACGTTTCTTTAGACAAACTGAGTGCAGCAGGTGAACATTGTTACATGCCAATTTGGTATGTCACCAGATTGTATGAAAGATTTGATATCATCATAGTTATGATTCAACATAGAGGTAATAAGGAGATAATTTGGTTGTGTTCCAATCAAGGAATTCAGTATAATTAGAAAGTCTGCAGTTAAGTGTTGGATTTTCAATGTTTCTGATAATTTTTCCTGTAAAAACATATTCTCTGACTTTTAAAATTATTCCAGACCAAGGTATGCGTATCCTCTTGTAAAAAATCATGGCTGTCAATAAATGTTCATTGTTGGCAAAGAATGCATTTGATTACACTGGTTCTATAACTTGTTTCAGGTTATCAAGCAAATAAATAAAAGTTTCAATGGCTCTGTAAACATGAAGAGGCCATCCGTAAATTTCTTGTTTACTTTAATTTTGAACTGGCATATAATATTTAGTGATAAAATTAACTATGACATTTTAGCTTATATGAAGAACTTGCTGTACTCTCATAAAGTCTAACCAGCTACAGCCATATGCAACCTTTTTTTCTCAGGCCGCAAACATATGTTTGGAACGTTCAGCAGGCCGTAACACAATTATATTATAATGTAAAAAAAGGGTAATTTAAATAGTAAGATAAAAAAAATATATATAGTATATAACAAATCTATATAATAAAGTTAATATAATCAGTAGAATTGAACGTTTGTCGAAAAAGAAATATTACCAAAACTTTTAACACCACTATTTCCAAACAATAAACTTTGTGGTAGATTTCAATTACAAATGATGTACAAAAAGTGGTATAAAACACTTTGCTGCCAATATCTTCCACGGTAAACGTTCAACCCTAATAAGCATTATTAGTTAAACTTAATAATATAACAATGTAGCATTTCCAAGTTCTAAAGAAAAAAAATAAGGTGATTTGCTTTAATAAATTAATAGTTTTCTCAATACAAAAACTTTTTTTTAAAGTGTAGAAATGTATATTGCAAATGTAATAAATTTGGAATAATATTGGTTTAGTGTTGAAGATTAAGAACCGCTATAGCACAAAAAGAACTACATGTAAAAAGAACTTTTAACTAAGGAAATTGTATTTAAAATCATTTTAAATTAGTCATTTGAAATAACAGGACAGTTTTTGTCTTCCCATGAAAATATATAAAAGAACAGTAAAGGTCTTAAAAACTTTTAGACACATCTCAATTAATGTAATAAATAAAGGTTATTGATTATGTATCTCAGGCCTCACATAAAAGGTCTCCATGCCACAGGTTGAGTATTGCTGAACCAGCATATTGGTACTCTTTGCAAGCCCTCTCGAGTATGAAATATGGCCAGAGTTATAATGAGAAAAAAATGTCCTTAAAATGTCCTAGTACTTAGAACGTTAGATCTTCACTTAGTCGAAATTAATCATATAGTAAAAATTAATCATTAGAATAAATTTTAAAGAATTACTTAAGGTGGTACTTACCCTAGGGCCCCGATAAAAATATAAGGATGGTGGTCTGGGGAGAGGAGTCCAAGACAAATTTAAAGTTATGCATTGGGAGAGTGACACAATTAGGGGTGAAAAATGCATTGTGCACAAAAAGTTCATTGGCTCCAGAACAGGTCCCAGGGGTGCAGAGTCTTAACTGGAATGTATAAACAGGGGAATAACTAAATAGAGAAAATGTCCCCAAAACGAAAGATATTGGATTAAAAAGAGGCAAGTTATTAACAATTTAGAGAACAAAAGCTTCAAGGGGACATATGATCTTAACTGGAATGTAGAAATGAGTGTATAACTAAATGGAGACAGGGGCTTCTAAAACAAAAAAGTTCAGATAAAAAGAGGACAAGTTATTAACAATGCATATCACAAAAACTTAAAGGGGCCCAGGTCTTGTCAACAACTCTGTATAGTACAATGTCTCTTCCCACAAAAATATTCTTATCTCGTCATTGTTTGTAAAATGTATAATTGGTTTTGTACAATAAAATTAATTATACAATTTCTCCTTAAATTTGAATTATTTTTTTTGTAATATTTTTATGGTAAGTTATTCATTTCAACTTATGATAGTGGCTATTTCTTCTCTTTATTTTATTATTTATAGTTTAATCTGTAAAGTTCGAAAGTGCATCTAATAATTTTTGACTCACCTCTGGTTCCTTGAGTTTCAGATAATTAGGAGTCTACTGTAATTTTCAATCTACAAAAATAACTTTTCAAAAGTAAAAAAAAAAAGCCAAGCGTAAAAAAAAAGTTGTGGCTAAAAAATGGTGTGATATCAAATTTCCAAGCTATTATATTACTTATTTAACTTTTATCCATTAAATAAGTTATCATATAGATAAGTCGAGTGCCTACATATATATTAATAGAAATCGTTTTCTCCTGTACTAAATATATCCTAACGAGTTTATGAAAATTCAATTTTTTTTCAAATTATGCATGATGGGCTTGACGGCCATCTTTGCATATTATTCACAAAATTCTAAGCACTCAAATCCGTAGTTAAAATCTGAAGTTCAAAATTGTTATTTAAGCAAATGTTTTACGCGTTTCATTTATAGACTTATATGCTCTGAAAATTGTGGCTTAAGATAATGATGACTTATTTTAAAAATTCATCTTATGATTTATTTTTTAGAGTAATTAATAATTTCAAAGTAGTAAAAAGCAATTTCTCAAAGTATCAGTCTTGTCTAATTTATCTGTCCGTGGTTAAAATCTGAAGTTCGAAATTGTTATAAACATATTACATTGCAAACATATTACGCTTTTACTTTAGAAATTTGGATACTTAGAAATATGGAAAGATGGCCGCCAAGCCCATCATGCATAATTTGAAAAAAAATTGAATTTTCAGAAACTCGTTAGGATATATTTAGTACAGGAGAAAACGATTTCTATTAACATATACGTAGGCACTCGACTTATCTATATGATAACTTATTTAATGGATAAAAGATAAATAAGTAATATAATAGCTTGGAAATTTGATATCACACCATTTTTTAGCCACAACTTTTTTTTTTACGCTTGGCTTTTTTTTTTTACTTTTGAAAAGTTATTTTTGTAGATATCATTTCTTTTTTTTAAATAGATTAAACATAATTTAAATAATCTAAACATGAGAAATAATTTAAAATTACATTTTACTTTCAGTCATTGTTTAAAGGGTTAACTAGAAATACCAGTAGATTTTTCAATTAAACTAATTACACTCTTAAAAACAACATACTAAATGTGGCTTGTTATAATACTTGTTATCCTCCGTTAAAAATATCACTGAATTATCCATGAAATGAATAAAAATGGAATACGTACATAGCGTGTCAGTGCTGCATTTGATATCGCGCTCTTTTATTATTAGCACTAGCTGGCTTCGCCCGCTAGCGGGCCCCTAATTCACATCGGGGCCTCGAATCTTGTAAAACCTAGAATAAGATAAACCTCGAACCGAACGAACCTCCGACCTGGTTCCCCGCTGCTTTCGGCACCGGATAATCCCTTACTTTGCACATCGAATAGTATAAACCTCTAACCAAACGAAACTCCGACACGGGTCCCAGCTGTCTTCGGCACCGTATAGAAGTCGTGCTGCGCATGCTCAAGTTCCATCTTCCACCACCAGGTAGCGCAGTCTGTTCTATATGAACTTCGGGCACTGAAATCGTTAAGGCTATAGATGTAGAGTCGAATGAGCTATACCCCGTCGTGATCCAGCCCATAGAACCAGTAGAGGGTGCATTTGATGCGTTACATTGGCATATCTTAGCACGTATAATTGACGATTTGCCTCTTCCATTGTACATGAGATCGGCTTTAAAGAGTTACATAAGTAATAGACTTATAGGTTTTAGTTTTGCATTTGGTACTGAATGGTTTATGTTATTCCAGGGATGCCCCCAGGGGTCGTGCCTGGGCCCTCTTTTATGGCTTGTGGTGGCAGATCGTCTGTTGAAGTTATATCGACAACATTCGGATCAAGTCATCTCCTACGCAGACGACTTCGTTTTGTTTGCCGAGGGCGACAGCCGCCAACAGTTAGAGGCTAATATGAATGGCCACTTAAATCATTATGCAGAAATCTGTGAGTACCTGGGTTTGAAGATAAGTATTACAAAATCTGTGGCAATGCTGTTCGGAAAAAATACGTTAGAAAGAAGAAGACCTATTTTTAAAATTAATGGAGAGAGTGTAGTGGTGAGGAATAACTTGCAATACTTGGGCCTTACACTTGATAGTATGTTTAATTGGTTTACTCATCTGGATAATGTTAGAGAGAAAATTAAGGATTTTGCTTTAAATATTCGAAAAACGGGAATTAGAGATAATGGTGTTCATGTAATGTATCGCAAGATCTGGTATAGTTCTGTGATAGAGAGGCAAATTATGTATGGATATCAAGCATGGTTTGGAGATTTGAAGACTTTGGCTTTACAGCGACTTAGCTCTTGCCAGAGGATTGGTTTACTTTCAGGGATTAAGACATATAGATCGACTTCAACGGATGCCTTATGTACTCTTGCATATAGGTTCCTCCTTTGAAGATAGAATATCAGGCTTACTACGATAAATTTCTCTTTTTCAGTGGAGATGGGTCAATCATTATCAATAATATAGAGTTTCACGCAGATGAATTCTCGATAAATAAGAGAACATATGAATTTCCAGTAATAGGTCGTGATAATTTAAAATTAATTGAACCAGTTACAGAGGTGGTTCCAGACTCGGACTTGCCTGTAGTTTATTCAGATGGATCTCGTATGCCCTTGGGAGTGGCAGCAGCCTTCACAGTTTATTGGAAGGGCTCATTTATATATGACTATAGGATCAAACTAAATGATTTGAATTCAATATATCAGGCAGAGTTATCTGCTATTTATCATGCGGTACTGTGGTTGGTTCATTCTGAGTTTAAAAGTGTCATATTATATACTGATAGCTTTTCGTCGGTCTCAGCTCTTGATAATCTGTTTCCCACTAATGAAGTATTGTTTTTAATTTACAAGCTGCTTATGGAACATCCTGAAAAAGTATTATATCTCGGATGGATCAAAGCACATATTGGCTTTGAAGGTAACGAGCGAGCAGACTTTTTAGCGAAATCAGTCATATTGGAGGGTATGTATGATATTGATTATCGGGTTACGCTTCCACCCTCACTGGTAACAATGTATTTCAAAAAGAAGGTGTTGCAGGCCTGGCAGGAGTACTGGTCTGCCTCTGACAAGGGTAGACAGACTTACGAAATTTTGAAGAAAGTTGAGAGGAAGTTTGTCTGCGCGAAACAACTTCTTGCACATTACTTATCCGGCCATGGGAGTTTTCCGTATTTTTTGTGTAAAATAGGTAAAAGACAATCAGATAGATGTGATTGTGGCTCTCGGGGCACAGTTGTGCATTACATTTTTGGTAGGTGCTTTTTAATGAAACATCACTTTAGTTTTGTGAGAAAATATACGCTACGTGAAAACTTGCAAAGAATTCTTCTGGACCCTGCGAACTATTCAAAGCTTGCGGAAAACTATAATATTTTAAATGAATTGTTTTCTATCATAAGATATAGGTTTTGAAAAAAAAAATGGTGCTGAAGTCAAATGCGTCTGTAACTTTGTTTGAAGAATACAATGGATAATTGTTTATTTGGCTATGCCATTAATCTGGTGGTGAAGCTTAATTTCTCTGCAATTTTGCCTATAAACCTTTAAAGTCGGTTGACGGTATTTTGAAAATTTCAAGTAGTGGACTATTATTAAAACTGGCATAGTTTGGATATAACAGTGACTTGGTGGACATTACCAACTGAATTTGCTGAGTGTTTGTAATCGACAATGTACAAAGTATGTCCCTGAACCTTGTGAATTGTGTTCCATTGTTTATGAACCTTAATTTTACTAGTTATTAGTGTCGACGATGTAACTAAATAAGTCGTTAAATGCTGTTATACTTCCTTTTAGTTTATATATTTAAGTTAGTCTTTACGTAGGATTAGTTCTTATACGACTATGAATTATCATAGTTAGTCATATTTCAGTCTGGTAGACCTGTTGCAGCTTCTTTGTTTTGTTTTGAAGCTTGTTCATTAGTTAGTTAATTTGATTTTAGTAGTTTTTATTTTATTTTGTAGGGGTCTACTGTCATTGTATCAAGTTTGTGCCTTTTCGTTGAAAAGGATTTTGTTTTTCGATTTTTGTTAATTGTCGCCCGTTGTTTAGGGCTTGTTTGGTGGGCTGTGGGGCACTGACTGTCTGCTGGGGATTTTCCCGCCGGAGCATATTTGCTATAAACCTAACGGTTTGGCGCTCCGGCTGGGTGATTTAGCCCATAGAACCAGAGATAGGAAAGTGCCCCTGGTGGTGAAAAAAACGAACTAAAATCGGAAAGCTCTATCAATGTCGAGTCGAATGAGCCATACCCCGTCGTGATCCGACCCATAGAAACAGAGATAGGAAAGCGCCCCCTGGTGTTGAAAGCTAATCGTGTTTGGGGGGCAAAGTGGGGGATGAATACCGGAGATGAATAATAGGATTAAGCGGTCACAGACCTTTCCAACGATGTATCACATGAGGGGTATGTGCAAAATTTAGAAAATACCCCCCCCCCTGCATAATATGATTAAGCGTTCACAGACCTTTTCAACGATATATCACATGAGAGGTGTCGGCAAAATTTAGAAAAGTGCCCTCTTTGGGGGGTGGAAGTGGGAGGATGGACTCTGAAGGTACATAATATAAATAACTGGTCACAGGCCTTTCGAACACTATATCACATGAGCAGTGTCAGGGGGGGCCGCAAAATGTGGGGGTGACACCTGTGATGCATAACATGAATAAGTGGTCACAGCCCTTTGTAACGATATGTGACATGATGGATATCTTTAAAATTTAGAAAAGTGTTTGTGTAGGCAAAACTGGCTCCGCCCCTCCCTATAATTTTCGACGCGGCTTTATTTTTAAAATTTATGTTATGTGTTATAAAATATCGTAAAATTTCAAACAGATAGCCTTATTATACTTCCTAATTTTGTTCACGCCCCTCCCCATCCCCTCCCCGAAATGTGACGCGCCATTCTTTTTTATAATTATTTTATCATGTGTTATAGTTTAAAACAGATCGCATTGGAATTTAATATATTTGCTGAAATTACTATTATATATAGAATAATATAGAAATAAACCCTCCTTTAGCTTGTAATTAAGATATACGAACAATTTTTAGAATTTCTGAAAGCTGATTTTTATTTATTTATCTATTTATTTATTTATTTTTTATTTATTTATTTATTTATTTTTTGCGTTGCCCTGTGTATGTTTGGAATTTCTTAACAATTTCTTAGATTTACATTATTTTATTCAATTAAACATTGTACTGTTACAACAAATTTAAATGGAAACTTCACTTCTAAAACAAAAATAATTTAACAACTGGATTTCATTAATTTATAGGAAAATGACGTGAAAGGTATTCCTGCGAACGAAATGCCTGTCCTTTACCATGTTATTTATTTATTTTTTTTTATTTATTTTTTTTTTTTAGAAATAAATGAATCACATTTAATTCACTTCAAGAATTTTGTTTACGTTTGGAAAGAAATTTTAAATGCCGATAACGCTTAATTTATACATTTTAGAAGGTACATCTTCCCTCAAAAACTAATTTATTTTTAAAGATATTTCTAAAATGTAAATTATATATTTAAAATATTTTTAAAGCATAAACCGTACGTCTGATTACTTTATTTTACAATATTATAAGAACACGCACTTTATCAGACAATTAAATACACTAAACAAACATAAGTGAAAAATTGACCTGGGCCAGGACTCGAACCTGGGACCTTGTGCGTGCCGTACTGACGCGCTGCGACTGAGCAACCCAGACAGATATCCTTGTGCAGCAATTTCTTATACTTATTCAAGTTGGAAACAGTCATCTGCCACAGTTTGCAGTCCTATTTAATTGTCTGATAAAATGTGTGTTCTTATAATTATGAAGTTTTATTTTTTTTTAAATATCTTTAGAAGAAAATGGCTGACTTTCAGATGAAATTTGATGTGGTTATAACATGTAACTGATTTGTGCTAGTGCTATTATAATACAGATGGTACATGGTCGTTGGTGGGTTTTATCTCTGTTTTGGCATAGTTTTTTAATCGCCAAGTTAATTAACAGTTTTTTGCTAATTAAGGATAGAAAATAATTTTTTTTACAATGGATTTTATAAAAGCACATAGATTACGTAATTACTTGTCCAAAAATGCAATCCTTTTTTTATTCTAGCCAATATTAAGGCCTGTAGGTTGTTTGAAAAAAAAAGTTTGATGAAGAAAAAAGTGATCATTTTAAGTAACTCGACGTTTTTAAAAAAAATCTATATCTCTGTTTATAAATCACTTATGAAGATGAGTTTGGTCTTAAATAGAAGAAATTCTTCCTTAGATTCTTCTAGTTTTCGTTTTTTTTTCTGCGACGCTTGGTTTATGTGATATCTGATATTTTAATCTGGCATGTTTTGTCGATTTAACATTGCGAACTTGCTTTCTGTAAGTAAGCAGTAGCGGTTTTTATTCCAGTTCTTGGCGTTGTTTGTGTGGGTTTTTTTTTAAAGCTTGGCTTGGCAGAGCGACAGCCCTGCTTGATACTACGGTAGAAAATTTATTTTATTTCAGTTTTCTACATTGATTTCATTTTTTCATGAGAAGTTTATTTTTCTCTCAAATAAATTTTTAATTAATCATACAAATTGATATAATAATTTAGCTCTATTTATTCCAGATGCATAATGCCATAAATGTAGATACACACCCTATCATTCAAAGCAATCTTTAAATTTTGCAATATGCAGAGAAACATTTTGTTAGAGGAAAAATTTTGAAGAAATGCCTTCTGATTCACAGCAAGGAAAATTGTTCATTTGTGAAGTATGCAGCAAAGGATTTTCTAGAAGATTTAATTTAAATGCCCATGTTCGAAGTCATACTGGTGAAAAAACTTTTGTGTGTGAGGTATGCAAGAAGACATTTTCTCACAAGAGTACCCTGATGAAGCATCTGTTAATTCATACTGGTGAGAAACCTTTTGTGTGCGAGTTCTGCAACAAAACATTTTCTGACAGGAGTACCTTGAAAAAGCATGTGTTCATTCATACTGGTGAGAAACCTTTTGTGTGTGAGAGTTGCAACAAGAAATTCTCTCGTAAGGGTGATGTAAGCAGGCATCTATTAATTCATAGTGGTGAGAAACGTTTTGTTTGTGAGATATGCAAAAAGAAATTCTCTCATAAACATCTTTTAAGCAAACATCTGTTGATTCATACTGGTGAGAAACCTTTTGTATGTGGGTTATGCAGCAAGAAATTCTCTCATAAGAGTGATTTAAGCAAACATTTATTAATACACACTGGTGAGAAACCTTTTGTGTGTGAGGTATGCAACAATAAATTCTCTTATAAGTATGCTTTAAGCAAGCATCTATTAACGCATACTGGTGAGAAACCTTTTGTGTGTGAGATATGCAACAAAAACTTTTCTGACACGAGTAGCTTGAAAAAGCATCGGTTCATTCATACTGGTGAGAAACCTTTTGTGTGTGAGGTATGCAACAAGAAATTCTCTCAAAATATTACTTTAAACAAGCATCTGTTAATTCATACTGGTGAGAAACCTTTTGCTTGTGAGATATGCAACAAGAAATTCTCTGATAAGTCTTATTTAAGCAAGCATTTGTTAATTCATACTGGTGAGAAACCTTTTGTGTGTGAGATATGCAGCAACAAATTTTCTGGTAAGAGTAGTTTAAGCAGGCATTTATTAATTCATACTAGTGAGAAATCATTTTGTGTCTTAGATACTCAACAAGAATTTCTTTCAAAAAGGTAATATAAATGTTCAACTTCTCTCTCGCACTGGTGAGCAAACTTTGGTGTTACAATTCTGCAACAAAGAATTTTTTTCCAAATCTGTATTTAACTATGTGTTAAATTATATTGGTGAGGAAACTTTTTTTAAGCTATACAACAGGGAATTTTCTAATTAATCTATCCAAGTGTTCATTCTTCCTCTCATAATTATTTGTTTGATATTGACTAATTTTGATACTCCTTTTATGTAGGAACTCCATAGGTTATACTCCTTGGCATATTTTATTCTTTTTGTTGCAAAATATTACAAACATTTACCAAATTGGAACCACAACAAATGAAAATATCTCTAAACTTATACAGATTATTTAACTAGTCAATGTCATGTACTTTGTACTATATTATTGTAGGGTTATACAGGGTGATTCATAAAAGATAGGCAGAACTTTAAGGGGTTATAGTACACTTAAAGACAAATAATATTAAATAGGAGACTAAGGGTCCCAGACGTATTCCCAAGGAGATAGGGGGCATTAAAGTTTAGGGTCCGAAATTTCAAATGATTATAAAACATGGAAAAATTGGTCGATTCGTTTGCGGTTTTTGCAAAAAATTTTCTTTATGCCAGTATTTTCTTGAAATAAAATTTTAAAGTTCAATTTCAAAAAATGCCGATAGGGGGCGCTTTAGACTTTGGAGTAACAAACAACTATTTTTTAACGTTATTTTTTGTATTTCTTTAAATGATTTCGAAAGCTTAGACTTAAACTTAAATTTTGATCTAAAAATCTGAGTCCTAACGAGTAGTTAAGTAGCGTAAACTGAAATTTGAAATTTGAAACCCTTCTCCCCCCAGAACAAAAATCAGTTATTCCCGATCTTTGTGTCGTAGATTAGGCTCTAACTACTGCCGCGTTTTGCTAAAATTATTCTTTATGTCAGTATTTTCTTGAAAATAAATTTTAAAGAAAATTTTCAAAAAATTCCGATAGAGGGCGCTTTAGACTTTGGAGTAACGAAGAACTATTTTATACCGTTATTTTTTGTGTCTCATTAAATGCTTTCTAAAGCTTAGACTTAAACTTAAATTTTCAGCTCAAAATCTGAATCGCTGAGCGTGGTTCAGTAGCGAGGGGAGGGGGTTCAAATTTCAACTTCTGAACATAGTTCAGTTTGCACTACTTAACCATGCCCAACGATTCTGTGCTGTGATACGAGGCAAAAATACAACTTTCGTCAAGGACTGCATAGTCGGAATTCACTCATAAAGGCACTGGCACAGTTGGAAACGTCGCTCATGCAAACGTTAAAGCTCCATTCCTGACGCTAGTCACCGGGTGAAGAAGGAAACAGAAAGTATGCAAATGTCAAATGGGGAAGAAGAAGAACACGTATGCAAAATTTCGACACGATTCAGGCATAAAAACCACTGAACGGTGAGTCAAGTGTAAGTCGCTGTAGTAATGAATCGGAAGATGGTGCCCTTCACGAATAAGGAAAAGGCTGAGATGCATTTAATTTACGGAGCGGCAGATGGAAATGGTGCAGAGGCACAACAAATGTACGGAGAGCGATTTCCTAACAGGCGGTTGCCTAACCGCAAAACGTTCGAGCGCTTGCACAGACAGTTGTGTGAGACGGGATCATTTCTCGCTTCCCGGTCGAATGCAGGTCGTGCAAAAAAGGACGAATCAGTAGTTGTTGCAGAAGCCATTCTGGATGTAGTAGCGGCGCAGCCAAGTACAAGTACACGAACAGTGGCTAGCCAGGTGGATACCTCACAGTCCACGACTTGGAGGGTACTGAAGGATGAACATTTGCTCCCGTTTCATGTGCAACGAGTCCAGAAACTGTCTCCAGGGGATTATCCAAATCGTATTGAATTCGCCCGCTGGTTTCTGCAGCAGAACGCGCTAAATCCACATTTTGGACGAACTGTGCTTTTCACCGATGAATGTACCTTCACACGTGAAGGTACATTTAACACACACAATGCACATGTATGGGCGGATGTCAATCCACATGCTACGTATCCACATGCTCATCAGAGACGCTTTTCCATCAATGTTTGGGCAGGAATCCTCGGAGACCACCTAATCGGACCGTACCTTCTTCCTGAACGCCTCAACGGTAAAACATACCACACATTTCTGCAACATGTGCTGCCAGACCTGTTAAACGTTGTTCCTCCACGCATCCGGCGGGTCATGTGGTTCCAGCACGATGGAGCGCCAGCCCATTAGGTACGAGACGTCCGCAACTATCTGGACATCACATTTCCGAACAGATGGATTGGTCGAGGTGGTCCTGTTGCTTGGCCTGCTCGCTCGCCAGATCTTTCACCCCTCGATTTCTTTTTTTGGGGACGATTGAAGGCTCTTATGTATGAGACACCCATTGAATCCCCCGAGGAACTGGTCGCCAGACTTTCCGCCGCTGTAGGGGAAGTGCTCGAAAAGCCTGATGTTTTCGCGAATGTTCGCCGTTCCATTCGTCGCCGTTGTTCTGCGTGCATAACCTCTGGTGGTCACAATTTTGAACATTTATTGTGATTACATGTTAATAAATATGCTTTGGTAACATAATCCTAATTTGTGTCTTTTTACCTCGTATCACAGCACACAATGTGTGGACATGGTAAACTGAACTGTGCTCAGGAGTAGAAATTTCAAACCCCTCTCCCCAGAAACTTAACCACGTCTAACGATTCAGATTTTGGGCTGAAAATTTAAGTCTAAGCTTTAGAAAGCATTTAATGAGACACAAAAAATAACGGTATAAAATAGTTGTTCGTTACTCCAAAGTCTAAAGCGCCCTCTATCGGAATTTTTTGAAAATTTTCTTTAAAATTTATTTTCAAGAAAATACTGACATAAAGAATAATTTTAGCAAAACGCGGCAGTAGTTAGAGCCTAATCTACGACACAAAGATCGGGAATAACTGATTTTTGTTCTGGGGGGAGAAGGGTTTCAAATTTCAAATTTCAGTTTACGCTACTTAACTACTCGTTAGGACTCAGATTTTTAGATCAAAATTTAAGTTTAAGTCTAAGCTTTCGAAATCATTTAAAGAAATACAAAAAATAACGTTAAAAAATAGTTGTTTGTTACTCCAAAGTCTAAAGCGCCCCCTATCGGCATTTTTTGAAATTGAACTTTAAAATTTTATTTCAAGAAAATACTGGCATAAAGAAAATTTTTTGCAAAAACCGCAAACGAATCGACCAATTTTTCCATGTTTTATAATCATTTGAAATTTCGGACCCTAAACTTTAATGCCCCCTATCTCCTTGGGAATACGTCTGGGACCCTTAGTCTCCTATTTAATATTATTTGTCTTTAAGTGTACTATAACCCCTTAAAGTTCTGCCCATCTTTTATGAATCACCCTGTATATGTATATTTTAAACTAGTAAATCTTCTGATCAATATCCTGAATGCCAACTGCACCAAACACATTTTTAATTTGATCTCGAACTATATTGTGTCAAAAATTCAAAAATTTTCTATATATTTTGTCAATTTATTACTGTGTAAGATTTTCTGGTGATTGAAGAAATTTTACTTAAAGAAATTTTGCATTAAACCTAATATCAAGCAATAAATTTCTGTGACTGTAAAACTGACTTTCCTGTAAAGTTTTTAAATAAAAAACACTTTTCTTTCAGGGATGCACTTTTGCAAAAAAACCCCATTGTTATGTCAATAGTTATACACTTACATTTAAGAATATTTTTGGTATATTTTAATTCTAATATATCTACAGATATGCTTTACTGTGTGGTTTAATTAGATAAGCATCGCCTTCTATAAGAACTTATCCCATAATAATAACAATATATACTTATCTGCCAACTACAGAAAATCTGCAACTATTTCAGATGTTAGATAAAATCTCTTGTAAGAAGATGACCACAGAGAGTAATGTATTCAGATACTTTAGTGTAGCACTGTATATGATTTATAAATTTTCATACATGTTGAACATTATATTAAAAGTTAATTGAAAGGAAAACAATTTTTTGGAAGGTACTGTACATGTAATGTAATCTATCCATATCCCATCACTCCACCCTGTATATAAATTTATTTATTTTATAGTTACAGCACCTAGTATAGTAAACTTTAATTCAACAGAAAAACTTGTACATGTAGTTGAAAATACATTTTCAGCAATTCTTTCACAAAGACAGTAATATGTTCAAAATATTTTGTGTTACTGTGTATATTATTTATAGACATTCATACCTGCTTAGTATGTTAAAATTTATTTCTGCTGAAAAATGCTTAACAACTGAAAATGGTTTTCTGGAAATTACCATAAATATACAGTTTTGTATCCATAGCTTCATAAGACAGTCGAAAACATATTTCCTATAACTGTCATTGATAGATAATAATGTATCTGAATTATTTTGTGCAGCACTGTAGAAAAATGTTAAATGTTATCTGCATAGTTTTCTGTAGGATAGATAGTGTGGACCAAATAAAGTACAGTTATTTTCCTTATGTTCAATTTAACTCATCATCATTAAAGCTTACTTGAAACAATATCTCTTAGAGACATTAAAGATATCAAATCTTCCAAGTGTTCCTGAAAATGAACAATAAATGCCATACACACCATTTTCTATACAAAGCATGTTTTAATACCTATCAATTTTCTTGTAATATGACTAAAATATACTTCAAACTAACCTTCATCAACCATAATATATATAAATTATTTTGATGATAATAATTTAAAATAACATATTCTAATATTACCCAAACATATAAAAATTAATTTTATATCTAAATAATACATAACATAAAAACTGAAATTTAATGAAATTGGATTTCACATTTAAAAATTTAATTTTTTTTTCAACTAGTATAAATATTGATTCAATTTTGGGAAAATATTCTGAATTGCAAAAAGATCAATATCAGGAATGCACTAAAAAATAAATCCATGTGGCCTTTGTCAAAATCGAGTGCCTAACTCTATGCATGAATCAACTTTAAACTTTTTTAATTAATTACAGAATAATAGAAAATAAAATATATGCATTTAAAGATTACCAAAACATTTGAAAATTTATTGTCCATCAAAAGAATGCAGAAAAATATAAACTGAAATTCGATGAATTTATATTTTAAATATAAAACTTTAATTTTTCTTTTCAACTTTCTACCATAAGTGCTTAATCAGTTTACAGTTGTTTCATGTCAAAAATTGAAAATTCCCCATCATCATTAACATAGCGATTGCAATGCACATAATCAAATATAATCCTCATTATTGTGCAATTGTAACTCAAATCTCTTAATTTCTATTACAAGAATATAATGATAATCATAACTTTCAAAGTACCATTGTACTTAAATCTAATTTAAAATTTTATTGCTTCCATTACATATAACTAAAATTTCTTGGCTTCCATTACAGAACTGTAATGAAAATCATAATCTTCTGCAGTACAATTATAATCCCATCTTGTTTAATAATTTGACATTACAATTACATATAATTGTAACTTCAATTTCAATTACATAATTATAATTGTAGTGTTTGTAATTATGATTGCAATGCTAAATTATTTTCAAATTCGCCATCATCATTACATGTAAAGGAAATTATAATCTCTTACATGCCATTAAATTATAATTACATTACAGATCCGTCAGATAGTGATTTTGCTGAACTCTGATTCAAGTGTTAAGAAAGTGGAATTTCTTGTGAATTATTACAGTTGCCAAAATGAAAAGCGATGAATAAAAGCATTTTTAATTTATAGTAGAAATTTACCAGATCAGGAGCCTCAACATCTGCTGTGTCGAACACATTTTTATATTAATCTTGCTTTATATTATATGAAAAATCTTACAATCCTCAATTTATTTATTTTTTTTACATTATATAAATTTATAAGTCTTTAAGATTTTCAGATGATTGAGGATATTTAAATAAAAAACTTGAGTTACACATGATTTCACTCAATAACGTTCTTTGACTCTAAAACTGACTTTCTTTTATACTTTTGAGATGAAAAATTATTTTCCTTTAAAGGTGTGCTAACCCTCGAATTCCTTGTTGTTTCAGTAATTTTACACATCCAATTTAGAATTTTTTTTTAGCTATTTCTGATACTAATATTGTCTACAAGTGTGATTGTGATTTTATTGGATAAACATTGCCTTCTAAGGGATCTTCTATTCTCCTAATAACGATATTTGCTTACCTCTCTACTTTAAAACATCTGCATCTATTTCACAAGTTGGATAAAATCATGTGTAAGAAAACTGACCATAGACAATAATGTATTCAAATACTTTAGTGTCATCTTGTATATGATCTATAAATTTTCATACACATGAAATAGTATATTTAAGATTAATTAAGCTTGAAAGCGTTCCATAAAATACAATATATCCATATTCTTTTGTGCCACCTTGTATATGAATTGAATTATATTATACTTATACCAAGCCCAGTAGCGTAATGGTCAGAATGCCTGTCGACTACACTACAAGTTCTGGTTCGATTCTGGGCAAGGTTTATTCAACCTTCTATCACTTTGGTGTCAATGAATTGAGACGAATTGATAAATCGCAGCCGTCCAGAACTCCAAAATTTCAATTTTCTCAAACACAGCGTAAAATAAATGTAGTGGCGTCATCTACCGAGCATTCGTCATGTTTAAACTGATATTTCTCTACAATTATTAGCATTTTTAATTTAAATTGCTTTGAAACAAAAAGGGAAGGGGGGATACTTTATATGTAGGGTTAATATAATTTTTTTTGAAAAATAAAATTTTGCAGTTAAAGACAATTTAAATTAAGAATTTATTAATAATAGATTTTTAAGAGTCTATTGCTGACATTTTCCTTTCTGTGAGCAGTTTAATTTTTAGAAATTCATTATTTATAAAATATACATGTCAAATCTTAACAAGATAAGTTTATGATGAGTTTAATTTCATGGAATTGAATTTTGCATGAAGGATTGTTTCGTGAAATAGAATTTTTTGAAGTGTCCCTTTTGATTAAAATAAATTTTGTGAAAGGCCCTTTTTAGTAAATAGAATTTTGTTAAGAGGCCCCAATTTTTCAGTATATTGACCTTAGATAAAAGCTGTATTTATCATTATAGATAAATATAAATTATATTTTCCAGCTTTTATTGGTAATATTTATAATTATTAATAATATATTTATAATGAGATATTTTAAAACCAAAATCTTGTTAAACATTTAAACTGTAGTTATGTAGATTTTATGTTTAATTAGTACAATGTTTTTGGGCCTTTTTTTTCAAAAATACATGTAGATTTTTCTTTTCTTGTAAAAATACTGCTATTGTATCGAAATTGAGATTTTACTTTAAGAAAATATTCGAATGTTGTAGTGTCTTCAGGTGCGGCCAAGATTTCCGTTTGGAAGCGGTTTTGAATCATTGTTATTGAACCAGGCAAAACCTGGGGCATATTTAGGGCCATGTCACAAAATTCCATTTAATACAATAGAACTCTTCTCAAAAATTTCTCTTAATAAAACGACTTATTTATAAAATTCCTTTTATTTAAAGCAGACTTCTTTGAGAAATTTTTCTTCATGAAATAGACCCCTTCACAAAATTCCAGTTCATAAAAGACATACTCTTCGTTAATTATTTTTATTTTGTCAGGTTTTATAAATATGTAATTTGCAAATAATATGAGTTCACCAGAAAGGTAAATTTTAGCAGAAGTACTTAACAAAGTTATTAATAAATGCTTGTTTCGAATTTGAGTAATTGGATTTCATCTTTCTTTACTTGTTAATATTCACAAAAATATAATAAATTTTACAAAAATATAATAAATTTCACAAAATGTCCCCCCCCCCCACCGCCAGATAAAAAAACTTCCATCGACCCTTATGAACAATTTCATTGCTTATATGTGTATGACTTTTATATTTCCTTTAAAAAATGTGTTATAACCGAAATAAAGCAAACCACATAGTCATCTAGATATGAGTTGAAAGTTATTTCAAGGCTTCATAAAAGAGCCTCTTTTGGAACGAAACGAAGAGTAGTGGCGTCAAAATGCATGTTCTGCTGCTATTTCTAATTATTTCTGTCTATCTGTCTTTTCCTCTCCCATTTTGCTCTTAAATTGCTTCTTTTTATGAAGTTTTGAAACAATTTAATGCTAATTTTTTAGCTATTTTGTGTTTCAGTTACTTTTTACACGTTATTTATTCACCATAACGGTCCTTGTACTTATCTTATATGCTTTCAATTGGTCTGGGAGAAGTTTTAAAACCCCTAAATCCTGTTTTCCGCTGTGGTAGTGGTAGCTCAAAAATATTGACGGAAAAATGTTTCCCGAGTATCATTCTAGTGCTATACAATCATGTTGGGTGGGGGTGGGGGAGGTCATTATCTTTTACCTAAAGAAAGTCAAGTGATTTCTGAACTGTGAGCAAGCACATTAGATATAAACCCATATAATTAGAAATAAATTATTTTAAAATGTTACGATTTTCTATGCAATTTAAGATAAAAAATATTACATAATCATAAGGGGAGGAAAGGCCAGAAATTAGCTAATTTTAATTTATAAGGACTTGTAAAAAGGCCAAAATTTTTTATATCTGGAATAACCCTCCTTAAAATAGATCACCTTTAAAAAATGACTTAAATTTTGTACAAACACACATTCATTTATTTCGTACGTTCTATTTTTCCAGCATCATAACAGGTATTTTTAAAGAATAAGAGTGATCAACAGATTCAAATTCAGTAGAATCATTTAAAATTTCTTCTTGTAGATCAATTATTTTTCCTTTGTACATAATATTTGCAAATTTTGTCTTGTTTTATTTTTTTCTGGATTCGTTGAATAAAACTAACATTGTTTTTCTACATTTTTATTTCGTGGAACTTTCCTGAAATTTAATTTCACGTTTCGTACGTCCCCAGCGACCTAACATTAACAAAACAAAATCGAAACAAATCACAAATAAATCCCTACTCCATGCGCATGCGCGGAACAGTGCTGGAGAAAAAAGAACTTTTGGACGGCTGCGATTTATCGCTTCGTGTTTTTGTACTGGTGATGCCTTGCGTGTCGCTTGGTGAAACGTTTACTAATTTGTATTCTAAATGTTTTTAAGTATATTTTTTATAAATTTTATTTTTTTACCCGGGAGCAGTCGCACGGGGTATGACATACCCCAGGGTGCGTACGGTTTTTACAACTGTCACCACTATTTTTCGAAAAGTAATCTAAAATTTACATTATCATAGAATTTGTAACAATTGTCTTAGACTGAATAAGGTGACGATTATTAATGGTATTTATTGGTGACAATGTAAAAACCTTTCATTATCCGGGTATGCGCGACTTCTCCCGAGTTAAGTGTGCTCATGTCTGTCTTAATTTATTTTATTTGGTGTTTTAATAGTTTTTACATTCAGACGTTAAATGTATACATATTGCAAAATATTTTATGTAATCATAATCGTGAATTTCGGGTTCGTTTTCCCTCATTATTATATTAATCACATCTAATGGCATTAGATTAATTAAATAGTTTACCTATTCTTTTTTAGCAATGCCCGTTTACGCCATTTGCCTTTCGTACATAGCGAAATATAAACTAATATCATTTGAACTTTCGTATTTAGTTAATAATCTAAGCAATTCAAATTGCTTACCTGGATTTGTCCTTGGGTTTTCATCAATGTCTCTTGAATTTTCTTGTAAATGCATTTTCTCAATTTCAAAATCTCATTTGCGGTCTTTTTGCTCCAATTCTACTTTCCATTTTCTCTTTTCCATTTCCATTTCTATTTTCAATGTCTTTTCTTCAATCTCTGCTTGTAATTTCTTCTCTTCAATCTGTAAACACCACTTCCTTTTTTCTAGTTCTGCATCTGCTTGAAATTTCTTCTCTTCTAGTTCTGCTTGCAATTTTTTCTCTCCTCTTTCTTCTTCTGTTTTCTCTTTTCTGGCTGCTATAACTACTTCTAGTCGATCTTTTATAAAATCTTCTTCGTAACTCTCCCAGCTTTTGATCAGCTTTATTAGGACAGGTATTGTCGGTTTTTCTGGTGCTTCAATTCCGCATTCCTCGCAGAGATTTATTAGATCAATTCTATTAGCTTTATTTAGAGTTCCCATGTTTATCTTTGAAAATTGTACCTGGAGTAATACGATTACGGTTTTCACCTTGCTAATTCTCAACCCAACTTTTGATACTGGCGTTTTACAACACTTTAGCTTTGGTTTTCATTTCTCTACTAGTTGCTTTTACTTTAATTATCCTGGCACTGAAAGTTGTTCTTCCTTTTAATTATCCCGGCCAAGCCCCCATAAATGTAAGATAAAGATATGTAAATAGTTGATTTACTGGTATTATATGAACAGATAGACGATGAATAACAAAATATGAACTCTAACACAGTCCTAGAAATATAATTTTACAATACTTTACTAACAATTTCTTTTCAGCTAATACACTTCTCGCCAAACATATACAATATATTTATTTACAAAAAACAACAACTAGGCCTAACAGCGCCTTTACTGGATATTTCTCAATAAAAATTAGAAGACTGGCTCTTTTTCCAATTTTGAAAATGTTCAAATCTTGATCTCGCGATCCGAAATATTTATAAATCATGCATTTAAATCAGGGATAATAATAGTACTAGAGCGTCAGTTAATTTGATTTTCATGCACGTCATAAAGGAAATGAAGTGTTTAAACTGAAACCCTACATATATATATTTTTAATTATAAAAAAAAACTTGTTTCGATACATTTTTTAATCAAATAACTTTTTGATTTTAAAATTTAAGTAGCATAGTTAAATTTATTTAATCTACGGTAATGTGGGCTTGTCATTCAATTGCATGCTCATGTTTATGTTTTCAATGTGATGTTACAGCACATTTAACATAGCATGCTAACTTTTTTACAAATAAAAATATAAGTAATACATAATTAAGGTGTTTTTATTCATTACAATAAATTGATATTTAAAATGCATTTTCTTATAAAAATGAAAATATACTTAGTTATTCATGTTATTTATATGATTTATATTTAAATATCTTATTGTGTGATTATTTTATGGTAACTATATGTATTAGAGTAGTGTTACAAAAAGAATTACCTATGATTTTTTTCTTATTTAAACATTAACATTAAAATATGGAAATATCAGGGAATTTCAAATTAAGATATTTGTGACAACCCTGTCTTTTGTAATGCTTCAAGTCACTATAATAAATTGGCTATTCCAGATTTATTTTCACACTTTCACAGTGAATTCTGCAATCTAACTCTTGAGCAGACATTTTTATTCTGCTTATAGTTGACACATTATAACTGAAATGCGACTTATTTTGCTGTTTCGATTCATTTTATTTTACATCCTCAAAGAATAATTTATTGACTTTTTAAAATAAAATATTGCTAATTGTGTTGTTTTTCTCTCCATAATTTTTAGAAACGAGCATTCAGTGCTTTATTATAAGATATCTATTAAGTGACACTCCTCATTCATTTCATCATCCAATTTCCATGGGCATATCCAAAGATGTTTGTGGTTGTATTCCAAAATTTTGGAAGAAAATTTAATTTATTTATAACCAATTTTATGAAGCTTTAAACATGTCACAAAAGTAAGCTGCGCCGCAGGCGCCCTGAGGGAGTGCCCTGGGGGAGCACCCTGATGGAGCGCCCTGCGCGTAGACGACAACCGAACCCAAGTCCTGAGGGACTTTTATCACGCCAGCAGATTTTTCTCCCTGCGGCGGTTCGACCAGTCAGAGGACCGTCACCTACGGACCCTCTGGCCTTAAACCCATGTGTCGTCGACGTAAGCTGTCGCGATACACGGTGAAACCACAGGGAGTCATCACAGGACGGGCCGGCATCCCCCAACAGCTTCGGAGCTGAGAACCAGGCCCTAGGCTTTAAGTCAGGATGTTCCAACCTGTACTTGCTCTACCACAACTCGAGGGGTGTGAAAACCTGCAGAGGTAGTCACGGTTCCCTGTCGTAGTGGACTTAAAACATGGTATAAATACTAATAAATTATTAAAATACTGCTAAATTTTTTCACTGCATTGGAAATTGTATTAAAAAATGCAAAATTTTGTCACAGTAATAATTTATATCAGATCACAAATTTAAAAAGAAAATTGAGAAATGTAATACAAACAGCCTTATATTTTAGAATTATACCTTGCCACAAATATTATTTCTTTTCTTCTCATGGCTTGTAAAATGTATTATTTTTTATCCTTAAAATCGTCTTCTTATCTATTTTATGAGAAAACAAATTTAATTATAGAATTTCCTCTTTAAATATGCTTTATTTTTTATTTATAATATTTTTTACAATAAAATTATTTATTTTAATTTATAGTAGTAGCTAGTTATAGCAAATTTACTCATAGTTTAATCAGTTCAGAAAGTTCATTTGTACAGTTAGGAAATGCATAAGATAAAATAATCTTAATATTTTGATCTTCTGACATCCCCTGGTCCTGCGGGTATGAGTTAGAAGGTAGTCTATGTTAGTTTTTAATAAGATAGAAATTTTATTTGAATTCAGTTTAGTGCAGTGGTTTTAAATATTCATGTTAACCTCATTTTCTTTGAAGTATGTGTTTAATTAATCTTAAAAAGTGATATATATCATTTTAAATCTATTTATTGCAGAAGCATAAAGCCTTTAATGTTGACACACATCATATTAATCAAAGCAGTCTTTAAAGTGTAAAATATGCAGCAACACATTTCTTTACAAACAGTTTTTGGAAAAGCATCTTCTGACTTGCACCAAGAAAAATTGTTTGTTTGTGAGGTATGCAAGAAAACATTTTCTCAGAAGAAAAATTTAATGAAGCATGTATTAGTTCATACTGGTGAAAAACCTTTTGTGTGTAAGATATGTAATAAGAAATTCTTTCAGAAGAGTGGTTTAAGTAGGCATCATTTAATTCATACTGGTGAGAAATCTTTTATGTGTGAGATATGCAACAAGAAATTCTCACGAAAGGATTATTTAAACAAACATCTGTTAATTCACACTGGTGAGAAGTTGTTTGTGTGTGAGATATGCAACAAAGAATTCTCCCGAAAGGAAACTTTAAACCAACATGTGTTAATTCATACTGGTGAGAAATCTTTTGTGTGTGAGACATGCAAGAAGAAATTTTCTCAAAAGAGTGCTTTAAATAGCCATTTGTTAATTCATACTGGTGAGAAACCTGTTGTATGTGACATATGCAACAAGAAATTCTCTCAAAGGGGAATTTTAAATAGACATTTGTTAATTCATACTGGTGAGAAACCTTTTGTATGTAACATATGCAACAAGAAATATTCTGACAGGAGTACTTTGAGAAATCATTTGTTAAATCATACTGGTGAAAAACCTTTTGTTTGTGAGATATGCAACAAGAAGTTCTCTCGAAAGAGCAGTTTAAACGGGCATCTGTTAACTCATACTGGCGAAAAACCTTTTGCATGTGCGCTATGCAACAAGAAATTCTCTGAAAAGAATAATTTAAACAAGCATATGTTAAATCATACTGGTGAAAAATCTTTGTGTGTGATGTATGGCAAGAAAATTTCATAAAAATGTGATCTAAGGGCTCATCCTGGCTTTCATAATTTGTTGTTTTCTATGAACTAATTTGTTGCAGGGGTGCCACTTGATAAATTTCTTGGGGGAGGGACATTGTATTAAATCTTGTTGTGAACATCTGAGGAGCAATTAATATGGGTTTATTCTAAGCTGGCCTTAGGATGGGTAAGGCCTGATAGGTTACACTTTTGGGCAAACCCAGGTACGTGGTATAGTCCAGGCGCGACCTACGTTATATACGACTGGTGCATGACGTATAAAACGTCATGTGGAGTGGATCAATTTTACACGGCGATTGGTGCAAAATGGTGGGCTTGCCGCTTTGCACCAATCACCGTGTAAAAATGATCCAATTCATGTGACGTTCTCAACGTCATGCACCGGCCATGTATAACATAGGTCATGGTCTAGGCAGGGATTGTAAATATCAGGATATTTTTTTAAATATCCGATATTTTGATATATAATCCGATATTTTCAAATTGTTAGCTTATTGATCATAAACCATGTTGATTGTAAATATTTTTACACTTAATATAAAATAGAATTTAAAACATGATGAAAACAAAATAAACCAATATTCTAAAGGGTTTTTTCTTATAAATTTGATGATCAAATAAATGAAAACATAAACAATTTTTTGTAAAATTTAACAAATTGCTTTTTCACTAATCAAAACACAAAATACAGAATTCAATTTCAAGTTAAAAATAAAATTACTTTTAAACAACAAATTTTGAAAATACAAAAAAAAATTATATTGCAGAATTTGAGCGTGAATGTAAACTTGTAAGATTTTTCATTCCCTAATTTATTGCAGAGTTTAGACTGAACTAAAACAAAACTAGAAAAGATTCTTTCTAATGCATCTGTAGAAGGAGAAGATGTAAACAACGGATTAGATTAATTAGACATTTTAACTTTCTTGGGCTGCTCTAGTTTTATATTGTTTCACCAAATTATTGGTTCAACAGTTAGGTATTCTGTTTCGATATAAAGCTTGGAAAAGAAGATTTTTTTTTGCTAAAAAATTTATTGCCAGAGGGCAAAGATCTTTGTCAACAGAACGCAAGAAATTCAAAGAACTGTGTTTTTTATCTTCATTTAATTTTTTTCCACAGTATTTGTGGTTCAACATATTAGCAGCTAAATGTATCGGTGACAAAGCCATTTCTTCTCTTGCCAATAAGTTTTCCTTAATATCCTTTCTAGATGTTTCCAATTGGTCCTTTAAGTTGCATCAAATTTCTACACATTGTGCAATTGTAGTCTGATCCTTTTGCATTTCGTCTAATCCATCTGCAATACGTTTTACGATATTTATATAATCTGTGCAATTAACCATTAGGTTCACATCATTTACTAAATTGAAAATTTCCTTATCAATTACATGTTCGTGATCCTGACAAACTTGCACCAGTTTTCTTCTGTTATCTATATCTGTCTTCAGTGTATCGAACCATACAGCTTGAGGTATTACTAGCAGTTTTTCATCATTTTTCCTAAACCAGGCATTTCGCAAATGAGTATATTTAAAATATTTAATGATCTTGCTCACATTTTTGCTTATGTTTGGAAATTCTATGTCTTTGACCAAAAGATTTAAAATATGAGCAGAACAACCATAGTAAATTATATCAAAATCTTTAGATTTAGCAAGCTCTCTTATTTTTTTACATTTCCAGCATTATCTGTAACGAAACTGCGAACATTTACATTAAATTTTTCTTTGCATTCCAGGAGGGATTGTTTTGCCACATCACATAAATAGTCTGCAGTATCTGAATGTTCTGATGAATCTTCAGTCAAAGTTAGGAAAGTATCACCAGATGCTGTGATCATTGAGGGGAAAATAAGTCACTCATTGTGGCTATTACTCCAGCCGTCAAGACTCATAGTTACAGTTTCACTGGAGAGAATTTCCTTTGATTCTTCAACTACTTTTTTGTGTGAAGCATCTAAAAGTTCTCCTGCTAATCTTCTTTCTGAAAGGGGTGTATAGCCGAGTTAAAGCAAACAGTAGAGTTTTATAAATTCTGGATGCATAACATGATTAAATTGTGTATTAGAAGCAAAAAATAACGTCGAATATGTTCATAAATAGGAGCATATACTGTTGAAGTGCAAACCAAACCCTAAACAAAACCCTTTATGTGATATGCAACCACACTTACCCACTTGTTTATAATATTTTATCTCTTTATTGATGAAATTTTAATTTCATAATGGGATATTAATCAGAAACAAATGCTGCAATATTTATGTTGTTTTTTCAGTGCAAACGGATTAATCTCTCCTAAACGGGCTGCACTCGACATCGGTACATTAAAAAAAATTCATATTTAAAAATTATTTTTAAAACAATACAACAATTAAATTGAGATACAGTTTTCAAACAAATTGCATTTAAAAGAACATTTTATTCTCTATTGGATGGTGTAAAAATTCAAACTACAATTTTTAGAAGTTAAAAAAATTGCAATAAAAATAAAAATCATTTGTCAGGTAATTTTTAGTTAATTTTTCAATTTCTTTTCAGTCGTGAAATTTGCCCAAAATTATAGAATAATAAGCATTTGAATTTTAACTTTGCTATCTAAGCGTATTTCCGACAGAGTGAAAAATGTCCAAGCCAGGAATCGAACTCGGACACTTGTAATAACGCTCCAGTGCTCTACCATTCAGCTGCGAGGACGATACCCAGCCTGTCATCACATATCTGACATATATGAGTGAGTGATGCCAAGCCGTGTAAGGGTCCGGGTTTGATTCCTGGCTTGGACATTTTCATTCTGTCGGTATTAAGCTTAGATAGCATTGTTAAAATTCACGTATTTATTATTTGTCAGGTGTTGCCACCGTGAACGTTACTCATGGCATGTTTCTGCTATAAATTTCTGTGTAATTAATAAAACCAAATTAAATTTCTAAAGATTTTGTTAAACAAATGTGCAATGTCACAATTATTTTTTCAGTTTATGTTTAAAACGAAAAGGCTCATGGGGCCGTTTCCATATTGAAATTGAAACAAAATTTTAAACATTTCAATATAAACACCTAATTTTAGCATGCTATTTGGATTTGTTGAGGAATTTTAACTTTGGTGGAATTCACTCAATCAAGAAATTTATGGAATATAAATATATTAAATTTTAAACTCCTAATGTGCGTTAAATAAATTTTAAATAGTTGCAAAACAACCTGCAATGTATAAGATTTTTCTAAAGCATAACACAAAAACGTCTCTGCGGTATTAAATGAAATTTTTGATTTTCATACTTGAAATGCCTAGAAATAAATTTTTGTTAAAAGTTTTATATCTACAAATGTTATTACTGTAACTACAGAAAAAATCTGAAGGTCGTAGTTGTACATCCGTATTTCTAAACAACAGCCAATGAAGGCTATATCCATGTTCAGTGAATTAATTTCATGTAGAATTGCACACTTTTACTTCACAAGAAATTTCACTGTTGCACACTTTAATTGGAGCAGCCGCTTTATCAGAGCAAATCGTGCTAGAACCAATGGATCCTAACTCAATAGAATCTACTATACTGCATTTTATAAATAGAACGAGAGTTTAATTACATTTAAAACCTTAGAAGCAAAGGTATACATGAAGCTGACATAATTTTAATAACAGAGAACGTAAGTTACTCAAACATCTAAGATAATAATTTAAAGAATTCCAGCCACTTGTCCTAACAATGAGTGCTTATATATAGAAATAACACATCTCCGAGTACAAAAAAATGTTTCTTTATTAAACAATAATTATAATACAAAGTGTACAAAATGACATCCAAAATATGAAATACAGTGCCTTTATTTAAAGAATTCTATTTCCTTATAATTCAAACTGGATGGTAATTACAGGTAATGGTTTACATTTTAAACTGCAATGATGACTTACATATTCGTCGCAATGAGCTGGACAGAAAAACATATGAAATTATTTGAAAAACATAACCATTTTAATTATAAATTTGAAAATTGTGTCACAAAACAGGAAAAAATAGATTTTGAAAAATGAACATATTTCTCAATATTTACCTTTTCTTCTTAACCTTGCATCCGTGAACAACGTACAGTCAGTCAAGAAATAATGAAAAGAAGAACACTCCATATACTTTAATTTCCATATTGTTCCAGAAATAAACCTGGAATGGCCATTCGACTGGAAATTATATTTTCTATTAATTTATCCAAAAAATAAATTTTGTGTGTTTGGGGAGGTATGGGGGATTCTCCATACTGAAATTATCAGAAACTGTTTTTAATACAAACACCAAATTTTGACAACATAATTAGATTTTTTTGGAACATTTTACTTTTGGATACCAAACTGAAAGTCATTCAGTGAAGAAATTTAGGAATTATGCATCATTTAATGTTTTGAACTCCCAATATAAAATTCATTATTTGTAGTGGCAAAAGAAATTTAAATGCTGAAAGTTTTTTAAGCAAAATTCAAAAATTACAACAATTTTTTTTAATATATATATATAATTTACAATACATGTTTATATGGAATAGAATTAAAAAATATATAAGTTATAAAATTATCTTTCGAAAACAATATTTATTGCAATGTATAATTTTTTTTAACAGAAATCGATATGAAGGAACTTCAAATATCAGAATCTAAAATAAAAATGTCACATGATGTATGCTTAAAAAACTATATTTATTGCAGTTCGTATTTAAACTTTTAATAATAAATATAAAATAAGAATTCTAAACTTTAAACCTGCATAAATTCTAAACTACTTGACCAAATGGCTACCAACTTTTTCAGGAGTCATTCGTTCCCAATGACTCTGAATTAGGACAAAAGTCTAATTTGGTCCAACATTTTTAGTTTGGTATCCGACGGTAAAACTCACCAAAAAATCCATATATGATGTCAAAAGTAAGTGCTTGAATTGTTACAATTTCCACATGAAGACTGCCCCGTAAACTTTTTTCTTTTAAAGTTAAATTGAAAGAGTTTATTGATTGAACTTTCCAGTGAAATGGATATTTCAGTTTTTCTGAGTGAATTTAGTGGCGCACTGCACCACTAAATTGTCCGTTGTTCTCTCTCTCTCTTTTTTTTTGATAGACTCTTTATTGTGCATATTATTTGACTGACTTATTAGTTATTTTTCATTCTTATTTAATATTTCAAACAAAAGCACAAGCTTAGATGCTTTTTCATTTCTCAATGCAGCCTGAACTTATCTGAAAGTGGAAAGTACTCTTTCAACAGGCAGTTATAGAAACATCGGATGTAAAAATTTGAGCTATTGCTCTTTCAGCTTCCTTACTGTGAGCATCATGCTTCCCATTAAAATGTGTTTTCCCCAAGTCAAATGGAGAAATACTACTTGGACTGATAGATTCAAGAAGAAAATCATGAAGAGCATTTGATTTTGCCAGAAATTTCATTACTTAATATAAGGAGATTTTAATGATTTTTTTACAATATGAAAAACAATATACATAAGAATTTTTCATTTAAATCAATGATTTTTTTTAATCGAATCATTTAAATTGAGATGAAATTAAATCTATCTACATACAGAATTGTCCTAAACTTTTAAGTTTCTCAAAATTAACAGTTAGTTTTTACATATTTGGATTATTCAGTAAATTCCACCTAAAGATACCAAATGGGAAGTCAATGAGTTAAGTAGTTCAGGAAAAACTTATTATGCAAACTTGAAGTTCGGAACCTTTAATGTGAAATTAAATTTTAATCATTACAAAACAGATTACACTATGGGTAGTTTTTTAAGCTTAGTTCAAAAGGTGATGGATAGACCTGCCATTTTTGGATTTGCATATTTGAAGTTTCTAGATATTCATTTCTGTTAAAAAATGCATAGGTTACACAACTCATATGTATTTAAAAAATAACTTTAAAATATACATAGTTTAGAAATATAATTCACATAAATAAAAGGAATTATAATCTGTAAATGAAAAGAAATTGATTTCTAGAAGCTTTAAATATGAAACTTAGAAATATCAGCTCATTCTACCACGTAGTTTTAGTGTTATGCTTAAAAAAATGCCTACATTGCAATATCGGTGCTGTCACTGTCGACTATTGTTTTCTTTTGTACACACTAATATTTGTAAAATATAAATTTTGTCATAGATTTCTCTTCTTTTAGGAGTTCCAAGCTTTGAACCTATATCATTGCTAAACTACTAGACTGAATGACTTTCCATTTAGTATTCTAAGGTAATATGTACCGAAGCACCCAACAAGAAGATCAAAATTGGTGTTAGTATTGAAAATTTTAAAGTTTGGTACAATTTCTATACGTCGATGTCTTGTTAAGTAAATTTTAACCAGTAAGCCTCAATTAAAAGATATTATTAGTAATTGATTAGTACCAGTTCCAATTTTATAGGATGTTTTGTAGCAGAGTTAGTATGGAGTATTTGTTCTCTTTATTTTTTTGCTGATATCACATTTCACTAATTCTATACAATTCTGAAGGGAATTATTATTGCATTGAATATGATTTTCATAATATATAGACATTAGCATAATTGTTTGAATATAAATGTTGCCAACTTGAAAATAAAGAACTTAAAACATAGTCATACATACTAGTAATGACATCATAATGAAGTTTGAGCACTCTCTTTTTATAGGAGCCTTCACAGAATAGAGAAACAAGAATGAAAAATCAGACATCAAGTACAGATTTTTAAACTCGTCCCAACACTTCCAGAACACTTTAAGGAAACTTCATAGTTTATAAAAGTGAAAGAGGACATCTAAATAAACAATTAAGAACATGCATAGCATATCTAAAAATCAGATTTACACAATTACCTCCATATGCAGAAATCCACTGGATTTCTTTTATGATGCCTTGTATATGAACTATACATTTGTATATACACCACACAGTATGCTAAAATTTAGGTTAATTAGAAAATGCATAACACAGTTGAAAATTTAACTTTAGTAATATTTACCAATAGACAGAAATTTACATGAATTCTTTTGTACTGCCCTGTAGCAGCCTTGTTTTCTACAACTCCCAGATTTTTATATACACCACCTATTAATCTAAAATTTAATTCAGACATAAAAACAAAACACTATTAACACTCACTTTTACAAATGGTCATCCAGAGATGGCAATTTATCCAGTTCTTTGCGTAGCACTGCATATGATTTTATTCATATTATACAAACATATCTTAGTATACCAAATATATTCAGCTAGAAAATGCATAACTCAATTAAAAACCACCTTTAAATAATTCACAGTCATATATCGTAATGCTTACGTATTCTTTTGTGTAACCAATAGAAAATCGATATAATTTATATACATCCTGTAGTATGCAAAAATTTATTTTAAAGCACACATAACCATAACTCTTAACTGAAAACACACTTCCAGCAATGATTACTCATAGATAGTCCTGTAGCTGAAATATTCTATGTGTCTAATTAAAAGAACGATAAATACTGTTACGAGTTGTAATTTTCCCACTGGACGAAAAATGTCCTGGCCCGGACATTTTTCGTCCAGTTGGAAAATTACAACTCGTATGATTTCTTTACCAATTTGAATAAATGCGTTAAAATTAATCTAGTGATAAATACTCTGTCTGTCCTAATCTACAGCAAGCATCTTGTAGTAAACTTCAGTAATGCACATGAATTTCAATCTGTTTTAAATAGTTTAACATCAATAAAATAGGCTGCAGTTGTTCCCCTGTAGATCATTATGCAAACGAATTTTTTTGTGTGATCGTACGAGTCAGTTATACTCAATTTATTTCCTTGCAACACGGTCTATTTATATAATAATGTAAAACAAAGGGACATTAAATAGTAAAATAACGAAAGTAGTATAACAAAGAAATAGGGTAAATGTAACAGAGTTAATAAAATTTGTATTAGCAATTTCATAAGTATAAAACGTACAATTACCAAATTCTAAAGATAAAAAATGAGTAGATTTTTTTTTTTAAATTAAACTTTTTATCAATACAAGTAATTATTTTTTTAATGGAAAAATATAGGATACAAATTTAATTCATTTAATCATTTAAGGTCTTTTATGTGCATCTCATATTTTCATAAATAGGGATTAATGATTGCATCCCATGCAAATGGTAAATGAAGATTAAATACACTACACTCTCTATTTTACAGAATGCATGTTTTAGAGCACCTCAGAAATTCATACTAATTTCATTCAATAAATTCTTGTTATTGTGTAAAATAAACCACAAACGGCTTTGCCCCAAAAGCCATAATATAATGGAATTATTTTGAGGTCCTCTTGAACAAACTATAAAAGCTACATTAAATCATTTTCAATAGCGAATGTGTAGTAAACCTCAGTGACATATATCAATTACAGAGCAATCTGAATAATACATGAGAGTTAGAGCACGGATAGATGGGAGATAGTTAAAACGAAGTCATAAACACTTTTTAAGTATGTTAGAAGATTTTAAGGAGAGATTGAATTGGATGCAAAAAGGAAAAATTTCAAACACTTTTTACCAACATTTATTGACATTTCAAAATCTCACCAAATTGTAAATCCTTCGTAAAATAACAATCAGTGTATCAAACACACAGGCAACTTTTTCAACATTTAATTATATTTTATTTTCAATATTATGAGGTATTCAGGAGGCAACAATCCCATTAAAGAAAAGCATTTTTCAGGATTAATATTTATAAGACAGTCAGTTTTATAGTCGAATAACTTTATTGTGAGAAATAATGTTTTACATAAGTTTTTATAATTTAATTAGCCTCAATCATCAGAAAATATTATAGGCTGATACATCTGTATTATGTAAAAAAAATAGCAAATAGAGGATTTTAAGATTTTTGAGATAATATAAAGCGAGATCAAAATAAAAATGTGTTTGCTAAGCTGATGTTGAAGCTCCTGATCGTCTGATTTACTAGTTTAAATAAGAAATTTTGGTACTTTTCGTTTAACCGGGCGGCAGAGAAATATATACATGTATAGGTATATATATATGTATATACATATATATTATATATATATATATATGTATATACATATATATTATATATATGTATATACATATATATATAGGTATGTGTGTGTATATATATATATATATATATATATATATATTTCACTGGCGCTCGGCTAACCAAAAAGTACAGAATTTTTTTTTATTGCTCGCTGTTTCATTTTAATTACTTGGCAAAGAAATACCACTTTCTTATTACTAGAATATGTCAAGACTCCAATTAAAAAAAATATGAAAGTTAGTTATTAAGAAATAACAACTTATGGGAATGAAGAGTAAAATGCATAGATTACTCATTTTCAGAAAAATCTTTCTTGTATATCTCACACACAAAAGGTTACTCCCCAGTATGAATTAAAAGATGTCTGTTTAAATGGCTCTTTTGTGAGAATTTCTTGTTGCATATGTCACACACGAAAGGTTTATCACCAGAATGACTTAACAGATGTGCATTAAAGCTATTCTTATAAGAAAATTTCTTATTGCATATATCACACACAAAACGTTTCTTACCAGTATGAATTAACAGATGCTGGTTTAAATGGCTTTTTTGAGAGAATTTCTTGTTGCATATGTCACATACAAAAGGTTTCTCACCAGTATGAATTAACAGATGCTGGCTTAAAACTTGCTTATGAGAGAATTTCTTGTTGCATACATCACACCCAAAAGGTTTCTCACCAGTATGACTTAACAGATGTCTTTCTAAATTGCTCTTTTGAGAGAATTTCTTGTTGCATATCTGACAGATTGAAGATTTCTCACCAGTGTGAGTTAACAGATGCTGGCTTAAAATGCTCTTACGAGAGAACCTCTTCTTGCACATCTCACACAGAAAAGGTTTCTCACCAGTATGACATAACAGATGCAGGCTTAAATTGCTTTTATGAGAGAATCTCTTATTGCATATCTCACACACAAAAGATTTCTCACCAGTATGACTTAACAGATGTCTTTTTAAACTGCTCATTCGAGAGAAATTTTTCTTGCATATCTCACAAACAAACGATTTTCCTTCCTGTGAGTCAGAAGATACTCCTCCAAAAATCTGTTGTAAAGAAATATTTTGCTGCATATTTCACAATTTAAAGAGTGTTTTGAATGATGTGATGTGTATCTAAATTTATGGCTTGATGCATCTGTAATAGATAGAATTAAGTTAATCAGTCACTTATTATGGTTTATGAAAAAGCAATTTAAAAGAAAAAAATTTTATAAATTTTTTTTATCAATGTAGAAAACTGAAATAAAATTAAAAGGTTAACATTGTACTAAAAACTACAACAGATTCCTAATTATCACTGAACTAAAGGTGTGTCAGATGAATTTCCTAACTGTATAAAGATAAAATTATAGTTAAATTATAATAAATAAAATAAATAGCTCTAATGATAAAATAAATAACTTATCATACTGAAAATATTTTAAAGAAAGATTTTAAAAAAATCATGAAAGAAAATATATAATTCCATGAAAAAATGATACATTTACAATCAATGATGAAAAATAAATCATTTTTGTAGCAAGGGAAATTCTAATACTTTGATGAGTCTAGTTGGAATTGCTCCAAATTCTGGAATTTTTTGATCGAATATAAATGATTATTGGGACAGAATTCCGCTTTATTTAATATAATTTAATTGTTTTTAAATAATACCGAAGCATTTCAATCATTTACTAACATTTTTATCACGTTGAAATCCTGTCTGATTGATTCTAGATAAAAGGAAAAGCATTTCCTTCTGCAATTTTGGAATACATCTACAAACATTCCTTCATATGTCCATGCAAATTAGAGGATTATACGCATGAAGGATGTCATTTAACAGAGTTATAATAGATTATCTATAATAGTTATAATGTTTTACAATAGAACATCAGATGGGAGTGAAAAATCACATAAATAGCAATATTTTATTTAAAAACAAATCCATCAATGGTCAATAAAAATTATCAAAACAGAAACATTTAAAATAATGGTGTTCCAATTTTTACAATGCATCATCTAAAGGCAGAATAAAAAATACCTGTTTAAAAGCACTATTGTAGAATTCACTACGAAAGTGCAGAAATAGATTTGAAATTTATTATAGTGACTTTAATGCATTACAAAAGACGGATTGGACTCAAATATCCTATGTTAAAATTCTTTCATGCTTCCATACCAGTATTAAAATAAACAAGTTTTCATTCTTTCACAATATTACTCAAGTTCATCATTACATTTAACTCAAGTAGATATGAAAAAAAAGTCAAATGAAAAATTCTTAAATATGAATCATGTAAACATCATTAATAAGTTTGTTGTTCTACTAAATATTACTTTAAAAATCAATTTTCTCAATTTAGTGTAACTCATAAAAACACCTTGGCATTGTGCACATGTATCACTTACATTTTATTTAGAAAAGAGAATTGTGCTATAGCATTACACTTAAGGAACAAAGATGTGCATGGAATTGAATGATGAGTCGACATTAAAGATTTATTAACTTTAATTAGAATATCGAAATGTTAATTGTTAAAAAATTTTCAAAACACAAAAACTTTTTTTAGTTTTAAAAAGAAACTATATATTTTCTCATTGCCTTTAGGTCTTCTGTTAATATGGTTTATTATCATACTGCTTTATATTTTCAATTTTATTGTTAATTTCTTTAATTTCTCTTTCCCTCCACCATCCTTTTTCCAATAAATCTTTTTCTTTCTTTTTACATTAGTATCAAGTGTTGAATGTGCGTTTTTGAAACTATGATTCAGTTTCATTGAAATTTCAAAATTGTTCATACATATCACACAGATGACTTGATTTTGTCACAGACAAGTCTCATAGGACATCTGATACATGTTAGGTTATAGGGCTTTCTCTACACGTGTGTTTCCATGATTATATTCATGATATTTATAGACTTGTAGTTACCAAAATAAAAATAAATCCCAAGTGGTCACAGATACATTGCATCAAAATTCACTGATACTTCCCTGTTAGTGCTGAATATTTTCTGATAATGAGTATTTTGTTAAAAATATCTTTGCCCCCAGTGTACAGTCATAATTTTTGAAAATGGATATAATAAATAATGTATTTGCAATGTAAACAGAATCATATAAGAGTAATCTAATCTACAAATAATTTCATTTTTGAAGTTTTATAGTTAAAGCTATATATTTTTTAAAACAACAGCTGCAGAAAGATGATTACGTGTTTCATTTTATTTTTAATCTGTAAAAAAAATGAGAGAGATAATTTAATTATGTCGAACATTTTCAAAAGAAAAAATACTGTAGTCACTTGGAAAACAATATTCCAATTTTGGAAACATCTGACTTTTTCTCTAAAATTAGACAACAGATAAGCAGATAACAAGAAGTTATAGAATTAGTTAAAAATTATGCTCCAAAACTTGCATATTATAAAGAAATAAGAAAAATATTTAGCTTTGTTTAAAAAGAAAATCTTGGTGTCTTTCTAGTATTAAAATGAAATAATCTAGTTTTGACAATAAAATCGTCAACTTGCTATTTATTTACAGTCATTATTCTAAATGTATAGAACATAATGCAGCATTTTCATGTTGTACCATGCTCTTTTCTAGATATTTAGTCATTTGGAATGCTCATTTTGTCAAAATAATGAGAAGTAGTAAACGAATTTGCCAAATAAGCATATCAAATAAGTAAAAAGTATAAATAAATAACTCTTCAATATAATAAATTATAACACCTTGTAATAGTATATTCCTTTTAAATGTTAAAGGTGTAAATTAACAACATAATATAAATTAAAATAACTTTTATTAGTTGTTTTACATGTTTCAACTCTTTCCGAGTCATTTTAAAAAACAAAATGAGTATATTCCAAAATTGCACGGGCTTTGAAGTTATTATTTTCATGTACTTTTTAAAAATTATGCACGTTATCTATTATTTTTTACTTGGTTGTTTATTTTCATATCTGTGACCATGGAGAAACTCTAGCTTCGGTAAATTAAAAGATGCCACTTCGTACATATAGTATTTTTGCATGTTAGTATCTCTATGGTTTCTCTTATTATGGATGGATAGTATAGACTGGAGGGAAATATTATTTTACTTTCATTGAAATTTATTTGCATGGTTTCTTCTTGATATAATCTTGCCAGGGCTTTACATACAAAATTTCAGCCTACAGATTTCTCATAAGACAAGCCTTTATAATATGTACTGAAAATAAATTGAATAATGAATTAGATAATATTCGTAAAATTGCTTATAATAATGGTTTTAAAGTACACCATATTAATAAATTAATCATGGATATCACCAATAATAAGAAACCAGAAAAGAAAGGTGATTCGCAAAAATACAAACTTTATACTCTTCAATATTATCCACGCTTTTTTGAAAAATTAAAACACAGCCTTAAGCGTTTTAATATCTGCTTAATAGCCAAAGCACCTAAGAAATTAAAGAATATCATTTGCAGTAAAATTGACCCAATTAATTTTGAGAATTATTCAGGAGTATATGAAATACCTTTTGTTAAAGAAGACGGATCCAAGAATTACTACATAGGCATGACCAGCAAGAAATTTAATTGCAGAAAAAAAGAGCATATAGCTGATATTAAATATAATCGAAAAACTACAGCCCTGGCAAGATTATATCAAGAAGAAACCATCCAAATAAATTTCAATGAAAGTAAAATAATATTTCCCTCCAGTCTATACTATCCATCCATAAGATAAACCATAGAGATGTACAATACAATACAAAAATACAATATGTAACGATGCAGCATCTTTTAATTTACTGAAACTGTGGCTAGAGTTACCTCATGGTCACAGATATGAAAATAAACAACCAAGTAAAAAATAATAGATAACGTGCGTAATTTTTTAAAAAGTACATGAAAATAATAACTTCAAAGCCCGTGCAACTTTGGAATATACTCATTTTGTTTTTGAAAATAACTCGGAAAGAGTCGAAACATGTAAAACAACTAATAAAAGTTATTTTAATTTATATTATGTTGTTTTTTTACACCTTTAGCATTTAAAAGAAATATAAGTAAGCATCATTTAATAAATTATACTTATAATTTGTTTACATATTATGAAATTATAGTCACGTATCATGTACCAATGCATAACATCAAACAGTTAAATCAATAAGTTTATATAATTTTACTGATTATTATATTCAATTATTATTTTTTTTAAAGGGAAAAAAATAAAATGTTACAAAACTATCAAAAATGTTGTTTTGTACAGCTCATTACTGAAGTATAATAAAAATATAATTACTAATGATATAAAATAGAACTAGATGGAACCCGTCAAAATTTGACGGCAAAAAACTTGATAGCACCATAAAAATAAAATTCATAGCTGCTTTAAAATGTTTGAAACTTTTGCAGAATAATTCAAATAAATAAAAAACCCACTTTGAATTAAAGCTAGGTTGAAGAACAGCAATTGGCTAAGTTTCACTGGCACATGCACTCGCGGAATTTCTTTCATCTGACACATTTAGCGCTGTTGTGCAAGTAAATGGTAAGTGCCCCCTTGGGGAGGGGGAAATGGCGGGATGGACCAAGGAGATGCATAACATGAATAAGCAGTCAAAGACCTTTCAAACGATATGTAACATGAGGGGTGTGTGCAAAATTTTAAAAAGTACCCCCTTGGGGGGGGGGGTAAAGTAGGGGATGGACACGGAACATGCATAATATGATTAAGTGGTCACAGATCTTTCCAACGATATATAACATGAGGGTTGTGTGCAAAATTTAGAAAAGTACCTCTTTGGGGGGGGGGCAAAGTGGTGAGATGGACATCAGAGATATGCATATGATTAAGCAGTCACAGACCTTTCCAACGATATATGACATGAGGGTTGTCTGCAAAATTTAGAAAAGTACCCCCTTGGGGGAGGGGGGGGGCAAAGTGGGGAGATGGACATTGGAGATGCATAATATCATTAAGCGGTCACAGACCTTTCCAACAATATATAACATGAGGGGTGTCAACAAAATTTAGAAAAGTGCCCCCTTAAGGGGGGGGGAAGTGGCGGGATGGACCCCGGAGATGCATAACATGAATAAGCAGTCAAAAACCTTTCCAACAATACGTAACATGAAGGGTTTGTGCAAAATTTACAAAAGTACCCCCTTGGGTGGGGCAAAGTGGGGGGATGGACACCGGAGATGAATAATATGATTAAGCGGTCACAGACCTTTTTAACGATATATAACATGAGTGGTATGTGCAAAATTTAGAAAAGCGCCCCAATTGGCGGGGGGGGGGATGAACCACACAGATGCATAACATGAAAAGGCAGTCGCAGGCCTTTCGAACGATATATCATATGAGTGGTGTCAGCAAAGAAAAGTCTCCACCCCGTGTGGGCAAAACATACTACCCCCGCCGCCATAATTATTGATGCGGACTCATTTTTTAAATTCGTTCGCACCCCTCTTCTCCCGCAAAATGTTGTGAATTTTTAAAAACTCCCCTTCCGAATTTTTTTATACCAAAAGCACTTATGTCCGTCGTCTGCATGCAGAGTTTTGTGCTTACAGACGCCAGACACAACAACACACACACAGACAGACGTTTACCAACATTAATAGTATAGATGATACTCAGTGCCTACACATTTCACCCTTTATAATTCAGCCAATGAGTTGACGGTTGTTCATTTCCAGAAACGAAACAATAATTCTTTAGGATGAACTTTGTTTGTTTGATAGACTGTGGCAGAATGCATGCAATGCAACGACAGGCATCACAAACTTTTTAGGGCACCTGCAGACTAAAAACAAATAATCAATCTTCGCGGGGAAAAAAATCCTAGATTTCGTCAAATGATCACGGGAAAAACACTAATTTCATCAAAGGATCATGTAAAACGTGAATTTTGTTAAAAGGCCACAGAAAAACGCGATTTACGCAAAAGATGAGCAAATTTTGTCAAAGAATCGCAAAACAGGAAATTTCACCAAAAGATAGCGCTTTCTTGCCAAATTTCGTCTAAAAATTGCAGAATAAAATGTATTTTATCAAAAAATCGCTGGAAAACGCACACTTCGTTAAAGTATCGAGAGAAAAATGCGAATTTCTTCAAAGATTGCTGAAAAAACACGAATTTCATCGAAGAATTGCTGAAAATTCATGAATCTTATCAAAAGGCAGCAGAGAAAATGTGATTATTATCAAAGCATTGCGAAAAAAGAAAATTTCGTCTAACGATCACAGAAAAACGCAAATTTCATAAAAGAATCATGGAAAATAACGCAAATTTCGTGAAAAAAAAAATCACAGAAAAAACACAAATTTCGTCAAATTATCGCTGAAAAAAACACAAATTACGTCATAGGATAGCTGAAAAAATTGTGAATCTCGACAAAAAAAAGATACAGAAAAAAATGCGAATTTCATTAAAGAATTACGAAAAAAAATGCAAATTTTGTTAAAGGATTGCGCAAAGAATGTGAATTTTTTGAAAGGTTCATGTGAAAAATGAAACTGTCTTTATTAAAAACAGCACACACACAAACATCTATACAAACCTCAATACACACAAACATATTATAGGCAGGGTTTGAAATTCAATTTTTCCAAGGACGGGAGTCTCCCTACCAACATTTTTAAATGGAGGGGAGTTGTAATGTTTGGGAGGGAGAAAAAAAATCTTTAAACCCCACTATTATTTTACGTGCTATTTAAAGAATTACATTAATGCAGACATGACAAAATACCATTGAAAAAATGAAGTCAACTGAGAATGATTATGTAAAATGTTTATTTTTATTATAAAAACGGGAAGAAAGTTAAGTTTTATATATGCAGTGTATTTTTCAAGTTCCATTAAATGTGTTAGGGACCCTTAACAATTAGGTTGTTAAATAAATTTCTGACTTTAGATTTTACTTGATTGAGATTCACCGATCGATCGTGGAAAAGACACAAAGTTCATCGATCTGTCGCGGAAAAAACGCTAAGTTTGTCGATCTGTCATAAAAAACGCGAAGTTCGTCGATCAGTCGGGGGAAAAAAGCAAATTTCGTCAATCGATTGCAGAATAAACACAATGTTCGTCGATCTGTCCCCAAAAAATGCAAGTTTCGTCGATCAGTCACTTAAAAAACGCAATGTTCGTCTATCTGTCGCAGAAAAAACACAAAGTTCGTTGATCAGTCGCAGAAAAAAATGCAATGTTCGTTGATCTGTCGCGGAAAAAACGTAAATTTCGTCGATCAGTTGCGGAATAAATGCAAAGTTCGTCGATCAGTCAGGGAAAAAAGAAAAATTTCGTCGATCGATTGCGGAATAAACGCAAAGTTCGTCGATATGTCCCCAAAAAACGCAAGGTTCGTCGATCAGTCGCTTAAAAAGCGCAATGTTCGTCGATTTGTCGCAGAAAAAACTCAAAGTTCGTTGATCTGTCATGGAAAAAACCACAAAGTTCGTCGATCAGTCGCGGAAAAAACACAAAGTCCGTCAATCGGTTGCGGGGAAAAAAAATCACGAAATTTATCGTTTGGTTGCAGGTAAATTAAATAATGCAAATTTCTCCAAAAATGCTGAAATTTTTTGGGCAGGAGGCTCCCACTCATTGTCTTTTTTTGGGCGGGATTTCAAAATTTTCGGCGCGAATCCCGCCCTGAAATTCAAGACCTGATAGATATAGTTTTAATCTAAAATAATATACTGAACTTGAACTAACTTTTGAAAAATCGGGTTAACCCAAATCCAACTTGCAGAAATCTACACTCAGTCTGAAATCGACTCGAACCATAAAAACAGTTAACCCAACTTGCAACAAAAATAATTATTGCCGAGAGAGCATTTACCCTCTCTCCCTGTGCTGAAACTTTTCAGAAACTTTTCTGTGAATTTTCTGATTTTTTCTTTTCTCAGAAATGCTGTAGTCATTTTGTCCCCCAATTTTGCCCTTTACAATTCAGCCAATGAGTGGAGGGTGCCAAAGGAGCGTTCCTTATCACAAACGAAAGATGAGATACGTTCGTTTGATGTCGTTGTTGAAAATTTATGGATTTCTATTACTAAAGTAATTTTTTCATTTTACCGTATTTATTTTCTTTTTGTGTTGTATGTATTTTGCTACTTTGAATTTTTTTAAACTAACCCTTTTTTTTTGGAGAGTGAGAGAGAGAGAGAGAGATTTAGTAATTTGGTGACACGAAGTTCCGCAAATTCTCAAAATCCACAAATCGTTTCCAATGTAAACAATGAAATTTACAATTAAGTTGCAAGTGCAAAATTTCAGTTTTTTAAAATTTTCATGTCATTCTGTACACATTTTAATATGTCATTCTGATCATTATACATATTTAGTTATGCATTATTAATTATTTACTTGACCTTTACTTTTAATATTTTAAATATTTCAAACTTACAGCTATATGTAATTATTAAAACATTTGAAATACTGCATTCGAAAAATGAAATTTCAGCTTAGAAACGCGACAATTACTATTAGGTTAAAAAAATTTAAAGTAGAAAAGTACTTATGATATAAAAAGAAGAAAAAAAATACACCAGAATTTATCTGTATTACGAAAGCGGGAGAAATGATTTTCTGTGCTATATGAAAAGATATCCAAATAACTCAATCATGAACATAGAAATAGGTATCGGTTTCTATGTTCATGTGCACTCAATCCAAACTTGAAACTTTTAAAATGGTCATTGGATGAATGAAATTCAGCTCCGCCTTTCACATCCAGAAAACTTGCTGTGTCGCCAATTATGTTTATATTTTATACATATATAAAAAAATAATAATTCAGGCATTTTTCCGTTATACGGACACCATTGTCGCCATACATACATACATACATACATTTTGGCATAGTGTCCGTATAACAGAAAAGTACTTAAGTTCATGGTTTAAAATCACAATAAAATATCATGAAATTTATTGATTAGTTGTGGGAAAATATCGGGGAAATAATGTGTTTTTGTGAAATTTTTTGTTTTTTGTTTAATTGTAAGCATTCATTATAATTTTCAGTGCATTATTAAATTGAAATTTTTGTTTAAAATATGTAAACAAAACAGTGACCAGAAACCTGCACAATTTCTAATATAGATAGATAGATAGATAGATGCATGCATGTAGTACTTTTAATTATTTGGTAAAAATACTGTGATCGTCACTGAGAAAACCTGAATTTAACATAAAAGTAATTATCGAGTGTTTAAGCTGAAATTTCATTTTACGAATACAGTATTTCAAATGTTTTAATAATTACATTCAGCCGTAAGTTTGAAATATTAAAAGTAAAGGCCAAGTAAATAATTAATAATGCATAACTAAAAGTAATTGTCGAGTGTTTAAGCTGAAATTTCATTTTACGAATACAGTATTTCAAATGTTTTAATAGTTACATTCAACTGTAAGTTTGAAATATTAAAAGTAAAGGCCAAGTAAATAATTAATAATGCATAACTAAAAGTAATTGTCGAGTGTTTAAGCTAATTTCATTTTACGAATACAGTATTTCAAATGTTTTAATAGTTACATTCAGCTGTAAGTTTGAAATATTAAAAGTAAAGGCCAAGTAAATAATTAATAATGCATAAGTAAAAGTAATTGTCGAGTGTTTAAGCTGAAATTTCATTTTACGAATACAGTATTTCAAATGTTTTAATAGTTACATTCAACTGTAAGTTTGAAATATTAAAAGTAAAGGCCAAGTAAATAATTAATAACGCATAACTAAAAGTAATTGTCGAGTGTTTAAGCTGAAATTTCATTTTACGAATACAGTATTTCAAATGTTTTAATAATTACATTCAGCCGTAAGTTTGAAATATTAAAAGTAAAAGCCAAGTAAATAATTAATAATGCATAACTAAAAGTAATTGTCGAGTGTTTAAGCTAATTTCATTTTACGAATACAGTATTTCAAATGTTTTAATAGTTACATTCAGCTGTAAGTTTGAAATATTAAAAGTAAAGGCCAAGTAAATAATTAATAATGCATAAGTAAAAGTAATTGTCGAGTGTTTAAGCTGAAATTTCATTTTACGAATACAGTATTTCAAATGTTTTAATAGTTACATTCAACTGTAAGTTTGAAATATTAAAAGTAAAGGCCAAGTAAATAATTAATAATGCATAACTAAAAGTAATTGTCGAGTGTTTAAGCTGAAATTTCATTTTACGAATACAGTATTTCAAACGTTTTAATAGTTACATTCAGCTGTAAGTTTGAAATATTAAAAGTAAAGGCCAAGTAAATAATTAATAATGCATAACTAAATATGTATAATGATGAGATTTTTTTTTTCTTGAATTATTCAGTGAAACTCGCCTTATAAATGTACGCAAATAATTCACATAAAAATCTTAAAATAACAAAGTTTTCTTTCGTGTTTAGCTATGCTTAATAACCAAAAAAGCTTGATTAATACAAAAATTATTTGGTAAAAATACTGTGATCGTCGCTGCATCTTAATAGTTTGTTTACATCGGAAACGATTCGCGGAATTTCGTTCCACGAAATCTCTCTCTCTCTCAAAAAAAGGGTTAGTTATAAAAAAATTCAAAGTAGTAAAATACATACGACTTAAAAAGAAAATAAATACGGTAAAATGAAAAAATACCTTAATAAAAGAAATCCATAAAGTTTCAACAACCGAACAACCAAATGGAATCGTAATACACATATGCTTCTGGAGAGAGGAAAAAGCCTTCACCTCATTGGCTGAAACATCGCGTCTGAAGATAGTAAAAGCCTCTAGCTGATTAGCTGAATGCTCGCGCATGCGTATAAATAGTAAGTCAGTAACGTAATAATAGTCAGTAAATTAATAGTCAGTAAATTTTTGCACGAAAAACTAAAAAGCAGGTTAGCTTTAAGTATATGGATTATTAAGCTCATAAGACAAAAAACATGTTAAAAATAATTTTTTTAAAGAAGAAATTAGAAAATCTGCTACATTAAAACCTTTTTTAATACAATATATGGTAAATATATAAATAAAACAAAAGTTTTATTAAAGTTTTGAAGAAGATACAAAACAATAATTTTATACTTCACTCACAAATTCAAGCTTTATACATATGTACATATGCAGATTATGGAAGGGATTCCATTATTAATTTTAATATAGCGCATTCAATAGAGTGAATACAGTAACTTTTATTAGTGATACACTAAATTAACTATACTATAATAATTTTAAACTAGTGCAAAAAAATCTTGAAAATGAAACAACAATTTTGATTGATAAATGGATTTAGGTTAGTTGTAACATTTCAAGCTGGGGGAATCTACCCAATAAACTCTTCCCTGACTATTGCTTTCATATTTTAAATTATCTGGAGGACATTTTGGTGTACTGGGCCATCCTGTTCATTCAACATTATGACTAACAAGAGGCATTCATGATGAAAAGTCATTTTAGATGGATTGGCAACCTTCCAACTTTAAAAAGGTGCCGAAAATGAAATGATTTGAAAAATATCAAATAACTTTTGAATCGGTCCTATTTTTGTATGAGTTTTTTTTAGATGACTGTGATTGGAAAAAACTGGAAGTGAAATTATTTTATTTCCATGATTTTCCCTGATATATTTCAATACTTTTCAGGTCTGGGACCAACTTGGAAAGAGCTGTGATGAAGGCCTATTATGACATTAGAGACAGGTCTGAAATCAGACAAATACTTAAAAATGAATCCTCATGGGGTATATAGACTCCAGGAACAATTTTAAGTCGACTATTATAGTTAGAAGGTTGAGTCAATATTAGCCAAGAGTAACTCCAGTGCCAAGAGTAAAACTAACCAATATTTGCTCTAAAAGGAATTGGAATGGTTTAGCTGAGGCTTTTTTCTTGCTGCAGTCACTGGAATAATGATATCATAGTCCAACTGCTCTATATAGGCCTGGGCATAAATCGATTTAAAGCTAACATTGACTATCCAATTTCTCTAATTAATCTTCGGAAAAATTAAAAAATCCAATTTACATTGATGTATCCACTGCATGTGCAAGAATCCAAAAATAAATCTATGTACTAAATCCTATTTTGTGCAAATCCCAAGAGCTGAGTTTAGCTTGCTACCATCAATTCATTCTGCTATTCCAATCTACAGTGATGTATTTACCACAACTTTAGTAATCTGAATTCAAAACAATTTAGCAGTATCCAATTTAAGCAAATGCAGCGAGTCTCAGTGTTTTCCAGCCAATATCTCCAATTTAATTCGAATCAGATTTTAAAAAGAAGCTGAAAGCTTTGATTACCTCACAGCCAATCTGTCTTATTTAAGAAGAATCTGATTTAAGAAGAAACCAATTTAAATAAAAATTAGAAAGTAAATTTCTGATTTTGTACATTTTGTAAATGAGAATATTTTTTTGGAAATTGATGGGGAACAGCTTCGGCATTAGCCCGCTGTCCGCCTTGGATTTTTTTTTTTGCTCCGCGAAAAGGCCGTTTTCGCCAAGTAGTAAATGTCGCCAAGTGGTCATTTTTAGGCCTTTTAGGCTTAAACATAAAAAAATTTTAAAGTAGATAATAACCAAAAAAAAAAAAAAAAAAAAAGAAAAAAAGGAAAGAAAAGCAATTAAATACATGAACATTTGTTAAAACATGTAATAAATTATTCATAATTTTAACTGCTTTGCTTTTTTTTTTGTTGTTTATTATCTACTTTAAAAAAAATTAAATTTTGGATTTATAAAATATACTTTTCTGTATATATAAAGTTGGCGACATCGAGAAAACGGTAAATACGTCCGAGATTACAGTAAATACTTAATGATTCTGAGGTTAAAATATTAAAATAAAGCAAATAAGCAGTAAATAAAAAGCTGATTATTTGTTTTCAGGGGGGCTTGGAAGATCGCCAAAAAAACCGCCAAATAACGATGATTTTCGACCAATCAGAGGCAGCGGGCTAATGCCGAAGCTTAGCCTACTAATGCATTATTTTGATTAAAATTTAATTTTTCAAATTTTTGGGTAATACTTGAATATGTTTGTTTCATTTTCGATTATTAAGTAATTAAATAAAACCATTTTAAAGTTGAGACATGCATTGGGTCGGGTATTCCGATCTCGGCACAAGATGCATGGATTTTTTTGTTGTTGTCATCTTTGCAATTGGGAATATTTTTCTAACATTGATTAAGCAGTTATGGTTAAAATTTTAAAAGAAAAAATAAAGGTTTATATTTAAAATCATAACTCTACCATTTTTTGTTTTTGAAGAAAAATCCTTTTTTTTTGCATGTTTAGGTTATATTTGAATATTTTCGTTTTCTCTTCTGTAATATTATTTGTCAGCAAATTGAGTTTTGTCAAACCACACAAAATAGAATTTTCTTTCTTTCCCTTTTTTTTAGCTAAGATGAAGAGACATCATTTAAAAGGTTAGTTAAATTTTTATTAAAAAGTAATTTGCAGGGGCGTAGAGAAGCTCGCCCTAGATAAACTATTGTTATTTAAGAAACAATAAGTTATTGTATTAGACTTAGTGTTTTCTATAACACACGTATCAGGAAAATAGATTAAAAAGTACTTAAGGCTTATTTATCTATTTTCATTCATAAGTGCCAGGGCTCTTGCTTGCATTACGGCGAAAATACGAAGTCGCAAGCTGACACATATCGGTTTTCTAATAAAAACTCTAGATGGCGCCAACCCTCGTGCTCGCCAAGATTGGCGCAAAAACGTAACCAAGATGATGGGGAGATTTTGCATAAACTGAAGTATTCGTCAAACATACAGGCCATTTTTTAAGAAAATTAGTTTTTTTCTACTATTTATAAAGTGTAAATTTACATGGATAAAATTAGAAAATCAGGATATGTAGTGTGATATAGTGATGCATTTTAAAACAGGGTGATGGTGGAATGATTTTATTTGGAAGTTGTTGTCAAATCGTATTCATTCCATGTTTACTTTGTAAAAAGATATTCGCATGGGAAGTGTCTAATGAATGAAATCTCACTTCAGGTGGCCGTATTTTAGTTCGGGTGCTTGGCTTGGTTGATGAATATAATTAAAAACACACATTACATAAAAGCCTGTCTGTGAAACATGTTGTAGACTGGCAGTCATCATAAACGAAACATGATAATATTTAAAAAACTGGAAACTATATATATTAAAACAATAAAAAATACCTGTTTTATAAGATATGCTTCTACTTTCTCATCAATGAAACCAGGTGTTGCCAAACCGAAAAAGCAAAGTAAGTAAGTAGATAGTTGATTGATGTCTAATTTCGTACTTTGCTATTCCGTTTTGGCAACATCTGCTTGTATTTATAAAAAAATTGCATTTCTTGGAGTTAAGACAGGTTTTTTTTTTTTTTTTTTTTTTTTTTTACTGTTTTAATAGAGATAGCCTTTTTTTTCTTTAAATATCGTCCTGTTTGCCTTATGATTGTACTGACTGTCTAAAAAAAGTTGTTTCATCAACCTTTAAGGTAATATGGGATTTTAATTATGTGCAAACAAGCCATTTGCACTCAAACTAAAATACTGCCACCAGATTTAGATTTTCCCCCTCATCCTACCCTGATCACATACACTACGGCTGACGATTCATTAATTAGACAGTTCTCAAGTGAATACCTTCTTTCCAAGTAAGCACTGAATGAATGTGATTTACCAATAACTTGCTAATAAAATCATTCCATCATCTTCATATTTTAAAATGCACCACTACATCTGAGACACTTTTTTCGAAGTGAGAAATCCGTATAAAATATGCATTTAAAGATTATGAATAATAAGAAACCTAATTGAAAAAAGGCACCTGTATGTTTTACAAATTTATACATCGATATTAAGTATATTTGTTTAGATATTTTGCAGATATTTTAATTATGTACTACTTTTTTCAAATATTAATTTCAAGTTGTATAAACAAAAATTAATGAATTCTGAAAAATATAATTTAACTTTAATAAATTAAATAAAAATTTCTTTTTTTTTTTATAAATAATTAAAACCTTGAAATGTGCAGACTTTATACTTTGTAATCATACAGGGGCCCCCGTGGCCGAGTGGTCAAGACACCATTCCGCTAATCGCTTGAAAGCGTAGGAGTCAGGTCGGCGGGTTCGACTCCCGCCAGCTCCATTGCACACACTTTGTGGAGCTTCCGGATGTAACTCTCTGGTGTTGTAAATTTCCTTGTGACTATCTCGTCCCTGTATATTGACGATGACTTATAAGCGGGCACTTGATGTCAAGCACACAAGTCAGATGTATGTTATCAATAAACAATAAATAATCATACAGATATACGATAAAATTTAATGTGTTTCATTTTTAGGTGGAATCCTAGAATAAACAAAACAGTTGGCGGCGTTGCATTTGGCGAGGCAATAAATGAATTTTTTTGCTTCCAGTTTGTTTCTTAGATTTTTTCCATGCCTAAAGTTGTTTGATCAATAAATTGGATTGGTTTATGAGAGAATTAGATTGGTTTATTGTCATTTGGAAGGTTGGATTTTTTGAAATGTGTTTGTGATATGATGTGTTTTCTAAAGTGAATTGAAGTTTAATGGTTTGTCATTTGCAAAGAAGTTATGGATAAGTGGTGTAGTAATGCTGTGAAAGCATTTTCGTTGAAGTTGTGTTTTCTTTTTTTATTGTTAATTTGTGAAATGTTTGAGATGTATCTTTGTAAATGGATGTAATTTTTAAAGTTGTTTATGAGAAGTTTGTAAATAAGGATGTGTGTGTCATCGCCAGTTGAGGACAGTTATGAAGATGATATCAATAAAAGAGGACCCTTATTAAAAAAAAAAAATGAGATATGAGAAATAATTTAAATGAATTTTTATTGATTTTATTTGATAAGTATTGTATTTTGTGGATTTTAGGAATTGCTGTGAATTGAGTTTGGTTATCCAGTGATGTTTTTTTCTCTGTTAATGTGTGTGCAGTACAGTGCTCATACATGAGTTAGTGACCACAACTTGAATGAATTTCGTTCATTCCAGAGATTGCTGTGCAGCAAGTTTCATGCATCTATTGATTTTTTTTTCTTTGGTTAATGTGTGCGTAGCACCGATATATGAGTTATTGAACATGGCTTGAATGACTTTCGTGCATTTTGAGTATTGTGAATAAAGGAGTTTAATGCATTGATTTAGTAGATAAAAACTGCAGTTGTTTTACTGTATAATAATGGGATTGAAAAGTTAAAAAACATAAAAAATCAATATCATTTAAAAAAATTATATTCTGTAAAATATATTGTAGTTGTTTAAAATAATTTTAGTTGAATTATTTTAGGATTATAGAAAAATGAGAAGAGAGAATAAAAGAATAGAGAAAAAGATAAAAATGGGTCATTCCACCTCAAATCTACCAAAATTTTCCAATATTCAACCTGACCATTTCAGATTTTAATGAAACCTTCAGGAATCATTCTCCCTGATGATACAAATGAGAATATACTTTTATAATTTTTTTTTTATCTCAGTAAATTTTCATGCAATTAATTTTTTTAATTTAAAAAAATCATCATTTTTTGGCTTGTATAAATGTTTTTAATTTTGAATTTCTTAAGTTATATCAGGCGTAGAGAGTTGTTTGACCCCTCATTTTAAAGAAGATTTCATAAGGTTTAATTTGATATGCAAGTTAACTATGTCTGGTTTAAAAAGATTAATTTAATTTAATTTCAAAAATTTAAATTAATTTTTTTTAAATAGTGTTTTTTAAAATCTTTGAAAAAAAAATATATGTTTTTTGTAATATTATACTATTTAAATTCTGAAAGTTTTAAAGTGGGATCTCAATGGGATCAGCAGTTATAAAAAGAATAATGTTTAAATAAAATGAATAAAACAATACTATCTTTAGCACAATCATAAAGTTGGCGAGGTGCCAACTTTAAATACCAGCTCCAACTGGTGTTTAACATTAGTTTTTTTAACATAACTGCTGATCCCCTTGAGGTCCCACTCTAAAATTTTCAGAATTTAAAGTTTATAATATTACAAAAAACATACATTTTTTTCAAAATTTTTAAAAAACACTATTTAAAAAAAGTTTAATTAAATTTTTAAATTAAATTAAATTAACTTTTTTTAAACCAAACAATCAAATTAAACCTTATGAAATCCTCTTTAAAATGAGGGGTCAAACAACTCTCTATGCCTGATAGAACTTGAGAAAATCAAAATTGAAAACACATATACAAGTCAAAAAAGGATTATTTTTTTAATTAAAAAAATTAATTGTATGAAAATTTACTGAGATAAAAAAATAATAAAAGTATATTCTCATTTATATCATCAGGGAGAATGATTCCTATATGTTTCATCAAAATCTAAAATGGCCAGGTTGAGTCACTGGTTGATTTGACATGGAATGACCCAAATGAGATGAGATTAGTGAAAAAATTCTTAAAAATTTGTAACAGTTGAAAAATCCAGAGGAAAAAAAATTGAAAAATATGTAAATATTAAAAATTCTGGCTGAAAACATTTTTAAAAATTAAAATATCTGGAGGAAAAATTGCTAAAATTTTGTCAAAATTGAAAAATGCAGAGGAAAAAATTGAAAAATCCAGAGGAAAATATTGATTAAAATTTGTAAAAATTGAAATATTTGGAAAAAAAATTGCTCAAAATTGAAAAATCCCTAGGAAAAAATTGCTAAAAAGTTGTAAAAATCAAAAAATTCCGAGTAAAAAATTGCTAAAATTTTGTAAATTGTCACAAAATGGAATAAAATCACTGTGTGTATTTTATGAAAGAAATTATCATAAGAGCTGTGTAAGTATTGATTTATCTGCTGCAAAGCACGGGTTATGATTGGGAAGAATTTGGGAGTTGTCGATTTTTCAGTTGGCACGTTTAAAAAAAAATCATCAAATCAGGCATTTTGCTTATTCTAGGATTTTACCTATTTTTAATAATAACAAGTTATTTTTTATATAAAGTTTTGGGTACTTTTCGGTTAGCTCCAGTGATATATGCACATATATATATACACACATATATCTATATAGATACACATATACATATCCATACATACCTATATATACACACATATATGTATGCAGAGACGGATCTAGACTAAAATTTAGCCGAGGCAAGCTTGTAGATTTGTGCCCCCCCCCAAGGCTTTTAAACATTTCAACTAATTCATCGCTTTTAATTAAAAATACTTTTTTTTCCCTTCATTTTTCTTTTAACCTATGTAAAGTGAGCCGTTTGAATTAAAGTCACTTGGATTTGTCAAACTCTATACGGGAGTTTCTTTTTCCATTTTATATGTTCAAAATTTCTCAAAAATATACTTCTTATTTATACAAACATGATATACAAATTTTTACAAAACAACATGACATTTATACAAACAATGTCATATAAATATAAATACATCAGTTAGAAACTGAAACTTTATCTATGTATAACAATGGTGGATACAAAGGAGTGGCCTTGTTCGCTGATAAAAGGTCTCCATGTAAGCATGTGCAGACTTGTTTTAAAGTCTTAAAACAGAATTGCGGTAATGGGTCATTGATGAAAATTATTACGAAATAAATACACGTCGATTCGTATCAGGAAACTCTATATAAAATGAGTATAAGTTAAATGTATGTTTCCAGGTTCAGCTAAGATGAGAAGGCCTACCCAAGAGCTAAAGTTTAATAAGCCCCAACCATGTATGCTTTACTAAAATAAATTCAATATGCAAGTTAAATGGTTTTAAATAAAAATTCTGATATAAAATATTTTTATAAAACTTTAGTAAAATTTCCCGCGGTGCTAGTAATAATCTTTAAATGCTAAAACGGATACTTTGGTCTTTCTCATTTATTACTACATAAACAATTCTAACATTTGACTAATACTACAAAAGTGTAAAAATAAATATTTAACATACAAAAATCTGAAAACAAGCACCAAACATTCTGTTACAACTTTCATGGTTATATAACGAATTAAAATTAGAGTGATGACCATGAGTCTAACTGCCAAAAATTACCTCTTAAAAGGGTAATAATATTCAGTTTTTTGTCAGCTATACGTGGTTGCTGAGTAAATGCTCCATTAATAAGTTTCAAAATATTTGTTATTGAACTACATTAGAAATAAAGAAGCAAGCAATTTTTTTAAGCAGGAAACATTTTTCCAAATAACATTTTAAAAATTATAGTAGAACTGTTATAAACTTTATTCGTTATTGTACGTAAAAAGAAACAGGAGATTTGAAGCGAAAATATAAGCATAGCAAGAAATGTAAACAATCATGACGATCTCGATTAAAAGTAACATTTAAATTTATTGCTATATTAACCTACGCCGTTTAAATTTATTTAATGTACTTTTTTGCTTTAAAATTAGTACAAGTGGGGTGACTGTGAAGCACAACTTAAATTAACATATTTTATTAGATAAACATTTCTAATGAAAGATTTAATTAATTTAAAAAAAGTATAGGTGCGATATTTTGGAAATCAAAATTTAAAAAGCTTATTAACAACTGATATACATTAATAAAAACATAAAACTGATTCCCATGGATAGAAAACCTTTTTAACTACATAAATAAAATGCCTTTAAAGTGCTAGAACGCGTTGAATTCTCAACAGAGTATGTTTCGTTTTCATTTTTTAGACAAAAATGTCTGTTAATTACAAGAATATCTAAATTTAGAAGAAATTAATAAAAAATCGATTTATAATTCTTTTCTTACATATCAACTCAGTTATTGCATAGAAAAGGAGATTTTTAGAACAGAAATAATATATATAAATTTTTATATGGTGTAGCACGTATAAAAAGAACAAAAACAAGTAACTTGCTTGCTTACCTCAGAAATCTGCACGGGCCGGAATTTCCAGGTCCGAGCCTGCCCCGAGCCGTACAAAAAAAATTATTAGCCCGGCCCATGCAAAAAAGTGATTGGTCCGGCCCGGTATGAAAGCTAAAAGTTCGGCCCGATCCCGACCCGGCCCGTGTAAAACAGGTGATTGGCCCGGTATAAAATCTGAAAATTAGGCCCGAGCCCAGCCCGGTATAAAAATATGTTTTATTAATTTTAATTGACAAAATCTTTCTAAAATTTATTAAATGATTATGTAAATCCTCTAATGTGGTTTCAAAAATTCACGAAATATACTTTAGAAGATGAAATTTTCATGAATTCATATTTTGGGACATAAAGGGTTGAAAATAGTTTCAAATGATCATTATTCTATGAATAAAATTATCTGTACTTTTTACAAAGATTGTTGCCAACGGCTGATCCAAGGAAGAGGTCATAATGGCCCCCCTGAACGAAAAAAAATTCTAAAGAATATTTTAAAAATATATTGTGATGAGTTGACATGAATCAACTCCTCCCTTACTTGTGGAAAAAGGATAATCTCTCTGGAAGAAAATAATCTGACAGATTGATCTCTATTGAGAAAAATTCTATCAAAAGGGTGAATTTCAATTTCACTTTAAGATAAGCAAGGCTGCAATGCAGGCTTTGTATTGAAAGATGTGTTATCTGAAAAGGGTGGATAAGAAATGTGAAAGGCATTCTTTGGATACAAAGGATCTAGCCCATATGAGGTAGAAATTCTAACTGGATAAGTATGGGGTTAAAATAGCTGTCACTCATAGGAGGCTAGATGGCATTTCTTTCCTTAGGGAGAAAATACTACTTTTGCCGGAGAGGAAGGAATGCTAGGAGATATATGAAAGACGGGACTTGGATGTTGAACAAGCGAGAGTGAGGTTGTCTTTGGAGTGATCTTCAGAATCGGTTTTTTCTGACCTTGTAACTGTACAGCGTGGATATGATTATCCTATTTTTTCGTTTATATTTTTTTATGTTAATTTAAAATAAAGTTTTTTTCATTTCAAATGATAAATGGATTTCATTAATTATATATACATGTGTTCACGCTACCACAATATATTAAATTCTTTTTAAATTTCCCCTTGATCACCAAAGAGAATCTTTTAGACTGTCTGAAGCTCTACTCAAATCCAAATTAGGTAATTTCTGAAAGATCCATGAAGTCAATTTTAATCTCAGATGAAAGACAACTGCAAGTACACTTATTCAGAACAAATATGATTGAATAGCATTTTCCATTTTTCTATAAAGGCAAAGAAACTTTCGCGGAAATCTCCGAAAAATAGGTGTTTTAATCTGAATTTCAGGCCACAGCAGCCAATTTCTTCCTCATGACGGCATTTCTGTAACTGCCAATTCTTAAAATATGGCTTAAAATGCTCATTTTCTGGATGATTCTTTGCCTTTATAAGAAAATGGGAAATTCTTCAATTTCTTGGTATCTGAATAAAATGTGTATATTTTATATTTTTACAAATATTAATACAATATTTTTGTATTTACAAATGGAAATGACTTTCTAAAAGTTTCGGAAATGTAGCCATTTTGGATATGACAACAGCCTTTAATATAAAAGTTGCTTATTAAGATATGTGACCCCCCCCCCACCACCCAAAAAAAAGGAGCCATGTCTTCCTGTTTAATGGAGGGCTGAATCCGACCTTGATTGTTACGTCAGGACTCGGGACACATTTTACTGAATTTTGCATGCATCAAGTCCGGCCAATAATGATCTTCATACGACTTTGATCGTAAGTGGAAATTTCGGCCTTTGCAGACCTCTAAGAAGTATGAAGTTATGGCTTGGTTTAGCCCAGAAAAACGAAGGTTAGCCCAACCAAACCGAGTCTGTAGAAAAAAAGTAAAGACTGGAAAGAGTAAACACCAGGCTCGACCAGGTCCGAATATGCAGAATTAAGAAAGGCTCAAGACTGGTCCGGCCCGGAAGAAGTAAAGACCAGGCCTGGCCCGGAAGTAGTGTAAACCAAGCCCGGTCTGGCCCGAGTTTTCAAAATAAGGTAAAGCCCGAGTCCGTCCGGAAAGAGTGAAGACTAGGCCCCGACCCGGCCTGAGCTTCCTAAATAAAAATCGGCCCGAGACCGTGCAGACCTCTAGTTTGCCTTTATGAATATCGCTGGGCTTAAGCCATGAGGACATACTAAATGATAGTTGTGAAGCCTCCTCTTTTTTTAGTCTTATTTCTGTGATAGTCACCCGAATGTCTTTTAGACATAACTGAAATAAAATACTGCATACGCTGTAAAACAACACAGAACGATTTTGAATAAAGAGATGACGCAAAATCTTTGAATTTTTAATAAATAAAAATTGTTTAAAAATACTGGTGGCAATGTGATATTTTATATAATGTAATACAAATTAATTTATTTTTTATTTCTGATCCTTATGCAACGAAAGTAAACCGCCGTTGAACAAAATAAAATTGAATATCTTTTCATATGAATTTTGGATTTTCCTTTATTCTTAATCTTTTATAATTCCTCATTTTTGTGCCCTTCCAAGTCTTGCACCCGGGGCAGCTGCCCCGGCTAACCCCCTCTTAGATCCGTCACTGTATGTATGTATATATATTTATATATGTACATATATCACTGATGCTTGGCTAACCAAAAACTATCAAATTTTGTTGTATAAAACATAATATTTTCTTGATACTTCATGTTAAATGCTATAGTTTTTATTTTTTAATTTTAACTTTGGGATTGTAATTAGCATCCTGAAAAACATCTGTGTACGAAGATCGGTTCAATTTGATTAACAGTTTCATATTTTGGCCAGCTTTGCTTTTGGTAAGGGGGGGGGGGATAAATTTAAAAGAACCTCATTTATTTACATCAATTCTGATTCATTTCAAAGTTGGCGTTCTTGAAACAGCATTATTCATTTCTTTTAATACTTAAGTATCGTAATTTATTATAAGGCTGAAATATAAAAATTTTTATACTTTTTTGTTAGTTGAAAAGTGTATTTTCAACAGAAAACTTTATTGATAGGCCATTTTTATGGAATATAATTTTGTGAAGTGCTTGTAAAATAATCTGATCTGTTCCATTAGTTTTGTCTTAAGATTCTCAAAAAAAAAAGAAAAATGTTTAGTAGTATTTTTGTTTAAATTTCTTGATTTATTTATAGTTTTCCAAAAGATCCTAGACAGTTGAGGATATTAGCAGTTTCTTGTAAAGATTGGAGTCCATCACAACATGCTTCACTGTGTTCAGCTTATTTCATGGAGAACAACATAATTGACCAGATGTCTGTGTCATGTCTCAAGGTGAGATATAAAGCTTTGCCTACTATCTTCGTATATTCCAATGTATCTTTCAAAGGGTAAATAATGAGAATAATTACTGAATTCTTATTCATTATACAGGAAAATATTAGGGTTGAGTTTTTACTGGCAAATATACTAATTGTTTTGATCCAGATTTATCAATAAGTGTTATGATATTGCTGATAATTGATCTATATAGGGTGTCCCAAAAACATTGACCTCGGCTTTTATTCCTTTAATATTGATCATAGACATATATTTTTAATTAGAAAATTACATAAAAAAAGGTACAGAATTTTATGAAATTTATTAAAATTTTCAGGAGATTAAAATTGAAGAAATACAAAAAAAAAATTATTATATGTCCCCCATACAAAAATTTCCCTTTGCGTAAAATGCACCTCATACACTAATACGGTCATGTACAAAATTATTTCTGCATTTTATCATAAAAAGTCACCAGAGATATGAAAATACATGAGTGCTGACTTAAACCACTTTTTGATCCCTGGATATGAGCTCACAAAGCTGAAAAATCATATCAGATGATCTTATTTCAGAGATCATACACAAATTATGAAAGAAAACAATGATTGCATAAATAAATAATAATTGAGCTATTTATTTGTACAAAAGTATGTAAACTGTGTTGAAATAATAACTTTATGCAAAGATTGCAAAACTTGTTCAAAATGTTTTTCAATCATCTGCATTGATCACAGGCATTTGCATATTCAAACATTATTAAGCCGTTTTAATGTTGATTGTGTCATTTCCCAGTTTTATTCTGTAATTCATCATTTAAAATTTTAAGGTATTTTTCAGGAAATATAGTTTTGTAAATATGTAAATAAAACGAAAGATAAGAGCCATATTTTATTTGCTTAGGATGCATTTCTGCATCGCGCCATCTGGACTCTAGTCATACGCATTTACATTTTAATTTATCATTAATCCCTTACCAACTTTTTAAAACCTATTTCTGCAACTTTTTATGATAAAATACTGAAATTTTATACACTTTTTTATTAGTGTGTGGAGCACATTTTACTCAATGGGAAATTTTTTGTCGTTGGGACGTATAAAAATTTTGTATTTCTTGAAATTTAATCTGCTGAATATTTTACTCGATTTCATAAAATTTTGTACCTTTTTTTAACCTTCCCTTTCTTTCTGTCAATTGTTGTCACACTAGAAAAATATCCTCTCCCCCTGTTGTGAAGTCACAACTTTTGCAACTATTAATTTATAGTTAACTTTCATACAACAAAAGGTGGCATATGATCTATTACCTACTGACATATTTAAAAATTATCTTTTATAAATGAACATCCATCTTTATATAATGTTACATTTCTATATAAAAATATTACAGCAATAGTCAAAATTAATTAATTGTTAGCAAGAAAGTTAAATTTTTGTTAAATTTCATTTTAGTATGATTACATGAAAAAAGGCATTTTTATGCTATTGCAAATTTTACTTTACATTATTGCAACAAAGAAATATTTATTGTTGTATCGTGTGGTAATAGATTAAAAAAATAGATGATTGAAAATAATTTAAAGTATTTGGAATAAATCACAATAAATCATTGACAATGCTTTACTAAAAAGGTGTGTAATACATACATTAAAATAAAATATCTAAAAACCTAGCACTTTCAAGCACAATTATGCTCGTCTTCAGTGTTGAAAAACAGACAATACAAAATCCGAGGGACTGTGCTCGCTGGACTCTTCCACATTGCACCACAGGGTAGGTGGGGATTGGTTCGTGCAGACTGTTCAAAACAGTCTGCACAACTTTTAGAAGTTTTTCTAAAATTGATTTGGAAATTTCCATCATTTTATTTCTCTTCTTATTTATTTTTCTATCTATTTCTGACAATAAAGGAGAAAAAAGTAAACTAATGTAAATTCCAGCTTTATATTTCTGATGTTATTTAAGAAAATTTTGTGTATTGAGTATTAATAAATTATATGGCAACAGTGTCTTTTCAACTACTGTGCAGATCTCTTATTCAAATAAGTATGGGAAATTGCTGTTTCACGCTCCTCTATCAGTTTAACAAATAACGTATATGATTATGGAATAGGGTTATTTCCTCTTAATAGTTAAGAAATTTTTACAAATTTCTTTGTACAAGTATTTGTTTAAAATCTGTAATAAGGATTGTAGTGTTGCAAAATATAGTGTTGTCGATGTAGAATGTATTTGCTAAATCAAAACATATTATGTTTGTGTAATTATCGTCTGCAGCGAGCTAAAGCTGCATGTTCCTTGATTTCATGTGCTCCGAATTTATGTAAGTTTCTTTTCTTACTTTCCGTGTTTGGCAACACTCAGTGTTCTGTTTTGCTTCTTGTTTTGGAATGTAAAATGTTTTGTAGAATAGCCGTGTGATGACTCGCTTTTTATTTATGTGTGAATAAAACCGCTTCATACAGTGTCATGAGTTTTAGTTAAGTGTTTTTAGTTAAGAACCAGCAGTGTGTATGTGTATAGTTTAAAACGCATTAACATTCTTGGTACAAGTCTAGCCGGAGCGCTAGTGAAAAAATAAGTGTAGAATCGAACATTTTTCTGAACTGGCGTGATGTCATTTTGTGGAGAATGATTACCTCAGCTTCTGAGGTAAGTTAACTTTGAACATTATATTTCGTGTGTAAAAATAATTGCTATTTAAAACTGTGGAATTGTGATGAGAATAATAGTATAGATTTAAACTGAATTTCGTATTAACGTATTTTAGAACTAGTTTTGGATTTTATTAAAGTAAAAATGAGTGAACTAACAACTTTTAAAACGAAAAGAACTGCTCTACGGAGAAGTGTAACGAATTGTATTAAGAAAATAGAAAGTATAATAGCAGATGGTGAAATTATTTTAACAGAATTAGAAGAAAATATTGAACTGTTAAAACAGAAAGAAACGGAACTAAAAAAACTTGATAGGGAAATTGAAAGTTTAATTACCGAATCTAAACAATTCGAGAGTGAGATAGATACCGCACAGGAAATTTCAGATAAAATGGATTTGTGGAAATTTAAAGGTGAAAAAGTATTGAAAATCAAAAATGCGAAGTTAAATAAAAGTGAAAATAAATCTGATAGTGTAATTTCAGGAAACATTTTTGAGAATATTAAATTACCTAGGTTATCATTACCTACTTTTGCAGGCAATATCACTGAATGGATAGCGTTTAAAGATCTTTTCAATGCATGCGTAAACAGTAATACGACTATATCTAATGCTCAAAAATTGCAGTATTTGAAGGCTTCATTGAAAGGTGAAGCGTATCGCGTTAGTCAGTCTATTCAAATTTCGGATTCTAATTTTGAAATCGCATGGAATCTATTAGACGAAAGATATTCAAATAAGGGAGAACAAATATTTGCATATATTAAACGATTTCTAAGTTTACCAGCAATTCAAACAGAATCACCTGTTGCTATTTTAAATCTAGTTGATAACATTAATGAAGGCATTTGCTCGTTAGAAGTATTGAACCAAACCATTGACAAATTTGGTGATACATTAATGACTTATTTAATTTTGCAAAAATTGTATCCTTCCACAAAATTGTGGTGGGAACATCAGCTTAAAAGCAATGAAATTCCGAAACTTAAGAACTTAATTGAATTTCTTAAGAATTACGCAAGAACTCGTCAAAATAGCAAGTTAGTGGTAAATAAGGTACCTAAATCTGCATTTCCAAATAAAAGTAATGCTTTTGTAGTTACTGTAAAGAAGAACATAGTTTAGCTAAATGCTCGAAATTTCTTAATTTACCTGTTCAACAACGAGTAGAATTCGTAAAACATAATCATTATTGCTTCAATTGCCTATCTAATATGCATTTTCTCAATAAATGTAAGAGTCTAAATACGTGTCATCATTGCTTTAAGAAACATCATAATATTTTGCACATGGTAAACAATTCAAGGAATAAGAGTATTTTCTCAGACGAATAGTATGTCCCCACACGCACAAGAATTTATCCCTAAAAAAGTTGAGTCAGCGAGTGATAATGTTTCGTCTACAGTCTGTGCCTCTCATTATGAATCAAATGCAAAGAGTAATCAAAAGAGTCTTGTTTTGTTGTGTACCGCAATAATAAAAGTTCAAAATTCTAAACAAGAATTTGTAAAATGCAGATGTTTATGTGATACAGGCTCCCAGAAGTAATTTATTTCTAGAGAATGTGTAAACAAATTAGGATTAAAGGTAAAAGATAGTTCTATTTCTGTGTCATGTTTGGGAACATTTAATACTGTGAGTAATGGGGAAGTCGATTTATTATTCACTTCTCATTTCAAAAGTGATCTTAGATTATCAACATCAGCATTCGTAATGGATAAAGTGACAAATAATATTCCCTATGTATCTTTACCTTCAGTCATTTGCGATAATTTCAGTGATTTAATGTTATCTGATCCATTGTTTTACAAGTCACAAAAAATTGACATTTTATTTGGTGTAAATGTATTTATGCATTTAATGACTGGGGAAATTGTCAAACGTGAACCTAACCTTCCATTTGCCTTAAATTCGAGACTTGGATGGATAATTACGGGTACTACAAATTTTGAAACGCTGGCAACTGATCCAGTACATGTAAATCATTTAAGTACAAAAACTGACGAGTTGGTAAATTCATTCTGGGAATTAGAAAAAATTCCAACTGTGCAACCTTTAACAGTTGAAGAAAAACATTTTGAGAGTTATTATTTTAGAGAAAAATCAGGCCGCTATTCAGTCGCATTACCATTCAAACAGGATCGAGATATTTTAGGTGATTCACGCCAAATGGCGCACAGAAGATTTCTTTATCTTGAGAAAAGATTAATATCCATGCCAGAAATTTACAACCAATATGTTCAATTTATGAAAGAATATTTATCTCTGGGCCACATGGACTTTGTTCCGAATACAGATCGTGAATTAGAAACTAAACACTATTACATCCCACACCACTTCATCTTAAACAATTCTAGTTTAACTACCAAATTAAGAGTAGTTTTTGATGCGAGTGCTAAAACAACAACAGGTGTTTCTTTAAACGACACTCTAATGGTAGGTCCCAAAATACAAGATGATTTAATTTGCATTTTATTAAGGTTTAGATTTCATAATATTGCCATAACAGCTGATATAAGAATGATGCATAAGCAGGTAAAAATTCATGACAATGATTGGGATTTTCAGAGAATATTATGGAGAGATAGTCCAGATAAACAAATACAAGTCTTTCGCTTAAATACTGTCACGTATGGAACTGCTGCTGCTCCATATCTTGCAACTAAAGCTTTGAGTCAGTTAGCAATTGATGAGGGTCTTAATTTCCCAAAAGCAAAGTCTATAGTTTTAAGAGATTTTTATGTCGACGATGTTTTAACTGGTGTTGAGAATAGTCAGGAAGGTACTGAATTGATATCTGATTTGCAAAAAATGCTTAAAACAGGTGGGTTTCTACAAATGAACCATCACTATTGAAAAATGCTGGGTTAGCAAACACAATTAACGATAATATACATAGTGTAGTGGGCAATAAAGCCACAAACGTTTTAGGAGTGGAATGGCATCCTGATAATGATATGTTCAAATGTAGTTTCAGTGATATAAATTATCAAGGTGTACCTACTAAAAGAATTATTCTGTCATTTGTCTCAACGCTGTTTGATCCATTAGGGTGGATTGCACCTTTTGTGATTCTAACTAAAATGATCCTTCAAGAACTGTGGAAATTACAATTATCATGGGATGACCCAGTATCAGCAAATATTGACCAAAAGTGGAAAATTTTGTGCCAAGAAGTCAAACTCTTAAATTCCATATATATACCTAGAAAAGTAATCTTGCCCAATTATTCTCGATGTGAACTTCACGGATTTTGTGATGCGTCAGAAAAGGGTTATTCAGCAGTTATTTACGTTAAAACTTGTGATAGCTCTAACATTGATGGGAAACTTTTAACAGCTAAAACTCGCGTAGCACCACTAAAACCTGTCACGATTCCAAGACTGGAATTATGTTCTGCAGTATTACTGGCACACTTAATACAGGCAGTCAGAGCTGCATTACATATAAAACCTGATTATGTGCACGCATGGACGCATGGAGTGATTCACAAATTGTATTGTCATGGCTAAGATCAAATCCTAAAAGATGGCAAGTCTTTATAGCAAACAGAGTATCTGAAATCTAATCCATTTTACCAGCTGAGAATTGGAACCATGTGGACGGAAATGAAAATCCTGCTGATTGTGCATCATGTGGGTTACTTCCTGCAGAACTACTGTCCCATGACTTGTGGTGGAACGACCCACTATGGTTAAGAAGTAGTAAGGTTCCAGTGCATGCACCTATGCCCATAAATGAAGAAGAGTTACCAGAAGCACGTAAAACCTTATCATTTGTAGCTTCTGAAAGTGTAAAAGAACTTGATATTATATCAAAAATATCTTCGTTTTCCAAATTGCAACGCATATTTGCTTGGATATTGAGATTCATCTCCAATTCAAAGGTAACACGTGTAGAAAGAAAAACATCCTTTTTATCAAGCAGTGAAATTCAAGCCGCAACATGCTGCATTATTCGGATATTTCAACAAGTGAACTTCAGTAAAGAAATTCAGTGTTTAGAAGCTGGAAAAGAGCTACCTGCAAATAGCAGTCTCATGTGCTTGTATCCAATTTTAGATGATAACAAAATATTAAGAGTAGGAGGAAGATTGAAAAACGCACAGCTGTCGGAGAATGAAAAGCACCCAATCTTATTACCATCAAAGCACCATGTGACTGAAATCATAATTAAACATTATCATGAAAAATACTTACATGCAGGTCCAGAACAACTTCTTTCTTTAATTAGGCAGCAATTTTGGATCATTACTGCTAGGTCTGTTATTCGGAAAATGGTAAGAGCTTGTGTTACGTGTTGCAGATATAAAGCTCAAACTGCAAAACAAATAATGGCTGATCTTCCAGCATCCAGAGTAACACAATCACGACCATTTCATCGAGTTGGAACAGATTTTTCAGGACCATTCATGATTAAATATCGTGCAGGACGTGGAGTAAAATCACTTAAATCATATGTGTGTGTATTTGTCTGCTTCGTCATCAAAGCAGTCCATCTTGAAGTCGTCGAAGATCTTTCAACAAAGGCATTTTTAAGTGCATTAAAGCGATTTATTGCAAGAAGAGGGAAACCTTTTGAGATTTTAGTGATTGTGGAACCAACTTTAAAGGTGCAGAAAAAGAAATTAACAAATATCTTTTGCAGTGCAAGCAAAATGAAGAAATTCGCAAATGTTTGTTGTCCAGTAGTGAAATTGTGTCCTCTTCCTAGAGAAACTAAAAACTCTTTAACATTTTTCTATTTTTTGTTTTGCATTAATTTGTTTGTGTTATTAATTGTTTTTTTCATTATAGTCAGAAATTATATGCAACTAACCACTTGTTGAAATCCCAGGGGATTTCAACCGGGGCCAGAATGTTTGTGTAATTATCGTATGCAGCGAGCTAAAGCTGCATGTTCCTTGATTTCATGTGCTCCGAATTTATGTAAGTTTCTTTTCTTACTTTCCGTGTTTGGCAACACTCAGTGTTCTATTTTGCTTCTTGTTTTGGAATGTAAAATGTTTTGTAGAATAGCCGTGTGATGGCTCGCTTTTTGTTATTTGTGAATAAACCGCATTTACACAGTCCATTAGTTTTAGTTAAGTGTTTTTTAGTTAAGAACCAGCTTATATTTGTGTGTGTATAGTTTGAAACGCAATAACATATTAGTATTAAAAATTAACACAAATTAAAAATTCAATTACTGACAGCATATTTCAGATAGAATCATAATTAAGATAAAATATATTTAAATAAAAAAAGCAACAGTGTTACAAAACTGTCATAACTTGGAAATTTGATTAATTACTTGAAAAGAGAATTATGTAGGACCTCTTACAAAACAGGTTTCGAAAGAAGAAAATTGGGCGTGAATTTTTTTTAAATGGGTGGTGCTTATGTAGCACGGTTTTCTCAGTTCTTCTGATTCTTCACTTCTGTTGCAAATCAAAACTTTGTTGGAACAGTTTTTTTTTGTTGTTTGGTGGTGATGCTTTAGCCCAGTTCTACATCGACTGTCATATTTGTTTGAAAGTTGCACCGTGATGGTAACACTATTTTCCTTGAGTTATTAGTTGTTTATGTTTGGGATACTGTATGAAAAAATAAAAATAATCTTTTTTCGTTTTTCCTGATGATAATTTAGTTTAAAAAAGGTGCATGTTTTCAGTTAGTTAATATTGTTATAGGTATTTGATATGCTGCAAAATGATGTTTTCTTACATGTTTTTGAATAAAGTGTAAACAAATGATAAAACAAACCATTGACTTGTTTCTTCCTTTTTTGTTGTTTAGCTTGAATAATTTACATTGCTGATTAGATCTGATTGGCTATGAATTTAATCTTGTAAGTCTTTATGCATTATTAACCAATTTACATGCCATTCAATATTTGAAACAAGTTTGTGATAAAAATGAAGTAAATAATCCAAAGTCCTTAAAAATGTACTTAAATTTCCTTTATAACAAAACAGTTTTCAGGTGATAAATAAAGGTTATAAACATTAATTGAAAAAATATTCATGAAAAAAATCTCTGAAATCAATGACTTAAAAATACAGATCTCTGAAAAATAAAAATTAAGGATCTTATAATTAAAATTTAATTTTATATAATCAGGCTCAATATAGTAAAATGTTGTGTCCTTTAAACGACCTTTCACACCATTCCCCTGTTGTAACAGGATACTAACAAAATTCTTTGCCTTAAAAATAGATATTTCACAAAACTTTTCCTAATCTTTTTTGAACAGCATTGTTTCCACAGTCTAACAGTTCTACCAATTTGATCTATCAGTCTTGTAGTAGTTGTAGATTAGCAATATTGCATGTTTATAACTTTACATTTAATTTCAAATTGTGGAGAAATATTTTTCGTGTTTAATTAAATATAGTTTCAGACACGCTTATGAAATTATCTATATCATGAAATTATGAATTTTAATAGATGTAGATATATATGGAGATTAATTTTGTCAGCCTTTTACAGCATTATTAGAGTATATTGTTTATTTGTACAAAGTTTTATAAAATTTTAATAGATTAGAGCAATCACAACAATAACAACAACAAAAAACTTGATGTTGAATTTGAAATCAGAATCACACATGCCGTATTTCTTTGCTTTATCAGATACACATCTGTAAAAGTGTTCTTAGTTTTGAAATGACTTTATGCTTATGATATGAATTTCAAATTACTTAGATCAGAGAATATACATACAGTAAAAGCTGGTAAGTCAGACTTGCAAAGTACAGGAAAAAATTCCCTCCTTTACAGGTACACTGCCTATTATAACTATATTGTATTCTTTTTTGTTATAAGAGGCATTTTTTCTTTATACACAGGTACTGTTTTTACAAGGTTTAATGTATGTCATAATACAAGTACATAATGTACATAAACATAAAAATATAATGTATATGTATATTTAAATAGAAAGAAAAAAAACTTTTAGTTAAAATAATTTTATTGGACCTAAAAAAAATATTTTTAATTTTTCAATACTTTTTATGATTACATTTAAGAATATTTTAACACATTTTTTACTGTATAGTCTAACAATATTTTAATCAATTATTCAGATAATGAAAATTAATGGGTCATTCCATGCCAAATCAACCAGTGACTCAAGCTGACCATTTTGATGAATCTTACAGGGACCATTCTTTCTCATGATTTAAATGAGAATATACTTTTATCATTTTTTTCATCTCAGTAAATTTTCATACAATTAATTTTTTTTTATTTCGAAAAATCATCATTTTTGACTTGTATAAATGATTTCAATTTTGAATTTCTCAAGTTCTATCAGGCATGGAGAGTTTTTTTACCTCTCATTTTAAAGAGAATTTCATAATGTTTAATTTAATATGGAATTTTACTATGCTTGGTTAAAATAATAATAATTAAATTTAAAAATTTAAAATTAAAAAAATTAAAATGGTGTTTTTTAAATATTTTGAAAAAATTATATGTTTTTGTAATATTATAAACTTTAAATCCTGAAAGTTTTAGAGTGGGATCTCAATGGGATCAACATAAAAAAAAAACAATGTTAAATGCCAGTTGAACTGGTATTTAAAGTTTGCACCTCGCAAACTTAATGATTGTACTTAAGGCAGTGTTGTCTTATTAATTTTAAACATTATATTTTTATAACTCCTGACACCATTGAGATCCCACTCTTAAACTTTAATGATTTAAAGTTTATAATATTGCAAAAAACATATTTTTTTCAAAATATATAATATATATATATATTTAATTTAAAAGTTTTAAATTAAATTAAATTACTACATTAAAGGCGTGAGTATAAAATATCACAAATTTTACTAAATGGTGTATACAAATGTCAAATTTAAAACATATACATACATTAAAATCAAATTAAAAATATCAACGTTTCGACAACTTCTATGGGATGTCCATAGAAGTTGTCGAAACGTTGATATTTTTATTATTTTAGGAAATAGTTGTTACATTGCTTCTAAATTTCAAAGGCGAAAAACAAACCTTCCACAAATTAAAAAAATGACTAGGTTAACCATAAACCATCGTTCCAACCAACCACAAGCAGAAACGATGCAGAAGCATCGCCTAACGGACAAAAATCTAACAGCTTTAAATGTATTACCGATGAAGAATGGTCAGGCATCCACTGTCGGATAACCAACTTCAAAACCAAAAATGGCAAGTAGCGGTGCTAACTATCCAAAGTTGCAAAGACTTGGCATGGACCCTATCAAAATTACTGAAATAGCGAGTTTGGCTGGAACTATAAGAATAAAATAGTGCATTTTCAAACCCTAACTTCAAAGGACAAATATAAGCATAATTGAAGTTAGGGTTTAAAAATGGAATACGGTTTTTCAAAATTAAAAAAAAATAATTGTATGAAAATTTACTGAGATAAAAAAAATTATAAAAGTATATTCTCATTTACATCATCAGGGAGAATGTTTTTTTTATAATTTTTGTAACAAATGATTTGTTATACAATAAATGTATAACAAACAATAAATACAATATAACAAATACAATATAACAAATCCCATCATTGAGATCCCACTCTAAAACATTCAGGAGTTAAAGTTTATAATATTACAAAAAAAAAAAACAATTTTTTTAAATTTAATATATATATATATATATATATATATATATATATATAATTATAATTATAATATCTATGAATTTCAAAAAACATATCAAGTTCTATTATCATTCTACTTAAATCTCCAAAGAGATAATTAATGATATTGTGTATACAGAATACCACATAGCTAATAATTAACATGTGCAAACATAATATTACCATAGCTTGTGCTTCAATGGTAATTGGCCAAATTTTACTCATACCTAAAGAATATTGAAAAAAGAAAAAAGAAATAGAGAGAAAAGGAAAAAAATTATAAATTCGAGTTGCAATTAAGTAAATACAAATGTATTAATAAATTAAATATGAACCATATACAATGGAAAATTGGATCACATGAGAATTAAATATGAATTGGATATGAAAAAACACATGCACATGTACTCATCAGCCTGGATGCACCCACATGTGTTTTAAATAATAATTCAGTGTTTCATAATTCTACTGGCATAATGCTAAGATCAGTAGAATCATCCAGGTACACTGAATTATTACCAGACAACAATTGGAAATATTAAAATTTGGAAATATTTAAATAGGAAATAAATATTTGGAAATATTTAAATAGGAAATAAAAAACCATTAAGAATATACAATATATTTCACTCACATCGATTATCCCAAAAACTGTATTTAACACCTCACGAAATTACCACGAGATAACAGTTTTGAAATAATAAAATTGGAAATATGAATGCGTAAAGTGTAGATAAAATATTTTACTCACAATAATTATACAGAATCCTTAAAATGTCACAACTTCTGCATAATATTCACATCCACATGGCAATGCATCATGCATGTTGACTAAGTCGAGTTGAGAGAAATGATTTGAAAGACAAGTTGAGAGCACACTTTTTTTAAAACACATCCCCATCGATGACACCCAAACACAAAATGATTCAAAAACACACAAAATAATTCTGGTTTCAATACACTTATAACAAAATTATATCCGTGAATATATATTACTCCATCCAATTTTAATTCCTGAAAGTAAAATTAATATACAATCAATAGCTCCCTCTACAGTTAAATTAAATATAATATTAACAATATTATCAACAACTACCTGAAAGGTAAAGTGTCGCCATCTATTGGTATTATAATAATTCATAATTAATATTTAGTTAGATATCCACTTTATTAGTTACATACTCACTTCATTAGATTTAATTATATAAATAAACTTTAAAAAACAATACTAACTTGTAGTTTTACTTTAAATTCAAATAAAATATAATACTACTATATGAATAAATCTACACAGAATTAATTCAACTTGCACAGCATTTCAGATATTCTTAACAAGAATATATTATGTAAAAGAGATATTATTTTAATTCAAATTGTTTTTGCTGCCAGCTGTGTTAATCCACTGATATTATAGACATATTATTAAATAATTAATGTTTTATTTTTACTACTACTTAAATATATATTAGACTTGTTATTAAATAATTAATGTTTAATTTATACTACATTGTAAATATATTTTATATTTCATAGATTAATTTAAATATCTAATTAAATAATTCATAAACAATTCAAAATATATCAAAATTTATAAAATTGATAATTAATAGTATTACTACTGTTTTTCAATCAAATTAATGCAATGCAGTAATTAAAATACTTGTTAAATTTAATTATTCATAGACAAAAATAAAAACTACTAGATGGAACCCGTCAAAATTTGACGGCAAACAACTTGATACCACCATAAAAATAAAATTTATAGTTGCTTTAACTTGACAAATTTCATAGTAAGGAGCATAATATGATTAAGCGGTCACAGACCTTTCCATCAATATATCACATGAAGGGTGTGTGCAAAATTTAGAAAGTACCCCTTGGGGGGGGGGGGGCAAAGTGGGGAGATGGACACCGGAGATGCATAATATGATTAAGTGGTCACAGACCTTTCCAATGATATATAACATGAGGGCTGTGTGCAAAATTTAGAAAGTAAGGGTGGAGGGGGGGGCAAAGTGGGGAGATGGACATCGGAGATGCATATGATTAAGCAGTCACGGATCTTTCCAACAATATATGAGATGAGGGCTGTCAACAAAATTTAGAAAGTATCCCTTGGGGGGGGGGCAGGGGGGCAAAGTGGGGAGATGGACATCGGAGATGCATAATATGATTAAGTGGTCACAGACCTTTCCAATGATATATAACATGAGGGTTGTGTACAAAATTTAAAAAGTACCCCTTCGGGGGGAGGGGGGGGCAAAGTGGGGAGATGGACATCAGAGATGCATAATATGATTAAGCAGTCACGGACCTTTCCAACAATATATGACATGAGGGGTGTCAACAAAATTTAGAAAGTATCCCTTGGGGGGGGGGGGCAAAGTGGGGAGATGGACATCGGAGATGCATAATATGATTAAGTGGTCACAGACCTTTCCCATGATATATAACATGAGGGCTGTGTGCAAAATTTAGAAAGTAAGGGGAGAGGGGGGGGCGGGGGGCAAAGTGGGGAGATGGACATCTGAGATGCATATGATTAAGCAGTCACAGACCTTTCCAACAATATATGACATGAGGGGTGTCAACAAAATTTAGGGGGGGGTAGTGGCGGGATGGACCCCGGAGATACATAACATGAATAAGTGGTCAAAGACTTTTCCAGCGATATATCACATGAGGGGTGTGTGCAAAATTTAGAAAAGTGTCCCACTTGGGGGGGGGATGGACCCCAGAGATGCATAACATGAAAAAGAGGTCACAGGCGTTTCAACTTGCAACTTTTTTCTTGAAGGCATTTGACAATATTAAATTTTTTTTTTACCTAAGACAATTTAACGATATTCTTAATATTTTTGCACAATTCGTCAAATGTTCATGGAAAAAAATCATGAAATTCGCTAATCATTAGTTGATAAATTATAAAATTCAACAATCGATAACGGAAAAATCACGAAATTCATCAAATGGTCTGCACTCTGATGTGATGATCAAAAGGGTTTTGAAGCATAGGACAAAATTAGCTTTTGCCAAACAGCGAGTAATACTGAAAATTTGGCAATGGACTTTATTGCCACCACTGGTCAAACATAATAGTCACACTCACCAATTACGATGATGGAATGGAAAAAGATTTTTTTTCTCTGCTGTCGCTCGACAAATTTCGAAATCATTTGGCGAATTTCACGATTTTTTCCCCGAAATTGACGGATTGTGATTTTTTTTCTCGAAGCCATTTGACGATATTCGAAAACTTTTCCCCCCGAAACCAGTTGATGAATTTTGCAATTTTTCCACTGTCGATTAATGAATTTTGCAATTTTTCCGCTATCGATTGACAAATTTAGCAATTTATCGACTATCGATTAACGAATTTCACGATTTTTTCCATGAACGAACAAATTGCGCACTTTCTTCCCGCTAATGTTTGACACACTTCGCCCTTTACAATTCAGCCAATGAGTTGAACGCTGTTTCTTTCCAGAAATGTCAGGAATGAAACAATTATTCTTTAGGATGAATTCCCTTCGTTCGATCTCCATGTGTGCGATGCAGCAACGGACGTCACAGAATTTTTAGGGCACCTGCAGACTAAAAACATCTAACCAATCTTCGCGGGTGAAAAAATCACAGATTTCGTCAAATGATAGAGGAAAAAACACTAAATTCATCAAAGGATCATGGGAAAACATGACTTTCGTTAAAAGACCACAGAAAAAACGTGAATTATGCAAAAGGATCGCGAAAGATAAGCAAATTTGTTCAAAGAATCACAAAAAAGGAAATTTCACCAAAAAATCACGCTTTTTTACTAAATTTCGTCTAAAAATTGTAGAATAAAATGTATTTTATCAAAGAATCGCTGGAAAATGCGAATTTCGTTAAGGATCGCGAGAAAAATATGAAATTCTTCAAAGGATCGCTGAAAAAACATGAATTTCGTCAGAGAATTTCTGAAAAAACATGAATCTCGCCCAATAACAGAAAAATCATGGTTCATAATCATTATATCATACATTATCAAAAAAGGAAATTTCACCAAAAAATCACGCTTTTTTACTAAATTTCGTCTAAAAATTACGGAATAAAATGTATTTTATAAAAGAATCGCTGGGAAACGCGAATTTCATAATCGATCGTGAGAAAAATGCGAATTTCTTCAAAGGATCGCTGAAAAAACGCCAATTTCGTCAAAGGATTGCTGAAAAAACATGAATCTCCTCAAAAGGAAGCAGAGAAAGTGCGAATATCGTCAAAGGATCACAGAAAAGCGCAAATTTCATCAAAGGATAGCGGAAAAAACGTGTATTTCGTCAAAGGATTGCAGTTAAAACATGAATTTCGTCAAATGATTGCTGAAAAAACACAAATTACGTCATAGGATCGCTGAGAAAATCATTAATTTCATCCATCGCACATAAATATCATGAATTTCGTCTATCGGGAGCATAAAAATCCTTAATTTCGTCGGTCGGGTAGAGAAATTTTTTTTTCCGTCAATCGGGCGTGTAAAAATCATGAGTTTCATTTATCGGTCACCTAAAATACACAAAATTCTTCATACGGGCACATAAGAATCAAGAAATCAGTTGATCAGGCACGTACAAATCATCAATTTCCTCTATTGGCACATAAAAATCATGAATTTTGTCTATCGGGTGCATAAAAATACTTAATTTCATAATCTTTTACCAAATTTCGTCTAAAAATTGCAGAATAAAATGTATTTTATAAAAGAATCACTGGGAATCGCGAATTTCATAAACGATCATGAGAAAAATGCGAATTTCTTCAAAGGATCGCTGAAAAAACACGAATTTCTTCAAAGGATCGCTGAAAAAACACAAATTTTGTCAAAGGATTGCTGAAAAAACATGAATCTCGTCAATAGGCAGCAGGGAAACTGCGAAGATCGTCAAAGGATCACGAAAAAAGCAAATTTCATCAAAGGACCACAGAAAAACACAAATTTCGTCAAAAGATAGCAGAAAAAACGCGAATTTCATCAAATGATTGCTGAAAAAACACAAATTACGTCGTAGGATTGCTGAAAAAATCATTAATTTCATCCATCGGCATTGTCTAACGGGTGCAGAATTTATCGGTGACCTAAAATTCACAAAATTCTTCAAACGGGCCCATAAAAAGCAAGAAATTAGTTGATTGGGCACGTAAAAATTATTAATTTCCTCTATCAGCACATAAAAATCATGAATTTGGCAATCGGGTGCATAAAAATACTTAATTTCGTCGGTCGAGTGCAGAAAAAAAAATCGTCAATCGAGTGTGTAAAAATCATGAGTTTCATTTATCAGGCATGTAAAAATCATGAAATTCTTAAATCGGGTGCATAAAAATCATGAATTTTGTAGGACGGGCACGTAAAAATCACAAATTCATCAAGTGGGTGAGTGAAATCACGAATTAGTCAAGTGGGCACATAAAAATCACGAATTTCTTTAATCGAGTGCATAAAAATCGTAAATTTTTTCCCTCAGATGCAGAAAAATCATTAATTTCATCGATCGGGTGAGGAAAAATCCTGAATTTTGTCAAACAGATGCAGAAAAAACACAAAAGGAAAAAAGAAAATCAGAAAATCCTGTATTTGGCCAGTTTTTTCCATATTTTAAATCGCCAGTTTTCCAAGTTTTATCGCCGAGTGCTTATTTTCACCTTTAGGTGGCAATAAAGTCAATAGCCAATTTTCAGTATTGCTCGCTGATAGGCAAGTGCTAATTTTATCCTGACAAAATGGTTATCGTACCAATGGATGGAAAAGGAAAAGTATGTAGTGTATATAAATGAATTCACATTGACTGTCACCTTGTATAATGACAATTGTGTACAATTTATCGCGTTTGATGGAGTTTTTAAGTTTAGATTATTATATTATTAGGTAGTTTTTCATTTTATCTTTATTTTATTTTATTGAATCATTGAAGGTAAAACAGATATCTATTTCTGTGTTCATGATTGAGTTCTTTAGATATGTTTTGATTCTTCGTATATTGTTAGCAAAATTATTTAGTGCACATAATATAATTGTAAAGCATGCTTTATATACATTCTGGTGTATTTTATTAGTTGAAATTTGTTACATTTTTCGAAATGATTGTTGAATTTTGTCATCTTTTTTCCCGCAACCAATCAATAAATTTCATGATGTTTTATTGGTGATTGGTTGCAGGAAAGTATTGTGAAATTCAACAATCATTCAAGAAAATGTAACAAAATTCTACTAACAACAGGAGCCTCTAAACAAACCAGTTCAAAATATGCATTCATATACATTAGATGCTGTACCATCTGTCCATTTACATATTAAAATGTGTACTAAATGATATAAAACATTTTAAAAACTGAAATTTTACACTTACGTCTTAATTGTAAGTTTCATTGTTTATTTGAGTGGATTTTAAGGAGTCTACTGCATATATATACACATATACTAAAATTATCTATCTAAATCCATTTGAATCATTGAAAGTTTTGTTAAGATTTGATCGTATTTCAATCTTTAGAACGCTTTTCTATTACCCGACATAATACCAATAAATTGTCATACTAAAGTTCCAAAACCTTTAAAAAAATTGTCAACAAACCAAAAAATTCCATGCAAAACACATCCATACACACTATCATAACAAAATCATCAAAATGCACAGGTGGTAAAGCTGTTTAGAAGCTTCTGTTGTTAGTAGAATTTTGTGATCTTTTTCCCGCAACCAATAAATAAATTTCACGATGTTTTATTGTGATTAAACTATGAATTTTGTTAACTTTTTTACATATAAACACAATTGCCGACTCAGCAAGTTTCTGGATTTGTCCATGTTAGTGAAACTTTTTTTTTTTCATGCAACTGCTGGTCAAATTTTTAATCAATTTTTACAGCCGAATGTAACTATTAAAACATCTGTAGTATTATATTCAAAAAGGTAAATTTCAGCTTTATAAATCCTAATAAAAACTCGACCATTACTTTTTGGTTTAAGAAATTTAAAGTAGCAAAATATACATACGACATATCCAAAGAATTCAATCATGAACACAGAAATACATATGTGTTTCTATGTTCATGAGCTCAATATAACAAAATAAATAAAGATAAAATGAAAAAATACCTAATATTTATAGTAATCCAAACTTTGAAGCATGTTGCTTTTACGCCGACTCCCGACTAAAGATTTCTAGAGATAGGAAATACCCTCACCTCATTGGCTGAAACAAATCTGTCTGTAGAGAGTAAAAGCCTCTTGCTGATTGGCGGAATGCTCGCGCATGCGTATAAAAGTCATATTTTCATGGAAAACGAAATACCAGGTTAGCTTTAAATAGATGGATATATATTTATATTTATATATATTGCAAATAGATATGTTTATGAGTTATAATCACCAATGTTATCCATGTATAATTTAATTTGTTATTGTATAAGTTAATTTATAAATGTATGAAAACTGCACATCAATAACACCTTAAACAGAGGTGATCGGCAACGCACAATCACAACTATACAAAGTGTATATAATGTTCAATCAAATATTAAGTTTCCTAATATGTTATAATTGTAATTATGTATGTTATAATTGTAATTTTCTATATAAAGTGTATATAATGTTCAAACAAATATTAAATATTAAATTTCCTAATATGTTATAATTGTAATAATGTATGTTATAATTATTATTTTCTATATCTTTTGTTATATGTTATCGCACACTAATACAATAATTTATTACATACCATGTTTATATTTAAATAATATAATAAATGTTATTTAAAAGAGTTGATGATTGAATTTATCATAAAAATTGGATAACCATATATTTTTGCTTGATCTCGAATATATCTAATATTTTTGTTTTTATTTATATCTGAGCATAAGTATTTTATACGATGTAGATAATTGATAATTATATTTTTATAAACAGATTTATGTAAACATGAAGCAAAATTGGTAAAAATATTTATTTTAAATGGGAAATCAAATCTCTTATCATAAATATCAAAAATTAATTTATAATTATTAGTAATATTAATTTTTAAGTCAAGAAAGTTTATATTATTATTAATTAAATCATTTTCGCTTAATTTAAGCTGAGTAGGATAAAAAATGAGTGGTGATGTGCAATTTTTTTCATTGAAATAAAATATGATAATGTCATCAATATAGCGATAATATATATATATATATATATATAATTTAAAAGTTTTAAATTAAATTAAATTAGTTTTTTTAACGAAGCATAGTCAACTTGCATATCAAATTAAATATTATGAAATTCTCTTTAAAATTAAAAGTATAAACACTCTCTATGGCTGATAGAACTTGCGAAATTCAAAATTGAAAACATTTATACAAGCCAAAAAGGGATATTTTTTCGAAATTAAAAAAATTAATTGTATGAAAATTTACTGAGATGAAAAAATGTAAAAAGTACATTCTCATTTATATCATCAGCGAGAATGATCCCTGAAGGTTTCATTAAAATCTGAAATGGTCAGGTTAAATATTGGAAATTTTTGGTTGAGTTGATGGAATGACCCTCATGCAGTAATCTAGGCTAAGTCAGAATTGCAAAGGAATGTAAAATATTTCCATTTTAAATATAGTTCATTACTCTGCATTGTTATTTCAGCGTCCACCAAACTGTCTGGACCACCAACTGTCAACTGCAAAACTCTTAAAATGATTTGGAATCGAACAGTTTTTCTTTTATTGATAAATATATTCAATTTTAAGTTAAAAACGATTATTTAACAACAGCATTTGTCAGGTTGCTGGGGCGAAAATTTGGTACATAAAGCAAACTTTAAGAGGATCCTCTGTTTTTCTCTGAAAAATAGAAATACTATACAATTTCACAGTTTTGAATAACAGCATCTGTCATTCTTTTGCATTAATGAATAAAGGTGAATTCAGCAATGTGTCAGGAAGTAGCCAGTTTCGATTTGAATACATCCTTAATAGAACAGTCTCTATTACTTTGCTGTCCATCAACATAACATATCTTCGCCAGACACTTTATTACGTGATCAAAGATTAGTATTTATTATGTGATGGTACATGAATGGCTGATCTGCTACTGAAATACATACAACCTACATGGTAACTGCTGTATGCAGTTGTCTTTGACACCTGTCTCTTGTAATGTTTCAAAGCCACTGTAATAAAATTAGTTATGCCAAATCTGTTTCTACACTTTCATAGTGGATTCTCCAGTATTATTCTTAAAGAGGCATTTTTATATTACTTGTAGATGATAACTGCTACACCATTATTTTAAATGTTGCTCTTTTGATAATTTTTATGTAAGACACTGAAAGTTTTATTGATGGATTTGTTTTTTAATAAAATATTCCTACTTCTGTCCCAACTAATATTCTGTTGTAAGACATTATAACTATTATAGCTACTCAATTATAACTCGGTTAAATGGCATTCTTCATGCATTTAATCACCCAATTTGCATCAACGTGTCTAAGGATTTTTGTATCTCTGTTCCACAATTGAAGAATAAAATGCATTTTGTTTTACCTATAATAAATCAGACAGAGATTTAAACATGATAAAAATACAAATAGTGATTAAAATACTTTTACGTTATTATTACATATATAATGCAGAATTTTGTCTCAATAATCATTTATATTAGATTAAAAAATTCTGGAAAATTGCTTAAATTTCAACTAAACACATCTGTATATCAGAATTCTCCTTGCCACAAAAAAAATTCTTTTTTCTACATTGAAAATGTAAAATGCATCATTTTTTTCATATAAATTTAGATTTTCTTTCTTAAATTTATTTTATTTCTTCTTTATGGTAAGTAATTTATTTTATGAATGTAGTTATTTAGTTTATTTAGTGTAATTTTATTTAAAATTTTATCTTCATACAGTTAGGAAATGCATCTGACACACCTTTAGTTCAGCATTAATTAGAAATCTATTGTAGTTTTTAATACCATGGTAAGTATTTTATTTTAATTCAGTCTTTTACATTGATTATAATTTTTCATAAATTTACTTACTCTTAAATTGTTCTTTAATGAATGATTAAAAGAATGAATCATTGATTAACTTAATTATGTCTGTTTAAGATGCATAAAGCTACAAAAGTAGATACACATCACATCACCCAAAACAATCTTTAACTTGTGAAATATGCAGCAAAATATTTCTTTATAAGAGTGTTTTGAAAAAGCAGCTTCTGACTCACAGCAAAAAAAATTGTTTGTTTGTGAGATATGCAAGAAGAATTTTTTACAAAAGCATGATTTAAACATCCATCTGTTAATTCACACTGGTGCGAAACCTTTTGTGTGTGAGATATGCAACAAGAAATTCTCTCAAAAGAGCAATTTAAACAAGCATCTGTTAATTCATACTAATGTGAAAACTTTTGTGTGTGAGATATGCAGCATGAATTTCTCTGAAAATAGCCATCTAAGCCGACATCTCTGGTGAGAGAGAGAAATGTTTTGTGTGTGCAATATGCAACAAGAAATTATTCGATGAAAGTCATTTAAATGCACATCTTTGCTCTCATACTTGTGAAAAACCTTTTGGGTGTGAAATATGCAACAAAAAAATTCTCTGCAAAGGGTACTTTAAAACAGCATCTGTTAATTCATACTGGTGAGAAAACTTTTGGGTGTGATATATGCAACAAAAAATTTTCTTTCTAGTGTAACCTGAAAAAACATCTATTAATTCATACTGGTGAGAAGCCTTTTACGTGTGAGATATGCTGGAAAGCATTTTCTCTTAAGAGTAATTTAAACACACATCTTTAAACACACATCTTTAAACACACATCACCCCTCATACTGGTGAGAAACATTTTGTTTGTGACATATGAAACAAGAAATTCTCTCGAAAGAGTGTGTTAAACAATCATTCGTTAATCCACGCTGGTGAGAAACCTTTTGTGTGTGGGATATGCAACAAGACATTTTCTGAGAGGAGTAGTTTGAGAAGTCATCTGTTAATTCATACTGGTGAGAAACCTATTGTATGTGGTATACGCAACAATAAATTTTCTGACAGGAGTCATCTGAGAAGTCATCTGTTAATTCATACTAGTGAGAAACCTTTTGTGTGTGAAATATGCAACAAGAAATTCTCTCGTAAACAAGTTTTAAACAAGCATATATTAATTCATACAGGTGAGAAACCATTTGTGTGTGAAATATGTAACAAGAAATTCTCTCGAAAAACTGTGTTAAACAATCATTCGTTAATCCACACTGGTGAGAAACCTTTTGTGCGTGAGATATGCAACAAGAAATTTTCTGACAGGAGTAATTTGAGAAGTCATCTGTTAATTCATACTGGGAAGAAAACTTTTTTTTGTGAGATATGTAACAAGAAATTCTCTCAAAAGAGTTATTTAAGCAAGCATCTATTAAGTCATAGAAGTGAGAAACAATTTAGTGTATGTGATATGTAATAAGAAATTCTTTCAAAAGAATCATTTAAATTTTCGTCTTAGTTCTCATTCTGGTGAGAATTCTGCAACAAAGAATTTCTTAAAAGTATTATTTAATCATGCATCTGTTGACTTATATTGGAGATAAATTTTTTGTGAGATATACAAGCAAGAAATGTTCACAAAATTGTAATCTATGTCCTCATCCTCACTTTCGTAATTTGTCGTTTGCTATTGACTAATTTTTATACTTCTTTTTTATAGGGGCAATGGAATATTTCAGTCTTAAGAAAGTAACATTATATGCTAAAGTATATATATGCTATATCATATGCATTCAGTCACGAAAATGAAACAGCAGCAAACGAAAAAAAATCTTATCTTATACAGCTTATTTATGAGGCATATGTCATAGTTTTTGTACTGTATTATTAAAAATTTTATTTGTGTATAATTTAAAGTAGTAAATCAGCCGATTTGGAGTCTCAACTTAAACTATACCGAACACATTTTTATTTTGATCTTATTTCATGTTATATATAATAAACTTCAAAATTGTGAATTTATCATTATTTATTTACATTATGTAGATTTAGACGTATGTAAGAATTTCTGATGATTGAGGAAATTTAAATTAAAAAACTGTTATGTTAAACATAGTACTGCATCAGAGAATTTCTTAAAAATGTTATTTAATCAAGCATCTGTTGACTTATATTGGTGAGAAACTTTTTTTCTGAGATATACAAAGAATAAATTTTCACAAAATTGTAATCTACGTCCTCATCCTCATTAATTGTAAACTCTCTTTCTTATGAAGTCAAAAAAAATTAAGATAATAGTTTTAATTAGAGGATGCTCCTGAATCCTGCATTGTCTGATTAATTTTACATTTCCAATTTGGATTACTTTTGCTATTTCTAGATTCTAATATATCAACAGGTGTGCTTTACTCTGTGGTTTTATTGCATAATCATCACCTTCTATGAGATCTCATTCCATCCCAATAAAGATATTTTCTTACCTGCAAAACACAAAACCACTCCATCTATTTCAGAAGTTGGATCTTGTTTATGAAAGATGACAATAGACTATAATGTACTCAAATACTTTAATGTAGCCTTATGTATGATCTATAAATTTTCGTACACATCAAATAGTATATTAAAGATTAATTAAGCTTCAAAACTCTTATCTGGAATATTTTACCTATAGAATGCAATGTATCCATATCCTTTTGTATTACCCTGTATATAAATATTTTATGTTTCATTTAAAATAAATTATATATATTTATCTTATATTTACATCACTTAGTATAGAGAATTTTAGTTCCACAGAAAAATTCATGCATACAGTTGCAGACACATTTTCAGCAATTCTTTGTCCTAGATGGCAACATGTTTGAAATCTTTTGTATTGCTCTGTATATTATCTATAGGCATTTATACATAACACTTAATATGTTAAAATTTAATTCAGCCTAAAATGCATCATGTGATAATCAGAGCTGTATAATATAGACGCACGCACGCATGCCGTGCGGTACTAATCCGAAACAATACTCAGGTAACAGAAAGATATCGGTAAAGGTACTACCCAATATTGGTCAATATTTTGAAAGTCGCTGAATTTTGCACATCAAATTTTCAACATTTTCCGATATTCACTGATATAACTTAAAAGTAATTTTTAAAAGAAAGCATTCAAAAGAGTTTTTTGCATTACTTTTAACATTATATTAAGAAAATTCTAAACAACAAAACTTAATATATTTGTCTTTTTTAAAAAGTTTGATTTTTTAATACCTTTTTTTTATGTTTGGTCTGCAACCAGTATTGCAATGAAATATAGGCAATGTCTAGGCAACAGTTTATAGCCAGTGTCGTAAAAATGATATTACTATTACAACAGTCAGAAATATCTATTGACATTAAACAATGTCATTTCTTAAATATTGCAAGATAGCTGTTGCCATTTAGCTTATCTGACAAAGTTCGTAATCTTGACCAAAGTGAGCAGAAAGTTCTGAAGGATTGCCTATTAGTATAGTTTTTATCAAAGAGCATTTGATGCAGATGTCTGCCATGAAACTTACACAGAAAGAAAATGTTCACACCTAAATTTTCCATAAGAATCTACAGTTATTTATATAGAAAAAAAAACATTTGAAAAAGTTTATATAGAAATTTATAGAGATTGCTGTAGAAATTTTTTTTAAACAATTTATATAGATATTTATGTAGATTGCAATAGAAAAATTTATTTAGAAGCTTTTCATATTAAAATCAATATATATTGATAAATGGAAAATTTATAAGGAAATCTGCAATTATTACTTTAGAATTATTTGTATTTAAAAAAGTAATGTAGAACTTATAACATTGTTAAAATATAACAATGATTACTTTTATAAAAAACTAAAATACTATATATATATATATATATATATATATATGTACAGTGGTGGCCAAAAGTTTGAACATTTTTTGAAAGTTTCATGTTTTTCAACTTTGTGTGCTTGTAGAATATATTAATTTCTACTTAAATACAAACGTTTATATATCAAATTGAAGGTAATTTAATGTAGAATTTAATAATAAAAACAGTATTACAAAAAAAAGTTATGCTCATTTTAGTAGAACAAACAAACACAAATCGTTTTGAATAAGGATGTGTTTTGTAATAAAAGCATACTAGCCAATCACAAACACTGTTCTGAGAACCAATCAAATGTCTGTAACTATAGTTTAGGTTATTTGGATGGTAAAAGAGTTATTGTTGTAGAAATATTTTGTGGAATGATGCATACTAGTACAATTAAATAGAGTATTGCTGTTTTTGAATATTTAAAGTCCTTTTTTTAATTAAACTAATTTTAAACAATGTCATCAACAAGAAGAACTAATTGGACATCTACAAAAAGAAGCCGAATTGTCATATTGAGAGGAAATGGCCTCTCTTATGCTGAAATTGTAAGACAAGTTGGTGGTTCAGTGACTTGTTCTGGTGTACGAAAGTTCTGTTTACGCTATGAAAAAACGAAATCAGTGGAAAATAAGGCCAAATCAGGCCGAAAAAAAGCACAAGTGCTACTGCCAATAGAAAAATTCAACGGCTATGCCTTCAAGATAGAAAAATTTCATTAGATGCTATTAGATGTGAAATGAATGCAGCGGGTATTGCAGTAAGTTCAAGAACAGTAAGAAGAAGGTTATCAGGATTTGGACTACAAGCTAGAATTCCAAGGAAGAAACCATATTTAAATCAAAAGCAACGCGGAAAACGAGTTAAGTGGGCAAAAGAACACATTAAATGATCAGAAAATCAATGGAAGCAAGTAATCTGGAGCGATGAGAGTAAAATATCGCTCTTTGGTAGTGATGGTAGAAAATACGTGAGATGTAGAGTAGGAGAAGCACTTCATCCTGATTGCATTAAAGCAACTACAAAAAATCCAACAAATGTCATGATTTGGGCATGTATGTCTGCAGATAGTGTGGGCCTAATTCAAGTGATTGATGGCATCCTGAATGCCAAAAAATACATCGAAACTGTCCTGGAACCAAAATTGATACCTTCCATCAGGGATCTCTTCCCCAACAACGCACCATTTATTTTTCAGCAGGATTCAGCTCCATGAACACAGCAAAAGTATGCAAAGCATGGTTTCAAAATAAAGGCATAGATATATCACCATGGCCAGGTAACAGCCCTGATCTCAATCCAATTAAAAATTTGTGGCGACGTTTGAAAATTCTGGTACGAAAAAAACGTCCATTCAGTAAAAGACAACTTATTGAAGCTATAATTGATTCTTGGCACCATTTGATTACGAAAGATGAACTCCAAACACTCGTTCACTCGATGAAAAGACGCTGTGGAGCTGTCTTAAAAAATAAGGGTTATCCTACTAAGTATTGATTGTGTAAGTATCACTTTAAAAAAAATGCAAATCTAAGATAGATCTTACTATTAGTTGCATAACTTTTTTTGTAATACAGATATTGTAATACTGTTTTCCTTATTAAATTCTACATTAAATTACCTTCAATTTGATATTGAAACGTTTGTATTTAAGTGAAAATTAATATATTCTACAAGCACACAAAGTTGAAAAACATGAAATGTTCAAAAAATGTCCACACTTTTGGCCACCACTGTATATACATAATGCTGTTTTTGCATGGAAAAAGATATGTACTTTTTAAATGTATGCTTATTTATCTTTTTTGAAATGCTTTCAGATTTCTGACTTTTGTAATAATTTCATTATGGAACGAACACAAGTTTATATTCAAATGTGGGTCATTATTAGACACTATCCATCTAAGTAATAATAATAATTATTATACATATACAGGGTGTTTTTTTTTAAACTGACGCTATTGAAAGCCGCCGGTAGCTCGTTCTAATAACTGGATTGACACAAAATTTTATAAATGGACTAAGAAAACCACGGGAAAAAAGATTCCAACAAAAAAAATTAGTTCCAATCACCGCCAATAGAAAAATTTGGCTCTGTACATTGAAAGAAAGCATCAGAAACAGACAAAATTAATAATATGGATAAAATGCCATGTTTTATTCATCATATACACTTTCCCGACGAGGAATTCGACCACATTCAATGTGACCACCATTCTCTTGCACCACACCTTGCATTCTTTTTACAACATTTTCGACGGCCGAGCGTAACATGTCATATGGAATATCCCTTACTGCATATATTATGTTGTCTTTTAAGATAGTCACATTTGTTACTCCTCCAAGATAGACTTTCGATTTCAAATAACCCCAGAGCCAAAAATCACATTGAGTTAAATCCGGAGACCGGGGCGGCCAGATATATTGAAAACAACGACTGATAACTCTTTGGTCAGTGAAGTGATGGCACAACAGCTGCTGTACTTTTACACCAATATGTGGTGGTGCACTATCCTGCATAAAAATTATCTGATCCAGACATTGTCTCTGTTGAAGTTATGGATTGACAAAACTAGTCAGCATATTATGATATCTTTCTTCGTTAACGGTACATGTCACTGGTCCTGTCGCAGTAATGTTCTCAAAAAAAGAATGGTCCAAGGATGAATTCAGCTGTAAAGCCACACCAAACAGTGAGCTTTGGTGAATGTAACAGAGTTTCTAGAACTGTATGAGGTTGTTCAGTGGCCCGAATTCTACAGTTATGAGTATTAACGTATGAAAATGGGCATTATCTCCCCATAAAATTCTCCATGGGAAAGCATCATCGACTACCATTCTTGCAAGAAATGTCAGAGCAAATGTCAGTCGTTTATCGTAATCATTGGGTTGAAGTTGTTGCAAGCAGCTGATCTTGTATGGATAGTAGTGGAGACTTCGCCTCAAGACTTTCCATACCGTCGAAACATTTAAATCCAGTTCTCGCGCAATACCCCGTGCGCTGCTACTACAAACAGTAGATGTACTCTGTGACCTATTGTTGATCGCAGTTGCAACATCCATTATCACTTTTTCTGACACCGGTTTACGTCCTCTGCCTGGCCGAACTGCTAGCGAGCCTGTTTCTTCAAATTTCAGAATCATTGCTTTCAATGCATTAACATGCATAAAGGTCCTTTGCGCAGTTTATGGCGTGTTCTAAATAAATGAAGATCGGCTGGTGCATTGCACTGGTTACAGTAATAGAACTTCACAAGTAACGCGCGCTGCGGTAACAGGAGATTAATTTTCAACCTGAGCTGAAAATGTTTCTTGGAGTTTTTTGCATGCATTTATAGCTTAAACTATTGGCGCTACTGTCACTTGCGTAAGCAAAAATTTGTATTTTCATTTATTGCCCGTATTTTATGCTAATTCTCAGTTGCATAAATTAACACAGCGCAACATTTCCCCCTATCGGCGGTGATTGGAACTAATTTTTTTGTTGGAATCTTTTTTCCCATGGTTTTCTTAGACCATTTATAAAATTTTGTGTCAATCCAGTTATTAGAATGAGCTACCGGCGGCTCTGAATAGCGTCAGTTTAAAAAAAACACCCTGTATATACATTATACAATAATAATAAGCTTTACAGGTCTGAATTATGTGCTTATTAACTTGTATGTAGTGAATCAATTTTTGAAGAAATGTGCACATATTTATGACTTAAAATTAATAGAAAATATATATTTAATTTCTTATCCATCCATTTATAGAAAAGTTTGAGTACGAGATGTCATGGGATCTTGCATAGATCTATTTATGTTTCTAGAAATTTTTTGATACACCCGTTGAGGAAAAATTTGACAAGAATAGAAATGCAAACCAATGAAAAAGAATTTCCATTCAACAAATATTCGAAATGAAGGTAGGAGTTGAAAGTCATTGACCTAAATGAAAATTTGTTTTGTCTGGCTCTCATATATCCATGGAAATATAGAAGTTTCTTTAAAAAATTTCAGCCTGTTATTGGTTTATAGCATGCGGATTGTTCAACCAAACTTAACACCTCTCCCGGTTAAACTCTAAAAAGTGCAGTAAAAGTGATATACTGCAAGTAGAATATTAATATATTAAATATTGGATGAAATATGTGCATTTGTATGAAATATTTTTTAAATATGCATGCTCGAATGGTAATTTCCTTTTCATAATTTAGTAATAAACTATACAGGGCAACTCGAAGAAAAATACTAATGGAATATAGCTAAATTTGAGAGAGACATCGGTGATATAGGGAGCTGAATTTCAGTTGCTATCTATAAGTAGTTGTGTGATAAGGGATTTTCTTGTCATTTTTAGTGATCTTTTACTTCTATTTGAAAATCTATCAGAACAAATAAATTCAAAAACAAAAGAAAAGTTTTATTAAAATCAGAGCATCTCTTCAAAATTTATGCATGAACATATGTTAAAAAGACCTACTCTTTTGTTAGATTTTTGTTATTAAAAAAAGCAGTTTGTGGAAAATCCCTTATCACCCAGTCACATTTAGAAAAAAACTAAATTCAGTTCACTATATTGCCAACATCTTTTTAATTTTTCATGATAGTCTACTGGCCTTTTTTTACTTGTCACCCTATATATTTGAGTAATAAATTTTAAAAAAATTGTCATTTGCTCATGCATAGTTAAAAATTATTTCATACAAATGCTTACATTTCATCAAATATTTAGTATATTTATATTCTTACTGCAGTATACTGTGTCTACCGCACTTGGTGAAATTTCTCAAAAATAGCATTAAATTTGTTTGAAGGCTTTGCATCGTATAAACAAAATTTAAGCGGGATTTTTTAAAATTTTTATAAATAAACTTTTATATCTTCATGAATGTATGTGCTATTCTGACTCAAATATATTAAATGACGCACATAGCCATATGCTATATCTAAAATTCATTTTGAGCATTTTGTTTATGATGGTGATCGCAAATATTATTTTACTTCAGTTTAGTGTTGATCCCCTAATTGCCCTCTTCACTAACTTTTTGCCAAAATATATGAGGTCAAACATGCTCTAGTTCATGAAAAACTATTTGTTAAGGTTTTCTCTAGACATTGTAGAAGTCTAAAATAGAGAGTGTCTGAATACTTTTGTTCAGATAGTGCATCATACTGTAGCTTTCATTTTTTTTTCAAATCAAATAAACTCAAAAATTTATTTTATAAAATATGTCTTCCTTCTATGTGGTATTTATTTGGTTTCATTTAGCAAGTAGAATGTCTGGGTCAAAATATCTTTGTCTTAATGTTGGCAAATATGATATATAAATTGCTATAAAGATATAATTCTACCCTCAGCATAGTTACCAAAACTTCAGATTATTCAGCATCACTATTTACGAAAATAAATAAATTATTTACTTAATGATAAAAATGTGTGACTCAATATGATAAAATTACTATTTGAAAATATTGGTAATCAAAAACCAGAAGGTTTAGATGCTTTGATATAGCCTTTAAACTGAACAAACTTTGAAGAATAGGTTTCTTTCAAAAGAAAGTTTTAGCTACAGCCCTAGTCAACTTGCTAATGTAACAGCTTTAGAAAGGCTGGCTCATTACAAGATACTGCAGTATGTGTATCATTTATTACTCATTTTCATGCTAAATGTTAAGCTCTCTACCAAGTGCAAAGAAGGAATTTTTTTCACTTCTACTAAGGCCATGGTTCGTACATTCTGGAAAAAATAGAAAAAGTGCTGGAAAAAAAGGTTTACTTTCAAAGGATAAAAAGTGATGAAAAATTTTTCAAATGCTTAAGTGCTGGAAAAATTTCAAAAATGTGATAATAGTACTTAAATTTGAAAATTTCTAACAAGCAAAAAAAATGTTTACCATAAAATCCCGATTGTAACCCCCCCCCCTTTTTAAAAACCACAAAGGGTTGAATATGGGAGGGGGGCTTATAACCGGGATTTTTAAAAAAATCATTTAAAAACCCATTTTATTTTTAATTTAGAAGTAAAAAGGGGCGAGAATCTTCTGTATTTCGACAGATTTTCACTCAAAAAATAAAAATAAATAAATAAAATCTAAATCACCCCCCCCCCAAAAAAAATAAAATAAAAATAAAATCTTTATTATTATTTTTTTAATGATATTTTCCTTTATTTGTTATTTTATTGTAACAATGAATAATCAATCATCTAAATCCTCCTCAAAATGACTGTTTCCCCTTTGCCCCTCCCCCTTCTAGTACCAAAACCCCATAATTGATACTTTATAACTCTTTAATTTTAAATTTCTTTTCAGACTAATTTAATACTCTATATTAACAATAAATAAACATAATCTACCACCTAAATCAACCCCTTAGCTTCAGCACAGATCCTTCCAACAGTACAAGAAGATATGCCGCATGCTTTTGCGGTAGCCTCTTGCATTTTCATAAATATATCTTTGATTTTTGCATGAGGATTGGAAGCAACAATCTCTTTCAAATACTTAATTACATGATAAACAACATTCTTCGACTGTTTTCTAATATCAGGACTAGCAGCCATAATTAAAAGAAAGCAAAATGAACAGAAAATCAAAGAAAGTACGAATCGAACAAAGCAAGAAGCAACAGCTGATTTCCTTCTCGTTCTGGTCTCAAGTGGGGTATAGAAAATGAGAACGGTCAATCCATCATGTGAGCTGTTACCATAGTTACTGACTTAAGATAAGAGTATCGGGGCTGACCTTCAACAGACAGTATCTTTTACCAGTAGTATAGTTGAGCTTTGTGGTTACTTGATTGCCGGTTAATGGAGCTTTTACTGTAAATCGTAATCAAGAATCACACCTCAACAAGTCTATGACAATTACGAAACTGATGAAACATCCCTTTATATCAAAAGCTAAAAAAGAACGAAACAAAAAAATAATAGCAGTGGCATCACAGCCAGCATGCCAAGAGAGAACTGGTATTATGCCAAAACAACAGGTATTTGAAAAATATGACATAACTAGCATATGCCCCTGTGATGAGTTGACAGGAATCAACTAATCCCTTACTTATTGAAAAGGGATAATCTCTCTGGAATGAAAATAATCTGATAAATTGATCTCTTGTGAGAAAGAATTCTATTGAATGGTGAAATATCATTGTCACTTTGAGATAAGTCCAGCTAGAATGCAGGCATTGTATTGAAAGCTATACTCTCTGAATGAGTAGATAAGAATTGTAAAGTATTGTTCTTGTGGATACAAAGAACTGGGCCCATACGAAATGCAATGTTTTCTGGGAAATTCCTGGAATGCAAGGAAAGCCCCTGGGAAGTGAAATTGCTGACGGCAGTTGAAGGTGGAAGGAGTTGAATGTTGAATCAGTTGGTTGTGAAACAAGCTAGAGTGAGCTTGTCTTTGAGCAGACTTCAGAATCTTAGGATTTTCTGAAATTGTAATTTCACAGCATGGAGACGAATAATCATATTTTTTCATTTTTACTTTTGTTTTTTCTTAATGTGATAATTTAAAATAAAGTTTTTTTTCGTTACAAACGATAAATGGAATTTATTAATTATATATACAACGTCTCACGCTACCACAGCAATAGTATATATAATTAATTGGTGGCAGCAAATGGGATATGTAATCTAGAATAAATTAGATTACGGATCTATGTTAACCTGATTAAACAGATGATGAGCCAGTGGAAAACGGACAAGCAGAGTTGTGGATTCGTGAAGTCTAATTGGAGTCGTGGTTTTTTCTCGGAGTTCTAGCAAGCAGAGAACTGGTAAAAGAACTTTATCGACAAAAGCTGTGTAGTGTATGGACAGTCAACTATAGATTTGGTGATACGTGTTTGTGCTTCTTAATATATCCAGTGGAATGAAGATATGCGGCGTACCATCTGAGTTGTCTACATACGGATCCGAGGTGAAATTAGTGCCTCATCAGCGAAACTAGTGTCTTCAAATCTTCAAACATCTGTGTGTGTCATCTTTAAAAATGCTTGGAAGCCTGGTATCAGTGTGGAGGAAATATCTGCATCTGGAGGTAAGCTCTTTTATGAAATCTTCTATAGAGGTCTGTTTTAAATTGAATTTTGTGTATAAATTTTAATTTTGGGGAACAAAACTCTATGTGAAATTTAAGAATTCTAGGGAAGCTATTAACTTGGTATTTAAATTTTAGTTAGAATTTTTATGTTTGTTGATTTTCTGGTATCTGTTTGGTATAATATTGGGTTAAGAAAATTATATACTTATGTATATGTTAAAATTTACTTGGGGTATAGTAAATTGTTATTGATTAATTGAGATTATTAATCAGGGTATTTTAATCATAATTTTGTATAAAACTTTTGGCAATAAGAGTTTTGTTTATATACATTTTAGTTATTACAGTAATAAAGTTATAGCTTAATTTTATGGGTATACTGTGGATGATTATGATTAATGTTTCAAAATAAATTGATGTTATACTGTACTGTTGGGTATAAAATTTATTTTGGGGGATATACTCAGTTTGAAAGACGTCACTGTTGCATGAGAATTTGCTATATTGAAATTGTGTCGTTTTTAAATACATTATTATACGTATAGGGAAGAAAATTCTATTTTTGTATTTATTGTATTATTGTAAATTGAATATATCTGATATTTTGAAATTTATTATATTTTGGGGGAAAATATGGCAGACTATTTAGTAAAATATAATAAAAACGTCTTGCTATTATTAGCAGAGGAATTTGAGACCAGTGTGTCAAAAACGTGTAAAAATCAAGCTATAATTCAGGCTATCGTTAGTGCTGAGGATTATAAAGAAAGTTACGCAAAACTTCGCTTGCAATATATTCTTGAACAGGAGGCAGAGCGGAAAGAACAGGAAAAACAAATTGAAAAAGATCGTAAAGAAAGAGAGAGACAAATTGAATTAGATAGGATTGCGCAAGAGGAAAAAGATAAACTTAGGAAATTTGAATTGGATAAACTTGAAAAGCAACTTGAGGCAGATAAACTTGAAAAGCAGCAACAGCTTGAGGCAGATAAATTTGAAAAACAACAACAACTTGAGGCAGATAAATTTGAAAAACAACAACAACTTGAATTACAAAAACTTGAGAAACAACAGCAATTTGAATTAGAAAAATTGCGTATTCAAAATTCTGCGGATATTGTTAGCGTCTCATCTAATGAATCAAATGTAGATTTTCATAGAACTCCTAAGGTAAATTTAAAGGATTTAATTCCACGCTTTGATTCTAAATTAATTGATATAACTCTTTTCTTTATGATTTTTGAAAGGCAAGCCGAGAAAGCTAAAATTTCTCAGGAAGATTTGGTCAGTCAATTAATTCCTTTGTTACCTTCTGATATTGCCGAAATTATTGTAAAACAACCAGCAGATAAATGTGATGATTTTCAACATGTAAAGAAAGTTTTGTTAGATAGGTTTAGGCTAAGTACAGGCGCCTTAAAACAAAAATTTGAAACTCATCAAAGAAAATCTGGTGAATTATGGGTGGATCTGATTTATGAGTTAAGGGGTTATCTAGATAATTGGTTAGAGTCGTTAGAAGTGAGGGATTTTGATTCACTAAAAGAACTAATGCTAACGGAACAATTAAAAAAACGTGTCCCTTTTGAGATAAAAGAAAAATTTATGGATGATTGGGAGGAAATAAAGATTGCTTCTAAACTCGCGGAAAAATCGGATAAATTTGAGAGTTGAATGGAAGAGAATTTAATAGGTCGGATAGAAAACCGTGGGAAAATAAATCTTTTCAGGATAAGCAAAAAGACAGCTTTAATTCTAAAAGTAGAAAGGAAATTAAACCAAAATCGGAATTTGAGAATACGAAAGAGTGTGGGAAATTTGATCAAATTAAGAAGGACAATGCTTTCGAAAAGCAAAGACAAGTCCAATGTTATAATTGTTTGGCCGTGGGCCACATCCGTCCAAATTGTCCGGAATTGTTAAAAAGTAAAACTAATTATGAGGATAAAAGCATAGCTTGGATCATTACTAGTGATGGGAAAAGTGAAAATAATAGGGAAGGTGTGGAAACCGAATTGCCTATGGTTAATTTATGCGTGAATGGTAAGAAAGTAAAAGCGATTAAGGACACAGGTGCGCAAATTGCGGTTTTTGATGCTAATGACATTCCGTGGAGTGCTAGGAAAGTGGGAAATGTCTTTCTTATACCGGCTCTCGGAAATAGACAAAAGGCGGATTTGGTGTCCGTGCCGATTGCTTTGATAGAAGATGAAAAAGAGCACGTTGAAAAGAATGTGGTGGTTGCAGTTGTGAGAAAACTAAATTCTCCTCCACTGATAACACCCGTTGTTTATGACTTATTAAAGTTAGGAAATATGGATAAGAAAAATTCAGTGTGTAAACAGGTGGAAAATCAGAGAGAATTAAATGGGCAGGGAACCCTCAGATTATCTAGCGATCACGAGCAAAGGGTTGTTAGAAAAACAGTTGTGAATGAAATCTGTGAAAGGGATAATAAGTCTGTTAATGAGATAGAGATAAATTCATCGGGAGACGTGACTGATAGGAATTTGGAAAAAGGGTCTAAATTGATCGATACAAAAGATGATGCGTCTCAAATGTATATGGTTAAAAGGTCATGTAAGAGAGGTCAATTTCGTGAAAAGAATTCTGAGCATGATGTAAATACACCCAGGTATTTCGTTGGTAGTATGGGATTCATACAAGTTAGAAATAGAATTAGTAAGAAATTGAGTTCACCTATGACTGTGGCCAGTAAATTTAACTCTGGGATGAAAGATAATGATGGAGAAAATTGGGGGGCTAAATGCCAAGAAAGTGAATATGGTAATTCAAAGTCAAAAAGAATGGAGCATTCTACTTTTAAAACGGATCATAAAGAACGATTTATTAAAATCAAACAAGATTTTGAAAAGAAAAATTGTGACCATGAAGTTGTGAGTCGAAAATTATTGTCGAAAAGATTTTCTGATAGAAGTAATATAGATATTGGTTTTCGGGAGAATTCTCTAAATTAAGTTTTATTCTAAATTTGGGCGTACTCATTATTGTAATATCTATATTGGGTTTATTTATCATTTAATGCTTAATATTTTTGCAATGGTAAAACTTCATTAATTCAATAATTGCATAATTTAGTATGCGTTCTTTTTGTTTGTAGAAGCGTCTAAATTTAGGCTTTTAAGCAAGTTTTTAAGAGAATTGTTTTAGGCATTGTGTTGTAAATAGATTTATTCTTTTGTTTTATTTATTATTATTATTTTTTGTTAGAATCATGTAAAGTGTAATCTGTATTTGGTATTATATGTATGTGAAGTGTTTCAAAATTGTTTCTTAGGGCATCAATTGTATAAATTATTCCTGGAATTATACTTAGGTATTGTGGGTATGGGATTATAGTAAATCCTGTTGACAGTGTGGTCTATCAAATACTGAGTATGGGAATGTGTTTGTATTCTATAGGGATTTTTCATGTGTTATTCAAAATTCCTTTGTGTTTTGTTGACTTCTTTAGAAATTGATTGAAGGAGCTTATTCTATTAGTGTATATGCCAAATTTCTTCTAGAAATTTTTCCTTAGGGGGAGGTGTTGTGATGAGTTGACAGGAATCAACTAATCCCTTACTTATTGAAAAGGGATAATCTCTCTGGAATGAAAATAATCTGATAGATTGATCTCTTGTGAGAAAGAATTCTATTTAATGGTGAAATATCATTGTCACTTTGAGATAAGTCCAGCTAGAATGCAGGCATTGTATTGAAAGCTATACTCTCTGAATGAGTAGATAAGAATTGTAAAGTATTGTTCTTGTGGATACAAAGAACTGGGCCCCTACGAAATGCAATGTTTTCTGGGAAATTCCTGGAATGCAAGGAAAGCCCCTGGGAAGTGAAATTGCTGACGGCAGTTGAAGGTGGAAGGAGTTGAATGTTGAATCAGTTGGTTGTGAAACAAGCTAGAGTGAGCTTGTCTTTGAGCAGACTTCAGAATCTTAGGATTTTCTGAAATTGTAATTTCACAGCATGGAGACGAATAATCATATTTTTTCATTTTTACTTTTGTTTTTTCTTAATGTGATAATTTAAAATAAAGTTTTTTTCGTTACAAACGATAAATGGAATTTATTAATTATATATACAACGTCTCACGCTACCACACCCCCATCAAAAATGACGGCAAGGTGTGATTTTAAGTTTAGAACGTTAAGTCATATTACTGACATATTATTTCATTTAAACAGATGATATAAAATGAAATATTGCATGTGGTTTAATTGGATATTCGATGTGGTTTTTCTGTAATTTATCTTACTGTCATCTTGTGTTATGCACGATCATTCCAACAGTGGCAAATCATGAAAATCACCCCAGACACTGTGTTTACAAAAATCAACCACCAGAGGAAAACATTTTGAATGTGAATTTTTGATTAAAGAAGGATGGGGGAGAGTAAAAATTTAAGAATGGTTAAAAATTTTAGGAATACAAAAATTTATATATTTTCTATTAATGCTATTTTTTATTTCTAAAAAGTGAAAAAAAGTGTTACTTTGTATCAAACCTTTTTTTAAAAAAACAGCTTAATCAACTGAATTTTATTTTGCGTAAGTTGGCAGCTATGTAAAGTAGCATATGTAACTATGTAGCATATACAATTATGTAAAGTAGCCATAAAAATATGCATAGATTAAATAAGAAAGTTTAAAAAAAGCTTTTGCATTTCTTATACAATATAAAATAATTCACAAAAATACATTAAATTCAGCTTAAATTATACATAGGTTAAATAAGATGATTAAAACAACAATAAAAAAATACCTGTTGCAAATCTCATTATAACTATATTTTATTAATAATTAGATCTATTATCAATAAAAGCAAGAAAATGCAGTTTAATTACCTAAAATGATTAACACAGCTCATATCTGAGGTCAATCCAGGCAAAAATTAGGGCCCCATCAAAAAATTATATTTAATAAAAAAGAGTCTTTTCACAAAATTTAATGTAATGTAAAATGACCATTCTCAAAATTCTGTTTCACAAAAAGGTACCTTAATGCAAAATTCAATTCCAAAAAAGTACACTCGTCATAAACTTATCTTTCAAAAATTTTACAGGCATATTTTATAAAAAATAATTTGATCAAGGAAAGAAAAAAAATAGGAACAGGCTTTTAAAAATGCTAATAAAAAATTCATAATTTGCAGCATTGGATCTTTCAGTGTAATATTTTATTTGTCACAAAAGTAAAAAAAAAAAAACTTACATTAATCCTAGCATATAAAGTACGTCCTTTACTTTTCTTTCTTTTTTTTCAAAGTATTTTTAATATGCTAATTGTGAAAAAATACAATTTTAAAATATTTATTTTACGCTTGGTAGATGGCACCACCAAATTGAAGTGAGAACGATTTTTGTATAATATCATTAAAAAATTCATTATTGAGACTTAAAAAGGCTTTAAGGGAGTGCTAATCGCAGATGTCAATACAGGTGTTACATAAACACAGAACACTAATGTCACATGAAATCAGAAATTGTGAAAAAAATAATAATAATTGTGAACAAATTAAAATAACATGTAATGCATGGGCTTGCACAGGATTTTCCAGAGAAGAGAAGTTAAATCTTTTTCTTCCAGATAACGTACTCGAGCACTTTAATCGGCAATTAACTCCATTATTCACAAAAACATCAGTCGATATAAATCCGGTATGGAAATTTGAATGATTTTCAAATTATTTAAAGTCTTTAACAAGCTTTTATAATTATTTTAAAAGCACAACAGTATGTTAACCTGTATTTTTTTAATGAAGCGTAAAAAGAGTCATTCATTTGTAAAATTCATTTGCCAAACTTGTAATTCTTAATGGTAACATTACTATTTTTTATATCTGGTAAACAGATGTTTTTATTTTTAATTTAGAATTGCAAACATTATAATTGGATGTGATATACATGTTTTATACAAAACTATGCAGAACAGACATGATTTAAAGTAGAAGAAATTATCATTTAGCTGTTATATGTTAGCATATGTTTTTCATTAAGCCTAACATGGTGTTTAGCTACGGTCAATTCGCAAATCAGAGTGGTCGGAACCGGCATGATTACGTTGCATTTTATTATAAGTAGATTTCATCAACCAAGAAAATAAGTTAGCCAAATAACAGATTAAATAGTTTAAAGAAATCAAGGCAGATGTCATTAAAACAATGAACACATACACAGAAATGTCTATGGGGACTAAAATTGTTTCTTTATTAAACATTAATTATTATACAAAGTTTATACATTACATAAAAAATATAAAATTTTCTTTTTTTGAGGAATCTGTCTAATTCATGTTGGATACAAAGTTACTTACTTTTTAAAAATTTGAACACATTGTTCAATATTTATTTTTCCTTCTTATTTTATCATACATGGCTAATAGATGAAAGGATGAAAAAGATGCATATCTTATATCACACATTTAATAAAATTTCGCAGATTTGCAACAAGTGCATTGCATACAAGATTTGTGATATTTAAACAGTAGCATAACTGATTGAATATAAATGATGCTGGAACTTAAAACATAACCAGATGAATTAGTAGTGTGATAATATCTATATTAGAGGATGTTTATTTGTATGAAAGCGGGAAAGGAAAAATTTCATAAAACTTTCGAGCTATTTTTATTTATATTTTAAAACTCCAGTAGACTGTTATTACCTTATGAAATAAAAATCAATGCATCAAACACACAATCAATATTTTTAATATTTACACATTAAATTTTTGAGACAAAATTTACATTTAATTTACACAAAAATGAAATGTAAGATATATGACATTGTTATATATATGAGCAGCATAAATTTAGAATTTTTTCATTAACCATCGTTTCACTTTGCTGACTGTTTATGTTTGGCAAGAAACCACATTCACTCAAGCAAAACTTACACCATGGCACCTATTAAAAGAAAAAGTATCGAAGTTCAATGATAGGAAGTCTCAAATTATGAGAGCATAAGTGAGTATTTAGATTACACTTTTACAAAAATTTCTTAGTGCATATCTCAAAAAATAAAAGGTTTCTCACCACTATGAATTAATAGATGCCTGCTATAACTACTCTTATGAGAGAATTTCTTCTTGCATACCTCACACACAAATGGTTTTTCACCAGTATGAATTAATAAATGCACACTCAAATGATGCTTAAGAGAGAATTTCTTGTTACATATCTCACATACAAATGGTTTTTCACCAGTATGAATTAATAAATGATTGCTTAAATTGCACTTATAAGAGAATTTCTTGTTGCATACCTCACACACAAATGGTTTCTCACCAGTATGAATTAATAAATGCTTGCTTACACTATTCTTTTGAGAGAATTTTTTGTTGCAAATCTCACATACAAAAGGTTTCTCACCAGTATGAATTAACCGATGCTTTTTCAGACTACTGTTTTCAGAAAATTTCTTGTTGCATATCTCACATACAAAACGTTTCTCACCAGAATGAATTAACAGATGTTTGGTTAAATGGAATTTTTGAGCAAACTTCATGTTGCAGGTCTCACACACAAATGGTTTCTCACCAGTATGAATTAACCGATGCTTTTTCAGCCTACTGTGTTCAGAAAATTTCTTGTTGCATATCTCACACAAAAACGGTTTCTCCCCAGTATGAATTAACAGATGGCTGTCTAACACATTCTTTCGAGAAAAATTCTTGTTACATATGTGACACATAAAAGATTTCTTACCAGTATGAATTAACATATGCTGGTTTAAATAACTCTTTTGAGAATATTCCTTGTTGCATATCTTACACAGAAACATCTTACGAGTATGAATTAACATATGTTTGTTTAAATCACTCTTACGAGAGAATCTCTTCTTGCATACCTCACATACAAATTGTTTCTCACCGGTATGAATTAACAGATGGGTGTTTAGCACACTCTTGCGAGAGAAATTCTTCTTGCATATCTCACACTCAAAATGTTTCTTGCCAGTATGAATTACAAGATGACTTTTCAAATGACTCATTTGAGAGAAATTCTTATTGCACACTTCACAAACAAAGGATTTACCTTGTTGTTTGTTAGAAGATTCTTTTCCTAACTGCTCTTGTAAAGAAACATTGTGTTCCATATTTCACACTTTAAATACATTTGTCTTCTTTGAATGATATCATGGATATCAAAATGACCTTGTGTCTTTAGTTACCTATATGGCTTTATGTATCTGCAATAAATAAAACTATTTTAATCTATCATACTTTAAAATAATTCAAAAACATATTCAAGGGCAAATGAGTTTCTAACGAGAAATTAAAGTCACTGTAGAAAACTGAAATCAAATATTTTTTTAACCTTAGTATTAAAATCTATACTTATTTCTAAAATTTATGAAGAAAGAAAATAATCACAAATAACAATTTATTCAAAAACAAATCAATCCTTAAGCAGAAACAACTTAAAAATAAATAAAGAGTAAAACAGTAGAACTTTCTGAAAAAAATAAATATGGGATTTGCAATTTCTGGGTATGCCACTGGTAAGCAACTTGTGTCTTAAACATATACGAAAAAAAATAAATGCCAACTTATAGCTCAATATTTCTTGTAATTGTTGTAGTGTAAATCAGTAATTTATTTTTAATTCTTTCATTTAACTTAATTTGTTTTTTGTATGTAAAGATGGAATTTTGTAATCTATTTTTCACTCACTCTCTGATAGGCTAGAATTATAAAAAGGTCTTTTCAGCCTGTACTGGGAGGAAAAAATAACTTCCTCATTCGTTGTTTTAAGACTTGAATTAATTTTACTCAATTACACAATGCTTAAATGAACGGAACCCTGATTATAGACGATTCCTAATTTTTGTCAATATGGAATTTGAATGGGGATTAAAAAAAAATTAGTCCGCTATTAGCAGTTTCATTTAACGTGATCTGTATTTGTTGCCAAATTTTTTTTTAAGAATCCAATACTGGCAGACATGGCTGTGTAGTTTTAAGCATATATAAGAGTGAGAAGAATGGTTACAACAATGAAAAAAATTGCACAACACCACTATAAAACTCATGAAGTCAATTCATTTATGGAAAATCTTGGCGTTAGTCTAATTATGGAAATTCAACAGTTTGTTACACAATAAATCAAAACAGAATTACAAATTAATGATTTTCAGATTTTTTCATTTATATGTACTGTAAGACTAAGTGCTAAATTTTAAGGTTTAGGTCATTTTGAAATAATCTACAGCTTTTGAGAGTAAAATATCTATAAATCTTAGGATATTTTCTAAGATCTTGAAGATATTTTCTATTGACCTAAAACATTATAATTCGGCATGAAAGAAGGTCTTATAGCATATATAAAGTAAAAAAGTTTGAAAATCATTAATTTATAATTGTATGTTGACTTATTACATGAATTTTCCATAATCTTTAGTCCCGATTATGAAAATTCATGAGTTTCTAGCACAATAAATCAACATAAAATTATGAATTAATAATTTTCAGATTTTTTCATTTACACGTACTATAAAGACTTACATTTATGCTAAATTTCAAGATTCTAGATCAATGGGAGGTATAGATTTTACTCTCAAAAACTGTAGAATACGTCCATTGACCTAAAACTTAAAATTTAGCATGAAAGAAAGTCTTATAGCACATGTAGAGTAGAGTCCTGCACCGGGTTAGGTTACCCACACCAACCCAAAACCAGTCAGGCTAGCGCTATATTTTTTGTTGCAGTTCAGGTTCAGGTCGGGTTGACTTCTACTTTTTTTATTGCAGGTCGAGTTCTTGTCAGTTGACTTTCATTGTTACAGGTTCAGTTCAGTTTCAGTTGCAGGTTGGGTTCAGGATGCATTTTTTCCCAAAAGAATGTCCACAATATTTTTGCAGGTTAAAAATATGTATACTATAAGACCTCTATAATGGACAGTCCTGAAAAGCAACCTTTTATGCTACTTGGAAAGGAGGAGAATATGCCATTATTCTAATTGCATGATCATAAATTACATTTTTTTTACAAAATGTTTTTGTCTTGTGCAACAATTTGAGAATGTCAGCGAAAAATCTCAGTTGCAGTATCAAGGTTTTTTTCCATTGACTCTTGCTGATAAAACAAACCAAATTGCTAACTCGCCAAAAGATAAATTTTCTTGTGGTTAACACCTTATCTACTAACGCATTATTATATCTAATGTTTTAATTCAGAGTATCTTCTTTTGCAATTAAAAGTATGAAAGAGAAAAATAAAACTGAACTGCCTGGTCAAAATATAATGAGTATTTAAAAGTTATCAAACAAGTCTTTGGTAATTACACTGTATGGCATGTAAACTTTGGCCATTTAATTTTTAAAAAAATGTCAGTTTTAAAATCACTGCTTTTAACATGAAGTTGTACATAGAGGTGAGTTAGCATTTTCATTATTAACAATAATTACTGGATTACATCTCGCACCGAATATCTAAAGCCTATAAATATTAAAAGGACTATTTTCAAATTAAGTTTTCTAGTTAAGAAAATATTTTCATCCAATTGTTAACATCACAAAAATTCATCTTATTAACATGACTTTTGATCGCTGTGATGTATTTGTTCCATGCTTGCACAAAAATTAGTTGAATGCATATTTGCTTCTTCCAGATTCCAGTAGATAAAAAAAGTGCTAGGGGGGAAGCCAAAGAATACTGAACTTTATTTTTATTAGCCAAGTTATAAATTTTTGCGAAGTTTCTGTGAGCAATTCTCGATCTATTCAATAAAAAATTGGGTTAATTTTAGAAGTCGTCTATAAAATGAAATCATTAAAAAAACATTTAATACAGAAAATATCATTAGTATTAAAAAAACTCTAAATTAATCAACTGAAAATTCCACCAAATACATATAATTAACACTGCAATTACATCTATCAACAGTTTTCTCAGATTAGTCAATTTTTTGATAAATTATGGTCTCTCAAACTGTTGTTCATCTTTTTTGAGGTATAATTCAAAAATTATTTGGCAGAATATGCTGAAATTTTGTAAAGAAGTTCATAAGTTTCTAGCAATCAACTTCTAAAATATTCATAGGTTATAATTTACAGTTTTTTCGAGTATTTATTTTCGAATTTCTATCATACAGATATGGAGGTTAGTTACAGTTGACTCCCTGAAATCTGCAGCCCTAAACACACATCATTTCAGATGTACACAATTAAACTTACACTTACGATGTAGGTGAAAAAATTAAGTTTTATTTTCATTTTTATGTCATTCTGTGCACATGTTAATATGTAATTCTGGTTACTAGGATTGAACTCATGTTTTCTGATGAAGGAAACATAAATTTATTACTGAAAAATTTCAAAATAGTGCTGATATCAGTTGCGATCATGATCTTTTCACCAAATACATTTATGTATTAATTAAGCTTTTTTGGTTATTAAGTATGGCTAAACATGAAATAAAAAACTTTGTTATTTTTAAGATTTTGATTTGAATTATTAGTGTATATTTATAAAGAGAGTTTCACTGAATAATTCAAGAAAAAAATTATCTCACCATTATGCATATTTAGTTATGCAGTATGAAGTATTTACTTGCTCTTTACTTTTAATATTAAAAAAAATCTTAATTTTTCTTATTTTACTTTATTGTAAGCATTCATTATAGTTTCAAGTTCATTATTAAATTCAAATTACTGTTTAAAAATGTAAACAAAAGAGTGACCAGAAATCTCAAAAATTCTAAAATCCACACAACCTCAGATTTTAAGCTATGCAGATTTAAGAGAGCCTACTGTATAAAAGATTCTAAAACTTTCAGTCCATGTTACTTGAAATTTGGTATTGGGCATAAATTTCAAAGAAAATTAAAAATATTTTTTTCCAATTAGAGTGTTGTCATTAAAAGTTACCATTGATCGAACATTTCAAAAGAAAGTCCTGATTTTTTTTTATTTTATGAAAAAACTGTATATTTGAATATTAATGAGTGTGTATGCGTTCAATTTTATACAAAAAGATAATATTGATTTTTGATATATAAGAATTGTATTGAAATATGGATTCAGTTTCTCTTCCTTCCATTTCTGGTCAGATTCGGGTATAAATATTTTGCGCTTCGGGTTGGTTTTGAGTTGACTTTAAGCAGAATTTTCAGTTTTGGGTTGGTTTCGGATTGACTTTAAGCAATATTTTCAAGTTTGGGTCAGATACACAACCCAACCAGTGAAGAATACTAATTCCGTGTCCTCAATTTTGAGTGTAGATTGAATCTTTTGAAAAAATCTAAAAGTACCGAAATAGTGACTACTTTTGAAAAGTAGGTTGAAGTCTTTCTAAAACAAGTATTTGTAGTTGTAGTTAATTACATTTTTTATAAATTAGTTGTAGTTTTAGTTTGCTACTAAAAAACGTAGTTTTTCCAACTTCTGACTTATTCATATTCAAAAATGCATTTATTTTCATCTGACACATAGTTCTGTTCAAACTTTTTGTGAAAAACCCAACAATCAGACATGCTAAAATCTAAATATGAGCCAAGAATTCTTCAACTTTGAACATAACTCGCAGAAAGAAAATTAGAATCATTCTGAACCAGAAAAATAAATAGAAGCAACCTGTCCAAACTGCAGAAATCTATTCAACTATCTCGAGGTGTCCGTTATTCCAAGTTTAACTATATTTGAATATTAAAGAATATAAATTTGTCCATTTTTCTATATAAAATTGGTATTAGAGATATAATTGTACATTACTTTTCATAATAGCATTAAAACATGATTTATTGTCCTTTCATTCCTCGTTCAGGTCGGGTGTGGGTTCAAATATGTCGGGTTGGGTTGTGGTCCAAAAAAAATATTTTTGCAGTTTCAGGTTGAGGAAATTTTTTTTGTCAAGTTGGGTTGCGGGTTAACTTCAAATAAAATTTATTGGTTTGGTTTGGGTACAACCCGGCACATGTGGGACTCTAATGTAGAGACAAAAAGCCACAAATCATTAATTTATAATTTATTAAGTTGATTTAGTATAGGAATTTTTCAAAATAAAGATTTCCATAAATGTTGTGTTAAGTCTGTACCTTTTTTATTGTATTAAGTTTGAAGCTCTAAATTTTTACACAACAATGACAAATTACTAAAAATCTTGATGTTTAAAAAAATAAACTATTTATATCTGTGAAAATACAATCCTTAATTTTATGAATTGCACCTTTTGAACTGTCGAAACTAAAATAAATAAATAAAATAAGAAGTCAATTGAGAATACATAATCATATAATATCAAATCACTAATTATCATTAAAATTTAGGTATAAATGCTTAAATTATACAAAAATAACACAAAAAGCTTATAGAAACCTCTTAATATAATGATCGATATGTTTCAAATGCACAAACAATGCCATTATCAAGATCTAACAATGATAAACAAACTATTCTTGCAATTTTTAAAAAAATAAATGAACTACATAAACCATGAGATCATAAATGAAATAAAAGCAAGTGCTTAAAATAGTCAACTGTAAATATGAAAAATAATAATTTCCTTATTGCTTTTTTTTAATTGAAAAATACCTCGTGCCAAATTTTAGATAATTCAAAAGAGGTTGATGCATTGCAAATGTTCATGTTACGCATACAGATTTCTTTTGATTCACGGATAACAGATGGGAAATAAAGTCTTGATGGATAAATTATTTTACTATTTTTAATATGGATTCTTAAAGTCTTAGTTTTATGCAGTCTTGCTAATGCTATAGTACTGATGTCCTGTTTGATATCTGCCATATGCTCTTTTAATCTTGTTTAAACTTTCTAGTTGTCATTCCTATGTAATATTGCAATGTTCCATCTGCTCTGGTGAACAGGATTTCATACATCATTTTCGAATGTAACAAACTTTATTAAACACTTAGAACAATATTATAATAACTAAAGCAACCGTTTTTTTAACCATATGGAACTGTCATGAAAAAAAAACATTTTTTTTTTTTTTTTTTTTTAAATAGTACTGATAAAAGTTTCAATTTAAGATAGTTTTGTAATTATAATTTGTTTTCATTAATGGTATAGTAATAAAATTTTTAAACATATTTTAAACCCAATTAAAATATGAAGAGTTTGCTCTTATAAAAGAAAACTCTTCATATTTTTATTTTTTATTTTGTTAGGTCTTTTGCAAAGGATACAATTTTTGCTTGAATTGATCCTGCCAATTAAAAATATTCTTCAACTTACATTGCAAGAAATACTGCAAACTTAATGTGACATTTTACAGATATAAATTTCGGGTTAAGAGATGCTCACCCATTCGAAAATTTTCCTCCAAATCAGAATTAAATCAACTGGAAATTCAGCAGAGAAGACTTCATAACTTACATGTGGTTAATTCCATTTCTGTTCTGCAAAAATAAAATAAATAAATAAATAAGATTAGCATTCATATTATAGAATATGACTGTCACTGATTCTATACTAAACTTTCTTCTTTTAAATACATTTTCAAATTTTATATGGTATATAACAAATAAATCCCTGGCTGCTCAGCCTACAGGCACAGGTAGATTTCGAAGACGCAGACCGTGGGGCACCTGTTTATTGAGAATTGCAGAAGAAATGACCATTTTGCCATGATGCGGCAGTTGGGACTGCCCACTTCGAAATCCACCTGTGTTTGTAAGCAGAGTTGGCAGGGATTTTTTTGTTTTTAATTTATTTTTGCTGTAACAGTTGGTCGTATAAAAAACATGTCAATATAAAAGTTGTAGATAATATTAAGAGAATTTATAATAAATATAAGCAGATTTGATATCTTGAGAATTGATGAAGTTAAGAATTTTTCTCTTCTTAAACCCCTACTTTTTCTGACCCTTGAGGAAATTTTTAATATAAAAAATCTGTTATACATAAATTTTTGCCTTTTTTCTAGAAGTAATAATAACTTTAAATGGATTTGATACCCGATATGTATCATAATTAAGAAGTTATGGTTTTTTTCCTGTTTTCACAAAAAGTCACCCCATTCCCCCTTCGGTTCGATTTTTCCCATTAACAAACTTGACGAAGATTTTATGCCTCCTTGATTTTATGTATCAGTTTGGAAGAGATTTGTGCAGAAATATTGAAGTTATCGTGTCCATAAAAAAGTGATATAGATAGATATATAAAGTTTTGAACTGGGGGTAGTTTTGGGTGCTAGGAGTCATGATCGGCATACTTTTGCAAAAAATTTTCAGAAATTCCAACATAGGGGAGAATGTAATAGGTAGTATTTTTTACGAAATCTACCTAAAAAGTAACCTTATATCCATACTATTGATAAAATGTGATACATTTTTTAAATACTAGAGGAGTCTGATACTTGACATCATGTAGAAAAGACATTAACTCTCTTTAATAGAAGAATACAGAGGGGGGGGATTACATTAAATTATTCTCTGCTGGCAAATTGATTTTCCCATGAAGGGAGTTAATTTTACCACAGTCTTTTAAAAACTACTAGTTACAGAAAATGTGCCAAACATTTATATATTTTTAATTGTTGCCCATATTTTGTGTTTCTCTCAATTGCTGCAATGCTAACATGGCACCAAGTTCTGTCCTATACAGTTGAACTACAGATATACGTTACCTGAGTTGTACGTTTCCCTCAGTTATACGTTTCAAATCAGCGGTCCCAGCCGCTGTCCATTAAAAATTAGCTGGGTTATACATTTTGAGTTATACATTTCCCTCAGTTATTCGTCACATTTTTCTTCTCCAGACAAAATTTTGTCTCATTTATACATTTTGTAACCAGAAACAATGACGACACGTTGGATGAGTCTGATTTGAAAGATCCCACTCAAACTTCGGAGCTGTCCTGAGGGCTTTCGACATAGTAAAGCGGTTCATCAGTAGTAAAAGCAGTAACGATAAGTCGGCAGCATTGTTCATTATTAACAGAAAGTTTGCTGTTCAATGTTGGCTCTGCCGAAAAGAAACAATCGAAGATTAGTGATATTTCAACAAGATTCAGTAAACTACTGAAATGTCTTTTGATAAATGATTTATATGCCAAGGCGATTCCAAGGATTTCTTTAAGTACTCTATGTGTATTAAAAATATTTTATGATAAAATAACTTCATGTGTACTTTTCTTATGTACCATTTTTCTATTCTGTTCCATTTCCGAAAATGTATGTCATGGGTGCAGTAATAGGAAATTTCTGTTTTCGATATTAAAGGTAACAAACTCCTTAGAGGAGCAACGTTTTTCCGATATATTTAAAACACGGTTCCGGTAGACCATTAATTGAGTTGTACATTTTACTGAGTTATACATTTTGTTGTCTGGTCCTGAGCAAAACATATAAATGGAGTTCCACTGTAGTAAGGTTTTTTGTTTTGTATACTTTTTCAATACTTTTATGTTAGCCAGACAGCAGTGATATATATATACTATATATATGTGTGTGTGTGCTTATATATATGTATACATATCACTGGTGCCCAACTAACATAGAAGTACCACATTTTCTAATTTTAAACAAAAAAATGTATTAAAATGTTACCACAAAATTGGGTACTTATATATTCTCCGGGACAGGTTAGATAAAACTATGCCAAGTATGGTGCCAACTATACTATTTATAGTAACCTTCATTTTTTGACAACAATATCTTTTTATTATAGTTTGCAGTTTTTTTTTAAATTATAATTTGTAGTTTATTTTTTATTATAGTTTATAATTTTTTTGTTACTTAAGTTATTAATGTCTATTTATTATATTTCATTTATTTATTTATTTTATGTTATTTACCATTTATAACAGTGTTAAATTACTGTTTTGAACATGATTGGCAACAAAAGGAAATTGGGATTTAATCTCAATAGGCACTTTTAGAAGTTATCATCACTAAGATTAGCCTTATGGATAGTATTTTATTTTCTTTAATATAGTTTTCACCATATAAGATTAAAATAATAATACAATTCACACTTTCAAACCTTCACAGTTTAAGACCAGAGGTTTTAGAATTCTTAGATGACAACAGAGTTAACCCGGGAGAACTCGCGCGTGAGATTTTCTCTCACCATCATACTTTTTTTTTTGTCCCAGCTGTTGCAATAAGACTCTTATTTAAACCCTTTTTTCCATTTTAAATTAAATTTTAGAAACTTTATTTTTATCATTTTACATCTTTTTGTGAATAAAGTATTAAGACTAAGAATAAAGTATTAAGTTCTGGTGTGACAAGAAATCTAGCGAGTTCTCGCGGGTTAATAAATACAATGATGTTCTTGAAAATATAAAAAATATCCCATATTTTATATTTTATATATGTTTGATATTTTCAAAATAGTCAAATTACCAATGATAAATAACTTCAGATTTAATATAAATTAGAAATTAAATCATATAGCATTTAACATGAAAATGTAACTTTTTATTCCTTTCTCTCTCTTTTGCTTTCACTTACAACAGAACTGAAAATTAACTTATTTGAAAAAAGAAACAGACTGTAGCAAACAATCCATAAAACGACCACACTTAAAAATTTCACTAAAAATTGGTCACTTCAAGAGGTGGTCTTTTAATGTAGGTCACATTTTAATCAAGTTTTTGATTGTCAAAAATAAGGTAACAAGTGTTATGAAAATTTATCTTACACATTAGGAAATAAATACAAATTTAAAATACCAAGAGAAAACTTTAATTTAAATTCATATGTTAATTACTACAAGGGTTTAAAAAATGTTTAAATCAATGTCTGCTTAGATTTTTACAATTTTGTCTTTTACAATTTTTATTTCTAAACCATTTTAAAGTTCAATGAATAAATGCAATTTTTTTTTTCTGCTCAAACCATTCCATTAGATCAGTCATACTCAACCTTTTTTTCTCGCGGGCCGCAAACATATGTTTGCGACGTTAGGCGGGCTGCAACACACTTGTATAATAATATAAAAAATGTAATTAAAATAGTAAGATAACAAAAGTAGTATAACAAAGCTATCGAATAAAGTTAATAAATTAGTGGGATGGAAGGTTTGTCGCGGAAGAAAGGTTACTAAAAATTTAACACCACTCTTCCCGAACAATATACTTCGTAGTAGATTTCTATTCATACTGATGTAGAAATTTTCCGCGAAAATTTTTGTTTAGAATTAGAGATATAAAACTTTTTTCTGCGGCAAAGCTTTAACCCTAATGTCCCTAGTAGGCATTATTAGCTATTTGATAAGTATAAACATAATAATATAACAATGCAGCATTTCCAAGTTTCTGAAAAAAAATTTCAGGTGATTTTCTTTAATAAAACAGTCATTATTTCAATACACAATATTTTTTAAAAATATATAGTGCAAATTGAATTAATTTGAAATAATATTTGTTCAGTGTTGAAGGTTAAGAAATATATAAACCACTATAGCACAAATAGAACTACATATAAAGAGAACTTTTGACCAACGGAACGGCCTTTAACATTTTTAAGATAATTTTAATTAATGATTATAAATAACAGGGTAGATTTTGTCTTTCCTTGAAAGTGAAGGTCTTACATTTTTTTTATGCACATCTTAATTGATTTTATAAATAGAGATTAATGATTATGTGTGGCGGGCCGCATATTAACGGTCGCCGGGCCACATGCGGCCTGCGGGCCGCAGGTTGAGTATGGCTGCATTAGATCGTCATTTACATCAATTAATTTTTCCTGAGGTTTTCATTTCATTCTACACAATTTACTGTCTTGCCCTTCTTTTAAAAAGTCTCCTTTATTTTTCAAAGTTTTGCTTGTCTGCATTTTCTTACAGTTAAAGATTTGAGCCAATTTTCTTCCTGAATTTCCATATTTATGTTAATTTATAATGTGTATTCATGGTCTAAGATTAAAGTCACTCTTTCAGCTATCAGTGTTAAAACATAACCATCCGTAAAATCCCCTTTAATCCGCCCCCCCCCCTAAACGCAATGGATAATAATCAGGAAAGGAGGGGGGGGGGCGCTTACACGGTATTAGAATTGTAGTACATGATATTTATGGGTGGTGGTAGTGGGGGTGGAGATGCTAATGGCTGATCGTCGCAAAGTATGCATTATTTTAATAAAGTGACAAAAGAAAAACATTTTGAAAAAAATATATATATACAAAATAGAAAAACAGTATAACTTCACTATTAATGGCAATTTCAAATTATAGAAAATTCTGGATTTCAGAAGCTTTGAAACTGGAATGCATTTAGATTAATAATAACACTAATATCTGTCATTAATATGGTAACAAAAAAAAAGGAACTTAATAATTTAAAATAATTAAAAAACACTGAGAAATTGCAGTTGAAAATGTCCTGAAATACTTTCTAGAACTAGTAACATTTTATGTGGTTCGCCATCTGTTGTAAATTAAAGAGATTAAATAGCCTTTTATTTTTTAAATCATGATTTCTTATCTATAAATGCTAAATAAATAATACAAATTACAAAAATTGAGAACATACAGAATGAATTGGTAGTGTTGTCAGATTTTTGAAACAAAAAACATTGCTACCACAAAGATAGCACAAAATATGCTACAAATTCGACTGTGGCGCCATTTACTGAACAATCAATCAATAATTTTTTTCTGATTGTTTTTCATAATAATGTTAAATACGATTATAAATTCTGTGATAAAATAAATAGATTCTTTTGTAATCAAAATATTTCACACACAGCGTCAAATACACATTTTTTAACTTATTTCATGAGAAACTTTCACAATCGATATTTTTATTTCCTTCATTTTGCCATGGAGATATATTTACAGCAAAACTAATGTTTGGTTATATTGCTTTTTCAGATTGACAATAGTTGAAGTTGTGTATGTTACTTTTGTGTTTGTGCACGTTTCCGAAATATCAAAGAATCCTCATGCCTTTTTGAAGCGTCGGAAAAAAACACTAGTGACATAAAATTTTTGGTGTTGATCTTGACGTGCATGGAGAAATTTCTTTTTTTTTGGGGGGGGGGCGCTTTCTCGGGATTTTTTAAATCTTCCAATTTGTTTACAAAGTGGGAGGGGGCGCTTAATCGGGAAGGGCGGATTAACAGGATTTTACGGTACTGAAATCGATCTCTACTGGGAGGACATCAGAAGCAAGCAGTCACACTCACAAACATGTCTTGTTTAATGGTGCCCCGGTCGCAATGGACTTTACCCATATCATGTCATCTGTGGGTAAAGAGAAGAGAAACACCAATAGGCATGAAGAACATTTTAACACAGCTTCCCCTTCGTCCAATAAACAGTCTTTTTCTGAAGGAAATTACCCTCAGAGGTGGGGTTGTTGCCATTCGTGGGTAAGATGCATAACATAGGAAGAAGTAGGAATTTCCCTACAGAAAGCAGGCCATAAAAGACATTCTCTGGGATTCATCAAACATGCTATTCTGGGAAGTGGGGATAATCCACATTCCATTTCAAATGGGGGAACATGTACACATTGGTCAAGCTAAAGGCCAAATGACCAGGAAAGGCCGGAATTTCTTTCCATTTATTCAAACAAATTGGTCGCTCATGGAGGGAGTTCTTCAGCGAATGGTCTCTGAATGGAGTAAGATTAGTATCGGTCCTACGGGAAATAAATTTCTTTCCATGAAAAAATAGTTGTTGAGGGTGGTAGTCAAGCAGGGAGGTTTCACTGCAAATGTTTCAGTATGCATATCAAGAAAAGTTTATGTTTTACACAACAAAATTTTAAATACAAAAATTTTTTAATTGAGAATTTTGAACATAGATGCATGCTTGTCTGATTTCTCATGCCTTAACCTGTTGTTCAGTTTAAAGTTTATATCAAATTATAAACAAAAAACAGAAAAGATTATTTCTAATGAAGTTGTAAATAATTGGTTATCTAAATTAGACAGTTTATTTTTCATTGACGGTTCTAAGTTAATATTACACCACACTAAAAAATTCTGCTTCAAATATAAATCTTGGGAAAGATTATTTTTTTCTATTTTTCTAAAAAAAAAAAGATTTTATATTCAGAACTATACAGTGAATAACAGTTGACAAAGTTATTTACACTTGTTTTAACTACAAATAAAGAAAATTTCTCATAAATTCAACGGTGTTCATTTCAGAATGTATCTAAAAACATATTTTCAATTTATACAAATACCACATTTCTAGAAGTTTTTGTTATGCTACATTGGATTTAGTTTTCCCATGCGAGTACTAACTGGAGTACCAACTTAATATAGACATGACATAGACAGACTCATTACAAAATAACTTTAAATCCAATAGAACAAATTGCAAATACTGTTAAATGATGTTACTTTTAAATATTGAGGCTGATAAATGATTAAGGTTGTTTAGCATTTATTTAGGTTATACAATAAAAAGTTTCTGATGTCAACAGTTTTTTGTGAAACATGACTCGCTAATATGATTCTTTATTACACTTGATTTCATTGCAAAGTAGTTCTGTTACAATTTATTTTGATTTAAACACATACTATATGTAAAATGAATTTTGAAAGAAAAGGCAGTACTTTTATGTTAACTGGACGCATGTGATAAATCACCAAAAATTGTTTTCATCGCCATCATTTCTATTGAATTCATTTAATTTAAAATGCAAGTCTTTGACTCTCTTCCTATTTAAAAAAAAAAAAAAAAAAAAAGGACGAAATAATATCATTTTGCGCCGGCTAAGATGATAGTACCAAAAATATAATGTCACTGTACTGTAATAACATTGTTTACTGAATGAGAATTATGCTTACTATTTATTCGTATATTAAGGAACCAGACAGAAACAAGTCTTCAAAGAACAAAAATACAAAGAGAAAAAGTAATAGAGATTCCACGGTTTCAAATATAATTATTAACAAATTTTAATTAAACACAATGATATACGCTAATAAATTCTTAATAACAACTACTTTACGCAATGACTGATATTTATAATAGCAATTAAATCAGGTAGATGGCGCCAAAGTCAGATTTCTTGGGTAATATTCTGTAACAGGAAGTGTTTTTCCAAGGCTTCACTCGATCTATACAGTGCGTTCAGAAGAAACGGAGCTGATCGAGTTGGGCCGTGGTTTTTCAAATTTAAAATCTTGAATGATGTACAGGTACAGTGTCTAGAATAATATAGTGTGGCAATCGCGTATACCGCGTAATGCTTTAGAATTATCCAAAAAATTACAATTTCATAGGTGGCGCTACCATCAAGCTTCCTTGCTTGAAAACAAGGCTGCGTGTATTTACTAAGCGTTAGTTGCAGTGCCGAGAGATTACTAAAAATTATGTAAAAACTTGTAAAATATTTCGAAGATGGGTGAAAAACGAGACTCCCATTGTTTTGTTCCTGGTTGTGCTACGCAGTACAAGAACAGCAAGCTATCTATTTTTGGTTTACCCAAAAATCAAAATATCTTTGAAAGTTTGAAAAAAATCATTCCTCGTGCTGACAAAGATATATTTTTAAAACACTCTTTATAAGTGTTCAATGTTTATCATATAAATCATGCTTAATTTCAGGACTGCAATTCATATTGTTCCAAATGAAATTTGTTACAATATGTTAATTTGGTGTGACTTATATTATGAAAAAAACATTGCTTTTATTTACTCTTGGTAGAACGTGCAAATTAGTGATTTTATTTTAAAAATTATAATTTTTGCTCTCTCTTTTTTAAGATATGGCAATAAAAAAAGAGAAAAAAGTATTTAATCTGTGTGTTCAGGATTCCTAAATTATTTTCTCAATTAATAATCATAATTTAAAATTAAACTGTTAATTGATAAAATCTATAACTTAAAAGCTTTAAAATTAAACTATTAATTGATAATATATAAATATATTACTCTATTTTTTATTTATATTCTATACTTTTCAGTGTTTAAAATATTTTACTGCTGCAGTTTCAATGTCAGTTGGCATATTTTATGACGAGCATCAACTGAATTTTTTTTTATATTTAAAAGCAAATTTGTAATTAAATTTTTTTTTTTTGATAAATTAATGTTTTTTTAGATTTCAACATAAAAAAAAAAAAAAAAAAAAAAAAAAAAAAAAAAAAAAACCCTGATATATTAACTTTTATTGTCATTTAGTTGGTTCTGCAAATTCTATTTTTCTTTAATTAATTTTATGTGTCAAATACCAGACAATATTTCCAGTCTGAAATTAATAAGATAATTAAAAAGATAGTTACTGATTTTCTTTGTTTCTAACAAGAAAAATTAAATTGTTAAACAATCAACATAAGATAATTATAAAAGCTTGATATTTATTTACTGTAATACTTTTTCTATGTACTTACACTCGTTACACAAAAATTAGTTTCTACATGTATATGACAGTTTCAATTAACTAGCTTATTAAAATCAAAACAAAAAGTAAATAAAAGATTGTGTGGGAGGATCATCTTGCAGGTTTTATTAGTGCTTAAACCTGTAATAATATGAAAATTTATGAAACAGTTTCTTATTACTGTTATAAATAAAGCTCAATGTTTAAAAAAAAAAAAAGTGTGTACGGAGATCGCATTGTTTATAATAATTGAGCGATCTGAAAATAAAGTGTTCAGAAATTTATTCCTAATGTATCGCGTATTACAACATAAATCTTTTTAATTCTATTTTCGCAAATTTATCATTCAAAAATAAATTTCCCGTAGCTTAAATTGCATGAAAAATATCTGAAAACACATTGGATTTCTATTCATTCGTAGCAATAAACTAGGGATCCTACATTAGAGAGAGATTGGACATTGTCGAAAAGTCCGCCATATTAGTTACAAAGCAGATGGAACGCCGTAGAACGCAATGCATTTTCATCCGCGTCCAACACTTTTTATTCTGTTAAAATCACCAGAAATTCATTTCATATGCCTTCACAGTCATTCAGAACATAAACATAAGCACAATTCCGTTTTAATGAATAAGAATTCTCAGAAAATGCTTTTTCTTTTATTCGGCTGAATTGCAGGGTTAACATTTCGGGACTTTACATTATGCTTAAAATAATCGAATTTGATTATAAACAAATATTCAAGATTTGGGTTTTTTTTTTCACTTAAAATAAACATTTTAATTTATGTATAACACAAGAAATGCTACATAATGTAATTTTTTGTAGTGTGGGTATTTATTTTTTACTTTCCTCTGTTTGAATGGTCATGACTCATGACATAGATTAGTTAGGTTACTTTTTTAAGTAAATAAATAAAATTTCTTAGAGGGAACTCTTTTAATTTCATAAGGTTAAAAATATATCATTTAACAGCTATAAAAAAAAAATACTGAAATATTCAGAAAAGTATAAATTTTTGAAAATTATTCCTAATATACCTTCTTTATTAATGTATTTACATTAATAAATTTAGATAGTTTTAATGAAACTAATTGGTTGTATGAAATTAAAAAGCTTCAATTCTCTAGAATAATACACTTTATAATACTAAGTATATCTAAATATGCAAAAAAAAAAACATTCCGAGAAACTGAATAAAAAAATTTACACACATATGCTTAGTAATGTTTATTTATATAGAGGTTTATATATTGTGAATTTATATATTTTTGCAATTGTCAGAGTCAGCGCTTTTATATATAGATTTTTTACGCTTTTATATATAAATTATTTACACGTTTTGCTCACTCACTACAAAAAGATTTAAATCAAAATCAGTTTTAAAATGTAAAACAAGAGACGCAGAAACGAAATTGCTTTGTTTGTGTTACTCATTTCGATAGTTATTATTTAATGAAACTGTTTAAAGTTGACCGCATACACAACAATTGAACTCTGACAATTTAAAATATGTTACAAAATAAATAAACATTACTAAATATTAAAAAGTAACTATAAACAACAAAAGAAAATTATCTATTAATAGAGTAGTAGGTCTTGATACAATATTTAAAACGTTGAATCTTTAAAATCCAAATTTTCTTCAGAAAGCAATACCAGCGTATACATACGACGTAACTAAAATGGCGGATTTGTCAAATCTGCCGGCGACGCAATGTCCAATCTCTCTCTAATGTAGGATCCCTACAATAAACTGGATCATAGCGCCCTCTGGTGGACTTGTAATTATTTGGATTAGTACAGGAGAGGAGACCTAGACCAACATATGATCCTAAAGGATCCTTAGGATCGTATGTTGGTCTAGGAGGAGACACACACCATCGCAACACTAATTAAATCAGGTAGATGGCCAAAAGGCAAATTCGTAGGATCTCTATATTTTACTGACAAACGACGCTATCTAATGGATGAAATTAAAACATTTTTCTTGGCTCATTTTCGTTTTGAGAAACGTCTGTATTGTCACATTAACCATAGCCTACGATGATGCACGTAGCTGTAGAGCCTATCATTTTCGACTCAAAAGTAGGCGGCAGGGAGCATATTCGCCGTTCCCAACCGTCAGAGAAAAAATAACAAATTGCGCGTGCGCAAGAACCGGGTTTATGAGGTTACTGCATATATCAAATTGGCGATTACTTTTGGCTTGGCTTCCGAAGATGCACATGGTACAATCATTGTGATTATGCAAATCAGTGGGAGACACAGTTTTGGTGTATAGCTAATGCATGTGACTTAAGTAATAATGAATTTACCTGAAAAATATACATATATTTCTTTCCAAAACGATCAAAATAATACAGTTTATCGAGTTAAAGAACTTACAAGTGGATATGCAGCAGAAGTAAGTTATCATTAAAAAAAGTTTATTGAAATATTTAATTGTTATTGATATATATTTTTTAATGTTTACTTATCATTAAATATATAACCAAGTATAATTCATAAAAAAATATTACTTCATTTATTATCTAAATTAAATAGGTCCAGGTGGGGTAATATAGTACTAAAAACATCGTTTCTTTCATTCTTAGTTTTCAAAAAATATATTATTTTAATCTGCAAAACAAATTACTTACCACGTGTAAATTGAACATTGCTCTCAACATTTGAAGGGCAATTTAAACAATAATTGCTAATTACTACTGGTAATGGTATTTTAAAACACTATTTTACTACAAGAATTCTTAAAATCGGATTATGAGTTATTTCATGCTTCCATTTCAATCTGTTTACCCTTGACTTTTCAAAATTTCTTATATAACAATCAATATAAAGTAAACATACAGCTCATCATTGGATGTTTTGTTTATAAATTTATTTATCAAATTAAATTCGTTTTTAATAAAATTATTAAAGTGAATAGTTTAACAGGACTATATTATCTTACTGCCAGTTACTTTACAGAAATGAATTTAAAAAATAATAATTCCTATTTGTTTGCTAAACCTAACAGTATAATAATTTCACTCCACATGTTTTTTTCCCTTTTGGCTATAAAATATTAATTTTACGTTATTTTGTAATAAAAGTGCTGGAAGTTAATACTCAATAAATATTTTATGCTGTACAGTGGAAAAATAAGTTCTTAATTACTTTAAATCCAAAGTTTTTTTTTATCATTACATCTAAGTCATATGATGCAAAATTTAAAAATGGCTATCAAATATAATAATATAGCAACACATATTTTAGGGGAGAGCGGTGGGCACAGTGGACCACCCCCTAATATTTCATTTATTTAAAGTTTTTTAAAGCTTCTCATCTATCGTACTAGACAACAGCACTGCACTGATTATTTATAGCCTTCAGAAATTATGTTTAGGTCCGATTAAACTATTTTATAGTGATTGGTTGTTTTGAGCTTCTAAAAGTAAAATTTTTCATCATCCTGTTTTAATTTTTTTAGTAATTAAAGGTTGTTGATAAATCAGATAAAACAGCTTTTTTGCAAAGCTAAGATACTTGTTTTTATTTAACTTTAAAGTTAATATTTTTAAAATAAAACTATAAACAATGTTAATATGATTATTTATTGAATTTCAACATGGGACACAGTGGACCACAATCCACTCTGCTCCTGTAATGCAGAATGATCAAAATATTTTATAGTTGCTTATTTACTATAAAGAAATATTGTTTAAAAGTAGTTATTTAACTGTAAAATAAAGTAAACAAAGAAAAATAACAATTTATTTAACATAGTAAGAAATATTTTGTTTTGTATTTACTGCATTTGATAAATATAACTGTAGTCTAATGGGTGATGATTCTATTCATGAGACGCAAATTGAATAGAAATCAGTTTATTTTTCCTGAAACTGTAGATGAATTTATTGTTGATGTCAATGATTTCATAATATTGCTCCCAGACCCAAAAATATTTCAGGAAAATTCCAGGATCAATCTTACTCATAAGTATTTTGGAATTTTATTTTCAAATTTGAATGTGCGCTGATTTTTTTGTACTTTAGTAATTACTTAAACTAAATTGCAATTGTTCCTGTATTAATCCGTTATTATTTTCAAAACAATTAATTTTTTGTTTTTGTTTCAAAATGTTACTTGTAAATTTATATTACTACGTTATTTTGCAGGTAAAGGGAAAGTAAAAAAGAATTAGATTAATGAAAAATAGATTTATATTGTATTTCAGATAATACCTAATAGCAGTCCACTTTACGGGTGCATATATATATATATATTTTTTTTTTTTTTTTTGAAAAATGTATTGAAAACTATCTTATGAGAAAATTTTGATGAATGTATAAAGGTTTAAGGAATATTCAAAAATGTTTTCATGCAGATCGGTTTGTCCATTAAAGAGAAAAAAAAAATTAACTGAAAAAGTGGTCCACTGTGTACCAGTCTCCCCTATTATTCATTGAAAAATGCTAACTGTTACCTGTAAATTTGGCAAAAATATTTTGAAACATACCTATTTTACACCACCAGACCTTATTTTATAATATTTTTTTATTATCTACATTAGATAACATTTCATAACTAAATATGAAGTAATTATTATGATATTTCTTACTGTCTGTTTTATAAATAAAAATTGGGTATTTTTGTGTTAGCCGGGTGCCAGTGATATATATAAACATACAATACGTATTTATATCCCTGGCGAACAGCTAATATAAAAGTACATATTATAGTTTATGATTATTTTTTAATGAAGTGCTGTAATGTAAAATTTCATTTATTGAAATATATGTATAATATTAAGGGGTCGATTCAGGCAAAATTTGGGGCTTATTTAATTCTCCTTCACAAAAATCTATTTAATAAAACAGGTCCCTTCACAAAAATCAATGTGATAAAATGTGCCCCTACACAAAATTCTTTTATAAAACACTCCCTTTCACAAAATTACTTTTAATAAAATATGCCCTTTCACAAAATTCTATTCCATAAAAACTTTCTGTCTATTAATTATTTATTATTTTGTGATTTTTAAAATGTGTAATTTGTAAACAAACAAGTTCACTAGAGAGGAACACTTCAGCAAAAGGATTTTAAAAAGTTTTTGTTAATAAATGCTTGCAGGACCGTGCGATCAGAAAACTGCACCCGGGGCAAAGTTTCAATTCCCCACCCCCTTCTTTTTGTGACAGGTAACACAAAACTGATAAAGTACAGAAACAGAAATAAATTCTATTGAATAAACATTTCGAGTTTATTTTGGAACTGTTTATAAAAACCTATATATTTACAAAGCAATTTGTATTTTTTGATAGATTTATTCGATCAAAGTACAAATTGTCTTGCAAAAATAATTACTTTTTTATAAACTTTCTATAAATATTAAAGTTAAAGTAATTGTAAATGTGTATTACTAATTATTACTGTATAAATAATTAATTCTTAATGTGTATAATTAATACAGTAATTGTAATTAATATATTCATAAATTATTATTATCATTGATTTATTATAATTGCATATTGATAATGTTTTCACCATTATTACTATTTAAATTATACGTTTTTCTATTCTAAAGAAATGAAAGTTTTTTAAAATCATAAATAACTTTTTTAAAAAGTCTTTAGATTTAGTTATTTCAGGCTCCCATTTCTTTTCTGTTCACCTGTGAGTTCAAAATTTCTTATATAACAATTAATGTAAAGTAAACATACAGCTCATCATTGGATGTTTTGTTTAAATATTTATCAAATTATATTTTTTAAAATAAAATTATTAAGGTAAATAGTTTTACAGTGCTATATTGTCTTACTGCCAGCTACATTACAGAAATAATAATAATAAAAAAATTGATATTTGTTTGCTAAGCCTAACAGTATAATTTCACTCCATTTTTTTTTTTTTCCTTTTGACTGTAAAATATTAATTTTACATTATTTTGTAATAAAAAGGCTGAAAGTGAATACTCAGCAGGCATTTTATGCTGTACAGTAGAAAAATAAGTTCTTAATTACTTTAAATCCAAAGTTTTCTTCATCATTACATCCAAGTCATATCCCAAATTTAAAAATGGCTACCAAATATAATAGTATAGCAACAAATATTTTATTATTCATTGAAAAATGATAACTGTTACCTGTAAATTTGGCAAAAATATTTTTGAAACATACCTATTTTACCTTGTTATTTTATGCCACCAAACCTTATTTTTTAATAAATATTATTTTCTTTATTAACTCTTTACATAATATTTCATAAATAAATATGAAGTAATTATTATGATATTTCTTACTGTCTGTTTTATATAAAAAAAAAAAAAATAGGTATTTTTGTGTTAGCCCGCTGCCAGTAATATATAAACTTACAATGTGTATTTATATCCCTGGCGAATGGCTAATATAAAAGTACATAATTATAATTTATGAATATTTTTTAATAAATTTTGATATGTAAAATTTCATTTATTGAAATATATGTATAATATTATACATACATTAATATAATATCAATAATAAAATATCAAATAATTTACTATTTGGCATATTTAAATATTATTTATTAATTATCTAATTAATGTGTATTATAATTTAATTTGATAAAAACACAAATCAAATCAAGTCCATTTTAAATAAATAAATTATTTATTCATAAAAACCTACATTTCTGCAAAGCAAATTGTATTTTTTGATGGATTTATTCGATCAAAATACAAATTGCCTTGCAAAAATAATAATTTTTTTTTATAATAAATTGTAACAAGTATGTGTAATATTATTTGTTGCTGAATTCATTAATTGTTAATGTATAATTAATACATTATAAATAGGCCTATGTAGCCTAAATAGGGTTAATTAGCCTAATCCATAGCCTATGCATAGTAAGTTGGGTGCAAAATTATCATTACATATTGTCAGTGGTTTATTAAATATGAAATATATGCAATGATAACAAATAAGTATGGTATCCGGTGTTGATATACAGTAGAAGATCTTTATAATGCAATTCTATGTAACGCAATTCTCCATATAACGCACAACTTCTCAGATGTAAACAATGAATTTTCAGTTAAGAAACACCTGAATTCCCACATTATAAATAGTTGCTATTCTCTAGAGGACTAAATTTGATACATTAGTTCAACTTTATCTCCTTAATTCAGAGCTAATTACAGATAAAATTGCTAATATTTGATACAGGTATATTTGGACAATGTTTATAAAGTAAATTTAACAATGTGTGGAATGATCTATATTATGCAAAAATTTATAATCTGCACAATTCCTGTTAATAAAGAATGCAATATAAAGATACTGTAATGTATTTTGGTATGTTTCACATATATTTGGCCATGTTTTACAAGCTAAATTTAATTATGTGTGAAATGTGATCTATATAACGCACAACCTCGTGTTTTTAGGTTTGCGTTATAAAGATCTTCTACTGTATTACCAATTTTTTTTATCATCCTTTATTTTCTATTATCTTTTTACTTCATTATTATTGATGTTATATTTTAAATTTATCTTAATATTGCTATTTAATTTATCTTCATTGTTATTATAATTTATCATTATTGTCCCGTTTAAATTTTATTGTATTATATTACATTTTATTTTGTTTTGCAAATTTATTAGGCATGGGTAAATGAATTCTCCAAACAAAGTTGCGTTACATGGAGAGTGAAGAAAACATATCCGAATTCCGGTAGGAAAAATGTATTTAGAAAAGATTATCGATGCCAGCATTTTACTGATAGAAGATCTACTGGAGTTGGTCCGTCCAAAAATACAAATTGCCCTGCCAAAATGGATGTTTTTGTTAAAAGGTTTGAAATTTTTAGTTAAATTACAATTTTTATGCTTTTTATAGGACATGTGTCAGTTTTTATAATACATATAAATTTTAATTTTAATAGAATTTATTATTCAAGAGCTCAATTAAATAATTGGACACTTCCACATTTACTTTTGTAAAATCCCTTTTAAAATTTTTGTAAAAAGAGACATTATGTTTGCAAATAAAGTCAAACGTCGTTAACATGCTTCATGCAAATTACTTTTAACACTGTTTCCAATTGCCCCACAAGTTGTATGTAATGTATACGTATTTAAGTTCGTATAACATGAACTACTTTTAACATGAACAAAAAATGTTTCCCCGTAAGTGTTCGCGTTAACAAGGTTCGACTGTATTTATGTAATGATAAATAATTACATATTAATACTTATACAGTTGAACCTCATTAACACGAAATTGAAGGGACTGCAAATTTTTTTAATGTTATTCGAAATTTCGTGTTAGCAGTCATAATAGTGGCGTCATAATAAATTTATTTACTTGCTAATCATTTTTTTTTTTTTTTAAGTCTGTTATTGATTTTTGCTGAAAAAGTGGAGTAGTTTTTTTAGAAACGTATGGACCTCATCTAATTTCAGGGTTACCAGGTTGGCCTTTTTTTTTTAAATTCAGAATTTTTAATTGGCACCAGAAATTAATAGGTGTAAAGTTTATTTTATTTAATGAGAGACCATATTCTGACTTCTCAAGGTAATAGTTCTTTTTTCGAAATTACCGGTATGAATTTGGCTAAATCCTGTCTAATTTGTCCAAGGTTCAGGAAGCATCCGCTTGTTCCATAATCAAACGTTGTACAGTTTTCAATGCTACGGCAGATTCATTTAATCGACACTAAATTTTTCTGTTCTATGTCAATTTCATCATTCTCGTCTGACACTTTAATGTAGTCATATTTTTTTTAAGCATTTATTTCTTCGTCTGTTTTTTCGTATGTAAATCCGAAGTCAGCACATCTTCATTTATGCAAATGTACTCGCAAAAGATTTTTTAACTAAATATTAATGCTAATAAAAATAAATATATCTAAAAAAATATCTATTTAGTGAACAATTAAGCTAGATTATTATGGGGCTTAATTACTAATACAAGTTACACAGTTTCTCCCAGACAGTTTCAGAAGGGTGCTGCACCCTGCCTGCCCTTTGTTTTACAAAATAGCATCCTTCTTGCCCCTCGCAAAAAGAATGAGCACCCTTCTTGCCCCCTCCAGTAAAATAATTAGCACCTTCTTGTCCCTCATTAAAAAAAAGTGCCCTTTCTTCTTTTTGCATTAAAAAATTTGCTTTCATAGTAAAAACTGACTCAATGTTGTCTTAAAAAAGGTACCTTGACTTTTAAATATAATTTTCCTTTGGGAAAAGAGTATAAATCCTGTTATTAGAATACAAATTTCTGATTTTTTTTTAAATGCTGATTGTTATTTTGTGTTATTTAAAACCAATTTTGTGTATGCCCGTTTGGTCATGGAATTTTTTTGGATTTGGTCAGGGAAAATCATGGAAAGTCAGGGAAATTGTCAGACATGTTTTGCTGGGAACCCTGTATCGAAAGTGGCTTTAAAAACCAAAAGAATAACTTTTAGAATTTAAAAAAGTGCTCTTAAAAATTAAAAAAAGTGCCCTTTTTTAAACCTGGGGGGAAACTGTGCAAATTATTACTTAAATTGTTAGATGTTTTACCTTTTTTTATGTAGATGGCAGCACCAAACAATGTCCTCAATTTTTTAGGTTTTTATTGCAATAGATTGTGACATAATACTTGAATTTGTATATTTTATCACTGAGATTAGATTTAAAAAAAATATTTCAAGTTTTAATTGTTTAATTTACCCTGCAGCTAAGTGCCGTGAATTTTATTTATTCAGAAATTTTAATAAATATGCTCTATCAATTTTTTAATTTGGTGCAACCTACTGTTCAAAATTATATGTAACAATTTTAACATAAACTTTGAAAAGTTTATTATTTTAGAAGAAAAAAACACCCTTCGATTTTGCAATTAATACATTATGAGGAAAACAAAAAGAAATTTATGCTTATATGCTGCTGACATAAATTAGATTAATTGCTAAGGTTAACAGTCATATGTATGAAGAGGTTAGACAGGTGCTATTGGAGTTTGAACCAAGGACCTCATGAACTGTAGGGAAGAGTGTTTGTATACTGTTCATTTATAGATATGTTGTGAGGAGATCTCTACAAGTACATAAAAATTATAAATAGAAAACCTTTTAAAATTATGACGATCAGTATATTTTCTTGGGTAACAATGAAGGAAAGAATTTAACAGGGAGGAAATTTTTTCACAGTTTTTTTTTATTATTATTTGTCTTTCGTGTGTGATTTGTGTAATCCTGCACACTATTTTAAGCTTGATTAGGTAAGCTTGTGATTAGATGAAGTTTCTTTCCAATTTAATAATTTTCCTCGATTATATATTATTTTGTTCTGTGTGTTATGTATTTTATATAATAGACATTAAATAAAGTTGTATAATTTTTTTTTATTTTATAGATACTTAGAAAATACAAAGTCTAAAAATGTGGATAGTCTAGACAAGGAATATCCAGGCATGATCATACTACATGGAGAGCATAATCATCCGATTTTCAGTGCAGATACATTGCACTACAGAGATATATCTCCTGAAACAAAGGAGAAACTAGCAGCACTTTTTCGTCAGGGTCACAATCCTTCTTCTGCTCACTATTTACTAAATATCGATTTAATGATGAATTCTGCAGAGGATTATTATAAATTTGCTGCAGATGGTACATACCTCCCTACTGTATCCACAGTCACAAAACTGTTTCAAAAAGAATTTGAAAATGAATATGGAAGCTTCAGTGGCAATGACATGTTTAAAAATTTAGAAGCTTTCTTAGATGAATATTCAAAATCAGGAGGCAAAGCCAAATTTAAAAGAACACATGAAGACCACTATTTTGTTGTCATATGCACACCTGTTATGCAACGTGCACATACAGCAATTAGTCAGACAGGTGATTTAGTCATGCTAGATGCCTCAGGTGGAATAGATAAACAGTGCCATAGACTTTATGCCTTTATTGTTCCAACAGCAGCTGGAGGTTTACCTCTTGGCATAATTGTCACAGATTGTGAAAAAGAAGATGTTTTTACAGAAGCGTTATCCTGCTACAGAGAAATGCTTGCTGACGATGCATTTTTCTCTAAAGGTTTTCCCGAAATATTTCTAACAGACAATGACATGAAAGAACGCAATGCGTTGAAAAAAAATTTCCCATGCTCGACGCTATTATTATGTCAGTTTCATATGTTAAAGGCTATGTGGTCATGGTTGTGTTATAAAAAACACAACATTGACAACAGTCATAGGCAAAATTTATATTTTTTATTTAAAAATATAGTATATGCATATGATGAGAAATTGGCAAACGAAGCAGCATTAACATTTTTAAATGAGGTCGAAAAATTTAAGTATGAAAACTTAAAAAATCACTTCATCCATGTGTGGGATTATAGAAAAGACTGGGCTGGTTGTTTCCGTGCCCATTTACAAACACGAGGAAACAATACAACTAACTATGTTGAGGTAGTATTTAGAATTATGAAAGACATTATATTCGACAGAGTGTTGGCCTATAATTTAACACAATTAGTTGATTTCATAATTACACGTTATGAAATGTACATGCGTCAAAGATTGGTAAGTTTTGCAAATGGTCGGTATTCTAATTCTTTTTTAGTTAAAATGTTGCCCCAAAAGTGCGACTTATCTACTTTTACCATTAAATATAATGAGAAAGAAGAAAGTTTCCAAGTTACACATTTGGGAAAAACATATGCAGTTGATATGATAAGAGGAATATGTACTTGCTGTATTGGAGTTTTCGTTTTTTCGCGATCTTTTGACGAAATTTGCCGTTTTTCGAGGGTGCATTTTGCCGATTTCAAAAAGGGCAGGGCGCATTTTGCCGATTTTTAAAAGGGCAGGGCGCTGCGCCCTTCAAAAAATGCCTAGCGGGAACACTAATATAGCACAGTAGCGCTTAGAATCCTGCATCGGGTCAGGTTGTAGGTGTATTTTCCCGTTCGTGTTCAGGTCGAATTGACTTCAAATTTTTTGTTGCGGGTCGGGTTGGATTTCATTCTTTCGGGTTTGGGTTGGATTTTTGAATCTTGCGGGTCGGGTTCGAATTGACCCAATTTTTAAAAAAAAATGTCCAAAATATTTTTTCACGTTAAAAGTCTATATAAACTGCAGATCACAGTTTCACAAAAGCAAAATGCGTGCCTGTCTGTTTTGTTAATCTTAGAATTCATATCAGGAAGTTAATAATAAACATACTTTATCAAATACTGGTACGATAACGATTATAACAAACGCTCCTGCACAGCTGAAACATTTCTGCTGCATAGTTACAATTCTAATTCTTGATACTTCTAATTTTGTTATGGCAAAAAACTGTGTGATCGACAGGAAGACAGGAAACGATAATTTAGCGTTTTGCTGCTTATAGTATTTTGTTATAAGTGGAAGTTTTAAAACCGCGACTAATTAAAAAAAAACATTTAAAGATTAGACTTTTAGTTTTATACCGTTTAGAGACCTGCATCGGGTCGGGTTACCTGCACCCGACCCGACCCGGCTCTAGATTTTTTTTGTTGTGGGTTGGATTCAGATCGGGTTGACTTCCACTTTTTTACTGCGGATCCGGTTGAATTTCATTATTTCGAGTTCGGATCGGTTTCGGGTTGGGTTTTGACTGTAGCGGGTCGGGGTCGGGTTGACCCGAATTTCAAAAGAATGTCCAAAATATTTTTTCAGGTTAAAAATCTATGTACAATAAGACCTCCATTTTGTTTTTTCTCCCGAAAGGCGGCCACCTCTATTTAGCGCCACTTTTTAATTCCTAAAAATTATATATTTGACCGCTTATATCTCTGAATAGCGGCCACCTCTAAATCTAGATGCACGTAACATCTGCAGAAGATTTTTTTTATATAAAAATAAAAACAACTTAAAACTTTTCGATTAATTTGTATGCTGGGGGTGGGGGGGGAGAAGGGTAAATTATGGGAAGTTAGGGGACAATTTAGATAGTTACTTATATATTATTATTAGGTAGAAACAAATGTGGACATTTTTTTTTAAATAAGGAGTTTTAAATAATTGAAACTGTATGCTGGAGGAGGGGCAAAAAGGGAAGCGTAAATTTTGGGGACAAGGAAATAATTTTTATTTATTGTCATTAGACAAATGGAGTGAAATATTTTATTTTTGTATAAAAATAAAGATTTTAAAATATTTTAAATTCCTTTGTATGCTACTATGGGGGAGCGTGAATTTGAGAGGTTAGGGATAATTTAGAGGATTTATGTTTAGATAAATCCGTTCTTTTTCTTTTTTTTAATAAGGATTTTACATTTCTTTGCTTGCTGGGGGTGGGGGACAAAAGGTAGAAGAAATTAGTCAGATAAAGATTTAACATAGTCAGACGACTATATTTTGGTAAAAAAAAATCGTAGTCGTATAAAAATACACATTATATTGAGAAGATTTCTATGGATTTAAATAACAGTACACGAAGTTTCTGACACCCAAACTGTGAAAATGACAGTTAATTTGTGACTGTGCCCGTCGTCTACGGAGAAATATCACTGCAAATGAGATTTGTCGCTGACGTTCGCAAATTGTTGCAGAGAACATATTTCGCACAAAAGAAACGAGCTATAATCATGTGATTTGAAGATTGGGACCTTTTTTTCTCCTTTCGAAAGTAGCGTCAAAAGTAGCGTCGATGTTCGCTACAAACTACTGATATTTTGTATCGCGCTACTCGCTACACTACACTTTTTTAATGTAGCGCGCTACACTACAAACTACTGGAAAAAGTAGCGGCTACTGTAGTTTCGCTACTTGTAGCGCGCTACTTCCGAGCCCTGGTCAAGACTAATCGGTAAGTATGTATACATAAACAAGTTCGGTTAGACTGAAATTCAATAGAAAAAAAAATCCCTTGTAAAAAGGTTTTTAGAAAGCTTATAAAAATTGCCATTCAATAAATGTATAAAAGAAACTTCTGCTGATTAATATGGTAATATTAAATTTAGTTAAATATAAGCAATTAGTAGCACAATGAAGGACATTTAACTCATTTTTTAGTTAGAAGTATCCTATTAAGCTAGAGAACTTAAAATTCCAGTATAATGAAGTTTTATAACAAACTAGCAGGCTTCTCTCACTATACTGGACTGTTTCACTAAACAAACCTTAAATCAAATAAAATATATTGGTAAATTTGAAGTGTATTACCTATACGAGAAATGTCCTTCTGCATTGTTGAAAACATAATGAAAGCTAGTGTGCTATTATATTTTGTAATATGTCATACAAAATTTGGGCTGTTAAGAAATCGTTTAGTTGGTCATTTACAGTAGGATTTGATTTGATAAGAAACTATAGAATGATATGTAATATTCTAAAACCATCCCTCAAAATTATCTAACTAACAATGCAAGTCTAATCAAAATCCGTTGATTAAAACTTTTTTATAAAGGCTACTTTTTTATAATCTGATTCATATGTTTATAGAACTTTCCCTCATAATTCTACAACTAAACAACATAGAACAATATGTTGTACTAAAACCTTCTCTCTAAAATTAGCTTAAAAGTCCCATCAAAATCCATTCAGCAGAACTTGAGTTATAAGCAGACAGAGTGAAATTTCCATTTGCATTTTATATACAAGAGAGGTTTGATAAGTTCCAGTGGCGTAGCTACATATTCAGCGCCCTGGAGCAAGAAAAATGAGTGCGCCCTCTTGTCTCTGGGAAATTTTTATTTTATTTTAGGTATAAAATTATTGTAGAGGGTTCTTACGGATGCTTACTTCTGGATACCACTAATTCCACAAAGAAAATTTACATCTATTTAATTGTAGAATCTTGCAATTAAATAAGAAAAAATTTACTTTTAGGAAATACCGCTGTTCCAAAGTAAGCATACTTAGGAACCTTAATATTACTTATTTTCTATTCAAATAAGTAATGATTAATAATTGAAAATAATTGAATTTCTACCAAATAATGTATTCTAAATTTTAGGCAATTTAACAGTAAGATATTAAACGCAATAAATACAAATATAATAATAAAATAAATTATAATTCATTAAGTACCGAGTGTCTACTTATATTTACAGCAAATGGGGCCAGATTTATGTTTTATGTGCGATCATGAGCCCAATGCTACCTGCCAAACATTAACTTTTGTTCTTCGTTTCCAGAATTTCTGATTTAAGAATTTTAATAGCAAAACACACTATCGTGGAGAAATTTTTAATTTTGACAGCACGTTACTTGAAACATTTCGATGAAAAGTAACAAACGATGAAAAAGAACAAATACATGCCTATAAATCATTACAATGTAGAGACTATAATTATAACTATATAGAAAAAAGTATTTTTAATATTCCGTAGGCCTCTCAAGTATAATATTAATAACTAAGCTCAACCCTCGACATCCCCCCCCTCTCTTTTCCAAAACTGCTAAAAATAAAATTTTCACAAATGGTGTACAATTTTTTTTCTGTACTTGAATTTATTTTTAAAACACAATAGCAGGACCATATTAATTACATAATGGGGCGAACCTAACATTTTTTCGCATACCTCAATTTAGAGTGCCCCTATTAGATATAAACAGACCAGAGCGTACGTAGCACGCCTAATGTACACTGCCGAAGACAGTGGGTCCGGGGCCTCCAATTCTGGGTTTGTTTGAATAGATTTTCGTTTAAAAAAATAAAATCATATAATAAGGTGTGCGCTGCCGAAGGCAGTGAGTTCCACAACATTAAATTCGTGTGGAAAGATTTTCGCCTAAAAATATAAAATCTTTCAACACTGATTTTAAGTACATTTAAGGTTATTATCACGGGTCCGGTTAAAAGCCAGGAGTGTCAGCTAGTTAATACTAAAAAGCAACATTTCTTAGAAAATCATTTTTTCACTAATAAGCATTTCATTTTATCATGCAATATTAATCTCAAAAATATGAAATATTCTTTTACGTCTCAAATATAAAAAAAAAAGTATTTTTGAAAAAAATTACACTTTATTTTACATTGCGTTTACTCATTTACAATCTTAAATAAATTCCACCTTACACCATAGAGCCTTCAGCTTTCACATGATTATCGAGATTTTACAAGAGATTACAGGATTTTCAAGATTTTATTGCGTATATTGAGTAATTTTCGGATAAAATTTCGTGCATAAGAAGTTGCTTATTAAAATAAAATGATAGTATATGTGGGCCTGGGCCCGCACAATGGAGTTTTAAGTGAATGTACAATCATCAAAAAGTAATCATTAATTCTTTATCCTAATCAAGTTTTTTTTTAATGGACTTAGTCATTTTAACATAACAATGCTTTCTATTTCGGTAAAAAGGGTAAAAAAATTACATTAAATTCTACGCAATATGAGGGAGTTAGAAGGACAGTGAAGTAAGTCAATATTTAGATAATTTGAGAGATGAAGGGTTTTCTTAAACTTGCCGTATTTCCGTTGCTATGGTCCAATTTGTTTTGCCCTCTAGAGACTCCCTAAGTCAACTATGACTTATTTGACTGTCGCACTGAACAGAAATTAATATACGTTCACTAAAAATATTGTTATCTAGATTTTTCACATTTTTGACTTGCTCCACTGTCATTCTAACACCCCCCCCCCCCCCTCATATCATGAAGTTTCGTGCATTTTAGAAGCTGAACATTTGATTTTTGTGTAATCATGTGACAATAACTTTTTTTCTAAGATAAACCTCTTCTTTCTTTATGATAAAAAAAAAATGTTTATGAATTCTTCTTTTAAAATTTGCCTTATCTGTAAATTAAAAATAATTTTGGTACAGGGTCCATGTGGCATATGTCAAAATCTTATCCTGTCTACGTATTTTATAACCTGTATTGACAAATGCATGTTTAATTTATTTTTAAAAAAAAATCGATTTTATCTTTGTAAGATGGTCACTAAATTCCCCCATATCAAATTAAGACACTACTAATTTTTTAATTAATATACTATACTGACCAAAGAACTAAATCGATGTTGTGACATTCTGCTTCTTAACCTTTTGACTATGAATTTATCTGTTATTAGAAAATGTTGGAACTATCAGTCCTGCTATCGGTTCGTGGGACGCACATGTCTGCCCATATAATAGTGGTAACTTGGTAGCCCACGTGCCACAAGATGAAGACCCTTAATCTAATTGATCCATGGGACGGTTCTAGTGTTAACTCGAATTATGACTGAGAATTCTCATCTTGCATTTGTAAAAAGTAAGTGTACGACGAGAGTTAGTCATCAAATGTATCTAAGCGTTTAAGTAAATTTTAAAAGCTTCGTTCTGCTGTATCGTTGACTCCAACGGTAAAATTTAAAATAAAATCAGGCATACTAAAATAATGTTAGAGAAGTTACTTAAGGTGACAATGTGGTAGTGTGAATTAAAACTTTGCGAACAGAAGTTATTTCTTTTAAACAAGCATAAAAGTGCGCATTTTAAATCGAGGAAGTTGAGATCCAAAAGCTAAAACAAGGTAAAATATCATAGCAATATGCGATCAAAACAAGTATGATCCATCCATAATAACTTGTAATTAAAAAAAAAATAGGATTAACAAGTATTTTTACAACATTTTATTTTGCTTCTCTCTTTTCAATTTTGCGCCCTTATGATTCTTGCGCCTGGAGCAGTTTGCTCCAACTGCTCCACGGTTGCTACGCCCCTGATAAGTTCTTGTCCTGACAGTGAAAGCACAAGATTTTTGACATAATTTCATGTTATTTTTCAATGCAGTCTCCTTGCAACTCAATATATTTAAGACACACTCTTGTGTACGAATTCTTTAGTGCAGCTCTGTACGAGGGTAGTTCGAAAACTTCTCGATCCGACAAAGACTATACAAGATTTTTGACAATATTTCAACTTGCAACACAATACATTTTAGAACACTCTTGAAAAATGTTTATTCTTTGACGTTTCTGGTCAAGGTTCAACAAACATGGCACGCGTTGAGCAGAAGCCTTTTTCATACCCAAAACATCATGTAAAATGTAGTGGACACAGTCTATCGAGATATTTGCAATGTCAGCAAGTTCCCATATCTTTAATCTGTTATCATTCAATTCGGCATTGTGAATTTTTGTCGAATTCATAACAGTTTTTGGACATCCTGAGTGTTCACCTCATGGATGGATTTCTTACCATGTTTAAATTCATCAGTCCACTTTTTTATCATTGAATATGAAGAACCAATAAGTACCAAATCACAAATTTAACATATATATAATCAAACAGTTTTATTTTTTACACCGTAGCAAAAAAACTGTACTTTCAAATTTGTTTAAAAACTGTATCTTAGTTTACTGATTGTTTATAGTTTGAAAAATTATTTTCAATACTAAATTACTTTTAAATCTTTTCTCTATCGTGTGCTATCTGGTTATGAAAGATTAATCCGTTTCTACTTAAAATGATGTAAACAGTTCAAATTTGTTTCCAGCTTAAAACTTCATCACTAAATAAATAAACAAAAATTAAGAAAATATAAATGAAGCACAAATTTAACAGACAATTAATCGAACTATAAGCTTAAATAGTTAAAAATATTAAAATAAAAAATGCTTCAGTAAGTAGCAAAACCTTTGGTGATTTCTTTGTCTATCAACTCCTGCATGTGGCAAATACAAAATTATTGCTTTTAACAAAATTCAAAACTTCTTTTGAAAACATGATATTTTTAATATAAAATGCTTTTTGGTGTTGTTAATGGACAATCTAAAAATATATATTGAATACAATGAAAATCTATATGAGTTTGATAAAAATGATTTTCACCTATGCTCTGTAACCCAGGAAGCCTAGGTTCGATTCCCTAGTAATTTTAATGTGTCAAAAACATATCATGGTAATCATTCACAGATAGAAATTTATATAAGCAGAAATGGTTTATAGTTAATATTATCTTATTGTTCTTCAAATATCACCCACCCCCCCCCTCTTAAAAAAAAAAAAAAAACAGAGAGCGAGATAACTAGCAAAATAAAATCATTAAAATTAAGAAAGAAAAATCATGCATTGAGCATAGATTATGAAACACTTTCTAATGCTTCTCTTCCAGAATACTTTAAAAAAAAACTTCGCTGTTTGATAAGGTAAAGAAGATATCTAAGTAAACATTTGACAAAACACATAACAAATTTGACAACGAGATTTCAGCATACTGCCCATAGCCATAAAGGTACTCTAATTCTTTTGTTCAGCTCTATATATAATCTATAGCAGCCATACTCAACTTTTTTTTCTCGCGGACCGCAAACATATGTTTGTGACGTTTGGTGGACCGCAATACATTTAAAAAGGAGTAATTAAAATTGAAAGTAAACAAAAGTAGCATAACATGTCAATATCACAAAGTTAATGTTATCAGAAGGATTAAATGTTTGTCTCGGAAGAAATGCTACCAAAAAATTTGAATACCACTATTTTTAAACAATAAACATTGTGGTAGATTTCTATTGCAAATGTTGCAGAAACAAGCAGCGAAATTTGTTGTTTCGAAATAGCAGTATAAAATATTTTTTGTTGTCAATTTTTTCTGTGACAAACGTTCAACTCTTAAAGCAGTACTAGCTATATAATATGTATAAAACGTTATACAGCCGAACCTCTTTAACACGAACACTCAAGGGAAAATTTTTTTGTTCGTGTTATCCAAACTTAAATACATTACATACAACTAGGCGGGGCAATCAGAAACAGTTTGTGCTAAAAGTAATTCGCGTTAAGAGTGTTCGTGTTAACGAGGTTTGACTGTATAATAACAATGCGGAATTTTCAAGTTCTAAGGGGGGGAAGGGGAGGATAAGAGATTTTCTCTAATAAAACAGTCTTTTGCTGAATGAAAACATTTTTGTTTAAATTGTAGAAATATATAGTGTAAATTTAATTTTGGAAAATGTTTGATTAGTGTTAAAGATTAAGAAATGTATATAGCACTGTTGCATAAATAGAATAAAAATAGCTTTTGACTAAGAAAACAGCATTTAGGACGTTTTAACATGATTTTAAATTAATTATAAATAAAAAGACAGATTTTATCTTCCCATGAAAATATATATCAAGCAACAGTGAAAGTCTTAAATACTTTTTATGCACATCTCAATTTTATAAATGTGGATTAATGATTGTGCTTCAGGCCACATGTGGCCTGTGGGATGAGTATGGCTGATCTATAGATTTGTATTATACTCTACATAGTATTGTAAAATTACTTTAGTAAGGAAACACATAACACATTTGATACTGTTTGCATCAATTGTAATTATCAGAAGATCAATATTTTAATTATGATAGATGGATAATTTAAAATACTAAATATCAGACAATTACAGCTATCAAATTATTGAGACAGTGGGGGATTTAAAAGGTAATAATTAGAAAAAAAAGTTTAGGAGTTTTCTAATACTAGTGTACAGTTTCGTCTCACTATTTTAAACAATTAAACTTCCAGAGACTACTTCATATATTATTTGAAATAATTAATATTACAAATATGAAAAAACTTATTCTGTGAGTTGGATATTTTAAATACTAAATAAAATTATTTCAAAATAAAACTAGAACTGATGTTTGAGGCCACTGATCTGCAGATTTACTTGTTTCATGATTACTATAACTTTCATTAATATTACAATTTTGTTTTTCTGTAAGAGATGAATAAGCAAACATTTAAGACAGAAAATAGATTTTTAACAACTTTTGTAACTTAATTGTTTTTATTTAAATGTGGAGGGATTAAGCCATATGAGCCCTTCTTTGACTGTGTTAAACAATATTTTCTGCTTCCTGACTGGTTTGATTGTAGATTATAAAATATGCAAAGCAGAGTTATACACATAAAAAAAAAAAAAGAATAAATATTGAAATTGTATTACCCACATAAAATAATTTAAAAGCAGCTATTTATAAAAGTTTTGGTGTTATTACATTTTGATTTTGGTAAGTGTAATTTCAAAATTAAATTTGATTATTTAGGTTTTCAATTAAGTCAAAATATTTTATGCACTATAAGCATTACTGAAATTGCATTTTTAGCAATGTCTATGTGGGGTGTCCATTACTGGAAAATGACTAATTAAGAATCCCAGTGTAATGGACCCCCTTCTTAAAACCTTAAAAATAAATGAAATCTTATAAATGGCTATTAGTATATAAAATTCAAAGTTTTCTATTACTACCAAAACAAAAAGCTTCAAATTTTGCAAGAAAATAAAGAATATATAAATTTATTAAATGAAGCCAGCTCTTAGCATGTTTATTAAGATTTTCTCTGAAAAACATTGGAACTTCAAAACATTATTTTCTGCTTCCTGATTGGTTTGATAAAAGTGTCAACAATTACCCACATTATAAAACATGCAAGGGGGAACTATGAAAAAAAAAATAATAAAAGATACATTTTTATTGGTTATTTTTTTATAAACCAAAAATATTGAAGGGTGTCCATTACTGGCACATCAACCCTATATTAAGTAGGGAAAAAAAAAGATTATTATTATTTAAATAACAATAAAGTTTAAACAGTAACTATGGAAAGGATTAATATACATTTACAGTTATATTTTTATATACATTTAAGTTATTCACTGATAAGCTGATTTGCATAAATTTATATGAATAAAAAATAATTTCATAATAGCGTTGGTACTAAATATTTTATGAATATCGTATCATACTAAGCTATTCCCAAAGCAGAGGTAAAAAAATAAATATATTATTATTAACTTAGGAAATTATAAAATAATCAAAAACAGAATATTAAATAAAGTTATGTATTTAATTTTAATGAAGTCTATTAAATAAATAATCAGCAATTCATTATAAATTCATGTAACGGTAGATTATAATTCAATATTAAAATCAGTAGCTTTTTACATGGGTACGAAAGTGGCCCAATTTCAATAAATTACGTTTAATTATTTAAAAAAATAAATTGTTTGCAGATGATTTAAAATAATAAATACTAAGGGGGGGGGGGTGGAATATTAAAAAACACCTATATATAAATGGTATCTGTCCACAGAAAAAATAATGAAATAAACGTTGATCGAAATGTCACTCGTGATACGCTAAAACCGCCAATCTGGCAACCTTACTCACGTTTTGTAGCCTACGATTTTCAATCTCTAAGTTTTGACGCATGCGCAATTTGTTATTTTTTCTCTGACGGTTGGGAAGCGAATATGCCATTCCCAACCGGTTGGGAACGGCGAATATGCATGCGGCCATGTGGTATAACGTAGGTCACGGTAGGCTAACATAAGTTACAGTAAAATTTATAATACCAATTAAATCAGGTAGATGGAGCCAAAGTCAGATTTGTTTTGCAATATTTTGTAGTGTATAGTTTCTTTTAGGAAGCTATAAGTGCTTTCAGACGCCATGGCATCATCTTAGATTAGCTGTAAGAGAAAAACTGATATTTGTAATACTAATTAAATCAGGTATTTTGCGCCAAATACAAATTAGTAGGATCTCTATGTTTTACCGATAAACGACGCTCTCTACCGGATGAAATATACTAAGCTGTTGACATCAACACTTATTATTTTCACCACTATAGTTATTACCAGGGAGATAGATAGATCTTATTTCTATCTCCATGGTTATTACACTGGAAATTTTTATTCTGCAGCCTTTTCTTTTCTTAGTATAAAATGAAGTTACCATCAACAGTTTAATCAGAAACATAGTACCTACAATATGAATATGCACTAATTTATCTTTCTGTATAATACTCTGATCATATATAGTGTATGTTTGTTTGTATATGCATGTGTCAGAGAGAGAGAGAAAAAATATTAGCTTCCCCTACATTGTCTTGAGCCCCCCCCCTTCCCCCTATTATTCACTTCTAGCTACAGCCCTGAATAAAATTCAACGCCTCAGTAAATTTATATTACATTTTTGACTGATGATTACTTAATCAATGATTATTTAATTGTTGTTAGCTCCATTTTCTCCGTATTTAAACTTTTCGTTTACGTCTAAAATTAAAACTTTTCATTTATAAAAATTTAAATACATCCCATACAGCACAATAACGTCCTGAGGACATACGATGAACGTCATATGTAGAATAATGCCTCGTCCGTTGGACGTCCGACAATATCCCACCCATGTCCTGAGGACGTCCAGTGGGGAGCAAAAAGAGACTCCTATGCTCGTCCTGTGGACGTCATTTTCAGCCATGTATAGGATGACAATAGGACGCTCATAGGACGAGATAAATAATACAATTGCGCATCCTCTGCTTGTCCGGCAAGCGTCATTTTTAGACGTTTATAGGATGCTCATAGGATCAGTAGTGGACGCTTTATATAAAAAGGAAAATTATTTTTAAAAATCGGGTGTGTGTGTGGGGGGGGGGGCAATTGCCCCACCCTGCTTTACCAAATGATGCCTTGAATTTTTATTAATTTTATCTTAACTTGTGCAGAGGTGCACAGTAAAACATTTTTATTAAAAAATAGTGGTAACCTGTACAAGTACCACTATTTTTAATTTAAATGTTTTAGTATGCACCACTGCACAAGTTAAGATAAAATTAATAGAAATTCGAGACATCATTTGAGAAGGGCAGGGTAGGGCAATCCCCCCTCCCCGATTTTTTAAAATAATTTTCTTTTTTTAAGTTGCCCCACCCTGCCCTTCCCAAATGATGTCTCGAATTTCTATTAATTTTATTTTAACTTGTGCAGAAATGCACAGTAAAACATATTAAAAAATAGTGGCAACCTGTCCAAGCTACCACTAGTTTTAATTGAAATGTTTTAGTATGCACCACTGCACAAGTTAAGATAAAATTAATAGAAATCAAAAGCATTATTTAGGAAGGACAGCCTGGGGTAATTGCAACCCCCACCCCTTCTGATTTTTAAATATCATCTGTTGTTTTTCCTTTTATTAGTTTAATGTTTTTGCAAATACTGAGCTGGGCTAGTTGAGCCTCATTGCCCAGTTTGACTTTGACTTAGTTTTTGCAAATATAGTAATAATTCTTTATTAATAAATTATAATAAAAATATTCATTTGTAAATACGCATAAAAAATTATGTAGAAAAAATACTAGTTTGAGTGAAAAATCTGGATTTAACATTATATTTTTCTATCAGGTGAATTTTACCCTTTCCAAGCAAATCTGTATCAAATTTGTGATAACAATTTAGAAAATAACTTAATTAAATATTGTAGGTAATTTGTATATGAAATAAATTCAATTTATTTTCTTTCATATTCCTCATGAATTTTTATTTAATACTGTTTTCAAATCTAAACCGGCTACTTTTGATACATTTTTAAAGTCATTTTCACCTATAAATACATAAAATTTGCAGTTTTTAATTTAATTTTGATAAAAATAAGGTCAAATAGCACTTTCTATTTTTCTATGAAAAAAGCTAGGGTCTTTCTTTTTTCTACACCGTCAAAATTTAAACTTTAATCTGATTTTTGGGATACAACAGCTTGAAAAGGCAGTCATCAAAAATACTAGTTACAATTCAATAATGGTATCATTTAATAGATAAAAGAAAAATTCTACAAATTTGTAGGTATTCAAATAATAACATCTGCAAATTTCATTTTTTACGAGCATTTAAACGACCACAATGTAATACATGTCTCATTCGAGGAAAAAGAAAAACGCAGAAAATTTTAGGTATTTAGGTTCAAAAATGAGTTTGTGAATGTGTAAGGTTTCATTTAAAATTAAATATTTGAATATGCCCTAAATGAAATATCAACAAAATAAGTCCTCTCATAACAAAGTTTTTACTAGGTTATTTTACAGTTGTTATCAATACCAATTTGCTCAATCTTTTTTTTTAAAGATAATATTCTATAAAAACAAAAAGCGATAAAGAATATTATCTATACCTACTAAGTGGCAAAGAAAACAATTCTTTCTCAAATAATTTTTGTATTTCTTATAAATGTCTGTTTCTGAACTAATTACATTTCAGTAAAGGGGGGAAAAAATCACAAAAAATACTTTTTTTAAGTATGTAAACATTTAGCTCAATATTTAATTTAATAATTATCATTACTATTGATAATATATTAATAACTTCTATTAATAATCAATTATATATATATTACATTCAATTTAAATAAACCATAATTTTTTTATTTTATTCTTTTCAAATTCTTTGGTGAAAAAACTTGGTTGAAAATCCTCATGCTGATCAATTACCATGATACATGAATTTTAGCATATAATTTTTACCATAAATCAAAGGAAAATAATAGTAACATGTGAAATATGAAAGCAATTAGGTAGACATTATTTTCAAGTACTATAATATAGTTCATTAAAAAAACTTGTTTTTTATTCAAGTAGAGTTGGTTATATTTTCTCTTTTCTTTAAATTTTGATAGCTTGAAGTAAAAACACACAAGATCATAAGAATTTAACAATATTTATATCAATAACTTATAGATCATACATAAATTTTTGCATAAAATTAGCTCCAAATTACTAGTTTCAGAAAATGTGACGTCACCAGAGGCCTCGCTAAGGGGGGGGACGGGGGGGAGCCTCCCCCCCCAAACGTTTGTGAATGCTATTACACTTGGCAAATTTACAAACTCTTATTTGGCAAATTTGCATAAAACTTTAATAAAAACTATAATATACTCTCTATTTTTAATGGACTTGTCAAAAGTTACAAATCTAATTGGGAATATTATTAAACTTGTTGAATTGGCGAGAACTATTTATTTTTCCTTTTCAATGAGTTGGCAAATACTGAAATTTGACTTGGCAATTTAAGGTCCTCTCCCCCCCCAATAAAAAGTCTTAGCGATGACACTGGACGTCACGACAGGAGAAGGAGAAAAAAAAAACACAAAATTTGTGTTGTGTAATTAGTGGATGATGCTTTACATGATAGAAAAAAAATATATTAAGACTTGGACTATATGTTAAAGAAAAAAGTTACATATCAGATTTATAAAGTACCCAAATTCCATCGTATTCAACATCTCTTACCTGATAACTTGTTCTGTTCTTGATGATGGTATTTTGAATCACTAAAAATTATTGTTTCAATGAAATAAGAAATATATACCTTCAAATCTAGTTATTTTATTTATGAAATTTTACTGAATTCTTTAATCATTTTTTATAGTAAATGTATAAAAATAGTATTAAAATACTTTTGCAACATAAATCATTTTTCATAAAATACTTAATGAACATCTTAAATTGAATCTATTTACTTTCATTCAAATATAGATGTAATATTTTTAAATAACTACACAATTATATTATGCACTACTTTAGAATGCAATAATTTTAAGTTTTAAACAATAAAATTCAGCTTCTGCAGTGTATACGTTTTGAAAAATTGTTAGAAAAATAAAACATACATTACTGTAAAATAACAACACCAACAAATATATTTAATATTTAATGCACTTTAATTTACATTTTTAAACTTTATTACAAAACATTTAGATTTTTTGCATGACATTAATTGTCTTTAAAACTTCTTCAATGTGTGCACTCGATATATTATTTTCTTTCTCAACAGCATCTGGAACAAATAATTTGTAAAAACTGATTAAAATTCAGAGTAAAATATCATTATGAATACAGAAGTTAAAAGAAAAATTTTAAAAATATTTTCACATAAATTAAAATATTTCTCGCTAACATTTTAATATTTTTAAATGATTTCTTTTTTCCATCGGATAGCTGAAATAGACTCTAACTTGGCTATTTTTTTTTACTTTTTTATTTTGGAAGTTACTTACACTTTCGAAACCAGTTCATAAAAAAAAAAAAAAAAAAAAAAAAACTGCAATCAAAATTGAAAAAGTAAAAAATACCCTGATTAGAAATCTATCTCAGCTATCCTATGGAAAAAAAAAATAATAAGAAGAATGTTAAAATGCAAGAAAGAAATTTGAAAAGAATGCTCTCATAGGTTTAACATTAGCGTGTCAGTTTCTCTGTGTCTCCAGTGTAGACTCTTAATGTGCCTCTCCTACATTTAATTATACACATCATTTTTATTTTCTGAATAAATTTAGATACATTTAGAAATTTAGATGTTTTTTATATCATTTTAGAATAATTTAGATAATTTTAAAACATTTAGATTTCTTGCATGACATTAATTGGTCTTTAAAACTTCTTCAATGTGTGCACTCGATATATTATTTTCTTTCTCAACAGCATCTGGAACAAATAATTCGTAAAAACCGATTAAAATTCAGAGTAAAATATCATTATGAATACAGAAGTTAAAAGAAAAATTTTAAAAATATTTTCACATAAATTAAAATATTTCTCGCTAACATTTTAATATTTTTAAATGATTTCTTTTTTCCATCGGATAGCTGAAATAGACTCTAACTTGGCTATTTTTTTTTTACTTTTTTATTTTGGAAGTTACTTACACTTTCGAAACCAGTTCATAAAAAAAAAAAAAAAAAAAAAAAAAAAACTGCAATCAAAATTGAAAAAGTAAAAAATACCCTGATTAGAAATCTATCTCAGCTATCCTATGGAAAAAAAAAATAATAATAAGAATGTTAAAATGCAAGAAAGAAATTTGAAAAGAATGCTCTCATAGGTTTAACATTAGCGTGTCAGTTTCTCTGTGTCTCCAGTGTAGACTCTTAATGTGCCTCTCCTACATTTAATTATACACATCATTTTTATTTTCTGAATAAATTTAGATACATTTAGAAATTTAGATGTTTTTTATATCATTTTAGAATAATTTAGATAATTTTAAAACATTTAGATTTCTTGCATGACATTAATTGGTCTTTAAAACTTCTTCAATGTGTGCACTCGATATATTATTTTCTTTCTCAACAGCATCTGGAACAAATAATTCGTAAAAACCGATTAAAATTCAGAGTAAAATATCATTATGAATACAGAAGTTAAAAGAAAAATTTTAAAAATATTTTCACATAAATTAAAATATTTCTCGCTAACATTTTAATATTTTTAAATGATTTCTTTTTTCCATCGGATAGCTGAAATAGACTCTAACTTGGCTATTTTTTTTTACTTTTTTATTTTGGAAGTTACTTACACTTTCGAAACCAGTTCATAAAAAAAAAAAAAAAAAAAAAAAAACTGCAATCAAAATTGAAAAAGTAAAAAATACCCTGATTAGAAATCTATCTCAGCTATCCTATGGAAAAAAAAAATAATAATAAGAATGTTAAAATGCAAGAAAGAAATTTGAAAAGAATGCTCTCATAGGTTTAACATTAGCGTGTCAGTTTCTCTGTGTCTCCAGTGTAGACTCTTAATGTGCCTCTCCTACATTTAATTATACACATCATTTTTATTTTCTGAATAAATTTAGATACATTTAGAAATTTAGATGTTTTTTATATCATTTTAGAATAATTTAGATAATTTTAAAACATTTAGATTTCTTGCATGACATTAATTGGTCTTTAAAACTTCTTCAATGTGTGCACTCGATATATTATTTTCTTTCTCAACAGCATCTGGAACAAATAATTCGTAAAAACCGATTAAAATTCAGAGTAAAATATCATTATGAATACAGAAGTTAAAAGAAAAATTTTAAAAATATTTTCACATAAATTAAAATATTTCTCGCTAACATTTTAATATTTTTAAATGATTTCTTTTTTCCATCGGATAGCTGAAATAGACTCTAACTTGGCTATTTTTTTTTACTTTTTTATTTTGGAAGTTACTTACACTTTCGAAACCAGTTCATAAAAAAAAAAAAAAAAAAAAAAAACTGCAATCAAAATTGAAAAAGTAAAAAATACCCTGATTAGAAATCTATCTCAGCTATCCTATGGAAAAAAAAATAATAATAAGAATGTTAAAATGCAAGAAAGAAATTTGAAAAGAATGCTCTCATAGGTTTAACATTAGCGTGTCAGTTTCTCTGTGTCTCCAGTGTAGACTCTTAATGTGTCTCTCCTACATTTAATTATACACATCATTTTTATTTTCTGAATAAATTTAGATACATTTAGAAATTTAGATGTTTTTTATATCATTTTAGAATAATTTAGATAATTTTAAAACATTTAGATTTCTTGCATGACATTAATTGGTCTTTAAAACTTCTTCAATGTGTGCACTCGATATATTATTTTCTTTCTCAACAGCATCTGGAACAAATAATTCGTAAAAACCGATTAAAATTCAGAGTAAAATATCATTATGAATACAGAAATTAAAAGAAAATAAGAAAAATTTTAAAAATCTTTTCACATAAATTAAAATATTTCTCGCTAACATTTTAATATTTTTAAATGATTTTTTTTTTCCATCGGATAGCTGAAATTGACTAACTTGGCTATTTTTTTTATTTTGGAAGTTACTTACACTTTCGAAACCGGTTCATAAAAAACTGCAATCAAAATTGAAAAAGTAAAAAATACCCTGGTTAGAAATCTATCTCAGCTATCCTACGGAAAAAAATAAAATAAGAATGTTAAAATGCAAGAGAGAAATTTGAAAAGAATGCTCCCATAGGTTTAACATTAGTGTGTCAGTTTCTCTGTGTCTCCAGTGTAGACTCTTAATGTGCCTCTCCTACATTTAATTATACACATCATTTTTATTTTCTGAATAAATTTCTCCCTTGTAACAAAACTGAAGATCAACTGAAAATAGAAACAATTTCATGGAAATTTAAATAATTTGCTTTTTACGTATCAAAAAACAAAACTACAGAAAATTTTATGTTTTATACTACAAAATATTAATTTGTTTTTGTTGAAAATTTTGAACACAAATGTACGCCGTCTGCTATGTCATTAACCAACCTATTGTGCAGTTTAAAACTTTGATTTAAAAAAAAAAAAAAAAAAAAAAAAAAACAGAAAAGATTCATTCTAATCAAGCTATAAATAATTTATCTAAATTAGACAGTTTATCTTTCAATGGCTGTTCTAAATAAATTTTATCCCAAGTAATTATTGGTTCTATATTTTAAAACTTAGTTTCAAATGCAAAGCTTAGAACAGCCAAAGCAAAAGTTCTTTATCAACAGAATGACAAAATTAAACACATTTGAAAAATTCATTTACATTTGTTCTGACTGAAAATATTATAAGTATCATAAATAACAATATTTTGAAAGTAAGTATCAAATATGTGAAAATATCAAACTTTATGATATTTTGAAAATAAACCAGATTATAGGACTATATCTGCATGAACTTGAAAAAGTTATTTTAACAAACTGTTTGATAAATGGCTTGATATAAAAATTTAAAAGCATAAAACCAAGCCAATAAAATATAAACAATTTTCAATGGACATGACTGTGGTGATAATAAATATAAATGTGTTGCACGAATCAATATCAAGGTTCGTAAATATGATATTTTGATATGCAGTAGACTCCCTCAGAATTGCCACCCTAAAATCTGCAAACATTTTAAATCTGCACATTGTTTTCGATGTAAACAATGAAACTTACAATTAAGATGTAGATGTAAAATTTAAGTTTTTTTTTTAAATTTTTATATCATTCTGTACACATTTTAATATGTAACTCTTTTTGATATGATTCAAGTCATGTTTTCTCATGAAGGAGTAATAAATTTATTTCTGAAAAAAATCTCTCGATAGTGCTGATATCAGTGGCTATCACAATATTTTTACAAATTATTTTATGCATTAATCAAGCTTTTTTGGTTATTAAGTATGGCTAAACATGAATGAAAACTTTGTTATTTTAAGATTTTGAAGTAAATTATCAATGTATATTTATAAGATTCACTGAATAAGAGTCTGAGTTTCACTGAATAATTCAAGAAAAAAATATCTCATCATTATGCATATTTAGTTATGCATTATTAATTATTTACTTAACCTTAACTTTTAATATTTTAAATTTGTTTTTTTTAAATTTTCTTAATTTTTTAATTTTACTTTATTGTAAGCATTCATTATAATTTTGAATGCATTATTAAATTCAAATTATTGTTTAAAAAATGTAAACAAAACAGTGACCAGAAATCCACAAAATTCTAAAATCTGCATAACCTCTGGTTTTAAGCTATGCACATTTAAGGAAGTCTACTGTATATCCAATACTTTCAAAATAATAAACTTACTGCTAATTAAAAATGTTTTCAGACTTAATATAAATTAAAAAAGCCAGGAAAAAGTTTATCTACAAAACAGCATAGTCAATAAAAGTTGAAAAATTCATTTATGCTTATTCTGACTGAAAATACCATACAGAAAGATATTTTGAAAACAAATATCAAATATATGAAAACATCAAATATGATATTTTGAAAAGAAATATCAGATATAAATAACCCTGATCAACACAGAAATATAACATGTTCAATGTAGAGATCAGCAGCGGACAATTACACTGTGAGTCGTGCCATGCCTGGAAATTTCGGCCTGTGCAGACCTGTAAATTTACGTCATATCTATGTCTAAGACAAAAGATAGCACTTCTCAAAGAATACTGATAATGAACATCGAATATCAAATACTTTCATAAAGTGTAATTTTACTGCAGGAAAGTATATTAAAAAATATATAACAAGGACATACAATATATGTATAATTTTTATATAAATTGATATTTTCTTATGCCTTATTAAGATAGTTAAAGAAAACTTACCAATTTTAGAAATTAATTTCTTGCAGTATTTTATGTAGAATTCAACCTTGTCTCGACCCTCCTCCATGTTGTTTGCTGTATCTTTTCAATTTTAATTTATCCATGATGGAACTTTATGAATCCTACAATTTGTGTACACAAAAAAGAAAAAAAAATTAATATGCAAAAAACAAATTTCTCATAAAAGTTACATTTTATAATTATCTTATTTACTAGTTTATATTTAAAAATAAAATTTAATATGGACAATCACATATAGCATTAGGATGCTTCTGTGATCATTACATTTGATCTAAGCAAATTAGTATGAGTTTGATCATCCAATTCCCATTGCAATTGAAATTAATAATCACTATAAAAAGTACAAAATAAAACTGATATGTCTGAAATATCACATTGTTTTATTTATTTTTGGTCTTAAGATCAAGGGCACTTGCCAGCAAAAAATTAAGAGTAGGGAGCAAGAATTAAAAAAACTTTGCAACTAAGACTTTTTACAAAGACCTGTAGAAAGTAAAAGGATACAGTATAAAAGAGGAATGTTATTTCAAGAGAAGTTATATTAATAAGTTTAGTAGCGATCGAAAAATAAGGTAATTTTTATGTATGATAAATAAAGAAACATCAATTTTTAATTATTTCATGAATTAAAAAAGTACAATAGAGTTACAGCAGGACTGAATAACCTGTTTTTATTAAAGAAATAAGAAAGTTGTATAATTATTGCAAAATCTTCAGCACACAGACTTTGAAATATTGCAATTTGGATAAACGTTTTATAAAAGATCTTTGCACAGAAATAGGAGTACATTTCACTACGTTAAAAAGAGGCTGGGTACATTTTACTGATTTTAAAAAGAGGCAGGATACATTTTACTGATTTTAAAAAGGGCAGAATACTGCACATTTAAATAATGACCTAGAGGGAACACTAGCCAATGCTATATTATTTAAAATGGAGAACATTAATATGAAATAAACTAGACTAAAAATCTTGGCAGAATCCAAGAACAAGCAAGCTACCCGATTTGGCGATTTTTTTGACGCACGCTAACCGATAAATGTAAAACACAAACTGATAGCAAGAAAATCTCATTTATCACCTCGTCAAATCCAACACTGCCAACTTCCTCGCTTGCTCTTGGATTCAACCAAAATTTTGTCAGAACAGCTCATGCAAGACAGATTTTAAACACATTAAATATAAAAAATAACATTGAGATGTAACATAAAAATCAAAAAGTAAGTTTCTACTGACTTTTTTTTTTTTTAACATTAAGAAATGAAATAGTGTGTTATCTTTTTTGTCAGGGGTACTCTGACACCTGAACCCACCGCCACCTAAAAAAAAGCTAAAAACCAGGTAGTATTTTTTTTAAGTAAAAATTAGTACAAATTGCAGGTACAAGAGTGTTATAGGTAGTCAACAACTGGATCTTTACCCTTGGGCTCCACAAGGGTTCGGATTTGAAAATCCTAATTTTACAAAATTATTTTTATAAATATGTTATTCTTGAAGTAAAAAGATACTTCATCGTTCATTATAATTTTTATGAACTTTTGTTAAGCTAAATAATTTTATTGCTTAAATTATTTCATTAGTTGAATTTAAAGCTTATGAATGTTTTTACTTGTTCTTCAACAATAAAATTGTTAATGTATTTTTATATCTAACAAACGGTTTCCAAACTATGGATCGCAAGCCATGTTTTGGCAAGTTACGGTAACGATCTATCTTTAAAAATATACTGTTAACTTCGGTGAAAATAAAATAAACAAAGGTTTGTTTTATGATTATACCACATTATGCTTACAATTTACAATTACTTACATTAAAAATGCCTGTTTACAGTTTCCGTGTGGTATACATGCTTGTTTGAATGTTTGCTTTATTGAGAAAATACCCTTACAATTCAGAACAAAACTCAAAAGTTAACTTTAAAAACTTAAAATTCGAAAGTTTACTTACCTTAGAAACTAAAATGCAAGCTATAATTTCATAAAATATAATAGTAAACGATGTGATAAATAGAATAATCAAACCGACAATATACAACACAGAAGACGAAGAGTTGAAGTTGTTTCTTTTCCGATTTTCCGAAGCCTGACAGCTTGAGATTTGGAGCATGCGTACTGATAATTCCGCTGCTACGGATGTCCCCTGGACGATCATGGATCGTTCGTCCTGATTATGACATTCTCTGAATGTCTGAATTATGACGTGTACAGGATCTGACGGTTGTAGGACCAGTGGGATCTGTATAGGACGTCCAGAGGATGCTTTTGGTTGTATGGGATTGAAGGATGGTACGATCTGTTTTTGATTGTCTTGTTTACTCAAATATACAAGTTCATATTGTGTTGATACATATTTAGTTATTTATTTATTTTTATTTTATTTATATATTTATTTTTTGTTATTTTCATGCAATATTCTTTATTTGTATTTCTATGCTCATGAAGAAGAATATAAAAATAGTATTGCTAGTGTCACACATGATTTACAATAAAACTCTGCAGTGTTAACGTATTTTAAAACAGTCGAAATTTGCTCATTTTTTAAATTTATTTATGTAATATTTCGCCTTGAGAAATTTGTTTTGTGTGGAGTATTTTCGTTCTGTGTGACCCCTGTCATCTAGGATATTTTTTCGCCAATGTTGGTGAAAACGAAGGTTGTAAAGAGCAGGGCTTCAGCTAGTGCTTTTAGAAAAGATGATATATTTCAGGGAGTGAGGGGGTGGGGGGGTTCTGACGTAATGTGTGCATTCACTTATGAATGAAAAGACGACTTTCAGCTATTTTCTTCCTAAAGTTCTGAGGTGCATGCATACATTATCGAAAAAAAAAAACTAAGTCGGAAACAAAAAGATAAAAATTAATTCTTCAATAAAAATAGTTTATCTACTAAAGGGTAAAATTGGCACTTGCCACCAGCTACAGGGCTACTAAATGAAAAAAAGTGGCTATTAAAAAATTGTCAGTCATCAGCTACTTGCCTACAAGGAAAGAGCAACAATTTTTTTTTTTTTTTTTGCAATTCAAGAATTTATCAAGGATTCTACTTACTCTGGTTGAAATATGTTTACATTAACTTATTTATTTGGAATATTTAATTTTAGATTAATACTAATTGAAATTTTAACAACTATGTTTACTGTTTAGGACTTTTAAATAACAAGTAATATAAAAACTTTTTTTTTTAAGTCAATTCCTACTTAGGTCAAATAGAATTTTTTTTTCCAGCGATCTACACGCTTCGCCAATGACGGTATTTATTCCTAAATTTATATCCTGCTAAATATCTTACATAAGAGAAATTTTTGAAATGTATTAAAAATTAAATAAAAAATAAATAGCTAAAATACCAAAAATTAATAGCTCGAAAAGTATTTCTCATAAAATTGTTAGACAAACTGCGTTAGAAAGTTAAAAAAATTGTATTTTTTTTATATAAATTAAAAATCTAATGATTATGCCGTTTTTCAAATATTGAATTTCAAAAATTACCAAACTTCACAATAAAGTGCCATAGCGATGTTACAGTTAACGATAATACAGTTTTTTCAGATATTAATTAATTAATTAAATTTTATTATTTAATTTTAGTTTTATACTTCATTTCTGTTCAAAAGTATAGACTCACTCCACATTTATCGTCTCCTTCGCCCGCGAGCCGCCTGATCTTCATCTGTGAACAGCCAGCCCCATTATCTTTTTACATGTGAAGGTGAGACCATAAATATGGAGTGAGTCTATACTTTTGAACAGAAATGAAATATAAAATTAAAATTAATTAATTTAATTTAATTAATTAATTAATATTTGAAAAAACTGTATTAACATGAATTGTCATCCAGTACAAGTTTAAGAAAATTTATTTGAACTTGAATGGATGAATAGAAAATATTTTATTAACGATTGAAAATTTGAACAAGATATATAAATATATAGAGAGTGTGAGCTAATAGTAAGAATTGAAAAAGGTGGCCACTTATAAAACTGCCACAACTGGCCACTGGCTACTGGCCATTAATAAAATTTCCCAGTTTTGCCCTTTATTATCTACCTCGAGTGCTGCAAATTACACTTAAAAAAATTAACTTCTATTCTGTTAGGTCTGAGAATACTCGATACGCTCAGAAATATTAAAAAAATAAACATTTTTTTCACCATCTCAATGTAAAATTAAAATAAAAGTTTTTTTTTCCCCCCTCTAAAATAAGAATATAGTTTTCAAATGTGTGTGCTTAAAATCTAGGAATTATACTAAAACTAGAAAACTATAATTTAAGAAATATATGCTAATTTAAAAAATATAGAAAATAGATTTTTTAAAATATTTAAGTGTACATAAAGAACTAGTGAAAAGTTTATGCTGGTTATGTAATTATAAATTTGTTTATTTATTTATATATTTTTTTTTTTGCAGAAGAACAGAAATTGAATAAACCACATGTTAGTTACAAAGCTTTTCCTGATGAATTTCCAGATGATTGTATTTTCTTTTTGAGGAAATTTTTCAATGGGTGAGTATCTCTTACCAAAAATTTTTTTTCTATGAAATGTCACTTTAAGTTTGTATAGCTTGCCGTGCAAATTGAGCAATATTTTAAAATGTGGGTGTGATGCAGGTAAAAATTGTGTCCTTTGCATTTACATAAGCATTTACATAACTGACATCATTTGGACAAAATACAAAATAATTCCAGTTTAAGAATTAAAATAAGTGCTTACAAAATTGTATTTTTCTCGCTAAACCATTTCGGCTTTAAACGACTTTGTGAAAAGTTTTAATCGCCATTTATAAGAAATAATTACTTTAAAAAATGTGTTTCTAAGACAAAAATCCCACTGTTCAGAAAATCCCACTTATCTAATGAAATATTAAAAAAATATATTAAGATATCTTTTATAAACAAATTCTTCATATTTTGATTGGATTTAAAATGTATGTAAAAGTTTAAAAATTTTATTAATAAAAGAATAATTCAGTTAGAATGTGCTTACCCTAAATAAAAAAGCATTAGGATTACAAAGCTATTATAAATGAGAAATTTTATTAGTATTATGTCCAAAGAAATAAGTCCTCATTACCATACCCTATAGTTAATTTTTTTTATTAGTTATAGTTAATAGTGTTTAATTAAGTTTGATATGCCTTTAAATGATGTATACTATATTTTCTTAGATGTTTTTGATTAATGTGGCCAAAATGATGAAAACAAACAACTGAGTTGTTCTCTATTTTTGGAGTTGAGCTTTGATGATTTACTTTATTGATAAGATCTGATTGGTCATGAATTTAAGTATGCATTTTTCTATGCATCATTAACTATTTAAGTACTATTCATCTTTTCAGACTAGCTTGTGATCATATTTATGCAAAACTCCTAAAGTCTTTTTTTAATTTTCTGCTTGAAATTAACACAATTTTTAGTGATATATCAAGAACATGTACATCATTTGAAAATATATTAGAGGTAAAATATGTGAAATCACTTAAAACTGCAGATTCCTGAAAAAGAAAAAAAGGTTTTAAAATTAAAATTTTATGTTTATAAATGTTTTCTGTAAAATAATATATTGTGCTAATTTATAGCAGAGTAAATCTAAAGTAAATTTAAAATTATGAAATTTTTTTCCGTATGTACTTGTGAAATTTTCAAAATAATTTATTGTATAGCAAGGTGGCTCTAATCCACAAACCTCTATGATTAATTCAAGATTTAGAGAGATTGTAGGTCAAGATATAAGTTACAAATTTATGGCAGAGATGCCAGATTTGCATTTTTTTTCTATATTCATTTGTTTTAAATGATATAAGCTATTTTTAAATAAATAATCATTCATTTAAATTACACCCTCTGTTCCCCAAAACTTGTGCGTCTCCCTCCCTTCCAGCACACAAAGTTTAAAAATTAATTTTTTTTTATTAAAAAAAAATCTTTTGTCCTATTTATTATTCTCTAGTAACAATAAATCGATAATCTGCCACCTAAATTATAGCTCTTCCCCAAAAATGTTTGCTTCCTTTTTTGATCCTCCCAACCTTCAAAATTTCAGATTTTAAAAACTAAAGAAAAAAAAAAAAATCTTTTGTGTTTGTTACTTTCTAGTAACAATAAATATATAATATGTCATCTAAATTACTCTACTTTCAAAAGTTCACTTCACTCTCTGTCCCTTCGCTTCTCCCAAAACAGTTTAAAATCTTTAATAATAACTGTTAAAGAAATTCTTCGATATTTCTTATTTTGTAGTAAGGTTCGTATTTTGTAGTAAGGGATTTATCTACAAAATATCAGTCATCTAAAATAACCTAAAGAAATTTTCACTCCGTCCTTTCTTTCCAATGACGGGAATTTCAAAATATGTTGGGAGGAAGAAGATAAAGCAAAATTTCCCTCTTTTGTGCAGTTTGACTGTTTTCCACCCTAAAAAATGCCTTGAATGTTTAATCCTTTTTAAACAATATGTTCTCTAAAATAAATTTTCCATCTGCATTGCATTAACAAAAATCTAGAGTAGAAACAGCTAAATTGCAAAAGAGAAAAAAAGATAAATAAATTCTGTCAGGCCCCTATGCCTAGAAATTAATCTATTTCTGAGGGATGGATAATGGGAATTTAAAGGGAGAGTTAGATGATTATCTATTGTTTCTATAAAGTAACAATGGAGCACAAAAATCTTTTTAAAAATTGTATTAGGTTTTAAAGATGATAAATTTTGGGTGTGGTGAGAAAATTAAAGGAAGAAGCAGATTTTTTAATTTATTGTTGGGGATAGAAATAAATTAGATGATTGTTTCTTTTTTGTTACAATAAAATTATAGATAAAGAAAAATTAAGATTTTAAATTTTGTATTCTAGAAAGAAGAAAGCTGAGAGAGGAGAAAAGGGAAGAAAGTGGACATTTTTCTGGGGGGGGGGGCATTTACATGATTATTTCATTATTAATTAATTGTTACAACAAAATCACAAATAGAGTAGAAGAAATTAAAAAAAAATTAAGACTGAAATTTTATGAGATGCAGAGGAGGAAGAGTGGGTGAGGGGGAGGGTTGGTCAACAGCAGAGAAGTAGAATTTGTAGAGAAGAGGATAATTTAGATGATAAATTAATTATTTAATGATAATATAGAGGAATAAATATTTCTCTTTTTTTTAAATAAGGAGTTTGACTATGCTTGTTTGGTATTCAAGTGGGGAGGGTGGACAAAAAGGAAGTGGTAATTTTGTGGGAGATTAAATGATTATTTCTTGTTACATTAAAATAACAAATAGAGAATAAAAATAAAAATATTTTGGGGGATTTTTTAATTTTGTGTGCTCAGGGAGGAAGAGGGGAAACAAGATTTTAGGGGTGAGGGATTTAGATGATTTTTTTTAAAGTAGATATCCTCTGAATTGCAGAAGTTTATCATATCTGTATATACCTTTTTTACTTCTAAATTAATGATAAAAACAGTTTTCTAATGAATTTATAAAAAAAATCAACTATTAGCCATCCTACTAAATTTAAGTTTTTGTACTTTAAAAGCTGTGCTTACATTCAAATTTTACAGTACATAAATTTTATTTATAATTTTGGATAACACATTGCAAAAGATTAATCGAACTTTTAAAATAAATATATTTTAATGCATAATGTAAGTTTAACAATGTATTGGAAAATGAAAAGTGTTGTTTGGATGTGTAAATATACTTCAGGAGGTAAGCAAAAAAGTAATTTTAATTGAATTTTAAAACAAATCTTTTAATGTCACATCAAGGTTTTACTCGAATTGTTATATAATTTATTTTAAAACCCATATTTTGAATTTATGAGAGATGTCAATGAAAAACCATGAATGAATAAATTTTACATATAATTTCATGTTGAAAATAATATTTGCATCTGTGAATATAAATGGAACGAAAAAGAGAATGATAAAATATGGAATATTTATTTTTTAATTAATAGCATAGCGTCACTCAAAATTTGATATAATTATTTTTAAGACATATATTTAAAATTCATAGAGCCATAATATAAAGTTCTGTGGCATAAATTTTTTAACCTGTTAAAAGTTTTGTACTAATTATTATATCTCGTATTAGTGACACCTATCTAAAATGGAACTTTCCCTTTGTCCTAGTGATTCCATCTTTGCAGGTCTTAGCATATTGGGTTGTATTAATTTAACATTTAATAATGAACTATGAACTATGAAGTAAATTAAGCATGTGATAATACAACACACATAAAAAATGTCAATACATTTTTCAGTTTTCTGAGTTGTGTCACAGAATTTAGTTAAATAACATGTTTACAAAAAGGATTCAATTTGTTCACATTAAGTAATATTAATAAAAGGCTTAAATTTTTAGAGTGGTGATATATGCTATAAAGGGAAAGTTAAAATATTGGCACATATTTACTTATGAATATTTATAATGAAATTTAAAGTATTCTGAATTCATTAAATGGAATCACATATTTTAAGAACAGATTTTATTTTATTTGATTAATTTTATAATTTGATATATTCCAATTAAAAAAAATAAATATACCTAATAGTGAGTAAAAAATTTTCTGTATAAAAGCTGAAAGTTACAAAGCAAGCAAAATTTATGAATAATATATGATAATTTCTAAAAAGATCCCTTCACACTTTTATTAACTATTCAGTTGTGTTTTAAATTTAAAATGCATTTATAATAAATATAAATATACATAGTATATACAATATGTGTTTTTGATATTGTTTGTATATGTTGTTATTTATTTTTGAGCAATCAGCAGGGTGAAAAATGTTGGTCTCACCGGCTCTCAAGTAAAAAATTATTATGTTTTCCATGTACCCATCAATAAGCATTGTACATTCAGAATATTAGAATGAATGTAGAGTCATCGCGACCTTTTTCGCTAAGTATGAAACATTTTGTTTTAGCAGTAAATTTAGCTTACCATTTTCTCAAATATTGTCCTCTTAATCTATTTATTTGTCCCCCTTCTCAGAGAATGTACTTTTGTTTCAGCGCCATTGCTTGCTTACCTTTTCATCACTGAGTTAAGAAAAAGATTAGAGAGAAAGTACACCATAAAAACCACTTGCAATATGAAGCCGGTTATCGCTCATATCATTAGGCCCAAACAAGAGGTTTAATTGGACAGAGAGAGGCTACGTATGTGGAGAGGTTTCAAAAGCAAGCCATACGTTGTTTGGGCTGAACGTAGGGTTGCATTTTTGGCATTACGCCAAACGTAAATATTTTACCTCCAGATCCTCTTTACTATGAGCCTTTTCACTGACACTTTTTCTAAGTTTAGTTGTCTCAAAATTGTTTCATCATGTGATAAGCTGTTTTTGCAGGACATATAGGTGATGCTGGTATTCTGTGGTTATGTGATGCCGTATTTTTTTTTTGTGCACTGCACTTTGATTTATCTAGATCAATAACTGTTTGTTTCATGATTCATACGCAAATGTCTTAGTTCTAGATGATTCTACCTCTGTATATGTACTTGGTACTTCACAGATTTCAGTAGAGAGAGGGGTTGATAGCGAGGATTCGAATATGTTGAACAATGTTCTTATATTTGGAATAACCCAGTAATTAGAGAATGTTTAGCTCAAGTTGATCTCATAGCTTAAAATGTTTTTTATTTAAGCTAAAGTTTTTTCAGTAAACATACCCAGCAAACACACACCTTTTGGCACACGATCGGACCGCAATCGGCAATGTCGGTTTAATGTCGGCATTGGCACAGTGGTATCGGTCAAGAGTCGGTAGCATGTCGGCAAGTGATACGAAATAATGTGCTTTTTCGAATGCCGGTTGGTGCTATCGGTCCTCTTACGGCTACGTATCGGCAAGCGATTTATATCGGCAAGTGATGTTGGACCGATATCTGATGCCCGAAAGTGGACCAATTAGATTTGCCAACATCGGTCCGAATTTGGAATACTTAATCTTAGCCGATGCTTTTTTTTTCTTTGTTTCATTCAATTTTTTTTTTTTTTTTTTTTTTTTTTTTTTTTTTTTTTTTTTGCGGGGGGGGGGGGGGGGGGGTATATTAAATAAATATTTTTTCGAAGAATTAGTGCATAAATGTAAAATAAAATGAAATTATAAAATTAATTATTTTTTTTCCATTGGATAGGTGGGGAAAAATAATGGAATATCTAATCGTTAGCCGTTACTTTTGTTTTTCATTGTTTGAGGTACACATAATATTTTAGATACACGTTAAATATATATTATTAAAATTAAAATATATTTTTTCCATTTTTTCTTAGATGAATCAGTGTAACAATGTGAAATAAAAATGAATAAGATATTCCTATTTTTTTCCTTATTTTCTAACAAAAACTGGACTGGTAAAAATAATAGAATATTTATGGAATTTGTAATATGTAATCATAGCTGGTGCTTTATTTATTTTTTTTTTTTAAAGTTTTGTTCGGAATATTAAATACATCTTTTAAAAATTAATATGTATGTTTTATATATATATATATTTTTTTTTCGAAGAGTTCAGTGTGGGAGTAGGAAATTAACATTAATAAAACATTTATGCTTTTTTTTTTCTTCATTTTTTTAGCAAAACAAATGTTGGTAATATGACGGAATATTTATCGAATTTGAAATATTTAGCCTTAGTCAAGTTATTTTTATATGTTTTCGTACATTATTTGTGGTTTTGTTGATCATATTTTTCTTGGAAGAATCAGTAAAACAATATGAAAGAAACACTCTATTATGATACATTCATCTTTTTTTTTTTTTTCAACTTATCTATAAAAATTGGAAAAAAATATGAAAATGCAATCAATTTTCACCTAAATTCCAAACAAAAATTGCTACAAAAATCAAAAACATCTGCTTTCTCCCCCCCCCCCTCAACATACGGTCGGGGGTTGAAGAGAAAGATTGATTTCACCGGAAATTATTTAAAAGAACAAAATATTATCCGTGAATAAATAGAAATCGCTGTTTTCGATAAGGGGGCTCCACCCCTCACACCCTACCCTGGCCCGCTACCCAATTGATACATTCACTAAGTATTGTCTTTACATCTTATTATTTTCAAAGATTTTAGGTGACACGACCTGCCCCTGCATGGTAGGAATTAGATGAATATATATATTTTTTTTTAATGGAAGCTTCGTACTCCTAAAATAAAGGATTAATTTTACAAAGCTCCTATCAGTTTCTAAGCATTTAAAAAATATATTATTATCTATAAATTGATCAGTTAATGTGCCAAAAAATCCAATTATTATAACAAACTAGTTTTATTAATCATTTTAAAAATATAAGATTATGTAAATGTTCGTATAGTGCATTTATTAGACAAGAAATAGCAATACAGTAAAACCTCTGAATAACAGACACCTCGGTAGGGCGGAATTTGTCTGCTATTTGGAGGTGAAAATGTATAAATACGTAGGAGTTTGACATCGAAAAAGTGTCCATTATGGAGGTTCTACTATGTATAATGAATAAATATACATTATTTGATTGTTATGTGTTCGTAGATTCATACAATGCATGAAAAAAGTTTTCGGTTTGGCGAGATTTTCAACGTTTTACATCTGCCTAGCCAATGATAGGAGACGATGTTATCTTTTTCTCTTGCAAACTTTGATGAAGAAAGCGTGCTTACTGCGCCAAGTCATTCTTTATAGGCGTTAACACGCCAAATTTAGTACGTCTACCTATCGCTTAGCGTTTACAGAGAGAGAGGGGTTACTGTAGTCTAGGCTTATTTATTTACCTCGTGTTTTTTCTTAGCGGTAAGCGGTGAAAGTTTCGAAAGACACGTGCTATACAACTATTCTTGGATAATATTGCTGGATTTTTTCAACTATGGATAATTTAAGCAGGTGAGATATTTTCTATTATTTTTATTTTGTATTATTTTTTAACTTTTTGTGTCATTTTTATTAAATATGAATGTAGCATGCAATGCAACCCTCCCACGTGTTAGAAAAAGGCGGCGTGTAAACTCAAAATTGAATCACGATTCTAAAGAAATCCTCATAAAAGCTAAAAGTGCAGATATTTTTCCAAAATTAAAATCTTTGTCTTCAGCAGATTTATCTAGTGGAAACGACTTTCAGTCGCCCATATATGATCTTCAAAATTACACATCTGTAACTTTTTCGGAATCTGAATCGTCAACTGAAGATTCCTCCGTTAATTATGAGGATAATGTTCCAGCATCTGAATCATTTATTCCAACAATTTCGGATTCTTCAGATGAAGTATTTTCTGGTGCTGATTTTTCAGATTTTTCTTCATATTCAGAAAACTATTTCAGCGATAGTAGTACTGATTCAGACAGCTCTGCAGATTCTGATCATATTGAAAATGCTGTAAATATTGGGGATTTTTTACGCGAGTGGTTTCACAGTGTTAAATTTTTGCCTAAAAGTGCATTGACAAGTTTGCTTAAAGGTTTAAGGCATTGGTTTCCTTCTTTGCCAAAAGATGCTAGAACTTTGTTAGGCACTCCTAGAAATGTAGAAATATCTGACATGGGAAAAGGGCTCTACCACAATTTTGGTATTTCTGAAATGTTATGCAGTAAACTTAAAACTGTTCCATTAGAATTTGTAAGTACACTGCATTTAAACATAAATATTGATGGTTTACCTCTTCATAAAAGCTCAAATGATCAGTTTTGGCCAATTCTGGCAACTTTAGAAGAGGATCCAGAAAAAAAACCCTTTCCGATATCAATATTCCATGGAAAAACAAAACCTCCTGTACATGAGTTCCTAGCATCTTTTGTCACAGAATTTAATGAGTTGGGAAAAGATGGCGTTAAATTTATGGGGACAACATATGGCATTAAAATTAGATGCTTCATATGTGATGCTCCTGCTAAAGCTTTTGTCAAATGCATCAAAGGCCACACAGGTTTCTATGGATGTGATAAATGTGTTCAGAAAGGAGCTAGAGTAAATCGAGTTCAAACTTTTCCTGAAACCGATGCATGTCTTCGTACAAACACTTCATTCCGAACACAAGAAAATCCTGACCACCATAAAGATGAAACACCTTTGCTAGATTTGAATATTGATTTAATATCTACTTTCCCGCATGATTACATGCATTTAGTATGCCTTGGAATTATGCGCCGCCTTTTACATTCTTGGGTTGGGAAAGCTAAGTCTAAAAAGGGCAGAATGTCATCATGTGATATAATCACTTTAAGCACTCATCTTATAAATTCTCATAAACACTGGCCATCAGAATTTAATCGGAAACCCCGAAGTCTTATTGAATTGGATTACTGGAAAGCTACAGAATTGAGGCAATTTCTCTTTTATCTTGGACCAGTGTATTTAAAATTAATCTTAAGTAAAGATTTGTATAGGCATTTTCTTCTCCTTAGCTGTGGTATTGCAATTTTTGCGAGTCCTGATTTATACTTGACTTTGAATGACACAGCCCAAACATTTTTGTTAACATTTGTAAAAACTGCAGCAAAGCATTATGGTTCAGAAATTATGACTTATAACATGCATTCGCTCATCCATTTAAATGAAGATGTTAAAAACTTGGGTCCTTTAGATACATTTAGTGCTTTTCCTTTTGAAAATTATTTACAAGAACTGAAGCGAATGCTTTTAAAATCAAATCAGCCTTTGCAACAAGTAGTCAAAAGATCAATTGAAAGAAAACATATTGTTACTAAACGTCCTAAACCAACACGTATGTTCAAAAATAAATTTATTAAAGATAGATTAAATGGAACAAATTACTCCCAAATAACTTGCCCATCTTATAAGTTAAGTGATAAATCAAAGGATTTTTGTGTGTTACTAAATAATAATAAAATTATAATAGCATCAAGTTTTATTAAAGAAGAAAGGGTACCATACATTATTGGATTAGAATTCATTATAATGCAAGATTTTTTTACTAAACCATTCAAGTCAAGTACAATATCAATTTATAAAGTTAAAAACATGAGTAAAAAAAAAAGAAAGTATAAAGTTTCTGATATTAAATGTAAAATGGTACTTTTACCATATAAATCTGATTTTGTGGCCTTACCATTACGTCATTTAACTTAATTGTATTCTATCTGTACATTTGTTAGTTTAGAATGATATTCTGCCCTTTTAACAGTTATTTAAAAAAAAAAATGTTAAACACCACACTTGTCAACCTTCCACTTTTTTTTAACTGAAAAAACATTCTATGTGCCAGGCAATGTGTTTTAATTAAATATCAGGGATCGATGCAGTTTTTTTTTTCTTGGGGCCCATTTTGAGAAAAGTAAAGGTTATTTTTTTTTTATTTATTTATTACATTTTTGTAAAAAATAACATTTTGTAATGAAAGTTGAAATCCAGTTAATCAAATTCGAACCAAGCATTTACAAACAAAAACATTTTTAAATCCTTTTGCTGAAGTTTTCCTCTCTGGTGAAATTGTTTTTTTACAAATTACACATTTTAAAACATCACAAACAATAAATAGTAAATTTTTATAGAATAGAATTTTGTGAAATGGCCTATTTTAGTAAAAATAATTTTGTGAAGGGGCCTATTTTATTAAATTGATTTTTGTGAAGGGACCCATTTTATTAAATTGATTTTTGTGAAGAGGCCCTAAATAGGCCCCAAATTTTGCCTGGATCGACCCCTGAATATGTCTTTCTTTTATGTGGTAGCCATTTGAAATCTACTTTATTTTAATCACTAAGTAATGAGTTTTAGGTTCAAAGTAGTTTTTATATTTTTTATAAAAAAGCAGGAGGTTTGCAAGCATGGTTATTAAAATATAAAATGATCATTTTTAATACAAGCAAATACATTTCCTTTTTATAGAGTATTTCAAAAAAGCTAGTTAAAACAATAATTTATAAAACATGTCTTTTATTGGTCTTAATACCCTTCATCCCTCTTTAAAAAAAAAAAAAAAAAAAAAAAAAAGAGGGATGAAGGGTTTACTTTAAAAATGTAGCACGTGTTCTTTGCGCCTAAATAAAAACGACAATTCTTTCAAATGGCGTTGCACATTTTCTATTTTTTCTGTTATTAAAGAAGTTATTTTGACCTGTTGTAGATATTGCTTGTGCATATGAAACAGTAAATAGTTCGCTAAAAACGTGCTTAACAATAGTCTCCCCTCCCCCCCCCCCCTACTTGTTATGAAAATAATGATTTAATGGCTTTGATTGGGTCTTAGTGATCATTCGACTCCTCCCTCCCCAATTTTTTCCCCTTCGCCTTTACATACTAAAGCATTTTAATTTAAAACTATATTTAAGTGATAAATTTTGTAAATTGGTTAATATTAAATATGAACTTTGTTGAGCTAGAATTTAAAGCATTATTTCTCAATGTTGAACACAATATTGACACTCGTTACTTTTATCAGCGTTGGGGGGAAAAAAAGTCATATAAATTTTAAGGAAGTATATTTGCTGTTTTAGATGAATTTAATTGATCTTTTATTTTATTATTAATATAAATATTATAGAAATTATCTGTGTATTGCCAAAATAGAGCTTGAGAAAATTTCCTCTTACTAGCAAAGATCTTTCTCATCCTAAAAGTAAAGTACCATTTTTCCCACTGAGATGATTAAAGGGGCTTTAAAAGTGGAATTTAAAAAAAAAAAAAATTTTTAACTTTACTGTTAATCAATATTAATGACAAATCTATTGCAAACCCCAAACGGTTTGCATAGTTTTATTTAGAGGACCAGTGCATAACTGCCTCTCTTCCTGATCTGTGTCTTTTCGTTTATTTTTGTTGTTGCTGTGGTCATGTCTTGGCATCTTGTGTCCTTTATCCCGATTATGACTTTTTTATTTCTAACTTGTAACATGATCATTGTTTTGGGTCCTGGGATAGGCGGAACAATCGGTTTGCATCAGAAAATATGCAAAATCTCATTGATTCAAATTCAATTTATGCGTCGCATGTCATATTCATCAAACATGTGTCTGGAATTTTCTGATATGGCAGCAGGTCTATGTTCATTGTTTCTTAAAGCAAAATTACAAACAGTGAAAACAATATATCTAATTCATGTAGTCTATGAAAGAGATCCATTGATTATACTTTGAACCACTCTTCATGGTCTGAGGATAATGCCAAGCTAAACACTGCTGAAATAAATAACATCTCACTAAGAAGTCTAACGATAGGAAATTAACAGATTTCAACATTTAAGTTTGTGGTTAATGTATTGATAGTCAGGACTTATAATATTACTCATTGCTCCCAGGGTCAGCACCCAGGAGTTGAGTAATGATCTTATTTAAAACAATCAGTGTCTTTTCGTTTACTTTTGCTATTCACTTGATTCTCATGGGTAGCATAAGCTTTTTTGCAGGGTAAAAATAAGGATTTCTTACTTCTTCCTTATTATTTCTTGTTATCAATAAAAAGACAAAAAAAAAAACTTTATTTATTGGCCATCATGTTAAAGAGGAGCTGTTTTATTTTATTTTTTTCCCTGTCCATTATGGTTACAGATATAAATGCCCCGCCACAGTAATGACTTGTAAGAAAGATTGTATGTGTTTGTTTATGTGTGCCTCTTCTAATATTTTTTATTTAAATTTATTTTTTTGTGTGTATATTTTTCAGATTTATTTTATTTATTTTTTTTTTTTTAATGGAATATGATGATTTGGTTTGATTTAGTATATATAATTTTCTATACTGAATATCATCCTGTTTACTGATCATTCTGGGGTTTTTTTGTCTTTTTTTTTTAATGTGTTTTAATTTATAAATCTATAAATAATAATACAAAGCAAAAATGCTTGTTATATTAAAGTTTATAAAATAAATTGATTTCATCAAATGTCACTTTTTCAATTCTTATATGAATTTGTCTAAGTTCTTATTACTAGATTGTGATTCTTTAAGTCAGAAAATTAATTTTTTCAAAGGAGCGGGAGCCTGCCTCCCATTAAAGGTGAAAATAAGGAATTTGGCTTAGTAGTCACTGGCCGGTAGGTTGAATTTTTTTAGTAGCCAGTTAGTGGCGAGTGAGAATAATTTCTTTAGTAACCAGTAAGTACATTTATGTCATTGAATAATTAATTTAAAAAATATATAATTAATTTACAGAAAAGCATTTTATGTACTAAATAAAAATATTTTAATTTATATTGCTTTGAATAAACTTGAGATACTAATTTTCAATTTATTTAAAATTTTAAAATATGTTAACAGCAAAGTTATACACAACATGCTTAAGTAGCTAACTACATAAGACTCATTAAGCTTCGGTACTTGTGTGGCTAACTACATAAGTACCTTTTACTTAAAAAAATATTTGTCTAGAATTAAGATCTGACAATAATAAAATAGGTATGTTTATACTAGGGATGCACAACCTGTGGCTGGCAGGCCAAAAGCGGCCCGCAATGACCCTATATGCCAACATCTCCAAAAATTTCAAATTTTACCAATTTGTTGCCAAAAAAAATTTCAAATTTTGTCCATAGGTCGCATAAAACATTATGAATTTAGCCGATCGGACATGAAAAATCGTGAATTTCACCGATCGGGTGCATAAAAATCACGAATTTCGCTGATCAGGAGCGTAAAAATTGGGAATTTCGCCGATCGGACGCATAAAAAACATGAGTTTCGCCGATCGGGCGTGTAAAATCATGAATTTAGCCGATCAGCGGGTAAAAATCAAATTTCGTCGATGGGAGGTGTAAAAATCGTAAATTTAGCTGATAGAACGAGTTAAATTTGCGAATTTAGCCTATCAGGTGCGTAAAAATTGTGAATTTTGTCGAGCGGGCTTGTAAAAATCCTTAATTTCACCGATCAGGCACATAAAAATCGCGAATTTAGCCGATAAGGTGCATAAAAATTGCGAATTTAACCGATAAGGCGCATAAAAATCGAGAATTTTGTTGAACAAGTCAGATTGTGGACCTCGACAACCCAGTCATTTTTGTGAGTGGCCCTCCCATTATAAAAGTTGTGCACCTCTAGTTTATACACTAAATAATAACCTACAATATGATATACATTATACATGCACAACCTGTGGCCTGCGAACCAAAAGTGGCCAACATCTTCAGAAATTGTGTATTTCGTCAATTAGTCCGGAAAAATTGCAAACTTCATCAAGCGGGAGCGTAAAAATCCTGAATTTCCGTCATTCAGAAAGTAAAAATGATGAATTTCCAGCAGTCGGGAGCATAAAAATCAGAAACTTCGGCGATCGACTGCAAGAAAATCACTAATTTCGACGATCGAATGCGGAAAAATCCTGAATTTCGTCGATCGAATGTATAAAAACCATAAATTTCATCGATCTGACACGGAAAAATCATGAATTTCGGCAATCGGGCACGAAAAAATTATGAATTTTGTCAAATGGGGGTGAAAAATCGCGAATTTTATAGTAAGGATATCAGAAAATCCTGCATTTGGCCGGTTCTTTTCATATTTTTATTTTTAATTGTCAGTTTTTCAAGTTTAATCGACGAGTGGCGACTGGCTGGCGAGTGCTTATTTTCACCTTTACCTCCCATATAGGTAAAAATTAACTTTTTTCAGCACTTTCCAATAACAAATTTACAAATACTTGATAAAAAATTTGCGAAATTTGTCAAACGACTGTGGAATAAACAGCAAAATTCGTCAAATGGAGTCAGGAAAGAAATCGCGACATTCGTCAAATGGTCTCAGGAAAGAAATCGGGCATTGCAGGAAAAAATTTATTTTGTCTAACTGTCGTGAAAAAATTCGAGAAATTTGTCAAATAGGTTCGGGGGATAAAATCGCAAAATTCGTCAAATGATCTCGGGAGAAAAATAGTGAAATTCATTTAACAATCGCGGAACAGAATTGCAAAATTCGTTGAATGGCAGCGGAAATAAAGTGCAAAATTTGTCGAACATCGGTGGAAAGAAAGTGCGCAATTTGTTCGTTCATGGAAAAAATCATGAAATTCGTTAATCAATAGTCGATAAATCGCGAAATTCATCAATCGATAGCAAAAAAATCACAAACTTCATTAATCGATAGTGGAAAAATCGCAAAATTCATCAACTGGTTTCAGAGGAAAAAAATTTCGAATGTCTTCGAGGGGGAAAAAAAATCTCAGTACGTCAAATAATTTTGGGGAAAAAATCGTGAAATTTGCCAAATGGTTTCGAAATTTGTCAAGCGACAGCGGGGAAAAAATCTTTTTCCATTCAATTATCGCAATTGGTGAGTGTGACTATTAAGTTTGACCAGTGGTGGAAATAAAGTCAATCGCGAAATTTTCAGTATTACTCGCTGAGTGGCGAGTGCCAATTTTGTCCTATACCCTCCCAGTATTTATAAATGGAACCCCAATGATTGCACATTCAATTAATATTTTTAGTTAAATTCGTGCTAAAAAGCAAGCATACTAGGTTATAAATAACAAGCTTGAAATCCTTTCACTTCATCAGTTGAGTAGGTTGGACTGACAGCGCTATCTATTGTTTTATATGTGTAGAAATCATTTACACAGTTTAACAATTGATCAAGTTTGCAATTCTTAATTAAGTTAAATCGTTAAATGCAACTGATTAAAAATTAAAACATAGATATATTATTAATGGAATTTTCGAGTCGTTTACTGCCAAATCCTGATGGGCACTATCTAGTATACATATATTTATTTATTTATTTATTTAGGTGTTCTTATGCAGTCGTCAAATTTCCTGACGAAAATGATTGTTTGTATGTGGTGCCAATTAGCTGGCTTATTACTACTTCTAGTAGTGGAACATTATGTAAGTGGCCACCTGGTCATGTGAATGTGAAAAGAGCATCAAAAAAAGCAACTAATCCAGCGGATGAATGGCAGTCATTCAGAGCAATACCTGTTCATTATTCTAGTAAGTTTTTGTCCTTTTTTTAAGCATTCAGCTACTAATTTTATTTGAGTTTTAGTTTTAGATACATCAATAAATATAATCAATAGATAAACTTTGTAAAGTTAATCTAAGTAATAAAACTTGTGTATGTTTGGAAGACAATCAAATGTTGTTATGGAGGAAAAATTCAAAGAATCAAGTTGCTATAACAATCAATAATACATTTATTTTTCTCTTAAATGAAAAAAAAAATATTTTGTAGTATTATAAGAACATACTTTTTATCAGACAATTAAACACTATACCAACATGAGTGAAAAATTGGCCTGGGCCAGGACTCTAACTTGGGACCTTCAGTGTACCGTGCTGACGCTCTCCCACTAAGCCACCCAGATCGACATCTATTTTCTAAATGTCCTATATTTTACGAATTGGTCGCTCTGACCCCTCTGTATGCCTGTTTGGCCATGAAATTTTTTTGGATTTGGTCAGGAAAATTCCCGACATGTTTTGCTGGGAACCCTGTAATTGTTCTTATTAAAGTAAAGTCATTAAATATCAGAATTGAAACAATTTGTTTAAAACATTAAATTTAATAACAATTGGTTGTATGCTGTGTAGTAAGTGATAAATCACATCCTTTGTGTTCAAGTTTAATTTCATTAAAAAAAATTATTATTAATTTCTTATATATGTATTTGTATATTTTATAGGAACTTACAAAAGTGCCAGTGCGTACTTGGAGAAAAGTAAACATTCAAGCGAAGTTGAACTTTTTTCATCCGATGTGGATTTACCACCAAAAAAAAAGTCTTGTCAAACACCATCGACATTTCAAACGATTTGTGAGGAAGGTTCTTCAAATGCTGGATGTTCAGCGAGAGACTTTAACAGATTAGAAGGTTTTGTTTTAGCAATTCTTCTATTTTTTTTCTCTAAACTTAAATACTTACCTTTAACATTAACGTGATTTTTAAATTATGGCTGTAGTGGGTAAACGTAAGTTGGTCTAAAAAGAAAATTAATATTTTAAAAAGGTGGAAGTTAATTAATATTTAATATAATTAATAATATTTAATAAAATTAATATTTAAAAAAGGTGGGAGGCGTCTAAGGAAATTTTTAATACGTTTATAAAGTAGCTGAAGAACCTTAGAACTATGTTAAAGAAAATTGCAAGAGAATTGGATAATTTGTAATTTAGCTGCACTAAGGGTCCCAAGAAGGAGATAAATATTCAAAATGGTGGTAGTTGTGAGAGCTGAAAAAAAAAAATTTTTGTCGCTCATATAGTAGCTGGAGGACCTACTAAGTTGTTAAGGAAATAAAAGCTAGTGAATTGGACGATTTTTAATCGAGCTTAGTAGGGGCCCCAAAAGGAGACAGGGTCTTAGCTGGAATATAGAAAGGGAGAAATAACTAAATGGAGAAAATACTCCAAAAAATGAAGAAAAATCAGATTAAAGGGTGGCAAGTTATTAATAATTTAGGGAACAAAATACTTCAAGGGGGCCAGGGTCTTAACTGGAATGTAGAAAGGGAAAACAACTATGTGGAGAAAGGGCCAGAAGAAAATTGGATTAAAAGTGGGCAACTTAATTAACGACTTAAAGCACAAAATCTTAAAGGGGCTCGGACCTTGAAGAATTAAAAATATGACCCTCAGGTGCATCCAAGACCTGCCTTGGATTATCCGCACCCAAATTTAAAAATTAAATATAATTGGTTTGATTTTATTCAAACTGTTTAACAAAAAGCTGGAGTTGACATCAGCATGTTTTTAGCGACTCGACTCTTTTTACCCCAAAATTGGCCCAACTCCGCAGCCCTGGTTAAGATATTATTTATAATATAGGAAAGATGTTAAAATGCAAAAATATTCGTTTTTTGAAGGGTTTAGTGGTCAAATAATTCCAATAAGATTGATTTCTAAATAATTAAATAAAAATATATTAAAATCAATACACTTTTTAAGAATTATTTCATCTTTAAAATAAATGGATCAAAAATTTTGGTTTATGGCTTTATTTTGGAAAGGGTGGGGAAGTATCAAAATTCATGCTTGCTTGCGGGGGAAAAATCTGCCCCGATATGTGTCAAGAGTTAGTAACAACAAAGCAATCTAAAAAAGTATTTTTAATTTCAAGTTAAATTTGTATCCTTTTCAGCTAAAGTTGACATTTTGATTAAAAATATTGCTGAAATGAAAGAGGAGCTAAGAGAAAGCAAAGAGATCATTAGAAATTTACGAAGAAATGAACAGGATTTTAGTGTGGATTTTAGTACAGAAAGCTTCAAAATCCTCGAGAACTTAGAAGATTTAAAAGATTTTGAAGAAAAGTTGAAGGTAGAAGACGAGTTCACAAAAGCTGTATGTAGTTTTCCTTTTTTGTCTCCCTTTATGCATATATATTTTAATAGTAGTATTTATTGAACTTAAATACAAGGTGACTTTTAGATAGTTTAACAAGATTTGAATTTTCTGGCAGATTTTCTTTAAATTAACAAATTTCATTGTTAAATTAAAAACATTTTTGAAATAAATTGTTATTTGTAAATATTGCAACACCATGAAGAAATCATGCCAATAAAGTAAAAGTGACAGCAAATGTAATAAAGAAAACTGCCCAGTTAAACTGAGGGCATTGAGCTCACAGGCTATTCACACTAATTGTATATTATGCTATTTTTTCAAAGAATAATGCCACTCGAAAAATAAAGAATTCAACAATATATTAAGGGGGGGGGGGATAAGAACCGGTTCCCACCCTTTATCCTTTAACCAGCAAACCCTCAAAATCTAATCAGGCAAGCGCCTTACCACAATGAATCTATACACAAAATTTGAAAAAAATCAGATAATTTTGCTTGAAAAACCCATTTATCTAATATAAGGGAGGTGAGCCCCCCCCCCCCCGTTCCCCCCTTTATACTTAACAAATGAAAACCCAAAACTAATCAGGAAAGCGCCTTACCACAATGAATCTATATACAAAATTTGAAGAAAATCGGATAATTCTGCATGAAAAACCCATTTATCTAAATTAAGGGGGGATTATCCCCCCGTTTACCCCCCTTTATACTTACCCAATGAATACCCAAAACTAATTAGGGAAGTGCCTTATCACAATGAGTCTATATACAAAGTTTAAAGAAAATTGGATTATTCTGCATGAAAAACCCATTTATCTAAATTAAGGGGGGTAGCCCCCCGCTTCCCCCCTTTATACTTAACCAATGAACTCCCAAAAATAATCAGGGAAGCACCTTATCACAATGAACCTATATACGAAATTTGAAGAAAAACGGATACTTCTGCATGAAAAATCCATTTATCTAAATTAAGGGGGAGTTAGCCCCCTTTATACTTAACCAATGAACTCCCAAAACTAATCAGGGAAGCGCCTTATTAGAATGGACCTGTAAACAAAATTTGAAGCAAAACGGATAATTCTATCACGAGTTATCGCGTTACGTACATACATACATACAGAACGGGCGGGCACATTAGCTCTCAGGCTTTGATAGCCTGTGAGCTTAAAAAAGGATGTTCTATACAGTTGATTAGAATGTTAGTGTGTGTGTTTTAGCGGTTATGTTTCATTTAATTCTGATTAACACACTGTGTTTCAATTTTTACAAAGACAAATTAAGACTACTTAAAATATTCTTATAAATATTTCCTTTTCATGTTTTTCACAAAATCATTAAAAAAAAAAAAAAAAAGTGACTAGTAACTGCTGATGAAATTTTGAAGTGTAATCAATCTAATACCTAAGAAAATCAGGGGCGCGCCAGCTTATATTTGGCACTTGCAGAACTTCAATTGCTGCCATGTATCCCTAACCTCCCTTCCTTTTTCCTCCCCCCCCCCCAAAAAAAAAAAAAAAATATAAATAAATAAATAAATATTTTTTAATAAATATAAATGTTTAGTTGCCAACCTTCCAAGGTTTTTTTCCCAGTTTAATTTCATTTATGAAATAAAACTTTTGGTTTAAAATATGTTTGATTTGAAATATAAGGAAGGTTCGCAGCTATGTAAATAAACTCTGAAATACAATAAAACCCGATAAAATAGAAATTGTCTTATATCAGAATCCTACATTAAATGGAGATATTAATTACAATAGATTACATATTCGAATACAGCATAAAAATCTGTTTAAAACTGAAAATTAGCAATGATTAATTAAAAGCCATAATGAACATTGAAAAATGGTAAGCTTCCTTTCATCAAAAGGGACAGCCTGTAAACAAAAATAAATGAATGTCTGAAGTCTTATATTTATTATTCATATTTCTTTATCCTGGATAGAATTTTTCATTATACAAAAAATTTCCTAAATGCCTGCAATCACGTTTATTTCAAATTCTGTTTAGGTTCCTTCTTTACCATTTCAAAAATATTTATTGATATTTCATGTAGCAGTCCTTAAATATTGTTTATTGAACTATTTTAGGTTAAAAGATGTGGTTATATGGGTGGAAAAGATTACAAGGATGCTGTGAGAAGAATTTTGAGCACCATATTTAGCCACCAAATGTCTTTAACTTTATCTTGGAATGCAGCAAATGGAAAAACTTCAATACAGATGTTTCAGAATTTGCTGCTCTTTATAAATGGTAGGTTTGTATCAGTAAAATGTTGTGTTTTTATCTGTATATGTTTAAATTTGTTTGAGAAAACTACAACAGGAATAATACATTACAAAGTAAAATACGGAGTCTTCCAGACCAAAGATTCTAGATTTTGTAATTTTCTGAATTTTTTATCCTTTTTAGTCTATTTGTCAAAAAAAAAAGTTGTTCATCAGTGGCGTGAAAAATATCGCAAATTTCACCAAACTGTCATGGACAGGGCTTGACAAATGCAGTCGCCACTGGCGACCAACTTTTTTATCTGGCGACTAACTTTTTTAATCTGACTTTTTTTTGTTTCATTTATTTATTTATTTTTTACAAAAATTGAACTAAAAAATGAGCACAAACGACATTTTCTCTAAAGCGAAGTTAAAAAGGCATTTTCCATTTCATTCACATAAAACGCCATTCTTTTCCGCTCTAGTCGGCTAGTCATGTGATTAGAATGTGAGGAGAGGGGGCGGGGGGGTTCAATAAGAAATAGTCTTATGTGGCTTCTAAAAATTGGATGCAATGATAAAAAATGCTTACTTTTTTGTATGTTTCAAATCAGATTTTTGTGCTCAGAATTAAAACTTTTAATCTATTACATTCATTTTAAAAGAATAATAACATATAAGTGATTATAAGTAATTCATTCGAAGTAAATCCATAAAACTTAATTAAAATTTCAAGAATAATTAATTTTAATAAAAATATGTATTATTTTTTAAAAATATTTTTTCCCGGCTTAAAATGCTTGGCGCCTCGCGTCTGTTTGCACCACACGCGTTGGACATTGCCGTCACTCTGTCTTGGCGACAAGTGTCTGGTTCAGAGTTGTTTCTCAATAGTATTTTATAATTACATTGTTTGGATTATTATCTGCAGTAAATAGAAATAAAAATTCATTGATTGCACTTCAAAAAGTTTTTTTTGTTAATTCTTTTCGTAGATCGTTGGATCAAAATAAACCTCAGCCGGCTGCTGATTTTGATTTAATTCAGCACGGGAAAATATATTTTTTTCTTTCCTTTTTAGCTACGAAAACAAACGTTTACGTAATAACTCGTAATATTACCCGTTAATAGCCCTCGAATTTGCGAACATCACAACGTTTAATTAAATTTCTTGTAAGATATCTCATTATAGATGCTGCAAAGTTACAAAATATTAAGAAATAAATTTGAAATTATATTCACACACACACACACAAACAAACAAACAACAACAGAAAAAATTAACTTATTTTTAATTTGGCAAAACTATTGCAAATGTCATTAAATGCAAATTTTGAAATAATTAAATCAGAATTATTTGACTTCTTTATTTTGATAGGCTAAATAGGCATAAAATCGTTTTCCGGCTTCACTATTTTATAGATGCCCTCTCATCCGATATAGATTTTGTAGCACTCAACTATTTGAACATTTGAAGCATACGGCAATCAGCATTTCCCGAACATGTCGGTTAATTCAGAGTTTACAATATTTCCTTTATTATTTTTTTTTCACTAATATATAACTTTGATAAGTTTCCTTAGAAAACTTGGTTATTATGCACTATTATAAACTATGTAACTAATAATTCTAAACTATGTTTGTTATTATTTTTTCTGACTTAATTCCTAAGCAAACGTTTGTACTTTTTAAAAATCAATAACGGGGAGGGGGGGGGGTGTTAAATTTTTTTACTGGCGACTAGAATTTATACCTGGCTACCAGATTTTTTCAAATTTGTAAAGCCCTGGTCATGGACAAGACCATGAATTTAGTCAAACAATCCTGGAAAAAATCGAGAATTTAATCAAGTAAAAACACAAAAATTAAAAAAAATTCGTCAATCGGTCATGAAAGGAAAATCACGAATTTCAATAAACAATCATAGAAAAGAATGGCGAATTTCATCAAAAGATCTTTCAAACAAATAGTAAATTTCATCAATTGGACGTTGAAAAATATATATTGCAAATTTTGACAAATGGCTGTGGAAAAAACATTTTCGTCACTCCGTCGCAGGAAACAATCGGAAAAAAAATTACAATCTCTTCACAAGAAAAATCACAAAATATCCTTCAGCGATCGTAGAAAGATGATGAGATTTTCATTAAATATCACAGAACAAAATAGCTAATTTCGTGAATTGGGCGCAGAAAAATCATTGCAAATTTCGTCAAAAGAATGCCCAAAAAATTCTAAATTTTGTCAAACAATCTCTTTGAAAAAGAAAAAAAAATGTGAATTTCATCAAACCACAAAAAATTGACAGTTTAATCAAATAATCATGCTAAATATCAAGAATTTCATCAGTTGATGGTGAAAAGAAAATTGCTAATTTCGATAAACAATTGTGGAAAAGAATAGCATGGAATTTCGTCAAAAGATCTCTGAAACAAAAAGCTAATTTCATCAATCTGTCGTGAAAATATGTATAGCAAATTCCTACAAATGGTCTAATATATATATATATATATATATATATATATATCAATTTCGTCAATTGGTCGCAGAAAACAAAAATAGAAATTGGCAAGGATTATAGGGGGCACTTTTGTGATATGATCGTTGACCCCCCCCCCCCCCTCCCGATAGCAGAAAGTTCGAGACGGGCGACGTACGTTGCAGATTTTTTTCTCCCTTCTGCAGATTTTTTTTCCATGGAACTTTCTTCGGCTCGGATTCTTTTCCATACTTCTGCAAATTATTTTTACTTCGTCAGCGGGGGCAGTGCCACAGCCACAATTTCGCTTCGCATCCGGAGGAGTACGATGATCTACTGCGAGCATCTCATCATTCATTGCAAGCTAAATATAATTTTTTTTTCTCCAACATCCCTGCCCAATGGACCAGCAGCATTTGCTCATATATTGTGCGTGCATCTCGCTAGCAAGTTCAAAAGAGAAAATCTGTGAAAAGCAGTTAAAGAAATCAGTGAAAAGTGGGCCCTGTCTGTTCCTTTATAGCTGCAAATGCACTCGGCCTGTTTTTAATTGCTGCATCGGTCTGTTTTGGGCTCGCAAAAAATATTGCCGCCGGCCTATTTCAACCTGCGAATTTTACCAATAGGTCGAGGAAAAATCTGAACATTTGTCAATCAAACACAGAAAAATTTCGCAAAGTTCGTTAAATGATCGTGTGAAAGTATTACGAAATTTGTCAATTACTCGCATGAAGAAAAATCTCAAAATTTGTCAGTCGGTTGTGGGAAAAATCACGAATTTCTTCAATCAATCGTGTAATTTGTCTGTTGGTTACAAGAAATAAATGTGAAATTCATCAATATGTCGCGGGGAAAAAACCGCTCAATTCGTCAATAGGTTGCTGGTAAATATCGAGAAATTAAGTTAAAAAATTGCACGTAACAGTAATACTTTACTAGATATTAATTATGGATATACAGTAAAAGACTTTAAACATTACATGTAATGTTGTGCTGTTTCATAGAATATAAGTGCTATTTAATGTAAAATTTTACATATCAATGTAATATTTGAGGTTTTTTGATAAGGTTTTTGATAGATGGTTTTGGACATAGCAGTTTAAATTCTCAAAAACGGACACATGTCAAAGACCTGCCAATCCTGAATTGTAACATAGTTTACCTGCAGATTATTTTCTGCTGCTGAAATATCCGGCGCAGACACGTGGAGAATTTTCTGCTACTGGTGTGACCCCCCTTTACCCGAAAAATTTGCAATCAGTCATGGTAAAAATCACAAAATCTCTCCCAACGATTATAGATCATGGAAAACAAATTACAAATTTTACCAATTCATCGCAGAAAAAATAACGAATCTTCTGAAACAACCATAAAAAACTAATCTAAAAAAGTCGCCTTTTTTGCATTTTCATTAAAATAGTCGCCATAGTTATATGAAGCTGAAAATAGTCACTTTTAGTCGCAAATGGCAGCTCTTTCTGCAATTTTTTTGATTTTTCAAAAAAAAAGTCTGGATTTGAGACTTTTTACTGTATATCATTGTAAATCTGCACAGTAAATTGCTAAAGAGAAAATTTGAAAGGTTCAGTTAAAATATAATAAAATCTATAAATTATACCAGAATATAACTTTTACTTTAGTTATTCTCTCCCCCCCTCCCCCCCCCCCCCACACACAAAAAGAAGGCACTTTCTAAGTTCAAAAGTGTCATACCAAAAGTCTTTATTTCTTATTTTAACAGTTTCTGTAACTACTTTCAAAATTGTAATATCTTATATATTAAAATGCTAAGAAAAAATTTAAGACCAGTTTAATGCAAAATTGACACATTTAATGCTTTACGCATGCATGAAATTAAATCTGGCACCTCTTCAATTTCGGACGAGAATAGGTTAGCCCAGGGGCCTAAGGCAACAGTTTAAAGCTCTGACACTCAACAATATTTTTAAAAACAATAATTTTATATTTCAAATATTTTGCATGTAATTATTGATTGAATAAATTGAACTGATCTACACTATTTGTTATAATTTCTGATCATTATCAAGAATATATGTGTGTGTGCACAAAGAAAAGTTTGCCATTTTTTTTCTGTAAAAAATGAAAAAGAAAGAAAAATATTCATATAAGAACTGTAAAAGAAATTACCTTCATATCCATGGTTTAATATTTAAATGTGTAAAAAATTAAAATAAATTCAAGTAATTAAAAAATATATATTATAAATCATTATCTGCTAGCATAAAGTTTTTAATTTAGGCTTTTAGAATGAGACGGATAAAAATAAATATAATGAAAACTTTTAATGATCATGTAATTAATAGAAAATACTGAATATTGTAATTTAAAAAAAAAAAAAGAGAGAGACTGTAGTAAGCTCTACCCAATATTTTTAGATCATCTAATAAAAAAAAAAAGCAAGCCTAATTGGTTATAAATTACAAACTTAAAATTCTTTCACTTCATTGAAAATGTTACATTGACAGCACCAAAAATATAGGAATCACTAATACAATAAAACAATTTGTCAAGGTTTCAACATTTAATTTAAAAGCAATTAATTAATTCAAGAATTTTCTTAGTGAAACATAAGTTATTTACCGTCAAATCTTGACTGGCATTATCTAGTTTTTTTTTTTTATAAAACAAGTTATTAGACATGTAGGTTATCCGCTATAAATTTCTTAAACTTTGAATAGGGTTTAAGAATTTTTATATTTATGTTAAAGAAAACAATCTTAGAATAAATTATTAATATGAATATCAATATTTTCTTTCCTTAATTTTTTTAATGTTGAGTACTTACAGAAAGGATAATCATTCATATTTAAAACTATGTACCAGTTTATTTTTTGTTTATTTCAGTTGCTGTACGTAACAACAAAGATTTTAAAGAAGTCCCTGCGACATTAATTGAAGATGTAATCAAAAGATGGTTACGCTACGCAGCAGATCGAAATGGTGGTCGCATGGAGCGACTAAAAAAGAGTGTGAAATCTGTTGGATGTTAATAAAATTTGATCTCAATAAATAGATTTTATATTGTTGATTTTAGTTATGCAATTTTTATTTCTTTCTATAATTTCAGCATCAGAAGATCAATAAAACCATAGTTACACATTTGGTAATAAAGCTTTCTATGTTGCATTTCTTTCAGGCCTTATTGTTACAAAGGATTGGCCTATTTGTTTTAATGGTATGTTAAAAAAATATATTGATAATTACAGAATAGTTTCTGCTTCAAAATGTGTTTGTTGCAAGTTAGCAGCTATGTTACTGTTTAGAAAAACATATTAGAATTGCCACAGAGTTGATTACAATCCAATTTCTTCATCATTTTGCTTGGGAATATTCTCTCATTTATTCAAATAGCATTTTAAAGTTTTTTTTTTCCTCTTTTTTTTTTTTTTTTTTTTTTTTTTTTTTTTAATAAAACTATTTTGATTACTTTCCTTGTTTCTAGTATTTATCTTTTAAACTAATAGTTAAATTGTCTAAGATAAGAGATCTGACTTTAATTTCCAGAGCACACAAGAGATTTTAAATGTACCATAAAATCATTAAAAGATATTTTCTTCAGTCTTTTTAAATCCTTAAATATATATTTTAATGAAATAAATAAAGAATAGATATTTAAAAAGGTGCTGGAGTATGTGATTTATGTTGTTTTGCTATATATACAAGATTACTTTCGGTCCAGTGTCTGTGCAGACTCCTTAAAAAGGAGTACTAAGAACTTAAACAAAATACCTTCTTAAAGTATTTCAAAGTTAAATTCAGCAGCTTCAATGATTCGATTGAAATAAAAGATATTCTGGTTAAATTAAGTTTTTCAAAGTATAGTAATTTTTTCTGTATTTTCTTTCTTTTCTTTTGTATAGATATTTCTACTTTTAGGAAAGATAAAGAGTAAGTCTTTGTCAGGGGTAGGGAATTTTCAGAAATTCTTGACAGTAATGAAGATACAATGTAAGGGACAGTTGAAAATTGTTATGGCAATATACACAACTGCATGCTGTTACTGGAAGGAATTTTCATTTTTTTCTTTTTAAAATTAAGAAGTGTGTACAATAGAAAAAAAAATGAGTATGGGGCAGTGTTGCCAGTAGGCTACTTTTTAAAAATTCCGATTGCTTAATTGACACTACTTTTTTTAAATGGTATAAATTGTCTTCTTTTCCCTTTATTTAATCTGTCATTAAATTAGGCGAATTTCACTTTCTCAAAAAACTGGTGGCAATCTATAAAACTGAATTTTTAAAAAGTAGCCCACTGGGAACACTGGTATGGGGTAGAATTTAGTATCATGTTTACGCCACAGTAATTTACGATGTTGCAAAATATAGCTAACTATTAAAAAAGTAGTATTTAGCATATCTTGTATACCCTGTATTTTTTTCAGACTGTCTAAAGATTCTCTCACCTTGTTAGAAAATCCATTTGCAGTTGGCAAATAAAATGATGTATTTAACCACCCCTGGTCTAGGTAACAGGAAATGTTAGTTTAGGGAGCAAGACAGTAATGTTATAAATGTTTCGTAGGCTTATGTTTCTATTAATATCTAAATGTTTATTTTGGGAAACTAATAAAAATATTTTTTTATTTCAAAGTCTTGAGTACGTGTATATTGCCTAATTTAACGCTGTTCTCAAAGAATCTGCTGAAGAGCTCAAAAAAATTTTTAAGCTCATTTTTAAATTTAGCAAAGGCATAAAATTGGCAGACCTGACTATTGAAGCGATTTGGACTTGAAATGAGCTTTCCAATTTTTGATAAATAGATTACTTATTGAGTTATAAGCGATTTGTGTCATGTTATAACCTGTTTTTCTCCTTTCTGTTGTTCAAGCATCAGGAATTCAGTTCAAAATGCCGACTTTGATGGTGTTTTCTCAAAAATTTTCTGCCTTTACCAGAAAATGGAAAACGCATCTCGATCACAAAGTTTCTAAATAACAAAGCATGTCCCTTTTATGAGTCTCTGAATAAAAATGTGTCTGACAGTAGTCCCCTTTAGATTTGAGAACAGCCTTAAAAATCTTATCTTACATAGAAATAAGTAATAAATCCAAGTACTGTCTTTCATGAGAACATTTCATGTTTCTGAAAATCTGTTTTAAATAGCAAGTTGTTATTTATACCTGACCAATGGCAGAAATCTACAAAAGTCAAGATTCTTATTGTTTTATTAGTTATTGTATTTGGGATATCCCATGGTTTATTTATGTTATTAACACTGGAGCTATGCAAAGGTTTCAGAATCAGTTAAAATATTTCTCTTATGTTCTATAAATAGAGCAATTTAGTTCTTTCAAACTGAATTTTAAATTATGATAAAACATCTAGAAAGTTTGACCTATATCATTAATAAACAGAATTTTCACTTTGAGTCCGATCCTGAAGACTCTGGTATAAAATCAAAGCTCTGGCTTAGCCCAGCCCATCTCATCTCTAAAACATAATACTTTAAATTTATAGATAACATAGTGTATATGTTGTTGAAAATATAGTCTCAGTCGAAATGGAGTGACATGCATTAGATACTTAATGTTTACTGTGAGCAGATTGTCACCAGCACCATCTTTTACCCAAATTTCAAACTATTTGAACACAATGAATTTTAAAAAAAATTATAGCTTTTCTAATAACAATGCAGGAGACATTTTTTTTCTCAAACCGTTTTTATTTTTATTATTTACATTCAAAATGGATCAATCATTTAGTGGACACCCTGTATGTAAGTATTTTACCTTCAAATCAATACAGTAAATAACTTATGTATATTGTATAAGTTGATAGATATCACAAAGAACACAGTTTTTGCATTAAAATGATAAAGTATAACAGAAAATATTGTTGCCCCAAAAGTTTATTTCATTATACTCAGAATATGAGAATAGAGATCAGCCATAACTGAACCTTTTTTTCCCATGGGCTGCAAACATATGTTTGCAATGTTGCACGGGCCGCAACACAATTGTATAATTTTGAAGCACAAAAGGATTATTAAAACAGTAAGAACAAAAGTAGTATAACAAAACATTGTAACAAAGTTAATATCAGTAGGATTGAATGTTTGTCGCGGGAGAAATTTTGCCAAAAGTTTTAATACCACTATTTCAAAGCAGTATATTTCACGATAGATTTCTTTTGCAATTGTTGTAGAAATATGCAGTGAAGATTGTTGTTTGGAAGTAGTGGTGTAAAAGGTTTTTGGTGTCATTTTTTTTCATGCAACAAACTTTTAACCCCAATAAACATTATTTAGCTATATATTAAGCATAAGAGTTATTAATGTAACACTACAGAATTTCCAAGTTCTAAAGAAAAATAAATCAAATTTTCTTTAATAAATCAGTCTTTTCTCAATTCAAAAACATTATTATTTTCAATATATATATATATATATATATAGTGCAAATTTAATTAATTTGGAATAATATTTTATTCTGCACTGTACCACAAATAGGAAGGACTACATGTAAAAAGAACGTTTGACTAAGCAAACGGCATTTAAGATGTTTCAACATGATTTTAAATTAATTATCAATCGCAAAACAGATTTTGTCACCCGAAAATATAAAAAAAAACAGTGAAGGTCTTAAATAACTTTTATCATAATTAATTTTTATGGATTAATGATTGATTGTTTTGGGCCACACATAAAAGGTCACTTGGCCGCAGATTCAGTATGGCTGATAATGCAAATACCATTTGTAGACTAATTTATTGATTCATATGTTTAATAGCTGTCAACCTAATGGCTTTTTCCAAAATCTAATAAAATCAAGTTTTATTAAATTTTAGAAACAAACATTTCATTAAATCATTTTTCTGGCCCAGTTTATTTCCCCTTTGGGGGAAAAAACTGAAGGTTTGAAGCTTTAGAAAAGATTTTATGGATATTAAAGTTTATCTTAACCTCAGACTCCCCTTTCATTTATTGGTATACTTTATTAAGAAGGCTAATTGAAAGAATATGTTAGAATTTTATCAATTATCAAAATTGTTAGGAATTATACTATCATTCGATCTGTCGGATAACTAAAAAAATCTCATTACAAATATGATTAATGAATATTTAGAGGGCAAAAATAAATTGCCCCAAAAAATGGAAGTTTCTAACATGTTGACTGGGGAAAAGAGAAATATTTTGTTTAGAAAAAGGAGGTATTAAATTAAGAGGGTCATTAAAAATACCTAAACCTGAAAAAAAGACCCATTTCTAATGCAAATGACTCTTATACAAAAGAAAACAATTAACCCTGCTTATAATTCTGTATCTGCTTGGTATATGAAAGACAAGCAGTTTTTATAAAATCCGATGTAGATATTTATTCCGGCAAAATGAAAACCGGGAGCGAGGATTGCTTAAACATGAAAAATAAATTAATAATAATTAAATAAATAATTAACCTTTTTTTTTCCTCCTTCAAAATAATGAAAGTTAAAAGCAAACAAGGGTATGCCCCCCCCCCCCCTCCCTTCCTTGATGCTAGCGCCCTTGTAAAAGGTTTGCTTTCGGCATTTTATTGTTTACCGATATCGGACCATATTCGAAAAGAGTATGGATAATTATCGGATACGGTCGGTACAGTATCGCTGGCGGCGTTGCCGATACCGAACCATATTTGGTTGGTGTACGGACAATTGTCGGTTTACGGTTGGCCCGGTATTTTACCGCAGTCGGCATTGCCGATACCGTACCATATTCGGTAGGTGTGCGGATAACTGTCGGGATACAGTCGGCACAGTTTCGTGCCGACGGTACTATCGGCATTGCCGAAACCGTACCGACTACGTGCCTAAAATATCGGGCGTCAGTCGCGCGGCGTATCAAAAAAGTTACGGCGGTGGTACCGGCAACCGGTATTGTGCCGTTACCGCCGGCGACGGCAAGCGGCTATCGCCCGATTGCTTACCGATAGCTGTGTGTTTGCTGGGTAAAGTTAAGTTTTTAAACTGATATATAATTTTTTTCACATATTATCTCAATTGCTTTTTTCAGATTTTTAACTTCTGGTATAAGATAAAACTATGCTAACATGTTTAGCCATGTTATGGCAAACATTTAAAAACCCCTTCCCCTCGTAACACAAAGGCATAAAATTGAAAGGCCTGACCTATTATATCAATTTGGCATCAAATCAAATTTTCCTTTTTTTTTTTATAAATAAATTACTTATTGAGTTATAAGCGCTTTTTGTAATGGGATGACAAGTTTTTCTCCTTTCTCACACATCACATCCAGAAATATACTTCAAAATGCAATTTTGAAAATATTTTCTAAGATCTTTTGTTTTTACCAAAAATAGAAAGTGCTATTGGATTACATAGTTTCTGAAGAAGAACACCTGCCAATTGCGTACATTTCAAAACAAAAATGAATCCAGAAATATGTCAGAAAGAAGCTTCTTTAGATTTGAGAACATTCTTAAAATGCTGCGATGATGCTAAACTACCATTCTTTTCTCCCTTTTAGCAAGAGAGAAATTATGCAAACTCTATCATTATATATATATATATATATATATAAAGGACTTTGTGAATGTGTCCGAAAATTTGCATTGTTTGAGTGAGGAAAATAGAGGTCTGCATGGGCCAAAATTTTTAAGCATAGCTCAGTAATATAAAAAAAATTCCAGAAATCTGGAGCAATTCCAACTAGACATATCGAAGTATTTGAATTCTCCTTGCCACAAAAAGGATTTCTTTACTCTTCATTGATTGTGAAATGTATCATTGTTTTTGTAGAATTATAGATTTTTTTCTTAAATTTTCTTTATTCTTTCTTTATAATATTTTCAGTATGATAAGTTATATTTTTTTGCATTAAAGCTATTTATTTTATCTATAACTTTATATTTATACAGTTAGAAAATGCTTCTGACACACCTTTAGTACAGAGATAGTTAGGAATCTATTGTAGTTTTTAATACTATGTTAAACATTTTTTTTATTCACTTTTCTATATTGATTATAACTTTTTAAAATTTATTTCCTTTTAAATTGCTTTTTCATGAATCATAAAAAGTGATTGATTAACTTTATTCTATCTACTTCAGATGGATCAAGCCATAAATGTACATACACATCACATCACTCAAAACTTATGTTACTTAACTTACGCACCTAACTTAAACTGTGAAATATGCAGCAAAATATTTCTTTACAAGAAATTTGTGGAGGAGTATCTTCTGACTCACAGCAAGACAAATCGTTTGTTTGTCAGATATGCAAGAAGAATTCCTCTCGAAAAAGTGATTTAAGCAGGCATATGTTAATTCACACTGATGAGAATCCTTCTACATGTGAGATATGCAGAAAAATATTTTCTATTAAGAGTAATTTAAACACACATCTTTTAACTCATACTAGTGAGAAACGTTTTGTCGGTGAGAAACCGTTTGTCTGTGAGAAATGCAACAAGAAATTCTCTCAGTGGGGGAATTTAAAAACACATCTGTTAAGTCATACTGGTGAGAAACCTTTTGGGTGTAATATATGCAACAAGAATTTCGCTCAAAAGATCCATTTAAAGAACCATTTGTTAATTCATACTGGTGAGAAACCTTTTGTCTGTGAGATATGCAACAAGAAATTCTCCCAAAAGATCTGTTTAAGCAGGCATCTGTTAAATCATACTGGTGAGAAACCTTTTGTGTGTGACATATGTAACAAGAAATTCGCTCATAAGTGCCATTTAAGCGATCATCTGTTAAGTCATACTGGTGAGAAACCTTTTGTGTGTGACATATGCAGCAAGAAATTCTCTCGAAGGAGTGTGTTAAACAACCATCTGTTAATTCATACGGGTGAGAAATATTTTGCATGTGTCATATGCAACAAGAAATTTTGTCAAAACAGCCATTTAAAAAATCATCTGTTAATTCATACTGGTGAGAAACTTTTTGTGTGTGACATATGCAACAAAAAAATCTCTCAAAAAATCCATTTAAAACAGCATCTGTTAATTCATACTGGTGAGAAACGTTTTGTATGTGACATATGCAACAAGAAATTCTCTCGAAAGAGTGATTTAAGCAGGCATCTTTTAACTCATACTGGGGAGTAACCTTTGTGTGTGATATATACAAGAAAGATTTTTCTGAGAAGACTAACTGTTTTCTAACTGTTTTTTTTTCATTCCCAAAATTTGTTATTAACTAATTTTGATACATCTTTTTTAGGAGCCCTAGCATACTACAGTAATGATAAAGTGGAATTTCTTGCCAAATCACCAAAACGAAACAGCAACCAATATATTTTTTAAATTTAAACTAGTAAATCAGTCAATCATGAGTTTTAACATCAGCTATAGCAAACATATTTTTATTTTGATCTTGCTTTATATATCTCAAAATTCTCACAAACCTCAATTTACTAACTTTTGTATATAATACAGATTTATGCGTCTATAAGACGTTCTGGTGATTGGGGCTATTTAAATTGAAAAAACTTATGTAAAACATCATTTCACACAATGAAATTCTTTGACTATAAAACGCCCCTCCAGTGGCTGAGGGGTTCTGCTCTCAAAGGTGGTAGATGGGAGGTGCTGTGTTCAAACCCCTGTCCTGCTCGTGGACCTAACCGTTCAGAGTTTTCCGTGGTTTTCTTTGAACGGTGCTTTGAACAAATAGGGGTTAGTATCCCTTAGAAGACCCTTTCGGAGTCCACCCCCCCCCCCTAGAGCCTATATCCCTCGTGTCGATATTTGGCTGTTATAAAATCAACCAACTTTTACTATAAAACTGACTGACTGTCTTATAAACTTTTAAGCTGAAAAATACTTACCTTTAACAAGACGTTTCCTCCTGAATCCCTCATAATAGTGAAAATAAATATAATTAAATATTGAAAAAGTTGCCCATGTGTTTGATACACTGATTGTTATTTCATAAATGAATAACAATTCAGTGATGTTTTTAAAATGTCAATAAATGTTGGTAAAAAGTGTTTGAAATTTTGCTTTCCTCATCTAATTTAACCTTGCCTTAAGACATTTCCAGTATTCTTGAAATGTGTTTATGACTTCGATTTAACTGTCTCCCATCTGTCCATGCTCTAACTATTGTGAATTACTCACAAGGAAGGTCTCCTTAAAGCGCATACTCATAAAATTTTGAAAAAAAATGCTAATGAAGCTTCTCATGTATGTAATAAAGGAACAGTGAGATTTAGCTGCAGAATCCCAGTAGAAAATCTGCAAAAAATAAAATACTTTCGAGTATTTAGCGCAAAAACACACGATTTGGCTTGCAACATTTTTCTTTCGCCAAACGCAAACGATTTTAATGCATCTTAAATTGCTTGTAAAATGATTATTCGAATGCACAATATTTAATGAATTTAAACTTAAACGATGAAATATTAATATATACAAGCTGCTTGTTGTTGCAGTTATTTATTTTTACCACTGAAAAAAATATGTTCTATTTTTTGAAAGCTGCAAATATCTATTTTATGTTATAGCGAAGCTGACATTTAAGTTATGTGCATTATTAAATTATTGAATCTGTATGTTTATTTTCACTTTTAGTTAACAATCGAAATTTAAAAAATATATGAATCTGAAAAGCATATGAAAGTAAGTGAACAGTTTGAAAAAATTCTTGTTATGAGACCTGTCTATGAGATTTTTGTAAAATTTGAAAGCGTAAAATTGTCATAAGCTTAAAAAAATTATACGAATGGGTTAATTCTATGGCTCATGATACCATACCCTCTTGTTCAGAATCGTTTGTATTTTGCGTTCAATATTTACAACTCTCTGTACGTTTGCATTAATTCTAATTTAAAATATTTTTTAAATCAGATTAAATAAATAACTCACTTTTTTTCGCTATTTATTACCGATTGAATGAAATTTTACCTATTGTTTTATTCTCCATTCCACGATTTTTTTCTAATTTAAATGGCTTCAACGGTTGTACAAGTAATTTTTAAATGTATTTTAAAAGGAAAAGCCCGATGACAAACGGATTCGTTATACATTTCTATATCGAAGAAGTCGTTATTTCCATAGCAACAAAAACTTTCTTGAATTGACAATGTTCAGATTCGGGCTTATTTTTGAACTTTAATCAATTTAAATTTCGTTTTAAATCGTAAAATACAATCGTTAAATTCCTACATATAAATGTGTACACAAAATTGTAGTCATAAAAATGTATTTATTTTGTAAGTTAAACATGCATAAACAAGTTCAGTATGAAAAAGTTTTTCCTTAAAGAGTATTTGACATAAAAGCGTATTTTTTTAAATTTCATTCCATCGCCAACCGGTGATAAATCGCCAAATAAACGAAATTTTCATATTTTTTTTACGGACATTATATCGAGGTTCCGCAGAAATTTTTTTATAGACGTATATATCTTCCTGAGAAGAACATTCTGTAATTTTTTCAAAAATTTCTGAGTATGCGCTTATGGAGACCTTCCTTGTCAGATTTTCATTTAATTGATGTATGTCACTGAGGTTTACTGTGGCACATATGCTATTGATAGTGAAGTGTATAGCAGCTATAGTTTGTTCATAGAGAGCCTCAAAATCATACCATTTTATTATGGTCTATGCGACAAAATCGTTTGTGGTTTATTTTACACTTTTTCCAGAATTTATTGAGTGAAATTAGTAGGAATTACTGAGGTGCCCTAAAACAGGCTTTCTGTACAAATATGGAGTGCAGTGTATTTAATTTTCATTTACAGCAACCATACACAACCTGGTTCTGGACGCAATCATTAATCCAAATTTAAGAAAATGTGAGATGTGCATAAAATATATTGAAGACATTCACTAGTGTTTTATATATTTTTATGGCGAGTGAAATATTGCCTTGTTATTCAGTTTCAATTTAAAATTTTGTTAAAACATCCTACTTATCATTTGTTCAGTGAAAAGTTCTTTTTATATGGAATCGCATTAATGTTACAGTAGTGTATATATTTTTATAATCTGCAACACTCTTCAAATATTATTTAAAAATAATTTAATTTGTATTTTATATCTTTATATCTAAAAATAATATGTTTTTGCATTGATAAAAAGTTTGATTTTTTTTTAATCTGCTGTTTTCTTTTATTTTTAGAATTGTGTAATGGTACGTTTTATACTTAATAAATAGCCAATTCTAATTCTAGTAACTTTGTTGTACTACTTTAATACTAGCAAACAAAACGAATTAGACTGTGAATAGAATTGCTGTGACATTGTTAACAAATAATAAAACATATGCATTAACTGTGGGAAATAATAACCTAGTTTGTTTCACAAGAAGATTTCTATCAACTTTATGTGCATTCTTATTAATATATTAAGTTTATAAAATATGAAAAAGGAAGATTAAGGCTTCTAAATCATTTATTTTTGTTTGAGTACAGACAAAAATAGTTAAGTGGTGTAGAAACAGAAAATCTAGAGCACTAACGATCATTTTGGCTAATGATTCTTCATAGCCACAAAGAATTCTTCTCTGTGTTCATAACTTTTGTATAATATTTTTGTCTTTTTTTTTGCGCGGACATCGCTTAACAATTACATGAAGGAATACTCTATTTTTACAATTTGATTAAATACTACGAAAGTAAACAACTAAATATAATTATTTCCAGTAATCAAGTAAATAATTAAGAAAAAAAATATAAAAACACCGGAAGAATACATTTAAACTGCAGGAATATCAACCAAAATAAATTAAAAGATCCCTCTTGCTTTCCGATTTAGCAGAGAAGTTTATGTAAACAATACACCAAATAAAGAAAACAGAAACCCAATGCAACTTAGATGAAACTTATAGAAATTTCAACTAAAAGAAATTAAAACCTTATAAACACTTTTACATGACATTCGAATATTTCAAACAAGCTAGATTCAGATGTAAACAAACAACGGTCGCCATCCTATGACATCCAGCTCAGTTATTTCAATCGACTTGGCAGACATCGAGGGGAAATGTCAGTTCCTGCCCATTTATACTTCCATGCTCTAACCAAGACCATTTTCTCTCTCTCGACATGGCCGCTATACTGGAAAAGTACTGCTGATTTTAGCATACTATACGAGGGTTGCTATTTATATTTCTGGGCTTGGCAACAGGAAGTGTTACTAGGTAACCGTAGACGATTTCAATTGAAAGTTCGATATTTCTAACCATAAATTGTGCAGAACAATTTTCCATTTAAGCTTGATTTGTGTTATTTACAGCAAATTGAAAAATTCATCTTGTGCAAAAAATGGAATTGACTCGTGAACATTTTCGTGCAATTATTTTTCATAAATTTCGAAGTGGATTGTCAAGACAAGAGTGCTTCCATGAACATAATTCTTTATACAGCGATAAAGCCCCGTCCTAAAACACTGCAAAAAAACTCGTATAACGAATTCAATCGTGGTCGATGTTCGCTCCACGACACATTCTCTGAAGGACGTCCAAAATTGGTTGTTGTGCCAGAAAATATCGATGCTGTGCGTTAACTGATAAACCAAGATCGTCATGTGACATACCGTGAGATTGATTGATCTTTGGACATTCGTATGACAAGCATCAATAAGATATTACATGAACATTTGGGAGTAAAAAAATGTTCGCGTTGGAACCTGTATAATCTGATAAACGCTCAAAAGAAGGCTCGTTTCGATTGGTGCAAGGAAATGTTGAAAAATATGTTCAAGGTTCATCAAAGGCTGTGTAACAGCTACACAGGTAACGAATCATGGATCTATGCATATGAGCCGGAAACAAAACAGCAATCGACTGTATGGGTCTTCCAAGATGAGCCAAATTCAACAAAAGTTGTTCGAAGAAGAAGCAAATCGACGCAAATGGTTGCCTGTTTCTTCGGCATTACCGGTCAAGTGGCGACAGTGGCGTTAGAGAAATACAGGACAGTCAATTCTGAATGGTACACGACCATTTGTTTGCCAGAAGTCTTCGGATAAATTCGAAAAAAGCAGAAGAACAGGCAAATAAGTCTTAATCATGACAATGCGAGGTCTCATACATCGGCTGAAACAAAGGAATTTCTGAAAGGCCAAAACATGGAATTGATTGGCGATCTGCCTTATAGCCCTGATTTGGCACCCAATGACTTTTTTTTGTTCCCACACATAAGAAATAAATTACATGGACAACGATTTTCGACACCCGAAGAAGCGGTTGATGCATTCAAAATGCATGTTTTGGAGTTACTTCCATCGGAGTGGAAACAGTTCTTAGAAAATTGGTTCAAACAGATGCAACAGTGTGTTGATCTTCATCGAGAATACTTTGAAAAACGATAAATCCAATGTCGATCATAAATATTTGTTTTTTCATTACTAGGCCAAAAATATAAATAGCAACCTTCGTATAGAATATATACAAATTTATAGTTATTATACAGGGCTTCACAAGGAATTCTAGTGTCTTTCTAACTATGGAGGTAATTGCAAAAATCTGGTTGTTAAATATGTTATGCATGTTGTTAATACTTTAATTACAAGGAAGGTCTCTTTAAAGTTCATACTCAGAAAATTTTGAAAAAAAAATGCTAATGAAACTACGCATGTATGTAATAAAGTATCGGTCAAATTTAGCTGTGAAATCTCAGTAGAAATTCTGTAAAAAAAAAATAAAATACTTTTGAGCATTTTGTGCAAAAAGATTCGATTTGGCAATCCAGACTTTTTCCTTTCCAAATGCATGCAAGTTTAATGTATTTGGAAATTTCTGGTTAAATGACTGTTTAAATGTGCTTTACTTTAGTGTCATTCCATGTCAAATCAACACAAAAATGTGACATTTTCTACCTGACTTCCTCAGAGTTTTATGATATTAAGCTCAGTTCTTGTGATCAGAACGAAATGTATAAATACTGAATAATTAGTATCCATCTCTCTTGGTTTTGGAGATAATTAGCTTCAAAGATGGACAAGAATCGAAATTTTTTGCATTTCATAACCTGCAAATGTAGTCATATTTTGTTCTCTCTTCTTTTAATATGAAGGATAATAATAATCTCAGTAAAGAAGCTGAAATAGCAATGTCTCACATTTTTACAGCTGCAGATTTTTTAACTGCTGCAAATTTTTCAAAAGAACACTTAATTTTGAATCATATTTGGATTTTCACTGATTTTTACTTTTGGTTATGAAACAAAATAAGTTTGTCCAAAGAAGACTTTGATCCTAATTTGGAATCACTAGGAATAATGTCTCTTAAACAACATGGAAGTCATTCGGTCAAGCAGTTTAGAATTTATGCAGGTTTAAAGTATTGAAACTCTTAATGTTAAATTCATTATTAAAAGTTTCAGCATAAGCTGTAAAAAATAGAAATTTTTCTAGATATAAATCATGTGATATTTTTATTTTAGATAGTGATAATTGAAGCTTCTTAAATCAATTTCTGTTAATTTTTTTATACATTGTAACAATATGTGTTATATTCTTTTCGAAAATTAATTTTATAATTTATATATATGTTTATATCTTTTCCAAATAAACTTGTTAATTATGGTACTTCTCTATTATCCTATCGACCACTTTTCATAACAAAAAAAATCGCAAACTGTAAGATTAAATGCCAAAAATGCAGTCCCATTGACTTGATGTCAGAAGTATTATACGTGTTTGTTATGTCAACAAGTGGTTTTTAATTCAACATTTGCGTGTATTTTTCATTATGTTTTACTGATTTATGAGTTATTTCATTAAATAAAATAACAATTCTGTCCTTAAATTCTTGTATTTTATTTATTTATTTTGATATTCCAGTGGCAATGCTTTCCCATTTATTTAGCGTTACAGTTTGGATAGTTTTTAGTTATGAAAATTGGTCGACAGGATAATAGAGAAGTACCTTAATTATTTTATACATATATAAAAATTTTTGTTGTGTTTGAATTATTCTTAAAAACTTAACACATTGAAATTTGTTTTGAACTATTAATAATGAATTTAACTTTGGGAAATCAAAATATTAAGTGATACATAATTCCTAAATTTCTTCACCGAATATCTTCCCCTTTGTTATCCTAAAGTCCAATTTAACGACTAAATCCAAATATAATGTCAAATTAGGTGTTTGTAATAAAAATTTCCACGTTTGTGAGAATTTCAGTATGAGACTACTCCCTAAAATTATAGTTTTTAACAAATTAAAAGAAAATATAACATCCAGTTGAATGGCTATTTCTGGTTTACATCTGGGAAAATACAGAAATTAAAGTATATGGAGTTTTCTTTTCTTGACCGGCTGTCCATAGTCCATGGCTGAAAGCTTAAGAAGAAAAGATAAACACTGAACAATTTGCTCATTTTTTTAAATCTACTTTTTTCAGATTTATTATTTTATTTTTCAGATTTTATCCCAGATAGCATGCAAGGTTCCGAAAACGGTCATTTTTCATTTTCTTTCCATTGTTCTGCAAAGGTGTGTTATCTTCACCATATAGCATGGGTGCAGGAATGTTTTCAATACTAGGTTTTGGAGATATGCTTCAGGCAACCAATATTCTAAAATCAACCTTCACGCATTTGATTTTCGCGCATGCGCAACCCACTTTCGTAGCGTTGCTTGTTCTTGTTGTTTTCAAAATGTCGCTGTGTTTCGTGTCATCCGATCAGCTTGTCAAAAGTAGTGTTCAATATTTACCGAAAATACGGTAAGTTTGTTACTAGTATATTGTTATTAGTTAAATCTTTTAATCTATGATAACTAAATAATGTATTTCTTTTAACAGGATTAATCCTTATTAACGAAATAATAAAATTTATCATAGGCTTTAGTGTAAATTGCACGTAGGGAAAATTAGGATTTGAAGCTTTTTAAAAATTATTATTACATTAACTTATGTAAACATGATTTACTTATGACCTTTTATAGTATAGCATTTCTTAATTATCACAAATTTTTAAAACGTGGTTTCAATTTCAGTAAATGCATAACATGAGTGCTTCATATATGATGAATGAACTCTCATTATATACTTTACTACATATAAATATTAAAGTATATGGGCAAACGGTAAAACACAAAATCTTTAGGGATAGTGTTTAACATGTTTTATTGTCAATTAATAATAAACCATTTAATTATGATCGAATTAAAGCACTCACTCTAACCTTAATCATAATTTTGCTTTTAGTGATTAATTAACTTATTTCGGTAAATATATATATATATATTGTTTCAAAATCGCTACCACCCCTGGCCGGCGTTTATGATCGATTTATAAATGAAAACATACTTTGAACTTCAACAAATTACATTAAAAAAAAAATCTCTTTTTAAAATCTATTAGCATTATTAAAACTCTATTAAAGGTAGCTATATTCGAAATTTGTTTCTGTAATATATTCCTAGAAAAATGTACTTTAATTTAAAAAAATGCATTCACCCCCCCCCCCCCCCTCCTTCTTTCTCTTTCCTCAAAAACATATATATTTTGCCTCATATATTAAACAAGATAATGCTGTGATTATAATGTTTCATTAGTTAAATATATTTGAGAATATCTCATCCATATCAACATTTGTCTATATTACATGAACTCTCCCTTCCCCTTTCCTATAGTAATATAAAATAAAAAACTGCAAACACAAATAATTGCCCTAAAGTTATTCTGTCAAAAATTGCTGAATCATATGCATGTATTACATCTCAAAACATGAATAAATTTGTTTTATATTATATGTATTGATGGATTAACAAATTACTTATTAAAAATATAAAACAAATACATTCATAGTATAAATTAATTTTTATCTGTCAACTTGCCAGTTGATTGAGAATTGGCAAAATCCTTAATATTATGATTGTGAGTCTTAAATGTTTATTAATTAACTTATTAATTATGATTACCTACCAATACTTTTAGTTAGTACTGGTAAATGGAAAAAAAAAATTATTTTAAATTAAATGTTTCTTAAAATTCACACAAAATAAAAAAATTTGATTATTTTAATTTTTTTAAAAATTAAGTTAGTAAATAGGAAATGGTCTTGTCCCCCTCCCCCCCCCAGAACCCGATTTAGGTCGTCTGGGGCCCAAGGCCCAGCAACTTTTTGGGGCCCCCTCAAATTAAAATAGTACCTGGAATTTGTTCGAGGATTATTATTAGACACTATGATACAATTGCCAACTTAAGCAAAATATTTTTATTTTGTTTTTTGTAAACAATTGCAGAAAACTTCCTTTTTAAGAAACTTTTTCTAAATTATTTTATTCATTTTGGGTCCCCCAACAGTAGTGGGCCCAAGGCTGAGGCCTAGTTGGCCTGTGCATTAATCAGGCCCTGCCCCCCCCCTCCAGAATTCTCTGTATTAGCATTGCAAAATAGCCTCATAATAAATCGGCCATCAATCTGAAGTTTTAACCTTTACCTGTATAAATTAAATCTGCCCCTTGAATAATTTTTTATACCATGTGGGATAATGTCACTTTTTTGTGAATACATAAAAAATTACTATGTTTGTTTTTATTTTAAATTAAACTGGGGTTTGTGGGACCCACAACAACAAACAAAAAAAAATGTTTTAAATTAGTCTGGGGTCCTACTGTAATGAAAGAATTTACATGATTTACAGAGTATTGTTGAATTATATCAATACTCAACAAAATGAAACCTGACTGATTTAAAATGTTTTGTTGTTGTTGTTGCCAGGGTTCAAATAACTAGAATTTATCGTACAGCAATCAGCAATGTTTTTTCTTTCTTTCATCTCAAAATGTTCTTTAAATTTGAGATGTGTGCAATATGAGTTTTTTGATTTTGACTGTTCTCTGAATATAGGTATATGACCACTTGTCACTGCTTACAATCATTAGATGCCATTTTATGTTTAAATTTACAAAACCATGAAGAACAACATAAAACATTGTGAACAATGTACAATTTTAATAATAAATGTTAAATTTTAATTGAATAATTTTTTTTTCTCAAATGAGGTATTGTGCTGTCTTCTAAAAAACCCACTCTAGTACTACATCAAATATTTCACTAAAGTCAATTTTTTTGTTTTGTTCTGTTTTTCTGCACCATTTAGAATAATACAAATAGTTAAAAATACTTAAGGAATGCTTATTCAGTTTTAAAATAATTTAAACTAACAATTGCAGTATTCTGACAAAAACATTCATTTTTACAGATTTTCTTGTTATAATAAAATTTTAGAATATATACGTAACTTTTTAATTGTTTTTATGCTAAATCATTAATATGTAATAAAATGCATCATTTTTAGCTGATTATGTCAGTTTTTTTTTTTTTAAGGTAACATAACATGGGTTATTTTTTGAAAAGTGTTTTTTTTTTTCATATTCTTGCCTAATTGGCTGCCATTGTTTAAGAAAGTGATAAAATGAAAAATGCTCAACATTAAAATTTTAGTCAGAACAAGCTGTAAAAATGTATCCATGTTTAATTTGTTTTTAAATTTTTTATTGGATATATAGATAAAATTTCATAAAATGGGTTTTTTTAGAGGATAGTACAATATGTAAAATAACGGTGCACATAATGGCAAACATGACATTTGAAAAATAATATTTTTTGCCTTTATGCTAAATGTTAAAATAGTATAAATTATTGTATCGAAATGAACTTAAAAAAAATAAAAGAAAATGAATTTAAAATAAAAAATAATATATTTAAATAAATTAAGTGATAGGTCTAGGTCGTGTACTTCATAACACTTTGCATTGCTTTGTTGACCATGACTGGACGTTTGTCACTACTACAGAATTAAATTCTTGCTACCACTAATTAGAAAAGATTATCTTCGTAGTATGTTTCTGCAACATTTGTAATTTTAATCTACCACAACGATTTTAGTATAACAATAACAATGGTGGTACCAAAATGGTTATCACTGTTTCAAAAATAATAATTTTCAAAGAGTGTAAAGGTTAATCTAAGTTGGCTCTTTTCTGCTTTCTGGAAAGGCAAGAGTGAAATCTATTTTAGAATTTGTTTCAATTATGTGAATCTTTTGATGCTTATCGGTTGACATATTGATTCAATATTTCTTCATTTCTACTCCAAGTGGTTAGTCTTAAGTTATAATTAAAATAACATGAAGTATGCATAATGCATAGACTTTTATTGTAATGTTAAAACCATTTATGACAGGATATATGTGTGATATAAGATGTGTTCACAGTCCTGGATTTTAACTATTATTACTATATCCGAATGGTAATTTTTACCTTATTTAATAAAACTGCATTAAATAAGGTGAATATTATTTGGAAATATTGGTGCAGGGAAGCTTGTCATGAAGGGTTTAAAGTTTATTTCTTGGTTGTCATTTTATTTTGCCTTTTGTAGTTACAAATTCTAATGACATGATCTGGTGAAAATAATAAAGCCATGGTTGCCAGCATGTGTCAAAAATGATCATACAGATGTTGAAGAAAACTATCTTGAACAGAAAAGCTGCTAAAAGAAGTAACTACAACAGAGTTCCTCGAACATACTTCTGTTTACAAGCTGATACAGGTTGTTAATTACTTTTTAAGGTAAGAAAAATTATTTTAACGTATATATAACAAATTTAATGTTATTAAAAGTTATTTCTTGATAATTTCAGTTGATTATTTATTTATTTGATTATTTTTTAATTTAAAATTTAATTTTTATTAATTTATTCAAATTGAAAGATAATTTCAGATAACTTAATGTATGTAAGTTTAGAAACAAAGTGTGGTATAAATCAGGCATGCGATTCTTCTGCAAGTCTGCGATGTTATGCTTTCTTCTTGGCATTTTCAGATTATTATCTTTTAAGCTATTTTTTTATCAAACAACTCAGAAAGTCAAGGAAACATCAAATGTTAAATACACTACCACTTACTGTTATACTCCAACCATAATATATATTATAAACATTAGCATTTGTATTAAGTTTATTTTATTAATATATAAAACCTAAAAGTAAAAAGAAACTATTGTGCATTCTATTTCTTGCATACATATCGAATTTTTATTTTTAAGATATCTTTGCTTTTTCCTTGTGATGAATTGATATGGTTATAACCGTTTCTGAACTCATTTAATTTTTCTTTATAAATTATATATTTACATAATAAATTAAAATATATATGTTTTTCTGGGTGTATGTTTTCTCCGGGAGGGATTTCTGTGGCTCTGGGGGTACATTGTAAAGTTCTACGGGGGGGGGGGGGGGGGGGAGGACATTTCAATACTCCCCATCCCCGTGCCACCCCCTGAATTCAACACTGGTGGGTGTGAGTCAAGTATCCCTCCGAGTTTGTTACTTTCATCAGCTTTTGGAAGAAATTTTTAAATATTTATATTGTTGCTCTCTCCGAAATATTGACTTGCTTTCATTATAGATATTTATTATGGTATTATTATTGTTATTATTTTGAGAGTGTGTTTGGGGGGGGGGAGGACATTTCAATACTCCCCATCCCCGTGCCACCCCCTGAATTCAACACTGGTGGGTGTGAGTCAAGTATCCCTCCGAGTTTGTTACTTTCATCAGCTTTTGGAAGAAATTTTTAAATATTTATATTGTTGCTCTCTCCGAAATATTGACTTGCTTTCATTATAGATATTTATTATGGTATTATTATTGTTATTATTTTGAGAGTGTGTTTGGGGGGGGGGAGGACATTTCAATACTCCCCATCCCCGTGCCACCCCCTGAATTCAACACTGGTGGGTGTGAGTCAAGTATCCCTCCGAGTTTGTTACTTTCATCAGCTTTTGGAAGAAATTTTTAAATATTTATATTGTTGCTCTCTCCGAAATATTGACTTGCTTTCATTATAGATATTTATTATGGTATTATTATTGTTATTATTTTGAGAGTGTGTTTGGGGGGGGGAGGACATTTCAATACTCCCCATCCCCGTGCCACCCCCTGAATTCAACACTGGTGGGTGTGAGTCAAGTATCCCTCCGAGTTTGTTACTTTCATCAGCTTTTGGAAGAAATTTTTAAATATTTATATTGTTGCTCTCTCCGAAATATTGACTTGCTTTCATTATAGATATTTATTATGGTATTATTATTGTTATTATTTTGAGAGTGTGTTTGGGGGGGGGAGGACATTTCAATACTCCCCATCCCCGTGCCACCCCCTGAATTCAACACTGGTGGGTGTGAGTCAAGTATCCCTCTGAGTTTGTTACTTTCATCAGCTTTTGGAAGAAAATTTTAAGTATTTATATTGTTATATATATATATAGAGAGAGAGTGTTAGCTAATAGTAGGAATTATAAAAAACTCGTCAAATTATATGATTTAAGGCCAAAGATGCATTATTGTGGCGACACATTCACTTGACTCAGAAGCGTTGCATGTGTTTGCTATGTTATCAAGTTGGTATAATTTCACATTTACCTGTATCTTTCATTATGTTTTACTGATTTATTAGATATTTTTTTAATCGAAATAACAATTGTGTCCTTAAACGGCAGTGCCATGATATTAAAAGAGAAAAAGCAGTGAAAAAATGTTGCGATGCATAGTTACGTACAATAGATCAGTTTCAACTGATATCAAAAACATTTATTCTCCGGCCGATAGGGATAATTAGAAAAAATAATGTAAAGAATAAATATCCAAGTTTTTTTTCTGTTTTCATTAATATATTGCAAATTTTATTGCTCAAGCTTACTAAGTTGGCGCATTGAAGAGTGTGGTTTTTCAGAATTTCTTCGCATTTATTTATTTATTTCGAGATTCCAATGGCAGCATTCTTTCATTTGTTTATTTGGCGTTACAGTTTGGCGATAGTTTTCTGTTATGAACAGTGGTCGACAGGATAATGGAGAAGTACCATTTTTTATAACAAATAAAAATATTAGCAATCTAAGTCTAACAGGTACACACATGCCTTTAAAATAGAATCATTATCCCTTTAGACCATTTATATATAAGCTTTTTTTGTCTAGGTGCTTATACATTGCATTAAATAATACAGGCTTAACCATTTGGCACATTTTTGTTGTTGTTATATCCAACTTAAAAAAAATCTGTAACTGCAAAATCCCCACACCAAACACAATATAAAATAACGAAATTTTCCGTTAAGACTGAGTGACAAAAACAAGATCGCTATATTTGATTAGTGGATTCTAAAAATGCCTAGTTTGATAATATTTAAAAATATAAACAAAGAATGTACATCAGAAATCTGTAAAGCACTTTGCCTCAAGCTGTGCAGATTTTTAAGAGGTTACTTCACTCAGGCGAAAACACCCGCTCGCTAATGTTAATCCTATGGATGAGATAATTTACGATATCTCGTTTGCATTTCAATATTTTTAAATATATTTTTTTTTTGCATTGGATAGCTGAGTTCAATCTCTATGCATGCTCCTTTGTACTTTTTCGATTTTGATTACAAGGTTTTTTTTTTTTTTTTTTTTTTTATTAAGATACTTTCACTTTCGGAAACGATTTTGAAAGTGAAAGTATTCTAAATAAAAAAAAACTGCAACAAAAATAAAAAAAAGTAAGAAAGGGCCTGCATAGAAATTGACCTCAGCTATCCAATGCAAAAAAAAAAAAAAAAAAAAATTAAATATATTGAAATGCGAACGAGATATCGTAAAATATTTCCCCCATATGATTAACATTAGCGAGCGAGCGGGTGTTTTTGCCTGAGTAAGTAGCCTCTTAAGAGTGACCTATATAAAGTGCATACCATATTTTGACTATTGAATTCTGTACATCTATTGCACTAGCATAGCAATGGGGGCAATTTTGGGGTTAAAACCCCTTCCAGAGTATTTCAAAAACTGATAAGATGTATAGAAAATCACTTGTCTTAAGGTAAAGTAATGTGTAAAAACCAAAGTAAAGAAAAGTATAAACAGCATAAAATGTCATTCTCAACTGTTTCAATGCTTTGTAATAGGGTCCTCTATTTAAACACAAAATCAATTACTAGGTGTACCGGTTAATTCCCGCTGTTTTTTATTGATTTTTGAAGCTAAAAATACATAGGAAATAATAAAAATGGATTATTCAAACCAGCGGCCATCGCTAGCTACACATTTTTCCCATCTTTCTGGCAATTTGTGGATGCCTCGCCAAAAAAATTGTTTGTTTTTTGAGCCAAACCAGTCATTGAGCCATTTTTTCACATTTTCGTACGAATCGAAGTGTTGCTCTGCCAATGCGTGCGACATTGATGAAAACAAATAGTAGTTGGACAGGGCCAGGTCCGGAGAGTACAGCGGGTGAGGCAGCAGTTCCCATCCCAGCGCTTTTACGGTGTCTGTGACCAAAGTTGTGGTATGAGCCGGAGCATTGTCATGCTGCAAAATCACTTTTCCATGTCTTCTAGCCCATTCTGGCCATTTTTCGATCAATTCATGGTTCAAATTCATCGTTTGTTGTCAGTAGCGTTGGCCATTAACTGTTTCGGACTGATCTGACATGGATCTTCGTCGAGCAAAGCTTCCAATTCGGGATCTTCAAACTTTTTTGGCTGACCTGGACGTTCTTTGTCTTCAACGCTGTAATCACCACTTTTAAATCGTCGAAACCAATCTCTGCATGTTGTTTCTGATAATGCATTGTCACCATGAACTTTCACAAGAGTTCTATGACTTTCAGCAGCCGATTTCTTGGAATGAAACAGAATCAAAAGCACAGTCTGCAAATTCTCTTTGGAAGGAACGAAATTCGACATTTTTGAACACGAATATTTATATGATGTTATTACTTTGAGAACTTTTGACATTTATGGTTTTCAAGCCTTATGTTAGTACAACAAAACACACTATATGTCAAATGATTGAACGTTGCATTAATAGCTGCTGCCATCTATTAAGTAAAACAGCGGGAATTAACCGGTACACCTAGTAAAGGATAGGTTAGGAGCAATAGCACTAAAATAGTCATATGTTACTGCTATTGCTCTTTCTTTTTTCTCTGAAGTCTAAAAAAGATGCTCTTTTATGAAACCTTTAAGCGCACAAATGTTAAGTTTATTACAGCTATTTGTGCTTTTCATTACTTTTTGTCACACATCTTTTTTTTTTTTTTTTTTTTAATGAGTAACAATCCCAGATGGGGATCCTGGCTGCGCTACTGCTTATTGTATACTTTATTTTCTTTTATTATACATATTTGATGTGTGTGTCTATATTTATTTATTTATCTTTTTATTTGCTAGAGAGAAAAGAAAGAATCAAGAAGAAAATAGACTTTACGCGAGCTGTTGATGACTATATTATTTTTTGTATGTAAATAAATAGAATTATTTAAACTGAATAATGTTTCATTTGTTTCAGAAAATATTGCCTGGAAATTGAGAAATACTTTTGTTTGCTTCAGAGTAAGTTATTAAAAATTATTATAAAGGAAAAACAGTAATTTAAATGATTACTGATTGATATTAAATTAGAAAATAAAACTAACAACATTAGATTGTGTTTGCTCTGTCGCATATAGGAAAATACTTCTCTTGGAGACAAAATGAAAAAAAAAAACAAGGCCACATAGAAATGGAAATTTTTATTTTTTTTAAATTAAAGTATTATTAGCTTTTAACTAGAAAGGAATTAGGGAATATTAGATGAGCGAATGCAAAGATTACAATATTAAAATATATTATTAGTTAAAGTAATCTTTGGGATTTTTAATATCATATTTGTCACATTGTAATATGTAAAACCTATTTAATTAAGCTATTAAATGGGCAAGAAACTGCTATTACTTTAGCATAAAAATGTTTTTAAAAGATTATCATTGAATATATAAAAAGTTTCTTTTTGCACCATTAAGGAATTCAGTTTCAGAGAAAGTTATTAAAAATTATTATAAAGGAAAAACAGTAATTTAAATGAGTTAAATTAGAAAATAAAAGTAACAACATTAGATTGTGTTTGCTCTGTCACACATAGGAAAGTATTTCTCTTATAGACGAAATGAAAAAAAAAAAAAAAAACATAGCTACATAGAAATTTTTTTTTTTTTAATTAAAGTATTCTTAGCTTTCAACTAGAACACATATTGCAACAGTGTATAATATACAGTATATTGGAATTCTACATATTTGGTGTGTTAGCAAACACAGGTTTTTTCCCCCCCTCATACAATGTATAACTAGCTGATCCTGTACCAGTGAACTGTATTCAAAAGGTAAGTAACTGAAAATATAATTCAATATTTATTTTTCATTTGAAATTTTGTAGCCAAAAACCCATATAAAAAGTAAAAATAGGAAAAGAATTCATATTCTGAAAAAATTGTTATTCAAAATCAATTTTCATCGTAATTTTATTATAAAAGATTCGTGAATGACAGCATAAGTGATACAGTATATCCTTTTATAAAATGGTTTGTGCATTTGAATTTTTACATTGTCTTAATGTGATTTATTTTTAAATATAAAATTCTGTTTAATTTCTTTAAAAGGTAGTTAAAAAAGCAACATTGAATCTGAAAGCAATGTCTTTTACACACACGTGTGTGAAAAAGAGTTATGTTCAAGTTCACCACCAATAATTTTCAAATGTCTACGCCTATGTGCATAAGAATGATTTTAATACAAATAAAAGAAATTTTCCTAAAGAAAATTTCTTAACATAATTTAGGAACATTTTAATATGAAAATATGATCTAGTAATGTGGTGGATTGATTACAAATTTAATCCGTCAGCACACGCGCCCCTTTCCATTACGTTACTACACGCGCGGGATAAATTCTACCCCAGTCGGTTTTCTTGAGTCAATTTCCCGATGGTTTGATTATAAACAAAATTTTATATTTTGAAATAAACTGGAAATCAATAAAGAACATAATTTAACTTAAAATAAGACGTTCTTGCTTGAAAAAAAGTATAAAGCTCAGAATGATAACGAACGAGTTTCTCACATTTTAAGTAATGATTCTGAGCTGGGGTAGATTTTATCCCAGCGCGTGTGCTGACGGGTTAATATATATATATATATTATACACACATATATAGTAAGATATATATTTGGACAGAATCGGTACAAATAAGGGTGCTATCTCCCCCAACTCCAAGGAATTTGATGTTTCAGATTATGTCAGTCATCACAGGTCAGAATAATAATTCTTTTTTTAGAATCAGAAATTACATAAACTCTGAAATAACTTGTCTGATTTGAATAAAATAGAAACATTTGCATTAAATAAACAGTTTAAGTGCACAAATTATCCGTCCAATTGCAATATTCTCAAAGTGAGACGCATCATCAATGAGTACTTTGGTTAATTTTAAAAATATGAAGAAAAACTTATCAATTATTTCTAGGCTGTCCACAACAAGATTAAAAAAATAAAAATCTCCCCCCCTCTCGAAGAAAGTTCTGACATGCACCCCTGAGTACAATGTTCAACACTCAGTAAAACTTAAAAAATAAAATATATTCAAATATTAGCAATTACTTTAAAGGAAAAAAGCAATATATTAATTAAAATATAAAAAATAAAATAATTCAAATTTTAGCAATTACTAAAAGAGAACGATATAATTATTAAAATATGTAACTTGCTAAATGTAATATGAATTCTTAAATATAATATAAGCTAATAAAATCATTCTTTTTTTTTTCAGTATATAAATATTAGACTAAAATTTAATTTCCCACCGAAACAAAAAAAAAAAAAGCCCAGTAGTAGTAAAATTTAAAAAATATATTCAAATTTTAGCAATTACTTCAAAGGAAAAAAATATATATATATTTATCAAAATATGTAACTTGCTAAATGTAATATGACTTCTTAAATATAATATGGGCTAATAAAAATCATTATTATTTTTTTTTTCAGCATATAAATATTAAGCTAAAATTTAGTTTCCCACACAAACAAAAGAAACAAACACTCAGTAAAATTTAAAAAATAAAATATATTCAAATTTTAGCAATTACTTTAAAAGAAAAAAAAACAATACATTAATTAAAATATGTAACTTGCTAAACGTAATATGACTTCTTAAATATAATGTAGGCTAAAAAATAGCATTCTTTCCTTTTTTTTCCCCCCAGTATATAAATATTAGGCTAAAATTTGGTTTCCCACAAAAACAAAGGCAAAATTCAATCAGTAGAACTTAAAAAATAAAATATATTAAAATTTTAGCAATTACTTAGAAAAAAAGCTATCTATTAATATAAAAAAAAAAAATTAGCAAATACATTAAAGGAAAAAAAACAATATATTAATTAAAATATGTAACTTGCTATGTAATATGACTTCTTAAATATAATAAGAGCTAATAAAAAGCATTTTTTTTTTCAGTATATAAATAATTGGCTGAAATTTAATTTCCCACAGAAACTAAAGAAAAATTCTAAGTCAAGTTATTTTGATGAAAATCTCATGCCTCTGTCAATTACGATTTAAAACTAACAGATTAATCAAAACATTTTTCATTTCCTTTATAGATGCTTATGATAAAAGCATTATTATCTACCTTTGATTGTAATTCTTGTTACAATGCTTAATATGAAATCCTCTAACTAGCCTTACGTTTCTACATTTTGGTATGCTTGTCCTAAAACACTTACAAAGTACCTCAGATTGTGTCAACTAGCAACCTTTTATAATGCTTTTTACAATGTTTGCAAACCTTTCAGACAAAGCCTTTAAAAAGCATCTAGTCATTTACATGTTGGGGTTATAAAAATGTTTTAAAAATAAAAAATTGTTATCTGGGATTTGATTTACATGAGATTTTAAAATTTATTATAAAAATAGTGATGTTTTTCAAATGGCTTCATGTTTGAAACATTTTCGTGAACATCCAGCTGTTCACGATCAATTTGTTAGGTGTCAATGCAATTTAAACTGGTTAATAACCTTTTGCCCAGTATGAATTAGAAAGAAATTGTTTTCTTTAGAAAAAGACCCTGTATTTCATACTTTGGATGTAATTTTGTTAACTTTGTATTATAATTAATGTTTACTAGAGAAAAAATTTTTGTACTCAGAGATGTGCCATTTCTATATATAATTACTCATTGTTAGGACAACTGCCTGGAATTCTTTAATTGAGTAACTTAAGTTCTCTGTTATTCAAATTATATCATCTTCATGTATACCTTTGCTTCTCAGTTTTTAAATGTATTTAAACTCTCATTCTATTTATAAAATGCAGTACAGTAGATTCTGTTTAATTTACACCCATCAGTTCTACCACGATTTGTTCCAATAAAGTGGCTGCCCCAATTAAGCTGTGCAACAATGAAATTTCTTGTGATGAAAAAGTGCAATTCTATATGAAATTAACTCAGTGAAACACGGATATTGGCGCTTGTTTAGAAATACAGATGTACAATTACGATCTTTGGATTGTCTCAGCAGTTATAGTAATAACATTTGTAGTTATAAAACTTTTAACAAAATTTGATTTCTAGAAGCTTTTAATATGAGAATCTAATCTCATTCTGCAAAGTAGTTTTAAGTTATGCTTTAAAAAATCCTCCCTGTTTCAGTTTGTTTGCAACTATTTAAAATAAATTTAACATTAGGAATTCAAAATTTGAATATCTTTATAATTCACAAACTTTTTGACCGAGTGAATTCCAGTTTGTTATCCGAAAGTAAAATTCATCAACAAATCCAAGTATGATCTTAAAATTAAGTATTAGTATTGAAGTGTTTCAATTTTTTTTTACAATTTCAATATAGAAATGGCCTCACGAGCCATTTCGTTTGATTCTATGATCCGTTTTAAACATAAATTGTCAAAAGACATAATTACTAAACAATTGGCTGTTTTTGTTATTGTCAGTGACAAATTGGTGATTAAATTATATGTATGTATGCCAAATATTTTTTTTATCTTTTGTTGAGTGTACCTATCACAAAACTAGTAAATTTGATAGAAATGTACAAAAAAAGTATTACACTATTCAATTTTTATTATATCATAAATACAGTTATCTTTTGATAATTTTATTTATATTTATTATTTCTGATTGTATTTATTTATAAAGCAGTCTAATGTAATGCACGTAATATATATATAGCGATACATTTATTAAGGCGTTCATGTATACCTGTCTTTATTACAAAAGAACTGCTGCCATTTCAGCTTTTGTATAGTCTTGTTCAGCATATAAAAATCATGAAGAATTGAGTCATTAATTTCACCGTTTTTTGTTCTCAGTGTAATCAGAAGTAAAGTTAACGATAGGTTTTTCTTTTGTAGCAGCAAATTAGAACATCTTTCGCCAGATTCTCGAGTCACCTCGAGACCTTTATGACTGCTGATGTAGTAACATAACTTCAGAAATTTCTTTGATTGAGGGGGGCAAAATTTTATTTGATCATGTTGTGCACATCGGAGAAGCAGTTAAAATAGTCTTATACATGGATGGCCTAGAAGAGACGATTGAGAATGATTTTGGTTCACCCTGGGTCGAGGATACATAGAGGTACTTATTTTCTAAAACATTATTTTTCAATAGTAATCTTCATCTTATTTATTTGAATAATTATGCAAAGATTACTATTCGAAAATTGTGGTATTCAAAATTAGCCCTCCCATGCATCCTGAGGTCTCTAGTCAACATACACCAATGTCCTTATAGTCATATAATTATTGAAAATAACATAAGATATGGCCCTGATGTAGACCATTTTTCTGTAGTAGAATAGAAAGCAATCAAAATTTGTACTTAAAAATTGAGTACAAGCTGACAAACCTTTCTCCAAATGTCACACACTTAAAATAACAAGAAAATTCCGGTAGAAATAAATATTTTTTTTAATGCGGTAGATTTATTGTTGCAATCTGTATCAGGCAGTTTTGTGATCTGTGTTTGGGACTGCTCTACTATGCAATCTCACTTTCAGATATGTTGTATACACTGTCTCATGTTGTCATTAACAGGTCCTGAAATTTTGAGAAGAATCCAAATAAAACTTGATACTACTGCTTTATCTACCATTTCAATAAGCATTGCCCTCAAAAGGCTATTTTTTTATTTGCCAGAGATTCATTTGTAGATTTATAATAATATATATATATATATATATATATATATATATATATATATATATTGCATAAGTGCTTATTGTAGATCTTGAATACAGGCTCAATATCTACACTGTTAAAGTTTCACAAGGTTCAACCAGTATTGTGTGCTACAGCAGCTCCACACATAAGAGGATGAAATGGTGTTCCAACATGTATTCGTATGGTTAAACCATAAATTGGTGAAATGCTGAACCATAAATTGAAGCATATCATTCAACTATGTTTCAACTTTTCACTAATTTATTGTTCAGCCTTATCACCAAATGTTGGTGCACAGTTTCACGACCTTATGGTTGCAGCTACTGCAACACTAAAAGTTTGTTCAACATAGCTCCAAAAGATGAAGGTAGATAAATATTGATTTTTAACCTCCCCCATAATTCTAAATAGGGTAAAATATTTTTTTTAAGATGCTCTGACAGTTTTAATGTAATTTGGGATGTAACGTTTACAGTCTCTGTGATTAATCTTTGTTGGCCAATTGTTTACGAGACCTGAAACATAGGTTTATTTAGAAAATTTTAATCGATTTCAATTATTAAAATTCGTTGTTTTTAGTATGAAGCGCTCTGAACACCATTGTACTTTTTACATTTTTTACACTATTTTTTATTCACACGCTAAAATAAAAACATACGAACTATGATGGTGTTATGAGCACTTCATATCGATAAAATCCCACATCACTAACCCCTGTTTGAAATCTTGTATGACCCACTTAAGCAATCTTCAAATAAAAATAAGAGGGGTAACAAATTTACAATCTGAATAATATAAAAACAATGAAAACATCTTAAAAAGAATAGAAAAATATTGACCCTATATCGAGGGAAAGGATGAGCAAAAATCAATGCTTCCCAGAAGGACCCTTGCGACGCTTTAACACTGCAATCTTTAAGATTATTTCCTGGTACATCTTAGCACTATTTTTTAATTAACTGATTTTTTAAAATCAAACAATGCATTTGAATAAAATGTGGGTGTACTATCTCAGAATTTTGTGAAAAAACTTTTCCAATAATACTTCATTCGTCGCTGTATGTTTTGTATGTGCATAGGAAAAAGGATGTTGAGAACTGAAATAATATGTATATGATGATTGCTAGTGTATAAGAAAATGGGAATAGATTGTCAGAAATTTTTGTGCCAAATTTTCTTCTCTCGCTAAGGTCATTTCTCTATGTTGCCAAGACCCCTATACTGAAAAAATACTGAATCAGACATTTAAGGAATTCGTATAAAAGCATTTCCTTAGATTTTGCAAAACTGTTCCAGAAACGTCTGAAATACATAAATCAATATTTGGTATACAACTTTTTTGCAAGCCTATGGGAACAAAAACATGGGATGTTCAAATAATTTTGTGGTCCAGCAGCCATTTAAGTGACATCAGTCTTTGCTACCGTATTAACAGCTTAATGAAATATTAAAAAGTAAATACTTACCATTTTTGTGTATCCGAATGAACTGTATATCTAAATGGAAGATAATCCTTAAATTACATAATCTGCTAGTGCTCCGATACAGTACGCATATACACAGCCATGAATAAAAATAGAAAACAAATAAACAATAGGTGACTTACGTGTAAAAATTAAATAAAAACCGATTAAACACTCGAGATTTTTTCAAAAAGTACGCACAAGGAATAAATTAAGAATCGTATTTTAATTGCATTATAGGATGACGTCATCTGATAATGCAGTATTTTATTTTTCTGGCAATACTGATTTGAGAAAAACCTTTAATTTCATTTATGAAAACAACGTTGATTTAATTTTTAATCAAAAAACATGTTTTAAAGAAATGTAAGTGTACTATGTCAGCAGCCTGTTCAAAATCCTTTCCTATGGCTTCTCATTCATCGTTCTGCATTTTGTATTTTCTTAGAAAAAGGGATGGTGACAACAGAAATAATGTATACGATCAACCCACCTGTTTCTTTAACAATGTTTACCGATACTCTCCAGCCATGTGATCTTTTGTTAAACTGTAACAATTTTTTTAAATATGTTTAGTGATTAAGTAATATATTTCCAATTTTCAACATCAGAAAATTTATGTCCAATATCCAACTAATGTGTTTTCAGGAACTGCTGCCTTAATTATTATGTTTTGATTCAGACAGTAAACTTTGAAAATTTTTATTAAATAAAATTTTTAAAATCAGTTTTTAGAAATAATAAATATTTAAGGGAAATTTTTAATTAGTATTTGACATAAACATATATTGGTGAAAACAGAATTTTGAAAAATGCATTAAATAATGTGCCATCTTTTGAAATTTCTTCATATAAGACTTAGTGATCCGCTAGTGGGATTTTACTTTACCTTTTTTGTTGTTGAAGTAATCCTCCTTTAGCTATTAGTCTGAAAGCAGCGATATTTTCTCTTAAGTAATTTCATAATAGCTGATTTTCAAATGTTTATTTGATCTTATTTAATCTATCACGGAAGCCGTCGTCAGCTATGACCATGAGCTACCATGATGCAATAAGGCTTGGGAGCTGCAACATCACACAGTCGACTTAGTACATAACAAATAAAGTTTATATTACAGGTATGATTACTAGTTTACTTCAATAATTTAAGTATGGTATTCATTTCCTTTTCTTTAGGCTCCAATTTAAATTATTTGTAGTTAAGGGATGGCGAAAATTGGTTTTGTGGATTAAAATCTTTTGGATTTCTATCAACTGGAATACAATCCGAAACCACAAGATCAATTTCCGTCGAACCACAACCTGATTCAAACCTAACACTCAACCCAAAAAAAACAAAATTCTGGATTTTCTTATAAATAAAGACGAACCTAGCTTACAACAACAACAACAATAAAAAATAAAACAGAATTAACCTGGTCAAATACAACACAGAAAAAAAAAGAGTCAACCAGATCCAAGAATATATTGCAATTTTACTCACTCCACCTATATGTGGTAGGCATGATGTATGTGGCTCCCGAGTTCATTTCATGAAGCCCTGCAATTGAAAAACCCAGAAAAGTTCTGTAAATTTAAATTTTGTAATAATTATGTATATTCAGATTAAATACTTCCAACATTTGCATTTAATAGAATTATAAATAGTTCCATGTAACATTAAACTTTTGATATTGAGTAAATTTCATAATTACTTATTAATAATTAATATGTAGTAATAATTTATTACACTATGGGGAAATATGACAGTAAAATATATAAGTGATGTCCTCAAGCTTACTTCTCAAACAAATTTTGGCTCTCACAGAAATTTTAGTGAGTACAACTATTTTTTCTATTTTTAAATACAACATTGTCAAATGAAAAGAGCTACATTTATTAAGCATCTTATTACTTGCATTCTGATTGCACTTCGCATTAGCATTATGAATTTTTTCTTTGTTTTAAGTTGTTACGTTTTTTTTTATATTATCTTTATATGGAAAAAATATTTTCATGAGAAGGTGTGCCCTAAATTGACGCCTGCAGGTGACACCATATCACTTTTTTAATAGAAAAAAATTACTTTTTTTTAATTGAAGCTTCACATTATTTAATAGATGGAAATCGCGATTACAGACGGAAAAAAATACTGTTAAATAAAACTGGCAGAATGGCACCCCCCGGCATCATCCTAGGGAAGCTCCTATTCAGGAGAGATAATTACAGCGAGAGTGGGAAAAGATCGCAAGTATGAAAGTAAACAAATGATATTTTCCCTAAGAGAGAGTAAGTAAATACAAACTCTTACTGGCTGGAAAACACTAAAGATATGTAGTTAAAGGTACTTTAATGAAAACTGTGTAAATGAATGCAGGATTAAAAAGGGAGAAGGAATGAAAGGGGTATTACCTTCTGTAAAAGGTAAGTGAGTTGTAATGACAGAATTGAATAAAGGAAAATATGTATATAGTAGTGTCATGTACCATGTACGTAACTGTTATCATAACTCCAATTAATCGTAATCGATTTAAACTATTAACTGTAACCGTCTCCTTAACCGTTTTGTAGTTGTTAATCCTTCGCCATCTCCCGAACAACCATGCTGCTGTCTCTTGAATAAACTCAATCTTTTTTCAATCTATTTGATTCATCTATTTGCACCTTTTTACATCTAAGCTGCAAACATGACATGGTGTCAGAAGTTAAAATTATAGTAGTATTTCGTTCATCTATCATCTATTAAGTAGTTTTTTTTGCTAAATTATAATCGTACTCGGAGATAGCATGGCTCACAACTTCTTACATATGGAAGAATTTGTTCCTGGTGACAATCCAGCAGAGTCCTGGATGGACTGGCGTCGAAAATATGAACTTTTTGAGACTACAGTGAAGTATCATAAAGAAGAGGATGATACTCGGATCGCTTTATTACTTAGCGTCATCGGCAAAGCTTCGTACAAGGACTGTTTAACGTTCGAATTTCCAGCTCTTACAGGTGGTCAAACAAGAAAAGTAAAAGATGTTCTAGACAAATTTGATGAACATTATAGACCATATCGGAACATTACTCTCGCTACGTTCATTTTTAACAATATGATTCAAAAACCTGGACAAAATTTTGACTCTTTTGTTACTGAAATTAAATTGCAAGCAGACCAATGTGAATTCGATGCCGCCTACGAACGGAACGTCAAAGATCGCATTATTCAAGGATTACGTGATGATGTCTTACATGAACGTCTTTTGAGAGAGCCTCAACTATCTTTAAAGAAAACGATGGAAATCTGTAAGTCAGCTGAAATGTCTAAGCTACACTCCCTTGCCATGTCGCAGTCGTCATCATCTACGCATGTCGATGCAATTAGCAGCCAGAAAAATAAGAAATTCCAGGGTCAAGGAAACTAAGCAAATCAACAACTCCAAGCACAACTACAGAAACAAGCAACAGGCAGCTCAACAAAAAAGACCATGTTCCAGATGTGGACCTCATCATGCACCCAGAAATTGTCCAGCTTATGGGAAATCGTGTCACAATTGCCACATGTTAAACCATTTTTCCAGTGTCTGCAGACAACCCAAACGGCAATCATCAAAGCAACAACAAAAAGTTTCATCAATTGTTTGCAATCCAGATGTAGTTTATATTGGTGCTATATCAACCTCAGAGCAATGTGATTGGGTTCAGCAAATTTATGTCAACAATCATCCGATTACATTCAAGCTCGATACAGGTGCCCAAGTGAATGTGCTTTCCTTATCAGTGTTTAAAAGCTTAAACAATTGTCCAGCAATTCATCCAATTTCCCTTAAAGTGTGTACTTACTCCGGTGATGCCTTACCAGTTGTAGGTGAAAGTATTCTCCAGTGCAAAGTGAATCAAGTGCGTTATCAATTAAAATTTATTATTGTTGATCTCCATGTGCAACCAGTGTTAAGTGCAACTGCATGCACAGCTTTAAATCCGATACAACGAACGGATTCATCTATACAAGTAAGTGGAAAGTATAATGTTAACAGTGTAAATACAAATTTTTCTGCAACTGTGAATTCCCAATCTAATGTAAATACTGATTCAATAAGTGATATTCCTTATTCTCTGTCATCTACTAGTGCTCATTTTAACTCATCTAATAATGTAAATTCTCATTCATCTAAATTATTACAAATTGTGAAAGAATATAATGATATATTTGAAGGTGTAGGTCGTTTACCTAGTAAACACAAAATTATTTTGCATGAAAATGCGACACCTGTTACAGCTGCTTCTCGTAAAATACCATTAGCATTAGAAAGTAAACTTAAGAATGAACTCTTAAGAATGGAACAGAATGGTATAATTGAAAAGGTCACAAAACCTACTGATTGGGTAAATCCAATTGTTGTAGTACGCAAGAAAGATGGATCGATAAGAGTTTGTCTTGATAGGGAAGTTCTTATCTTTGCATCTTTATAACACCATTTGGTAGATTTCGTTTTTTAGTAATGCCATTCGGATTAAATTGTGCTCCTGAGGTGTACCAAATGTCTATGGTTAACATATTCGAAAATTGTCCAGATATTGATCCATACTTTGACGACATCTTGGTGTATAGTGAAAATTTAGATGATCATTGTGATAAATTAAAGAAAGTTTTTCAAATCGCTAAAGAAAGTGGACTAAAACTCAACAAAGATAAGACTCTAATTGGTGTTTCAAAATTACAATATTTAGGGCATATTATTTCACCTGATGGCCTTTCTCCAGATCCTAAAAAAGTGTCAGCTATTACAGATTTTCCTGTCCCCACCAACAAACAAGAATTGATGAGACTTTTAGGTATGGCCACATATCTTATGAAATATGTACCAAAATTTTCACAGGAAACATCCATTTTAAGAGATCTTCTTAAGAAAGACACCAATTGGCTATGGGATTCTCATCATAATGAAGCCTTCTTGCGAGTTAAAAATTGTTACAGTCAACCCCTGTTCTCCAGTTCTTTGACGAGGATAAACCCATAGTGCTCTCCATTGATGCAAGTTCTTTTGGCTTAGGTGGTGTTCTTCTCCAGAACCGCCAACCAATTGCTTATACATCTGCAACTCTTTCTGGAGCTCAGTCTAGATACTCTCAAATCGAAAAAGAGCTCCTTGCAATTGTACATGCCTGTGAACATTTTCATTATTATGTTTTGGGTCAACATATTGAAGTTGAAACTGACCATAAGCCCTTGTTAGGACTCATCCACAAGCTATTTGAAAACATATCGCCACGATTACAAATACTTTTATTGCGTCTACAAAGGTACAATTTCAAATTAATTCATGTTCCTGGAAAATATTTAGTTGTTGCTGATGCCGTATCCAGAGCACCTTTGCCAGTACAGACTGTTTCGACATCTGAAATCGACAACACAAATGTAATGGTTTCTCTACTAGTGCAAGCATCAAAATCCAAACTAGATGAAATCATGCGAGAAACTGAAAATGACATAGAGCTCCAAAATGTCAAGAATTGCATTGAAAATGGATGGCCAAAAAATAAACATAATGTGATCTCGCATGCACAACCTTATTGGCATTGTCAGTCTGAACTTCATATGGAGAATGGCCTTATCTGCAGAGGGCGAAGACTTGTCATTCCAAAATCATGTCGTGCAGATCTCCTGAAGCGTCTTCATGTTGGACACAGGGGCATTGTGTCTTGTAAAAATCTTGCCCGTCAATCCCTCTATTGGCCAGGCATAAATTCTGATGTTGAAAACATGATATCGCACTGTGCTATCTGTCAACAAAACCAAAGTTTGAACAGCAAGGAACCTCTTTTGGACAGACAACTAGCAGAGCGACCATGGCAAAAGGTTGCAATTGATTTCTTCCATCTATCTTCAGTGACATATCTCTTAGTTGTAGATTATTTTTCCAAATATATCGAGCTTCAGCATTTGCACCAAACAACAGCTCCTACAGTTATCAATGCATTGAAAACTTGTTTTGCTCGTTTTGGAATTCCCGAAGAACTTGTCGCAGATAATGGACCACCATTTGATTCTAAAGAATTTAGTGAATTCTGCACTAATTGGGACATATTTTTTAAACCATCTAGTTCTGGATATCCTCGCTCTAATGGACAGGTTGAACGATGCATTCAAACTGTCAAATCCAGCCTTTCCAAAGCTGCACAAGACAAGAATGATGTCCACCTTGTGTTGATGGAGTATAGAAATACTCCCATGGATGGCCTGCCCTCTCCAGCAGAAATTCTAATGGGTCGTCGTATTCGTACCCTGAGTCCTACTCTTCCATCACAACTTGCTGCTCAATATGATTGCAGTGCTATGCAAGAACGTCTGCAGTTCAGACAGCAACGACAGCATAAATATGATCTCCATTCACACCCCTTGCAACCATTGCAAGAAAATCAAGAAGTGCTGTTTCGTCTAAAATATCAGTGGTATAAAGGAAAAATATCCAAAGTTGGACCTCAACCTAGATCTTACATCATAATAGCAGAAAATGGTAGAGAATATCGTAGGAATCGTGTTCACATAAATATTTTTAAATCTGCTCAGTCAGTGAATCGTAAAACAGCAGCTGAAGATTTATTTATAACACCTACAAGCAGAAATCATTTTATATCTCCTACAAGCAGCAACCAAGCTAGTGTTCCAACAGCTTCGATGCATTCATCTATTAGTAGCTCTGCTACATTGCCGCAAACTCGACCATATGTTTGTACTGCTGCTCAAACAACTCGCACAGGTCGAATAACTAAACCTCCAAAACATTTGAAAGACTTTGTATGAACTTTAAGACATTTTTAATTTCTTTATAATTCTTACTTTATTAATTGTCTTATTATTGTGTTATTTCTGTATGTTCTTTATATGTGCTTTATTTATTTTTTTTAAAGGGAGATGTCATGTACCATGTACTTAACTGTTATCATAACTCCAATTAATCGTAATCGATTTAAACTATTAACTGTAACCGTCCCCTTAACCGTTTTGTAGTTGTTATTCCTTCGCCATCTCCCGAACAACCATGCTACTGTCTCTTGAATAAACTCAATCTTTTTCCAATCTATTTGATTCATCTATTTGCACCTTTTACATCTAAGCTGCAAACATGACAAGTAGGAATGTATGAAAATGTGTACAGGGACAAGACCAGGCTTAAACATATTGCTTATCACTTTCCAGGGGCTCTGCCGCGCTTTACGAATATAAAGTAAATCTGAACGAAATACACATTTCAAACAGATTATTTTCAAAAATGTGCTCGGATATTATTGTTGCAAAAAACTCTATAAATTAAAAGTATCTTTTATTATCTCAAAATTTTTTAATAAACTAAGTTTTATTTTCTGTAAAAAATTTCTAGTGCTAATGTTTACATTCTATTACCATTCCATATGTTACGCTTTTCACTCACAAAATTAGATAAATGGGGAAACAAAATGTTTATTTGAAGTAAAAAATTGCGAAATTGCATCCTGAACGAAAATTAGCCAATTTGAAATTCTCAACTCTTCTCAGTGGGATTTACGGTTAAGTGTTAACAAATAACTCCATGTGTGAAGCTAAACTGCACCCTCATTTCAAAGAAAATCATCCTGACTTGAAATATTAACCACTTGTTTTTTTTTTCTTTTACAATATGAAGAATAACTAAATGTATGCTTTAAAATATACCAGGTGCACCATACATTTGATAAAACTTTAAAATTTCATTAAAAAGGAACAAACAACACTAAAAAAATTGCGGTTTGCACAAATGGTATTAGAGAGAGATCAGTTTCTTTTAATAACCAAAAAGTTGTACTTCAAAAAAATTCTGATAGATGGTACTGGCATGCCTAATATGAAGCAAATTTGTGGAAATCAGGCTGTCAATAATATAATTCGATGCCAACAGTATGCTATAATTACTAGATCAAGTGCTGTTAGTTAAGTGCTTTTAGAAGAACGGGAAATCAGCAGCAGACACATTGCGAAAATTCCACATGTCAAAAAAACTGAAGACGAGAAAAAGGCCTGTTTCATGTATTGGGATACCAAAGACTGTCAGCCATTTCTAAGAAACAGATTTTTTACTATAAATCTAATTTGCATACCATCCTATTTGCTTCATATTATGCATGCCAACGCCATCTATCTGTAATTTTTTGAACTACAACTTTTTCTGTTATAAATTTTTTTTCTGAGTATTCGGAATAATCAAATGGAAATGGGTTAGATAAAGTTATATCTTACAATAAAAGAAAGCGATTAAAAGTTCTTGATAGTAAAATTTCTATTATTTAAGCATATAAAGTAGAATTTACTATCTGTCAAATATCTCCCCAAGCATCCTGAAATCATCCTGAGACTGTAGGTCTTACATGCATGCACACTACCTGTTAAAATTTGATAATGAAAAAGTACTGGAAACTTCTTACCTAATAATTTGACAAGCAGTTTGAGTTGTTGAGGATCATATAATTGCAGAGATTCTTACTAAACCTTGTACAATAGATAATGTCAAGAAAAAAGTTGTTACTTTAGTGTCCAATCACCATTGTTTCAAAAATACATATGACTGGTGGCGTGAACGAAACAAAAACAGCTTCATATTATGTACTAAATTTGCACTACAAGTGGATGAATCTACCAACATTATTGGATTAACAGTTTTGTTAACGTATTTACTGTTACATATATTTAGAAAGCTGTAAGGATTATGTTGTTTAAAAACAACTTCAAACCAACTATGGTATGAAATATTTTTGGTTGAATACTTATCATTAATCTTGGTAAACCCATGCACATATATGCATTGATGGTGCAAAAGCAATGATGTGTCACAATGGTAGATCCATTACAAAAATTAAAGATCAAGCAAAGCATTGTATCAGCACCTATTTCACTCTTTACAGACACACGATAACCTCGAGAAAATTACTTTTGGACTTATGAAAATGTTGAATGGTGTCATTAAAATAACAAACTGTCTAAAATCATGATTTCTTGAAAGAAAACTTTCAAACTTCCGTGTGAAGTTATTGGAAGCCAGCATCCATCCCCCTCCTGTATACTAAAGTAAGATGGTTATGCGTAGAAAGACCATTTACATGTTTGATGAATTGAATCTGTAGGTGATATTATATGAACCATAACATTCAACTGGCAAAGATATTAAATAATGAAGAATGGTGTGCAAGTTGCATATTTGGCAGACATATTTAGCAAAATGAATATTTCATCGCATTGAAAAACTGCCACAGTTTTTGATGCAGTTGTGAAAAGTGTCTTTATTTAAGATGAAAAGTGCATATGTTGGAATATGGGGGAAAGGAAGATATTCTTTATTTTCCTCTTGCTTAAAAGGAATGTAAACAACACCAAGCAATTTCAAAAGAAGATTTGGAAATATTCGGGGTATCAAAAAGCTTGGAGACACTTTTTTGAGCAATATTTTTCAGCTAGAAGGCATTGGCAGGGACTTAGCTTGCCGAAGGGAAGGGGGGGGGGCGAGACCCTCCAATAAGTTCAAGCAGTAGGATTAAGGATGCTGTCAGGTGTCCATAAAGAAGGTGTTCATTAGTAGTAGCAAACAATTATAAAAGTAAGACATTTAATTTTCAATCTGTTACTATCTCCATCGCCCCCTTGAAAACAATCTATACAAGAGGAAGAGAAAATTCTAAAAATAGGAATTGTATTGAATATTGTCTATCAGTAAGTGTAATTCCATCGTTAGAAATATAATTATTTCCTTCTTATTTCAGTAGTTGTTGGTCACCTTTGGTAGTAGAAAGAAAGTGTAAAGAATTGGAAGTGACTAGAGGTGGGTTAGAACGGTTTTCCCATATAGTTAAGTAGTAGGGCACCACAAAAGGTTTAAAAGCGCCATCAGGCACTCATAAAGAAAAGTTTTAAATAGTATTTACAAGCAATTGCACAAGAACATTATTTTAAATTTAAATTACAAAGTTACTTTTAACATACAACACTTGCATAAGGAATTTAATTTTACAACTGTTAGTACCTCTTTTCCCAAACAAAAACAATTTATGTACACAAGAGAGAAATTTCTGAAAACAGGAATTTTAGTAGTGCACAATTAAAGTTGTCCAATGTCACGTTGGATGACTTTAAATGTGTACTGAAGTTCAGAGTTATTAGAAAACCAAAGTTTTTTAAACCCGCATGTTGCCAGTTTATTCTCAGCTAAACACAGGTCCTTCTTGATTTTGACAACTGACAGCAAGTTAAGTAGTGTATTTAAAAAACAAAGTCTGTCAGAGTTTTGAAGTAAATGTTATTTCTCAGATAAATATAAATGTGCTTGGGAAATCAAAATTAGTTTTGCTGCCTTTCTCAACAACCTGTCTCTCTGAAGCACAATTCTCTGCTGTCACAGCCACCAAAATGAAATATGGAATCAGACATTTCTCCAAAATTATCAGCAATTGGACTGGAATTCAGATTATTGTGCTAAAATTTCTCATCACAAATTTTACATAAATGTTTATCCGTTATTGTTCTTCAAACGAACAATGTAAAATTTATTGTAAGGAAAATTGTTAAAGTAAGTGATATTATTTTTATTGTTTGGCAACATCCTGTAATAAGTTTTACCTTTCATGTATTGGCAACACTTTTTAATCTGTATCTCTCTTACCGCCGATGTTGGTGGTTGTAGCTGTTTATCACATCCTTAACGGGATGCTATTTTAATAAACCTTTTTTATTCTAATAACCTGCTAACTCTGACAGGTTATGGGCCCAGGAGCCCATCGCGTAAATTAAACAACACTTAACGACGCTTAAAAGCCTTTGAAAATTACGGAAAAGTGAAAATTACTTATACCGGCGGCGTTCGGCGATCGTTAGGCCTAGTTTAAAAACGTGCTAAAAATTGCGCGATGTCTACACCTACAGTTACCATACCAAGTGCAGTTCCTCCAAACTTTGAAAAGCTTAAAGGTCGACTAATTATAGCGAATGGAAATTTAGTATACGATATCACCTTGAATATCGGGATCTTTATGACGCTTGTACTAAGTAAAATGCAGAAGCTACAGTTGATCGTCGGGCAAGATCCGCAATCGTAAGTAGTGTTTCCAGTATTGTCATTAAAGAATTATTGAACTGTGAAATTGCAAAATCCATGTGGGATAGACTCCAAAATCTCTACGAAGATAGGTTTTATTACGTTAAATCAAGAAATGTCAGCTACGAAATTTGAAAACTGTAAAGATATGGCAGAATACATAGAAAAGATGCGTTCCATCGGTATTAAAATGAGAACGATTCTTCCCGCATACCCCGATCAAGCTGTAGCTGCAAATATTTTAACGAATTTACCGACATATTTTCGTCCTTTAACGATGGCGCCCCACCAGTGGCTGAGAGGTTCTGCTCTCGAAGCTGGTAGACGGGAGGTGCTGGGTTCGATCCCAATCGCGCCCGTCGGCCTAATCGTTCGGAGTTTTCGTGGTTTTGTTCGAGCCGTGGATTTATCCATGCGTAAATACGGGTTAGGTTCCCTTAGAAAGACCCCACGAAGGGCACTCCCCCGGACATATATCCTAAGTGTAGATAATTGGCCGTCAATAATCAACCCAACCCAACCCTTTAACGATGGCTCTGGAAAATAGTGTTCAAGAGTTGACTACATATCTCGTTTGTGAAAAGTTGCTCTTGGAATTTGCTAAGATGGGAAATCAAGAACAAAATGCCTATGCAACTAAAACTTCCAACCATGATTCAAGATTTTATGGTAAATGCAACTCATGTGGCAAAAATGGTCATAAAGCAAAATTTTGTAGATCAAAGAAGCCTAAATTCATCAATGGAAACAAGAGAGATGTAAAATTTGAAAAATCCGCAGACTACAATTCCAGAATAAAAGAAGCTTGGGTATTATGTTCAGGATCTGAAATCAAAACCAGAGATGAACCATGGATTATAGATTCTGGAACAGACAGACATATGACATCACATAGAGACTGGTTCACAGATTTTGTTGAATTAGCCCCATGCCCAGTGAGAACAGGTGGAAAAGTTATTCATAGTGCAGGTGAAGGAAGCGTTACACTCAGTGTAATAAGAAATGATGCAATTGTGGAGGTAACTCTAAATAATGTTTTACATGTTCCTGATTTAACTGCTAATTTAATTTCTGTAAAATATCTTGCAAAAAAGTTAAATATCCTTACTGTATTTCATGATAATAATTGCAAATTAATTGAAAAGCATTCAAGAAAAATTCTAGCTACAGGTACTTTAAAAGATAACACTTTATACTATCTGGATACTGTAAGAAGCACAGCCTTGATTTGTTCCAAAAAGGATTCTATCAACATGTGGCATGAAAGAATAGCCCACTTGAGTTATCCTGGACTTAAAAGATTGAAGTCAATGGCTAATGGTATCGATTTTGATGACGGCTCTGAAGATTGTGTGTCCTGTATAAAAGGAAAAATTCATCGCAAGCCATTTCCTAATCAAAAAGCCAAAAGAGCAAAAGAAATTCTTGAGCTTGTTCACTCCAATTTATGTGCACCAATGGAGGTTCAGTCGCATGGAGGGGCAAGATGTTTTCTTACAGTCACTGATGATAAAACCAGAATGACTTTTGTTAGTTTCTTAAACACCAAGGATGAAGTTTATCAAAAAATTGTTGAATTCAAAACTTACGTTGAAAAACAAACTGACAAGAAGTTGAAAATAGTTCGTAGTGACAGAGGTAAAGAATTCCTACCACTTAAAGAATTTTTCAGAAAAGAAGGCATCTTTCACCAAACAAGCATTGCATATAGCCCCGAACTGAATGGAATTTCTGAACGTTGAAATCGGACACTTGTAGAGAGAGCACGTGCTAAGCTCAATCAAGTAAATTTAGATAAACGATTTTGGGCAGAAGCTATCAATACTGCAAATTACTGTAAAAATAGAAGTCCTACAGTTGCTGTAAATGGGAAAACTCCTTTTGAAGCATGGACCGAAAAAAAGCCAGACTTGCAACATATGAAAATTTTTGGATGTAAAGCCTTTTCTCATATACCCAAATGTCAACACAAGAAATGGGACTATAAAGCTAAAGAAATGATATTTGTTGGGTACTGCCAAGAAAGCAAAGGTTACAGGCTTATGGATCCTAACACGTTCAAGATTAGTGAAGCCAGAGATGTAATATTTTTAGAAACAGAAAAGTGTACTCCTTGTTCTTCAGAAAACGAGCAAAGTCTAGAGTTTTATCAAGATGAAATACTGTTCCCCATATACCAACAACCACAAGAAGTTGTTTCTATAAATTCAGATTTAGATGACGGAAATTCAGAAATCAAGGATCACACTCCCACAGACCCTTGCGAAGACGAAAATTCAGAAGTTAAAGATGTCACTCCTGCAAAACCTTGTGAAGACTCTAATAGTGATGTTGGTGTAAGAAGACCTAAACGAGAAATAAGGATGCCATCTTATCTCAAAGACTATGATACATCCTCTGAAGAACATCAATGTCACGTAATATCTACAATATTAGAAGATGAGACAGAACAAACTACTGATATTCCAACGTCTTATACAAATGCTTTGAATCATACAGATGCTGTGAAATGGAAAGGGGCCATTTCTGAAGAATTAGAAGCACACAAGCGAAACGAAACATAGCAACTTGTGCCACTTCCTCCTGGCTGTAAACCTATTAAGTGTAAATGGGTATTTAAAATCAAGCACGGTGCTGATGGAAGTCCTCAACGCTATAAAGCCAGATTGGTCACCAAAGGTTGTTCCCAAAGAGCTGGCATTGACTACACAGAGACATTTTCTCCAGTTGTGCGCTATATAACACTAGGAGTGTTAATAGCCATGTTTACCCTTTATGATTGGGATATTGATCATCTTGATGCTGTTGTTGCATTCTTTCAAGGAAGTATTGAGGAAGAAATTTATATGGAGCCCCCAGAAGGTTTGGAGTTCTCCAAAGAAAAGGGAAGTAAGAAAGAAGAAAAGATAGTTTGTCGACTCCAAAAAGGAATTTACGGTCTAAAAGAATCCGGTAGAGCCTCGTACACTAAACTAGACAACAACCTCAAAGATTTAGGATTAACTTGTGCTGACTTTGACTGCTGTGTTTATTATAAAATCACAGGTAAGAAAATTTTACTTATAGCAGTTTATGTGGATGACTTGTTGATATTCCCAAACTGTCCTAAAGATAAAATCCGCATTAAAGAGCAATTATTCAAGAGATTCGAAATGAAAGATCTTGGTGAACTAAAATATTGCTTAGGAATTGAAATTGAAAGAGATAGAGAAAGAGGAATTACTGCTTTAAATCAATCAACATACATTGAATCAATTCTTAAAAAGTTTTCCATGCATGATTCAAATCCTCTTTCAACACCATCAGACGTCAATCAAAAGTTGTCAAAATCCTCTGATTATGATGAAAAATTAACATCTATATACCAATCAGCTATTGGTAGTTTGCTTTATGCTGCAAAGGGAACTCGTCCTGACATTTCATTTGTTGTAGGTTTGTTATGTCAGTATTGTCAAAGTGCATCAAAAACACATTGGGTTGCTGCCAAACGTGTGATGAGATATCTTCATGGAACAACTAAAACTAAATTAAAATATGATCGCTCAGCTAACAGTGAATTTTTAGGATATTGTGATTCAGATTTTGCTGGATGTCTTGATGACAGAAAGTCAACAACGGGTTTTATTTTCAAACTTGCTGGAGCTGCAGTAAAATGGCAAAGTAAAAAACAAACAAATGTAGCTAGTTCCACCGTCGAAGCCGAATACACAGCTTTGGCATCTACACAGCTTTGGCATCTGCTACGAAAGAAGCATTGTGGCTTAAAAAGTTCCTGAATGAATTAAACTTAGTATCTAAAGGTAAACCAATCACAATATTCTGCGACACAAAGGTGCTATTGATCTAAGCAAAAACAGCCTATTTCATGCTCGCACTAAACACATAGATGTGTCTCACCATGTCACTCGTGATTCTGTTAAAAAGAAGCTCATAAGTGTTGAAAAGATTTCAACTGATGATATGGTTGCTGACTCTCTCACTAAAGCTGTGGCAAAACAAAAGCACGAATGGTGCATGAATAACATGGGACTCTGTAAACTTTAAAAACTGTTTTTTAAAGTTTGAACTCTAATTTTACTTTGTTTATTTTATAATATATAAAATCAGGGGAAGTGTTAAAGTAAGTGATTTTATATTTATTGTTTGGCAACATCCTGTAATATGTTTTACCTTTCATGTATTGGCAACACTTTTTAATCTGTATCTATCTTACCGCCGATGTTGGTGGTTGTAGCTGTTTATCACATCCTTAAAGCGATGCAATTTTAAAAAACCTTTTTTATTCTAATAACCTGCTAACTCTGTCAAAAATGTTAAGAATTTTTGAAATTTGAAGAATTTTTAAGTATGGCGAACTTTTGACAATATCATCTGTACCTATTGATGGTAATTGAAAATAAATTGAATTTTATTAAAAATCCCAAATATAACTTTATTGTTCGGATTACAACAGTTTAGATTACTATATATCCCCTCTTCCTCTGCTCAGTAGTAATGAACCTAAACACCATTACATTGTAACATAGGGTACAGTTTATGGTTGGCTTAAGAGACTCAGTCATAAAAAATCAATCTGAAAAGTGCATCATGAGCCAAAAATATTGGGAACCACTGCTTTAATACAAAGATTAAAAACCAAAAATTACCTCCTAAGTTTGAAATGCCACTTATCCTTTGTTAAAAAGTGCGAAAGGATCACAGGTATTTATTGTGAGCTTAAAATCCAGAGGAAACTTGACCTTAGGAGAGAGGTTGTACTGATACACAATTATACATAATATTAATAACAATATACAATATATAATATGAAAAACTAATCAAGGCAGTTGTAATTAACAATGAGCACACATATCGAAATGTCTTGGCTATGAAATCAAAAAAGATTTCTTTATTAAACATTAATTATGCAACAAATTTTATAAAATTACATCAAAAGTATAAAAATTTCTAAAGAATTCTACTTCTTTCTAAATTATATTGGGCACAAGGTTACCTAATTCTTCTTTAAAAAAGTGAGCTTGTTGTTGTACATTATCTTTCTTAACCTTTTACCCATTGACCATGGAGAAGAGGTTACGATGAATGCATAAGTACTTCATTATACTTATCTAATACTAACAAAAGCCATGCTTTATTTGGATTCGCGAAGCATTATCTCATAAGATAAATATTTGAAAGTAACAATATTTTTTATATCATTTTTGCATCTTTATTAAGCAAAAACGTTATTTTATGTTTTGGTGCATTTCAATTTTAGAAATGTAAATTCAGCCTGCAAATAACTAAGAATTTCTTCGGAATGTTTTATTTATGATATAAGACTGGTATATGTAAAAATACTTTCGAAGCAAAATTTTACAAAATATTTTTAAATTTTCAACTAAAAGCTCTTTTAAAGATGTTTTTACATTTTCCAATAGCCTCTGGTGTTTTCTCAAATGGTTTGAAATATAAATGTTTCCAATCTTTGTAATTCACATCAAATGATCTTTGATAGGAATCTTAGAATAATATATTTGAAGAGAGTCATTATTTTTTACGCTGATATCTAGCCTCCTGCCTTAAAGCTAAATCATGTTCACGTTCTTTTCAACCAGTAAGTGTTTTCCCGGCATTTTTTTTTATTAGAACTAATACATTCCAAAAATTGTTTTTAAACGGCAAGCATATTAAAAATAATACTAATAGTAATTACATCTTAATAGCAAATATGTTTCATTTGGTTCAATTTTCAACCTTCGAATTCGTATATATAACGAACGTATATATAACTTTATATAACGAATGTAACAATTAATTTTATTTGTTTACAATTCTTTTATTGCCACTTTACAAAAAAATCATAATATAATTCTTTTAAAATGCGTAAGTATCGTCTGCGTAAATGATTTCACATAATAAGAATAAATTGTGTATTTAAATTCTTAACACTGAAAAATATTTTTATAATTGAATGGAAATAATTGAATTTTTACAAATTTAAATTCATTAAAAATATGCAATAATTTTCATAAAAAAGGGTATTTTAAAAATTTCATAAAAGAAATCGTGAAACTATTATATGATTAAAAGAAATGAGCACCAAAATATGCACCATTTCCAACAAATCTTAAAAAAGTATTCTATTAAAATGTATATTTTTTTCTCAAATAATGTACATTTCTAATAAAAGAAAGTTTAATGTTCTTTTACAGTTTTAAGTATAAATTCTGCAGTTATTTACTATATTTAAAATATTTTGTCTTCAAAAAGCACATATATAGGTTCTTTATCTTATTTAAATAATTTTTTTAAAAAATGAAAAATTTTGATACAACGATAATATTTTACATACTTACTTATTCATGACTTTATTCATTTTTAATGACTCAATGATTTTTATTTACTGCAAGAAATATGCAGGTTTCATTATTGTTTACAAAAATGAATCCGTATCATGGAAAAATATATTCAATAAAATAACAAAAAATGTTTTTTTTAAATCATTCAATAAGAAAATAATATTGTAAGAATCTACAGATCATATTTTATTTCTATCAAGTCCAAAAATATTTCTTTCCTTAATTAAATTAAAAGAACAGTTTTTGAGATAATTTGGCTGATTTACTTAATTAATCATAATTCTATCTATAATTACTAACTCCATGATTTATTTTTTCTCCTGAAAATATACGTGTTACATTTTTTATTTGAAAAATGCGTCCGTAATGGGAAAACATGTAAAACAAATTAATTAAAATAATAAATTTTTTACGGTTATTCTGTAAAAAAAAAATAATATTCTGCAAATCTATGGATCATAATTTATTTTTATGTTTAATTTAAAGTTTTGTAGAGTGTACGACAAAATATAATTTGTATAGCCTACTAGAGGATTTGTTTCACTCATCCAATAATTCTGCAGAAAAGTGATTACTACATTACGTACAGTTTTTTGGGTTTTTAAACGTTAGCATAATTGCTTAAATATAAATGTTGCTACAACTTAAAAATGAGGAACTTAAAAAATCACATCTATTAGTAGAGACATCATAAGAAATTAGGGTCCTTCCTTTTTAAAAAACCCTGACAAAAGGCAATATTTTAAATTATTTTCTAGAAACCTTTATTTAGATTTTAAAATCTCACAAGAATCTTATGATATAACAATGAATTAACATTTAGAGGCAATTAGTTTACTAGTTACACAATTTACCACATATATTGAGAAGCAATTTATTTAATATATACATAAATAAAACATAAAAAATTACAAAATATATGATATACTGTTACATAAATAAGAAGTATAAAATTTTTAATTTTTCAGTGACAACAATTTCATCTGGGTGACTCTTTATGCATGGCAAGAAATCACTAACTCATAAGTCAAACTTACGCCAAGGAAACCTTGCAAAATTTTGTACAAACTTCGGTACTTTAAATAGAAGTACCAAAGTCAGTTAAAAGCAGACCCTTATGGCAGCATAGATGCGAACTTAGACAAACCTTTTGTGAAAATTTATTAATGCATGTCACACAAACAAAAGATTTCTTACTTGTTTGAATTAATAAAAGATTTGCAATTCAAAATTGTGAGAAAATTTCTTCTTACATATGTGACAAACAAAAGGTTTTTAACCAGTATGAATTAACATATGTGTGATTAAATTACACTTACGAGAGAATGTCTTGCTAAATATCTCACGCATAAAATGTTTCTTACCAGTATGACAACGAAGATGGACATTTAAATTACCCATAGAAGAGAATTTTTTGTTGCATATCTCATATACAAAAGGTTTCTCACCAGTATGAATTAACAGATGGCTACTTAAATCATTTTTCTGAGAGAATTTTTTGTTGCATATCTCACACACAAAAGGTTTCTCAGCATTATGATTTAACAAATGTCGTGTTATATGAATCTTACGAAAGAATTTGATGTTACATATTTCACACACAGAAGGTTTGTCACCACTATGAGTTAACAAATGTTGTCTTAAATGACTCTTATGGGAGAATTTCATGTTACATATTTCACATACGAAAGGCCAGTATGAATAATTAAATGATCGTTTAACTGACCTTTTTACCAGAATTTCTTGCTGATTATCTTACACAAAAGGTTTCTCACCAGTATGAATTAACCAATTCTTTTTCAGATTACTGTTTTCAGAAAATGTCTTGTTTCATAACTTACATATAAAAGGTTTCTCACCAGTATGAATTAATAGATGCCTGTCTAAATGACCCTTATGTGAAAACTTCTTGTTGCATACCTCGCACATAAAAGGTTTCTCACGAGAATGAATTAACTGATGCCTTTTCAGACTACCGTTTTCAGAAAATTTCTTGTTGCATAACTCACACACAAAAGGTTTCTCACCAGTATGAATTAATAGATGTTTGCTTAAATGATGCTTATGAGAGAATTTTTTGTTGCATACCTCACACACAAAAGGTTTCTCACCAGTATGAAGTAACCGGTGCTTTTTGAGATTACTGTTTTCAGAAAATTTCTTGTTGCATAACTTACAAATAAAAGGTTTGTCACCAGTATGAATTAATAGATGCCTGCCTAAATTACCCTTATGAGAGAACTTCTTGTTGCATACCCCACACCCAAAAGGTTTCTCACCAGTATGAACTAATCGATGCTTTTTCAGACTACTGTTTTCAGAAAATTTCTTGTTGCATAAGTCACAAACAAAAGGTTTCTCACCAGTATGAATTAACCAATTCTTTTTCAGATTACTGTTTTCAGAAAATGTCTTGTTTCATAACTTACATATAAAAGGTTTCTCACCAGTATGAATTAATAGATGCCTGTCTAAATGACCCTTATGTGAAAACTTCTTGTTGCACACCTCGCGCATAAAAGGTTTCTCACGAGAATGAATTAACTGATGCCTTTTCAGACTACCGTTTTCAGAAAATTTCTTGTTGCATAACTCACACACAAAAGGTTTCTCACCAGTATGAATTAATAGATGTTTGCTTAAATGATGCTTATGAGAGAATTTTTTGTTGCATACCTCACACACAAAAGGTTTCTCACCAGTATGAAGTAACCGGTGCTTTTTGAGATTACTGTTTTCAGAAAATTTCTTGTTGCATAACTTACAAATAAAAGGTTTGTCACCAGTATGAATTAATAGATGCCTGCCTAAATTACCCTTATGAGAGAACTTCTTGTTGCATACCCCACACCCAAAAGGTTTCTCACCAGTATGAACTAATCGATGCTTTTTCAGACTACTGTTTTCAGAAAATTTCTTGTTGCATAAGTCACAAACAAAAGGTTTCTCACTAGTATGAATTAACATATGCGTGCTTAAATGATACTTACAAGAGACTTTCTTGTTGCAGATCTCACATACAAAAGGTTTTTCACCACCATGAATCAACATATGCTTATTTAAATCACTTTTTCTCGAAAATGTCTTGTTACATATTTGACACACAAAAGGTTTCTCACCAATATGAACCAACACATGCTTGATTAAATACTTCTTCTTAAAAAAATCCTTGTTGCATACCTCACAAACAAAAGACTTTTTCTTATGTAAGTCAGAAGATGCATTTCCAAAAACGTCATGTAAAGAAATATCTTGCTGCATATTTCATGCTTTAAAAAGTGATATGATTGATATGATGTCTATCTATATTAACAGCATTGTACATCTGCAATAAATAGAATTTAAGTTAATTAATCGCTTGAAAGCATATTCAAGAGAAAAGTAATTTCTTATGAAACATGAAAATCATAGCACAAAACTGAATTCAAATAATTGTCTATCTTAGTATTAATAACTACAGTGGACTACCTTTTATCTCACACATAAGAAACAAAGATTATGTCAAATTATTTAAATTATAATATTACTTTCCCTGATGCATTTCTTAACTGAACAAACATACTTTTCAAATTGATTAAAGTATGGTTAAAATTACTATAAATTGCAGTGGCATTTTTTTTTATTAGAACTAATACATTCCAAAAATTGTTTTTAAACGGCAAGCATATTAAAAATAATACTAATAGTAATTACATCTTAATAGCAAATATGTTTCATTTGGTTCAATTTTCAACCTTCGAATTCGTATATATAACGAACGTATATATAACTTTATATAACGAATGTAACAATTAATTTTATTTGTTTACAATTCTTTTATTGCCACTTTACAAAAAAATCATAATATAATTCTTTTAAAATGCGTAAGTATCGTCTGCGTAAATGATTTCACATAATAAGAATAAATTGTGTATTTAAATTCTTAACACTGAAAAATATTTTTATAATTGAATGGAAATAATTGAATTTTTACAAATTTAAATTCATTAAAAATATGCAATAATTTTCATAAAAAAGGGTATTTTAAAAATTTCATAAAAGAAATCGTGAAACTATTATATGATTAAAAGAAATGAGCACCAAAATATGCACCATTTCCAACAAATCTTAAAAAAGTATTCTATTAAAATGTATATTTTTTTCTCAAATAATGTACATTTCTAATAAAAGAAAGTTTAATGTTCTTTTACAGTTTTAAGTATAAATTCTGCAGTTATTTACTATATTTAAAATATTTTGTCTTCAAAAAGCACATATATAGGTTCTTTATCTTATTTAAATAATTTTTTTAAAAAATGAAAAATTTTGATACAACGATAATATTTTACATACTTACTTATTCATGACTTTATTCATTTTTAATGACTCAATGATTTTTATTTACTGCAAGAAATATGCAGGTTTCATTATTGTTTACAAAAATGAATCCGTATCATGGAAAAATATATTCAATAAAATAACAAAAAATGTTTTTTTTAAATCATTCAATAAGAAAATAATATTGTAAGAATCTACAGATCATATTTTATTTCTATCAAGTCCAAAAATATTTCTTTCCTTAATTAAATTAAAAGAACAGTTTTTGAGATAATTTGGCTGATTTACTTAATTAATCATAATTCTATCTATAATTACTAACTCCATGATTTATTTTTTCTCCTGAAAATATACGTGTTACATTTTTTATTTGAAAAATGCGTCCGTAATGGGAAAACATGTAAAACAAATTAATTAAAATAATAAATTTTTTACGGTTATTCTGTAAAAAAAAAATAATATTCTGCAAATCTATGGATCATAATTTATTTTTATGTTTAATTTAAAGTTTTGTAGAGTGTACGACAAAATATAATTTGTATAGCCTACTAGAGGATTTGTTTCACTCATCCAATAATTCTGCAGAAAAGTGATTACTACATTACGTACAGTTTTTTGGGTTTTTAAACGTTAGCATAATTGCTTAAATATAAATGTTGCTACAACTTAAAAATGAGGAACTTAAAAAATCACATCTATTAGTAGAGACATCATAAGAAATTAGGGTCCTTCCTTTTTAAAAAACCCTGACAAAAGGCAATATTTTAAATTATTTTCTAGAAACCTTTATTTAGATTTTAAAATCTCACAAGAATCTTATGATATAACAATGAATTAACATTTAGAGGCAATTAGTTTACTAGTTACACAATTTACCACATATATTGAGAAGCAATTTATTTAATATATACATAAATAAAACATAAAAAATTACAAAATATATGATATACTGTTACATAAATAAGAAGTATAAAATTTTTAATTTTTCAGTGACAACAATTTCATCTGGGTGACTCTTTATGCATGGCAAGAAATCACTAACTCATAAGTCAAACTTACGCCAAGGAAACCTTGCAAAATTTTGTACAAACTTCGGTACTTTAAATAGAAGTACCAAAGTCAGTTAAAAGCAGACCCTTATGGCAGCATAGATGCGAACTTAGACAAACCTTTTGTGAAAATTTATTAATGCATGTCACACAAACAAAAGATTTCTTACTTGTTTGAATTAATAAAAGATTTGCAATTCAAAATTGTGAGAAAATTTCTTCTTACATATGTGACAAACAAAAGGTTTTTAACCAGTATGAATTAACATATGTGTGATTAAATTACACTTACGAGAGAATGTCTTGCTAAATATCTCACGCATAAAATGTTTCTTACCAGTATGACAACGAAGATGGACATTTAAATTACCCATAGAAGAGAATTTTTTGTTGCATATCTCATATACAAAAGGTTTCTCACCAGTATGAATTAACAGATGGCTACTTAAATCATTTTTCTGAGAGAATTTTTTGTTGCATATCTCACACACAAAAGGTTTCTCAGCATTATGATTTAACAAATGTCGTGTTATATGAATCTTACGAAAGAATTTGATGTTACATATTTCACACACAGAAGGTTTGTCACCACTATGAGTTAACAAATGTTGTCTTAAATGACTCTTATGGGAGAATTTCATGTTACATATTTCACATACGAAAGGCCAGTATGAATAATTAAATGATCGTTTAACTGACCTTTTTACCAGAATTTCTTGCTGATTATCTTACACAAAAGGTTTCTCACCAGTATGAATTAACCAATTCTTTTTCAGATTACTGTTTTCAGAAAATGTCTTGTTTCATAACTTACATATAAAAGGTTTCTCACCAGTATGAATTAATAGATGCCTGTCTAAATGACCCTTATGTGAAAACTTCTTGTTGCATACCTCGCACATAAAAGGTTTCTCACGAGAATGAATTAACTGATGCCTTTTCAGACTACCGTTTTCAGAAAATTTCTTGTTGCATAACTCACACACAAAAGGTTTCTCACCAGTATGAATTAATAGATGTTTGCTTAAATGATGCTTATGAGAGAATTTTTTGTTGCATACCTCACACACAAAAGGTTTCTCACCAGTATGAAGTAACCGGTGCTTTTTGAGATTACTGTTTTCAGAAAATTTCTTGTTGCATAACTTACAAATAAAAGGTTTGTCACCAGTATGAATTAATAGATGCCTGCCTAAATTACCCTTATGAGAGAACTTCTTGTTGCATACCCCACACCCAAAAGGTTTCTCACCAGTATGAACTAATCGATGCTTTTTCAGACTACTGTTTTCAGAAAATTTCTTGTTGCATAAGTCACAAACAAAAGGTTTCTCACCAGTATGAATTAACCAATTCTTTTTCAGATTACTGTTTTCAGAAAATGTCTTGTTTCATAACTTACATATAAAAGGTTTCTCACCAGTATGAATTAATAGATGCCTGTCTAAATGACCCTTATGTGAAAACTTCTTGTTGCACACCTCGCGCATAAAAGGTTTCTCACGAGAATGAATTAACTGATGCCTTTTCAGACTACCGTTTTCAGAAAATTTCTTGTTGCATAACTCACACACAAAAGGTTTCTCACCAGTATGAATTAATAGATGTTTGCTTAAATGATGCTTATGAGAGAATTTTTTGTTGCATACCTCACACACAAAAGGTTTCTCACCAGTATGAAGTAACCGGTGCTTTTTGAGATTACTGTTTTCAGAAAATTTCTTGTTGCATAACTTACAAATAAAAGGTTTGTCACCAGTATGAATTAATAGATGCCTGCCTAAATTACCCTTATGAGAGAACTTCTTGTTGCATACCCCACACCCAAAAGGTTTCTCACCAGTATGAACTAATCGATGCTTTTTCAGACTACTGTTTTCAGAAAATTTCTTGTTGCATAAGTCACAAACAAAAGGTTTCTCACTAGTATGAATTAACATATGCGTGCTTAAATGATACTTACAAGAGACTTTCTTGTTGCAGATCTCACATACAAAAGGTTTTTCACCACCATGAATCAACATATGCTTATTTAAATCACTTTTTCTCGAAAATGTCTTGTTACATATTTGACACACAAAAGGTTTCTCACCAATATGAACCAACACATGCTTGATTAAATACTTCTTCTTAAAAAAATCCTTGTTGCATACCTCACAAACAAAAGACTTTTTCTTATGTAAGTCAGAAGATGCATTTCCAAAAACGTCATGTAAAGAAATATCTTGCTGCATATTTCATGCTTTAAAAAGTGATATGATTGATATGATGTCTATCTATATTAACAGCATTGTACATCTGCAATAAATAGAATTTAAGTTAATTAATCGCTTGAAAGCATATTCAAGAGAAAAGTAATTTCTTATGAAACATGAAAATCATAGCACAAAACTGAATTCAAATAATTGTCTATCTTAGTATTAATAACTACAGTGGACTACCTTTTATCTCACACATAAGAAACAAAGATTATGTCAAATTATTTAAATTATAATATTACTTTCCCTGATGCATTTCTTAACTGAACAAACATACTTTTCAAATTGATTAAAGTATGGTTAAAATTACTATAAATAAAATAAATTGTTACTATTATAAAATAAAATAAATAATGTGTCATAAATTAAATATTATAAGAAAATAAATCAAATTTAAAAGAAAATTTTACAATTACATATCTTCTTTGTTTTTTTTTTGTTTTTTTAATTTTAAGCACTGCATCTAAAGCATAATCTTAACAAATTTGATAAAATTTTGTAGCATGCAAAAAATTGTAGTCGCTAGTAAACAATATTTACACCATCCCATCTCCCACGTCATTTATTTTCAAAAAGCACCAAATTTTTTTATGAATTAATTGCGGAAAAATAATAAGAAGCATAGTTTCCAATTATTACATAGTTTAGAATAGTGTGTTTACTTTAGAATAGTATGTAATTTAGAAAGATAATATAAACTAACTTTTCTGATGACATATATAAAAATTAAATATTTCTGAAAGGAAATACACTAAATACTGTATTAACTGGCATGTTCGGAAATGCTGATTGCCGAATGCTTCAAATGTCGTATAGATGAGTGCTACAAAATCTACATCTAATGTTGAGGGTATCGATGAAATCGTGAAGCAGGAAACAAATTTTGCTGACTTTCCTGTCAAATCAGTAAAATGATTCTGATTTTATTGTTTTAAAATTTGCATTTGATGAACTGTTTTTTGTCAAATTAAATATAAAAATTAAAAAATTTTGTTGTTTGAATATAATTTCTAAGTTTATTTATTAATTTTTTGTAACTTTGGAACATCTATAATGCGACATCTTATGATAAATTTAATTTAACTTTGTGACTAAGATAAGTAACAGATTCTGCCTCTGATAAAAATTATAGGCAAGTAACATACTGGTTGTAAAAAAAAAAGCTTTTTTATATACATAAATAAGCATACTAAGAAATAATAATAAAAATCTTTATGTGCTTATAAAATAAATCCCAATATGAAGTACAGTAAAGCACCGTTTATACGTTTACAAGGGACCAAGAAAAAAAACGTATAAACGAAATTCACAAAAGTGCGAACATTTCTGTAACTACCAACAATAAAAAAAATCAGAGATAAATTAAAATAGATGCAGTAAAAGAGGTATGTAATACTAAACATCTTATTCCGGATATAATTGACAACTTACTACTATTCATATTCATTCACGATGTACAAAATATTTGTCATCTTAACATTATCATTCAAATAATTGCTAATGAGGTATTCTTGCATGGTGTTAAAACCCGCCAAAGCTTTTTGAAAACTTGGCAGTGACTCTTCAATGTAGTTATCCTCTTCTTCACTTTTAAATGTTGGTTTTCATCCACTCTTTTTTAAAAGGCACATTTTTCCCTTTAACGACAGAGATTTTCTTTTACGCGGAGTCATCGTGAATCGCTAGTGAACGATACAAATCCAAACACTGAAGCTGCCAGGAAAAGAACTTGCCCTGCTGGGCCTGGGGAGAGCACAACAACAACCCTTATCTGCAGAAACTGGGATGTTCATCATTCCTTAACAGCGTTTGTTCAACTGGGCAGGTGTTGGTCAAGGTCACGTGTCTTTTGTAAGAATGGACAAACGGGAATTGGGAATCTGAGATTGAAATGCGCTTTTTCTCTCTTCTTGACTTGTTGAAAAAAAACGTATAAATGAAATTTGCAATTTAAGGAAAAACGTATAAATGAAATCATTTAACGTTAATACCCATTGGATTTTGCCGGGACCATTCAAAAAAACGTATAAATGATAAAAATGTATAACCGAGAAACGTATAAGCGGTGCTCCAATGTATATCAAAACTAATTACATTTGCAAAATAACTCAAGAGTTATATTCATTCATCAACCCAAGATTTATTGTGTAATATGCATTGCTAAACGAAACTATTCTCCCGGGGTTGCATTACATAATTAGAATGTTTATTTTGATCCAAAAATTTATGATAAGAGTTTAAGGATTAAAAATAATAATAAATTTCTGAAGTGCAATGAATGATATTTTATTTCCATTCACAGCCGATGAAAATCCAAACACATACAATTATGAAATATTCTTAAGTAAATAATGTAATAAAATTAATAGTAATAAAATTCCTGAGAAAATAATGATTTAGGTTAAATAATTTGTCAAATAATGATTTATCTTTCTTACATAAGCCATTCGCCTCTCTTCCTGGATAATTGAGTGTTTATTGAATATAAATCTGAATGAATAAATGTATAGTAACATAAGAAAAAAAAATCCTTTACTAAAATCAACTTTTTAAAGAAAACTATTTTGAAAACATAATTTTGATATTTCTTTTTCATTACTTGTAGACTTTTTAAAAGAAGCCACTTCCACAGAGAGGGAATGCCCTCAATCTTTCAATGTCATATTGACTAAATTTCTAGTGGTCACATAATTAGAAATTATCTCACGCATCCCTCCCACCAAAATTCTCTGAAATTTAAGTGAAATTAATTACTTATTCATTATTATGAAGTTGTTAGATTAATCAGTTTTAATAATAAACACAAAAATTTGATTTGAAACTTACAAAAAACTTGAGAAATTTTTAGATGTCACATAGGCTAGATTGGCACTATTTCTTACTGTTTCACTGACTTCCACTCTTGTCCCTCATTCTAATCCCATGGCATGCTAGCTGGTTAGAGCAGGAAAGAATGACATTGTCTATGCATGAGATTAAAAATGTATTTTAAACTTTGTTCTTTCATTAAATGTATGAGAGAAGAGGAAGATCACTGCCTGTTGCACACAAGTAGGCGTGCAAGAGAGAAAAAATGCCATTTGTGTTCATTTTTTAGGTAATTTTTTTTACTAAAAGCCAGATTTAAGAACTTGGTCAACAGATAAAAAAAAACGTGGTCGCCAGTGGTAACCTGGTGACTGCATTTGTCAAGTCCTGGTTATAAAGAAATAAAAAGTCAATTTTAAGGTTAAAAAAATTCTAAAGTCTAATAATACATTTTAGAAGCAATGAGGAAGAAAAAATTATTTTTGTGGAAAGGCATAATTAAGAAAAAGGTAATTCTTGGTTGAAATTCCTCATTTTTTAAAATAATTTTCGATCTAATATAAAATATTATCGTCACAAAATTCTGCCATTTTAATTCAATTTAGAATGCTCTGAAATAATTTATTAGTTTTATTTTACCATATTTTAAGCCTTGTATAGAATCAATTACAAAAAAAAAAAAAATTGTACCAGAATTTTGGAATACAGTCACTAACACCCATAGATATGTCCATGCAAAATGGATGATGAAATTCATGTGGAGTGTCATTTAATAGGGTGTATCTTATAATATAGAGTGTCAGAAAATCAGAAATCATATTCATTTACAAAAATTATGGAGAGAAAAATCATACAAACAAGTCAATCAATTCATCTTTGAGTATGTTAAATAAAAAGTATCAAAACAGCAATGTCTAAAAGAGTGGCATTGCTGTTTGTAATGTGTCATCTACAAACAGCATAAAAATGCCTTTTAAGACTAAAGCCACAGAATTTTCTTATGAAATTATAGAAATAAATTTGAAATATTCAATTCATTACAGTGACTTGAAGCATTACAAAAGACAGGATGGACACAAATATCTTTTATTAAAATTACCTGATACTTCTAGGTGAGTGTTCAGATTTCCAGGTCCATTATACAAACATTTTAAAATTGTTTTACAGTCCTGGAAAAAAGTGATCACCTTTTTAATTCTGTCATAAATCATCATATTAAAGTGTGACTAGCACCAGTCGATTAGCAATAACATCCACTAATCAATGCTAAACTTAAATTTTGCTTTGGGGGTTGTCTACATATAGAAATTATAATGAACTAACATATTTTATACACCTAATTTTGACATCACATTTGAATTATTAAAAATTATTTAGTTTCAAATACTAAACAGAAAGCCATTCGATCAAGTAGTTTAAGAATTATGCAGATTTAATGTTTGGAACTCCTAATGTGAAATTAATTTGTAATCATATCAAAACAGATTTCAATGCAGATAGTTTTTTTATGAATAAATCTTAAACTATTTGGCAGAATGAGCTGTAGCTTAAGATTTGTATATTTGAAGCTTTTAGAAATCTATTTCTGTAAAAAAAAATCCATCAGTCACAATTCATGTTTTATTAATAAGAACTTCAATATACACATAGATAAGAAATTAGTTTTTGAAAAAAATATATATTGTAATCCATAAAAGTTTCAACAAAAATGGAGTTATAGAAAATTCAAATATGCAAATTTGAAATTACAACACATTTTGCCATGTAGTTTTGAGCTATTCTTAAATAAAACAGGTAAAATGTAGGAGGACTCGTAACCTGAGAAATCCATATCATTGTCATATTGAGTAGTTTTTTAACAAATATAGAGAAAAAAGGAACTACCTAGTTATGCTTGAATATTTTTTGTAATTGTTGTATCATAGAGCAGTAATTTATTTAATTACACTCTCTCATTTAATTTAATTTGGTTTTTGTATGTAAAGATAGATTTTTTAGTCTATTTTCACTCACTTTCTGATAGGCTAAAATTAAAAAATGTTTTCCAGCCTGTACCAGGAGGAAAAGGTATCTTCTCTATACCTTGTTTTAAGAATTCACCTAACTTTACTCAATTACACAATGCTTAAATGCATGGAAACCTGATAACAGAAGATTCCTAATTTTTGTCAATATAGAATTTGAATAGGAATTAAGAAAAATTAGTCAGGTATCACCAGCTTCATTTATTGTGATCTGTATTTGTTGCCAGATTTTTTTCAAGAATTCAATACTGGTGGATATGGATATGTAGTTTTAAGCATACGAGAGTCAGAAAAATGGTTACAACAATGAAAAAAATTACAAAACACCACTATAAAACTCACGAAGTCAATTCATTTACAGAGGAATTTGGTGTTAGTCTCGATTATGAAAATTTAAGAGTTTGTTACACAATAAATCAAAACAAAACTATAAGTTAATGATCTTCAGATTTTTTTTTCATTTACATGTGCAGTAAAAACATCCTAAGTGCTAAATTTCTAAGTTTAGGACATTTTAAAGTATTCTATAAGTTTTGAGAGTAAAATCTATAGATCTTAGGATACTTCCTGTTGACCTAGTACATTGTAATATGGCACGAAAGAAGGTCTTACAGCACATGTAAAGTAAAAAAATCAAAAAATCATTAAGTTTTAATTTTATGCTGATTTCATACATGAATTTTCCATAATCTTTAATCCCAATTATGGAAATTCATGAGATTCTTACACAATAAATTGACATAAAATTATAAATTAATAATTTTCAATTTTTTCCCTTCTAACCTACATTTATGCTAAATTTCAAAACATATAGAATACTTCCCGTCGACCAAAACCTTGAAATTTCGCACGAAAGAAAGTCTTATAGAACATGCAAAGGAAAACTATCGAAAAATCATTAATCTATAATTCTATGACAGTTTATTATGTGAATTTTCCAAAATCAAGATTTCCATAAATGTTGTTTTGAATCTGTAAAGTTTTTAATGCATTAAGTTTGAAAATTGAAATTTATACAGCATAAACGGACTATGTACTTTTTTATTTGGTATTAATTTCAACTTGATACCCTGAGCAGTTAGTGAGAAAAGTGGCAATGAATGATATTTTATTTCCATTCACAGCCGATGAAAATCCAAACACATACAATTATGAAATATTCTTAAGTAAATAATGTAATAAAATTAATAGTAATAAAATTCCTGAGAAAATAATGATTTAGGTTAAATAATTTGTCAAATAATGATTTATCTTTCTTACATAAGCCATTCGCCTCTCTTCCTGGATAATTGAGTGTTTATTGAATATAAATCTGAATGAATAAATGTATAGTAACATAAGAAAAAAAAATCCTTTACTAAAATCAACTTTTTAAAGAAAACTATTTTGAAAACATAATTTTGATATTTCTTTTTCATTACTTGTAGACTTTTTAAAAGAAGCCACTTCCACAGAGAGGGAATGCCCTCAATCTTTCAATGTCATATTGACTAAATTTCTAGTGGTCACATAATTAGAAATTATCTCACGCATCCCTCCCACCAAAATTCTCTGAAATTTAAGTGAAATTAATTACTTATTCATTATTATGAAGTTGTTAGATTAATCAGTTTTAATAATAAACACAAAAATTTGATTTGAAACTTACAAAAAACTTGAGAAATTTTTAGATGTCACATAGGCTAGATTGGCACTATTTCTTACTGTTTCACTGACTTCCACTCTTGTCCCTCATTCTAATCCCATGGCATGCTAGCTGGTTAGAGCAGGAAAGAATGACATTGTCTATGCATGAGATTAAAAATGTATTTTAAACTTTGTTCTTTCATTAAATGTATGAGAGAAGAGGAAGATCACTGCCTGTTGCACACAAGTAGGCGTGCAAGAGAGAAAAAATGCCATTTGTGTTCATTTTTTAGGTAATTTTTTTTACTAAAAGCCAGATTTAAGAACTTGGTCAACAGATAAAAAAAAACGTGGTCGCCAGTGGTAACCTGGTGACTGCATTTGTCAAGTCCTGGTTATAAAGAAATAAAAAGTCAATTTTAAGGTTAAAAAAATTCTAAAGTCTAATAATACATTTTAGAAGCAATGAGGAAGAAAAAATTATTTTTGTGGAAAGGCATAATTAAGAAAAAGGTAATTCTTGGTTGAAATTCCTCATTTTTTAAAATAATTTTCGATCTAATATAAAATATTATCGTCACAAAATTCTGCCATTTTAATTCAATTTAGAATGCTCTGAAATAATTTATTAGTTTTATTTTACCATATTTTAAGCCTTGTATAGAATCAATTACAAAAAAAAAAAAAATTGTACCAGAATTTTGGAATACAGTCACTAACACCCATAGATATGTCCATGCAAAATGGATGATGAAATTCATGTGGAGTGTCATTTAATAGGGTGTATCTTATAATATAGAGTGTCAGAAAATCAGAAATCATATTCATTTACAAAAATTATGGAGAGAAAAATCATACAAACAAGTCAATCAATTCATCTTTGAGTATGTTAAATAAAAAGTATCAAAACAGCAATGTCTAAAAGAGTGGCATTGCTGTTTGTAATGTGTCATCTACAAACAGCATAAAAATGCCTTTTAAGACTAAAGCCACAGAATTTTCTTATGAAATTATAGAAATAAATTTGAAATATTCAATTCATTACAGTGACTTGAAGCATTACAAAAGACAGGATGGACACAAATATCTTTTATTAAAATTACCTGATACTTCTAGGTGAGTGTTCAGATTTCCAGGTCCATTATACAAACATTTTAAAATTGTTTTACAGTCCTGGAAAAAAGTGATCACCTTTTTAATTCTGTCATAAATCATCATATTAAAGTGTGACTAGCACCAGTCGATTAGCAATAACATCCACTAATCAATGCTAAACTTAAATTTTGCTTTGGGGGTTGTCTACATATAGAAATTATAATGAACTAACATATTTTATACACCTAATTTTGACATCACATTTGAATTATTAAAAATTATTTAGTTTCAAATACTAAACAGAAAGCCATTCGATCAAGTAGTTTAAGAATTATGCAGATTTAATGTTTGGAACTCCTAATGTGAAATTAATTTGTAATCATATCAAAACAGATTTCAATGCAGATAGTTTTTTTATGAATAAATCTTAAACTATTTGGCAGAATGAGCTGTAGCTTAAGATTTGTATATTTGAAGCTTTTAGAAATCTATTTCTGTAAAAAAAAATCCATCAGTCACAATTCATGTTTTATTAATAAGAACTTCAATATACACATAGATAAGAAATTAGTTTTTGAAAAAAATATATATTGTAATCCATAAAAGTTTCAACAAAAATGGAGTTATAGAAAATTCAAATATGCAAATTTGAAATTACAACACATTTTGCCATGTAGTTTTGAGCTATTCTTAAATAAAACAGGTAAAATGTAGGAGGACTCGTAACCTGAGAAATCCATATCATTGTCATATTGAGTAGTTTTTTAACAAATATAGAGAAAAAAGGAACTACCTAGTTATGCTTGAATATTTTTTGTAATTGTTGTATCATAGAGCAGTAATTTATTTAATTACACTCTCTCATTTAATTTAATTTGGTTTTTGTATGTAAAGATAGATTTTTTAGTCTATTTTCACTCACTTTCTGATAGGCTAAAATTAAAAAATGTTTTCCAGCCTGTACCAGGAGGAAAAGGTATCTTCTCTATACCTTGTTTTAAGAATTCACCTAACTTTACTCAATTACACAATGCTTAAATGCATGGAAACCTGATAACAGAAGATTCCTAATTTTTGTCAATATAGAATTTGAATAGGAATTAAGAAAAATTAGTCAGGTATCACCAGCTTCATTTATTGTGATCTGTATTTGTTGCCAGATTTTTTTCAAGAATTCAATACTGGTGGATATGGATATGTAGTTTTAAGCATACGAGAGTCAGAAAAATGGTTACAACAATGAAAAAAATTACAAAACACCACTATAAAACTCACGAAGTCAATTCATTTACAGAGGAATTTGGTGTTAGTCTCGATTATGAAAATTTAAGAGTTTGTTACACAATAAATCAAAACAAAACTATAAGTTAATGATCTTCAGATTTTTTTTTCATTTACATGTGCAGTAAAAACATCCTAAGTGCTAAATTTCTAAGTTTAGGACATTTTAAAGTATTCTATAAGTTTTGAGAGTAAAATCTATAGATCTTAGGATACTTCCTGTTGACCTAGTACATTGTAATATGGCACGAAAGAAGGTCTTACAGCACATGTAAAGTAAAAAAATCAAAAAATCATTAAGTTTTAATTTTATGCTGATTTCATACATGAATTTTCCATAATCTTTAATCCCAATTATGGAAATTCATGAGATTCTTACACAATAAATTGACATAAAATTATAAATTAATAATTTTCAATTTTTTCCCTTCTAACCTACATTTATGCTAAATTTCAAAACATATAGAATACTTCCCGTCGACCAAAACCTTGAAATTTCGCACGAAAGAAAGTCTTATAGAACATGCAAAGGAAAACTATCGAAAAATCATTAATCTATAATTCTATGACAGTTTATTATGTGAATTTTCCAAAATCAAGATTTCCATAAATGTTGTTTTGAATCTGTAAAGTTTTTAATGCATTAAGTTTGAAAATTGAAATTTATACAGCATAAACGGACTATGTACTTTTTTATTTGGTATTAATTTCAACTTGATACCCTGAGCAGTTAGTGAGAAAAGTGGTCTTGAGAGACAGACAAAAAACGATCCTATAAGGGTTTCGTTTATTTCCTTTTGAGATAGAGACCTAAAAACAACTCGCATCAGGAACTATTTTGCAATGATTATAAATAATTTTAACATTAAGATTTATAAATTTTAAACTTGCAAAATTTCTATACTTCTTGAATGAATGACTTCCTGTTTGTCATCGAAAAGTAAAGATTAATAAAGAAGCTAAATATGAGGTCAAAATTAAGTGTTAGGATTGAAATGTTAGAGTTTGATACAATTCCTATAACAAACTGTAGATGATCCCTAAGAAAATTTATGTAAATGATCCCTAAGAAAATTTTAATTATAGCATTAATTAGTAGATGTTATTACTAATTGGTTGCCCAGTAGCAGAGTTTTCCCGCCATTCTGCCACTAACTTAAATTCATCTGGGGCACAGCAATACTGAACCAAGCTACTATAATAAGAACTTGCAATAACCCTTAAAAGAAGTAAAATTTGCATTTACAAAGAGAATGTAATAAGAAATATAACATCTCTGAAAACAAAATGAATTTTCGCAATTTTTTAAAAAGCATATAATTTATTTTTAACTATTATTAGTAATTTACTACATTAACTGTACTATAATAATTTTAAATTAGTGAAAAAAAATCTTTAAAATAGAGCAACAAGTTTTGATAAATGAATATAGCTTAGTAACAGGTGGGGGAATGAACCTAATAGACCATTTCCTTGGCTATAGTTTAAAATTTAAAACTATCTGGAGAGAGAAGGCATTTTGGTCTACTGTGCCATCTCATTAATATAACATCAGGACTAACAAGAGATTACATTCTTGATGGAAAGTCATATTACATAGAATGGCAACCTTCAAACTTTGATAAGGTGGCTAGAATGCAATGATTCACTGAAAAAGATTGAAACACTTCTGAATCAATCCTACTTTAGTATGATATATTTTTTTCAGATCACCATGATTGGAAAGAAATAGAAATAAAATTATTTTTTCCTAAGATTTTATCTGAAATTTCCCTGATATTTTAATATATTTTTCAGGACTGTGACCATCTTGAAACGAACTGCAATGGAGGCCTTATTAACATTTGAAACAGATCTGAAATCATACATACAACAGAAGATCTTTATAACGCAAACCTAAAAACACGAGGTTGTGCGCTATATAGAATTTTGCATTATACAGATCACATTTCACTTATCATTAAATTTACTTTGTAAACATGGCCAAATATGTCTGAAACATATTAAAATATAGTACAGTAACGTTATATTACATTCCTTGTTACCAGGTATTGTGTATATTATAAATTTTTCCATATTATAGATTATTCCACACATAGTTAAATTTACTTTATAAACATGGTCTAAATATGCTTGGACCAACATTATATTACTCATTTTCAAAATTTGTTATTGTAATAGCAATTGTTTCATTAAAAAGATCTGAATTAAGGAGATAGAGTTGAATTAATGTGTCAAATTTAGTCCTCTAGAGAGAAGCAATATTTCACAATTCAGAGTGCAGATGCTTCTTAACTTTAAAATTCATTGTTTATGCCTGAGAAGTTGTGTGTTATACAAAGAATTGCATTATAAAGATCTTCTACTTGCTGGGAGACTCCTAGCTCTCCCTGGTTCTTAAATTAAGATTTAGATAACCCATTTTAAAACCTCTTGAATTTCTTATAATAATTATTTTGATAAAATTAAAAATATAATTGATCTGAAAAGGCCGTTAGTAATCGCGTGTGTGGTTCCCAACATTTTAAAATTAAATGGACAAAAACCAAAAACATTTGCATAAACATGCTAATTAAGAAATAATATAATATTTATTTCCTTATTACAATATAATCACAATTCTTCAAATTTTGAATATGGTTAAATAAAGGAAAAATAATGGACAACATATATATATAAATGTAACATTACTCCGTATGACTGGATACCCAAGTGAGAATAAAATTGTGGTGAGTACCATCGCCTACTGTCTTAAAATTTTATGTGACATTATTCTAAAAAGAAGAAATTTTAAATTTAACACTCAGAGTATAATGTACGAAGGGTCTTACCTGTGTGTCTGATTATACATCTCATCCTCGGTCCTATCACCCCTGTGCACACTCTAAAAAATATCTGAACTTTTACGATCCACACCACTCTTTAGTTATCCAAAATTTTGTAATAATCCTCTTTGCTCTCTCCGTGTGTTCCGTATATAAAAACTCTCAATTTCATTCAATTTTTTAAGCGCCTCTCTTTTCGGGGTTAAGAAAATTGCAATTGCCGCCTCAATAACCTCCCCCAGTTTTCCCTGAATTTTACTTGCTAAGATCTGAATAATAAAATCAATTTCATTGGTCCCAATATTCTTTTCTGAACGCTCTCTCTCCCTTTTCTATTCAATTTTTGTATATTTTCTTTATAAATTCTCTTATTTTATTTAGGTTATTTTCCGCGGGAATAACTTTTCTTATCACTATATTTTCACAGGGACGCTGTAACCCCTTTTCGGTTAAACGCGGCATTTCTTTGAGCTATTCAATATTGCCACACACTGTGAATGACTTGACCACCACCTGGCCTCATAAGTCGGGCACGCATACCTAACTTGTATTATGTTTCCTTATAATTTCCTGTGGTCAAAGAAAACCTCTCACATCCATTCCTTAAATAAAAAAATACTTTTATCTGACTTTTACTGTAACCTAACATTGCGTTCTTTGTATAACAAAACGTAACTTTCTATAACAAAATGCAACTTGCTAGCTTACGCACCCCTTAAATAATTCTTATTCTGACCATTTGTGTGTTATTTCAAATCTTTCGTCGGGGCAGCTGCGTTTCTTAGAACCTTAAGAAATGCTTTTCAAAATTATATAATCTTTGTAAACTTGTAGCCGAAATATTTTTGTGATATCCCACCTTTCGAAACAGGAAATTTATTTCATATATCTTTTATTATCTGATTTCATGTTTCTATGGGAAAATTATTTGTTTTTTTGTCTACTGAGAATTTCTGGTTTGAAAGGTATTTATCCTGGATCAAATTAACCCACATTTAAACAATGAATGCTGGAGGTTGGCTGGTATGTATTATGATATATACATTTTTAATTTAAAAAGAAGGTAATATACGGCAGTCCACCAGCAATAATGGGGAAGGGAAAGGACTCTAACAGAGAGGAATATTATGGTGGGTGCAGGGCCTGTTTACTGCACAGGCCAACTAGGCCACGGCCTTGGGCTCTTTGGAGACAGGTGCCACAAAATGAATAAAATGATGCAGAAAAAATTTTACAAAAAATCACTTTCTATCATTGATATCTAAGAAACATACTTTTAGAAATGCCGTGCCTGTACTTTTCTGTTCTCTAAAATCAGCTTAAATTAGGAACACTCTAGACAAAATATTTTTTCTGATACACTTTTTTAAAAGAAATATTTAACATTAAAGTATTATAGTATCAAACAGAAAAAGAAAATTTATGTTAACCTAACCTGAGTTTCATGAGCATTTTTATAAAATGAGGGGAAATTTGCAAAGACTTTCCAAAAAACATTTCTAGGTTTTTTTAAAACATATTTTGTTTTCGTGTGTGGGGGGTGGGTAGGGGCTTGAAAAGCTGCTAGGCCTTGGGCCTAGCAGCTTGGGCCTCTTTAATGCCGCATTTGGAGAGAAAAACAGATTAAAATCTTATTCTATTTAATTCTAACAGTTAGTGCTAAAATTACAGAATATTCAAAATGTATTGCTTAATGGTTTCATAAATTTTAATAGAAATTGTCAGTCAACTATTTTATTCAGTGACCAATGGCCATATATACAGAGGAGAGTCAAATCTCAAATACTCATCATGTAACATATACACCTAGATTTTAAAAGTAAATTTTGAAGAGGAAAAACAATGTGGCATATACAAAAAGAATTCAATAACAGCAACTTTTTTTTTTTTTTTTCCGAATGACAGTATTAAGTGATAACTAAAAATCTTGTCATGTTTACAAAAGATAACAAGAAAAATTTTTTAGTTTGCTTTCTTTAAATGTTAATCTGTTTCATGCCATACATACTTAAGAAAGATGATTTATACAAACAGTATCACATTCATCCCATAAGATACAAGTTACCATTTTCTACATTTATATACTTCAATTAAAACATTCATCAATGCTAAATTTTGCTTCATGATAATTTAAAGTTTTTCAGGATTATTTTATTTATTTAAGGTGTTCATCCTTCAAACTTTATTATATTTCTAAGGAGTTTCGAAGGAGTACAAGTATTCTTAACACATCCTCTATACAGGGTGATTCATAAAAGATGGGCAGAACTTTAAGGGGTTATAGTACACTTAAAGACAAATAATATTAAATAGGAGACTAAGGGTCCCAGACGTATTCCCAAGGAGATAGGGGGCATTAAAGTTTAGGGTCCGAAATTTCAAATGATTATAAAACATGGAAAAATTGGTCGATTCGTTTGCGGTTTTTGCAAAAAATTTTCTTTATGCCAGTATTTTCTTGAAATAAAATTTTAAAGTTCAATTTCAAAAAATGCCGATAGGGGGCGCTTTAGACTTTGGAGTAACAAACAACTATTTTTTAACGTTATTTTTTGTATTTCTTTAAATGATTTCGAAAGCTTAGACTTAAACTTAAATTTTGATCTAAAAATCTGAGTCCTAACGAGTAGTTAAGTAGCATAAACTGAAATTTGAAATTTGAAACCCTTCTCCCCCCAGAACAAAAATCAGTTATTCCCGATCTTTGTGTCGTAGATTAGGCTCTAACTACTGCCGCGTTTTGCTAAAATTATTCTTTATGTCAGTATTTTCTTGAAAATAAATTTTAAAGAAAATTTTCAAAAAATTCCGATAGAGGGCGCTTTAGACTTTGGAGTAACGAACAACTATTTTATACCGTTATTTTTTGTGTCTCATTAAATGCTTTCTAAAGCTTAGACTTAAACTTAAATTTTCAGCTCAAAATCTGAATCGCTGAGCGTGGTTCAGTAGCGAGGGGAGGGGGTTCAAATTTCAACTTCTGAACATAGTTCAGTTTGCACTACTTAACCATGCCCAACGATTCTGTGCTGTGATACGAGGCAAAAATACAACTTTCGTCAAGGACTGCATAGTCGGAATTCACTCATAAAGGCACTGGCACAGTTGGAAACGTCGCTCATGCAAACGTTAAAGCTCCATTCCTGACGCTAGTCACCGGGTGAAGAAGGAAACAGAAAGTATGCAAATGTCAAATGGGGAAGAAGAAGAACACGTATGCAAAATTTCGACACGATTCAGGCATAAAAACCACTGAACGGTGAGTCAAGTGTAAGTCGCTGTAGTAATGAATCGGAAGATGGTGCCCTTCACGAATAAGGAAAAGGCTGAGATGCATTTAATTTACGGAGCGGCAGATGGAAATGGTGCAGAGGCACAACGAATGTACGGAGAGCGATTTCCTAACAGGCGGTTGCCTAACCGCAAAACTTTCGAGCGCTTGCACAGACAGTTGTGTGAGACGGGATCATTTCTCGCTTCCCGGTCGAATGCAGGTCGTGCAAAAAAGGACGAATCAGTAGTTGTTGCAGAAGCCATTCTGGATGTAGTAGCGGCGCAGCCAAGTACAAGTACACGAACAGTGGCTAGCCAGGTGGATACCTCACAGTCCACGACTTGGAGGGTACTGAAGGATGAACATTTGCTCCCGTTTCATGTGCAACGAGTCCAGAAACTGTCTCCAGGGGATTATCCAAATCGTATTGAATTCGACCGCTGGTTTCTGCAGCAGAACGCGCTAAATCCACATTTTGGACGAACTGTGCTTTTCACCGATGAATGTACCTTCACACGTGAAGGTACATTTAACACACACAATGCACATGTATGGGCGGATGTCAATCCACATGCTACGTATCCACATGCTCATCAGAGACGCTTTTCCATCAATGTTTGGGCAGGAATCCTCGGAGACCACCTAATCGGACCGTACCTTCTTCCTGAACGCCTCAACGGTAAAACATACCTCACATTTCTGCAACATGTGCTGCCAGACCTGTTAAACGTTGTTCCTCCACGCATCCGGCGGGTCATGTGGTTCCAGCACGATGGAGCGCCAGCCCATTACGTACGAGACGTCCGCAACTATCTGGACATCACATTTCCGAACAGATGGATTGGTCGAGGTGGTCCTGTTGCTTGGCCTGCTCGCTCGCCAGATCTTTCACCCCTCGATTTCTTTTTTTGGGGACGATTGAAGGCTCTTATGTATGAGACACCCATTGAATCCCCCGAGGAACTGGTCGCCAGACTTTCCGCCGCTGTAGGGGAAGTGCTCGAAAAGCCTGATGTTTTCGCGAATGTTCGCCGTTCCATTCGTCGCCGTTGTTCTGCGTGCATAACCTCTGGTGGTCACAATTTTGAACATTTATTGTGATTACATGTTAATAAATATGCTTTGGTAACATAATCCTAATGTGTGTCTTTTTACCTCGTATCACAGCACACAATGTGTGGACATGGTAAACTGAACTGTGCTCAGGAGTAGAAATTTCAAACCCCTCTCCCCAGAAACTTAACCACGTCTAACGATTCAGATTTTGGGCTGAAAATTTAAGTCTAAGCTTTAGAAAGCATTTAATGAGACACAAAAAATAACGGTATAAAATAGTTGTTTGTTACTCCAAAGTCTAAAGCGCCCTCTATCGGAATTTTTTGAAAATTTTCTTTAAAATTTATTTTCAAGAAAATACTGACATAAAGAATAATTTTAGCAAAACGCGGCAGTAGTTAGAGCCTAATCTACGACACAAAGATCGGGAATAACTGATTTTTGTTCTGGGGGGAGAAGGGTTTCAAATTTCAAATTTCAGTTTACGCTACTTAACTACTCGTTAGGACTCAGATTTTTAGATCAAAATTTAAGTTTAAGTCTAAGCTTTCGAAATCATTTAAAGAAATACAAAAAATAACGTTAAAAAATAGTTGTTTGTTACTCCAAAGTCTAAAGCGCCCCCTATCGGCATTTTTTGAAATTGAACTTTAAAATTTTATTTCAAGAAAATACTGGCATAAAGAAAATTTTTTGCAAAAACCGCAAACGAATCGACCAATTTTTCCATGTTTTATAATCATTTGAAATTTCGGACCCTAAACTTTAATGCCCCCTATCTCCTTGGGAATACGTCTGGGACCCTTAGTCTCCTATTTAATATTATTTGTCTTTAAGTGTACTATAACCCCTTAAAGTTCTGCCCATCTTTTATGAATCACCCTGTATAACGCTTGTTTCATACTGAGGCAAGTTGAAAACGAACAACAAAAGCTGTTTTGATAACTATGCCCTTTCTGGGCTAAATATAACACATTTTTGTCGCATCTTTTCTAGAAAAAATGTTGTTTCAGCTCTTAGCTCCCAATTACTCTATTTTAACATTGCATTTTAGCACATTTTCAATACAGTGCAAAACATTGGTTATAACTGAGGAAAAAAAGGCTAATAAAGTAATTAAGGGACATGAAAGAGCTAAATTAACTAACTTTTAGTACTTTTAAGACATGTTTAGCATTAATTATTCTTTTATCAGTTGTCAACACTCAATAAAACTCTTCTAGATATTTATATAGTTAATTTGAAAAAAAAAACAACAACAAAATGTTATCAGTTTGTTATGCTAACAATACATAAAAAAAATATGAAGTTAGCATATAAAAGCAAATTCTTCATATATATACAGTAGAGGATCTATTATCCGGAATACTTGGGACCTAGAGTATTCTGGATAAAGGGTTTTTCCATAATTTGGAACACTTTATTATAAGTATAAGGAATGTACAAAATGGCTAATTTCACAACTAGTGATAAACATGAATAATATATGTAAATACATAGTTACAATTTTGTTAACATATTTTCAAATTAACATAGAATAAAAAAACATATTATTTACATAGAACACTTATTTATAAAAAACACTTATTTACATAGAATAAAAAAACATTCTGAATTACAATTCAAATTAGAAAAATATTACATTAACAATTAAGAATTAGTTTTAGGACTTGGAAGCAGAGTCCTTTGATGTGGATTTTTTGAATATTTCTATTAAAGTTGTTTATTTATAACATGTCTCTTGCACTAATTGTTCTTGTATCCTGTGCATTGACATGATCTGCTGTTCATGGAAGTAGTTTCACTGCTACATTCCACAAATCAGTTGTTCAGTGAAAAATATCAGTTACTCATCTGTTTTTAATGCTTTTTATCATAATACTTTTTGCACCATAATTTTTTATATTTATTTATTGAACTTGTAAATTAATGAATGCAAGCAATACCATTATTTATTTTTATCTTTGTGTTGACTTAAGAACAAAACAGTTGCTGTGTGGGAATTCTTAAAAAAGGGCACACTCAAAAAATACACTCTTGCACCGTGTACCGAAAACATCTTTTGAGCTCGATTGTTTAAAATCCCTTTCTATCAGTAGTTCTCAACCGATCCATGAAATTTTGCGATTTTTTTCTTGCAACTGATTAATGAATTTTAATTGCAATATCCGATATTTCCACTCGATTTACAGAAAATTTTTGTGATTTTTTCCCACGACCGATCAAAGAATTTTGCGATATTTTTTCCAGGACTGATTGAAGAATTTCATGATTTTTTCCAATAACAGACGAATTCGAGATTTCTTTTCCGGCGATCAATTGAAGAATTTCGGGATATTTTGCTACTGTAGCTTGACAAATTTTGTGACATTTTCTTACAATCGATTAGTGAAAATCGTGATTTTTTTTCTGCGACCGATTGATTAATTTTGCAATATTTTCCTTTTATTAATGGATGAATTTCGCGTTTTTCCTCGCGACTGACTGCCACATTTAACATTTTCCCTGACGACTTACTGCCGAAACTCACAGAGTTTTTTCATGCGATCGATGGATGAATTTCACGATTTTTTGCGTGACTGATTGAAAAATTTTTGTGATTTTTTTATGTTCTTTAAATGAAACAAATTAAACTTTGGTTATCGTTTTACATTCCGGTTTTCGGAGCGTTCCGGATACGGGGACGACGGATAACAGATACCACACTGTATATACTTTTTTTGTTAGGAGAGTGAAGTTTTATGAAGAGACTTCATTTAATTAAATGATTTTTGTGAAAATGTTTCCTAAGATACAATTTTTGCCTTGGTCGCAGTATGATTTAAAAAATATTGTTCAACTTACATTGTAAGAAATACAAATTTAATGCAATATTTCATTAGATAACAAATTTCTGGTTAACAGATGCTTACCCATTGAAAAATTTCCTCAAAAACAGAATGAAATAAACTCTAAATTCAGCAAAGAAAGGTTTGTAATTGACATGTTGTTATTTCTATTTCTCATCTTCTGTAAAAGACAACAACAAAAATTGTCATTAATATTAGCAATTATATTAGAGAATATGATTACACATATAATTAAAAGCATACTTTATATTCATACATAAAAAGCTGATAAATTTTTTAAAAAACTGGAGGACTCTGATATTTTATATTCTGTAGAAAAGACTCCACTCACTTATATCATACAGGGATGCAAAATCATATAAAGATATTTGCCAGTGGCAAGTGGATTTTCTCATGGGACAGTTGATTTTTATGCAGCCTTAAAAACTGCTGACTATAGAAAATACACTTTTTTTATTCGGCCACATTTTTTACTTTTGCTCAATGTTGCTATGTACACAAGTCACCAAGTTCTGTTAAATTAATTTTTCCTCTCTTGTATACATTTCTTAATTTTATACAAAAGAAAGAAAAAAGAAAAATGTTACTAAGGAAATGTGTTGTAGCTGTTGTTTTAAGCGTCAACATCAATGTGGGTTATAAATGATTAAGGATGTTCAGCGTTTAGTTATACTATACATAGCTTACATATAATAATATATATTGTGTCTGATGTCAACCTGATTTTTTATGTCAATACCATGAACATACAAAGCACACAACTATTAATGAGATATATGAACAGGATTTTGACAAACTACACTCACATTTTTTTTTAAATACACTGTTTGATTAAAAACAGGAAGTTCATTAAAAATTAAGGAAACAATGTATGAGTATACAATCTCAAAGATTGCAATACAAAAGAATTGCACAGACACAGATTATATTTTGATTAAGTTAATAAAAGTAATGACATGATTAAAAACAGCAAATTAATTATAATTAAAGCTATTACATTACTTAATCCTAAGTACTTTTTTTACCTTTTTTATTTATTTTCCCTGAAAACACTATATCAGTTTTTAAATAGTTTCGCAAAATATGGTATTAATCAGCAAAGGCTAAAAATCCACAGTTGGAATCCATGCTGGATTAACACTAATCAGACATAAAAAAAAATTGGAGCCAATTACAACTGTTTTTAAATAGGATGTCACTGTGGAATTTTATCATAATCCATGTGCAAAAGTAGCAATACTATTTTTATATTCTTGTTCAAGAGCATATAAATACGAATAAACAATATTATATTTATATTAAAAAAAAAAAAAAAAAAAAAAAAACAGATCATAACATTTTTAATGTATTTAAATTTTCCATAAATAGTTTTAATTTTAGATGCAAACGAAAATTTTAAATACCGAGAAAATGTGGCAAAACAACAATTAGCAGCTGTCTGTAAAATAATCATAAAGTAACAAATTTTAATAAAATTTTACAGTGGTTTCCGGTTTTAGTGCCTCATTGCCAGACTGTAAAATGGAACATTACACATAGAAATCTATCTGTATCTTCATGGGAAAAAATATACACTAGAGATTTGACTTTGGCGCCATCTACCTTATTTAATTAATATTACAAATATCAGTCAAAAGGTAATATAATTAATTGCATGGCAATGGCTTGGTAATTGTTATTGTTATTACTAGTTTATTTAAAATTTATTAATGAGGTCTGTATAGTTAGTTGAGTTTAATTAACGTTTATTAATAATTATATTTGAAACCATAGGATCTCTGTTACTTTTTTTTTCTTCTCTGAAGATTTGTTTTCTTTAATTCCTTCATATACGAATAAACAAATATGGTAAGCAAAATACACAAGGAACAATGACATAAGGTATTGCATTTTCAGTACTTTCATGTTGGCCGAGCTCAAAATTATATTATTTTTTCTTTTATTTTGTGTTATTTTATAGGAAACGAGTGAAATGTATGTATTTTAAATGAAATTAATGTAATTCGAATGATGGCGAAGAGAAGAATATTTTGCGTTATATCAACTGCAGCCCACTAACAAAAAAGTACCGCCTGCGCCTTTTCTTCTGTAATTTTGTAATTTTTTATAGAGTCTTTATTTAAATCAAAATAAATTGTAACGTAAGAACTTGGAAGCAAATGTACGAGTCATGTTTCACAAAAAACGGTTGACATGAGGAGTAATATTATATGATTATAGGTAGAATTTTTATTGTATAACTAAATGCTGAACACCCTTAATCATTTATTAGTGGCATTATTTAAAAGCAACACTTACTTAACAGGAAACATGTAACCACGTTTTCGACATTTTTGGATGGGGTTCAACATAGTTACACTCGCCTTCTTTTTCATATACTTTTTTCAATTTATATAAACAAAATCTATTGAATTATGAAAAACTATACATCTTAAGTAAATTAAGTTTTTTTTTTTTTTTAAATCAAACCCTTCAAATGGAGATGTACTTTTGAAGGATTTCTAATAATATGCATGTGTACGATTGAAAGCAATGTATTACATTTAATATAGCATTGTGTTTTTGAATTACTTACAATTTAGAAATCTCAGAAAATGTGAAATGGCTGAAATTGGCATTTACTCGCGTAGTGTGCAGGAAAAGGAAAACAAAAGCAATTGCTGAATTGAACTATCTTGCATGTAAAGAAATTGTTAAAATATGTAATTCATTAAAGCTGTGATCACTGATGCATATATGAAAGCTTCACACTCATGAAATCAAGAAAAACCACACTGGATGTAGCAATCTAAAAATTGCATGACATTTGTCAAAGTTGCGGTCATTAAAAGAGCTTCTACCACCCCCCCCCCCCCCCCTAAATAATCAGTAAATATTATTCATTATATTGGTGAAAAATAATCCAAAAATGATTTTAAAAAATAAGATTTCTCTGGCTTTTTGTTAAGTAATTTAAACTAAAACTGACTTTTATCATTTTTTTCATCTTTCTTATAATGTCCGAGGTTTATACTATATGTGCAATCGCTTTCTATTTCTATTTTTTTAACTCACTGATTCGGCAAACAGACAAATTTAAATTTACTCGCAAATTTAAAAACTCCTCAGTCATTTTTTTACTCTCGAATTCCAAACAATTGTGTATTAAGTCAACAAACAGTAGAAGTACTTTCACAAAGAAAAAATACACCTGCACACTGGATATCTGAAAAATTCCAACAATCGAAATAACACAGCTACATCAACCAATGAAGCTATTGTAATTTTTGCCAAAGGTGTGGTGATTGTATTCATGAAAAACAGTCTTTTGCAAACAAGAGGTATTTATCACCCATCTGATTTAGCCAAAGCTGCTTTGACCATATACTGACATTGAGGTGAAATATACTAATTATTTACAGCTTCATTAAACCCTTCGCGACGAGTGTCCTTTACAGAATTTTTAATCTTTTACCACCAGTTTTTCAAAACAGAAATTTTCGCCTAACAGAATCGCAGAAATGCTAAGATTCAATAAAGCAAAGCTTGCAATAAAAAATAACTGGTGGGAATAATCGAGGATTCTGAGCATCTTATATGTCACGTATACGTGTCGCTCGTCCCCAAGGGGTTAAAAAGAATCTGTTCTTGTTTTGGTTTAGATCAGTTTATACTCCACACCATGTTAAGGAATAAAAATACAGACAAGCTTACATTTATGCTCAAATATTTTGACTAAAAAAATATTTTGCATTTAAAACTTTGTCGCATAGAACATAAAATTTTCCAATTGAATCCATTTGGACACTACACTGTTAACTAGTATTTTAAAAACACAAATTGCACAAATTGTGCTTATTAGTTGCTAAAATCAGTGTAAAAATTGTTTTAAACTCATAAAAGAGCTAAAATCCTACATGTTTCGGCTTCAAACTTAAAGCCATCATCGGGGAATGTCGGAATCAATCGGGTTCCCCGATGATGGCTTTAAGTTTGAAGCCGAAACATGTAGGATTTTAGCTCTTTTATGAGTTTAAAACAATTTTTACACTGATTTTAGCAACTAATAAGTTCCCCGATGATGGCTTTAAGTTTGAAGCTGAAACATGTAGGATTTTAGCTCTTTTATGAGTTTAAAACAATTTTTACACTGATTTTAGCAACTAATAAGCATGTCCCTAGCAATAATAAACCAAACTATCGGAAATTCCAATATATACCTATTATATTTGAAAGGATTAAAAGGGCCCTCCGTAAATACAATATCCATCTTATTGCTGTCCCTCCCAGAAAATTGGTTGACTTAGTTTCATATAAATTAGATCCTATCCCCCCTGATCAATTCGCAGGTGTTTATGAAATCCCCATTAGCTTAAATAATAATAGTATAATATTTTACATTGGTATGACTAAAAGAAAGTTTTTGGAAAGATTAAAAGAGCATAAAAACGACATAAAATTTGGAAAATTATCCACTGCACTCTCCCGGTTTTACGCTAAAAATAATGATATTGTAATTAATTTCGATAAAGCAAGAATTATCCATAGGTTCAATAACCCATTTAAAGCCGCCATTAGGGAATCATTGGAAATTAAAATTAGAAAAGATTGTATTTGTAATGATAACTTTTCTTTCAGCATACCTGGTTTATGGGATACATTTTTAACCCCTTGTTAATTCATTGTTTTGTTTTTCGCTCTTTGGCAACAAAGAGTGCCCGCTTATTTTATTTAAATTTTTCCATACTGTTGATTTCATTCTTCTCGTGTCGAAAATTAAAAGATCAGTAGTCGTTTGTGTTGTTCCTCTTCCCCGATGATGGCTTTAAGTTTGAAGCCGAAACATGTAGGATTTTAGCTCTTTTATGAGTTTAAAACAATTTTTACACTGATTTTAGCAACTAATAAGCACAATTTGTGCAATTTGTGTTTTTAACATAAAATTTTCTTTTTACTTGATACTGAATCATATAGATTGTGTTTTGATAAGTCTAAAAGGCAACTTATTTAACTTTTCAGAAAATTGTTTCTGTTCTCAGTTATGTTTTCTGTGCAAAAAAAAATGTATATTTAGAATATTGTTTTACGTTTTCATATTAAGTGTCAGTATGTTTAAGTTGCTAATTTTTATTAAGGCTGAAAATATTTATAATTAGAATTAGAAATAAAGTTGACTATTTTGAAAATATTTGATATAGGTTAAAAAAGTACACATTACAGGTGCTCTGGGGTTTCTATTTGGCACCAAAATGCAGATTTTTTTTGCCTGGCGTGGTAACTTGGCGATTTTGAACGGTAGACCAGATAGTGCATATTTAACCAAAGCCCTCTGGTATTAATAGCTGAGTCAGTTGTGTTCTTGATAATGTGTATGTTTCATAATAAATTTAACATTGTATGTGTTTGATAATAATCAAATGTGTGTGTTTTATAAAAAAATTCTTTGTGCTTTATGGTAAAATTGTATGTGTTTGATAATAAAATAAAACTAACATGCTGTTTTTTGCAAGTTAGGTCTAACAAAGACCCCGTTATCATACTAACAATAATATGATCTTGGGTCTAACATGTATTTTAAGGCATTTTTTTGTCAAAATGACACAAAAACAAAAGTTTTACCAAGCCGGTGTGTCTGTGACATTTGTTCCATAAAGTATATATCAGATATTTTTGAAAATAAGATATTTATCAATCATAGATATTGATAAACTCACACACTTAAAAATAAAAAAGCTAGCACAGTATTGTATAGATACTATTACTGATCTCCAGCAATAATAGTGTTTTTTCTCCCCGTTTTCCTACATCTACAGTTGCTATTGAGTACCTAAATTATGTTAGGTCGTTGTACATTTTTCTATAATTTTGTAATTAAAAAAAATTGGTATTTTGAGATTCTTGTACTATTTTTTATTTAATTTAATTTTCTATTTATTTATTTATTTCTATTTTTTTATTATTATATTTTTATGGTATGCATGAAGCACACATAGCTGAATTTTTTGAATAAAAGATTTTCTTTTCTTTCTTTCTTTTTCTTTTATTAAGTTGGATTTTTGCAAATTGAATGAAATTCATAAATAGTCAAATGTAAGACTGCATTCCTTCCAAAAAAAAAGTATATCTTTTGCTTTAATGATTGTGGAATTTCTTTTTCGGACCTTTACCTATAATATTTAAAAATTTGTTTCCATTGTTTTTCAAGTTTATTATATTTATTAAGTATTATACCTAAATTTGTCTTTAATGGGGTTTCAATTTTAATCTTGAGAGGTGGGGGTGGAGGGGATGTTTATAAATCTAATTTATCAGAAGATCCTCTCAGCTTCAAGATGGTAGACACAATATAAATTGCTTTGTTCAATTCTAGAAAACATACAAACTAAAAAACAATGTGTAATTAGGGTCATGTAACTGCATGGGGCAAATCGAGCATTGTGCAGTGTCACCAAATATTTTAAAATGAAAGTACTTAATTTTTTTTTTCAAAAAAAAAAAAAAAAAAAAAAAAATTGTATGGAAAATCATGTGCAGTTTTGTCCTTTAATAATCTCCTTTTTTTTGTGGTTGGGGGGGGGGGGTGTATCTAAGAATGCCTCATTTATCTATGTCATAATTTGTTTTATTGCTGAAATATAAAAATTCTTATATTTTTTTGTGTGCTTTTGAAAAATATATTTTCCACATAAAATTTTTAGAGAGCCCATTTTTTGGAATGTAAGTTTGTTAAGGGTCTGTAAAATGAGCCTAATTTTCTTCTGAATCAGCCTCTGGTATAAAATCTGTTTTGTAATTTTTGTGTTAAAATTAAAAAAAGAAAATATTCATAACATTATTTCTGTTTACATTTTAAAATGTGTTTATAGTTTGCCAAAAGATTGTATACATAGACACTTGTGAAGATTCCAAATAAAGATTGGAATCTATAACAACATAGTTTACTGCATTCTATTTATTTCACATACGATATGCTTGACCAGATGTCTGTCTCATGTGCCAGACTGAGAGAATGATGCTGTGACCACTATCTTCGCATATTCCAATTCATCTTCAAAAGGTGAGATAAATAGGAATTATTAATCTTGTTGAGTAATTATATTTTTAATAGTAAGTAATATTATGGTTGAATTTTTTCTTGGCAATTACTAATAGCCTTTATACAGATTTATCAATAAATGTCATATTGGTAATAATTCATGTATATATACCTAATCTATATAATTGTGTCTGTTAAAGTCATTGTGTAAATCACTAATATTGAAAATTAGTGAGATTGGATAATAGATTAACCATTGAAATAGGACAGATACAACAAAATCTGTAACTCTGATGATAAGCGGAAAAAACTAATAAGCTTTCAAAATTAATGTATGTAAAAAAATTGGATACTTTTCTACAATAGAGCCCTTGGCATTTTTTTTAAAAAGGATTGAGGGAATTCAGGCTTTTAAAAGTAAGATTTGTTGCCAAATGATATAAACAGCTATGACAACAAACTTGATAAACTTTTATGCTTGTTTATATATGTATATATAAACATTAAATATATATATGTATTAGTATTGTTTTTAAATACAAGATACTTCTGTTTCTGTATAAAATAGAAAAATAATTTCTTTATATTGAATAAATTGTATAAATATTGAAAAAAATTGCTTGTATACATGAAACTGAGAATAGGTTGCGAAATTTCCTTTTCTCGCCATGGCCATTTTTTCTATCTTGAAATATACTGGAAAACTGCTGAAATTTGTTTATGCTCTATGCTTTTAATATCTATTGTTTGATTCTTTTCTCTTAGTCTGAGGAAGAAAATTTAATGGCCATTGGCACATTGTTTAAATGTCTTTTTATTAATATTGAATCAACACATCTTTTCACAGCTTTTTTAACTTATTAAAAAATATTAAAATATGTCAGGCAGAATCTTGTCTGCACAGGAATAAAAAATTTTGTTTTTGCTTCTCTAAAGATAACACAAAATGGTATGCACTTCGCTAATTTTCATCGTTGAATATTATTTTCCAGCTTTTGGCAATATAAAATAACTAAGAAATATTAATTTATTTAGCAGACAATTGATATTTATGAACTTTTGGTAGTCATAACATTTTAATTCAAATAATCTAATACGATATGAAAGGAATAATTAAATGTTAATGCAGTTCATGTGAAAATTAACATGTTCTTGATACTTTTGTGTGCAATTATAAGAATATTAATACCTAAGCATGGTAAATTTACAAACATACATTATGATATTACAATTCTAGTTTGGTGAGTAAAATCATCGAAAACTGCATAATAAATAAGTATAATACATAAATACATAAAAAAATAAGTACAAAAATAAAAATATTTTTATTAAAAAACATTATTTTATTAGCATTGAATTTTAATCTTGAAAATCATTCATTTCATTTCATTACTGCAGTTCATGTTTTTTTCCAAAAAATATTGTAATATGTTATTATATGTTAATAATATAATATGTTATTATAATATGTTAATAATATTTTATTTTGGCAAATAAATTTAAGTTATTTTAATTAAATGAAAAATTAGTTCAAAAATTTTCTCATAGATGACTTCTGGAAAGTTATCAAATAGGTAGAGGGCCTTTATACATAACAATGGTGAAAGACGTACAATGCATATGCACAGTTTTTGTCCAAACTATGGCAACCCACATTCCAGAAGTTAACAATAACCCATCTTCAGTCATCTAATCGCACTCAGGAACTCAGCATACCCATTGTGCATCTTTCGCTATTGTTATGTATAAAGGCATTCTACCTATTCAGTAACTTTCCAGAAGCAGTATTATCTATGAGAAAATTTTGCAACTAATTTTTTTATTTGCTTAAACAAAATTTCAGATCATAAGAAGTCTTTTCGTACAAACCACACTCTAGCACGCCAATTGCTTGATCTTTTATTGAATTTAAATATGTGCCAAGGACTTTTGGGACACTCTGTATATTAATGGGTATCATGATTTATATCCAATATCTATTTTCAAAATATCAAGATGTTTGATATTTTCATATTATTTGATATTTATTTTCATTTCATTACTGCACCGTGCCCTAGAACGGTGTATGACATTAAGAAACAAAATTAAAAACTTAAACAGAAAATTTTTTTGTCCATGTTCACAAAATATAATATAAAGAAATGAATAAAGATTTTTAAAAAGTAGTAAAACATATACTTTCTTTTATAGTAAGTTTCCATTGAATAAAAGAAGAAAAATTGATATTCCATCATTATTATGCATATTTAGAACTGCATCCTTAATTATTACACATGACTTTAATTTTAATATTTTAATCATTTTTTAAACTTTTATTATTGTACATAGTTAATTAAATATTTTATTTAAATTATTTTAATGTTTTACATTATTGAAAACAGTCATTATAATTTCCAATGCTTTACTACATTCAAATTACTGCTTTAATATGTAAACAAACAATTACCTAAAATCTGCAAAATTCTGAAATCCGCATAACCCCTGGATTTACGCAAAGTAGATTTGAGGGAATTTTCTGTATATCCATTTTTTAATTTAAAAATATCATGTTGTTTGACATTTTTATTTTTTTATATTTATTTGCAAAGATATTTTCAACCAAAACAGGTGTAAATTAATTTTTTAACTTCTATTGACTGTGTAGTTCTGTAGAAAAGAAACTTTTTTGTCTCTTACAATGACTTTTTTACATCCCACAACAACAACAAAAAATCTTTTTCCAGGTTTTATATTTGAAACTGTAATTTTTAACTGTAGAAGGAATAATCATGTGCAACAATATTAACTTAGAACAGCCGTTCAAAGATAAAATGTCTAATTTAGATATTTAGTTATTTACAGCTTCATTAGAAAGAATCTTTTCTGATCTGGTTGTTATTCAGTTTAAACTGCAGGGATAGATGCAGGGGGTTTTTCTTGGGGCCATTTTGTGAAAAATAAAAGTTATTTTTGTGAAATTTATTATATGTTTTTGAAAAAATAACATTTTGTAATGAAAGTTGAAATCCAGCTACTCAAATTAAAACTATCATTTTTAACAAAAAAAAAAATTTAATTCTTTTGCTAAAGTTTTTGTTTTTAGCGAATTGGTTTTGTTTTCAAATTACACATTTTAAAACCTAACAAAATAATAAATTGTAAGCTCTTATGGAAAGGAAATTTGGGAAGAGACCTGTTTTATTAAATAGATTCTTGTGAAGATGCCCTACATACGACCCAAATTTTGCCTGATTTGACCCTTGAACTGTGAAATAAGTTAGAGAATGAAAAATCAGGCAAGCATACATTTATGTTCAAGTTTTTCAATTAAAAAAATATTTTTTTGTATAAAATACAAAATTTTCTTTATAATTGATATGGAATTGTTTGTGTTTTGATGAATACAATGAGCAAAGCATATTTTTTCAATTACTTGATCTTCAATTTTGTTATGTAAGTGTGAAAAGAAAGAAAAATTTTTTTTATTAATTTTTTATATTATATACAATATGTTTTAGTTTTTAATTTATGTTAAGCGTGGAAATATTTATAATTAGCAGTAATTTGACTATTTTGAAAATATCAGATATTTTTGAAAATATATTTATGAACCCTGTACATATCTGTATGCACAGATCTTAAGAGTGCTTTTCCATTTACCGACATAACACCGATGAGTCATACAAAATTGTCATTGTCTCACATTTATTGCTTGCAAAAGGCATTTATATATGCAGTGAAACCTCTCTAAGGAGACCACCCATTAGACCATAAAAAATTGGTCTTTCAGAGAGGTGGTCTCTGAATAGAGGTGGTGGGTAAAGTAAAGTTTTGTTAAATACATATTACAATATGTATATATATATACATAGTATTATTGAATTAGTTTATTATATTTCATGTCTATACAGCTTTAAAGAAGGAATTAATTGTAGTTTGCTTTGATTTTAACAATTTCTCCTTAACAATTTTTGTTTCTAAACATTCTTTGATATCTTAAAACAAATTATGAGTCTTAGTATCATCTCTAACAAATATGGAACTCTATCAATCTATTTCAAAATCATATTATATCAATCCTTTTCAAAATATAATTTTACATCTGGATGATCTGTTTGAATATGACTATGCAGATCTCTAATACAGATACAGAAATATCTACATATTGAACATTGAATCAGTTTTCCTTTATGGAGGTCGATGTTTTCATTCGATGAAGTTTTCTTATGTGCTGATATAAATTTCTTTTTTCTGTGAATACACGATCACAAAGTGTGCATAAAATTTTCGCTGAATTATCCGCCATCATGCTAGTGCTAAAACTTCTACTGTTAAACAAAAATGAAGTGATAACAAAGAACATTGTCAATCTTTCCAAGAGAAGCAACAAAATTGAGATAAACTGGAACCTGGACCCTCCCCCATAACACACACACTCAACCGGTTAAAAAAGTCTCCTGCACTTTACAGGTGTCTGTTACTTAATTCCAGGAAAGGCGACAATAGCCCTTCTCCCACCAAGACAAACTTAACTTACCGTAACCATAGTGGCATTAAACGCATGATATTAAACATACACAAGAACCAGCACTTTTCTCTTAAACATGGGAAGGGCGGGGAAGAAATAACCTTCATTCATCTATGTCTAAGAAAGTAAATTTACGTATTTTCTGGAGATGAGTAGAATTTCGAGATTTCCCCATACAAAGGAAAGTAATTCTACTCTTTAAATGAAAAGTGGTCTTTCAGGGAGGGAAATGGGAAATAGTGGTTCTTTAATGGAGGAAAATTAACATTGAGCTTATAGCTAAAAATTATAGACCATAAATAAACGGTCTTTATGAGAGGTGGTCTTTCAGGGAGGTTTCACTGTATTATAATGACAAAACAGTCATTGAATCAGTAGGTGGGAAAGGGCATAGTGTATCTGGATGAAGTTTGTGCACACCAATGTTGGATAATGATAGTCATGTATAATTTGTTAGTGTTGTGCCGGTAAATTGAAGGGCCCGAGATGAGGGAGGTTTTGTTAGTGCATGTGCTGTTGTGGCTCTGCCAATTGAGAATCCCCAGCCTGTATTTTGATTGAGGTGGGTTTTTTATTTATTTGAATTATTCTGTAAAAAAAATTTAACATTTTGAAGTAGTTATGAACATTTTATGCATCACATAAAATGTTCATACGGTTTTGATGGGTTTCCATTTAGTTCCAGATTTAATTTCATACTATCATAGTGAATTTATTAATCCTACACTTAAACAGGTATTTTTATGTTGCTTTTAGATGACACATTATAACTACAACACTACTATTTTTAATATTGCTGTTTTGATAATTTTTATTTAATATACCTAAAGTTTTACTGTTTTTTTTTTTTTTTTAAATAAAATACTGCTGATTCTGTGATATATCCTTCCATAATTTTTAGAAATTAATATACAGTACACTGATTTTCTGACACTCCATTATGAGACAAACTCAGCTAAATGACACTCCTCACACATTTCATCATCTTATTTACATGGAAAATTTGTTAAGAGGGTTTCAAAATCCTATATTCCAAAATTCTAGTAAAAATGCATTTTATTTTGCCTATAAATAATTCCAGTGCTTAAAGCATGATAAAAATATTAATAAACGATTAAAATTCTCTTAAATGTAATTTAGTACAAAGGAAAATTTGTCTCAAATAACACTAATGTTCAATCAAAAAATTTCTGAAATCTGAAGAACTTCAGATTAAACAAATCTGTATATTAGAATTTCTCTTGCCACAAAAGTATTTTTTTTCTCCCCATTGCTTGTAAAATGTATCATTGTTTTAGAAGAAAGGTATTTGTAGAATTTTCTCCTTAAATTTCATTTTTTTTATTTATAATATTTTTTATGATAAATTATTCATTTTAATTTATGATAGCTATTTATTCTACTTGTTTTATTATTTATAGTTTAATCTTTGTACAGTTAGAAAATGCATCTGATAATTTACTGGCATATCTCTGGTTCCTTGAATGTCAGATTATTAGGAGTCTGTTGTAGTTCTTAACCCGTTCACTGCCAGGCTTAATTTCGCCATTGAATGGCTATACTGGTATACCAGGCTATGCAGTGTAATATGATTGTGTCATAAATCAGTTAATAACTTCCATGATGTAAGAGTAATGAATTTAAGGTTCGCTAAAGTATTTACTACATTATCATAATACAGTCAAACCTCGTTAACATAAACACGCTTAACGCGAATTACTTTTAGCACGAACTGTTTCCGATTGCCCCATCCAGTTGTATGTAATGCATTTAAGTTCGGATAACATGAACAGAAGAAGTTTCCCCTTGAGTGTTCGTGTTAACTAGGTTCGACTGTATGTATAAAATAATATATAAAACTTATACATTATATACATACTCCCACATCTTCATACGAAATGTTGTCAAATTCTGAGTCCCTGGTCTCTTAATCATCCTGACTTTCTTGAATATAATCATTATTATTTTCACCATCCATGACAAAAATAAACAATATGAGTAAATATAAAACGTGGCAAAACAGACAACAGCCTAATCATTACTGACATTTTGATTTTTTATGCGATTATGCGACTTCATTCCCTGCCACTCTTTTCACCCCCTAGCTGCATCCTTGTAGTAGAATCAAGGTCATTACTACTCACCTCGAACCAGTACCCTGTTATATCTGTTGCATGTCACAGACCAATTTGATTGAAATATTCAACCATTACTGTGTAGTGACATATGTCATGGTCGTTAATTACTGAAAGAGAGGAGGTACGCTGAGTCCATCCTGGCAGTCAAAAGGTTAATAGCACGGTAGAATATTTATTTCAATTCTGTTTCCTACATTGATTTTAATTTTTCAACAGAAATTTATTTCCTCTCAAATAAGATTTTTCATTAATCCTAAAAATTGATTTCTCTCTATTTATTGCAGATGGATAAAGTCATAAATATAGATACACATCACATCACTCGAAGCAATCTTTAAATTGTGAAATATGCAGCAAAATATTTCTTTACAGGAGACTTTTGGTGAAACACTTTCCGACTCTAAGCAAGGAAAATTGTTCGTTTGTGAAGTATGCAGCAAAGGATTTTCTAAAAAGGGACATTTAAATGTCCATCTTCGATGTCATACTGGTGAGAAACCATTTGTTTGTGAAATCTGCAAAAAGAAATTTTCTGAAAACAGTCGCCTGAAAAAGCATCGAATAATTCATACTGGTGAGAAACCTTTTGTATGTGAGATATGCAACAAAACATGGTCTCGCAAAAGTGATTTAAGCAAGCATTTATTAATTCATGCCGGAAAGAAACCTTTCATATGTGAAGTATGCAACAAAGGATTTTCTCAAAAGGGTCATTTAAATGTCCATCTTCGCTGTCATACTGGTGAGAAACCTTTTGTGTGTGAGATATGCAACAAGAAGTTCTCTCTTAAGAGTGAATTAAGCAGGCACCTATTGATTCATACTGGTGAGAAACCCTTTGTTTGTGAGATATGCAACAAGAAGTTTTCAGACAGGAGTAGTTTGAGAAGTCATGCGTTAATTCATACTGGTGAGAAACCTTTTGTTTGTGAGATATGCAACAAGAAGTTTTCTGACAGAAGTAATTTGAGAAGTCATCTGTTAATTCATACTGGTGAGAAAACTTTTGTATGTGACATATGTAACCAGAAATTCTCACAAAAGTCTGGTTTAAGCAAGCATTTATTAATTCATACTGGTGAGAAACCTTTTGTGTGTGAGATATGCAGCAAGAAGTTCTCTCGAAAGGGTCATTTAAAAAGTCATCTATTAATTCATACTCGTCAAAAACCTTTTATGTGTGAGTTATGCAACAAGAAATTTTCCCGTAAATGTCATTTAAGCACGCATCTGTTAATTCATACTGGTGAGAAACCGTTTGTTTGTGAGATGTGCAACAAAAAATTTTCTCACAAGAGTAGCCTGAGAAAGCACCGATTAATTCATACTGGTGAGAAACCGTTTGTATGTGAGATATGCAACAAGAAATTCTCTCGTAAAAGTGATTTAAGCAAGCATTTACCGATTCATGCTGGAAAGAAACCTTTTGCATGTGAAATATGCAACAAGAAATTCTCACTTAAGAATGATTTAAGCAGGCACCTATTAATTCATACTGGTGAGAAACCGTTTGTGTATGAGATATGAAAGAAGAAATTCTCTCAAAAGAGCCTTTTAAACAAGCATCAGTTAATTCATTTTGGTGTGAGGTATACAAGAAGAAATTCTCTCATAATTTTAATTTAAGCAGGCATTTATTAATTCATGCTATGTAGTGAGAAATCCTTTTTTATGTGAGATGCTCAACAAGAAATTCATTCTAAAGGTTAATTGAATGTTGAACTTCCCTCTCGTACTGGTAAGAAACCTTTTAGTGAGAATTTTGCAACAAAGAATTTTTATCAAATGTGGTATTTAATCAAGTAATGCTAATTTAAGTAAAACTTTTTTTCAAAGTTATGCAACAATTAGGTAGACAACGATATTTATTCAAGTATCTGCTAATTTTTGTAAGAAATTTTTTTTCAGATATATGGCAAGGAATTTTTAATTAATTTAACTAAGTGTTCATTCTTCCTCTCGTAATTTCTTGTTTGCTATTAATTAATTTTGATACTTATTTTATGTAGGAACTTTGGCATATTTTAGTCTTAATAAAGTATGATTTCTTCCAAAATATTACAAACAGTCACCAAAATGAAACAGCAACAAATGAAATAATTTCTAAAATTTTATCCTCATTTATATAGTCAAATGTCATATACTTTGTACTGTATTATTGTAAGATTTATTTATGTATAATTTAAACAAGTACATCAGCCAATCAGGAGTCTCAATGTCAACTGCACTGAACACATTTTTATTTTGATCTCACTTTATAATATATCAAAATCTTCACAATTTCATTCACGGATCCACGGGGGGGGGGGGTGCTATGGAGGCGATCGCCCCCCTAAAATTGTTTTTACTCACCTGTTTTTATAATATATCATTGTTACAATGAAAAGCAATTACAATTTTTTTCTTGGAAGTCTTTTGCGAAATGTTTAAGAAAAGATAACATGAAGGAGTCAAAATATGTCATTCTTTTTTCCAACTGTCAGTATCGTAGTGCGGTATTTTCAGAGCCTAATAGATTAGTGAAAGATCCATCAATCAACAATAACCCTCCTAAATAACTGTCTCTGCCCCAATGAATTAAACCCTTTTTCCTTTTTAGAAAAATCATCTCGGGGAACATACAGGAGAGTGTAAAATGGGTTTCTCACAAGAAGCCAGTGTAGTTAAAAGAATTTTTGTATTGACATTTTCTTTTCTTAATACTGTATGGTCTTAATCTTACCCTTGCTCTCTTCCAACAAAACTTTTGTTTGGAACAAGTTTTCTTTCTGAGACAAAATCCAAATAGAGCAAAACCTGTGAAAACGTAACCAGTCTGTAATAGAATTCTGTAATAGATATGTTTCATGATCCTAACGAATGGAAGGCCATAAAAATATACCTGCTAATATAGAGTTATTTTTTCTGTCCCTAACGATTCAGTTTTCACAGGTTTTACTGTCATGTGTAATAACCATTGTAAAGATAAACACGCAGTCACATAGATTAAGTTTGCAGCTATATAAATGATGAGTATGAAGCTTGTTTCACCGCTTTATAAAGGAGCTTTCCTTCTTTATGAAAAGTCACAGCAGCAAGCAAGGTGCTGTTTCTATTTGTCAGTATCTTTTATATTCTATTTTGCACTGAAAAGGTAAGGCTTGAGTTTTTTAGATATTTTTGCATTTTCATTTTAGTTATTTTTCATTGTTTTTACACATCACAACACTACAGTTTTTGTACTTATCCATTTATAATTGATATTTTAAGTCTTAAATACTCTCTTTGCGTGTGCCAATGTAACTACAGTAAAACTTGCTAAGACAAAATCTCTAGTGACAAAAAAATTTGCATTGTAAACAGGTTTTTGTCTTAGCAGGTATAGTTACTTGTTGTTCCTTTTGCCAAAACCATGAAATATTTCCGGTTAAGGCAGGATTCCTTTATACACAATTTCCGTTTTCACAGTTTTTTTATTGTATTTCGAGAAATGCTATTACCTCTGTGCAATTAGCTTCAGCATACATTTTCTACTTTTGAATAACTAAAATTATTTTAAAAAAAGCAATTCTAATGGTAATAAACTAGTTATGATACAGTAAAACATCTGAAAACAGGATCGCTAGAAACTGAAAATAATTCTATTTTTGAGAGGTTTCTATCTTAGCTGGTACAATTGTATGCAATTCCTTTTACCTGAATTATGAAAATTTTCCGTTTAAGACAAGATTTCGTTAGAGACAGGTTTCTCTTCACAAATTACTCTATAAGTATTACAGAAAATGTTGAAAATTAAGGATATCTTAATGCTCGCTTTGAAATGTTTGGAAAAAAACTATTACCTCTACGAAAGTCTGCAGCATTATCGAATGGTATTAAAATGCAATAAACTTGTTAAGGCAGAATAGCTAGAAACTAAAGAAATGTTCCGTTTTAACATGGTTTCCGTCTTGATACCTTTAATTGTTTAATATTCCTTCCGACATGTGAAATTCTTTCCACCTGTCTTTTATAGAATCCTCTCTTAAACTGAAATATTTCACGGTCCTGACAGAAGGAATACCATAACAATCTCTCTTGCTCCGTTTTTATTCGTTCTTCCTTCTCTTGGGGCTCTTTCTCCATTCAGCTATTTCCGTATTTCTACATTCCAGTTAAGACCCTAGCCCCCTTGAAGTTTTTGTTCTCAAATTATTAATAACTTGCCCCTTTTTATCCAATCTGCTTTGCTTTTTTGGGCACTTTCTTCATTTAGTTATTCCCCCATTTCGACATTCCAGTTAAGACCCTAGCTCCCTAGTGCCCATTTAGGTTTTTGTGTCATAAATTGTTAATAACTGGCCTCATTTTTATCCGATCCTCCTTGGTTTTGGGGCCCTTTCTCCATTTACCTTTCCCCCCCCATTTCTTGGTTCTAGTTAAGATCCTGGTATCTGGGGCTTGGTATGGGACCCGTTGAAGTTTTTGTTTCCTAAATTGGCTGCTCGCCTTCGTTTTGGATCCTTTTCTGCATTTATTTTTTTCCTCCATTTCTATATTGCATTAAGACCCTGAGGCCCAGTGAACTTTTTGTGTGCCATACATTTTTCACCCCTCTAATTGTGTCACCCTCCCAATGCATAAACTTTAAATTTGAGTCCTTGACTCCTCTTCCCGGACCACTACCCTTATATTTTTATTGGGGCCATAGGGCTTTTTTTATGTCTTTCTTTAAAATATTATTCTAATGATTAATTCATATCCTATTTCTTTACCCTGCTGTTCTGTTCGGATCTATTTGACCCGAAACAATTTTTATTCGTTTATAAAAAAAATGCATGGAGATAATTTCATGAATTTCTTGACTTTGACGGTAAACAATATAAATATGTACTCTTAGAAGGATTTACGTTTAATTTGTATATTCAAGGAATATTTTTAATATATTGCTAATGTACTGTTCAGGTCAATATGACCTGATTCAAAAAAGAAATTATTTTATCTATATTCTTTCATATTTGAATGGAATGATTCAACAGAAAATAGTAACAATAAGTGCTCTAATTTATCCCTTTTCGAAACTTGTTTAAAATTTGTTGACATGTGTACTTGATCATGTGACAGGAGAGCGCGTATAAGGCCAAAAGGTTGATACAGTTGGCACTGGGCCAAAATATTCACGTCTGTTGCAACGCCGTGTTTCAGTTTCTAACATTCTGTAAAGCAGTTGTGCCTGTGAGTACAGTAAAAACGTGTTAATTACAAAAAATAGAGAATCATAGACTTTTGAGTGACGCTGACATAGCTAAGCTAATGGAAGCCTCTGACAGTGAGGAGGAAGATGTATCCAAGTATGAAAATCATACAAGTGATGAAACTGAAAGTAAAAGTTCTGACAACGATTTTGATAGTCATATTCAACAAATGCCCAATATACACAGTATTCAGTCCAAGAATCGTGAAATAAAGTGGAAGTTGGAGCCGTTTCCACGTGTCACAAGATATGCAACGCCAAGTATAACACATATAAAAAGTGCATTTGAGACAGTATTCAATTCCACAATTGAAAACGAAATCATAAAAATGACAAATATTGAAGGAAAAAAAGTGTATGGAAAAGAGTGGGAAAATATCGAGAGTGAAACTTATCAAGCATATATTGGTTTATTATTAGCTGTTGTTTACAAATCACATGAAGAATCAACAAAAAGCTTGTGGGATAAAGAAACTGGCAGAAACATATTTCGTGCGACAATGTCCCTCGAAACCTTTTGCATCATATCGAGAGTTATTCGTTTTGATAATAAATCCACTCATCAAGAAATAAGGTCTGTGGATAAAATAGGAGCTGTGCGAGATATCTGGGAAAAATGGGTAGAGATTCTATCAAAATTGTATTATCCGAATGTAAATATTACTGTAGATGAACAATTAGTAGGTTTTCGTTGCCGATACCCATTCAAACAGTATATTCCAAGTAAACCATCTAAGTATGAGATAAAAATATGGACTTTATGTGACAGTAAAACTTCGTATGTACTGAAAACACAAATTTATACTGGAAAAGAACAAGGATCAAGGCCAGAGAAAAATCAGAGTATGCGAGTAGTGAGTGAGTTTACTTATGACTATTCGGGGCATAATGTTACGTGTAATAATTTTTTCACATCCTACAACTTAGGACAACTTCAACTAAAACGGAAAATGACTATGCTTGGCACCATCAGAAAAAATAAACCAGAACTTCCTGAAGAAATGCCAAACAAAGAAGTGCATAAGTCATCATTTTATTTTACAGAGGACACAACAGTTGTAAACTACATCCCAAAAAAGAACAAGAATTTTATTCTTATGAGCACTTTGCATCATGACAAAGAAGTAAGCAACGGACCAGATAAAAAAAACCTCAAATGACATTAGATTATAATGAAACTAAAGGGGCTGTGGATACTTTTGATCAACTTTTGAACACATACACTTGTAAAAGAAAAACAAATCGCTTACCCATGATAGTATTGTATAACATGCTTGATACTTCTGCTTACAATGCATATATTCTATGAACTTCAATACACAGCAAATGGAATGAAAAAAAAAACCTGACCAAACGAAGGCTATTTTTAGAAGAATTGGAGAAATCACTCATTTTTTCACACATGGAAGCAAGACAACACCTACCAAGAAGTGAGGACTCAATCAAACTACACTGGCGAGAAAAATTAAAGGAACAACCATAAAAAGGTGCTGTATCTTAATTCTATTGCGGGACTCTGATAAAAAGTGATTGGTTTATAACTCAATGTTAACGTTATCACGTAGTCAAATGAGATTAACCTTTACTACATAAAAATATGCAAATTTTTTAGCCGATTCTTTCGGCAAGTTTGAAAAGGATTGCACGTGGGTGATTTGAAGTCTAATTTCAAAGATTTTATGTGTAGTTGCATAAAATTTTCTCTTGTAGGAGGTGGAATATGTCATCCAGAATACATTTGACCGATTGTGAGAAATGGCGTGCAACAGGGTGAATGGAAGCAGGACAGACACTGACAGGGGTCTGTAAAGGCTTAAAAATAGCCAAAAGAGCCATGTCAAGCATTTGGAAATGATTCAAAGACACTGGTAATGTGCAGAGACAACCATGTTAAGGTCGAAAATGTGCCCCCACAGACTGTCCAGACCGTTATCAGGCAATGATTGCTAAAAGAAACAGGCAACTGACGTCAGTTCAGATTGCAAGGGAGTTTGGTGCTACAACAGCAACTCGACTATCCAGATTTACTGTGAGTGGCAGGCTGCATAAAAGAGGGCTGTATGCAAGGAAACTCGTGATTTGTATTCCACTAACTCTGGCAATAAAATGTGCCCGGTTAAAGTGGCGTAGAGATCATTATCATTGGAGTATCACCGACTGGAGCCTAGTTCTCTATACCGATGTTGTTTGGAGAGTGGTTTGGGTTTCAGACGTGTTACCATATGGAGGGAGAAAAACACACGCAATAATGCTGCAAACATCCGTGAAAGGCATCGATACAAAGGACCTGGAATCATAGTATAGGCGGCCTAAAATAAACATTTTTACAAGTGCAACTATGAATACTTAAATATACAGAAATGAGGTTCTTTATCCTCATGTCAAGATTTTTAGGGGTGCAATTGGTAATAACGCCTTATCAAACCTTTTAGTGGATGATAAGGCGCGACCTCATCGTGCTGCAATAGTGACTGATTATCTTAAGGGCGAAGGAGTCCAGCTAATGGAGTGAACCGCATATTCTCTGGATTTAAATCTGATAGAACATGTGTGGGACGCACCAGTTCGCCGACTTGGATCTCGGCAACCCCCAACTAGCATTCTCCAGGAACTTCGGAGCACTGTTCATCTTGAATACACTTTGTTACCGCAAGCACTTCTTGTTAATCTAATCCACAATATGGAAAATCGCTGTAAAACTTGCATTTCGGTCATTAGTGACCAAATACCTTATTGATTTTTCATGCGTGTCTCTAATATATTGTAACAGTACAATTTCGTTATCGCCACTTATAATCACACATTCCTATGTTTTTATGCAAATATATTTTTTGCAGAAATAGGCAGTTCTGCATTTTGAAAACATATCAAGCATGACAAAATAAAGATCTTGTGCAAGTTTCATGTTATTATCTGCAAAACTATTCAAGTTAGATGAGTTTCTATAGTTGTTCCTTTAATTTTTCTCGCCAGTGTAGTAAAAGCAGTACAGAGTAAAATTCAAAACGTACCCTCAGGATCTACTGTGAATGCTTCATTGTGTATAAAATGTGAAGGTGCAAGTTCTGTCCATCAAGAAATGACAACAAAACTAATATATTGTGCTACACAATTGTGAGAAACACATTTGCAAATCTCATGTAAAATTTTACTGCCCAAATGGCAAATAAAGATAAGCTTCAATTTCAAATATTTTTTGTGTTTTTTTTTATGCTTTATATTATTTGATATGTATTTAAGCTACTTTACTATTATTTAAATCATTTCTCCAATGGCACCTTTCATTTACTGCTAGAAATGATAATAATCTGAATCGGGTCATACTGACCCGAACACTACATACGTGTAGTAAATACGAACAGAACAGCAGGGTTAATTTCGACTAATTGAAGGTCTAAAGTACTAAGTACTAGGACCTCTTAAGATGTTTTCATCTTAGGGTCCTGCTCCAAACTATCAGTTGGCCTTCTTTTGGGCCTCCTATTATACCTCCCTTAAAGATCGTTCTATTCGCTACCTTTTTTTCCCCTAACAATTTCTTAGGTCCTTCAGCTGCTACGTGAACGACAAAAAAATTTCTCGGACCTCAGCTACCACCAATTTTGAATATTAATCTCCTTCTTGGGGACCTTGGTGCAGCTTCTTTAAAAATTATCCGATTCTCATTTAATTTTCTTAAACATAGCTCTAGGGTCATCCAGCTACTTTATAGACTACTAAAAATTTCCTTAAATCCCGAAATCGGGTTGAAGATATAACAATAATCATTCAAACTTGAGGTTTGTTTTAATTTACTATCATGGGCCCAGGCAACTTCAAATTAGAATAAAAACTCATGAAAATGATTCAGCTATGAACTGGAAAAAAATTATTTTACACAGATTTCTGTTTTAGAAGATAGATTTGCACAGTATTCCTTCCATGAAGACTATGAAGTTTTTCATTTAAGATAGAATTCCGGTATAGGCAGGTTCCATTCGTAGAGGTTTTACTGTAATGAATTAAGCAAGAGGAATTATGACTAATAAATAATTGCAAACATTAAATCACAGCATTCTTTTACATACATTAAATCCTGTAAAAACGGAATCACTAGGGATCAGACTATTATTTCGTTTTAGACAGGTTTTTGTATTGTTGGCATATTTTTATTGTGTTTTTTACTTCAGAACCATTCAATTTTTCCGTTACAGACAGCTTCCATTTTCAAATGTTTTTCTATACTATACTATGCCCATTACATGTAACAATGTATCCCCCCCCCAAAAAAAAAATGATGCTCTGGATCCGCCTCTGCACAGTTTTCTATTTATTTTTTGACATTATGTAGATTTATTAGTGTGTTAGATTTTCTGGAAATTCAGAAAATTTACATTAAAAAACTGTTGTATTAAACCTGATATCAATCAGTGAAGTTCCTTGACTGAACAACTGATTTTCCTATAATGCTTAAAAATAAAAAATACTTTCTTTAGAGGATGCGCTGCCACACGCAACTTGCTCTTATCTCATTGATTTTATACTTCGATTTTAGGATATTTTTGCTATTTCTGGATTCGAATATATCTAGGAATGTGCTTTACTCTGTGATTTAATTGGATATGCAATGCCTCCTATGAGATCTTATCCCATAACAATGATGATATTTACTTATCTACCAATCACAAAACATTTGCATGTGTTTCAGAAGTTGGATAAATTCTTGTGTAAAGAAGATGACCATAGACAGTAACAGAATCAGATACTTTATTGTAACCCTGTATATGATCTATAAATTTTCATACACATCAAATACTATAATAAACGTTAATTACGCTTGAAAATACTCTTAAGGAAGTTAATATCCATAGAATGCAATGTATACATATCCTTTTGGACAACTCTGTATATACATTTATTTATATACAGGTGTACTTACATCCCTTAGTACAGTAAACTTTAGTTCAACAGTAAAACTTGTGCATGCAGTTGAAAACACATTTTCAGCAATTCTTTCTCTTAGACGGCAATGTGTTCGAAACCTTTTGTCTTGCTCTGTGTATTATCTGTAGACATCTACACTCACTTACTATGTTACAGTTTAATTCTGCTGAAAAATTCTTAACAACTGGAAATTACAGTACATAGAAAGTTCTATTTCCATATCCTTTTGTGCTCTGCTGTATATGGAGCTATTTATATTATATTCACAACACTTAATGTAATAAAATTTAGTTCAGTAGAAAAATGCACTAAACAATTAAAAACACATTTCCAGCAATTTTAACCATAGATTTGGAATCCTTTGAACAGCTCTATATGGGAACTATGTGAGTTTAGACATCATGATCTACAGAATACACATCATATTTTATATAAATATTTTGTTAAGCTTGACAATTCATAACTCAATTGAAAATATATTTCCTATAATTGTCATTCATAGATGATAATGTATCTGAATTATTTTGTGCAGAACTGTAGAAAAATTTTTAATTTTCCATACATAGTTTTCTATAGGAAAAATAGTGTGCACCAAATAGAGTTTAATTCGTTTCATTAAATTTAATTTAGTTCAAGATCATTAAAGCTTACTTCAAACAATTACTTTTACAGACAGTAAAGATATCAATTCTTCTGTGTGTCCTTGAAACTGAACAATAAATGTCATAAAAATTATTTTCTATACAAAGGCTGTTGTAGTACATATCAATTTTCTTTATTTTTGAAGTAGTGTAACATCCCTAAAATAATACTTCAAACAATTAACCTTCACAGTTCTTAATACATTTGAATTAATTTCAGTGTCCCTATAAACAATTGAATAGTTCAAATTAAACCAAAAACTGTATAGCTATTTTGGTACAGCTCATAAATATTTTCTGTACTTTGACACCGAACCAGATTTTTTTTGTGGCAGTTATCACTAGTAGATAGACATACATACGGACACCAAAAACTTTTTGAATTTCCACTGTGAAATCCCAGCTGCATTTCACCAGTAACCTGTTTCTTGTTGTATGTATTAAATGGTGTAAATATTGAACAAATTGTTTGTGTGTTTCATACATTGATTGTTATTTCATAAAGAAATAAAAATGTAATGAAAATGTTAATAAAGGTTTGTAGATAGTGTTTGAAAATTTTGTTTTTCTCACTAAATTCAATCTCTTTTTGTAACTCTTTTCACCATACATAAAGAGTGTTTATAACTTTGATTTATTTATCTCTCATCTGCCCAGATTTTCTCATAAGTTACTTCACTTACCATGCAAATAATATATGTTACTTGGGTTTACTATGGCACAATTGCTATTGAAAATTAAATGTGTAGCATTTATACTAGACTGATTTTAACACAATTATTCTAACTGTTAAATAAATCACACGAGTTGCAAATTCCCAACAGGGTGAAAATTATCGAGACCAGGATTTGAACAAGGGATCTCTTGGCTCAAGCTGACACTGCCCTTCCAACTGCGCCATCCAGTACAATTCTGTAAGACCTAATTCACCCAGCTAAATGTATTGATCATAGCATCTGGTCTGATATCTGAATCAGCTCAAGAGAATAAATCCGGTCAACAGAGCTTACTGATATTTACTATGACACGCTTGCTATTGAAAATGAAATGTGTAACATTTACATATCGTTTAGAATTACACTAAAAATAATTCCATTATATTATGGTTGAAGTTTTTTTTTTTTTCATGATTCTTTCGATCATTATGTATCTTTGTTACTACACATTTCAAATCATCATGTATTTGAAATATGTAGTGTATTTATCATTTGCATTTTTACTTTTTGATTGTGGAATTTGTAAAACAATATTGCTTCAAGAATTGCATGCATAATTCTCTCTAGAAATGTATTTCCCGTGGAAATTGTGGTATAAGCAGTCAGAGGGTTAAATTACAGAGAAAGTTTTTCTAAATGTTATGTATAGAATCCCCTGGATACATATAAAATTTTAAACTTCATAACTTTTAAAAATAACTATTTTGATGTAAATTGCTTTTAAGAGGATGGAGAACAACTTTGAATTGATTTTACTATTAGAACAGTATTTCTAAAGCCAATGATTTGTAGAAAATTAGCCAATGGACAGAGGTAAGAGTTGACAGTTGACACCCTTATATATCATTCAAGATTGCAGTTTACACTTTCCATACACTTACAGTGTATGGAAGGAAAGTATTGTAATCACAATAAAAGCTAAATTATAGAAATAATGGTATATTTTAATGCTGTGAAATTCCTTTAATCCGTTCTCAATTTTTTTATAATGATTGAATTTGTATGTGTGTATGCATGAGTTTATGTCTACTGTGTATGTGTGTATGTATTGTCACCATTTTTCAACCATTCTGTGAGGATAACTGATAAACATTTTCTCTTATATCTCAAATAATTTATTTTTATTACTCACCTATATCTTATATTGGTACAGTAACTGTGTTTTAACAGGCAGGGTTGGACTTGGGCACGGTCAATGGCACATACCTTGGATTTTTATGGGCCTAATTTTTTTACGAAACTTGTTATTTTAGCATCTTGCTAGTGAAATCCAATATGATCCTGTACCATTCCAGTTTTTCTTTCAGGGGGAGCTTTCAGTTTCGGAGCCAGATCTGAAGTTAAAAGTATACTTTGAAAAAAATTAGAAACAATAAAAATAACCAGTTAGAGATCGATCTCATAACTATAGCATTTTTAAAAAAGCCATTTAAAAATATTGAAATCAATGCACAACTCAGAAAGAGTGTGCCAATCTAGGTAATCACAGATTTCGATTATTTTTATATATGTTATAGGGCCCCATAGTGTCAGGTTCAAAGGATTTTATACAATGCTCTTTAGTTCTTGAGAAATACGGGGTCTAATATTATTATAAAACAACTTAAATACTTGCTTTGTAATGAAATTGCTTCATTAGTCGTAGCTCAGTTTTTATAATGTCTGCAGGTTGATGCGCGGGCTCGAGTTCAAGACCAGTGGGCTATATTTGTTTTTCTCCTTTTTTTGTTTTATAAATATACTTGTAATTATAATTTAGCAATCACAATTAAAATTATAATATTGTGTGTTAATTATAATCTTAACCAATTTATTTTTTTATTTGTAATTAAATTATTGTATAAAACATCAATAAAACAGTTAATTTTTTGTTGTTGTTGTTTAATCACTTAAAAAATATATTTCATATATTCTTTATCTATGCAATGGTATTGAACAAATTATATAGTGTTAATTCGTGATTTTAAAGAAACATTATTGCCTTATACTACTGTATTTTTAAAGTAAGAAGCACAATTATATTAAAAATTAGCAGAAGAATTATATTACAATATATTTTTTTGCATATTAAAGATTTTTAAATTTGCAATACGTACTATGCTTGCGCTTTGAGTTATCTTGCTTTCTCATTTATCTTCTTTCTGCATTTAATTTTATTTTATTTGAAAATGTTTTATTTTGTTATAACAAGAGGGAATATACAAAACTATACGGAGGCAATACACAAATATACTTTGTAACTAATGTTGCAATGTATTTAAGTTGTGTTATAATAGAGTTGTGTTAAGTTGTTATTTGTGTACTGCTTGTGTACTGTACCACTTGTTATTTGTGTACTTACATTTGTTTTGTAACCCTGATGATGAGCAAAGGTTTGCTCAAAAGCACTCGGTTGTATATATGTAAAATACAGTTTTGTATATGGAGTCAAAAAACCTTGTGTAAAATATTTTAGGAAATGGTATTTATATGTTCATAGGACATTTATGTTGTTTTTAATTAGTATAAAAACTATCAGTTTTCAATAAATAAATAAAAGATGTTCACCTATATTTCTGTAATCCGGAAAGGCCGGGTTGGATTAACTAGTTAAAATGAATAAACTATTAGTTAGAGGAGTTTTGTTGAATATTCACAAATTGAAATCATTTCTTTTAAAATATTGTTTTTAGTGATGCGATTCGTACATTGTAAAAAATTGCAGGAAACTGTCATTCAACCGTTTTTATAGATAACCGTGTTTTGACCATATTATAAAGCATTCTCATTGATCATAAACATTACAGAAAAGTAACCATTCTCCATAAAAACGGTTGAATGACTGAGCAGTTTTCTGCAATTTTTTTACAATGTAAAACTAGTAAATGTATAAATATAATGGCCTGATATTATAAATGTTGAAAAATTGGGAATTGTGGGTAACTCGAAAGAAATTATCCCTTTCGCTACTAAACAGCCCAAGATGGCCGGCCAAGCAAGCAATTGACAAACTGCCTGAGTGCCTGCAAAACTGAAGTTCCATTTTTCCCCCTTTAAAATATCCAACTATTATTGCAGAGTAGTGGATTATTACAATCAACAGGTGGTGAGCCTTTTACACTAGTGATCTTAGGGCGGTCACACTTTCGAAGATAGCTGTCTTCTTATTGTGCTGCTGACAAGTAGGAAGGCAGAAGAAAGGGTAAGAAACAATTTTGCAGCATATTTCATTGTTTAGGCATTTGCCGTATTTTGAATGCTATTGCGTTGTTAAACTTGAGTATTCAAAGTTTTATACTATATTTTCTTAAACCTTATTTCTAGATCAAGAAATATCTCTCTTTTTGTACAGAGTCGACAGATCAAATCTCAAGCTTCTTTTTCATATTCACAACAATTTTAAACCTTATTTTAACTTGAAATGATTTTAATTTTGAAATATCAAGTTCTCAAATAACATATTCATAGAGGCCAACTTTTATGCTTTTTTTACAAGTACTTTTTAATAGCAAAATGTTCCTTCTTTAATCGCAATAAACCTATGATTACATAAGGCAATTTTTTTAATTCAAAAATAGTGGAAAGAGAAAAATGTAAAATTTGGCAACTATGCTTGTATATAGGTAATATTAAAACAAAAAAGAACTAAAAGAAAAAGTACATCAGCTTTATTATTTTTTTAAAAGAGTATTTCACTAAAGTGTAAAAAAATATATAATAAAAGAGTCCTTATGAGAAAAAAAGCTGTAAAAAATATATTGTATATATTGTAACCACGGTCGAAAATATACCATAACCTTTGCTGAGTTACTAAAATTTTGAAAAGTTTTCTTTATCTTTAGAAACATGTGACATGCATTCACGATTTTTTGAATTGGTTAGAATTCGTATTTTGAAAACAAATTGCATCCTCAAAGAGAAGAAGGTCTCATCTTTAAGATGGTATTTTTTGTTAATCGGTTGTGCCCAACGGAACTGTCGTGAAAAAGGGAAAAAAGAACACAAAATCCAATATTTTTGAAAAGGTTAACAAAATGTTTTTTCGAACGGATTGCAGTATTTAAAACTTTAAAGTACTAAATTTAAGAACATGTCATCCGTTTTACTGTATTTTTAACTGTTCGACCGATGAGCGTTAGGAAATAGAGAAGTTGCAATCAGTTGATCAACCATTGTACTTCACTTGGAGTCTCAGGGTACTTCCACCAATCAGAACTGTCTACTCGTTGTGTGTGACCTCCAACCTGACATCAATTGCAATTGCCCTATAGGCCAAAAAAACGTCCCTTCCCTGCTACGTCGTTAGAAAAGTACGATCCACTCTATCCTGGAATGCTGGAGCCTCTGATGTGATTTTTAATTTTGGTTTTTATTTAATATCTCAACTAATTATCAGAAAATTAAAATTCTGGGCCTGAGTGCATCAAGACCGTCTTCACTTAAATTTTCAGACCTCTACGTGCAGTTGATTTCACTAGCCATCGCACGCAGACAAACAATTTTCTTTTATTAGTATAGATAATATCTCCATGTAATGGGAAATTTTTTTATAGTTATCTTATTATTTATTATTTTATAGTTATCTTATTATTTATTATTTTATAGTTATCTTATTATTTATTATTTTATAGTTTTCTTATTATCATACCTTTAAAATGCGTAGTTTTCGTGAAAAAAAGGCAAATGAAAAAAGTATGACGTCACATCTGGAACACAAAAAAGCTTTCTTGAACCTATTAAATTACAGACTGGATGAGAAACAAGATTGAAAAAAACTTTAAAACATAAAAATTGAACCCTGATAGGCTTGTGAAAGGGAACCAATTTACGAAGAGATGAGTGGCAGGCGTGTGTCTTCGTAAATTGGTGCCCTTTCACAAGCCTATCAGGGTTCAATTTTTATGTTTTAAAGTGTTTTTTTTTTCAATGAAAGCATGACGTCACATCTGGAACACAAAAAAGCTTTCTTGAACCTATTAAATTACAGACTGGATGAGAAACAAGATTGAAAAAAAAAGACTTTAAAACATAAAAATTGAACCCTGATAGGCTTGTGAAAGGGCACCAATTTACGAAGAGATGAGTGGCAGGCGTGTGTCTTCGTAAATTGGTGCCCTTTCACAAGCCTATCAGGGTTCAATTTTTATGTTTAAAGTCTTTTTTTTTTTCAATGAAAGCATGACGTCACATCTGGAACACAAAAAGCTTTCTTGAACCTATTAAATTACAGAGTGGATGAGAAACAAGATTGAAAAAAAAGACTTTAAAACATAAAAATTGAACCTTGATAGGCTTGTGAAAGGTCACCAATTTATGAAGAGATGAGTGGCAGGCGTGTGTCTAATATGCAAATGAACAGCCACTGTTCAGAGCTTGAAAGTAGTGGCAGCCTTTGCGTAATAATAATGTATTCTGTTTGTGAGTGTTGCGATATGTACTTTACTTTCAGTCAGTGCAATGGTAATGCATTACAAACTGCTAGAAAGTATATGGCGTCATATTTTTTCTTTTGAATATTTCTCGAAAACTTTTAGTTATAGAGGGGATTAGTTATATGGTTCTTTGAATAACTTTTATGTCCTCATAGCGAAGATTCTTGTTCTGTATAGTTTGCACAGTGGTATACAACACCCTGTATATCTATGACATTTGCAATAGAAATCTGCCACGAAGATTGTTTGAAAATAATGGTACAAAAAACAGTGACCACTTCGTCTCCTACAAATAGCAACGCCGTGCCGTCTCGGCAGTCCCGCATAGAATTTTATGAAAATCAAGATAATAAGGCCTTTTACTCTAAAAAATAAGAAAAAAATTCTGCATAAAAACATTTTTTTTTCACAGAATGTGACAGATAGCATGTACATTTGCAACAAGTTTGATATTTTTTCTGGATATTATCTTGCCATGATAAATTTGCAGCGAAATTTACGCAAGGTAGATGCAACATTATTCACCCCTTGCAAGGCAAGTTTGCTATGAAATTGATGCAGCAAGCGAAAACTCCCTGTGTTGACACAGAGAATATAGTCAACCAGCACGTGTGCTGAAATTGGGCGCCCAAAGACAAGATACAGTCGTTATTAGATCCAGCGTTCCAGGCACTGTTAGATACCATGTTCTTTTAAATGTTGTCGAATAAAGGATCTCAGAAAAGTATTTATTATTTTAACTGTTCAAATAAGGTTATTTTTGTAATGTAACATTTTCTCTGTAATCTGCAACTTATTTCATATACTATTTTGGTATTTTTGTGTTATAGCGGCACCCACAATTATGATTATACCAAGATTGCAGCCAAGAGAGAATATATATACATACTCCAAACGCACGTATATGTCTGTACGTCTAGCTCTCCAAGAACAAGACCCTGCTGATTTTTGGGCATCTGTTGGGGCAAAACTGGGTACTCATGATTTTGCATTAAATTCTACAATGAATTGTTTCTTCACACAACAGGTGGTGAAATATGGAAAGAATGTTCAGGCTTTAAAGATTGGGTGCATGAGGAGTGTAGTGGATACGAGAAGTAAAAGCTGAAAATACAATACATGACAATATTAAAAATTGCTTGAAAACCTTTAAAATATACGTTATTGGCCTTAAACTATGTAGGGTAAATGTACCAATAGTCGGCCACTTAACTGTTTTTTTGTATATAAATCTTAACGTAGAATTTTTTAAAAATGACACAACATTTTTAACAGTGATATATGGTTAAAACATACGTTTCTTATTATGTTTCAGCAATTATTTTTAAAAAACACGGTAATAGTTTTTTTTTAGACAAAGTTAAGTTAAAAAAGGGCGAGTTCTCCAGTAGTCGGCCACTTTAACTCTAATCTTCGGCCATCACTGCACCAATAGTCGGCCACTTCAGAATTTTGTTTTACCTGAAAAACGACTCTAATAACAAATTTGACTACATTTTGCAATGTACCATTTTCGGTTATAAGAAGATGATTGAGCTATCTCACATGCTCGAGAAAATAAATTAGTAGGTCATTTAGGGTCACTGCGGGTAAAGCTAATTTTATTTTATCTGCTAAATGGCTTTAACGATTTTGACTAAGTTTTGTATCCTACATTTTTGGCGCATGTTTGAGAAAATTTCATTAATGGGTCATATGGGGGTCACTATGGGTCAAATAAATATTATAAAAAAAACGGCTCTAACGATTTCAACTAAATTTTGTATCCTACCGTTTTGAGGTACGAAAAGACCATTGGGCTGGGTCACATGTTTGAGAAAATTCGATTAGTGTGTCATTTTAGGGTCCCTACGGGTCAAACTGATTTTATCTAAAAACGACTAAAACGATTTGGTGTACGAAAAGACTATTGGGCTGGGTCACATGTTAAGGTCCAAGGTAATTTTATCTTATCTAATAAATGTCTTTAACGATTTTGACTAAGTTTTGTGTCCTACCATTTTGGGATACAAGAATACCATTTGGCTGTGTCACATGTTCGATAAAATTCGATTAGTGGGTCATTTGGGAGTCAATATGGGTCAAACAAATTGCATTTAAAAACGGTTTAAGCGATTTTGACTATATTTTGTATGCTACAGTCGACTGCAAAAAAAAAAAAAAAAAAAAACAAAAAAAACGCTGGTACCCATTCTGGTCGCGCTCAAATTGAAGTTAGATTAAAGTGGGTTTTGAATCGAATTATGCATTTTGAATCCTGCAATGGAAAAGCGTAGGGAGGGGCGGTCCCAACTGCCGCATTCCAATCTAGTTGTTTTAACACTTTTCAACAGAATTGAAAAGCAAATAATGGGGGTACCAACTGCCGCATCTAATCGAGTTGCCTTTAACAAACATAGTTGAAAAGCAATTATGCATATATTCGTGCATCAGCGAGGGGGCGGTCCCAACTGCCGCATCACGGCATTCCGTCCTAGTTGTTTTAACACTTTTATGCATTTTGAACATGAAATATATTTAGTATGTAGTTGATTAGTATACGAGTTTATTTTGAATCCCACAGTGGAAAAGAAAAGGGAGGGGCGGTCCCAACTGCCGCATTCCAATCTAGTTGTTTTAACACTTTTCAACAGAATTGAAAAGCAAATAATAGGGGTACCAACTGCCGCATCTAATCTAGTTTAAGAAAAAGCTACTGTGTACGAGTATTTGCGACTTAAAAGTAACCCCGATATCGAATATCAGTTTTCTATCCCTATTAATTCTAAATAAATCATAATTTAGAATGATAAACAACAATTACTGATAATTTCAATTTTTTAAATTTAGAATTTTACAGAAACCATTCTTTGCTAGAGCTTACATCTTAAAAGAAACCCCCATGCAAAATTTGAAGTTTTAAACCCAACACTATCACATAAATTGCAATTTTAGAAAATTTTTAGTTCCTTTTAAATTTCGAATTTTTTAGAAACTGTTTGGGTACGATCAGACCACTTACGTATGGAAAAGGTTATCCATGTCTAATTTCAAGTTTCTATTCTAAAATTTATAAAAACTAATTCAGAACATTTTCCTCTCATTTCAGCATTCTAAATTTCCAAATTTTTAGAAACCTTTCTTAGCCGGTCACTTATGTCTTAAAATTAACCACCATGCCAGATTTTAAGTTTCCAGCACCAAAACTATCACAGATTTTGAAACTTTAGAATGTTTGTTTGGTCCTATACCCTTTGAATTTTTTTTAAATAAACTATTTTGTACCAGCGTTTACATATTAAAATGACAGAATTGGCAAATTTTAAATTTCTATCCCTAGTAATTCCATATAAATCGTAATTTAGAATGTTCACAGTTTTTTTCATTTTCTAAAATTCCCCCCTTTTTTAAGTGCTTTGATCCAGAATTTACGTCTGAAAAGTAACAGACATGTTAAATTTCAAGTTTATATTCCTAACAATTCTACATAAATTGTAATTTAGAACTTTTTCCACTCATTTCACACTTATAAATTTCGAACTTTTTAGAAAACAACAACCATGCCAAATTTCAAGTTATTAGCTCCTTCAATATCACAAAAAGGGCAAGTTTGGAATGTTTTTTGTTCATCCATCTACTTGCGAAGAGTGGCTCTGACGTAAAATATAGTCTATGTCGGAGCAGAGACTGCCAACTTTACTTTTGAAATTCTTTCGGAAGTTCCAGTAGTTTCCCCTACAAACAAACAAGCACGTAAAAAAAGATTTTTTTTAATATATAATATTATTATAGATGTAGAGATAAAGTTATATCTACCAAAAAATTAAAAATAAACTCAAAAAAGTATAATAAGTTATGTATTCAGTATTCAGCTCCTGGTGGCCGACTATTGGACATGTAAGCAAAATTAATACCCAATGGTCGGCCACATTAAAATTAATTAAAAGCAACAAATGTATTTACTTTTTATACTCAAAAACATTAGTTTATTTACCCTGCTAATACTCTAGCCTTGTAATTTTAGAAAAAAATAAAAAATTAACTAATACTTGCCTTTTAAAAAAATTGCCATCAGTTAACAAAAAAATAGGGAAAATGGTGATTTGACCTCTATCTTGAAAAAAAAATGGCTGATTACAAATTCAATAAAAATACCCACAATTCTTTGGTGATGGTTTATGACTTATGAAAGATGGCTGCATACAACCAAATTGTAATATTTCATTTAGAACCAAAAATAAGCTATGCGTAAGGCATTTTATCTCAATGTGGCCGACTATTGGGGGGTGGCCGACTATTGGTACATTTACCCTATATGTGTTTTAAAGATTGATTCAAAATGTATTATAATAAAGCTTTTTGCTACTTGAACTGTCAAAACTTAATTTCTGATTAGTATATGGCAATATGCAACATTATTCACCCTACCATCAAAATTTCAGCTGTTTCAGGTGGTTCTAGAAACTGCCTTTTCTCAAGTATAGAAGAATTTTCCTGTGGCGACAGGTGTGGTCTGTCAGTAGCTCAGATGTCTCCAAACACTTTTGTGGAGTGTTTCGATTTTTTTTGCTCTTCTAGATATTTTTCAATAAAGGAAAACCGTTAGGTACCTGGTTTTACCCTACTTTTTACTATAGATTTTTACGAATATTCTTTAAAAAATGTTATGTTCATCCAAATTCAGTAGCGGGTGCTTCTTTAGTTTTTATTGTTTTTGTAAAGTGTGAAATGGAGAAAATAAAAATCCATAAATAATATAATTAATACATTTTAGAGTAAGATCAGGATTTTTTTCAACATGCTTTTTTTAACTTGATTCTTGTATGCAAATATTGAATTATTTTAAATGTCTTTTCACTTAGTACTCCTGATGTGTAGTAAGTATGTATAATATTATATCCCCGATCACAATACATGATTTTCAGAACTTATTATCAATTAATAGATTATTTTTTTATTACGTTTTAATAATCTATTGAAAAAAAAAACAATTTAGAAATCCCAGATAATTTAAATATTTTCAGCTAGTAATTTTTTCGATGAAAGTCCATTATTTTTTAAACCTTTAACATACTTTGCCTGTAGTAGCATGAACTTTCGGGATGCTCCTAAGATAAAACCTATCCCAAAAATATAAGCCCCTCTCACTCTTTTAAAATAGTATTTTCTGAGACTGTATACTCAAGCTGTCATGCAATCATGAAGCGAATTTTAATGTACGTTTTGTGTAAAATATGGATTTAAAATTTTTCTTTTTCTTTAAATATGCATTTATGAAACTTACTTCTTAAATATGTCAGACAGTAACCAAGTTCGATTTTGTTAACAGATATAAATAAAGTGCGAAAAAAACTTTCCCCTCCAACCACTTTTTAGGTAGATTTCGTAAGAAATACTACCTATTACATTCTCCCCTAAGTTGGAATTTTTGAAAAATTTTTCCAGATCTATGCCGATCATGACACCCAGAACCCAAAACCACCCCCCAGTTCAAAACTTTATCTATCTATCTAATTATATATATACATATATGTCACTTTTTTATGGACGCGATAACTGCAATAATTCTACACAAATCTCTTCCAAACTGATACATAAAATCAAGGGGCATAAAATTTCAGTAAAGTTCGTTAATGGGCGAAATCGAACTATAGGGGGGGCTTTTTGTGAAAAAAAAAAACACACATAATTTCTTAATTATGATACGTATCGAATCCGTTTAAAGTTATTATTACTTCTAGGAAAAGGGTCGAAAACTTATGTATGGCAGATTTTTGATACCATTAAAAATGGCCCCAAGGGGGGGAAAAAGGGGGGTTATAGAAGAAAAAAATTCATAACTTCGTCAATTCCTAAGATATCAAATCCGCTTAAATTTATTGTAAATGTCCTTAAAATTATGTAAAACTTTTATATTGACAAGTTTTTTATAGGACCAACTCCTACGGGGAAAAAAATTAAAAACCAAAAAATCCCTGCTGGCTCCGCCTACAAGCAGTCATGAAAACAAAAAAAACCCCATAACTTCTTAATTTTTATACATATCGAATCCGTTTAAAGTTATTATTACTTCTAGGAAAAGGGCCAAAAATTTATGTGTGACAGATTTTTGATTTCATTAAAAATGCCTCCAAGGAGGGGGGGGGATATAGGGGTTTCAGTAGAAAAAATTCATAACTTCGTCAATTCCCAAGATATCAAATCGGCTTAAATTTATTATAAATCTTCTTAATATTATCTACAAGTTTTTTTAGTACCAACTCTTACGGTAAAAAAATTTTAAAAAAAATCCCTGCTGGCTCCGCCTACAGGCGGATGTATATTTTGAAGTAGGTGGTCCTAACTGCCACATCATGGCAAACAGGTCCTTCTTCTGTAATTCCCAATAAACAGGTGCACCACGGTCTGCGTCTTCGAAATCTACCTGTGCCTGTAAGCCGAGCCGTCAGGGATTTTTTTTAGTTCTGTTTTATCACAGACTGAATTTTTTTAAGCATGATATTTTCTCGGGCAGCAGCATTTGACATTATACAGATTTAGACCACAATTTCAGCACCAATGAAAATTTTTTTTAATCAACACCATTTGACAAATTCCTGTCGTTTGAAGATTTGGGATCCTAATTTTTGAATGGCGGATCACTTCCATCTGTAAAGTTATATTTTATCATAGTATACTCAATGATGTTTTTATAACTACATCAAAATACTGTAATTCGCCATAAAGTTATGAGTATGAATAATTACGGATTATTGTTAATGAATATATGCAAATTGTTGTGCATGCAAAAAGGAAAATATCTCATAAAAATAAGACAATTTTTTTTTGGAAAACAAATTAATATGAGACCTTATCATATTTGGGCAGAAATATTATTTAGGGTTTTTACATGGAGATATGACATCATTTGAAAAAAGAAAATGAAAAGTGCCCAGTTAAACTGATGGCATTGAACTCACAGGCTATTCACACTTATATATTATACTCTTATTTCAAATAATAATGCCCCTTAAAAGATAAAGAAATCGACAATAAATTAAGGGGAGATTAGCCTACCTGTTCCTCTTCATTCATACTTAAAAATGGACCCCCAAAACTAATCAGAGAAGCGCCTTATCACAATGAACCGAAATACCAAATTTGAATGAAGTCGGATAATTCTGTATGAAAAACCCATTTATCTAAATTAAGGGGGGGGGGGGGTACCCTCATTCCCCCTTTATACTTAACCACTGAACCCTCAAAACGAATCACGGAAGTGCCTTATCACAATCAACCTGTATACCAAATTTAAAGCAAGTCGGACAATTCTGCTTGAAAAACCCATTTATCTAAATTAAGGGGGGGGTAGCCCGCATGCCCCCTTTATACTTAACCACTCAACCCTCAAAACTAATCAGGGAAGCGCCTTATCACAATCAACCTGTATACCAAATTTAAAGCAAGTCGGACAATTCTGCTTGAAAAACCCATTTATCTAAATTAAGGGGGGGTAGCCCGCATGCCCCCTTTATACTTAACCACTAAACCCTCAAAACTAATCAGGGAAGCGCCTTATCACAATCAACCTGTATACCAAATTTAAAGCAAGTCGGACAATTCTGCATGAAAAACCCAATTGTCTAAATGAAGGGGGATTACCCCCTGTTCCCCCCTTTATACTTAACCGATGAACCCCCAGAACTAATCAGGGAAGCACCTTATCAGAATGAACCTATATAAAAAATTCGAAGCAAATCGGATAATTCTGTCAAGAGTAATCATGTTACGTACATACATACAGAGCCTGCAGGCACATTAGCTCTCAGGCTTTGATAGCCTGTGAGCTAAAAACGGGATATTTTCATTTATAAACAGAAGTTTAAATGTGGCGTATTTCTTCCTATAAATACTTTAATAAAAACATGTTTTTCAAAACTATTTTTACTTTATTTCTCTTAGTAGGGATGAAAAAATGCCTTCTTCTACCTGGTAGCTAGTTTTAAATTTGGCATAAAAATGAGTAATAAAAGATGCAGATATTGTAGGGTTTGTCGTGTGACAAGTTGATATTTCAAAAATTGTTTTAAATTAGCAATTAGATCAAAGGCATAGCTAAAACTTTCTTTTAGAAGAGACTTATACATTAAACTTTGTACAGTTCAAAGGTTAAATCACTGCTACCAAATATTTTGATTTTTGAATACCATTATTTCCAAATTGTAATTTTCGTCGTATTCAATTACAAATTTTTATCATTAAGCAGATAATTTATTTCATTTCATAAATAGTGATGCTGAATAATCTGAAGGTTTGGCAACTATGCTGAGAGTGGAATCATATCTTTATAGCAATATATATATATCATATCTGCCAATCTTAAGTCAAGTAAATATATTTTGAACCAGAAGTTTTACTTACTAAATGAAATCAAATAAATATCTCATAGAAGCAAGACACATTTAATTAAATAAATTTCTCAGTTTATTTGATTTGAAAAAATAAAGTTGAAAGTTGCAGTTATCATGCACTATCTGATCAAAAGTATTCAGGCACTTTCTATTTTAGATGTTTTCTCAGTTGTATAAAGAAATACTTGACTGATTCTTTGGGAACTTCAGGAATATAAAGGGTGTGTTTGACCTCATATTTTTCAGTGAAAACTTAGTCATGAGGGCAATTAGGGGATCAACACTAAATTGAAGAAAAATAATATTTGCAATGACCATCTAAAACATAATGCTCAAAGTGAATTGTAGCTGAAGTATACGGCTATGTGGGTCATTTACAATATTTGTGCAAGAATAGCATGTACATTCCTGTGTATATAAAAGTTTCTAATATATTATTTTTAAAAAATTGCACTTGTTTTTTGTTTATAGGATGTAAATTCAATGCAATTTTGGAAAAATTTGACCAAGTGCAGCAGGCACAGTATACTGCGGCAAGAATATAAATACATAGATTAAATATTTGTTGAAACGTGAGCGTTTCTATGAATTAATTTGTAACCCTGCATGCACAAATGATAATTTTATTTTTAATTTATCACTTAACTACATAGAGCTACTAGTATAAAAAGGCCGGTCGAATATTGTAAAAAATTAGAAAAATGTTGGAAATATAGTGAGCTGAATTTTACTTTTTTCCAAATGTAACGGAATGTTAAGGGATTTTTCACACATTCTCATTTTTTATTAACCGACTTCCAACAAAGAAGTATGTATTTTTAACATATGTTCAGTTCAAGCATAGATTTTGAAGCCATACTTTGGTTTTGATATTTATTTTCTTTTGTTTTTGAATGTACTTGTTGTGATAGATTTTCGAAGAGAACAAAAACATGAATAACAAGTGGGTACGTGCGATTGAAGATCGCTCAAAGGGTTTCGTTTAATATTCCTTTCAAAACACTTTATCCTTTCTTTTATAAATCCAAATAAATTTCATTTAGCAACCAAATAAAAAAGTTTTTTATAAAATAAAAAATTACCGGTCTATTGTTTCATTTTTTCGAATATCTAAACTAGCCCGATAGCGAGCTAGGCCCGCTATTATATTCTGTCATAATAATATCTGTTACGCGGACTAAATGCGGTATTTAAAAAAATAATTTCAGAATTAAACATGTTGTACACCTTCAAAATGCTAAAATATGCAATATTTCCATAATCACATTTCATATATTTACTATTTTCTATTACTCATATTAATATTCGCTTTGTATTATTCTCAAACATTTGAAAAATTCTTTAAACTTCCAATATAACGTCAAATTTTCTTTTTAATTCTCTAATGACGCGACATTAATCTGCTTTGTGTACATACACATACTCAATGTATTATTGAGAAATCTTTGAAAATTTCCGTTTTATTACCACTATGACATCAATCATTTTTATTTCATACTAATCTTTTTTTTCAATTTGTGAAAATTTTTATTTCATTTTCATTTTTCACGTGGAAATCGTTCAATAGAAAATTAATTATTGTAGAAAGAATTTTATTGTGGATTTTTAATTTTTGGCAACTGCTATAACGAAAAATGTTTAAATTTAATAGGAAAAGGCTGTTAGAACTTTGGTTTTTTATCTCTATTTATTAAAATAATACGATTTTTTCAAATGCTAATATTTTGAGCTTCGTAGCTGGTATTCAGATATATATACACAAAGTTTCAACTCTGTAAGTTACATAGTTTCTGAGAATGGCTCTGTGATGGACAGACAACGGAGCGGGAGTAATAGGGTTTCGTGAGATGATCGAAACCCTAAAAATGACAAAAGAATCCGTTATCATCCATATATTTAGCTATATTCCACTAGCCTTTTTCCTTCAGTTACCCAATATAGTTGATTACTAAATTATGAAAAAAGAAATTATAGTTTGCGCATGCGTATTTAAAAAATATATATTTCACACAAATGCAAATATTTCATCAAATATTTAGTTTACTAATATTCTAATTGAAGTATATCGCTTTTCCTTCACTTTTTAAAGTTTACTGAGAGTAGCGTTAAATTTGGTTGAAAGCTCTGCATGCTGAAATGCTTAGAATTTTTTAAAGAAACTTCTATATTTCCATAAATATATGAAAGCCAGGCAAAACGAATTTCCATTTATGTCAATGACTTTGAACCCATTTTCCTACTTTCACTTCGAAATTAGTAGAAGGAAAATTCCTTTCAATTGGTTTGTATTTCTAATCCCATAAAATTTTGGCTGTGGCTATTCTTACGGCAGCCATGAGAATAATATTCTTACAGCAGTCTACTGCACATGCGCAGAAAGAATGCCGTAACAACTGCCGGAGATTCTGAAGAATGACTCTCTTTTTGAATGACTCTTTTTCTTTCCGGCTTTCAACTGCCGTAACACCATCAATAAACAATGTTTCGATTCAAAATCTGTGTGCTGCAGCGATAGTTAATAAATATAGAATGAGTTGTTAGTGCTGCAATTTTTTCTTCTTTAATAGTTTTGTGCCATTTTACAAAGTTTGTTTCAGAAATCTGTCTCAAGAAATGATTTCCTTTAGATGTATTACCAAGGGACACGGATTTTTTTTAATCTAATTTAAATGCAGCTGCCAGCTGATACCACTTTTAAAAGCATAGAATTATATTTATTATGTGCTTTTGGGTGTGTATTTGCTAGCATTGTATCGTGTGGAGATTCCAAGCCAGTGAATTATACGAATAAGCTGTTAGTAAAAGCAGATGCAGGTGAGAAGTGAAAAACTTTGTTTACTTATTTATTTTCATTTCAAACTTTCAGTACTAATTTTTGTTCTGCTACTAAATGAAAATTTAATATACACTTTGATAGCTACCTTTTTATCTGATTTTAGAGTTACAGAGCTTAAAATTTCACGAACATACAAACAGCTTTTAATAAGCCTAAAAATTAGCAATGTATACAATGTTCCTTACAACAATAATCTTAACATTTTGTACAAACACAATAAATCTTATTTTAATGTTGTTTTTTAATAGGTCAGTTTATTCAGCTATTGTTAGGATAACAGATGTAATCTAAAAGTACTAAATTTTATATATTTATAAGTGCTGGTTATATATTAATTTATTGGATGGATGATTTCCAAAATGACTGCATGTTTGATAATATAATGATTCCACATTGCATGTTAAAAGAATAGATGCTATTAGAACATATGATATGTCAGTACATTCTAGTTAATAAAATATATTTATTAATTAGTATACCTAGATTTTTAAATATTTTGTTAGTAGATTATTTTAGTTATTAAACTTCAGAAAGTTTCATGTCCTAAATCATTTAAGAAAGACTTTTTTAAAGCTTTTAAACAAGACTATTTTTTGCATATAAAATTAAAAAGTATGGTAATATATTGTTTTCTATGGAAATGTTAGTATTTCTTCAAAAAGCATTTTGTACATAAAATTTTTTAATTTAATTTTAATGTTTGCCCTTCTATATCCCATGAGTATCGCCACAAGTGTCAATATAGTTATTTTATACAGGTTTTGATTCGTGCAATGTAAATAAAGAGGAAACATTTACTTTATTTTGTATTTATTGAAAAAATTATATCAACATGTTATAAGTATTTTTTAATTACCTCTCATGAGTATTATTTATATTTATTTGACCAATTATAAATATTTGTTATGAAAGAATTGCTTTTCTCATTTTAAGATCATTAGGCCTAACTTTTTTCGGTACTTTTCGGTTAGCCGGGCGCCAGTGAAATTTATATATCTATGTATACATATATATACATATATCTATACATACACACATTTATATATGCATGTATGTATATATATATATATATATATATATATATATATATATATACACATACATATATGTTTGTATGTATACATAGATATGTATATATAGATATATAAATTTCACTGGCACCCGGCTAACCGAAAAGTACCCTTTTTTCTTTCTAAGAACATTTTTTATGGTTAAAAATTATTGACTCTTCTTTCCGGCATTTGACTACCATAACAATAACCAACAACAATAATGTTCCTATCCAAAATCTGTGTGTTGTAACAATAGCTAATAAATATGAAATGAGTTTTTTAGCTAGTTGTAAAGTTGATTAAATTTAACAAAGTAAATCAGTTTTATTCAATATTAATTACATTGTTATATTTTACATTACTACAAAAAGAAGAAAATAAAGATAATTTCATGAATACGTAGCTCTATCTGATGCATAGAAAACTGTCTACAAATGTTTAATTACATTTCTAAAATTTCTTATTAAATTAAAAACATTCCTATTCTTCTCTTTTTTTTTTTTTTTTTTTTTTTTTTGCCTATATTTCCTTTGGTATTTGCTGGTTAGTTTGTATTTGACATTTTGGTCATTATAATACATATCCTACACCCTCCCCTCTATGCTATTATTAATTTACCCATAAACTATATCAAGAAGTAATGTCCATGTTGAATGTTTACATTACTACCATGTCAAGTTTTATTTTTATCTAATCATTTCAAAATTAATATAATTTATTTACTCCATAATATTTTTAAGAGTAACATGTTTTAAGTAATTGTAATATTTTTTTATACATATGAATTAAATATCAGACTATTTGCATTTGAAAAAAAGTCTAAAATGATTTAAAAAGGGTAAGGAATGTTCTATTTTATGTGATAAGCCTAAAAGTACTACTATTTTACCCTGAACTATTGTTTTGTTGTTTAAATATACGGTACTTTTCGGTTAGCCGGGCGCCAGTGATATATGTGCATATATAAATACATATGTATATACATATATTTGTATATATATACATACATATATGTATATATATATGTGTATGTATATATATGTATATGTAGATATATGTATATATGTGTGTGTGTATATATATACATGTATATATATCACTGGCGCCCGGCTAACCGAAAAGTACCAAATATACATATATTAATCCTTATTAAATGTTTAAGAAAATTATCATTTATTTACAGTAAATAAAGTTTTCTTACACAATCAACCTATTTTCTTCATAAATTTCAATATAGGAATGATTTTTCTCATTGTATCACAAGTTATACAATAATCTAATTTAATGAAAAAAAGTTATTTTAATCAGCTTATGTCAAAGAAATAGAGTAATAAGGAAATAAAATATCAGATTACTTACATTAGAAAATAGGTTTAGATGATTTTAAAAAGTGGTAAGAGAAATTTAACTGTTTTTCATGTGATAAGCATAGAAGTGCCACTAAGTTTTGTTTTGTTGTTTTGAAAAAAAAAAAAAAAATCCAAAATTTGTAATGAAAGTGCAAAATATTAATCTTACTAAATGTTTCATTTATTTGATTGATAAATGAAAAGAAATTTATTTGCAGTAAATAAATTTTTCTTACTTTCACAAACAAGCTGTTGCATTCATATTTTTCAATATGTTTGTTTATCATTTTATAAATTGACCATTTGTGTAAATTATTTTTCTCACTGTACCATTTTAATCTACAATATTCCAATTAATATAAATTTATTTTTAATCAGTTCATGCTAAGAAAGTAGTTTTAGAGTAACAAATAAATAAATATCAGACCAGTTACATTAGAAAATAGCCTATGATGATTTTACAAATGGTAAGAAATATAACATTTTTAATGTAATAAGCCTAAAATTGCAAGTGTTTTATCCTACAATGTTTTGTTCCTTTCTGAAAAAAAAAAATCTAATTAAAATGCCAATGTTAATTCTTAATAAGTGTTTGAAAATTTGTAGAACAGCCTTCAGTTTACTTGTTAGATAGTGTCTAGGACCTCCACGGCAATTTATTAAGAATCACCAGTCCTGTAAGGCATTAAATGAACACTATCTGCACAGAAACCCCAAAATAGTAATTTTCTTTTTTAATGTTTATTTTATAAAGGCAATGTCTGGTGGGGCAATGTTAAACTTAAATAAATTTAAAAGTGTTAATACGCATATTTATTTTTATTAGTGCAAGCAGATCAAATTTTTTAAATATAAAATATTAAAGCAAACACACAATAAATAGTATTCATCAATTTTGCTGAGTTCATAAGAAAGTTCAGTTTTTAGTTAGATCAGTTTAGTGTATTTTCTTGTTCATCACTATCCTAAAGCAAAGAAAAAAGCTGGTTATATGATTTTTTAGTTTATTTTTTTGCCTTTTTTACTTATAATAGTGTCGTTTAGGCAAACAATTCCTTGAGGCACTTAAATCAAAATAGCATTTTCATTCATTTTGCAATGAACATCTGGTAAAACATTAATATTATTTAAAAAAATTTCGATGATGTAAATTAATGCAGATATTGTGGCTTTGTATACTCCCAATGTTGTCAGGATTTGATTTATTTTCTTGCCTGCTAGATAACAGGTGTAGGTATAACTCTTTTTTTACATTTTTTTTGGATAATCACATTTTTCTGCGAATTTTATAGGCTTAATTTCATCATCCGTTAAAAGGGTATTTCAGTCACCTTAAAACACCTGCTCACTAATGTTAATTCTATGGGAGAAATTTTTTTAAATATCTCTTTTGCATTTGATTTTTGAACACTTTCCAACCTAGTTGAAAAGTGTTTATGACTTCGGTTTGTCTGTCCGTGCTCCAACTCTCATAAATATGCTCGGATTGTTCTGCAATTTTTATATGTTATTGTTGTAATCTATAGCATGTTCCCTATTTCAACGGAAGTGTGTAGCACTTATAGTTTTTTTACAGGGACACTCAAAAGAATTCCGTTACATTATGATCTATGTGGAAAAATCATTTGCGTTTATTTTAATGTGTTACACAATTTCAAACACATTGTAATCAGAGCCGTCCTTAGGGGTGTGCGACAGGTGCAGCCGCACAGGGCCTCGCGCCTAGAAAGGCCTCGCACTCGGAAGTTTTCTTTATTATTATTTAATTTAAAAAAGTTAAAAATTTAGCGTTTGCATAAATGTTAAAATAATTAACACTCATTGAGCAATTCACTTTAGTTTGCATAAGATTTCTACCAGTTATGTTAAGTGCATTATATTGTGTGTTTTAATTTCAAAACTTAACACCTAAAAGTAAAATTCATTCTGATCTTTTCTCAGCATACTATGTACTTATTTAAAATGCAACAACTTACAAGTGTGATAATTTTTAGGAATGAAGTTGAACTAGTTCATGCCACTCTACTAAAGGCAATCAATAAAAGCTATAGACGTACACAGGCCGAAATTTCCAGGCCTAGGCCTGTCTGATCATGTGAAAACCTTATTGGCCTGACTCGTGTAAAAATTCGATAAAATCGGGCATTACATGCAATGAAATCAGGCGCAAAACATTATCTCAAAATGAAAAGTATTTTAATAATATTGAAAAAAATAATAATAATTTCATCATTTTCCAGGTTACATGTTCGCAAGACATGGAATACGAAATAATGTTAATCGTGCGAAACAAAAAAAAAACACCCCATGCTTTATTTTATCACCGAATTCTCACAGAAAGACCCTAGAGGTAATTAACTGTTCGACTGGAATTGTGTCTACTTTCGGAATATTAATGAAAATTTTTAATAGGGGTCATCTACATATTAAAAATATACCAACTTTGATTTTCCAAATGTAACACCCACTTTTGATGTTTTATTTGATTTCCTTGGATCAAAGCAGTCAAGAAAAAAATATATAGTTTATGTACTTTTTCTTAAATTTTTTATAGGTATGAAAAAAAATGTATATATATATATATATATATATAAAATAAATTTTAAAAATTGAAATTAAGATCATACAAGGAAAAGTACCGGGAACATTCAATTAATTAAACAATAATATTTAGAAATTAATATAAAATAAATTTCCTTTAATTAAAAGAAAATTTTAGAATTTTTTTTCCCGGTTATTTTCTGATTTTCTTTTCTGTGGATGCCAACGAATGCAGGAGGCTGCATTGACAAAAGTAAAATTTCTCCACATCTCGAAAACTAATTATAGGAAGAAGCTTTAAAAACACATAACCATATTTTCAACGACTTCTTTTTATGAAATAATTTTAGTGCAGTTCATAATTCGTAAAGATTTTAAGTATAAATTTATTAATAATTTTCATAATTAAAAATGTTTTTCAATCGAAAAAATGCCTGGAACTTGTTTGGATCTGTTCATTGTATCTCACTAAAAGAGGAACATTCAAATTGGATGATTTTTGGAAAGTTTTTCACGCGCATTTAACATTAGCATCTTCAAAATTTGACCTATTCTAACTCTGAAGATTTAACAAAAAAGTAGATAAACTGAATGTTTTTCCCGAGTTGCTTTGATCCAAGGAAATCAAATAGTGTCAAAAGTTGATGCTAACATCGGAAAATGAACAATTTTTAATATGTAGAAGAGCTCTATTTCAAAATTTGCATTCATATTCGAAATATAGACTTGATTTTCAGTTACGCTGTACCTGTTCTATTTCTCTGCGACAATTTGCTAATAAAATATACGTGAACTGGTGTTTTATTATTTTTTTTTCTTTCAATGACTGTACTTGAACACTTAACAAAAAAAAAAATAATGGGGTTTAGAATGAAAGAGAAAGATGATTAAAGAAAACCATAAAGGAAAAAGAAAAAGTAATTTTAAAAACTATTTCTTAGTAATTTGTTAAATCAAATTAAATTTATAAAGATTTCGTTAAACAAAAGTACAATATCACTATTACTTAAAAATCACAACCGACATGGGCTTGGTGTAGTTTTCTTTCAATGAAAGCATAAAGTCCAGGCCCTTACTCGGCACAGACAAAATGAAGTCCATGCCCAGCTCGGCCAAAGTCAGAAAAAAGTGAAGCCAGAGCCCGGACCATACATGGAAAAACAAAGTCCATCCGATCAGCGATCAGACATCAGAGTCTGCAGAAAAATATAAGTCCGAGTTTGTCCACGACTTGTGTTTCGGATGTAGGTACGGACCATGAAGACCTTTAAGGCTGTTCTTAAATCCAAACTGGCTACTTTATGACATATACATTTACTTTGTTTTTGTTCGTAAATGCATGAAATGGGCAAGGGTTCTTATCCAGAAACTCTGCATTCTATAGGCGTTTTCCTTTTTTTTGGTAAAGGTAGAAGATTTTTCTGAAAATAATGTCAAAGTCGGCATTTTGAAGCAAATTCCTGACACAGCAGCATAAAAAGTGAGAAAATCATGTCATCACATGACAATAAGCGCTTTTAATTCGATAAGTAGGGAGAGGGGGGCACCTTTGAGCTGGGGGCACCATTGAACACTGTAAATATTTTCCTTGAAAAAAGTTATATATTTAAAATATAGATGGCAGCACAATACTACTGCTTCAATGCAACAAGGATACAAAGCTTTACCATTTCGCATGCACACTACTGTCTAGGCAAGGTATGTATTTTTTTCTTTCGTGATTCTAAACTTAACAAAATAAAGTTGTAAGCTTTTTGTTGACAATCTTATATCCCTAAAATTTTATTTGATTGTTCAATATATAAATAAAGATGTTAGCTTTAGCTCATAAACTTTGTTTTATTCAAATTCTTAAGCCTAATTGTGTAAATAGTTATAATGCTAAATACCATGTAATGGGGCACCATTGAACAAAAAAGTTGGGGCACCATTGAACAATTAAAACTATGAAATAAAGAGTTATGGATGTATCTAAGTATTATTATTTTTAGATTTTTTTTTAGAAAATGTAGAAATTAAGAGATTAATGAAGAGTTATTATACTTAATATGAAAGTTGTTCTTATACAGGGCTACCAACTACTACACTTTATGTGTAGAAACTACACTTTATTTTGTCAAGTTGTTCTGATACAGGGCTACCAACTACTACACTTTATGTGTAGAAACAACACTTTATTTTGTCAAGTTGTTCTGATGCAGGACTACCAACTACTACACTTTATGTGTAGACAAAACTCTATTTTGTCAAGTTGTATTTTAACAAGAGAGATTCTTGTCTTGTATTTGGATTCTTTTTCTTTTTAAAAGATATATTAATTTTATTATGATTTAAAATGTATATTATACTGTGCAGAGCTTTGTATACTGCATGAAATATTTTAAATAAAAATATTCAGTTTAATTTTGGTTTTAGCCAATTTTTTAATATCATCTTTTAGATTTTTTTTTTTTTACCTTGAATATATTCATAACTACAGTGACTACACTTGACCTTAAGAATTACACATTTTCTGAATTTGAACTACACATTAGTATTCACAAAAGTTGGCAGCTTTGCTGATATTCTGTTACTTTTAATTACAACTATTGTTTTCTATATTGCATATTGTCATTTTTCCCATATAAAAGTTTGTTTTCTTTCAAAATATTGACAATATTTATAACGTAAAAATTTATTTTGACATTTATCATCATAGTGTGATGATATAGGCATTTATCATCACAGTTAATTTATTATTTTTATTTTTTTTTACAGAAAATCAACAAGATGGTTAGAAATTATGTAAAAAAACGTACAGGGCCAGAAATAGTAGAAGAGGATATGGAAAAAGCTGTGAAAGCTGTGATAGAACAGAAAATGCCATTGAGACATGCAGCTGATATATATGGAGTTAAGAACACAGCACTATTTTATAGAGTTAAAAAAGCCAAAAATGCAGATGGAGAAATTCTTACTACACCTAATAAGTATTCCACAAAATACACATTTCGTCAAGTATTCACGACTGCACAAGAAGATTTACTTGAAGAATATATTTTGAGGTGTTCTAAGATTAATTATGGGATGACATATCTTCAGATTAGACAACTGGCATTTGAATATGCAGCAAAAATTGGTTGTTCTTTCCCCTCAAGTTGGAATGAAAGCAGCAAAGCTGGCATTGATTGGATGAAAGGATTTATGAAACGGCATATTGGATTATCCTTGCGAAAGCCTGAGAATACTAGCTTGTCTCGAGCTACAAGCTTTAATAAGCATAATGTTGCCTTATTTCAAGAAAATTTAGCTTCAGCATTGAAGTTGCATCCATTTTCTGCAGACAGAATCATCAATCTTGATGAAACTGGTGTGACAACTGTCCTCCAAGCTCCAAATGTTGTAGCTAAAGTTGGTACTAAACGGGTTGGCCAAGCTGTTTCTGCTGAACGTGGAACTTTGATAACAATGTGTGGAATCATTACTGCTTCAGGAAATACAATTCCTCCAGTGTTTATATTTCCCAGGGCTCGAATGCATGAGTCTTTAATGCATGGAGCACCAATTGGGAGTTTGGGTTTGCCAAATAGCCCCAACAGTGGATGGATGACAGCTGCTTTATTTATGAAAACTCTCGAGCATATCCAAAAGCATACAAGATGCTCAAAAGATGACCCTATTCTTGTGGTGATGGATAACCATGAAGCACATTGTTCTCTTGATGCCATAATTTATGCTAAAGAACATGGACTTACATTACTAACAATCCCACCTCATTGTACACATAGATTACAACCTCTAGATGTTTCAGTGATGGGAAGTTTCAAATCTAAATTGATGGTGGCATTCAATGATTGGATGATTGCAAATCCAGGACGCACTATAACGATTCATGATTTAGCAGGTTTATCTAACAAGGCCTATACTCTTTCATTTACAATGGCAAACATTATTTCTGGTTTTCGCAAAGCTGGCATTTATCTGGCAAACAGGGCTGGCAAACAGGGATTTATCCCTTTTCTACAACAGTTTTTACAGGAGACGACTTTGAGCCTGCTTATGTGACCGATAGACCAGTGTCTGAAATTTCATGCTTTCCAGAACAATCAGCACACAATGCTATTGCAGAAAATGAAGAGAGTCCACAAGCTTCAACTTCTTTTACTCCAGAACAAGTCAGGCCCTACCCAAAAGCCCAACCACGGAAAAGTAATCGGGGTGGACGTAAGAAAGGACGATCCAGAATACTGACTTTGACCCCTGAGAAAAATATAATTGAAGCTGAAACCAACACACGTCTAAACAAGAAAAATAAGTGTAATTCTGCTTTTCTAAAATCAGCCCACAAGAGACAGAATATTTTTGTTGATTCAAGTAGTGATGAAGAAGGCACATTCTCTGTGCATGATGAATCTGATTTTGAAGATTTAATTACTGATATAGAGGATCAAGAAGAAAATATTCTTGTTCTAGAAGATTTGCATGTGAACGATTTCATTTTAGTTCAGTTTCATACAAAAAGAACTACTCTTCATTACGTTGGTCAGATTGAATTGCAATTGCAGGATAAAACAGAGTTTAATGTCAGATTTCTTCATAAAAAAGAGAATGCTAAGTTTTATTTTCCAGAGGCATCAGATATCAGTTTAGTAGATTTCAAGGATATTGTAAAAAAGTTGCCACAACCAAACATAACTGGAGGGACCTTGCGTGCTGTTTCAACAATGAGCTTTGACATCAACTTTGATGAATATAAATTTGGTTAAATAATAAAAAATTAGTAATTTCAGTAAAATGTAGTTGTCTAATTTAATTCTGAAAATTTTATATTTCTTAAAGATATCCAGTTTTTCATAAAAACTTTTAATATTTTCATATTTTGTTTACTTGTTCAAAGGTGCCCCTAGCTTGTTCAAAGGTACCCCTACATGGGGCAGGTTTGAACAGAAATCTTTCACTTTTTTAAAGCCCCACAAGATATTTAATTTATTTGGAAAACTTTTAATTTGTGGCTCATATGATGAAGAAATACATTTTTTTTTCCTGTAATATTTAAAATTCAATAAATACAATTCAAGTAAGAAATATGTTGATTTTCTAAAAAAATGTTCAAACGTGCCCCCCTCTCCCCTATATTCATTTATCAAAAAATAGAAAACTCATTTCAATTCCAAATATCTTCAATAGTCAGACCTGCAAATTTTATGCCTTTGTGTTTAAAAATGAGTCAGAAAGTTTTGTGTTGTTGAGCAGGTCATTTGAGAACAGCTGTTGAAACATCAAACTAAGCTCCAGATATGGTGCTGATAATTCTAAGTTATAATCAATACTCAACCCAGTTCACTTGCGATTCGATTTATTTAATATTTTGAATTTATAATATCAATATCAACTGTTAAAAAGCCAGTGCTCTTGATGATTTTAGATAAATAGTAACTACTATTCAATGATTATTTATAATGTATGTGTGTGTCGGGAGGGGGGGGGGAGAGAATTAACTAGTTTGGAAGAAAAGGGCTTTGCAAAAATTCTTGCACCAGGCCTCGCTTTCACTAAGGACGGCTCTGATTGTAATTGATATATATCATTAAGGTGCATTACAAGAAGTTTATTATGGAATAGGGTGTGCATAGCACTTATAGTTACTTTACAGGGACAGTCAAAAGAATTCTGTTACATTACATCTAAGGAGAAAAATCGTCTGCGGTTTATTTAAATAATGTTTCACTATTTTAAACGCATCAAAATTTATATATATCACTAAGGTGCATTACAAGAGGCTTACTACAGAATATTGTGTGTATAGCAGTCATCGTTCATTTACAGGGACACACAAAAGAATTCTCTACTGTCTGTTAACAATAATTCCTGGAAGTGCGTTTTAAGTTACTGAAAGCGATTTTAAATTTAACTCGCTTTTTGTCTATTACGTGGTGTGTATAAATTCTATAGATCATATACAGGGAAGCACAAAAGTTTGCGAAAACATTTCAGTTTACTGACAGAAACTCCAGAAGGATAATTTTAAACTGTGCTACGCGTTTCCTAACTGAACTAAAATTTAGCATTTTATGTAGCATATATACAAATTTATAGATCCTATACAGGGCTGAATAAAAGTATTCGGATATTTTTCCGAATATTGTATATGTTGGAAATTCCTGAAATTATGTTTTTAAATATGTTATTTATGCGTTTTCCAAATTGTTTACTTAGATATTATCTTTCAGCTTATTAAACGGTATGATTTGTAAAATTATTTCGGAAGCATTGGAAAGTGTTACATAATCTATGCTTGATGCATGATTTTTCATTCTTGTTTTTTTTTCATATAGCTGAGCCATTGTAAACTTTTTTAATTTTGTTTACAGGTTTTTTTTTTTTTTTTTTTTGAGGATACTTTTGCTTTTGAAACCGGTTCAGAAATGAAAGTATCCTAATTTAAAAAAACATGTAAACAAAATCAGAAAGTAAAAAAACAGGCTTTGTAGAAATTGATTTTAGCTGTCCAATAAAAAAAACAATGTCATTAAAAAATATAGAAAATGCTAACAAGATATTTAAAAAAAAAAATTCTGTCATACAAGGGCGTAGCTGCTGTGGAACACTTGGAGCAAACTGCTCCTGCCGCACAAATCCAAAGGGTACAAAATTAGAAACAGCAAAATAAACATTTGTAAAACTATTTGCATATTTTTTTTCCTTATGAATCAGATATTACAGTTGAATCTTGTTAGCATATTCCTACAATATTTTACATTGTTTTTAACCTCAACTACTTCGATTTAAAACATGTTTTTATACACAGTTAAAAAATAATTATTTCTATTTGTGAAGTTTCAATTTCAATTCATACCATATTGCAGCCTAAAGTAAATTCTCAACACCGTTTCAGCATGCCTGATTTTTTTTCTTTAACTTTTTCCGTATAGACGACAGTTAAAGATTTTCAAATCTTAAAGTAATCAAAACTTATTTACAGGGTCAAGGTATTATCATCAGTTACTTTATTGGCTACCATTATTTCCAAACAATAATCTTCCTGGCACATTGAAAATGTTTTAGAAATTATCAGGATGATCACTTTACGGAAATAATGGTAGCCAAACAAGTCACTGCTTAGAAAATCTATATTTCAGATGTAACAGCAATGCTATAGCTATTTAGTTATTTTAAGATTTGAAAAAAAAAAGCAATAGTTGTTGAAGAAAATTATTGACCATTTTACAAACAAAGAAAAAAAAATTGAAGTTTGTCTTTTTGTGGAAACTAAATATGCATATGCTTTATCAATACAGATTACAAAACAATAAGAGCCAGATTTAGGTATATTACAGAGTGTGGGGGGGGGGGACGGCAAATGAAATTTTGTACGAATTGTTTGAGATTTTGAAAATATGGCAAATCTCAAATGCAAAATTAATAAGCATTTTCTTTCAAAAAGAGAGAAAAAGTTGAGCACGAAATTCAGTGTTCTTCAGCACCTGATACAAAGCCTATGCAAATGTACACCACTTTTCTGAAAAAATATTTTTCCGCATTAATCCTTATTTAATCGCAGAATTTTAGGATTAAATAAGGCAAAAAATATTTTTCGAATATATTAATGCGAGTTAGCTTAGGCCGCAATCAGTCTCCCCTCCATCATCTGATATCACACATATGTAGTCAATGAGTTTTCGAATTATAAAATAAAAAAAAAGGATTTTACTAAATTAAGTTACATTTTGATGGCTCAGACTGGCTTGCTGGGCAACCAACCTGCAGATCGGTGAGCCCTAAACCAGGTAAAGCTGTTTCCTCCCTCAGGTTAAGTTAATAGTTACAAAATTTGTAACTTTTTTAAAGCATTTTTTTATTAATGATTTTTTTTCTCTTTGCAAAGCAGAATAATTGCTTTTTTTTTTTTTTTTTAAGTTTCTTTGTTTCAGAGGACCATTAAAATATTTTAATATCTAATGTATATTCTCTGCGATTTTGTCTATTACCAATGGCAACATGATCTGTCCAAGAATTTTCAGCCTGTCTGGCACCAAAGAGTGTCGCCTCTATTTCAAAATATATATTACGCATTTTTTCTTTAGTTTTTTGTAAAATAATTTATTAAGTATTTGTCTGAAATATGTAGGCTTCGTGTATTTGTATATAAATTCAAATGCTGCGATTATAATTTTTCCTGTTATGTAAAATGTTAATTACATAGATTTTTGAGCTTGAATCACAAAAATTTTTATAAAGAATATTTTTGGCCAAGAAAAGGTAAGTCAAACATTCTTTTTCATTACAAATTACATTTTAATATGTAAACTGCAGTTTTAATATTGTCTATAAATGTAATAATCAGAACGGCACACAGTGGAGTATTTGACGCAAAATGCTGGCCAAAATTAATTTTTATGTGTTTTAAAGTTAAAGCCATTATTGTTGACTTACTATTAGTATATACACTTAATTAATGTTATATATGCATAAATGTATGTACTTATTTAAATAAATAAATATATAATACAATGTTTACTTAATTGTTTATAAGTTTGGAACTTATTTAGTTTACAAGTTAACAAGTTTAGTTAACAAGTTTACTTAATTGTTTATAAGTGCGTGTTACACTCACGCACCGATATTTGGCGACTTTTCGATTGGCGATATTTACAAGCCGACTCCAAACCAATAACTTAATACAATTCCCAAGTTACCATTAAAGGGAAAAATCCCCAAAATTTGGCTACTTTTTTCTTTTTTATAACCGATTAAAATGAAAAAAAAAAAAAACGTGCGTGAGTGTAAGACATCATAGCCATAAGTGGAAATTAATTGTTGATAGGTTTGTTTTATTTACAAGTAATGTTTAATTAAATGCGGTTAATTTTACTACCCATAAATGTTTATTTATGAAAACCTATGCATATACAGTCAACTCCCTCTAATCCGCAACTCTATAATCTGCAAACGCCTATAATCCGCACACTGTTTCAGATGTAAACAATGAAAATTTGGTTACCTTTAACTTTGCGAGAGAAATACAAAATGGCGACAATTTGATCAATGATCAGCAGTCAGTTTTTCTCCCCCCTAAATTTTTGCATTTCAATGAAGTAAAACTTATTTATTAAATGAAAAAAGAAAAAAAAAATCAAATATACATGTCTTTTTTCTGCCTGCTACATATTGTAACAAAAAAAAAAAAAAAAAAAAGCAATTTTTCACAGAATGGTTTGAAATCTATTTTGAAAAAGAAGGCTACATGCATTGTAGTACAAAAGTCAGTTTACCTATAAATTGTAAAATATTATTGCTCTTAGACAATTGTGCTGCACATCCAAAATTATGACAAAAAGACAATGTCTCTACATTAGTTTTACCTGCGAATACAAATTATCTTATTCAGCCAATGGATCAGGGAATTATCCGTAGCATGAAATGCCAATACAAAATGAAATTTATGTGCAGAATTATAACCTCTGATTTAGTGGCTAATATGGAAGGGTATAGAAGACAATTTACAATTAAGGGCTGCATGGGACTCTATATGCAAAGATACTTACTTTAGTAGGTGCAAAGCGTAATTTGTGACCTGCATCTTTATTTATAGACAGTAATGGTTGAAGATGTTGACTTTGGTGGATTCAGTTTGGATAGTGCTAAACAGAAATATGCAGAAAAATTCACTAACATAAAACTAAAACAAAAGATTTCACTGTGTCTGATTTCTTGAATGGATATCTGCCCAAGATAAAGCTCCAATTACAGAGAGTTTCAGAAATGATGACATTATAAGTACTACAATGTTAAACTCTACTGAAAACAGGATAATTCTGACACAGAGTATGATGGTGATGGTGAAAAAGTAACTCTTGAGCAGATCTTGGATATGGGTTACAAATATTTAAATTTTCTTCAGAAACAGAGTTTTGTCTCAGAACAAGAAATAAAGACTATACACATAGACTCCAAGAAAAAAATGCTAGACCAAAAGTCAAACGTTCGCAAACAAATGACAATTCATACTATGTTTGAAAGTTGTAAAAACAAACAAAACAAATTATAAAATAAAATTTTAATAATTTTTTCCTTAAATATAATGTGATTTTTAATCAAATAACCCAGTGTTTTATAATATCTTTCTTTTTTATCAATTAATTTATTCATTAATAATTAATTGACTGTAAAATTACAGGAGAAAAAAATGTAAACAAAGTAATGACCTATAAATATCTTTCTTTTTTATCAATTAATTTATTCATTAATAATTAATTTACTGTAAAATTACAGGAGAAAAAAATGTAAACAAAGTAATGACCTATAATCCGCAAAATTCTATAATCTGCACAACCTTTGGTCCCAAGCTGTGCGGATTAGAGGGAGTTGACTGTAATATATATATTACTTGGATTTAGTATTTACCATATTTGAGTCACTATAGTACAGATATGATGGTTTATGTGTGGTTTTAATAGGTTTGCAGTCCTCTCAAAAATCATTAATATCTAAAAATGGCAACAATATGCGGAACATTTATTTATTTTTTTAATTGCCTTCAAAACTATAACCAATACGATTATAATTCAAAAATCGTCCGACAAACCCCGACACAGCTATAAAAAGCTTTGAATGTATTAGATAATATATTTCAATAAATTAGATCTAAAAAGGCTTAATATTACCCCATTTTCAATTTAAATTATTTTTCTTTATACATGAAAAGTAAAATTATTTAAATGCACGTGTCAAAGTACAAATTTAAACACAATAACAAAGCTGAAACATAATAAAAAAACTCACTTCAACTGAAGCTAGGAGTCGCCAGAAATGACTGATACTCCTGGCATACACATAGATCGATGCACCAGTTAGTCAACTATTATAAAATATGCTTTTTACAATTGTTGAGCAAATTTTAATTTCTGCCTTTTTGGACAGGATTTTATATTAAATACTCCACTGTGTGGCAGTCAGATATTTTGTATATATGTTAGAACAGGGCTGTTCAACGCAGCACCCTTTGAAAGGTTCTTTTTGCACCCCTTTGATTATACCTTGTTGCTAGGAGTTTTTTAAAATACAGTATACAGAATCTGCCTTAGGCAGAGTATAAGACGGAAATCTGTCTTACGTAGAGCTTTAGACAGACTTTACTTTATAAAAACCTGTTTCAAAGATATTTTGCTTTAAAATCAAATCAGTAATATTTACATGTTTCTTAATACTACTAGCAGCATTGATTTTTTTATCCTACCTCTGTAAAAAAAGTTTAAAATAAGTTTAATTAATCATATATATTATTTCTGTCATCAACATCATGTTTTCTATGATATTACGAAACAACGAATGAGGTATCATTCGAAAGGTTTTTGAAACGGCTTCTGACATAGTACACTCACAGTTCGTTAAAACATCTTTTTTGATTAAAAATTGCTGTTAATTAAAAACTAAATGTAGATTGTTTTCATAAATGGAATGAAAGGTCTTCCTCAACTTAGTGTTGTAATAATAAAAATAGTGTGTATAGTAGTGTAAAAATAAAATACCGCATTATAGGTGCTCAACGTAGTATTATACTCTCAATAATCTTAAGATATCTTAGACCGCTGAACTCACTAATACCCTGTTCACATCGGACAGTTAAGATATCTCAGACTGCAGAACTCACTGAGAGAGTTCCAGAAACTCACTTAGTGAGTTCGAACATTCTATTGCTAAATACAGTCAGATACCGTTCATCCTGATTGGCTGTTGAGTGATATAAGTCTTTTCAATATTTTTCGAACGCCATTGATTTTGCTTCTGCTCGTTTGTTGTTGTTTGTTTTTTTATATTCCGAAATGGAAAAGGAAAATAATTCAGTTTTGCCCAAAAGAAAAATAGCAAGAAAAATGAATTGGTCGGAAAATGAAATTATTTGCCTCATTCATCTCTGGCAGGAGAATTACGAAAATTTGACAAAAATGAAAAGGAATCGATTAGTATATGATGTAATTTCAGCAGGATTGCACGAAAATGGTTATCAGCGTACCTCTGAGGAAATTCAGAAGAAAATTTCCAATTTATTTGCTAAATACAAGTAAGTATAAATTATGTATCTATAAAGTTGCATGCAAATGTTTTTATTTTAATCAAAATTCAAAAACAAGATTGGTATGGTTTCAATTATGTTATTTGAACCATGTGTTGGAAAAGTTTTTTGTTCTTTCAGACTTGAATAGTAGCAACTGTAAAACAGACTTAACATAATAAAAGCTGCTAATAAGCTTGTATCTTTGTTGAATACAGCCATAATTAGTTTTGAACATTGGGAAGTTAAATAAATAAATTTGTTTTCAGCATCCATTATCTATTATGAAAATTAAAAAAAAAAAAAAAAAACTTATGTAATGTTTTTAGAAAATCATTTGTTTAAATTTTATTCACAATTTAGATTATTAATTTTTTTTATTTAGTTAAAAGTTATCTACAATTTATGTAGATATTAGATTCTCATGTAAATAAATTTAGTTGTTCTTAGTTTTAATTGATCGTTTTGGATTTCTAATTTTTATTTTGTAACTATTCAGCCGTATATATTTGTATAAAGGCAAAAACATAATTTACATTTTAAGAAATGATTTTTTTTCCAGTTTTGATAAAAATTACTTTTCCTTTTTTATTTTATTTATGTGTGTTCAATGTTTCTTTTATTTTAGGGAAGAAAAAACTTCCTGCTCTAAAACCGGTAGCTCCCCTTCTGTGTGGGCTTACTATTATCACCTAAACGAGTTTCTAGCAAATAACCCTCTGCACAACTCAAGTTTGTTAAAAGAAAGTTTTATCCCTCGTAAGTTTTAACTGTCTACATAACTCATTATATTTCAATATTTTGAAAAAAATCATCATTCTTCAGGTTAATTTTATGAATTAAATGTATGTGTATTGTATATATCCTATAATCTTCTGAGAAAGACATGTTACATGACAATAGGGTATCCAATTTCTTTATTTGGTACTTTTTGGTTAGACGGGTGCCAGTGATATATGTATATATATATATGTGTGTGTGTGTGTGTGTGTATGTATATATATATATATATATGTATATGTAGATATGTGTTTGTATATATATCACTGGCGCCCGGCTAACCGAAAAGTAGCCTTTATTTTTTTCGTAAAACTATATACAATTAATATTATTCTTTGCCTTATTTCTGCCATATTATCCTTTGCCAAAGAATTTCTGCAGTTAAAAATTACTATTTGTATATATGGGTAGTACTTAAGAATTTGACATATGTAGGATTCTTTTTACAAAGAGGATAGCTATAAATTTTTATCTAAAATTTCTTTTATATTTTTAATGTGCATATTCAGTTACAAAACTATATTATTAAGATAAATAATATAGTAATGTTTGTCCATTTTGTAATCTTTCAACGTTTGAATTTTTTTATTAGTATGTTTATTTTGAATTTGGATATTATATAAAGAAATTATTGTAGTTTGTAACTTAGTGGAATATCTTATTCATATCTATTGAAACAAAATTCTTCTCCTTAAGGGAATGATATCTTGTAAAGGTACAATACTTAATAATATGCATCTATTTCTTTTTAAGTTATTCATAGGTGCAATTTTTAAATTAATTTTTTGAGCTTTTGTTTTTTTAATATTTCAATATGATCAAAATGCTAAAACTTTGACATATATGTTTCAATTGACTCCATTTTTATTTATTTAGTTTTAAATGAAAGTATTTTGAGGTGGGTTTTATAAAATTGAGGATCTGATTTTCAGTAATAAAAAGTTTATATTTTCAAAATGAAAATGTGGTATTTTTATTTCAGCTGGGTACAAATTTTAACAATAGCAGCCACTATTTTTCTGATGAACTGATAAAGCTGCTAAAATAATTTTTTCTGTACTAGCAGTTTAACAAGAAATAAAAGTTAACATCTTAATTTGCTTCCAAAATTGTTTACAATTTTTATTTGTTGCAATTATTTTTAAGTAAAATACTTGGCACAGATGTCATATACGCACCACATTGGCGCAATTGCAACAAAACGTCAATTTAATGCCTCGCATGGTAACTCTGTTATTTTGTTTATATTGCTGTGTAGCTGTGTATTTACTGTTATTTTTTATTTTAATTCTATAAATTGTTTTTATTATGTATATCAAAATTTATTTATATCAAACTATCATTTATGTATTTTTATTTCCCTTTTTTAAATAATAGAAGCTATTTCATTTGTTACATTATTTTATTTTTATATTTAAATAAAAAATCACATGCTATTATTGCATGCTATTTGTAACTAATAATCAAAAACAAAGTTGTCGCCACATTGGCAGGGGAAAAAAATCGTGCCAATATGGTGCGTATATGACATCTGTGCCAAATACTTAAGGTTAAATTGATTTTTGACATCTGATTTTCCGTTATCCATGCATTTTGTATAATAAAATATTTTGATAGCCTGAAATGTTTCCTTTTAATCATTTATATAAATTGTGTAATAATATTAATAGATATTGGTAATACTTATTACATGTGTGTATCTCTGTATAATTTTTATTTGGTAATTTTAAAAAAAGTCATAAAATAATATTTTGAGGTTCTTTAGTACTTCTCCACTATCCCGTCAACCACTTTTCGTAACAAACTATCGGCAAACTGTAATGCTAAATAAAAAAATGGAAAAAGTTGCCATTAGAATATCGAAATAAATAAATAAAATACAAGAAATTCAGAAAAACCACACTCACCAAAGTGTCAACTGTCAGTAAGTTTGAATAAAAAATAATTACAATATATTAATGAAAACAGAAAAAAAAAAACTTGGATATTTATTTATGTACGTTATTTTTCTTAATTATACCTCTCGGCTAGTAAATAAAATGTTTATGACGTCAATTGAAACTGATCTAGTGCAGTAACTATGCATCGCAACATTTTTCTAATGCTTTTTCTCTTTTAATATCATGCCACTGCCGTTTAAGGATGCAATTGTTGTTTTAATAAACGAAATAACTAATAATTCAGTAAAACATAATGAAAAATACAGTTAAATGTGGAATTAAAAAATCATTTGATGACATAACAAACATGTGCAACGCTTCTGACGTTAAGTGAATGGGACTGCGCTTTTGGCGTTAAATCCTATAGTTTGGCGATAGTTTTTTGTTATGAAAAGTGGTCGACTGGATAATGGAAAAGTCCGTTTTTTTTAAAAATTTGATTTAAATTTAAAAAATCACGAACCCTGCTGTATTCTACTTTTAAAAAGTATTTTGTTGCAATTTTGCAGCCAGTTGCCCTATTTCGGCGAGCATAGTTTGACACATAATTAAATCCATTCCATCTTATACAATTGTAACTATCAAAAATATTTCATGACTTATCATCTGTTGCCAGTTAATGGAAAAATGCTTTACAATTAATTTATATTTAAGTTCTAAAAATATTAAAATATTGCATGTCTGTTAATTTGCAATTAAAATAAAAATTTCTATTTTTGTATATTTTGATCGTTAAATGTCTTAATGGATTTGTTTTTTGTACAATCAGACTATATAACTTAAAATCTTCTAGATAATTCCACAAGCAATGTAGAGATTCAGATTTGCTCAATTGGAGATCATCTACTGCAACCTGTATGTTGACATTCCATGCTTTTATTTTATTTCCTTTTCATTTAATCATAATGTGTAATGTAATGTTTTGCTTATTTAATATTATGTCTGTAGGGTTAGCAAGTTTTTGTCAAAGTGGCAAAATGCGAATATGTTTTATTTATGGGAATGTAATTAAGTTATTTTAATTTTTACTGAATACTATACAATATATTTACCTAACAATACTTACTTTAATTTTTTTAACATAGAACACCTGATTCATTATTAAACGGTAAAAATTACTAAATAATTTAATAAAAACACATTGTTTTTAATAAAGTACATATCTTTTTGTTTATGCTATGAGATGAGAGGATGGGAAATAGAGAAAAAATTAGCAATAAAACATTTCTTGTGCTTTGGTCAAACCATCTCACAACTATTGAACGACTAATTTTTATCCTTCAGTTAATCTTTAAAACAGTATTAAGAAATATTACCTTCTCTAAATATTAAGATATTTTTAAATAAATTATATTGCTTTAAAGAAAAATGTTCCTGTAATAAATGGCTATTTTTTTAGGGGGGGGGGGGTGCAGGTAGTGGATAGGCAGCATAGAAATGCATGAAAAAACTTCAATGTGCAAATTGATCTCAAGGAAATGTGTCTTCTGGAATGATAAATATTTTTTTTTAACAAATTTCTTTAGTAAAAAAAAAAAAAAAAAATCAAAATCTGTATATTACTAAAATTTAAGGCAAGTAAGCTGTATCTGTAATGTTGTTTCGCATTTCATTTAAAATAAAATATTACTTTTGTTTGATAGGCACACTTAACTGATGATGCACTTTTGATATTAAAAATTATTTTAACTACATTTCTCTCTATTCTAAAAAATAGTAACCGGTGCTCTGTCACAGCTTATATTAAATAAAGTATTTATTACATGTTAAAACATGAAATTGGTAGCTGTGTAAAGATATGTATGACACACTGAAACAGACGGTTTTTAAGAATTATTTTAAGCACTATTTAATGTTGAAATTGGTCAATTTATTTCGTTGTATAAGTTTTATAGGATAAAAAACTATACTTAGTAATTCAACAATTTTTCACAAGCACTTGACTAGATTCTACTGTGCAAAGTCCAATAATTTTTTTAATTTGATTAATTTTGTAGAGTTTGTAGGATCTTTTATTCAAAATTTCAATAGCTGAATAAAGATTTAATTCATAGCTTGAAATACCTTATTTTTTTACCTACTGTTGCCAGATTTTAAAAATCCTAAATAATAAGATTTACAAACACTTTTCAATAGAAAAATATGTTTATGTGTGAATATTAAAATAGAAAGAAAATTTTAAAATAATTAAGCTATTACTTACAAAAAGCACTAAAAAGCCCTTTTCATAAAAAAGTGCCCTTTTTTTGAAGGAGCACTTTGCCCTTTTTTTTTATTCTGGGGGTAACACTATAAACAATTACGTAATATGGTCTAAACTAGACCAATGTAGAAAAGTATCGTTCGATTGAAGCAGATAAAACTGGTGCTGCATGTAAAAAAATGAAAAACTGACAAAATCCATGAGGAAATTTATCTTTTTCACTCTTTTTTGCTATAGTCTGCCACCATTTTTGTGTTGAAAACTCCAGTATAACACTTTTATTGAACATTGAAGCAGGAAAATAAATGCGATCATTAATCTTAAAAGCTATAAATATATTTAAATTCTCATTTATCTTTTTTTTTTTCTTTTTTTTAGTAAATTTGTTAAACATAAGATTCAGATGAAGATAATTATTAAAATGTTTAATTTCATATTTTGTTTCCCTCCTCCCCTTTTTCTATGGCACTCTCATACCTTAGATCAAATAATGTTACATTTGTGAAAACATCAGAAAAAAAAAAAAAAAAAAAAAACACAATGGGTTTTTTAAAGTGGGCCCACATGAACAAACTTTTGAATATACAGCATATTTTTAATTTGAAAACAATAATCGTTCTTTGGACTGTGTAAATTGTTTTAATATTTAATTATGTAAGTTCTAGAGCGCCGTTAGATCCATAATTATTTTATGTAGAAGTATTATTCAAATGTAAATTGAGGAATAATAATTTTTTTTTGTGATTAATAACTACATTAACTTTGTTTCAGAATATGGATGATGTGAATTATGTGGAGGAAGATATTATATCAAGTCAATCTTCTTTCTCTGTAAGTTATAAGTTCATAATTCCTCTGTATTATGACTTAAAATATTTTATGCATGCTTGAATTATTGACACTAAACAAATATAACATACCCAAAAGATTAATCAATAAATTGTACCACTAGGGTTTATACATTATGCATTATTCATATATTATTGTTTTCTCATAGCTGTATATCTGCATACTGGGTTGTATTCTAAACATGTGCAAACTTCTATCAGTAATAATAAAGAATATTATTTTTAATCTCATTCGCTTGAGATCATATAAGGCAATAATTACAATTTATTTTTATTGGTGGAAGTTTGCTTTCATTTAGAATACACCCCTGTCTGCATATATATTTTTTATACATTAAATTTGAATAATTTATTTTATTATCGATTTTATTTTTTCAGGATGTTCAAATAAGGAATGCTGTTCCATTAAGTCAAGCATCTAGCTCTGTAAGTTCATTGCATTTATATTTCATGCATTAAAGGTGTTTTCAAATCCAAACTGCTTATTTTGAGACACATTAGTAAATTCATTTTTACTCTAAAATGCATCCAATTGGCAGGTTCTCTTATTCAGAAACTTTATAATATCCCCACTGTCTCGATTTTTTGATAAAGGCAAAATTTATATTTCAAAAAATGCTGTCAAAGTGGACATTTTGAACCGAATTTCCAGAAGCGATAGCGCTGGAAACAAAAAAAATGATCGTACTGTGAAAATAATTGTCTGTAAATCAATTTCTAATTAATTGAACGAAAAATAAAAACATGGGGCCCTTATAAATGTCTTTATAAACCAAGTTTCCTGTTATTACTTTTAAAAATGAGTCTGGGACTGTCTCTCAAAATTTTGAGTTGTTGAGCGTGGAATTTTTTTTTTTTTAATACACCCTTAATAGCAAAATTTCATTATGAGTTATGTGGTTAAAAACTATATTATACTCAGGGTTTAGGATATTTCAGATTTAAATAAAGTTTACTTTGTTTTCATTTAATTAATAGGAGTAGTGAATTTTTAAAAAAAATCTTAAAATGTATGTAATTAAAAAAAAAAATAGTATTAGATTTTTTTGTGGAGGAATTACTCCATTTCTTTTAAAAATTGATCATGATGTGGCCTGGAACTTATTACAGAATCAGTTCACTGGACTTCAATGTGAAAAAAATACCTATTACGGAATATGCAAATTCGTACATTGCCATGTTAGGAAAGATATGGTAGGATTTGTAAAAGTATTTTAAAAGCTGTATTGACTATTCCTCACAGCAGTGCTGAATGCAAATGTATTTTCAGTTTGATTAAGAAAAATATGACTGTTCCGCTTATCAATGTTGACGAAAACTCTAGAAAATAATTTGTTAGCGAAATCATTTATTGGCAATAAATGTTATAAAGCACAATTTTCTAATGACTTTTTTAAAAAAGCTAAGAAATCTACTATGAACATGTTGTCAAAATAATTTGTTTCCAGTGATATATAATCAAGTTTTAGTAAATTTTTTCAATTCATATGTTTTATTTATTTTTTTCTATCCTATAATATACAGTATTTATTGCAAATATTTTAATGGTTCATGTGTTGTTAATTTTGAATAATATAAATATTTTTACTCAGTTTTGGTTGTATATGGCGACAAAAAATATTTTGCTGGTTAAATTGTTTTAAGTGGTGTTGCATAACACCACCAGTTAACTAGTTTAACACCAATATTCCAAATCATGGCTCAGAAAGTCGACATATAATATTTATTATTATAAAATATCTTTGCCTAAATTTTTTAAACATATTTTTTATAAATTGATTTAAATCAATAATTTACAGAAAAGTGAATTGATATAAATCAACTAACTGATTATAGTTTTGTGTGTAATCTTATAATTTTTATGTGAATTGAAGGAAGCAGTGACAGGGGGGGGGGAGACTTGAGGTTATTTTAATAAAATATCTCTGATCCATGTCATATCTTTTCTTATGTATGTTGTATACATATATCTTCTGATGTGTTTTTGTATATATTGATAACTTTTTTTCTTTTTAAGAGGGCCACAGATCACGATTATATCGGAAATTTGCAATCATCTCAACAATCAAACAGTGTAAGTTTTTATTATATCTCATAATTTATTAATGCAAACAGAAATTAACTTCTATGATTAAACTCTTATTTAGTTTTGTGACCTGTTATTTGTTTTGTCTCTCTTACAGATATTTGTGTACAATAATAAAATATCTCTGATCCATGTCATATCTTTTCTTATGTATGTTGTATACATATATCTTCTGATGTGTTTTTGTATATATTGATAACTTTTTTTTTCTTTTTAAGAGGGCCACAGATCACGATTATATCGGAAATTTGCAATCATCTCAACAATCAAACAGTGTAAGTTTTTATTATATCTCATAATTTATTAATGCAAACAGAAATTAACTTCTATGATTAAACTCTTATTTAGTTTTGTGACCTGTTATTTGTTTTGTCTCTCTTACAGATATTTGTTGCAGTAGATGTTCATACTCTATTGCACAGTGGGTGACTAAACAAAGAGATATATCAATTACATAGTTGTGAAGCCATCTGATTTTTTTGAGCAACTCTTTCTCAGTAGTAATAATGTATAGGTTAAAACTGGGAAATTGGGTTAGTAGCTAGTGGCTGGTAGACTCTGTTTCATTAGTGACCCCTTTTTAAAGTGACTGACTGTAATGTTTCAAATTTTCTTGACGTCTAGATAAAATATAATCATGGTATATAAACATAATCAGAGTTTTATACCAGCCAAGTATTCATGATAAGAATAGGGAAAAAGTCAAAATTTGGGGAAATTTCCTTAAAATCTTTCTGAAATGATAATTCAAAGCATAGATTTTTTTAATTGTGTTTAGTCATCAAAATTGTCTCTGTGTGAAATAGGATGTAAAATTATTTTCCAATTTAACTTTTTCAGTGAACAAAACTAGTGTACCGAGTAGCGCTTTGGCCGAGTACCAAGTAATTGTGTTTAAGAAAGAATCACTGATGCAAACATGAAGTGTGCTTAGTGGTAACACTTCTATGTGTGTGTCTATATATATACCTATTTATAAATATGCATCTTGAACATATAATCTAATCATATTTTTAAAAATTAACTTCAATTTTTGAAATTTCATTTATTGTGGACCTTCTTAAAGACAATTTTTGTATATTAAAAAATTTTAAAACAGTAGCATTTTATTTAAAAAAATATATATAAAAAGAATTGATCTATAAAAAGTTCAATTAACCAATATGAAATTAAAACTGATCATTTAACTCATCTTTACCCATTTGTCATTTTGATACCTGAAATCTGTCGATCAAAAATGGTTATTGCTTGCTGTAACAATTCCTTGAATAATGCAAAATGTTTCATATTTTTAAAAAGTACCTTATTTTCTTTTGATTAAAAAAATTGGGTACTTACGTGTAATAGCGCCCCCTGAGGATGAATAGCCAAATTATAAAGCATGTATGGCATAATATGTTATAAATTAATTATGTTAAATCATTACTTTTGTGATGTATATGGCAGAGTTATTTAGTCATATATGACACATATATAATGTATACATATAACATGTGCATAAGTTGTATAGGATGTATATATATGACATATAAGACGTAAATAATCTGTATGTAATGACGTATATGGGTGTTTGGAATAATATGTGTATATATGATGCATATACAGTACAAAGTCCAAAATCAGGAATCCTCCGGACTTCAGCGATTCCGGATTTCTGATTTTTCCGAATTTTGGATCATTTGCAGTTTTTGTTCTTTTTTTTTTTTTTTTTTTGTATGTGTGTGTAATGAACACATTTTTTCTGAAGCAGACAAAATTTAAAACACTAAAAGAAATGTCCTATCTCCTGAAAATATAGAATGATTATAGTGTTTTTATACAATAATTTGCCATACAGAAAATTTAATTATTATTTTTTATTAATTGAATTTATTGTATTTTCTGTTTCTACACACTGCTTCTTTATCCAAAATCAGTCTTTTCTTACAGTTTTAATAATTACTTTTTTTTTAAATATAAATATAAAACTAAACTTTAATTAGCATTAATTTTGCATGGGGGTTTTTTCTTACCTTTTTCTATGTTTTATAGATAAATTTTTATGTATTTCACCTAAATAGTTTTTATGAATTATGGCATGTATTATACATTTATATTCAAATAACTTTTTATAGGTCACTTATAATTTAATTTGTCTTAAAATATGCTTAAAAAATGAAATTCTTGCAACTACTCGGCATTGGCCGAGTACTCAGCTGAAATTTGGCCGAGTACTCGGTACGGCTCTAAACAAAACCACAAATTTATTCAGGGATCTGTTTAGGGAAAAAATGGGTACTTTAAAGGACCCTTCACAATTTTTTATATTTCAAAACAGGACCCTTCAAAAAATATTTTCCCTAAAACAGGACCCTTCACAAAAATTTTTTCCCTAAAACAGGACCCTTCACAAAATTATTTTCCCTAAAAACAGGACCCTTAACAAAACTATATTTCCTAAAACAGGACCCTTCACAAAATTCTTAAAAATATGTTGTTCACAAAATTTTTCCATCTTTAAACTGAAGATTTCACAAATTAATCATTTAAAAGTAAAATCTGACCTGTCACTTTTACACATCTAAAGAAAATTTATGCATTTTACATCCATATATCTTCTTAAAAATGTATAAACAAGAACCTGAATATAACGATCATTTCAAATTCACAAAATTATGACTAGATTTTTCACAAATATAAAAAGCTGTTCACAATTTCACAAAAACAGGACCCTTGAAAACAGTCTGGACAGACCCTTGTTTTTACTGTGACGATTGCAACAAGGTTTGGTCATGACCTGTATGCACTTAACAACAAATGCGGGAGACAAGCACATAATCAGCAATTTTTATCTTAAAGATCATCCAAATTTGAATTTTTAAAGTAATAAATGTAGTGATGGAAAAACAAGATAACAAGGGCAAATTATAAAAAGATTAGAATTTTAATTTTGAATTAAAAAAGGGGGTTATATATATATATATATATATAAATGCAGCATGTTTCAATAAGTAATTTTTTTTTCTTTCCAGAATATACCAAATTCAATAACAGAAACGCCAAAGCAGGGGAATAAAAGAGCTAGAGAAAGCGGTGTAAGTTTTCTAATTTGTCTTTTAGTAGGAAAAGAGCATTAATTATTTTATTTCTGATATTGTACTCATACATATTTTTCCTAATTTAAGTTAATGTTCCTTTTTTATATTATTTTCAGTGTAGTTCGTCGGTGAAAAAAAAAAAGATGACATATGAAGAAAGAATGCTGCAGTGTTTGGAAAACACTTCTGAACATATAGTAAAAAATCAAGAAAAGATGATTCAACTTATGGAAACTAATAATTCCATCTTACAAAGAATGTTTCCATAATAAATCTTTAGTTTGAATATTTACTTGTTGTGCTTTTGTATTGTAAAACATAAAGTACATGTTACAAAAAGTAGAAAATTAAGCCAAAATAACATAGTGTTTTAAATATAATCTTAGACAAGTATTAATTAGTAATTTTACTGGAATCGAAGAAATATAATTGTTAGCATTAGTAATAAATATTTTATAATGATTAAAGTTTTTATTTTAAAAGACAAGCAAATCATTCTTCAGCATTAACTAATTTAATATGATTAATTTTTTATTTTATCGTATATATATATTTTTTCAATTTTAAATCTATCTGGCAGTACTATATGTATAAGAAATTAAAATTTTTTATTGTTATTGTTTTCAAGTGCCATAAATTCGAAAAAATTACATGGATACAAAAACACAAAATTCATTTTTCAGATTCAGAAAAGTTTTTTTTTTTTCTTTCTTAAAAATTTTCATTATTTTAAAAATTGGATCAATTGTCACCACTAAATTTTATAGAATTCTTCCAGAGTGTTGCAAATTTCAAATAGGATTTTTTGCTTTATTTAATGACAGCCATTTCATGAATATTTATGTAAAAAAATTATTTTTCAAAAGTTCCGGTATGAATTCGGCATTTCGAATAAAAAAGAAGGCCAAACTGGCAACTCTGTTCTTCACAAAAATTTTATTAGTATTTTTAATAGCAAAAGAATTCTAATAAAATTTATTAGTGACACTCCGCCCATTTTTAAAAGTAAGAAAAAATGCATTTTTTGATATTCGATAGTTTGACATGGTAGTGATGATTATAAATGCATTTCAATTTTTTTTTTCTAGCAATTAAGTAAGGTGAATTCTATCTTCTGAAATAATATTATTAAAAAAGAAAGCACAGTTTAGTAATAAAAGAAAAAGTTACAAAAAATTTAAAATATGAAGAAAATAAGTTTGAATATTATTTCTCTGTGATTCAGTAGTTTAAAATTTTGGCACTTTTTTGTTATAGCAGCTTCTAAAGATGAAACACCAAGCAATCAGGGTATATATACTTCTTGGTTGATATCACAGAAATATAACACACATATGCATAGGTGCAGAATTCTACTTTATATACTAAAATGCTAGCAGTTTTATTAGCAAAAACTTTTACTAGCTTTCTTTCACTATAAAAGATTAGTTTTTAGCCATAATGCAAGGCATAGAAATCTTCGAGCCCATTTCATTATACTTTATACACGGAGAAGTTTTCAGTCTTGGCTTCAACGAACTTCTTGCACCCATGCATATATGACATTTGATGACGTATAATTGACATACAACACACAAATATTAGATATATATTGATGTTTATAATACATATGTGAACATTTGGAGTGTATATATGCATATACAAGGTGTCTAGCCACCTGGAAAAGTCCAGGAAATTTACCAATCCTGAGAAAGAGTCTTGAAAATTCTGGAACAGTCAGAGAAATTTGAAACTTCTGAGAAAAGTTTTCAGATTATAAAATTAAGGATTTGAGATTTCAGTACCAGGAAACATTAACTTTACTCTTCATGAGTATTTCAACCTCTTGTGCAAATCCGTTGAGTTCTCCCTTGTAACTCAGAAATTTATATTCACTGCTTCTTTGTACAGAATGTTGTAGTATTGATTGGGTTCAGTGGCGCCAACTTATATGGGCCTATGCCCTCCCAATTTTCATGTTTACATTTTCAATCACTGAAAAAAAAATCTTCCGTTGACGTTCACAAAATATTTTGTTTGAAAATATGGCAAGGATAGCAGTAACAGACAAAGAAACCTAAAATGCAACTTGCCCTCTTTCATCCTGAAACACGTACAATCAATTATCTCTCAAAAGAGAATTTTTTCATAACATTGGATTATCAATATTTGAAAGAAAACAAAATGGCAATGTAATTTTAACTTAATATGGTTTTTAGCCCAACCAATATTTTTCAAAAGTTGCCGCAACTGATTGGGTTATTCAGCCAGTTTACTTATCTTTGTTTGTGAACTGAAAATTTATTAGCTTAATTTATTTAATACTTATAATTCTTAAATTGGGTTAGTTACAGGTTAAAGAATATATATATTGCTGATGCGAAAAATGTGTATCTGCAAAATAACCATGAAATAAATATCTTTGTGTTTAATAATTTTTTTAATTTTGAAAAATTATGTTTTAAAAACACTTGTTTGTGCTTCTGAATCAGTTGAAAGTTCCACTCTCAAATTCATAACTTTTATTGTGTGAAACATTAGAAAAATTTGATACTTGGATATTTATTTTTAGTGGTATAGAAATGTAAGGGAATTTTGTTATTAATCTGAAATAGACACTCTGATATAAGATTGGCAGTGGCATGGGCCTAATCAGAATTATAGGGGACACTATAATCAGAAAGTACTTAAATTTCTAAAGATTCCCGTAAAATGAAAATACATTACAAGGCTCTAAATGAAGAGATCATTTTTAGAAAAAGATCAATATTACATACACATTTTGTCCTGCTTTCTGCAACTGGAGATTAAAAAAAAAAAAAAAAAATCTTGTAATTCTACATGACATGCAGCAGTCTCTTTAGCATACTGACACTTTTTTCTTTATTATAGATTTACTTTTGATTTGTATGGATTTATATGCCAGCTATTAAATCTTAATGGCATGTTTTAGTGAAACAATAGATTGTAGAATAATAGACACCTGCCAATCTATCGTATATAATGACAGTTGACGTGTTAAAAGCCTTTAAAATAAACAACAAAAAATGAGATGGATACATTCTAAAACAAATAGGTGGTAGCCAAACCAAAAATTGGTTTCCCACCAAAATTTGGATTATTTTCATCTTGATGCTACATTAATATTCAAATAAAGTAATTTCTTTATTTCACGGAATATTTCTATAACATTTAAAATTCAGAAGTTGATGCTGAAATCGAGGGTGATTCTGAGTAAAAAAAAAATAATATATCTGAAATTCACAGCAAATTTTCTGTAAAGTTATAACAGGGGGGGGGGGGGGTCCACTCCCACCACTTTTTTTTTTTGGCGTCCCTCTGATGAAATTTGGGGGGGGGGGGTTGCGATCTTTTGACGAAATTTGCAGGGTTTTTTTTTTTTCTTGTGACAAAATTAGTCCTGTTTTTGACAAAATTTGCTGTTTTTTCACGATTTTCTGACAAAAGTCACATTTTTCCCCTCGATCCTTTGACAAAACTGACGGACTTGTCTTCTTTGTTATTAGATTTTATGTATCGGTTTGGAAGAGATTTGGGCAAAAATTTCCCAGAAATTCCAACATAGAGGAGAATGTAATAGGTAGTATTTCTTACGAAGTCTACCTAAAAGAAGTCTGCACATGCCAAAATTTTCAGACTTGGCCCAGCCCGACCTGGTATAAAAATTTGGCCTGAGGCCTGGCTGTGTCTGTATAAAAAATTCTTTGGCCCAACCAATATAGAAGCTAAAAGTTTGGTCTGAGTCTGGCTCGGCATGTACAAAAAATTCAATGGCCTGATTTAAATACTAAAATTTCAGTCCGAGCTAGTGCAAAAACTTAATTGGCTCGAATGAGTGCCTACAAAGGATAAATTTTTACGCAGATGTGGTTAAAAATTCTCTTGTACGAAACATTCTGACAAAGAAAAAAAAATAATATATATATATATATATATATTAGCTGTTTTACATTCTTATATTCTTCATTTTTTAAAAAGCGCCCTGAGCTGAGAAGTAGAAGCACCCCTATTTAAAAATACTGCCTTTCCTAAGTTTATGTCTGTGCCCATATAAACTATGTTTATCTATTTCATGAATTTCTATTTATACACAAATGTTTGAGTTATCATTAATCCATTTTCCATGGCTTAGAGATTTACAAATCTGAAAAATAGTATACAGAAAAATCTGCTAGAACGGAATCGTGTAGGAGCGAAAAAAAATGTTATAGACAAGTTCTCATCTTAGGTGGTACATCAACTGCTGTAAATGCATTATATTCTTTTCACACGTATTATTACATTCATTTTTCATGAATCAACACATTTCTCCTTTTTAGACAGGATTTCATCATATACAGGTTTATTTTCACAGGTTTTCGTGTACTTTAATTTTATTGCCTAGAAATATATGAATTATTCTTCAAAAAGTATAAATTTAAATTTTTAACTATAGAATAATGGCGATTTAAAAATATATGCATTTTTTACAAAAATTGTTAAACCGGGTCAAATTTTACTGCTTTTTATATGGGCCAGGCTGGACCAATCATTTTTATTCGATCTGGGTCGAGATCGGACCTGAAAATTTCTTGACGTCCTGACCTCTAAGAAGAATGGCTCGGTCTATAAAAAAATCTGACCCTGCCCGGACCGGAAAAAGTAATGCCCAAACCCAATCCAGTCTTACACTGCTAACATAGTTTAAAAATGCAATACTCATGTAAACTCTGCACTATTCTATACTTGTATAACACACCACAAAATTTCATAATTCACAAAGCAACATTATTAAGAATTATAAAAGCATTTGTTATAACCATTCAGCAAAAATGTTTCGGCCAAAGATAAAAATTCTTATCGTATCAGATTTGCAAAAAAAAAAAAAGAAAATGTTTATGTTAACCTCTAGAAACGAATTCAAAGACTAGACAAAACAGACAAGCGTGTATTTTCCTGTAGCGAATCAGTAATTTGCAGTTTAAGCATAAGTTGTTTAAACCAGCTTCAAGTCTTGTACGAACTGTTTGAAAAATCGAGAAATGTATTTTGAAAATACAAAATACATGGAAAAATCATTTCACAATACATTACTAAAATACTTTAGTTTTATCTGATTAAAATACAAAATACAAAAGTATTTTAAATACATGTATTTTTGATACTGCCCAGCTCTGACAAAAGTACAGGAGCTGAGCTCTGGTGCAAATTAAACCTTGGTGTTCATTAAAAATTCATGATTTAACACAAGTGATTTGATTTCAATTTTTTTTCCTTGCAGAAAGAATTGATAGTAACGTTCTTATAATTTGATTTTATGAGAACAAAAAACAATCAATAAACATGCTATATTTAACAGCACCAGATTTCATAAATATCATGAAAATTTATGAACAAATTTATTTGAAAATAAGTAAAAGTATTTTTATGCGTACATTATAAAAGGAAAATTTTATTCTGAAATTCTAGTGTAATTGTGACATTTAGGGACTACAAATAAGTTGTATAAACAATTCCCCACTGCCCTTCAAAAGATTAATAACAATTGAATAATTCATTTACACTTGTTTTAATTGAAAATATTGTACACTATATTTTGAAAATGAATTAGAGAAGGGGAATAGTTCTTGTTAACAAGTTACATTATTCCATAGTAGTTTTAGTAGCAAGTTCCTATAACTTGTTATTTTCGTTACATATAACCGATTGCTATGTGTGCTGCCAAAACGGAATGTGGAGTAATTTTAAAAAGCAAGTAAAGATGTTTATTTCTGTTGAGACGAATCCATGTCATTAAAATCTGTTTACATGGTTAAAAATTAAATTTTTGTGTGATAAAACTTACTTAGTTATGATACTTAGAGTTTGCATGAATTTTTAGCGTTTTCTGGCACTAAAAACACAAACTTTCCAGTTTTAGTGACAAAAACCAAAAATTCTAAATATCACAACTCAGTCAGTTTTGACCATAGAAGAATAAGTTTTTACTGTTTTACTTGTTAGAATGTAGAGAAAATTTTCCTAAATAAAACTTATAAGACCCAGATATACAAAATATTTAATTTCATAACTATTTTAAGGTAAATTGATTTTCATATGATTTGCATCACTTTAGCAATTGGAACTATATCTCTAAAACTAACTGTTCGTTAACCATAAGAAATGTCCTGTATAAAAATAAAATGCATTTTTGAAAACATGATTTGTAAGAAAATGAAATATGATTGGAATATTTTACTGTAATACTAATAAAAATGAATTTTAATTAAAAAAACAATATATTCTCAACATTTTTTGTGTTAAGATCCAAGTAACTATTCAACTATTAAAACAATAAATTGTTGGGTGAATTTTTTTCAAGATGCTTAAAAAAACAAAAACAAAAAATTATCTTAAAATGTAAACATTGTCTAAAAACATCACAGGAAACAATTTTTTTTTTCAGAATTTTTTTAGAAAATACTAAGCCTGGCCTTCTTTTTCTTTAAAAAGTCATATTTAAAGAAATATGACAATTATTTGTGAAAAATTAAAATCCAAATAAAATACAAGAGATTAGACTGCAAATTTAAAAAAAAGTATATTAATATACTGTGTTTACCGTTTTGTTTTGAGACATTTTAATACAAAATCTTTATCAAAAAATCTTATATTTCATGGTTGAGCGCCTAGGGATCTGCCCCCATTGGCCCTGCCCATGCCCTCTATTCGTCCCATAGGACTAGGCGAGGAGTTAGTTCCTATATCATAACCCCTTGACTATGATATATATTTTTTAAGTATTTGTTACTGGACATTTTCAAATGTACATAATAATAACAAAGACAAATTAGCAACTGATTTATAAGGAGAGAAAGTGTACACAAAATGACATCTGAACTGAACTTTCTCAATTTATAAATCGGTTCCTAATTAGTCATTGTTATTATTATGCACAGTTGAAAATGTCCAGTTTTAATACTTTAGAGAAAAAAAAAACATAGTCAAGAGGTTATGATGCAATGTCACATCTGCATGTTTTCTGCTACTGCAATCTGTTATTATTTAAATGGGCACATATTGCGTCCCTGATGTGCTTTGGGCCTCTGTTTCTTTCACCAATAATTGAAATCTGGCTATCAATGTTTTGGTTGCCATCGGTGTCATCTACATTAATTCTATCCCCTAAACTTTCACAAATATTATTGAGTGTACAGCAGGCTTCAACTATTGAAACTGCATTTGGGATTTCAGCTTCCATTAAATTTAAAATTCTAAATCTTGCTTTCAGCCTTCCAAATGCATTTTCAACAACTCGACGAGCTCGAGCCAAGCAGTAGTTAAAATATTTCTTGTCTGTGGGCATATTGTGACTTTCAGGATAAGGCTTCATAAGGTGGGTAGACAAGGGAAATGCCGAGTCTCCAATGAGGCACACAGGGACAGCTCTGGTAGACAATTGTCTGGACATTTGTTCATATACAGGATATGTCTCAATAGTCTGTTTAACGGACGAATTGTTATATATGTATGCATCATTATTACGGCCAGGAGATCCGACATTTATATACGAAAATTTATAATCAAAGTCACAAACTGCTAAAAGAACAATGCTGTAGAATGACTTGTAATTAAAATAGGCGAATGCAAGCTCTTTTGGGGGCTGTATTTCAATATGACAGCCATCTATACTGCCAATGCATTGTGGAAAGCCCCACACTCTTTCAAATCCTGAAACGCACTCCCTTATTTTTGTTTCAATAGTGGGGAATTGAATGAATTCATTTTTCACAAATTCATTTATACATTTGCTGAACTCGTGCAGAATTTCGCAAACTGTTGACTTTCCAACAGAAAATAAATTAGCAATTGTTCTGTACTCTGCTGCTGATGCCAGCCTGTACAAACCGATGGCAACTCTTTTTTCGATGCTTATGCATTGGCGAAAATTGGTGTCCTGCCTGCCCATCATATTAAGTCTGTCGCACAGAAAACCAAATGTGCGTTTGGTGACTCGAAAATTCGCTTTGAAGCGTGCGTCAGTAAAGCTATTTATGCCTTGATACCAAGCTTGCGGCTTATCAAGACACCATATTCTGTTCTGCAGCCTTCTGTGTCTGCGATCCATTATGGCGACCATCTCTTGATTATATTGATGTAACAACAACGTCTCTTGATTCATCAATTGAATCAAAACTGCCTGGTTAGCAAAATACTCGTGTAACAGTATTTTCTGTTCATCGCTCAAACGATCATAATTTGGCCCTGAAAAGGGCCTTTGGTTGTATAAATCATTCAAACTAGACATTTTAAAAGATTTTGGAAGAGCAAGAAAAGTAACTATAACACGCTAAAAGCGGAGAAGATAAATAAACAAAACCTATGAAAGGTTAAAAAGTTACAGTTACAATTTTTTTAACTTATGCGCATGCCCAGACATAAGATCACAAACGTAGTGAGTTATCTTAACTTCTGGCGCAGTGTGAACATGCATTCAATTCCGGGAGCGTACCACATCAAAAGTGGCGGTCTAAGATATCTTAAATATCTGATGTGAACATAGTATAAGTAAGTTCCAGAAACTCACTTAGTGAGTTCCAACTTTCCATTGCTAGATACAGTCAGTACCACTAACTCTGATTGGCTCTGGAGGCCGATTGGCTGTTGAGTTTGATTTTAACATATGTGCATGCACACTGGACACGGTGATGTTGAGTGAGTTATCTTAAATGCGTTTGGCGGTGTGGACAGGTATTCAATTCCGGGAAGGTACCACCTCAAAAATGGCGGTCTAAGTATTTCTTAAATGTCTGATGTGAACATGGTATAAGAATATTAAACTTCCGGCTGCCGTAAGAATAGATACTCCGGTCGGCTAATTTCCAAACCCTCAACCTTTGGACACCCTTGGCGAAAAGGGAATATAGCCAAATAATTTGGTGCTACACGCATGCGCGCTGCTTGTTTGGAGTTGGCGTTGGGAGTGCTCGCTATAATAATCTCAAATGTTGAGTTTTTGTAAATGTAAATGTATTCGGTTCGGTATTCGTTCTTATTGTGAATTTCAGATGCGCTTGAAGATGTTTGCTTTTTGTTTTTCCTCAATAAATACTCTCGGAGTGGTATGTATTACACATTTATTATTATTGAATATAAATCTTATTCGGATTTTTTAAAAATAACGTACTTTTAAAGTTGTTTAATTTCCTGAGAGCTGCTGTGATTCGGATTAGGCCTAAAATGTCTTTTAAATAAAGTCCTAAAAACTTATTTGCACTTCGCGTAATGAAACATTACTCTAAATACATCAAACTGTTACAATGATTAAACATAAAAATACTTTTTTTTTTAATTTACTGTATTTCCAATTTAACATTTAAACACTTTAAAATAAATATAAAAAAGATTGTGTTCGACCATATCACTATTTGTTACATCTCTAGATTTTATATAAGTGTAAAGTACTTTTTAAAAAGCTATCTTACAGCCTTGTCTGATTCCCACCCCTTCCTCAGAAACAAAATCTTGGTTATACCTACAACTTAATTTAATTAAAACATTCAGATCTATGTAAAATATGCCTAATTGTTTTTATAATTTGTCTGCCTTTAATGTGTATATGCATGATTTGTGTTTTTGTGAATTGTTTGTCTCCCGTTTGTATGTTCATGACTTTGCATATTTCGTAATTTCTTTTTCAGTTTAAAAACTATGGAATTTAGACTAGGTGCTGCTGACTGTTATATTTAGCCAGCAGAAAGCATTCAAATGGCCTGAAATGCAATTGTTTTTCTTGCCTTTAAATGTCTTTCTGCTAGCGCTTAGAAGACCGTATAGATGTGGTGTTTCAGTTAGAAAGCTATTTTGAGGATTTTATGGACTGAATCAAGCCCAGCTAAATATTCTTTCACATGTATCCTTACTTTTTAAATTTTGTAGTGTTTTAAGTACTCAGTTGTTATAGTCAGACATGGAAAATAACGTTTCCATGTATGACATACATCTTATTTAACCTTTGCACTTTAATCTCTTAAAATTTGTCAACTATTTTTTAAATATTTTCTGCATTTAATATTAGTATGCATGAACTTCGAAATACATAGTCTAATATACGTGATTCATATATATCAATTACGTTATCAAATTTGACAACATTTCTTTTCTCATGAATATTTGTTTCAGATTATCTCAGGTATTTTTTTTTTTTTTTTACAAAATGGTTACCTGTTTGTTGTCTTGATCTTTGAATGACTGTTTTAAATTTTTCAAAGAAATTCAGTTTTGATACTGGTATGAAGGTGTATTACTTTATAATTAATAAAGTGTTTATGGGTTTCGTTTTCAAATATTTCATTATTAGATTGTTTTAGTTATCAAATTGCATATATTTGTGTCCCAAATCAAAGCACACCTAATCCAACAATATCCAGTCCAAAGCTGTTAACTAGGCCAGTTTTTATATATAAATTTAAAAGAAATTAGTATATTATACCCTATGAAAATGTAAGTATTCCTTCTAAAATATTTCAATAATAGTTCTAAATTAAATTTTAATATTTATTTGCACCTGACGAATGTTACTGTAGTTATTTTAAATAAGTTTTGACATTTGCAGTTCACAACAAAGCTAAAGGTAGACTTGTTTGTCCCTTCTTATTTATTGTAAACAAAAAATTAATTTATTTTGAAAAGCTCCTCTATTAAGTATTTATATTATTTCTCATGAATACTATCTCTGTATATTTTATTACTTATTTATTCCATTTTTTAAATGTTTTTTGCTTAAGAATTGTATTTTTTAAGTGAAGCATTATTAGGCCTAGGCCTATATTTTTGTTTATTTTTTTAAAATGGCTACCTGTTTGTCTTAATCTTTTGAATGAGTGTTTTATATTATTTGAAAGAAATTCTGTTTATATATTGATAGGAGGATATATTACTTAATGAAAAAGAAAGTATATATCTTAAAGTATAGGTTTTCAAATATTTCAGTATTAGATTATTTTAGTTATCAAACTGTATACATTTGTGTCCCTAAACAAAGCATACCTAAATCAACAATATCTTGTCCAAAGCTATGAACTAGACTAGTTTTTGTATATATATTTAAAAGTATAGTACATTATATCCTGTGAAAATTTAAGTATTCCTTTTTAGAATATTTTAATAATAGTTCTAAATTAAATTTTAATATTTCTCTGTACCTGAAAAATTTTACTGTAGTTATTTTAAATAAGTTTTGACATTTGCCGTTCACAACAAAGCTAAAGGTAGCCATGTTTGTCCCTTATTTATTTTAAACAAAATATTAAAATTTTTTATTGAAAATCTCTTATTAACATAAGTATTTGTTATTTTTCAGGAATACTATCTCTATACATTTTATTGCTTTATTATTATTTATACTATTTAAATGTTTTTTTGCTTAAAAAAAATTATTTTTTAAGTCAAGCATTTTTAGGCCTAACTTTTTATCATTTATCTTCATAAGGATAACATTTTATAAATCACAGTTCATTTGAAATTGAAAGAGATCTTTTATTTTATGGTATGTTTATGTTCATTTTTTACTTGTATAATATAGAAATGAATAACATGTAGTGTTCATATATTCTCTTAATCTTCGAATAATTTTGTTGATAAAATGTTTTCTGCTTAAATATTTTTTGTTTTCCATTTTTAAAGTTTACTTGCTTTAGAAAATTAAAGTTTTTATGTACAGCAGACAACTTATTTAAACTTGGCATTTTGATCTCTTAAAGTTTTAGTACTTTTGTTGACTCTTTTTTAAATGTTTTTCGCATTTAATATTACGATGCATAAACTTTGAAATAAATAGTCTTAATACACTTCATTCAAACAGACCAATTATGTTATCAAATTTGACAACACTATATAATTTTTTCTGGTAGAAATTTCTTTTTTCATGAATGTTGGTCTCAGATTATTTCAAGTATTGTTATTTATCTGAATTTTGTTTATTTTTTTCAAAATGGCTACCTGTCTTAATCTTTGAATGAGTGTTTTATAATTTTTAAGAGATTCAGTTTTGTTCAGTTCATTTCATCTCTCTCTCTTTCTCTCTTTTTTTTTTTTAATCGCAGAGGACAAAATTTACTATATTGGGCTAAAATATTGAAACCCGAGTCCTGTAACAATTGTTAAAAAATTGCTGCGAAACGCAAAAAAAAAAAAGTTAAATCGCATATTAAATTAAAATAATTGTACGGATTATGAATAAACCTTATTGAAAAGAGAAGAAAAATTACTGTATTGGGCTAAAAGATTGAAAGTGGATTATTTTTATGAATGTGAAAATATCTCCACAAGACGTAGAAAAAAAAAAAAATCACGAAAAATTAAAAAACTACAGAAGACAAAATTTACTATATTGTGTTCAAAGATTGAAACCAGATTTCCTTTACAAATGTAGCAAAATCGCCGCAAAACGCATAAAAACGTAAATTTTGCAAAAAATAATCGCAAAAAATGTAAAAATCTCAGAGAACAAAATTTATTACATTAGGTTAAAAAAATTGTAGCTGGATTTCTTTAACCAATGTCAAAAAATTGCTGCAAAACGCGAAAAAGCGTTAAAATCGCATGAAAAATTAAAATCATAGTACGTATTCCAAATAAACTTTATTGAAAAGAGAAAAAAATTACTCTATTGGGCTAAAAGTTTAAAACCGGATTCTTTTTACGATTATGAAAATATCTCCACGAAACGTGAAAATATACAGAAAAACTTTGATTTGTCGAATATTGTGAACTCAAAAACCTCAATATGATGAAAAAAATATTTATATACATATTCTAGCAATGTTAATATTATTTGAAACCTTGATATTTAGATCGACAACTTTGATTTTGAATTTTTTTCTGTGCTCTTTGACTGCAAGATATCGCGCTCCAGCTGCATTTATTCATAATCAGACAGTTTTTAGTTTAGTCTGGAAATTTTAAGATATACTGATTGAAGTGAAGAAACTTCTATTTTTTATCTAACTTTAAATTTAGTTAGAGATGCGTATCACTGAATTTAGGTGATATCTGATGAAAATTCAAAATTGAATTTCAAATATTTAGTAAGTACTTTTCCATATCAAAATTTGGATATTTTCAACTCTACACAAAATATATCTTTAATCGAAAATAATTATGGTTTTATTTTTTCAAATGGGTTTCAAGAAATTTATATGATACAGGATGAAAATTGAAAATATCCAAATACTCTGAATTTTTATCTTGAAATAATCTGGATATTTTACAATCTATACGAGTTTACTTCTATCAGAAATAATACGTCCATTTTCTTTTTCCTTAATCATATTCAATTTTATATATATATCATTATTATTACTACATTTTGTTTAGTCAGAAAAAACAGGGACGACACCAAATTTTTATGCTGCTTTAAAGTATGTTGTTAGAAAGAATTATAAACTTAAATTAAGAAATCCCATACTTTTGACAAATTTTTGTCTTTAAAATATTCCACAAGCAAACAGATTTCAATTTTACTCAGAGAGAAACGCTAAAAAGATTTTAACTGATTGCTAAAAAAGAGAAGGATAGAACATTGTTTTCTGTTCCAAGCTTTTCCTGATGATCAAAAGGATATATTGAAATTACTTATAAACAAGTTTTCATTTGTGATTAATATTAAACCTGTATTGGTATATTTGTAAAGTAAGTTTCTCCAATTAGAAGCAAAACACATATGTATATATATACATTCAAAACTAAAATTTTAGCATATATGATAAAAACGAAGAAAGGAAATCTTAAATATCTTACGAAATTATTAAATTTTATAGATGAAATTCACAAGATAATTAATTATGACTTCACGTATCGAGATAGTCAAATAAGTTTTAAAGCTCTGATGTTGATTCGTTTTAAAATATTAATAAATTTACCTAAAAATTAGGGGAGAATGTCTATGATTAATATGTGTAGAAAAATATGGATTGGACTCCAAACTGCTTTGTTACATAGCATTCATATCTTGCTAGTAAACGTACAAAATTTTATTAAAGTACTGAGAAATAGATATGAGTTTTATTCATTCGAAAAATTTCAACCTTTTAAATTTTGGCCTTTTTTAATGTTGTAGACATACACGGGTAGCAGGAGTACTTATGCTTAACTCAGATCTTTATGAATTTCTATCTGGAGTGGAGTCTATGTGAATGAGTATGCCATTTACAGAAAAAGTAAAATGCAATAAACCCTTCATTGGTAAAAAACGCGCAACGAATCTAGTTTCATCAAATTTTGTACATTTAGAAATGAGATACATCGCTATCAAACAAAGCAGTTTGGAGTTCCAAACTGCAATTTTCTACACATATTAATCATAGTACTTCACCACTGATTTTAAGAGACATATATTAATAATTCAAAAGGAATCAACATCAGAGCTTAAAACTTATTTGACTATCTCGATACGTTAAGTTATAATTATCTTGTGAATTTCATCTATAAAGTTTAATAATTTTGTAACATATTACGATTTCCTTTCTTTGTTTTTATCATATATGCTAAACTTTTGGCCATGAGCATGCACACACACACATATATATATATATGCATATTAGTCCGCATTTTGTTTTTCATAGTACTTGGAAAATTTCCTTCTTGGAGTCAGAAATTTATGAGTCTATACCCTGTATGAAAATAGGGTGGTTTATCCCCTGAATACAATTTCTAATATTTGTGTAATACTAATATTTTTCATTTAGAGTAAGTACATTCTATCTGAATTTTTCTATTATTAATAGAATACTTAAACATTTACACACATTTTAAAACCCAATCAAAAAATGAAAAATTTGCTTATAAAATCAAGCTTTTTATATTTTTACATATTTCTTTAGGAATATGGAATTTTGTGAACATCACAATTTTTACCTGGATTGCACCCATTTTTAAAAATATTGCTCAACTTGCTTTGCAAGAAATACAAGCTTAATGTGACATTTCATAAATATGAAATTTCTGGTTAACAGATGCTTACCCATTGGAAAATTTCCTCAAAAACAGAATGAATTGAACTGGAAATTCAGCAGAGAAAGAACTGCCATGTTAGTACATTCAATTTCTGTCTTTCTGTAAACAAAATAAATGAACAAATTTATATATATAAATATATATATGTTAAGATTAGCATTCATATTATAGAACATGAACAAAACATACACTTTATATTCATACTACTGGTAAAACATTATACATTTAAAAAAAAAATGGAATCTGATACTTGACATTCTGTAGAAAAGAAACCAACACACTTGAATAGAAAAATACAGTGGTGGAAAAATATATCAAATAACTCGCTACTGGAGGCAGGATATTTGCAAGGAGAGAGTTTATTTTTATGCAGTGCTTTAAAACTGCTTATTAAAAAATGTACCAAAAATTTATTTATTATTATCTGTTGGCCATATTTTGTGTTTCCCCCAATTGCTGCAAAGCAAACATAGCACCAAGTTCTGTTCCGATACATATTTTCTAATTTTGCACAAGAAATTTATTAAAATGTTACTACAAAAACTGCATTGTAGTAATTCATTTTTATTGTCACATAAATTTTATCATAATGATTCTTGACTGTAGTTTTTCAATTCAATTTTTGACTACAATTCCCCACTTTTGGAAATGTTACTATTGTTTAGCCTCAATAAGCACTTTGAAAATTCACATCAACTAGGATTAACCTTCTGGATAGTTTTTTTTCTTTAATAGTTCATTTGCCCTATAAGATCAAAATAATAATACAGTGCACACTCACACATCTGCACAGTTTAATACTAGAATCAGAGGATTTACAGATTTGAGATTACACAGAATTTGAAAACATGATATTTTGGAAAATAACAAATATATATATATATCTGATAATTTGATAGATATTAATATTTTTTATATACTTACTGATATTTTCAAAAAAGTAAACTTGGGATGATTATAAAGAATTTCAGAAAAAATGCAAATTAAAATCTAAAGCATATTCTACTTTGCATGAAAATTAACTTTTACTTATTTATTAGTTTCAATTCCTTCCTTTTTTCTTTTTCTTTCACTTACAAGAAAATTGAAGATCAACTAATTGAAAACAGAAATAATTTTATTTTTACTCTCATTAAAAACAAACTACAGGTTTCAGTATCAACTATAAAAAAATTTATGTTTTGTACAACAAAATTTTACAGACAAAAAATTTACTATTAAAAATTTTGAATATAAATGTAAGCTTGTCTGAATTTTCATTCTTTAACATGTTGTGCAGTTTAAAGTTTCAACTGAACTAAACAAACTTCTTTCTAATGAAGCTGAAAATAATGTTTATCTAAATTAGACAGTTTTTCTTTCATTGGTTGTTCTAAGTTAATTTTGTCTCAACATAATTATTGGTTACATATTTAAAAATTCTGTTTCCAACATAAGTCTAGGAAAAGATTTTTTTTCTAAAAAATGTCACTGCCAGAAGCAAAAGTTTTTTTTTTTTTTTTACAGAACTATATAGTCAATAACAGCTAAGGAATTCATTTACACTTGTTTTGACTGAACAAAGTTTTGTAACCCAACAAGAACTTTTGACTATTTATAGACTTCAAGCTAAAATTCAACAATATAGACAAAATATCTTAAAACAGACAACAATTGATGACATGTTAAAAAAAAAAAAAAAAAAAAAAAAAGAAATTATTATTTTTAAAATAGTTTTTACTCTTTTTATATATTAAAAGGTGTAATTTATTTATTTTTAAAAATGAACAATCTAAATTTGCCCAAAATATAAAATTTAAAAAATGTAAACAAAGATTAGATAGACATGACCTGTAATCTGCAAAAAACCTCAGATCTGCAAAATACGTGGAACCAAGCTTTGCGGATTAGTGGTCTTCTACTGCATATATACATATTTGTATGTGTATAAATATATACAGTGGAGGCCGAAATTGTGGACACCTTTTGGGAAAAATGCTTTTTTGAAGTTTGATGGATCATAACACCATATATTTCTTAGTAATACATAAAAGCTATATACCACTGGAAAGATGATTTAATCAAGAATATGATTCAGTACAGTTTGTTGAATTATAATTATTTTATCAAACGTTATAGCCCAAAAATGCAGTAAAACCTAGTTAGGTTGATGATAATTATTTTTCCTTTTCTTGAATGTAGCCAATGCATAAGTATGTTTGGAGTGACAAACAGATCCCATTTTATTTGGTAATGTGTCAATCAAAGCTAGGGTAGGATTAAAAAATATATATGTCATATTTTGGTACTTATAGGCAGAATTTTATCACTATTTTTTATGATTCCTATCAAGTTTCTAAAGTTCTTTGCCATCTTTCAATTTTTGGGCTAGTAAAGCATAATAAAATTAAGCAAACATCATAAAGAGTTGATTAGTTACTCAGAAATCAATGTATAACAATATTTTTAAGTGTAGAAAGCTATGTTTATGATAAAATTGGAAGTAAATTAACAAAGGGATATCTAAGTCAAGCAAAACAATACTACTGATAAAGGAAGAAAAAAAAGTGAGGGGGAGCAATTAGTGGTAGAAGAGGAATGGGGAAGTGAATTAAAGTACAGTTCTGCATAAAGTGCAGCACTTTGGTCTAAATGCTAGAATTTCATGAAGAAAAATTATAAATCAAATAAAGGTTGGAAATATTAAACTGAGTTAAAGGTCATGTTTACCAGACAGAGATTTAGTAGAATAATGTTATTTGGAGTGTTAAAATGTATTTTAATTGAATTCCAGAATTTAGACCAAAATTCTGCACTCTCTACAGAACTGTACTTTGATTCAGCTCCCCACTGCAGAGCACTATTTCATGTTACACACACCAAGATGATTATTTTCTGTGACCTATGCACAGGGACCTTGCTCTTCTACCGCCAATTGCTCTCCTGTACCTTAGACATCCCTTTGTTAATTTACTTGCTATTTTTTCATAACCATAGCTTATTTCAGAGGTGCCTGACTAATATAAAAGTACCACATTTTCTAATTTTAAACAAAAAGTAATTGTATTAAAATGTTACCACAAAAATGGTACTTTTATATTGTCTGGGCCAGGTTAGATACAACTGTGCCAAGCATGGTGCCAATTATATTAATTATAGTAACCCTCATTTTTTGACAATATACATATTTCTTTATTATAGTTTATTTTTTTAAATTAAAATTTATATTTTATTTTTTTATTATAGTTTATAGTTTTTTGTTACTTATTTATTAATGTTCATTTACTATTTTTTTGTTTATTTATTTATTTTATGTTATTTACAATTTATAACAATGTTAAATTACTGTTTTGAACATGAATGGCAATGAAAGGAAATCCAGATTTAATCTCAATAGGTACTTTAAGACATTATAAACAACTAAGATTAGCCTTATGAATAGTATTTTCTCTTCTTTAACCCGTCAGCACACGCGTTGGGAGAAAATCTACCCCAGCTCATAACTATTATTTAAAAATGTGCAAAAATCATTCGTGATCATTCTGAGCTTTATAGTACCTTTCAAGCTGAAAGATATCAAGATGTGGCCAAAAGGAATTTACCTCCGGTTGTGAATTTTCCATTATTTTGTTATAAAAATGTCACGTGGGAGGAAATTTACCCCACACGTGTTATAACGTAACCCATAATGATAGTAAAACGTTAACTACTCTTGCACATACAGTTTCGTTATATCAGTTTTATATTTTTTTGTATTTTCATGGCTGAATTTGGATTGTAAAAGTTTTGTATGTAATGCTATGCCGAAAAAAATCTTAGTGCTAGATTTTATTTATTTATTGCTTTAAATATAAAAGAACTTCTTACTTTAAGTTAAATTATGTTCTTTATTGATTTACAGTTTATTTCAAACTATAAATATTTGATTATAATCAAACCGGGGGGAAATCGACACAAGAAAACTCATTGGGGTAAAATTTATCCAGTGCATGTAGTCACGTAATGGAAAGAGGCGCGTGTGCTGACGGGTTAATATACTTTTCATGATATAAGATTAAAATAATAATACAATGCAAACTTTCAAACCTACACAGTTTAAGACAAGAGGTTTTGAAATTTTTAGATTACAACAAAGTTAATAAATATAATAATTTCGAAAATATAAAAAATATACGATATTTTATGGATGTTTGATATTTTTAAAATAGTCAAATTATCAATGTGATCATAAATAACTTTAGATTTAATGTAAATTAGAAATTAAATCATATTGCATTTAACATGGAAACTTAACTTTTTCTTTCTTTCTCTCTCCTTTTTTTTCACTTACAATAAAGCTGAAAATTAAATTAAATTTAAAATAGAAAAAACTTTCTGAAAAGTTAAATCTTATGCTTTTTATGCTTATCAAAAACAGACTACAGTAAAACCTCAATAAAATGACCACACTTAAAAATTCCATTAAAAATTGGTCATTTCAAGAGGTAGTTTTTTAATGGAGGTCACATTTATATCAAGCTTTTGATTGTCAAAAATAAGATAACAAGCGTTATGAAAATTTATCTTACACATTAGGAAAAAAAAAAAAATACCAAGAGAAAACTTTAATTTAAATTCATATGTTAATTGCTACAAGGGTTTAAAAAATGTTTAAATCAATGTTTGCTTTGATTATACAATTTTATCTTTTACAACTTTTATTTCTAAACCTTTTTGAAGATCAGTGAATAAAAGCAATTTTTAATTTTTTCAGCTCAATACCATTCCATTGGATCGTCATTTACATCACTTAATTTTTCTTAAGGTTTTTGTTTCATTCTACAGAATATACTGTCTTGCCATTCTTTTAAAAAGTCTCCTTTATTCTTCAAAGTTTTGCATGTATGCATTTTCTACTGTTAAATATTTAAGCCAATTTTCTTCACGAAATTTCATTTTTTATGTTAATTTATAATGTGTATACTCTCCTTTAAGATTAAATCACTCTTTTAGTTGTGAAAATCATTCATTGTCAGTCAAGACATCTGCACTGGGTAGACGGCAGGAACAAGCAGTTACACTCGCAAAACATGTCTTGTAACATGGTGCCTCGATCGCAATAACGTAGGAATTTCCCTACAGCAAGCAAGCCATAAAAGACATTCCCTGGGATTCATCAAACATGGCAATCTGGGAAGTGAGGATAATCCACATTCCATTTCAAATGGGGAACATGTACACATAGGTCAAGCTAAAGGCCAAATGACCAGGAAAGAAGGGTTGGGTTGGGTTGGGTTGATTATTGACGGCCAATTATCTACAGTTGGGATATAGGTCCGGGAGTGCCCTCCGTGACCGTGGGGGTCTTTCTAAGGGAACCTAACCCGTATTTACGCATGGATAAATCCATGGCTCGAAGAAAACCACGAAAACTCCGAACGATTACCAGGAAAGAAGGGAATTTCCTTTGATTTATTCAAACAAATTGGTCGCTTGTGGAGGGAGTTCTTGAGAGAATCGTTTCCGAATGGAGGTAAAATGAGCATTGAGCCTATGGGAATAAATTTTGTTTCATGAAAAAATGGTTGTTGAAGGAGGTGGTCAAGCCAGAAGGTTTCACTGTAAATATTTCAGTATGCATATAAAGAAAAGTTTGTTTTACGCAACAAAATTCTAAATGTAATTTTTTTTTTTTTTTAACATAAATGTAAGCTTGTCGGATTTTTCATTCCTTAATCCGTTGTGCAGTTTAAAGTTTAAATTATATTAAACAAAAACCAGAAAATATTCTTTCTAATGAAGTTGTAAATAGCTGGTTACCTAAATTAAACAGTTTATTTTTCACTCTGATCTAAAACTAAAATATAACAGATTGCAAATAATGCTATTAAATAATTTTTTACTGACTCACTCATTTGCTTCTTTATCACACTAGATTTCATTGCCAAATACGTCTGTTACAATTCATTTTGATGTAAATACATACTATATTTAAAATGGCACTTAGTTGCAGAAGAAAAGACAGTACTTTTATGTCAACTGGGCGCATAGAATAAATCGCCAAATATTATTTTCATTTCCATCATTTATATTACATTCATTTAAAATACACGCCTTTCACCCAGTTCCTATAAAATACAAAAATAAATTAATATAGAAAAACGAAATAATATCATTTTGCACCTGGTTAACATGAAAGTACAAAAGTGCAATGTCTTTTGACATCATTTACTGAGAATTTTGCTTACTTCATTTGTTTATTCCTATATTAAGGAACCAAAGAGAAACAAGAAAGAACAAAAAGGAAAAGTAATAGAGATTTCATGGTTTCAAATATAATTATAAACAAACTTTAATTAAACACAATTATACTCACATTATTAATAAAATTTAAGTTAACGAAAAACAACTACTTTTTACCGATTGAGTGATATTTATAACACTAATTAAGACAGGTAGATGGCGCCAAAGTCAAATTTGTTGTGTAATATTTTTTAGTATATTTTTTTCTTAGCATGGACATATCGGAAGCTATGTGTTTTTTTATTTTAAAATCTTAAAGGCAGGACAGGAGACGCCATAATACTATCTTTGCTCAGTACTTACAGTAAAAATAAAACTGATATTTGTAGCACTAATTAAATCAGGTAGATGGCGCCAAAGGCAAGTTTATAGGATTTCTATGTTTTATGGAAAAAGTCTAGAACTAACCTTGTTTATATTTCCTGAAGTTTTGACGCTCTCAAATTTAAGATGGTAGAAGCATTATAAATGGTTTTGTATAATTCAGAAAACATGCTAAGCAAAAACAATGTATAACTACAGTCATATTATTGCATAGGCAAATTAGGTATTTCTGCTTTGTCCAAAAACTATGTAATGACTGAATTTATCAGCACAGGAAAAAGTCCCTCAAATTATATTGAAACTGGAAAGTTCAATGTAATTTTTTAGTCAATCACTCATTACATGATTTTATGGGTAAAGAAACTGGCAAATTTATGCTTGAAACGATAAAAAATATATATATTGTTTATTTTCTATTTTGTATTTTGTGATATATGTGCCCAACTAAAAGAAAAATACATCACAATTGTTTTATTAATAAAATTAAGTTTTAAAACTATAAAATTTTGTATTATTACCAGAAACACATGTATATATTTTTATAAATTCTAGCATATCAATCGTTTACAAAATTCCATTTTAAAAATAGATGAACCAAGTTGATTTAAATAAAAAGATCATCAAAAATGCTTCATCTCCAACCAACACCTGCATTGTTATATTATTAGTAAACAAAATTATTTTCTTTTTATGCTAACATGAAGCAAAAAGTTTAAAATGTAAAATTATTGAAAAATTGTCAATTTAGCTTTATGATAAAAAAACTTGCTTCCAAACAGAATTTCACCCAAACAGTTTCAGGGATCCTATATGATGTTTATTAGTTTTTTAAAAAAAACACCCTTTTACTGTCTTACCGTAAGGAGAAAAACTCTGAGCAGGGTTGCTCCCTCAGAACATACCAAGTGGGAGAGATGTGAGAGATAACAGCAGGTTGCAAACTTGGCACAATTAGCATTCGTTTGACGCTCTCAATTTTTACTATGCCTTCTATTCGACAACGCGAATACAGTAGAATTTAATAATATAATAAATGGAGAAATGTATTGGCAAAAACTATCACATTTTAAATCAAATCTTTATAATATATTTTTTATAGGCATTAAGATTGTTCTCAAATCCAAAAGAGCTACTTTCTGACACATTTTTTAATTCATTTTTGTTTGGAAATGCATGAAATTGGCAGATGATGTTATTTAGAAACTAGGTAATCGAAAGACGCTTTTTAATTTTTTGATAAAGGCAGAAGATCTTCCAGAAAATGCTGTGAAAGTCGACGTTTTGAATCGAATTTAAGACATGGCAGCACGAGAAAAGGTAAAAACGTATCGTCACGTGACAAGAATCGCTTTTAACGCGATAAGTAATTTATTTATTTTAAAAAATGAAAAACTCATTTCGATTCCAAATCACTTCAACTCGACAGCTTGAGAAAGGTGGTGATGAGACATCAATCGATTATAATTTAAGATACATTATGCTTTATGACTATACGATAATACTATGATGCTTTAAGACTGTGCTCAGGCTCTACGTAGTTACTTTCTGATCCATGCCTATTTTTTTTTTCGCAAATGCATGACACTTTCAAGTTTCCATCATTTCTATGTTTTTTCATTTCCCACAGATACCGATTTCGCCAAAATACAATGTCAGGCCTTTCCATCAGAATTTTTCTGCGACTGCTGCTTTTTTTCCGACAGAAATTCATCGAATGCAAAATTTTTCTCAGAGATTCTCTCTGCCATTTGAAATCAATTCTTTCTCTCAATATTGGCAATAATTTTGAAATAGAGGGACTTTCTTTTTATTAACATAAAAGTCTTGAATAATTTGTCGGATAACACATTTATTGAAATCATCAATATAGCAATTGCGGATTTCTGGTCTTTTGCGGTGTTTTCCTGGAGTAGACAAAATTTTCTCATTACTCTGCTCCAATTTGATAACTTCACGTTTAATTTTTTTCACCGTAGATTCTGACACTTTTGTTGCTTCAGCTGTTCTTTTAGTGGCTTGGGAAATTGGTATTTTCAAAGATTTTGCAGCAGCCTCTGCCTTAATGAAATTAGACACGTTATTTATTATTTCACGCGCTTGAGAATGCAATGTTTTTCCTTTTTTAAATGTGGATGTCATTTTAGAATAGGAATATCTGCCGGTAGTATTTAATCACAGACCAAAATCAATGATTAAAGGTTTTAATAAGCAATAAAATATATAACAGCAAACACGCAATAATCAGAAGAGAACAGAAAAAAAACCCCGTCTGTCAATGGCAAAAGCTCAAAGCAGACGGCTACCTTCTCATCTCCCCTTTTTCGTGCCTAAAGCTACAAACAAGGCCAACTACTCCTGACCACCCGAAAATTAAGTGGACGAGTCCGTTTCTATAGTGACCACAGAGAGAGAGAATTTTCTCAGAGTTTTTCTTCTTATGGTAAGACAGTAGTCCCCAATCTAAAAAATAACATCCCTCTTGGTAGAGTTAAAAACATGGTACCCTTAGTGCTGTTACTATTAAAAAATTACTTGCATAATAAAAAAATCATGTGCTATTAATGTTGTCTTGAATAAAATGCACTGATTTTTAAATTTTAAGTATTAAAAGTTGATGTAAATATTAAAAGTGCTTTAAAAAATGCTCATAAGAATATAAAGTGGTCTTTTCCCACCAACAGCACCCTGCCTTCTTTTTAAACTCATGGAGAAAGTTTGTATTAAAAGTATATATTTTTAATCATATGGAAAAGTGCGGGAAAATAACCTAGAATAGTTCCAATGCAGCCATCTTGATTGTGATAGGAATGTGTCCTCTAAATCCCCAATTCGTCATTGGCTTGTGAATTGTCATTATCCTTTCAGTATCCAGGGTTTGATGCAGTTTTTATTTCCTTGGGGGGGGGGGGGGGGAAGGAAATATTGCAATTTCTGTTATTGTTGTGTATTATGGAATTTTGTAAGGAAAATGATATACAATTTTGCTTTTTAAAAATCTGTATTATTATTATTATTTTTTTTTTTTTTTTAGTAAAACTCAAAGTTGGTAGATGCTCTTGAAACAGTGCCAATCTGTTTTTTTTAATTCTTAAATATTATATTTTGTTCTAATACTGAAATTTTGCAAATCTTATCCTTTTTGTACTTTTGAAAAGTGTACTTTCAGCATAAAATTATAAAGACAGACCATTTTTAGAGAATGCAATTTTGTAAAGGACCTGTAAAATGGACCCAAATTTCCTGTCAATTGATACCTTGTTTCAAATCTGCTAATTCAACTCTGTGTTAAAATTCTTTAAAAAAAAAAAAAAAAAAAAAAAAAAAAATTAGTTACAATATTTTTGTTTACACTTCTTAACTTGTTTATAGTTTTTCAAAAGATTCTATACCAAGACACTTATGGATATTAACAGTTCATCATTTTGTTAATAATCTTCGTTAAAGATGTTCTAAGAGACTTACACATGCTTTTTGATTTATCTAATTTGCTAGGTTGCGCCATTTTCTAAATTTCAGCTCTTGGGAATTTTGGGCCCATAAAAGAGATTTCGTAACTTTCTTAAAATCATACAAGACAATAAAAAGTTAATAAAAGGTTTGGTCTCACCTAATTTTCTGGTGCTTTTCTATTTAGCTTCTTTAAATGCAGAAACATTTTTTACTAATGAAGATTATTTTATTGGACAGGTAGACACACTTAATGACGATAGAGAACGAATACACGACAGCTATATACAAACGTAAAAGGTAAACAAAACAGTCAGTCAATCAAAAATGTTCTACATGCTTAGCGCCATCTGGTGGTTCCTTTTCATTTTGCAACACTCATCACATAACAATATTAACAAATAATCCAGTGCGAAAGTTTTTGTAAAAAAGTGTTATACATGAGTTTTTAAACAGCTTGACTCACCATATAACTCATTGTTTGATTACATAAGCAAAATTAAATGGAAATTACACTGTACTATGTATTGCTTATATTTTAATTGCGTTTGATAAGAATGAAACATTTTACAGTATATGACCCTTTATATGGAATTCCAAAATCCAGAAAGACCAAGGTCCGGAAAAAAAAATTCGAAAATTTTATAAACTTGTATATTTTTACTAAAATTTTAGAATTTCTGAAATTTTGAGATTAATTTATATTACGATTCATTAGAAACAAAAAATAGTTATATGTTTATTTCATCAAAGGTGATTCCTGAATTTTTCTTAAAATTTAAGGCATTCGGTTTCGAAAATTTTAGTCTTCAGTCCAAAAATTCAAACATAAAAAATATCTCGAATTTTGAACGATCGTCGCCGAAAAAAAACTATGTCTATCGCTCAAAAAAAAAAAATAGACAATTTCTTCAAAGGATTGCGGAAAAAACGTAAATTTTGTCATAGGATCGAAAAAAACACAAATTTTTGTAACAAATCGCAGAAAAACCTCGAATTCCGTCAAAGGCGTGTGAAGAAAACGCAAATTTTTTCCAAGGACTCCGAAAAAATGAATTTCTTCAAGGGAACCCCAAAAAAACACAAATTTGGTTAAAGAATCGAAAAAAAACCCTGCGAATTTTGTTAAAAAATCGCAGAAAAACATGAATTTCTCCAAAGGATCGCGAAAAAAAACGCAAATTTCTTCAAAGCACTGAGAAAAAATTTCTAATTTCGTTAAGGGATCGTGAAAGAAGTGAAATTTCGTTAAACAATCGAAGAAAAAAAAACATACATTTTGTCAAAAGATCACAGAAAAAATGCGAATTCCGTCATAAGATCACAAAAAACAAAACGCTAATTTCGTCAAAGAATCTCAGAAAAAAAACTCAAATTTTGTCAAAGGATCGTGAATAAAAGGCAAATTTCGTCAAAGAAACACAAGGTACAAAAGAAACAATAGCAAAAAACGCCAATTTCCTCAAAGAACTGCAGAAAAATGCAAATTTCTTCAAAGGATCGCAAAAAGAAAATGCAAATTTCTTCAAAGGACTACGAAAAAATGAAATTTTCTCAAAGAATGTAGAAGAAAAATGCAAATTTTGTCAAAGAATAGCATAAAAAAATGCAAATTTTGTCAAAGAATCACAAAAAAAAAAAACAAATTCTGTCAAATAATCGTGAACTTCGGGAGGACCCAAAGTAGAGAAAATTCCAAAACTCGGAAAGCCTTTGTTCCCGAAGATTCCGGATAATAGGTCTTGTAGATGAACGCAAATTTTCAAAATCTGCCGGTAGATGGCGCCAATATACTGTATTGATCACCTCAAATCCTCCGTACGAAAGAATTCACCGATATTTCTGAAAAAAAAAGTGATTACAGAAATGTTGATATACATGTTTTATATGAAATAGTTTTTGAAGGTTTTAAAAAATTTAAAAGCTTCAATATGATTTTACAAATATTTTAACAGCAGAATCAGACGTAGCATAGCTTTTTCATTAAGCCTAATATGGCGTTTAACTATAGTCGATTCGCAGGCCAGAGTGGTCGAGCCCGGAACCGTTACAGACACTTTCTTGCCTTTGGATTTTATTATAAGTAGATTAAGCATTCACTATACAACCAAATTTACAAAATTACATCAAAAGTATAACTCTTTCTAAATAATTCAACTTTTCTCCCAATCATTTTGAGCACAAGTTACTAATTTTTAAATTTGAATATGCTGTTCAATATTTATCTTTCCACTAGCATATTGCCATCGAAAATGATAGAAAAGTGTTATTTTAAGTTTAGAACGTTAAGTCATATTACTGACATTATTTCATTTAAACAGATGATATAAAATGAAATATTGGGTGCGTTTCAATGGGAGATCCAGTATGTGGATTTTTGTAATTTATCTTACTGTCATCTTGTGTAATGCGCGATCATTCTAACAGTGGCAAGTCATCAAAATCACCCCAAAAACTGTGTTTGCAAAAGTCAACATCCAGAGGAAAAAAAATATGATATTTCCAATGCTTTTAACTGTTATTTGAATACGAATTTTTGCTTAAAGTGCATAAAAATTTAAGAATGGTTAAAAATTTTAGGAATACAAAAATCTATATATTTTTTCTCTATTAATGCTATTTTTCATTTCTAAAAAGTGAAAAGTGAAAAAGTGTTACTTTGAATCAAGGTTTTTTTTTAAAGCAGCTTAACCAATTGATTTTTATTATTATTTTTTTAGAAATCTAGTGAGTTTTATTTTGCGTAAGTTGGCAGCTATGTTTTGGTAAAGTGCCATAAAAATGTGCATAGGTCAAATAAGAAAGTTTAAAAAAAATATTTTGCATATCTTATACAACAGAAAATAATTCACAGAAATAATTAAATTCAGCTTAAAATATGCGTAGGTTAAATAAGAAGGTTAAAAGTAAAACAAAATTCTGTTTCACATAAAGGATCCTTAATACAAAATTCACTTCCAAAATAGCAAACTCATGATAAACTTGCCTTGCTAAAATTTTCTGGCATGTTTTATAAACGATAATTTGATCAAAGAAAAAAAAATAGGAACAGGCTTTTAAAAATGCTAATAAAAAAAAATCATAATTTGCAGATTACGATCTTTCAGTGTAAAATTTTATCTGTCACAGAAACAAAAAACAAAACAAAAAAAAACCTTTCTTTTCTTTCTCCTGAGAGTATTTTAAAAATGCTAATTTTGAAAAAATAGCATCTTATACTATTTTATTTTACACTTGGTGAATGGTGCCACCAAATAAAAGCGAGAACAATTTTTGGATCATTTCATAAAAAAAATTAATAACTGGGACTTAAAAAAGCCTTAAAGAGGGTGCTAATTGCAGCTGTCGGTACAGGTGTTATATAAACACAGAAATTTTGCAATATAATAATAATTATAAACAAATTAAAAATGCATGTAATGCATGGACTTATACGGCAATTTACTGAAGAAAGAAGTTAAATCTTTACTTCACCAGATGGCGTATTCGACCACTTTAATCCACAGAGCAAAGAGAAAGAATAGGGAGAAAGTGAACAGTAAAATGGCTTGTAACATGAAGCTGGTTATTGCTCATATCATTCAGCCCAAACAAGCCACTTCATTGGACGGAGAGAGGCTGCACTTGGAACAAGGACTGGGTTCATTGGACTTGAAGAGGTTTTCAAAGCAAGCTGCCAGTTGTTTAGGCAGAGTTCTGGGTTGCATTTTTGGCATTACGCCAAATGTAAACATTTCATCTCCAGTTCCTTTTTACTCCGTGGCTTTAATTGGCAATTAACTCCATTTTCCACAGAAACAACAGTCGATATAAATCCAGTATCGAAAAGTGAGAAACACATTTCAAAATAATTGTAGGAATTAATAAGCTTTTATAAATATTTTATAAGCACAACAGGGTATTAACCTGTATTTTTTTAATGAAGCATTCAAAGAGTCATTCATTTGTAAAATTCATTTGTCGAATTTGTAATTCTGAATGGCAACAGTGTTTGTTTGTTTATACATGGTAAAACAATGTTTATTCTGGTAAGTTTTAATTTAGAACTGCAAACATTATAATGGGATATGATAGACATGTTGTATATGAAAATATGCTGAACAGACATGATTTTAAGTAGGAGAAATTATCATTTAGCTGTCATATGTTAGCATATGTTTTTCACTAAGCCTAGCATGGTGTTTAGCTACGGTCGATTTGCAAACCAGAGTGGTCAGAACCGGCATGGTTACATTGCATTTTATTATAGGTAGATTTTAACATTTCATCCACTGGCCATGGATATGATGGTTAAGATGTATGCCTATCTCATTACACTAATTCAATACAATTCTGCAGAGTGGCTTTTAGTACATTGCAAACAATTTTCAGATTTTTAAACATTAGCATAATTGCTTGAATATTAATGTTGCCAAAACTTACAAATAAGGATCTTAACCTTAGAGAATACTTTTGTGAAAATTTCTTAATGCATGTCTCACAAACAAAAGGTTTCTCACTCGTTTGAATTAATAAAAGCTTTTGCAATTCCTAATTGTGAGAAAATATCTTCTTGCATATGTAAAAAACAAAAGGTTTCTAACCAGTATGAAACAGTAGATGCTTATTTAAATACAACATTCGAAAGAATCTTTTGTTGCATTCTCACACACAAAAAGTTTCTCACCCGTGTGGATTAACAGATGGCTGTTTAACACACACTTTTGAGAGAATTTCTTGTTGCACACCTCACACACAAAAGGTTTCTCACCAGTATGAATTAAGAGATGCCTGTTTAAATTACTCTTTTGAGAGAATTTTTTTTTACATATCTCACATTCAAAAGGTTTCTCACCAGTATGAATTAAGAAGTGAATGTTCAAATTACTCTTTTCAAAAAATTTCTTGTTGCATATCTTGCATACAAAAGGTTCTTCACCAGTATGAATTAATAGATGCCTGCTTAAATGGCTCTTTCGGGTGAATTTCTTGTTGCATATGTCACACACAAAAGGTTTTTCACCAGTATGAGTGAACAGATGCCTGTTTAATACACTCCTATGAGTAAATTTCTTGTTGCATATCTCACACACAAGAGGCTTCTCACCCGTATGGATTAAGAGATGCTTGCTTAAATGACACTTTAGAGAGAATTTCTTGTTGCATGTCTCACATACAAAAGGCTTTTCACCAGTGTGGATTATCAGATGCATGCTTAAATTATCCTGTTGAGAGAAAGATTTGTTGCATACCCCACAAACGAAAGGTTTCTCACCAGTATGAATTAACAGATGCCTCTTGAATTCCCTCTTATGGGAGAATTTCTTGCTGCATACTTCACAATCAAACGCTTTTCCTTGGTGTAAGTTAGATGATCCTTTTTCAAGAAACTCTGGTAAAGAAATGTTTTGTTCCATATTTCATACTTTAAATATTTTTGTCTGCTTTGAGTTTTATGGATTTCTAAGTTATTTTTTCCTCTTCAACTGCCTTTGTGGCTTTATGCATCTGCAATAAATAAAGGATATTATGTTAGTGTATCATATTTTAGAATTTATCAAAAACATATTTAAGTGAAAATGAGCTTCTCATGAGAAATTAAAATCACTATAGAAAACTGAATTCAAATAAATTCCCTAACCCACTATTGAAAACTATGCTCATTTTAAAAAATTAGAAGGGGAAAAATTCACAAATAACAATATCTCATTCAAAAACAAATCGATCCATATACCTAGCATAAAAAAATGACTGAAGAGTAATACAGAAGAACTCACTGTGAAAAACAAATCTGTAACAGCCATTTTATTATATTGACTTTGAAGCATCACAAATAAATTGTGATGGAGGACTACATTAAGCACGTTAAAATTAGACAGAGGTGAACAGATTGTTCAATATGAATCGTGTTGTCCATAGACTCTGACAATTTGAAATCATAGATTTGACATGCGGAAGGTTGAGTCAATATTACCCCAGAGTAACATTGATTTCCAAGAGTAAATATGTAGGCAGTTTTGCATATGAAGGAATTTAATCCAGACCTCTAATGTAGGTAAACGATTTCCTTGCTGTGGTCACTGGAAGAAAGGTATCAAAGTCAATGGCTAAGAGTTGGCACAAGTGGTCTGTATTAGAGTGGCAGATCAGCCATTGGTGTGCCACTCATCCTCTGTCACTCAAGGAAGTGTCTGGTGGGATATGCTATATTGACATGCTCACTGGACAGCAATTTAAAAGAGACTGTTCTATTACGGATTTTTTTTAATGCAAACATGCTGCTTTCTGAATTCTAGTTCGTTAATACATAACAATGATAGATGCTTTTTTTCATTAGCTGAGAAATTGAATAGTTTTCTTTTCTTTAGTCAGAGGATATATTAGAAAATCCTGTCAAAGTTGACATTTTGAACAAAATTTTCAGAGGTGACATCCTGGCAAATGTTATTAGATAATCAGTTATAATTCAAGATTGAATTCATTTATCAATAAAAAAAAAAGTGTTCCACTACAAATGATTTCTATAGTCATGCTTGCAAGTACAGCAGTGATTAACTCAAGTTCAGAAAATGTGTAATTTTAAGGTGTTGAAATGACTAAAATTATAAACATGCTCAAATTAGAAAAATCTAAAAGATAATATTAAAATGAACTTTTAATTTTTTCACTGATAAAAATGAAAAAGCCTTACACAAATATGTATATCTTCATTATTATTATTTTCTAATTTAAAACTATTTTATAAGCTGAATAAAGAGTCCATTTTTATTTAACATCATAAGATAAAAGTTTTTGCTACAATATCTATTAAGTATTTTTTCTTGAACTATTTCACACACTGTATAAATCCCTGCACAATACACATTTTAAACCATAACGAATTTATAATGGGAAATTTACACAGGTTTAACCCTCTGACTTCCATTAAAAGGGCAAAATTGTAGTGTTGTTTTCTCTGTACTTTATTTTAAATGCTAAAAAGAAGTGATTATTCCAAAATTATATAAAAAACTTCAATAAATATATGAATATAATCACTGAGAGAAAAATCCCTACTCAATGTATTAAAACTATTATATCCATAGAATTATATTAATTTAATTAATGCTTATTTTGCAGTGAAACCTGGAGCTTGGTGAACATATTAACCATGGAGATAGAAATAAGAAGGAGAACAGTGAAGATAGGCTTTCAAGATCACAACACGGACCGGGAATTAGTACCCAGTTTGTGGCGCTGGTGCTCCCAAAGGCCGGTCATGTGACCTGTCAAACATGACAAATTGTCGTCTGCTCTTTCTGCATTTTGGTTTCGAGCATGGTAAAGAGATAGAGGGTGCTACACTTCCTAAAGGCCCAAAAGACCAGAAACGCCGCCATACTAGGTACCGCTTTTAGTTCCATAAGTAGAAACATTATCTTTGTTCTCCTTCTCTCTATTTCCCTGATATTAACACAGGCATCTCAGTGAGACGGTTAAAAATGGAAAATAAATCAGGAACATGATAAGGTAAGAGTGTCTCTCACTATAATACTTGAAAAAAAGTATAGTTTCCAGTAAGCAATGTGTAGTGTGTAGTAGAAGCAGACAATGTGTAGTTTCTACACGTAATGTGTAGTAGTTGGCAGCTCTGGAAGTGTTATACATTTGTATTTAAAAATGACTCTGTAACAGGGTTCATACATTAGGAGTTACATTAAATCAATGGGTATAGCAAATCTCCATGTATAAGCATTTCACTTGAAAATTTATCTAACTACTTAATCCCAAGGATGGCAAAATCTTGACATTAAAGTGACATTATGAGAGAATAGATTTAACCTTGGAGAACTGAGCTGATGAGTGTTAGAAACCACCCCTAAACCCAAAAGCAAGAATTTCACCTCCAAGAAACCTCCAGACTTTTGCTCTGCTGATCAAGTGATGAAATAACCTCTCAGCTAATGAATGGAGAAGAGAAGAGGTTATTGTTCCCCCCTTTAGGAGGAATGGGCCTAAATAGCGAGAGAAGGTGCAGAGAGAGATTGGAGTTTGAGAACCGAAAGAATTCAGAAGTCTGCTTGATAGTGAGATGGAATATAGATCTTCTGGAATATGCTACTTTGAGGAAGTTGCGGCCATTGCGATTACTGTGAAATGAAATTATCATACTGATCGTCAAGCAAAGCAGATAGATCGAATCTTCAGTAATAAGTTGGATTCATGAAAGAAAAGGCTAAGTAAGATAAGAAGTGGGGAAACCTTCATTCCTTTATTTATGTATTGCAGAGCATTGCTAGCAAAACTGAGTGGTAAGAAACATCCTGTTCTTTCGTGTGGATCCAGTTTTTTAAGCCTAATGCTAAATAGATTCAATACCCAACTAACTACAGGCCGATACTTTACAGGCAGTTCACCCTTTAGAGCAACTTCAAGAGTAGGTAACATTAGTTTTTTAAGTGAAAATAAACTTTTAAACTGAACCAATTTAACTTTATGTTGCAGTAACTACTTAATAAAATAGAATAAATAATGAAAATTCTATTCACAGAATATTTGGAGTATGTAGTAGAAGAGGCAAGCAGAGAAAATTGAATTGTAGACAATTTTGTTTATTTTTCATAAAAACAACTTGTTCAAATTTATGCATACTAAGAAGCTTCTTCTTGAAACTAATTTCACAAATAAGCACATTTCTAATATAATCTTACCAGAAAGAAGTAACAGAATACTCTGGATTTTCACACAAAAACTATACAAATATATTGTAGCAAACAGTACATCATTCAAAACTAGTAGCATCTTCTGCAGTAAAATAATTGATCAGAATCATACTTGCAGCATCTCAACATACTCAGGAACTTTCTAGAACTCTCTACCACGGCCTAACTCGATTTTTCTCCTTCCCTTTATATGGGCGTAACAAAAAGTCATTTTCCCTTTGTTCAAGAGGAATCAGAGTTCCTCCCCGGAGGAACGTAGATGGCGCTATTACTTACCATTACTAATGGAGAATTTCCTTATCTCTGCGTTTCGTTCATCAAAACTATTTATGAATTGATATCTCCGAGACTAATAAAAAACCCTTTATGGGAATGTGACTTAAACGAGCATAAAATAAATATATGCTCATTAATATGTGCAAAATTATTGCCCATCATTTAAAAAAATATGGCACGGTATTTTACAAATGAAGCCAATTTATCTGCATATAAGAACTTTTTATAAAGAAAAATTTTAAAGTTTACTTAATTTTAATTTTATAATATTTAATGTATATTTCACTGTAAAAATTATCAATGTTTTAAGTCTAATCAAGAAATAGAATCTGCATATACCTATAGATACATATATATATATATATATACAAGTAGGGTGGATAGATTTATGAAGTAATATTTTAAAAATCTGAAAAAATATTCTGTAAATTCTGTAACCACACAATATTCTAAAATTTCCACAAAAACTATTCTCTCATAAATGTAGTACATAATGCTATAGCAAAAAAAAAAACATGTTCATTCTCTAAAATAATTAAACCTGTAAAAATTATTATGAATTTGTTAAATAATCCATGTTTTGAGAGAAAAAAAAGCGATATGAGTTGATTGTCGGATATTGGCGAAATAGGTTTTCTTATTCTAATGATATTATGAAACATGATTTTTATTTTTATATACATACTTTTATACCATGACTTTCCAGAATTAGAATATAATATTTAATTTTATGTATAATTCTGTTATACTTCTATATGCTTATATATTTCAGATCAGTACCTATAATGGTTAAATTTATTAAAAATTGTTTTGAATGTACACATATCTAGCCTATATATATAAAATCCTAATGAAACGAATTTGTGAAACGATTTTATGAAACGAATTTATGAAACGATTTTGTGAAACGACTGATTAAACGACTGATTATGTTTCAGGGCTATTTTTAATAAAATATTAAACGCTTGATGGTGAAATTAATACCAACTGTCCATAAAAATCCGCAGATGTCAAAACTGGTAATATAATTTTGAAATTGGAATTAATATTCAAGATATTAATTTTTTTTCTAATTTTAATGACATTTCTGTAATAATGGCAACTAATTACTCAGTTTTTTTGTGACAAAAAAGGGAAAATTTTTTTAAAGGATCCCGATAGGGATTATTGATTTCTTTTTATTCGTCATTTTCAAATTGAAATTGAATTTATCTTTTATTTCAATCGATAATGAAGACAAGATTGTGATTAAATTATGTTTTTCAGGAAAATTTGAAAAAAAAATTACATTTCTATTGTCAGGATTTAATCATCTGTCAGCATTTAATTTAATTTATAAACTGAAAATATTTTGAATAAATTCGTCCAAATGATGTCATTTATGTAAACGCAAAAGAAAAGGGGGAAAAGGAATTAATAGTAATTATTATTTTTTGATATCTACCATATATATAAAAAATCCTAATGAAACGAATTTGTGAAACGATTTTATGAAATGAATTTATGAAACGATTTTATGAAAGGACTGATTAAACGACTGATTATGTTTCAGGGCTATTTTTAATAAAATATTAAACACTTGATGGTGAAATTAATACCAACTGTCCATAAAAATCCGCAGATGTCAAAACTGGTAATATAATTTTGAAATTGGAATTAATTTTCGAGATATTAATTTTTTTCTAATTTTAATGACATTTCTGTAATAATGGCAACTAATTACCCAGTTTTTTTGTGACAAAAAAGGGAAAAAAATTTAAAGGATCAAGATAGGGATTATTGATTTCTTTTTATTCGTCATTTTCAAATTGAAATTGAATTTATCTTTTATTTCAATCGATAATGAAGACAAGATTGTGATTAAATTATGTTTTTCAGGAAAATTTGAAAAAAAATTACATTTCTATTGTCAGGATTTAATCGTCTGTCAGCATTTAATTTAATTTATAAACTGAAAATATTTTGAATAAATTCGTCCAAATGACGTCATTTATGTAAACGCAAAAGAAAAGGGGGAAAAGGAATTAATAGTAATTATTATTTATTGATATCATTTTGTTATTTTTTTTTGTAAAATTTAATTAAACGAATTTATAAAATCACTAATTCGGATATTTGAAATGAATATATAAAATAATAATTGCCCAACTGAATGGAAAAGGAATAAAATATCCTGTTTGGTTTTCTATCCTGCTTGGTTTTTTCCACCAAACTTTTTAAAAAATTGTCAAGAACCCTATAATAGGAAAGCACCAAAAGTTCATTGGTTTTTTTTCATAACTTTTGGCAACAAATCTATGTATATTAATGAATCTATCACTTTTTGAAGCTCGAATTACGCCAAACCTAAAAGCAAAGGATCCTATACTGGAAAAGTACCCGATTTTCTTATGGACAATAGTCAAGTGACATAACATGGTATAAAATTATCGCGGATAGCAAATTTGTTTAAAAATCTCATCCATTGATGCCGAATAAATGCAGGCATGCATGCACAAAATATTTAATTAATTTTGTATGATAAATAATTATTACAAAATTTGTATATACATATTAATTAAAATAAATAATTTACATATTTAAAATAACATGAAAATATGCATGATGGTGCACTAAAATAGAGAGAAAATTAAAACCTGTTACTGAAAATATGTATAACATAGTACTATTTTTCAATACCGTGGATCTTAATGTTATTCACAAGCAGATGGAATTTTTCTCATCCTTAAACGCAAAGGAAGAATAGAATACAGATCGTTGTTATAAAAGTCCGAGAGGTAGCCACAATTTAAACCTAACTATTTTATACAAGCTGGTTTTCAAGTTGTAATTGATTTTACTTATCAATCCCGAAAACAGTCGTCAGTTGTTGCAACAGCTGTGTATGAGGCCATGTTAATCAAAACATGTCCCATTAAAATGTTAAAAGCATGGCAACCCAATTACAGATTTACCAATATTTTTAAAATAAAGCACGCTGTCATGTTTTTAGAGGCCTTGAAGTCTGAGCGGGGGTTGGCGAGCGCAGCTTGCAGCGGGTAGGCCCCCTAGTATACATATATTTTAAATAATAAGAATCGTGTAAAAATAATCCATGTTTTTAGAAAAAAAAAATCGACATGAGTTCATCGTAGTATTGGCGAAGTTGCTTAATTTTCTTACTATTGTGAAACTAGTAAATATTTTTTAAATTTTTTGCTGTGTATTTTACGCTCAGAATTATCAATGTTTCAAGTAATCCAGAATTTAAATGTATATAAATATAGAAATTTACTTATAATATTTGTTTTACATTTTATAGTAGGGTTTTATTTAAACTATTTTTAATTGCTTAAAGCATTGTATTTATTTATTTTATCTCTAAATCTTTTAGTTTTTCCTGTTTGTAGTAAAGAAAACGCTGAAAAGATAGATATGTTACATATAATGTTTATATATTTCAGATTAGTACCTATAATGATTAAATTTATTGAAAATTGTTTTGAATATACATATATATACATATTTCAAATAATTAAGAATCGTTTAAAAATAATACATGTTTTGAGAAAAAAAAAATTCAATATGAGTTCATTGCCGGATATTGGCGAACTTGCTTAATTTTCTTACTACTATTCTGAAACTAGTAATTATTTTTTAATTTTTTTACTGTGTATTTTACGCTCAGAATTATCAATGTTTCAAGTAATCAAGAATTTAAATGTATATAAATATAGAAATTTACTTATAATGTTTGTTTTGCATTTTATAGTAGCGTGTTATTTAAACTATTTTTAATAGCTTAAAGCATTGTATTTATTTATTTTAACTCTAAATTTTTCAGTTTTTCCTGTTTGTAGTAAAGAAAGCGCCGAAACAAAAGATACATATGTTATATATACCTTTTATAATGAATATATTGCAAAGATTCTTGTATTTTTATGTATAGAAGTAAACTTTACTAAGCATTATTTATGGTAAGTATATCACGCCATCTACCGGCGAAAGTAGCCCTTTAACGATTCCGAAACTAAGGGGTGATTGTGAAGGCCGTATGAGGGGGAGGGAGAATCGAGTTTGGCCGTATCTACTCATTCTAAAAAAACACATCCCTATTTAAAGGTTTACTTGCCACCCAGCAGTCAATCAGAACAAGTATCATGAGTCATTCATGAAGATTCATGCAAATTAGGTGATTAACATAATAAATTAGCATACTTAAATACTAAATTTGCTTACAAAAATATTAAATTTGAATAAAAAATTAACTGCATAATTTAAATACACTTTTAAAAACATGTACTACAAAATAAATCAAAGATGGAATATAATACAATTTTTGAATAGTACAACTTGTGAATAATACAACAGATGATATATATGCATGCTGGAGATTTCAACAAGTAAATAAATGTAATACATGTTTCACAAATAAATTAAGAGAATTCCCGGAGAGAAAAAAGTAAGGTAAACTAGATAAGCAAATAAATACATAAAGGGAACAAGAAACAACAGAAAAATACCTAACATGATCTTAAGTTAACAAGAATTGTGATAAAAATAATATAATAAAATCACTTGTTAATTTCAAATTAAAGTGTAATTATTGCTTAATGTGATAAAAACATAACACAAAAGGTTTAAAAATACCTTTTAATATAGATGACATATGTTTCCTTTGCGGAAAGGGTGACATCTTCAGATCAAATTGATAAATAAAATATTCTCACAAAGTTTTGGAAAATTATAAACATAAATCACGAGATCACATGTCTAATGTAAGCAGGTGCTTAAATGGGTCAAACTGGAAAACCTAAAAATTATTATTTTATTTATTTATTTATTTGTAAAGCATTGCATGCCAAATTTTAGGTACTTCAAAAAAAAATTCAATAGTAAAGTAATTTTTCCAACAAGAGTTTATTTCACAACCATTATACGTGAATCATTCAGGTTTTCCAGTTTGACCAATTTAAGCACCTGCTTACATTGGACCTGTGATCTCGTGATATATGCTTATCATTTTCAAAAACTTTGCGAGAATGCTTTATTAATCATTTTGATCTGAAGATGTTGCTGTTTGAGCTAAGGAAACATATGTCATCTATATTAAAAGGTATTTTTAAACATTTTGTGTTATGTTTTTATCACTTTAAGCAATAATTACTCTTTAATTTGAAGAATTGTGTTATTGATATGTCTACCTGACCTGATTATTTTTGGTAGTCTTCAAATGTCTGACGCAAGACTTAGCATATTTAACTCTCTAATAAGAGTCCTAACCAGTTTTTTTCTGTCACCTCTTTTTTCTATACAAAGGCTGATGTAACAAAAATTTTACATTAATCATAAATTTTCCTGTGCATAGATAAATAAATTTGCGAGGTAATAAAATACAAATTCTCATCCCACTAGCTTTCATGGCTATATTTTTAGACTTCATAAACCTCCATGTAAAATTCTGTCAGATGCTTAAAGGGTTTTAAAGAGACTGTAACTCATCATTCAAGACTAAGTTCAACCTCTCGTTGAGAAACTATTCCTTTCTGTCAATTAGGACTGAGCAAAATCTGGCATCAAATATCATGATATGCCGATATATCGATATTGTGAGACATGAAGAAAGTAGTAAAATAGCAAGTGTTTAATGAAACTGATCAAAATAATAAAATTATTGATATTTATCAAATATTGAGTATATTTTAACAATTTTCTGTTTCGAAAAATTTTTTGAGATTAAAAATTCTGACAATTGTAATAATATACAATATTGTATATAATAATATACAATATATAACAAAAAACTTCTGAATTTTAGTAACTTTGAACTGAATGGCAGTAACTTTCATATTACTACTAGGAAGTTTTAAAAACATCGAAGATGGCGGCTTAGGTGTTAACTACAAAAAAGGACACAATATTGAAGAATAAGCAGGTGAAATTCACTATTCACCTGTCCAGAGAATTACCTTTTTAACACAAAATTTCAAGGAGTTTTAAATGACATCGTTGCAGTCTCTAGGCTCTATTCCAAGGAATTTCCCCAGAAATAAAATAAACAACAAAAAGCATCGAATGAAGTTTGTTTATTACTGCAGTCACTTTACACATATTCACAAAGAACTTCCTTTTCTACTGTCATAATATTCCATAACAGTCCATCAACTCCAACAATTACAAAATTTCAGAATATCTTTAGCCACAGCATTAAAACAAAACTTTTGAGTTTTACATTATTTCTGCAGCAATGAATTCTTAAATTATTTATGGATTATAAGACAAACACATTTCTCTGATGTGTCAAGATTATTTTTAGCAGATGAAAAAACATAAAAAAACTTAGCTCTAAGCTAGCGCTGACTTGTTTTATAGTAAGTACACAGTATCACAAAACTCTGTAATGCAACAGACTGGATATCAAATGAGAAAGCAAATTGGGAAAGTTAGAGCAGATACGTCAAATGGCTGGAAAACGACAAGTTTCTGATTGGAATGAGAGACCTAGAACTGAAAGAATATTCAGAAATTCAAAGAATTAAAAGAAAGAAAAATGTTATTGGCACCCGTCTAAGGCAAATTTTGAATAGAGAAATGTAGAAAAGAATAAAAAGCATGATATGCAAATGGAAAAAATGTTTTAAGACAGAATAAGGTAAATTAAATGGGATAAAAAATTTAGAATAATTTTAAGATAGATTAATCATTAAAATATATTACTATTTTACGTTATATATACAGTAGACTCCCTTAAATCCATATAGCTTAAAACCAGAGGTTGTGCAGATTTTAGAATTTTGTGTACTTCTGGTCACTGTTTTATTTACATTTTTTAAACAATAATTTGAATTTAATAATGCATTGGAAATTATAATGAATGCTTACAATAAACTGAAATATTTAAGTAAAATATTAAAATTAAAAACTTTTAAAAAACATTTAAAATATTAAAAGTAAAGGTCAAGTAAATAATTAATAATGCATAGCTAAATATGCATAATGATGATGAGATAATTTTTCTTGAATTATTCAGTGAAACTTGCCTTATAAATGTACACTAATTCACATCAAAATCTTAAAATAATAAACCTTTATTTCATATTTAATAACCAAAAAACCTTGATTAATATATAAATTATGTGGTAAAAATATTTCAATTTCTACTGATATCAGCATTTTATTGAATTTTTGCACAAATAAATTTATACTACGAAAACCTGATTTGAATCATATTAATCAGAATTACATACTAAAATATGTACAGAATGATATAAAATATTTTTAAAAATCTTTGAATTTTATACCTATATCTTAACTGTAATTTTCATTGTTTAAATCAGAAACAATGTGTGGATTTTAGGTATTTACAGATTTTAGGATGGTGGATTTGCGAAGTCTACTGTGTATATATATATATATATATATATTAAAGATGAACAGCTTTTAGAAAAGTTATATTATTGCCAAATAGATTAATAGGAAACTACAAATATATAGTTATAGATACAAAGAAAATAACAGAAAAAATTAAATATATTGTTATTGTGACTTTTGGAAAAAGTAGTAACATACTAAGTTATTTATAAAACTGATCAAAGTAATAAACTTGTTATAAATTGGTATTTATTAAAGATATATTATATTCTAGGAATTTGTCTTATGGACAATTATTTGAAATTAAAAATTCTCAGTGGATAATTGTCTAGATTTTTCAATTCACCAAATATAAAAATTGCTTATAAAAGATTAACAGATTTAAAAAAAGATTTTATTGTTGTATTAAGCCAAATGGATTAATAATAATCTATGCACAAACATACACACAAAGCAAACAAAGCTATCTATATAATTATTGTAATGCATGGGTAAAATAGTAAATTAGCAAATTATTTATGAAGCTGATTAAAATAATAAACTTGTTATAAAATGGCGTTTATTATTAAAAATACAGAATATTTTAATACTTTTCCTTATAAAAAAATTATTTGAAATTCAAAATTCCCAATGCATAATTAATATACACAAAAATGCAAAATACAAATTTTCCTTATTAAAGATTAATAGCATTTAAAAAATTTATCAGAATGCCAAATGGATTAAGAATGTAGTTATGTAAATATGATCAAAATCATAATTATAAAGACAGTCATGTTTTCATAAAATTATTAGAAATAATTAACTAGTGATCATCATGCTAGTTATATGCAAGCATTTAGATATAAATAACTTGTTGACATACTGTTTTGCATAAGAAATAAACTAGTAAATGATATGCCTAAAAAATATAAACATTTTGCATGACTTTCACAGATAAAAATTATAAAGACACCTGTATTATTTTTGTTTCATTAATTATGCATGCATGTAATTTATTACATAAAAATCATAAAATAAAAAAGTTTTATTTCATGCTTAGTCAAACTTAATATCCAAAAATGCGTGATTAATACCAAAATGTATTTGGTAAAAGACTGAGATCAGCACTGTCTTGAATTTTTTTCAGACATAAAATTATACAACCTTTGGCCAGAAAGTTCGGTGAATGAATTTTTATTTCAAATACAGTATTGTACAGAATCAAATACAATTTACTGTCCTTCAAAATAATCTCCATGGATGATAATGCAATGTTGGGAACGAGTATATAAGTCCTGGAAACTCCTGTAAAATGGTTCTTTCGGAATGGCTTTTAGCTCGGCCGTCACGTTGCGTTAAATGTTGGTGATGTACTTAAATCTCTTTCCCTTCAGGGCTGACTTCAATCTGGGGAAGAGGAAGAAGTCTGCAGGTGCCAAATCAGGTGAATAAGGGGGTGATCAAGTGTCACAACTCCATTCGCAGCCAGGAACTGCCGCGGTGTGTGGCCGGCCATTATCTTCCAGGCTGGTCCGCCCTTCCTGGAAACGCTTAAACCATTCATAAATACTCTTTGATGTGACGGCTTCATCTTTATAAACTTCTTTGAGCATTTTGAGAGTTTCTTTTGCCGATTTTCCAAGTTTGAAACAAAACAACATGTTTATTCTCTGATCCATTTTGTTTACCGCGACAATCCATAATAAACCGTTCGCGCTCGGCGTTAAACGTAACAGGGAATAAATGCACTTGGAACCTTGCCAAACGTTCAAACAGATATTGACCTCACTACACGCAGAGCGTTGATATTCTACTAGTACAGCAACAACTTCTACAGGCTCCTTCACCGAACTTTCTGGCCACAGGTTGTACTTCCTTGATAAAAAAAAACATGAGTTCTGTCATATGAACAAGAATTACATCATAAAATGTGCATGGAATGATATAATAAATTTAAAAACTTCAATCTTTTCCCTACATCTTAACTGTAAGTAACTACACGTTAACTGCTAATGTAACTACATGTTAACTGTTGTTTACATCTGCAATTATGTGCAGATTATAAGAATTTGCAGATTTCAGGGTGGCAGATTTGAGGAAGTCTACTGTATATACAAAATATACATAATACATGTATGTATACGTGTATATATATATATATATACTAGGTGCGTAACTCAGTTTCGGGGTTTCACACATAGATGGCGCTAATTGCCTGTGTAGTTGACATACATGTCTAAAGTTGTGTTTTTCTAATAGCTTGGACATCTATTAACAATAACCAGTCGTAATAACAACAAATATCGAAACGGAAAAATATTTTTTTTAACAATGAAAATGACGAGTTTTGTGCCAAATAAACAGCATTTGCAGGAAGCTCTGTGCTTTTCTGCTTTAACTTGAAAAAAAATGCAGCTGAAGCACGTCATTTGTTTGAGGAGGCCTACGGCAAACATGCACCATCGAAAACTACCTGTGAAAATTGGTTTAAATGCTTCAGAAATGTCGATTTCGACACTGGGGACAAGGAGAGATCCGGAAGAGCAAAAACAATTGAGTATGTCGATCTGCAAGCGTTATTGGATGAAGATGATACACAAACACAAGAACAAGTTGCAGAGGCATTAAACATGACTCGCCAAGGTATTTCCAAACGTTTACATGCCATGGGAATAATTCAAAAGGAAGGAAAATGGGTGCCACATGAGTTAACAGAGAGACAGATGGAAAATCGAAGAGCCACTTTGAAATTTTGCTTTTGCGGCATGATAGAAAGAGTTTCATGCATCGAATTGTTACTGGCGATGAAAAGTGGAGGTATTTCGAGAATCCCAAATGCAAAAAATCGTGGCTTTCACCAGGCGAAGCATCAACATCGAAGGCACGGCCAAATCGCTTCGGAAAAAAGACAATGCTCTGCATTTGGTGGGACCAGACAGGAATCGTGTACTATGAGCTGCTGAAACCAGGCGAAACTGTTAATGGAATCCTCTGTGAGATACAGAACACGATAAATTATGTTGTGATGGCTCCAACCTTTACATGAATTTGCTAAAATCCGCAAGTGTCTATGTATACGATCTTTTGGAAAACTATAAACAAAAAATGTAAACAAAAATAACACTACGAAAATTTTTTTGAAAATCTTAACAGAAAACTAATGGAACAGAATTGATACCAGTGGCTGATTCAGGAGGGAATTAGGTTTATTTTACAAGTGCTTAACAAACTTACATTCCATAAAAGCACACTCACAATAAAATTTTATGTTGAAAATATACTTTTCAAACACACAAAAAAGTAGTACATAAATTGTTATATTTCAGCAATAAAACAAATTATGGTACTTAAGTATTAAAAGAAACAGATTGTCACTGTTTCAAGAATGTCTGCAAAGATTGAGATTTAACAGGATTGATTTAAATAAATGAGGCATTCTTAGATTTCCCCTCACCCCAGAAAAAAAATGTAAGTATTAAAAGACGAAACTGGACATGAGTTTCCTTACAAAATTTTATTTATGAAAAAAAAAGTACTTTTATTGCACGAAATTTGTTGACACTGCACAATTATTGATTTGCACATAACCTTAATTACACATTGTTTTTGTTTGTATGTTTTCCAGAATCACATGAAGCAATTTATATTGTGTCTACCATTTTGAAGCTATCTTCAGATAAATTAGATTTAAAAACATACTCCATCCACCCACACACCTCTCAAGATTAAAATTGAAACCCCCAATAAAAGACAAATATAGGTAATGAAAATAATAAACTTAAAAAACAATGGAAACCAATTTTTAAATAATATAGGAAAAGGTGCGAAAAAGAAATTCCACAATCATTAACCACCTGACTGCTGAGCAAAAGGGCAAAACTGAATGTTGTTTCTTCTGTAATTTTTTTTAAATGCTAAAAAAAACCCACAATATTTCAAACATATAAAAAACTTAATTTCATTTATGAATATAACCTTTGAGACTATTAACCATTACTTAATGTTTTAAAACTATATTATATTGATAGATAATATTAATCTAAACAATGATAAAATTGCAGTGCTACATTATTTTGGTAGAATTATTATTAATTTAAATAATGCTTCTATTGCAGTGAAACCTACAGCATAATGAACGTATATATCAGTTAACAGTGGTGAGAAGGTTAAAACTAAACAAATACATTTTGTTTTTCAGAAGAAATGCAATCTTAAATTTGTCGATTTGTGAATTTCATTCAATTTGCAGAAATCCAACTTAAAGAAAGAATGAAATGGAAGAAAAGGAAATCTTTTATTCAGAAAATTACCATAAAAATCTAATAGCAAACAAACAAAAAAAAGTAATAAAATAAAAAACAATAGTACAAGAATCTCAAATACCAATTTTATTTATTTATTTTTTTTAAATACAAAGTTATAGAAAAGTGTATGATGACGTTACATAATGTAGGTACTCAATAATAAATGTACTTGTAGGAAAGCAGGGAGAAAATAATCAGTACTATCAGTAACAGTATCTATACTGGGTGCTGTTTTTTGTGTATGTGTGTGTGTGTGTTTATCAATATCCAGGATTGATAAATATCCTATTTTCAAAAATATCTAATATATGCTTAATGGAACAAATGTCGCAGACACACTGGGTTTTCACAATTTTTGTTTTTGTGCCATTTTGACAAGAAAATGCCTTCAAATGCATGTTAGACACAAGATTATGTTGTTAGTACGATAACAGGGTCTTTGTTGGACCTAACTTGCCAAAATGGCATGTTAGTTTTATTTTATTATGAAACACATACAATTTTATCATAAAACACACAATTTTTTTTATCAAACACACACAATTTTTTATAAAACACACACTTATTCTTAAATAAAACACACACATTAATTTTATTATAAAACACACACAAATTATTTTATTATAAAACACACACAATGTGAAACTTATTATCAAACACATACAGTGTTAAATTTATTATAAAACACACACATTGTGAAGAATACAGCTAACTTAGCTGTTAATATCAGAGGGCTTCGGTTAAATATGCACTATCTGGTCTACTGTCTGGTCTTCTGGTCTTCTGTTGCCAATTGTTACGCCAGACAAAAAAATTGGCATTTTGGTGCCAAAAAGAAACCCCAGAGTATCTGCGACATCTGTACTTTCTTTTTAATCTATACCCAATATTTTCAAAATAGCCAACTTTATTTTTTATTCTGATTATAAATATTTTCAGCCTCAATAAAATTAGAAACTTAAACATATTGGCACTTAACAAGAAAACTAAAACAATATTCTAATAAATAGATTTTTCTTTTGAACTGAAAACAGAAACAATTTTCTGAAAAGTTAAATAAGTTGCCTTTTAGACTTATCAAAACACAATCTATAGGATTCAGTATCAAGTAACAAGAAAATTTTATGTTCTACGTGACAAAGTTTTAAATACAAAATATTTTTTTAGTCGAAATATTTGAGCATAAATGATATTTTTTCTGCATTTTCATTTCTTAACATGGTGTGCATTTTAAACTGAACTAAACCTAAACAAGAATAGATACTTTTTAATGAAGCTGTAAATAATTGGTCATCTAAATTGGACAGTTTATCTTTGAATGACTGTTTCGAGATAATATTGTCCCAAATAATTATTGTTTCTGCACTTAAAAAATTCAGCTCCACATGTAAAGCTTAGAAAATATTATTATTATTTTCTTTTGTGGCTAAAAAAGTAACTGCCAGAGGCAAAATTTCTTTGTTTACAGAACAACTCAGTTAATAACAGTTGAAAAATTTATTTACACTTGTTTTGACTGAAAACATAAAAAATATCATGCACAAGGCTATTTTGTAAGAAATATCAAATCAATAAAATATTGAAACTATCAAAAATCTTGATAATTTGAAAACAAATATCAGATAGATATCACCAAACCCTAACAATGTCAAATAATACTAATTAATGTGTTTAATAACCATGCAAAAATATACAAATAAATATAATGAAAACAAGTATGCAGCTATATTTAAAAACCTTTGAAAATGCTGTTCTTTAGTCTAAAGTTAATAATAATAAGAAACTTAACAAAAGCAGCACATTGATCTCACTGAATCCGGAGACTTGTGTAGTCTTATGTTTTACAAATATGCTACATTTGACTGAAAAAGTGATTTCAGAAGTTTTGAAATAGAAATATGCCAGCTGAAGATCAGCCCTTGTTTTTATTGTTTTGGCAGGGGTAGGAAAATAATAAATTCTGCTCATCACAAAGTGAACTTTCAAGCAGGGCGAGTGAATTTTTAGGCAGTTTTTTGAAAAGGCTATAGGAAAAATACACAAAATTATTTTATATTTTTACTTTCTAGCCATATTTTGCAACTTTTCCAATTGCCAAGATGTAAACATATCACTAAGTTCTATCGTACATTTAAGTTTCCTATTTTGTATATTTTTTTAAATTCTGTATATAACAAAAAGAAAACAAAATCGCACTATGTAATAATTTTTTTTCTAAGCCATGTAAACTTTGTCATAGCAATTTTCAACTGTATATTGTATTTTGCCAGCTGGTAAGACTTTCTGAAAATTCTCCATTCTTGGTTTTGGTTATTTGAAAGCCTTTGACAGGAAAAGTAAACAGAGAACAGTTGAACTGGGAACTATTGAATACAAAAGGTTCCTTCCAATGATATTATATACAGCATATTCTTGTATTTAGTGTGTAGGGGATGAGGACTATATGCATATTCCCCTCAATGTCTAGGCGAGTGTATATGGTCAAAGCTGCTTTGGCTAAAGCAGGCGGATGATACTTTTTTTGAACTCTTTTTTTCAAAAGACTTTTTTAATGAAAAGATGACCACACCTTTGGCAAAGATTACAGTAGCTTCATTGGTTGATGTAGCTGTGTTATTGCGATTGTTGGAATTTTTCAGAAATCCAGAGTGCAGGTGTGTTTTTTTCTTTGTGAAAGTACTTCTATTGTTCGTTGACTTAATACACAATAGTTTGGAGCTTGAGAGTATAAAACTGACTGAAGAGTTTTTAAATTTGCTAGTAAATTTAATTTTTGTCTTTTTGTCGAATCAGTGAGCTGTAAAAATTGAAAATAGAAAGTGATGACATATATAGTATATACCTTGGCCGTTATAAGAAAGATGAACAAAAATGATAAAAGTCAGTTTTAGATTAAATTACTTAACAAAAAGCCAGAGAAATCTTATTTTAAAAAAAGAATTTTTGGATTATTTATCAACAATATAATGAATTATATTTATTGATTTGTTGGGGGGGGGGGGAATGAGGTGAGAGGGACGAAGCTCTCTTAATGATCATAGCTTTGACAAATTTCATGCATTTTTTAGATTGCTACATCCAGTGAGGTTTTTCTGGATTTCATGAAAGTGAAGCTTTCATACATGCATTAGGATCGCAGCTTTAATGAATTTCATACTTTTACAAATTTCTTTATATGCGAGATAGTTCAAACTCTTTTTTTTTTCATTTTCATGCACACTAAGCAGTTAAACGCCAGTATTAGCTATTTAATGTTTTCTGAGCTTTCTAAATTGTGAATAATTTAAAAACACAACGATTTATTAATTGTAATATTCTGAATTGAATCATACACATATGTATTTATTATTATAGAGTACAAGGACTGCATTTAAAGGATCTGATTTGAAAGAAAAAAATACTTAATTTGTTAAATATGTATAGTTTTCATAATTCATTAGATTTTGTTTATACAAATTGAAAAAAAAGTATCAAAGGGGTGATTGTAACTATGTTATACCCCATCTGAAAATATCGCCAACATAGTTATACTCGTCCCGTTAAATGAGTGTTACTTTTAAATAATACGGTTCATAAATGATTAAAGATGCTCAGTATTTAGTTTTACAAAAAAAAGTCTACCTATAATCATATAATATTACTCCTGATGTTAACCCCTTTTTTGTGAAACATGACTCCTACATTTGCTTCTTTACCACACCAGATTTCATTGCCAAGTACTTTTGATACAATTTATTCCGATTTGAGTACATGCTATATTTAAAATTGTATTTAATTTCGGAAGAATAAGCGGTATATTTTGTTTTGCGGGCCGCAGTTGTTAAATCGCTAAATATTCTTATCTTCGCCATCATTAGTATTGCATTCATTTCATTTTAAATAAAATACATACATTGCTCTCGTTTCCTATAAAATTGCACAAAATAAAAGAAGAAATAATATCATTTTCGGCTCAAACAACATAAAAGTGCCGAAAATGCAATACCTTTTGTCACTGTTTATTGTGTATTATGATTACCATATTTGTTCATTCCTATATTAAGGAATTAAAGAAAACAAATCTTCAAAGAACAGAAAAAGTAATAGAGATCCCATGGTTTCAAAAACTAACTATTAATAAACAGTAATCAAACTGAACTAACTATACACACATTAATCATAAATTTTAAATAAACTAGTAATAACAATTACCAAGGAATTGCAATACTATTATATTACCTATTGCCTGATATTTTTAATACTAATTAAATAAGATAGATGGCGCCAAAGTCAAATTTCTAGTGTAATATTTTTTCCCATGAAGATAGAGACAGATTTCTATGCGTATTTTTCCATTTTAAAATCTGGCAACGAGGCAGTAAAACCCGAAACCATGGTAAAATTTTATTAAAATTTGTTACTAATAATGATTATTTAACCGACCGACGCGCGACGCCTGCTAATTGTTGTTTTGCCACATTTTCTCGGTATTTAAATTTTTCATTTACATCTAAAATTAAAACTCTTTATTTATGAAAAATTTAAATACATTAAAAACGTTACAATCTGTTTTCGATTGTTTTGTTTACATTTTTTTTTTTTAAATATAATATTGTTTATTGGGGCCTCCGTGGCCGAGTGGTTAAGGCACCACGCCGCTAATCGCTTGGGAGTGTAGGAGGTTGTGGGTTCAATTCCCACTGGTTCCATTGCACACACACTTTGTGTGGAACCCCCAGGTTGTGTCTCCTGTGTTGTCATGTTTCCTTGTACTATCTCGTCAAGATGTATGTAATTGTAGAATTCATGTATATGTTTCTGTGAATAATAAATAATTGTATATGGATCATTCGAGACGACAGCCTTGTAGCTATAGGTCTCAAAGCACACCTACCTTCGAAGTTAAATATTGTTTATTCGTATTTATATGCTCTTGAACAAGAATATAAAAATAGTATTGCTACATTTGCACATGGATTATGATAAAATTCCACAGTGACATCCTATCAGGGGCGTAGCGAGCGGGGGGGCAGGGGGGGCAGATGCCCCCCCAATGTTTGGTAAAAGGATTCAGTCGGCTTATCAGCAGATTTAATAGTGTTTCTGTAGTAAGTCAGTAGGCCGATTAAAAAAAAAAAAATCGGAGAATTCTGGTTGGCAGGACTTTAAGTCTTCAGAATGCATTCCACTACACCCTTACAATCATATGGCAAAAGCTAGTCGGTCTATCAATAGATAAGTTATGAGTAAAAAAAGTAATGGTTTCAATAGATCTATCTGGACAGCCGGTATGAAAGTCACGTGTTCTGTCACATTTTCGAATCACATAAATAGCTAGTCGGCCTACCCACTGAAAAAAAAAATATCATGTATAAATCTTGTCTGCTGAGCCCGAAATGTTGGACATATACTATACCTTACCCACACATGGAAAAGCTAAGTCGGCCGTCGATACATAGGGCAATAGGGGAAAAAATGAATCTGATCTATTGATTTGAAAATATCAGAAATTTGTCCTACAGTAACACTCGCAACTTACATAGATAAAAACTATCAATATATAAACTAGGCCGACCGAATGCGAAAGTCGCTTAAGAAAATTCAAGAAATTTTATACTTGATACCTAGTAAGTAGGTTCTAGCAACGATATGATGTTTACGCCCTTTGGAACTGTTTTAGAAACGTTTGGAAAATAAAAACGAAGAATTTTTAAAACTATTTAGAAAAAGAAAATGAATAAATTAAAAAAATATCCGTGCATTTAACATTTAATACCTAAAAAACTTCTTACTTTTTTTTTTTTTTTTGATAAAACTAAAACTAAATTTATATGCTTGTACCAACATAACATAATTACATAAGTTTCACTGATTTTTCACTTGTTATTATAAAAATTAGAATTGGAGCTTTTATTAATTACTTAATATTTATTGTATACCCTGATTACCGTAATTTCCGGCATATAATCCGCGGATCAAACAGTTATGTTTCGACCCAGAAATTTTATTTTATATAATGGAACATACTAGATCGCTGTAAATATTTTACTTTAATTATTAAATAAAATTTCTGGGTCTAAACATAATTGTTTGATCCGCGGATTATACGCCGGAAATTACGGTACATGTTAGCGATTACTTTTTTTAAAAACTAAATCATACGTAATAGGAATTATTTTTTTAATAAAGAATTCAGAAAGTAGAAGATTTCAGGAAAAATTAAATTATTAAAAGTAGTTTTATGGTAAAAAAAAACTTGAAGCGATTGACTTAAAACAATATAAATAGTTCAGCGTTTCAGGCCCGTAACTACCGTCGGGGCACTGCCACGGGACCCCAAACTGATGGTTAAAAAATTATTGTATTTTAATATCTAATCTAACTTCCTATAAAATACCCAGCACCTAGCTAAATGTTAATAATAAAAACTAGTCGGATGTGCCAATCCCAAAACTTTCTTCTACCTCAGTCATGTTAATACTTCCAAATTCGCTATCACATCGCAAATAAAATCAATATTTTTCGTCATTCTGTTGTACGTCATCTGCTTGCGAATCGTCGGGTTACAGGGATGCGATCAACTGATGTATACTAAACTACAAAAAGTCCTTCTGGCCTGAACTGACAGGAACAGATAGCCTCCCTATTCCTTGGTTTTACGATTTTAGCTAATTTTACTGGAAAACACGAAGGTAAAATGCGTGGAACCTAATTAAAGAAGATTCAATCCCAGTTTTCGTCAACATTGAATTTGAATGAGAAATCGCCAAATTAGTCCTCTACAGCCAAGTTGGCTTCATTTATGGCAACCTATTTTGGTCGCCAAATTTGGCGATATTCCGCCAACTGTCGCCAATTTTTGCGAGAATTTGACGTTGGCGAATATAAATATATAGTGATAAGCATATAAAAGGATTAATCGTTACAACAATGAAAGGAAATTTGCCTAAACTGTGTTAACTAAAACTCATAAATTAAACTCGTTTATGGATGAATTCTGCTGTCTTAGGTAAAATGTAGAGGTGATAGAGGCAAAACAAAAATTGCTCCGGATTCTTCGGATCAAGGCCGGACATTTAACGAAAAAAACTTTTAGGATTTCTAATTTTTTTTGAATTTGCACATCTTTTTGAATTTGAAATCGTTAAAGGGCTATCACAGAGCCCCCTTTCGTCGAAATATACCCAAATTCTGATAGAACCTGCTTGCCATAGCCAAAAACATAGAAAAAAAATGTGGTTCAATTTGAAGCATAACTTTATACACTTTTAGATGGTACAATAGTGAAAATTGTACAAAAATATCGATCACAGCGCCCCCTTTCGTCGAAATATCCCCAAATTCTAATAGAACTAGCTTGCCATAGCCAAAAACATAGAAAAAAAATGTGGTTCAATTTGAAGCATAACTTCATACACTTTTCGATGATACAATGAAGACGGACAGACAGACATTTTGTAAAAACATGTTTTTCGGAACCTCTGACCCCTAAAACGTGTAAATCCGTCGAAAACCGGAAGTCGAAAAAAATTTCGATTACAATACTTTCTTCTATTATAGATAGAAGAAAGTAAAAATCCATCAAAGTGCTAGAGTAAATGTTTTTGCGTGTCCGTTCAAATACTCCATACGCTTCGCATGCAAAAGCATCTCTAGATAAAGGTGAAAATAAGCACTCGCCAGTCTCCACTCGTCGATTAAACTTGAAAAACTGGCGATTAAAAATATGGAAAGCACCGGCCGAATGCAGGATTTTCCTATATCCACCTGATCGACGAAATTCTTGATTTTTAAGCGGCCGTTCTTCGAAATTCATGATTTTTTACTTCATGATTTGTACACGCCCGATCGACGAAACTCATGATTTTTACGTGCCCGATTGACTATATTCGTGATTTTTACGCTCCTAAATGACGAAATTCATGAATTTTATGTGCCCGGTCGACATAATTCATCATTTGTGTGCGTCCGTTCGACGATATTCAGGATTTTTACGCACCCGATCAACGATATTCATGATTTTTACGTGCCCGTTCAACGAATTTCATAATTTTTACGCACACGATCGAGAAAATTCATAATTTTTACGCGTGCGATCGATGAAATTTGTGATTTTTACGTGCCCGTTCGACGAAACTCCTGATTTTTATGCACCCGATCAACGAAATTCGTGATTTTTACGCACCTGATCGACGAAATTCATGATTTTTACTTCATGATTTGTATACGCCCGATCGACGAAATTCATCATTTTTACGCGCCCGATCGACTAAATTCATGATTTTTACGCTACCAAATGACGAAATTCATGAATTTTAAATGCCCGGTCGACGTAATTCATGATTTGTATGCGCCCAATCAACGAAATTCAGGATTGTTATGCACCCGTTCGACGATATTAATGATTTTTCCATGCTCTGACGATGAATTTCATGATTTTTACGCACGCGATCGACGAAATTCATAATTTTTACGCGTGCGATCGATGAAATTCCTGATTTTTACGCGCGTGATCGATGAAATTCATGATTTTTACGTGCGTGATCGATGAAATTCATGGTTTTTATGTGTCACTTTGACGAATTTTACAATTTTTTCCGAAACTAATTGGTGAAATACACAATTCCTGAATTTCTGGAGATTTTGGCCCACGGGTCTCAGGTTGTGCATGTGTAATGAATATCATGTTGTGGATTATTACTTAGTGAATAAACGTACCTATTTTATTATTATCAGATCTTAATTCTAGACAAATAATTTAAAAAAGGAAGGTACATATGTAGTTAGCTACACAAGTACCAAAGCATAGTGGGACTTATGTAGTTAGCCACATAAGCATGTTGTGTATAACTTTGCTGCTAACTTATTTTTAAATTTAAAATAGATTGGAAATTAATATCACAAGTTTATTCGAAACAATATAAATTAAAATATTTTTATTTAGTACATATATTGTTTCTTTACTGTAAAGTCATTAATTTTTTTTTAAATTAAATATTCAGTGACATGAATGTACTTACTGGCTACTAAAGAAATTGTCACTAGCCAGTAACTGGCTACTAAAGAAAATCAACCTACCGGCCAGTGGCTACTAAGAAAAATTCCTTATTTTCACCTTTATCTCTAGAGCAGATAGCAGAATGTCGAGTCGAATGTGTCATGTCGCGCCAAGTACCTGCAGAGTGATGAGTCAATTCCGTGTGATTTTCAGGCTAGGACGTGCAGTGAGCTAGTGCTATTCATGATGTGTCATTCGTTTACTAACTGCTCATCAATATCGGAATGTCAGAGCAGTTGAGAGTCGCATATTAGTGATAGTACGATAGTTTATTACTTAACCTCTTCGTGACGAGCGTCTTTTACGGAATTTTTAATCACCGGTTTTTCAAAGCAGACATTTTCGCCTAATTGAATCGCAGAAATGCTCTCATTAAATAAGGCAAAGCTTACAATAAAAATTAACTGGTGGGAATAATCAAGGATTCTGAGCATCTTATGCGTCACGTATACGTGTCGCTCATCCCCAAGGGGTTAATCTTACTTTGCTTGTGTTGAGATAATAGTTTATATTATGAAACGAATTCGGCACCAGCCAAGAGGAAATAAAAAAAGACAGATTCTAAAAAGAAGAAACTGGGAGGCTGCAAAAAGTTCGAAGAAGTTATCAACATGTCTGGAAAGTGGAAACCACTCGACAGGGAATGGTGATAAGGAAGGTATGAATGGTTTGCTTTTTTTCAGTGTGATGTGTAATTCATGTAAAAAGAGTACAGTCAAACTTGAATAATTCGAACGTGTATAATTCGAAATCGTGGATAATTCAAATGTTTCTGTCGGTCCCTTGACATTCCTATAAAACACAATCAGTGGTGGATTAAGCACTCAAGAGGCCCCAGGCGCAATTAAATTTTGAGGCACCTCCAAATATTTTCAGTACCCCTATAGTGTGCATTTTTTAGTTTTACAATTAGAATTACTGAAAGTGTATGTTGTTAATTCCATATGATATTATCTCTAATTGGAATATAAAGTTCAAATTAATTTCTATCGCATGCTAATAAAATATTGAAAGTACTTTCCATTCATTACATTATCATAATTTTTAGAACTAAGAGATCACATTTTTATTTAGCTTTTATTTTGAAAATAACTACGTTCTATTTGCTAAACTATCACTGCATTCTATCATTCTAAACAAACGTGTTTTTCACAAATATAACTGTAGGATTTTTTCTTATCAATACATATTCTTTTTTTTCCAGTAAAGTTCTTGGTAAATCTTTTAAATAATTACTGAGTTATATCAAAAAAACATTTTAGTAATACAAAATCATATATTTTATTTTTAACTATCAATTATAATTAATCAGTTAAAATTAATTGTAAAAACTATTAATTAAGAAATAATGCGACAGATTGACTATTTTACATTAGTCGGATTTGAAACATTTTTGAGTCGGCTAATCTTGCCTTTTGCCCCCCCAAAAATTTTCTTTCGCTACGGCCCTGCATCCTATTTAAAAACAGTTGCAATTTGCTCATATTTTTTTACTTCTGATTAGTGTCAATCCAGCATGGATTCCAAATGTGGATATTTAGCATTTGCTGATTTAAACCATATTTTGCGAAACTATTTAAAAAGCTGATATAGTGTTTTCAGGGAAAATAAATAAAAAAGGTAAAAAGAGTACTTAGGGTTAAGTAATGTAATAGTTTTAATTCCAATTAATTTGCTGTTTTTAATAATGTCATTACTGTTATTAACTTAATCAAAATATAATGTGTATCTGTGAAATTATTTTGCGCTGCAATCTTTGAGATTATTTACTCATACTTTTTTTTTCTTAATTTTTAATTAACTGTCTTTTTTTTTAATCAAACAGTGAATTTTAAAGAAATGTGAGTGTAGTTTCTCAGAATCCTGTTCAGAAACCTTTCATATGATATCTCATTCATAGTTTTGTGCTTTGTATGTGCATAGAATTGACATAAAAATACAGGTTGACATCAGAAACAATATATATGATTATATGTAAGCTATTTATAGTATAACTAAATGCTGAACATCCGTTCATTTATCAGCCACATTGATGGTGATGCTTAAAGCACTACAATACATTTTCTTAATTACATTTTTATCTCTTTTTTTTTCTTTGGTATAAAATTAAGAAATGTATACAAGAGAGGAAAATTTAATTTAACAGAACTTCTCACTTACAGAACTTGGTCACTTGTTTACATAGCAACATTGAGTGAAAGTAAAAAATGTGGCTGAAAAAAAAAACAAAGTGTATTTTCTATAGTCAGCAGTTTTTAAGGCTGCATAAAAATCAACTGTCCCATGAGAAAATCTACTTGCCAGTGGCAAATATCCTTATATAAATTTGCATTCTTGTAGTTTTGTATATAAGCGAGTTAGTGTCTTTTCTACAGAATATAAAATATCAGAGTCCTCCAATTTTTGAAATTTTATCAGCTTTTATGGATGGATATAAAGTATGCTTTTTGTTATATGTGTAATCATATGCTCTAATATAAATGCTAATATTAATGACAATTTTTGTTGTTGTCTTTTACAGAAGCAGAGAAATAGAAATAACCACATGTCAATTACAAACATTTCTCTGCTGAATATTTAGAGTCGATTTCATTCTGTTTTTGAGGAAATTTTTCAAAATATGGGTAGCATCTGTTAACTAGAAATTTGTTATCTAATGAAATATTGCATTAAGTTTGTATTTCTTACAATGTAAGTTGAACAATATTTTTTTTAATCATACTGCGACCAAGGCAAAAATTGTATCCTAGGGAATCCCTTCACAAAAATCCATATAATTAAATGAAGCCTCTTCATAAATCTCTACTCCCCTAACAAAAAAAAAAATATATATATGAAGAATTTTCTTTTATAAGCAAACTTCATATTTTTAATACATTGCCAGGCTTTAAAATGTGTACATAAATATTTAAAAAAGTAATTTATATTAGCAATGTTCATATAGAATGTATCGTTTAGTATCACAATACTCAGTGGTATAATCATTACTTGCTAACATTAGTGACCATCTGAGCATTCTATGTGGTAATATATCAGGTACCTTTTTAATAGAATGAAACAATCGAAGTAAAAGTTTGTGATCAATTATAGTTTTAAACATTTTACCAGTTAAATATTGGTAAAATTTAGTAGATCTAATTGTTACAGATAAAGCATCTTTATCTATCATTGCATAATATCTTTTAGTTTTATTCATATTCTAGATCAGTGGTTCCCAAGCTTTTTCTGTCCACACCCCAATTTTATGTTATTTTTATATCTATCATATTCGGTATTAAAAAAAGATTTTAATGCAGATGGTTTTCTAATTTTTTCAATTAAGAAAAGAAAAGAAAAATGCTTTTTACCATGTTGTTTTGGGTAGTTTCACTTGTAACTTTAACAATGCTATTTTATATCATTAATATTTTTTTTAATTAAAATTCAGTAATGAGCCGTACAAAACAGTATTGTTAATTATTTTGTGAAATTTTGAAGTTTTCCCCCTTTTTTGTTTAAAAATTAGCAATTGAGTGTAATAATAACCTCTGAAAGTATATAAACTAATTTATTTGAACATTTGATGTTATGCATTGGTACATGACACATGACTAAAATTTAATAATATGAAAACAAATAAAAAGCTCAATTTTGTATTATTACTTATTTATTTTATTATGCTTACTTAGTAAATTGAAAACTTCAAATGTCTTACTATCTAGAAAACAACAAAGTGCAACCTGAAATTGAGGCATTACATTCAGTAGAATTAGAATGACTGTAAATAAATAACAGGATGATGATTTTGTTGTCAAAGCTAGATTATTACATTTTAATACCAGAAAGACAACAAGAATTTTTCTTTAACAAAACTAAGCATTTTCTTATTTCTTTTTAATATGCAAGTTTTGATGCATAGTTTTGAATTAGTTCTGTCACTGCCTCATGTCTGCTTATCTGTAGTCTAATTTGAAAGAAAGAAAATGTCAGCTTTCTCCAACATTTGAATAGTGTTTTCTCTAAATCTCTTTTGACAGTATATTTTTTTTCTTGAAAATGGTCAACATAAGTTAATACTCCCTCATCTTTTTACAGATTCAGAAAAAAAAATGAAACAGGTAATCATCTTTGTGCAGCTGTTGCTTTAAAAAATATATAGATTTAACAAGCATAAAGCTTAAAAAATGATATGATTTATACATTACTTTTATACATTGTGAAGACATTATTTATTATATTCATTTTTCAAAATTATAACTGTAATCTAGGGGTGATGTTATTCCTAACAAAATACTCATTATCAGAAAAAATTCAATAGTAACAGGGATATATCAGAATTTTGATCTAAAGTACCTTGCATATTTCATAATTTTAGTTAGCTGTGAGACTATAAATACTAACATGAAAACAATCATGGAAACACTCATGTAGCATGGAAACACCAACTCTTTTCGATATCCTAATTTTACAGTGATTTATCTGTGACAAAATCAAGTCATCTGTGGGAGATGTGTGAACAATTTTGAAATTCCAATGAAACTCATTCATAGTTTCAAAAACGTACATTCAATACTAGATGATACTGTAAAAAGAAAGGAAAAGATTTTTTAGAAAATGGATGCTCATAAAAGGAAGAAGAAATTAGTAAAAAGAACAAAATAAAATTAGCAACTAATGAAATTAACATTCAAATTGAAATTATAAAACATTATTCTAACAAAGCATATTAACAGAAAAGATAAAGGCTATGAAAAAATAAATATTTTCTTTTAAAACTAAAAAAAAAAAAAATTTTGATTTTTTTTATAAATTATCTTTTTTTATTTTAATAACAATTAAATAGTATAATTAAAGTTATTAAATCTCCTATAATGTGTATCCATCATTCAATTCCATGTACATGTTTATTCTTAAGTGTAATGTTATAGCACGCTTGTCTTTTGTAAATAAAAGATAAATAATCCATATACATAATGCTAAGTTGTTTTAAGGGTTACACTAAATTGAGTAAATAGATTTTTTAAATTATATTTATTGCAACAATGAAATTATTTATGTTGTTTATAGGATTCTAATTTAAATGTCTTTTGGTGTGATTTTTTTCATATCTATTTTAAATAAATAATGATTATGTATCAGAATAGTGTTGCGAAAGAAAGATTTTTTTTTAATGCTGACCTTGAGGTATGAGAGAATTTTAATGTAAGATATTTGAGACAGATCTGTGTCTTGTAATGTTTCAAAGACACTATAATAAATGTCATTCCAAATCTATTTCTGCACTTTCATAGTGAATTCTTTAATCTTGTTCTTAAAACAAACATTTTTATGTTGCTTGTAGATGGCATATTATAACTGCAACACCATTATTTTAAATGTTACTGTTTTAATAATTTTTATTTAAAATGCTGAAAGTTTTACTGATGGATTTGTTTTTGAATAAAATATGGCTATTAATGTGATTTTTCCTTCCCACCTCATGCTCTACTATAAGACATTATAACTATTCTATTATAACTTGGTTAAATTACACTCTTCACATTTAATCATCCAGTTTGCATGGACATAATTTAAAGATGTGTGTAGCTGTATTCCCAAATTCCAGACATTAATGCATTTTGTTTTACCTAGGTAGAGATGTAAAAATGCTAATAAATAATTAGAATACTGCTACATTATTCCAATATAATTTAAATTATATTAAATGATGCTGAATTTCGTCCTAATAATCATTTATAGTAAGTCAAAAAATTCTGGAAATCAGGATGAATTCCAACCTGTAACGAGCTGTGGCGATTAAATAAAGAAATCAGTGTGAGAAATTATATTTATTCCAAATAAATTTATATTTAACTGTTATCTCCTTCAACATACATTCCTCCTCTATCAATACATCCCTGCATAAGTGTCTTCCATTGTTTAAACTAATGCTGCAGTTCTTCAGTTTTCAACCTCTTCAACAACTCTGCCACATTTGCCTTTACTTGTACAACAGACTAAAAACGTGTACCCTTTGATTCACTTTTCAGAACAGCTAGATGTAATACGATGCTAGATCTGGTGAATACGGAGGATGATCAAGCACAGGAATGTGCTTGTCTTCTAGAAACCGCTTTACTGATAAGGCATTGAGAGCTGGTGTACTTGTCAGGTGCAGAATGCAACCACAAATCCAGTTTTTTCCTCTTTATTATTTCTCTCATCTTGATTAGTAATTATTTATCGATCATCCAAATGCTCAGACGTGGATGCATATTCGCCGTTCCCAACCGTCAGGGAAAAAATAACAAATTGCGCATGCGTCAAAACTTAGAGATTGAAAATCTTAGGCTACAAAACGTGAATAAGGTTGCCAGATTGGCGTTTTTAGCGTATCAGGAGTGACATTTCGATCAACATTTATTTCATTATTTTTTCTGTGGACAGATACCATTTATATATAGGTGTTTTTTAATAAGCCAATTAAATTTTTTTCTCTTAGTGTTTATTATTTTAAATTATCTGCAAACTATTTATTTTTTAAATAATTAAACGTAATTTAGCGAAATTTGACCACCTTAACAAATGTAGAGAGATATTGATTAAAATTGTATTTTTATTTATTTTATAATTTCCTAAGTTTATTATTTTATTTATTTTTTTACCTTTGCTGTGGGAAAGTAGTATGATATTTTAAAAATATTTAGTACCAACGCTTATGAAATTATTTTTTTATTCAATAGATGAAGATATAAATTTATGCAAATGAGCTTATCAGTAAATAACTTAAATGTATTGTTTAAACTTTATTGTTATTTAATAATGATAATGTTAGTTTTTAAAATCTTGCATGTTCTAATTGGCAATTGGTATTGCTTTAAATTAACATTAAAAAAAATAATAATAAACAATGCATATAATTTAAATTAAATTGAAATAGTTTGTGATTTTTACAAAATTAATAGTTATTTGTTTATTTTTTGCATTCTATCTTTAATATATATTTTATTACTTATTAAATACAATTTAGTGAGTATTTTACTATTGTCTTTCGATATAACATGTAGGAAATGATTCTTTTGATTGTCTTATAAACAATTAAAATCTCTATTTAGATAATTATAAGATCCTTTTAATAATCACTTTCTCTTTTGATCATTGGACACAGATGGTAGCACAAAAGACACTTTATGGATATATATATAATTCCATATTCCATTTTCATCTTATTTAATTCTTAAATGGTAAAATATATTTATTTAAAAATTTTTATTTATACTTTTTAACAATTTTTAACATAGTTGAAAAGTGTTTATGAATTTGGTTTGTCTGTCCATTAACTCACGTAAATATAGTACAGTAGGTTTGGTATTGAAAATGAAGCGTGTAGCATTTATAGTTCTTTTACAGGGGCACCCAAAAGTATTCCATTACATTATGGTCTATGTGGAAAAATAATTCTCGTTGTATTTTAATAGTGTTACACTGTTTTAAACATAATGAAATTTATATATATTATTGAGGTGCACTAGAAGAAGGTTACTATAGAATATGTTATGTGTAGCATTCAGAGTACGTTTACAGGGAAGCTCAAAAGTATTTCTTTATTTACTAAGTTAAAGAACTTACAAGTGTATATGCAGCCGAAGTAAGTTTATTTATTTAGATATAGTTTCTGGAGATTGTAAAGTAGATATAGATATTTTTCTTAATATCTTCCCAGTTTTGATTCTTTTTCTTCTATGATCAACTATAATAGATAATAAATTGTTATATATTTGATAATTTTATTATTATCAAATATAATATAATAATACAATAATATCTCGATTACTATCAATATAATTTTCAGATAATTAAATTGATAATAACAAATAAAACTTATTACAATTATTAAATTTACAATGGTGTTTTAGGATTTATGAAAGTTTCCTGTGGTATTTTACTCTTTTGTGAATCTGATGACTGGAACTTCAAATTGCAATTGATATATTTTAAATCTGTCCCCTGCCTTAGTCATAATCACTACTTTATTAAGATATTTAAATGAAAGAGTTTATTGAATTATTTTACCACTACTGCTAGTATGTTACATTTTATAAACTTATTTATTATCATTATTAACTTATTATTATTAAATGTTATCAAATATTAATAATAAATAAATCAAATATTTTTAATATTTTATCAATGTAAATAGAAAAGAGGTAGCATTTTATCATTACTGCTAGTATGTTATATTTTATAAATTTTATTTATTATCACTATTAACTTATCATTAAATGTTATCAAATATTAACATTTTTACTATTTTATCAATGTAAATAGAAAAGAGGTAATATTTAATAACCATAATTACAAGAGATATTTCATCTTCATTATTAAAAAAGATAATATTTATAATAAATTTTATCAATAAATTTATAATATTAAGAGAGATTATAAATTTATTTATCTATTATAGATAAAATTTATTATAAGTATTACCGCTTTTCTATTTACATTGATAATAAAAATATTACTATTTGATAACATTTAATAATAAGTTACTAATGATACTAAATAAATATTACAAAGTATAATATACTAGCAGTAATGAAAAAATAATTCAATAAGCTCTTTCATTTAAATATCTTAATAAAGTCAGGGATCTGTTTAGGAAAAAATTGGGTCCTTTAAAGGACTCTTCACAAAATTTTTCATTTAAAAAAAGAACCCTTCACAAAATTATTTTACCTAAAACAGGACCCTTCACAAAATTATTTTCCCTGAAACAGAACCCTTCACAAAATTCTTTGTCTTAAAAATAGGTTTTTTACAAATTTTTTCCATCTTTAAACCAAACATTTCACAAATTAATCATTTAAAAGTAAAATCTGACCTGTCACTTTTACATATATAAAGAATATATATGTATTTTATATCCATATATCTTCTTTAAAGTGCATAAACAAGAACTTGAATGTAACGACCATTTCAAATTCACAAAATTATGATTAGATTTTTCACAAATATAAAAAGCTGTTCACAATTTCACAAAAACAGGACCCTGTGAAAAAGTCTGGACAGACCCCTGAAAGGAGTAATTATGAAAAAGGAAGGAGACGGATTTAAAATACATCAATTGCTAATTCAGGTTTCAGTCACCAGATTCACTAAAGAGTAAAATATCACAGAAAAATCTTATAAGTCCTAAAACACCATTGTAAATTTAATAATAATAATTTTTATTTGTTATTAGCAATTTAATTATCTGTAAATTATAATGATAGTACATATCAATATCAACAGTAATAATTTGATAGTAATCGAGATATTATTGTATTATTATATTATATTTGATAATAATAATAAATTATCAAATAAATAACAATTTATTATCTAGTATAGTTATTATTATTTATTTGTAAATCGGATTAAAGTTGATCATTGAAGAAAAATAATCAAAACTGAAAAGATATTAACAAAAATATCTATATGCATTTTACAATCTTCAGAAACTATATCTAAATAAATAAACTTACTTCTGCTGCATATCCACTTGTATGTTCTTTCATTATTACGTAAATTCATTATTACGTAAGCTATAAGCTGTATCACTGACTGACTTGCACCATTGCACGTGTTCACACAATAATTGGTAAGCCAAGTCAAGCCAAAAGTAATCGCCAACTTGATATATGCAGTAACCTCATAAACCCGGTTCTTGCGCACGTGCAATTTGTTATTTTTTCCCTGACGGTTGGGAATGGCGAATATGTGACGTGGATCTTTCCATACAGTTTCATTAAATTTCTTCACATTTCCTTCAGTACTTGCAGTCACAGGTCGACCGGCGCGTTCATCCTCTTTGACCTCATCCTGACCTTTAGAAAACTGTGCTATTCAAAAACTCGCTCATGTGACATAACATTATCACCAAACAACTCCTTTATCAATATTCCGTTGGAGATTTTTGAATGTTTCAATTTCAGCCTATTGAACAAGTAAAAGCAAACACAACAGAGTTGTTGAAGAGACTGACAACTGATGAGTTGTAGCATTGTTTTGAACAATGGAAGACTGATGCAGCTGTGTATAGGTAGTAGAAGAATGTATGATGAAAGGGATGACAATTAAGTATACATTTATTTGAAATAAATATAATTTCTCAGTCTTGTTATTTAATTGCTACGCCTTCTATATTAGAATTCTAGTTCACAAAAATAATTTCTTTTCGCCTCATTGATTGTAAAATGTATTGTTGTTTTCATAAAATTGCAGATTGTTTTTCTTAATTTTTTCTTTATAATATTTTCTCTATGATAAGTTATTTATTTTATTTATTATAAATTTTGTTATACTTTTATCTTTATATAGTTTGGAAATGCATCTGACACACCTTTAATTCTGTAATAATTAGAAGTCTACTGTAGTTTTTAATGCATTAGCATTTTATTTGAATACAGTTTTCTACATTGATTAAAATTATTCGTAAATTTATTTTCTCTTAAATTCCTTTTTAATGAATCATAAAAAGTGATTGATTAACATAATTCAATCTATTGCAGATGCATAAATAAAGACATACATGTAGATGCACATCACATCACTCAAAACATTTAAATTGTAAAATATGCAGAAAAACATATCTTTACAAGTGCTTTTTCGAAAAGCATCTTCTGACTCACAGCAAGGAAAGTCTTTCGTTTGTGATATATGCAACAAGAAATTCTCTAAAAAGAGCATTTTAAAAAAGCATCTGTTAATTCATACTGGTGAGAAACTTTTTGTGTGTACGATATGCAACAAGAAATTCTTCGAAAAAAGTCATTTGAAAGAACATCTTCTCTCCCATACTGGTGAGAAACCTTTTGTGTGTGAAAGATGCAACAAGAAATTTTCTCACAAGAGTAATTTAAGCAGGCACCTGTTAATTCATAGTGCTGAAAAATCTTTTGTGTGTGAGATATGCGATAAAAAATTCTCTAAGAATGCTTTAAACAAGCATCTTTTACTTCATACTGGTGAGAAACCTTATGTTTGTGAGATATGCAACAAGAAATTTTCTAAAAAGACTGTGTTAGACAGACATCTATTAATTCACTCTGGTGAGAAATCTTTTGTGTGTGAGGTATGCAACAAGAAATTCTCTCAAAAGGGCATTTTAATCACACATCTGTTAATTCATACTGGTGAGAAACCTTTTGTGTGTGAGGTATGCAACAAGAAATTCTCTCGAAAGGCCCATTTAAAACGTCATCTGTTATGTCATACCGGTGAGAGGGAGAAAGATTTTGTGTGTACGATATGCAACAAGAAATTCTTTGAAAAAAGTCATTTGAAAGAACATCTTCACTCCCATACTGATGAGAAACGTTTTGTGTGTGAAATATGCAATAAGAAATTTTCTTACAGGAGTAATTTAACGAGGCATCTGTTAATTCATAGTGCTGAAAAGCCTTTTGTGTGTGAGATATGCAATAAAAAGTTCTCTGATAAGAGTGCTTTAAGCAAGCACCTTTTGCTTCATACTGGTGAGAAATCTTATGTTTGTGAGGTTTGTAACAAGAAATTTTCTAAAAAGGGTGATTTAAGCAAACATCTGGTAATTCACTCTGGTGAGAAACCTCATGTTTGTGAGATATGCAACAAGAAATTTTCTAAAAAGATTGTGTTAGACAGACATCTATTAATTCACTCTGGAGAGAAATCTTTTGTGTGTGAGGTATGCAACAAGAAATTCTCTCAAAAGGGCATTTTAATCACACATCTGTTACTTCATACTGGTGAAAAACGTTTTGTGTGTGAAGTATGCAACAAGAAATTTTCTCAAAAGGCCCATTTAAGACGTCATCTGTTATGTCATACCGGTGAGAGGGAGAAAGATTTTGTGTGTACGATATGCAAGAAGAAATTCTTTGAAAAAAGTCATTTGAAAGAACATATTCACTCCCATACTGGTGAGAAACGTTTTGTGTGTGAAATATGCAACATGAAATTTTCTTACAAGAGTAATTTAACCAGGCATCTGTTAATTCATAGTGCTGAAAAGCCTTTTGTGTGTGAGATATGCAATAAAAAATTATCTGATAAGAGTGCTTTAAGCAAGCACCTTTTGCTACATACTGGTGAGAAACCTTATGTTTGTGAGGTTTGTAACAAGAAATTTTCTAAAAAGGGCGATTTAAGCAAACATCTGGTAATTCATACTGGTGAGAAGCCTTATGTTTGTGAGGTATGCAATAAGAAATTCTCTCGTAAGAGTTATTTAAACAAGCATCTGTTAAATCATACTGATGAGAAATAAGTATGAGATATACAAGAAAATTTTTCTAAAAAGAGTAATCTATATGTTCATCCCAAAATTTGTTATTTTCTATTCACTGACTTTCATAGTTGTGTTTTATAGCAGCCTCTTCATATTCTTGTATTAGGAAAGTGGGATTTCTGGACACATAATACAGTCATCAATTGAAACAGCAACCAATGAAAATATTTCTAATTTAAACTTGTAAATCAGCAGATCAGGAGCCTCCACATCAGCTGCACCAAACACATTTTTATTCAGATCTTGCTTTATAGTATATCGAAAAAGTTATAATCCTCAATTTTTTAATTTTTCGCATAATATTGGTTTATACACCTGTAAAATTATCTGATAATTAAGGATATTTAAATTTAAAAACTTCTGTTAAAAATTATTTGACACAATGTAGATTTTTGGCTATAAGACTGAATTTCTTATAAACTCTTAAACTGAAAAATGTTTTTCTTTAATTTGGCGCTGCCGCCTGAATCCTTTGTAATATTGAAGATAATATACAATTAAATATTTAAAAAATGCTTGTTTGTTTGTGAGACTGATTTTTATTTCATAAGGGAGTAAAAATCCAATAAGGTTTTAAATGTCAATACATGTTTATAAAAATTATTTGTAATTTTTGCTTTCCTCATAAGATTCAATCTCACCTGAAAATTTTCCTACTTCGAAAGTGTTTATGACTTCGTTTTAACTGTCTCCTTTTACTGGGCTGCTGTGCTTTAACTCTTGTGAATTAGTACTATCATTGCCATGTAATTCATATATGTCACTCATGTCTACTATAGTACATTTGCTATTGAAAGTGATGTGTGTCAAATTTATAGTTTCCTCAGAGGGACACTCAAAATATTTCCCTTTTATCATGGTATATGTCGCAAAATCGTTTGTAGAATATTTTACAGTATTTCAAGAATTTATTGAATGAAATTTGTATGGATTTCTGAGGTTCCCTAAAACAGTCTTTTTCTAGAATAAGGAGTGCAAAGTATTTAATATTCATTTATAGCAACAACACTCAACCTGTTGCACGGAACACAATCATTAAACCATATTTATAAAAATGTGAGATGCACATAAAATGTATAGACCTTCAGTATTGTTTTATATATTTTTTAAGGTGAGTTAAAAATTGGCCTGTTATTTTATGTCAATTTAAAATTATGTTGAAACTTCCTAATTATCATTTGTTCAGTCAAAAGTTCTTTTTACGTGGAATGCTATTTATGTTACAATGGTATATATACTTCTCAGTCTACAACACTCATCAAACATTTTTTTTAATTAGTTAAATTTGTATTCTATATTTTTACATTTTTTTTGCAATGATAAAAAGTGATTTTCTAAAGAAAATTAACTGATTTTTTCTTTAAAATTTTTTATTGAATGTTTTGTACTTATTATATAGCTAATAAAAATTCTATTAACTCTGTTATATTTCTTTATTATACCACTTTTGTTATTTTATTTTTTTAATGACTCTAATTTAAAATGATGCAGGGTGTCTGAAAAGTCTGGAAACAGTTGAATAACTCAAAAAATTTACATCGAATTGAAAAAAGGAAAATATGTGTTTAATATTTTTGAAAAATCTATTTCGTTAATCAAAGCTGCCTCCTTGGGGAAAAGCTGTGGGGGGGGGGGGCAACCTTGAAATCTTAAATCATAACCCCGTTTTTTATTGACGATTCCGATTCTATGGAAAAAATACATAACTTTTACATTTAACATTTTCTTCAGAAAATCGTAGATAGCTCTGTAATCAAGTAAAGTGCAATGAGAATCGTTTCCATTGAAAAGTCTAAAAACGGTCTAATTACTCGAGAAATATATATCATATTGAAAAATGAAAAATATTTCAGAAAAATGGCAACTTTGATATCCCTAAGATATTTTTTCAAAAATATTGAACATGTATTTTTCTTTTTTCCACCCGATGTATATTTCTCGAGTTATTTGACCATTTCCTGACTTTTCAATAGTAACGATTCTAACTGCACTTTACTAGATTACCAGCTATGATTTTTCAAAGAAAATGTTAAATATAAAAGTTTTTTCCCCATAGAATACGAATCTGGTATGAAAAATGGGGGGGTTAGCATTTAAAATTTCAAAGTCGCCGCCCTTTCCCCTCCAGGAGGCAAAATTGGAGGAAAATACAACTTTGTTATCCCTAAATAGATTTTTCAAAAATACGGAACGGATTATTTTCTGTTTTTCAAGCGATGTTTATTTTTCGAGTTATTTGAGCTTTTCCAGACTTTTCTATATAAGTATACGAAGTTCTGTATAAGACACCCTGTATATGTAGTATTGTGAGGAAACAAGATTCAGTATGACTGATTTATAAAGTCACACAAGATAATTCGATTACATAATGATCTACGGGGGAAAACTGCATCGTATTTTGATGATGTTACTCAAACATATGAAAGTTAGATGCATTACTGAGGTTTACTACAAAATGCTTGCTGTTGATTAGAACATGTATAAGATTAGATGCTGTATATTAGAACATTTATCGTTCATTTAATTAGACACACAAAAGATTTCAGTTATAGTACTATCTATGAGCAACCATTGCTGGAAGTGTGTTTTCAGTTAAGAGTTAAGTTTATGTGTATTAAATTAAACTAAATTTTTGCATACTATAAGGTGTACATAAATTCTATAGATTTTCTATTGGTTACCCAAAGAATTGGTAAGCAGTACTGTGTTTCTGTGTGAATAGCTTAAATGGAGTTTTTAATTGAGTTATGCATTTTCTAGCTGAATATATTTGGTATACTAAGAGATGTTTTTAGAATATGAATAAAATCATATGCTGAGATGCTATGCAAAGATCTGGATACATTGCTATCTTTGGATGGCTATTTGTGGAAGTGTGTTTCTAATAGTGTTATGCCTTTTTTGTCTGAATTAAATTTTAGCTTAATACGTGGCGTATATCAAATTCTGTGGATAATAATACAGGGAAAATAATTCATGTACATGTCTGTCAGTCGGCAGAAATTGCTGGAGGTGAATTTTCAACTATGTAATGCATTCTCTAACTAAGCTAAGATGGTACTTTTTCACTTTAGGGGCTTTTTTTTTTTTTTTTTTTTAAACTTGGTATAAAGTGTTGCAAAGAGTTTTATAATATATGCTTGATGTATGATTTTTCCTTCTTATTTCTCTATTGCATCAAGGCTCTTATAAAAAGAAAGCATGCAAATTCCATTATGATATCACTACTAATATGTGTGCTTATATTTTAATGTCTTTATTTTCAGCCTGTGCAACATTTATATTCAAGCACTTATGTGAATGTTTATATATATCATAAAAATCATATGCTATGCAATAATAGTTACTCTGCAAAATTGTATAGAATTAGTGAAATGTGATATGAACAATCAGCAAAAAAAATAAAGTAAACAAATATCCCATACTAACTCTGCCACAAATAATCCTATATAATTGTCACTGGTGCCAATCGAATATACTAATAATATCTACTAATTAAGGCTAACCTGCTTAGAATTTGCTTAACACACCATTGACATATAGAAATTGTCTCTTGGAGATGGCTAGCGAAATCTACTGCATGCAGAAGTCTAAAAATTTTGATGAGGAAGATCCTGATGCCCCTGAGGCCCAGATTTTTTTACTTTTATATAATTAGATGAGATACTAATTAAAATCTCATCGAAAAAGCATTCTTCTTTTTGAAAATCAGACAATATACCCACGCATGCTCAGTTCAGAGCTATTTGAAGCCAACAAGCACAGAAAATCGAAAAATTGCGAGATTGACTTTTTTTTTATAAACCGCTTTTGTAAACGAGCGTTGGGCAAATTATTGAAAAAACCCAAGACATATACATAAATTTTGTATATTTATGCTTAAATCGCTGTAATTTGTTAGAAAAATATTAATATCCACCCTTTAAAAAAAACGAAGTTAGATTTCACCATTTTCTTTTTCGCTCTTTTGATGAATTCATATTCAAAGACTCATCATTTTGTTTTCAAAAGTACGAATTTAAGCCCTTTTAGAAAAATTAGCACCTCCATAAGGCATTCTTTTAAAAGTAATTAAATGTCAGTATTTTTACACTATGACACTATCTTTTTACACGTTCTTAGTATACTGAATTTGCATCTAATATATAAAAATAAAAATTTGTAACTCTGTCTGTCTCTCTATAGTCCAGTCAAATTAGGTTTTTTGCCATAATAAATGCTAAACAGATAAAAATTGGTCCAGTTGTTCATTGATGGTTGCTAATGACTATGTAAAAAGTCCCGATGGATAGGAGGTGAGCAGGGGAAGGGGGGGGGGCAAAACAAAGTACTTTTTTAGTTTTTTACAAATATCTCAGAAACTGTTCTTTTTCATGAAAAAATTAATCTGACATAAATTAAAGAACATAAAATTATTTAAAAATGAATGACAGGTATATACAGTGGAACCTCGATTATCCGTCAGTCAGAAGACCGGAGCTTTGACGGATTTTCCCCCCAAAATCACTTTAATTTCAAATTTATTTATTTAATGTTGCCATAATAAATGCTACAGAGATAAAACTTGGTACAGTTGTTCATTCATGGCTACTGATGACTATGTAAAAAGTCCTGATGGATAGGAAGTGAGTAAGGGGAGGGGGTAAATACTAGGTGTGCAACTAAGTTTCTGAGTTTTTTTTTTATCTATAAAAATGGAAAAATTTAAGAGAAATGCAAAAAATGATTTATTCAAAGTATCGTCCCTCACTAGCTACACATTTTTGCCTTCTATCTGTCAATGCATGCATACCGCGACAGTAAAAATACGCTTATTTTGACCGAAAGCATTCATCCAACCAATTTTGCACTTCTTCGAAATTGGCCAAGTGTAGCCCAGCCAAGCCATGGGCCATCGACCGGAACAAGTGATAATAGGAAGGAGCCAGGTCTGGTGAATACAGCAGGTATGGAAGCAGATCCCATTTCAGTGTTTTGATGGTGTCCTGGACGATGGAAGTGCGATGGCACGTAGCGTTGTCATGCTGCAATATCACTCGTTCGTGTCTCCTGCCCCATTCTGGCCATTTTTCAAGCAATGCATGGTTCAAATTATTCAGTTGTTGTCGGTAGCGATTCCCATTAACAGTTTCGCCCGGTTTCAGCAGCTCAGAGTACTCAATTCCAGTCTGGTCTCACCAAACACAGAGCATTGTCTTTTTTCTGAAGTGATTTGGCCGTGCCTTCGATGTTGATGCTTCGCCAGGTGAAAGCCACGATTTTTTGCATTTGGGATTCTCGAAATATATCCACTTTTCATCGCCAGTAACAATTCGATGCAGGAAACTCTTTCTATCATGCCGCAAAAGCACAATTTTGAAATGGCTCTTCGATTTTCCATCTGTCAGTAGTAGAGAAAGGGGGTTCTACGGCCACAGGCGCAGCCGCGGATGAGGAATGAGGATTCCTCAATGGGGAATGAGAATATCATAATGGGGAATGAGGGTGTAGAAGCTACCTTCTCAACCGGAAGTACAATCTTCAGAGGTTCAACCCTCTTTTTCTCACAATAATCTTTTCATCTCATTTAGTTGGTACATCTGATATTTTGTAGAAAGTTTTGTGTGTAAGAGTATGTTTTAAAAAGCATATATGTCTTATAGTTATTATAAATAGTTTTATGTGTGTGTGTGTGTGTATATGTATGTGTGCGACAAATAGTTCTATGTGTGTGTGTGTGTGTGTGCATGACAAATAGTTCTCTTTGTGTGTGTGACTATCTGATTATTTATCAAAGTTTTACAAATATTTTTCATGTTTTTAGAAAGAAAAAAAATATGCGGTAGTTAAAAAGTTTCACAAATTAAAAAATATATATATATTTTAGAAAAAGTTTCACATTACTTAAAAAATTTAAAAAAAGTACTCAATAATAAAATCAACAATTTTTATTATAACAAAATAATTTACAGATCAAAATATACATCACGATTTTGCGTTAGCAATACAAATCAACATTTTCTTCTTTATTACAAACAGTATTAATGTCATAATGGCCATAAGCATAACTGGTGTTTCCATCATCCAATAAGTAACGCTTGTCGTCAAAGGGACTTAAGCTAATTTTATTTTGAGTTAATGTATATAGGCGATGGTCATCTTGGGCAATCCTTACCTGTTTCTCCATACTTGTTTTTTGTTGTTGGAGGCACTCCAAGTAGTCTTCATGTTTAATTTTCTGCTGAACAATCTGTGTGGATACACCTTTTGCACGCTTCTTTTTGTCTTTAACAGATTTTAGAGAATACATTTTTGATTTCAGTCCGACAAACTCAAGGGCTAATTCACCATTCAGTTCATCCTTAAACTTTCCGAGGATCTTCTTATTATCCTCAGAGTATAGACGATGAGATTTCGGGTATTCAGAAAAGTGAAACAACTCACGATGCTGCTCCAGATCCTTATAAATATTATTGGTTTGAATATGATACGTTAGGGAATCTGTATCCGTAAAGAGTAAAACTACACGATCTTTGTATGTTTTCTTTATAAAATTGTAATGGAAATCATACATACAAAGTTTAGATAGTTCGAGTATAGAAAATCCAACATAGATGGGTCGGTTCATATGTATGCTAGTTTTTAATCTCTCCACAGCAGTCAAGTCTTCATCATAAGTCTTAAACGATTTAAAAGTAGGCGATGCTACTAATTTTTTGGCTCTTTTTTCACTATTACAAAGCACAATATTTCTTCTTTTTCGCAGATATTCCATGGTTTTACCAATAACAGAATTGTTCATTAACTTAAAAAAGTCTTTCTCAAAAGAAGATTTTGCTTCTTTCCTCTTTTCGGTATTGAAATTAATATATTTCTGTAACCATGGTCCCTGTTTAAATTTTAAAGCTTTGTGCACGGTTGTAATTTTTAAACCAAGTTCTAAATAAAATTTAAGATTACGATAATGGGTTATATAATTTCGTTTGTTATTTAAATTTGGTATTGTTGAGTAAGCTTCTTGCATGAGAAGATAGCATCTGATCCTCTACAGTTATTCTCTCAGGGGCGACAGGGTATTCATTATGCAAAGGATGTAAATGTTTTGGGTATTCCATATCTACCTCGAAAAGATACCCAATTTCGGAGCTATCAGATAGAGATAGAATCCACTCTTCTGTTATATGACTTGTTTCACACCATTCAAAACCGCCGTAGGGTAAAAATTGGCTCATAGCCCACCCGTCTAAGTTATTGGCATCCCAATACATAATGTAGCTGGGTGCCTCATTTTTCTTATAATCGGAACCAGGGATATTTGCTCGGGCATATCTTTTACTTATCATGCTAATGCCGCCTCGTATTCCATTTTCAACCATAAGCAACATAGCTATATCACTGAGTAACTCTAAAGGTGTATCAGACATCTTCAAACAAGCCTGCCATGCTAGCTCAGGTGCTGTAAACAGGTGAGCAGGGTCAATTTCATAATACTGCTGACATAATTTCCTAAAGTTTTGAAACACGTCAGCAAGTAGTAGAACATCTGTCTTTACATAAAGGTTGTGATAATCACCAAGAGTCTTGATACCAAATGTTTTCCATACATTCTGGGCGTGTTGATATTCCTTTTCATCTATAGGCTCATTGGTTAAACTATTAAAAAAGGCAGAAGGCGGAGGAAGCTGCTTCTCAGTAAATTTTTCAAAGCAAGTAAAATAATCATATGGGTAAACCCCTTTCCGTATAAGTAAAGATAAATTATTATTTTGGGGGAAATTTCTTCAAGTATAGTGAATTTATCAGGTTGAAGGTTTTTAACAAGTTTTTCCAATGACGTAGGCAAAAATTGGGAAGAATCTATAAACACCATCTGAATAGGAGATGTAGGCTTTCTGATTTTAAAGTTGATAGATAGAAGAAGTAGCATAGAAGCATTCCATAGAAGTAGCAATAACATCGACTTCATGATCTTTGAATTTTCCAAGCTTTGTCATAATATGATGACCATCATAGTTTTCAAGTTATGGAATATAACAGGAATTGTTTTACACTGATTATAATTCAAGTTGCATTCCACATGTGCAGCTCCTCTGTACGCACCTGACAGGTGATCATGGTCACGTGTTCGTTTCTCATCTAAAGTTTTCTTACAAATATGACAAAACTTTGCTTCTCGAAATGCCTTTTCTTCCTTGGGAGAAAGCTTCATAGGTTTAACATTTAGTAACTTTTGACCTAAAATTTCCTTCTCTTGCATCATTCGGTTTAAAAATTGATCAACACAGTTTCGACCACGATATACCTGTGCTTTCTTCACACACGTTCCATCGGGTCCAATAACCACATAGGCATAACCACATGGTAAGTGATAGGTTGTTTTCTCGGTATAGGATGCTTTAGAAGAGGGAGGGGCTGATGAAATAGGTATAAGGAGACTCTCAAAATCTGCATAAATCGTATAGGAAACAGGATGTTGTAAATGAATACCTGTAAACTTTAATATATTATCATTTTCATTAGGCATCTTTATAGCTTGCGCAACATGTTGAGAACAATATTCATTATGCTTATCCAATAGATCTTGTCTTGAAAATCAATGCAAACATCGATAACAATAATACATAGCTGCTCTATGCCTGGTAAGATCACCTAAAAGTCTTGAAAAACTTCTTATCAAACAACAGTGTTGCTTTTCACCATCACCAACCAATAACAAATTAATCACATCTTGATCTTTCTTTTCAGATATATACAGAGGGCAAACTTCATCCACTTCATAACCAAACACATTAACCCGTAAATTGTTGAGTTGTTCAATAACAGGTATCTTCTGAAGGGGTACAGGGTACGGGTCTGCACGGGCCGAAATTGCCAGGCCCGGGCCCGGCCCGACCCATACAAAAAATAATTTGGCCCGGCCCGGCCCGATACAAAAATTAAAAGTTCGGCCCGAACCCGGCCTGGCCCAAACAAAAAAAATATTGGCCCGGCCCGGCCCGATTTAAAAGTTAAAAGTTCGGCCCGAGCCCGGCCCGGCCGCATATAAGCAAAACATACATTGATTCATGTACAGAGAAAAATAGACCAATCACCTGGCGCTCTGGCGTTTCAAAACTCCGCCCCTTGCTTCGCTGGCATGTGGCATGGCATGGAACGTTGGTTACAGGTTAGAACTAAAACTAATGTTGATGTCACTACTGTACGCTTGCACTTCATTTGTTTTCTTTGCCAAAAATTTTGTGAGATCTGATGCAAAGCTGTAATTAGTTACAAATATTTTCAGTCTCAATAAAATCTGGTAGCTGCAGAAACCTTAATAACATTAGGGCAATTAAGTTTTGCCCAAATTCTTAAACAAGTTGTTCAGCATCGATAATCAATCTGCATTAGTGTTGAATGTTTATGAAATATTAGAATAACATTATTTCAATATAATACATTTCGAATGTAGAAGTATTAATTAAAAACATATTTTCTTAGAAATAACAGTATGTAATCAAATTATAAGGTCAGTATATGTTTAACTCATGAATTCACAAACGATGTCTTTAATCAAAACAACTCAATCTTAAATTTAGTCTTTAAATTATGTTATTTTAAAATTTTATCTATGCTGTTTCTTATACTGTGATTAATTAGAGTGATTGCTTTTATTATTCACTTACAGTTTATTAAATAATAACTTTTGTTTATTCAGATCCCTAATACTTTTTCACCATTTATTGTGCTGTCCTCTTAAAAAAACCCACAGTGAAATGTTTCCTAAAAAAAAAAAAACTCTCTAGTACTACATCAAATATTTCACTAAAGTCTTTTTTTTTTTATGCTCAAATTAGAATAATAAAAATATCTAAGGAGTGCTTATTTAATTTTAAAATAATGTAAACTAACAATTGCAGAAATCTGGGAAACAAGCTTCATTTTTACAGATTTTCTTCTTATAATAGAAATTAAGAATGATCTACATAATTTTTTTTAATGTTAAACCATTAATATGCAATAAAATGCTTCATTTTTAGCTGATTATGTCATGTGTGGGTGTTTTTCAGGTAACATAGGTTATTTTTTGAAAAAGTGTTTTTTTTTCCTTATTTAATTGGCTGCCATTTTGTAATAAAGTGATAAAATAAAAAATGCTCAACAATAAAATCTTGGTCAGAACAGCTGTGAAAATTTAGCCATGCTTAATTTTTTTTTAATTTTTTATTAAACTTTATGTAGAGAAAATTTCAAAAAATGGGTTTTTTTAGAGGACAGCACAATATGTGTTTGTCTTCTGATTTCTACTCTTTATGCACCTGTCAAACAACTCAATTTGCACGTTAAAGTTTTTTTTTTTTTAATTGTAAATTAATTTATTATATTCTTAATTATTATTATATTTTAATTTAAACTGAACTTTATAACTTAAACTGAAGACCTAATTGGAACAAAATATTTTTTTTCTACATTCTTATTAATACCGAATTCAGAATACAATGATATTCAAAAAGTATAGTATAAAATTATAAATTATGGATTCTTATCAAATTAAAGTAAATCTTGAGGGGATCGTATCTGATGGCCCGGTGAACTCTTGTGGTGTCTTAGAGCCTTCATATTTGATAGCCTTAGCATTACGGGCAGTTCACCAGGACAATGTAAGCAGCGTGAAAATGGAACCTGTTTATAATGGAATGTTACCTGCTTAAAGTAGAGAATTTCATAGCCGAGTGAAAGGAAAAAATGCTGATGTGGAAGCCTGCCTAAAATAGAACTTATCTTCTGGTCCCACTCAGGAAATTCTGTAATTTGGCAATTATCTATAATTTATAAACTTATAGTACTGTGTTTTTGAAGTTTCATATATTTTGAATTTACAAAATGGAAATAGTAAACATATTTAAAATTTTAGACATGAAAAAAAAAAATGTTAATTTTTGAAAAATAAATGTTATTAATTGCAGAAATTTAAAATAGGTGCAAATTGGAATTTTTTTTATTCTTTACAGCTTTATTTCCTTGACTATTTATAATTGGCTAGAATTCACACTTTATTTTGTCTGAGTTTTATCAAGGTTGCTATATAAATTAAATATTATCAAATTTTACTTCTCAAAAGTAAAAATTAATGCAGTATTAATTTTCGTAAAGGATGTTTGGTTTCTGCATAAAAAAAATCTTTTCTGAATGAAATCAGAACTAGTATATATGTTTGGGTACTTTTTATGTTAACCAGGTGCAATCTCATCGATAGCAGCTTTACCTTTCCACGTGTCTAAATTAGAAATGGTGCTTTGATGTTAATATAAAACTAGATGGAACCCGTCAAAATTTGACGGAAAAAAATTACAATAACAATATTAGTAAAATAAGCTTCTTCATTATATAAGAAGAAATGCTTATGAAACAGTCTTTCAAATATTTTATTTTAAAAGTTTTTTCCCCCAGTGAAGTACAGTACTATTTCTGATGCAAACTCCAAACAAACGATCCGTAAACAAAATGCAAATCAGTTTGACATTACTGCCATAATCCCCACGGCAAGATAGATAATTTCCTGGACCCAGACTTGCCAAGTCTCCGGCTTTTTGCACACCAGTATTATCTTAGAGAAAATGTTGTTCTTTTAAATCTCGGAATGTTCCGGTTACATAAAACAACATTTTCTGTACTAAAATACTGGTGTCCAAAAAGCTGGAGACTTGGCACCTCTGCTGGACCTATGAAGTATCATAGATATAGTATATCTCTATGTTCATCTCATATTCAGTCAATAAAAGAACATAGTACATAAAGCACACATCTCCCTCTGTGATAATGCAACCGAATGAGCTCCTACGCGCATGTGCATTGCATCCCCCCAAACGCACTGTCGAAATTCGACATTTAAAAAAAATGTTTTAAAAGGTTTTGATCAAAATTTTTAAAATGTCATTTTAAACATTGTTCATTTCAAATCCATATCTTCTGAAATGCATCCATTGTTTTAAGCTAATCAATTTTTATGTAAAGATTTTTTTACAATAATAAATCAATCTGCAGAAAAGGGAGATTTTTAATGTTTTCGAGTGTAATTTATTTGTATGGTTTCTTCAGTTCCTTTACATAATCAGGATGATTATTCCTTTTCCATAATTAAGAGAAATAATGTAAATAAATAAATATCCAAGATTATTTTTGATTCTGTTTTCATAATTATATATTGTAAATTTCATTGTTTAAAGTTACTGATAAATGATACTTTAGTATATGGGGCTTTTCCTAAGTATTTTTTTATTATTATTTTTTATTTTTGAGATTTAATGGCAACATTCTTCCGTTTGTTTATTGAGCGCTACAGTTTGGCGAATTATTTGGGGTACTTTTTGGTTAGCCGGGGGCCAGTGAAGTATATATATATATATATATATGTATATATAGTATATATATATACATATATATATAGATATATATATATATATATACATATATATATACATACATATATACACATATATATATATATAGTATATATATACATATATATATACATACATATATACACATATATATATATAGTATATATATACATATATATACATACATATATACACACATATATATTATATATATATATATATATATATACAGGGTGATTCATAAAAGATGGGCAGAACTTTAAGGGGTTATAGTACACTTAAAGACAAATAATATTAAATAGGAGACTAAGGGTCCCAGACGTATTCCCAAGGAGATAGGGGGCATTAAAGTTTAGGGTCCGAAATTTCAAATGATTATAAAACATGGAAAAATTGGTCGATTCGTTTGCGGTTTTTGCAAAAAATTTTCTTTATGCCAGTATTTTCTTGAAATAAAATTTTAAAGTTCAATTTCAAAAAATGCCGATAGGGGGCGCTTTAGACTTTGGAGTAACAAACAACTATTTTTTAACGTTATTTTTTGTATTTCTTTAAATGATTTCGAAAGCTTAGACTTAAACTTAAATTTTGATCTAAAAATCTGAGTCCTAACGAGTAGTTAAGTAGCGTAAACTGAAATTTGAAATTTGAAACCCTTCTCCCCCCAGAACAAAAATCAGTTATTCCCGATCTTTGTGTCGTAGATTAGGCTCTAACTACTGCCGCGTTTTGCTAAAATTATTCTTTATGTCAGTATTTTCTTGAAAATAAATTTTAAAGAAAATTTTCAAAAAATTCCGATAGAGGGCGCTTTAGACTTTGGAGTAACGAACAACTATTTTATACCGTTATTTTTTGTGTCTCATTAAATGCTTTCTAAAGCTTAGACTTAAACTTAAATTTTCAGCTCAAAATCTGAATCGCTGAGCGTGGTTCAGTAGCGAGGGGAGGGGGTTCAAATTTCAACTTCTGAACATAGTTCAGTTTGCACTACTTAACCATGCCCAACGATTCTGTGCTGTGATACGAGGCAAAAATACAACTTTCGTCAAGGACTGCATAGTCGGAATTCACTCATAAAGGCACTGGCACAGTTGGAAACGTCGCTCATGCAAACGTTAAAGCTCCATTCCTGACGCTAGTCACCGGGTGAAGAAGGAAACAGAAAGTATGCAAATGTCAAATGGGGAAGAAGAAGAACACGTATGCAAAATTTCGACACGATTCAGGCATAAAAACCACTGAACGGTGAGTCAAGTGTAAGTCGCTGTAGTAATGAATCGGAAGATGGTGCCCTTCACGAATAAGGAAAAGGCTGAGATGCATTTAATTTACGGAGCGGCAGATGGAAATGGTGCAGAGGCACAACGAATGTACGGAGAGCGATTTCCTAACAGGCGGTTGCCTAACCGCAAAACTTTCGAGCGCTTGCACAGACAGTTGTGTGAGACGGGATCATTTCTCGCTTCCCGGTCGAATGCAGGTCGTGCAAAAAAGGACGAATCAGTAGTTGTTGCAGAAGCCATTCTGGATGTAGTAGCGGCGCAGCCAAGTACAAGTACACGAACAGTGGCTAGCCAGGTGGATACCTCACAGTCCACGACTTGGAGGGTACTGAAGGATGAACATTTGCTCCCGTTTCATGTGCAACGAGTCCAGAAACTGTCTCCAGGGGATTATCCAAATCGTATTGAATTCGCCCGCTGGTTTCTGCAGCAGAACGCGCTAAATCCACATTTTGGACGAACTGTGCTTTTCACCGATGAATGTACCTTCACACGTGAAGGTACATTTAACACACACAATGCACATGTATGGGCGGATGTCAATCCACATGCTACGTATCCACATGCTCATCAGAGACGCTTTTCCATCAATGTTTGGGCAGGAATCCTCGGAGACCACCTAATCGGACCGTACCTTCTTCCTGAACGCCTCAACGGTAAAACATACCTCACATTTCTGCAACATGTGCTGCCAGACCTGTTAAACGTTGTTCCTCCACGCATCCGGCGGGTCATGTGGTTCCAGCACGATGGAGCGCCAGCCCATTACGTACGAGACGTCCGCAACTATCTGGACATCACATTTCCGAACAGATGGATTGGTCGAGGTGGTCCTGTTGCTTGGCCTGCTCGCTCGCCAGATCTTTCACCCCTCGATTTCTTTTTTTGGGGACGATTGAAGGCTCTTATGTATGAGACACCCATTGAATCCCCCGAGGAACTGGTCGCCAGACTTTCCGCCGCTGTAGGGGAAGTGCTCGAAAAGCCTGATGTTTTCGCGAATGTTCGCCGTTCCATTCGTCGCCGTTGTTCTGCGTGCATAACCTCTGGTGGTCACAATTTTGAACATTTATCGTGATTACATGTTAATAAATATGCTTTGGTAACATAATCCTAATTTGTGTCTTTTTACCTCGTATCACAGCACACAATGTGTGGACATGGTAAACTGAACTGTGCTCAGGAGTAGAAATTTCAAACCCCTCTCCCCAGAAACTTAACCACGTCTAACGATTCAGATTTTGGGCTGAAAATTTAAGTCTAAGCTTTAGAAAGCATTTAATGAGACACAAAAAATAACGGTATAAAATAGTTGTTCGTTACTCCAAAGTCTAAAGCGCCCTCTATCGGAATTTTTTGAAAATTTTCTTTAAAATTTATTTTCAAGAAAATACTGACATAAAGAATAATTTTAGCAAAACGCGGCAGTAGTTAGAGCCTAATCTACGACACAAAGATCGGGAATAACTGATTTTTGTTCTGGGGGGAGAAGGGTTTCAAATTTCAAATTTCAGTTTACGCTACTTAACTACTCGTTAGGACTCAGATTTTTAGATCAAAATTTAAGTTTAAGTCTAAGCTTTCGAAATCATTTAAAGAAATACAAAAAATAACGTTAAAAAATAGTTGTTTGTTACTCCAAAGTCTAAAGCGCCCCCTATCGGCATTTTTTGAAATTGAACTTTAAAATTTTATTTCAAGAAAATACTGGCATAAAGAAAATTTTTTGCAAAAACCGCAAACGAATCGACCAATTTTTCCATGTTTTATAATCATTTGAAATTTCGGACCCTAAACTTTAATGCCCCCTATCTCCTTGGGAATACGTCTGGGACCCTTAGTCTCCTATTTAATATTATTTGTGTTTAAGTGTACTATAACCCCTTAAAGTTCTGCCCATCTTTTATGAATCACCCTGTATAAATTTTACTGGTGCCGGCTAACCGAAAAGTACCTAATTTGGATATAGTTTTTTTTCCTTAATGGGACGACGGGATAATGAACGGAATTTCGACAGGATAATGAATATTTTTGATGGTACCAGAAAATTTTCTGCATTTTATAGTTATATTAAGAAATACACACTTTTAAAGTTTGCTGAATCACTTATTTGTTTACTTTTTCATGCGTTATATTATTGAAGATTGTTAGATCTCTCATTCTTTTAACTATACCCTACTTATATAAAAATAGCATGTGTTCTCTGTGGTGTTTCGCATAAACGTTGTAAAATTCAGGTTATTAGATTTTTTCCAACTATGCTGTCCTAATTGCTGATGAAGCAGTCATTTTTGGCGATTTTATTGTTAACTGTAAAATGTTTGTATTTGATATAGCCCGAACTAAGAAAAGTTTGGGTACTTTTCCATTATACGGACACCATTGCCTCCAAGCATACATTTACATGTATGGCATGGTGTCGGTAACGGAAAACTACCAAAATTTGCGATTGATCAAATAATTGAATTTCGTTAAGCATTACATTTTCTGATTACTTCTCTATTATCCGGTCGATGACTTTTCATAACAAAAAATTATCGCCAAACTGTAAAATTAAACGCCAAAAATGCAGTCCGATTTACTTTATGTCAGAAGCATTATACGTATTTGTTACGTCATCAAGTGGTTTTTAACTCGACATTTCCGTGTATTTTTCATTATGTTTTACTGATTTATTAGTTATTTCATTCATTAAAATAACAATTGTGTTCTTAAATTCTTATGTTTTATTTATTTATTTATTTTGATATTCCAATGGCAACGTTTTCCCGTTCATTTGGCGATAGTTTTTTGTTATGAAAAGTGGTCGACGGGATAATAGAGAAGTACCATTTTTTTTTATCAATATGTAATATTTCTTAGATGCAGGTTTAAACTTCTTAAGAAAAAGTGAGGATAAAAATATCTGCAAACAACATTTAGTTTTTAGTCAAGCCAGAATATCATGTAATTTATTCCATCAATGTTATAGTAAAAACTGATCCAAGATTGCAAAATACACGTGCGAGAAAAAAAAAATTACAATCGTATTTTAACTGCATTAGAGGATGATGTCATCCGCTTCAGGAAAAACATGGAACATAGAAATATAAATTAAACATTTCAATTTCGCTTTTTAATCATAAATATAAAAAAAACGCGTGCAATGTTTTTTATAATTGCTGAGCATCATATAATGTGGTATTATTTTTTGTGGCAACAATAATTTGAGGAAAACCTTTCATTTCTTTCATGAAAACAATGCCGAATTAATTTTTATTTTTCAGCACATTTTAATCAAAAACGTTTTAACGAAATGCTATGTCAGAAGCCTGTGCAAAATCCTTTCATATGGCATCTCATTCGTCGTTCTGCATTTCGTATTTTCTGAGAAAAAGGGATGGAGAAATAATACATATGATACTAGTTGCATAGACAATCATTTATACTCGCTCATATTTGACACCAGCATTGGTCGCCAAAGCCAATTACAGAAAATTAGCCTGAAGTTGAAGGTGTTACATGGTTTCAAACAGAATGAAATTTTTATATGCTTTTCGAAAATATTGGTAAGGCAAATCTTTTAGTTTATCTGTCCGTCTTTCTATCTTTTACTTTCTTAAAATAAATTTTATTATAAATGTTGGTATTCTAATCACAATATCGCTCCATTCAGTGTGGCAAATCTTTGGTTGTTATTTCTTTAAGTGAATTTTAATGATGTTAATAAACTTTATATATATATGTACACACATGAGATTTTATTTGAAATATATGTATATGTTACGGTCAATATGATTAATCGGTCATTATTAATAATAACCGGTTATTATTAATAATGACCGTATTAATCATAATGACTGTAACATATATATATATTATATATACATGCATCACACATACAATACATATTCATCATTATGATGTCAACATAAACAGGGTATGTTTATAGCCAAATTTGGCACTATTTCATTAAGTGTCGCCAAGCTTGGCGAGCATTTGATGCTAGAGGCTATATTCCATTGAGAATTTTTGGGTGAGTAACCCTCCTCTTTAATAAAAAGCTACGTGTTGCTGATGACTGGTTTTTTGCTAATTGTTGCCAAAAATCTTGGAAAATGAAAGATTTGAAGTTACTGAAAAAATGAATAGCTCGAAAAGTATTTGTTAGAAAATTGTTAGACAAAACTGCGTTAGAAAGGAAAAAAATTCTTCATTCTTGATATAAATTTCGAATCTAATATTATGCCTTTTTCAAATATTGAATTTAAAAAATTACCAAATTTCACAATAGAGTACCATAGCGAAACCTTCGCGCATAAAAAGATAATGATAACGGCAATGTAACCTGACGTGTATACTGGCTGATGTCATGAGTACATGATTTTTATTTAATTCTCGACAAATACTAGATGCACCATTTCTTTTTAGTTGTGAATAATAATATAGGTTAATTCCTGTTATTAAAAAATGTAGCTATAAAACATGTAAATAAACGGAAAATGGTAAGCATGGGTGCAAGTCTTCAGTCTCAGGACTGATTTCAGTCCTGGAGAGATTTTGGATTAATAGTAAATTCTACTTTTATATAACTAATAATAGCTATTTTACTATCAAGAACTTTTTAATCACTATCTTTTACTGCAAGATATCAATTTTTAGCTGTAATGAAAGACATAGAAATCTTCTAGTTCATTTCCATTTGGTTATTCCCAATTCTCAGAAAAGTTTTCAGTCTTGGCTTGGTTGGACTTCTTGCACCCATGTAATAAGTGGTAAACCGCATTAAAAAAAGCATAAAACAGTGAAATAAGTAATTTTTTCTGTCAAGTGTTGACGGGTTCCATCTAGTCCATTAAGTGGTTAATTAAATGGCAAAACACATGATTGTTAATAAAGTTTCAATCTTTCGTCACTGCACAAGACTCTTGCTATTATATATTACTGTATTGTTAGTCTTTACTCTGTTAAAAGTTTATTATAGAAAGAGAATTTTCAGAATTAAAGCATCGAAACTGCCAGTTCTCCTCATGATTATTATAATTTTATAACAAATATCCAGTTTAGCGATATGTATGTTATAGAATAAATCTTTTATATTGGAGTTCTTCGCATTTCAGCTTCAGGTTTTTGCATAAAATTAGCTAAAATCTTAAAACCAAGTCACATTGACATATTATCTAAGACGATTAGATGAAAATAATGATAGATTTTCTAATGGAAAAATGACCGCGCGTCTGTAGATTTTGTAATCTTACTTAATCATGCCAATGTTAGAATGAAAGGAAAAAAAAATATTAGCATCAATATGGTTTATTTTAAATCTGGATAGCTTTAAAAACGTTTAAAAAGAACCACTTCTCTTGCACTAAATCGTGTTTGCTAAAATATGTCATTTGGCAGTTGCAATTACAGAAGATTACTTAATAGGATTAAAAATCTCCTCATTAGTGAACATAACAATGCAAACAAGCATGAAGCATAAATGCCTCAGTAAATTAAGCGATAATTGTCAATAAAGATGAAATGCATACTAACACAAAATATAAGATATGCAGCCATGATCGCAAAGAGTTGATTCTTGATTTATCTAACAGAAACTTCCGATTTGGCGAAGGGTTGAGCAAATAAATTATGACAAAAAAGCAATATGATAAAGTGCTTAGCATACATTTTAGGAAGACTAAACTAGTGGCTAGTATTTTGATGTAAACAAGAAATAAAATATAGATTTGTAAAACATAATAAAATAATTTTATATTTATATCCATCCTTTAGAAAAATACATTAAAAAAAACCTACAAATCCCATCAAAAAAATTTCTATTAAAAAAAAAGTGCCAAGTTCCTCTTAATGTTTCAGCCGCAGAAAGTACCTGATGCTTGCCCAAGTTAAAAGTCAAACATCTGAAATCTTTCATTGAAAATGGCTTCCTGTAACTTGGCCGTTAATGCATTATTAGAGGGTTTTTCATATCCTAAATAATGTATCTACATGTCTACTACATTTTTTTTAAAACATTTAATGCATTTTATTGCACAAAACACTGAAATATAATACACATTTTAAAAAGCATAATTTCGAAATCACAGCTGTCGAGGATGGTCCACTCTGGTTCTCAACGTCTCATATAATGTAACAAAATGTGAAATTTGATGAAAAAATTATTCATTGGAATTCGTGTTAATGACAATAGACCGTACAAAATAGCAATTAAACCATGGTAAAACTAAATGATGGTTAATCAAAAATAATGTTTGTTGAAATTCAATGGTAATTTATCACATAGCTTTTAGTTTCAATGTCTTCATACGAATTTCCTTATTTGCATTCTGATATTACTTTTAACATTCAAATAATTTATAAATGCATCATTTCTAATCATTTATTTTGAAAAGATTTATCGACGTAATTGTTTATTTCAAATGAAAGCTATATGTTTAACATCAATCAGGGTGTATTATATATTCTAATTTATTTTTCTCAGTATTAAATTCTTCTAATGTTCTTTGGAATTTATTGAAATTTGTATAAAAATGCCAGATAAATGGAAAAAAAAAAAAAAAAAAAAAAAAAAAAAAACACCTAGATTGCATTAACGGCCAAGTCGCAGGAAGCCATTTTCAATGAAAGATTTCAGATGTTTGACTTCTAACTTGGGCGAGCATCAGATATCAGTACTTTTTGTGGCTGAAACATTAAGAGGAACTTGACACTTTTTTTTTAATAGAAATTTTTTTATGGGATTTTATACTTTTCACTGGAATAATGATAAATGTGAAAAAAAAAAGTTTCATTTGTTGAAGCAATACAGTAAAAGAATTCTGAGATGATAAATCACAGAATCTGAAGAAAATGTACTGATCTTCTTTCCGAATATTTTAAAGTAAATGTTATGTAAATGTTAAGAGTATCATATTTTGTATAGAATTCAATAATTAACTCCACATGTTTCATTTGACCTTATTACAATTTATTGACAATACATCCAAAATCAATTCATTATGCAAAGTACTTTCTTTCTATATTTATACAAATAATTACTATATTAAAGGCAGAGTATATTGACACTTTCAAATTTAGAAGATAAAAAAATTTTTGAAAGCAAACAGCAAAATATATTTTTTAAATGGATTACGTACTGATCCTGTAAAAAAAAAATATATTCATAAACTAGCACAAACAAGGGGAGGGGGAAGATAGGATCTATATATTAATTTCCATTTATGTAAAAAATATATAATTTCCAGTTGAATGATAATAGTCACATATTTACATGGATAGTTTACATACACATATAACAAATAATTAAACATTAAAATTAAATAAGATTAAATATTTTTTACTATCTAATATAATAAAATGTATCAAATATCATTATCAAAAAATATATATATAAATAATAATAAAAGCATATTGAATATGTATGGTGAAACGCTGAAAAATATACACACATATATATTATATAGTATATATATATGTCGGAAAATTATGGAAATCAAACCTATTAATTAGTTTTTTTTTTAATGAATCGCCCCTCACTTTGGATACAGGCCCGATGACACATAATCACGAATTTAGCAGGGTAGCCAATTTAATCAGTTTATCGGCTTAATTAATAAAACCACATGGCCTTTTGAACTGATAACTCTTCGGAGATGAGGAATTTCTAATATACTTCTACCCCACTTGCTGTGTGAAAACCATCATATATGCAACCATGAAATTCTACTGCTGTAGCAGGCTTTCCTTTAATAAAGGATGTTATATTTAAATCACCCGAATGCTGTCATTTTCTGAAAAATGTGACATATATATATATATATGTACTATATTGTTATAATTATATCATAATATCCTACGTAGCATTTAATTAATGGATTACCAAAATTAATGAAAAAGGCAATAATATAAATTTATTGACTAATTAATTACAGTGAATGAATAGTATTTTTACGATAAAAAAATTAATTCCAAGTATAGCACTTCAACATGGACTTTGTGGCATATTTTAAAAATTATTATCCTTACATTCTTTTATGTTGAATTTATTTTTATCTAAAAGTGGGGGTATGTAATTTGCATCCTTTAGTTTCAAGCTCTTTTCGCACAATAAATCCCATATCTGCCAACAATGAATCTCCTTTTTCGAATGATTCTAAAAGATTTGATTTCAGGAGATTATCTCTGTCTGAAACAGTCCCTCCCAATGCATCCAACATGAATGATATTGCACCAGAAGATACAATACCTATGAGACATTTGTTTCTATTTTTACAGCAGCTCAAAGTGACTCCTAGGGCCAAAGGGATTTTGAATTCAGTGGTATCTGCAATTAGGGCACTTATTCTTAAACAGATGGGCATATAATTTTGAATTTGTTGTTTACTGGACCAAATAATATTTACTATTTTGTTGTAAATTAAGTCTGTCATCATAAAAATGATACGGGAAATTGTACTTTGGCAGCCTCAAAATATTAGTGCCAACATTTCTTTTATCAGAACGGTTTTTAATCTCACCAAAAAACATGAAATATTTATTTTATAGACAGTGTTTTATCATCATCATCACCAGAAAAATTTGAAAATGAAAACATATTTTCAAATGGTATTTTATTAAATCCTATTATAAGAATTTTTAAATCCCTATTTGTAACATATTCACCTGTAAAAAAATAAAATTGAAACCTTTCTTTAAGATATGTATTTTTTTTCCCTCAGTTGCTGATTTTCTTATAAAAAAGGACAATATAATGCCTTCAGTTTGACATTCTTTATCTTCCGGTGCAGATGACACAGGAAATATGGGGAGAGGATGTTCTGAAATGAAAAAAAATGTGTCATAAATTATAAAAATTATCAATTTAACATTCGATTGAAAAAAGGATGGCTATGATGTCTTACACTCATGTACAGATTTTTTTTTTTTATCAGTTATAAAAAGTAAAAAAGTCGCCAAATTTTGGGGATTTTTCCCTTTAATGGTAACCTGGCTATTGTATTCAGTTATCAGTTTGATGCAGTCTTGAAAATTGTGCCAATCAAAAAGTCACCAAACATCGGTGCGTGAGTGTAACACATCTGTTCCAAAAGGGTTTTTCCCTCTGTTCTCAAATCCAAACTGGCTACTTTATGACATATTTTTTAATTCATTTTTGTTCTGAAAGGCATGAAATTAGCAGGTGTTTTTATTCAGAAACTTTGTAATCAAGACACGTTTTCTATTTTTGGTAAAGGCAGAAGATCTTTCAAAAATATTATCAAAGTCGGCATTTTGAAATGAATTCTGATTTTGCAGTACAAGAAAGAAGAAAAACGGGTCGTCACATGACCAGAATCATTTATAACTCGATAAGTAATCTATTTATCAAAATATGGAAAACTCATTGTCATTTAGATTCCAAATCACTTCAAAAGTCAAGTTTGCCAATTTCATGCCTTTGCATTAAAAAATGCATCAGAAATTGTCTCAGAAAGTTTCGCGTTGTTGAGCAAGTCATTTGAGAACCACCTTTTACATTTTGACAAAATATCGAAACTTCAAATTTTCATAATTCCTCCAATAAATTTACATTAAAACATTTTAATTTCATTTTTTAACTATTTTGCTGTTTATTAAATTCTTTTTATTGTGAAGTGAACACAAAGAATATTTTCTTGGAAGTAGTTTTAAATTTAATACCTTTTAAATTAAAAAAGTTTTGAAAAAAATATTTAAAAAGTGATTATTTAATAATATAGTTCCCATTTCCTGCATATTTTACAATTTCTGATTCTACAGTCTTTTGTGTGTATGTTTGTTTTGGGATTAATTTAAATATTTTAATAAATAAACATCATTAAATTTTGTAAATAAGGACTACTCACTGATAAAAGGAGCCCTCATTCACCCGAGTCTCTAACAATCTGAACATGATAAAAGTAATAAAATGAATGTAATTAGAGGATTGACAAATTTGTTGCACAGGCAGACATCCATTTTACCTACAGTGCTGGGTTTTTTTAATCAAATAAAACTGTATTTCATTCAAGTACTTTTGGAAAATAAAATTTCAAAAGTGAAACATTTGTTTATATACAAACATAGGTACGTACTTTTATGTTAGCTAGGCACAGGTGATAAATTATAAAATATTGCTCCCATCACCATCATTTGTATTGCATCCATTTATTTTAAAATATAAACCTTTCACTAATTTCATTTAGGTTACATAACTTTCATTTAAAATACATATATTATATAAATTAGATTTAAAATACATGCATTTCACTTTTTAAAAAATACCCCTCCCCATGAAAAATAATAATAATAATAATAATACCATAAACCAAACATTTTATATCAAAATCAAAGCACTGTTTCTAATTTAGACACGTGAAAAGGTAAAGCTGGAATCGATGAGATTGTGCCTGGTTGTTAACCTCTCTAAAGTATCCAAACATATACTGGTTCTGATTTCATTCAGAAAAGATTTATTTTGGATGCAGACACCAAACATCCTTTATGAAAATTAATACTGCATTAATTTTTACTTTTGAGAAGTAAAATTTGATATTTAATTTATATAGCAACTTTGATAAAACTCAAACAAAATAAAGTGTGAATTCTAGCCAAATATTATAAATAGTCAAGGAAATTAAACTGTAAAGAATGAAAAAATTTCCAATTTGCACCTATTTTAAATTTCTGCAATTAATAAAATTTATTTTTCAAACATTAACATTTTTTTTTCATGTCGTCTAAAATTTTAAATGTTTACTATTTCCAATTTGTAAATTCAAAATACATCAAACTTCAAAAACATAGTACTATAAGTTTATAAATTATAGATAATTGCCAAATTACAGAATTTCCTGAGTGGGACCAGAAGAAAAGTTCTATTTTAGGCAGGCTTCCACATCAGCATTTCTTCCTTTCACTCGGCCATGAAATTCTCTACTTTAAGCAGGTAACATTCCATTATAAACACGTTCCTTTTTCACGCTGCTTACATTGTCCTGGTGAACTGCCCGTAATGCTAAGGCTATCAAATATGAAGGCTCTAAGACACCACAAGAGTTCACCGGGCCATCAGATACGATCCCCTCAAGATTTACTTTAATTTGATAAGAATCCATAATTTATAATCTTATACTATACTTTTTGAATATCATTGTGTTTTGAATTCAGGTTTCCTGAGGTGGTCATCCCTGTATTTTGAATTCAGTAAAAAATGTATAAAAATATATATTTTGTTGTAATTACTTCTTTTCAGTTTAAGTTAAAATATAATAATAATTAAGAATATAATAAATTAATTCAGAAAATAAAAAAACTTTAAAGTGCAAATTTTGTCCTTTAACAGGTGCATAAAGAGCAGAAATCAGAAAACAAACACATAAATGGGGAAAAGGTACAAGGGTTCTGAATAAGCAAAAGTTATTATTTAATAAACTGTAAGTGAATAATAAAAGCAATCACTGTAATTAATCACAGTAGGAGAAGCAACATAGATAAAATTTTAAAATAACATAATTTAAAGACTAAATTTAAGATTGAGTTGTTTTGATTAAAGACATCGTTTGTGAATTCATGAGTTAAACATATACTGACCTTATAATTTGATTACATACTGTTATTTCCAAGAAAATATGTTTTAAATTAATACTTTACATTCGAAATGTATTAATATTGAAATAATCTTATTCTAATATTTCATAAACAAACTAATATAATACAGATTGATTATCGATGCTGTATTGTAAACAACTTGTTTAAGAATTTGGGCAAAATTTAACTGTCCTAATGTTATTCAGGTTCCGCAGTTACCAGATTTTATTGAGACTGAAAAACAGCAAAAGCTAATATTTGTTTTAAACCATGTGTTGGTTGTAATAACTGTAACTGTAGTTATATCATCCTTATATTAATCGTAATCGTTTGTATCGTACTTGTTCGTTGTTTATGTCAATAAATGTCGTCTTCCGTGTTCTAAGCTTCGGCTATTATTAATTACAATATACAAGTTACCACATGGTGTCAGATTAATATTTTAACTTGTTTTAATTACGAATACGAATCTAAATTGCATTCGATCATGTCGGATGGCGGACTTCGTCCTCCAAAGCCATTGCAAATTACTGCGGATACAAGAGAACAATGGGAAGATTGGCTCCAAAGCTTCGAATGGTACGCGGAAGCAGTTTCGCTTAGTTCGAAAGGTAAGAAAGTGCAAGTAGCTACTTTTATGGCATGTATAGGCCGTGATGCTCAACAAATATTCAAAACCTTCACCTTAGAAGATGACGAAAAAGAAGATTTACAGGTCATCAAAGATAAATTTCAAGGATACTTTACGCCAAAAGTAAATTATACATTCGAGCGGTATAAATTCAACCAGATACATCAGAAGTCAGGTGAGTGCTTTAAAGATTTTTTAACTCGTCTTAAAATACAAGCATCTCGCTGTAAATTGGGCACTATGGAAGAAGAATTACTTCGCGACCGAATAGTAGTTGGAATCGACAATAACGATGTTCGCGAGAAACTGTTAAGTGATCCAGAACTGAACCTAGATAAAGCAGTACAAATCTGTCTCGCTGCTGAAAGTGCTTCCCTGCAACTAAAAAATATTGTTAGTGATAGCAAATCCGATTCATTAATTTCAAGTATTTCCAGTAAATTCGCGAAAGGGCAGAAAAACAATCATTCGAAAAATAAGTTAAACCCGAAAATCGCCAAATATATTAATGAGTGTAGAAATTGTGGTTCTTCCCATAAATTGAATGAATGCCCGGCTTTTGGCAAAAAAATGCAACATATGTCAAAAACTTAACCATTTTGCTAAAAAATGCAGATCAAAGCAAAAATATAAAGTCCAGGAAATAGAAAAAATTGAAACAATGGCTGGGAGAGATGAAGACAACTATGTCATTGGAGCAGTAGACGCAAATAATAATGACGATTGGTTTGAAACAGTTGTTATTAAAAATAAATCCATTCCCATGAAATTAGATACAGGTGCGCAGTGTAACGCTATGCCGTATAAAATAGCTAAAGAACTGGGGTTGCAAATAAATCCCTCAACTGTCCGCAAACTTCTTACCTATTCTGGCCATGCCATAAATGTTGCGGGAGAATCGATAGTTCCCTGCAAAATTAAAAATAAAGAAATTCAGTTACGTATAATTATCGCACATGGCGGTATAAGCCCAGTGTTAAGTCGCAAAACATGCACAGAAGCAGGCCTGATTCAGAGAATAGATTTAGTAAAAACACTAGAAGAAGAATTTCAAGAACTTTTTCATGGAATCGGCTGCATCAAAAATTTTGAATATACAGCAGATTTTTCCACAGAATGTCCCCAAACTGACATTAAACCCCCTAGGAGAATTCCATTTTCTCTTCGACCATTAGTAAAGAAAGAACTTGACAAAATGGTCCAGGATAAAATTATAAAGAAAGTAGAGGAACCAACACCCATAGCTAGTCCAATGGTCATAGTAAAGCAAAAAGGAAAAATAAGGATTTGTATTGATCCGTCAGAAGTTAATAAAATTCTGCTGCGAAGGCATTATCCTTTAAAAACGCTTGAAGAAGTCACTGCTAATGTGAAAGGCTCCAAATACTTCACAAAATTAGATCTGAAGAAAGGCTTCTGGCAACTAAGAGTTTCACCTGCCACACAACCTTTTTTCACGTTCACAACACCCTGGGGAAGATATTCTTTTCTGAGAGTCCCATTTGGCATAAAGACAGCTCCTGAAATATTTCAAAACCATATGACTAAAATTCTTCAAGGCATTCTAGGTGTAGAAAACTCGATGGATGACATTCTAATCCATGCACCAGACATAAATACCCTCCGGTCTAGAACTAGAACAGTTTTTGAAGCACTCAAAGATGCAGGAGCAAAGTTGAATCGAGACAAGTGTGAGTTTGAAGTGCAAAAAGTGCAATTTCTTGGACACGTGCTTACTCCTGAAGGTATCACGATTGATCCAGATAAAGTCGCAGCTATTGATCGAATCAAAACTCCGTCCAGTAAGAAAGATTTGCAAAGACTACTTGGAATGATACAATATCTTCAGAAATTCATACCTAACTTGTCAGATAAAACCCACAACATGAGGCTGCTGTTGAAGAAAAATACCGCTTGGGTTTGGGATAAACAATTAGACCAAGACCTCTGTGAAATTAAAAATTTGGTGAAAGCATCTCCTACTCTTACATACTTTGATCCGAACAAAAGTTTTACAATCTCTGTAGATGCCAGCTCTTACGCTCTCGGTGCTGTTTTACTACAAGAAGGCAGACCCATCGCTTATTCATCCACAGCACTAAATTCATCACAACAGGCATATCCACAAATCGAAAAAGAGGCCCTAGCCATGAAATTCGGGTGCCAGAAATTTCACTTGTACATCTACGGAAAAGATGTGGTCATCGAAACAGATCACAAGCCTCTAGAATCTATTTTTAACAAGACCATCGATCGAATTCCCCCAAGACTCCAAAAGTTATTCTTAGAAGTTCAGCAGTACGGACCTAAAGTCAAATACAAATGTGGTAAAGAATTATATATAGCAGATTTGCTAAGTAGAGATTGCCACTACCAAGATTCTTTAGAAGAAAGCAATCTTCAAATCTTATTTGCAATTCCAACCACCAATAAAGGTTTAAAAGCTCTTCAAGAATTCACAAATACAGATCCAGAATTGACTTTAGTAAAGCATTTTATTTCAACTGGGTGGCCTCAAAATAAAGATTGTGTACCAAATTCATGCAAGAAATACCTTCCGTTTGTCGATGAACTATCCGTTCAAAAAGATCTAGTTCTGAAGGGACTAAGAATCATCATCCCAGAAAAATACAAATCCACAGCACTAAGGAATCTCCACGAAGGACACTTAGGTATATCGAGTTGTCTGAAAAGAGCTCGCGAATGCATGTTTTGGCACGGCATGTCGCAAGACATAATTTCCATGATAGAAAACTGTGAAACCTGTCAAAGAACTCAGAGAGCTCCACCAGCCGAACCTCTAATTCCAAAGGAAATTCCAAAACTGCCTTGGGAAATTCTCGCGTCCGATGTCTTCACATTTCAAAGTACAGATTATCTACTTATTACTGATAGCTACTCAGGCTATATAGACTTTAAACCCTTAAAGGACATGACAAGTAAATCCACTATCGAAATTCTGAAGGACTGGTTTAGTGTACATGGAATACCGAGAATTCTAGAGACTGACAACTGCGGCAATTACAAATCTTGGGAGTTTGAAGCATTTTCTCAACAGTGGATGTTCCACCATCAAACATCTAGCCCTTTATATCCTAAAGGAAACGGTTTAGCTGAACGTGCAGTCCAGACAGCAAAGAATCTCCTCCGAAAATGCAAACTCTCTGGTCAAGATATCAACATGGCTCTCTTGAACTTCCGAAACACACCCAGAGATAACCTCGGATCACCTGCCCAAAGATTGTTTGGCAGAAGAACGAGAACCACAACTCCTATAAGCGAAGATCTCCTAAAACCTATGCTCATACAAAATACATCTGAACATCTTGCTGAAGCTCGTTTGAAGCAAAAGTATTATCATGATGCTCATGCGAAACCAACACAAAGCTTGCCGCTCCAGCCTAATCAAAATGTCATGCTTCGAAAAGCACACAGAAATTGGATCCCTGCTAAGATAGATTCTCAAACTGCACCCAGATCTTATAACGTAGTTACTCCATCTGGCACATTAAGACGCAACTCTAGTCACATAAAGCCAACTGAAATTAAATTCAACATAGAAAGGAAGAGGAGTCTACCAATGGATGCAGGAAACTCAACACTACCAGATAAACCACCCAATCCTTCTCCCACACCTGACTCGTCCAGTTCTGTCACACATGATGCTAAACGCCATCCCGCCACTGTCACCACAAGATCCGGCAGAGTCATCAAACCTGTAAAGAGACTTGATCTCTAAAGTGAACACAGGATGATAGATACGAGCTTAACTTTCTAAAGAAGGGAGATGTAATAACTGTAACTGTAGTTATATCATCCTTATATTAATCGTAATCGTTTGTATCGTACTTGTTCGTTGTTTATGTCAATAAATGTCGTCTTCCGTGTTCTAAGCTTCGGCTATTATTAAAATAATATTACTTACATCTAATGAACAGAAAAACCCTAATTAGACTACATTATAAACATGTTATATTACCAGCAAACATTTTACTTCAATTTGGTTGAGATATTCTCACATTCAAACTAGTATTAGTTTTCATTCTTATTATAGATGAGTCATCATTAATCTTGATAATTTCATTCTTTAAAGAATGTTGTAAATCATTAATAGTAAATATCAATCGATCCTTGAAAAGATAATTAATTTGTCAACAAAAATAAAAATTTCCTTCTTAGGCTAACCAAACATCAACTTTCCGTTCCGTTCCACGCCACGCGCCAGCGAAGCAAGGGGCGGAGTTTTGGAACGCCAGAGCGCCAGGTGATTGGTCTATTTTTCTCTGTACATGAATCAATGTATGGTTTGCTAATATGCAGCCGGTTCAAAGTCGACGTCAAGTATTCAACTCCCTCATCAGGGGTCGCAAACTCATACGAAATCAGATCGCGGGAGAATGCATCCTAACCCAAGTCCCTCTTCAGCAAGTCTGCTATAACAAACATTTCTCGTAACAAGAAAATAGAAAAAGCGTTTACAGATCCTAAATCGCGTTCGAAATTTTTTTGAAAATTTCCAAGTTAATAAAGACAAGCCGTTTTCGATTCCATAACAATATGCTGATTTTTGTATTTTATTCCACGTACCAGTATCGGACTTCTGCGTACCAGTAACCAGAGCTTCACGTACTAGTACTGGTACGCGTACCATAGTTTGAGAATCCCTGATTTAGAGATTTTTAAATGAAGAAAAAGGTTTGAAATTATTAAAAATACAATCTATTGCATCCAAGTTTTTTCTTATACATTTGACTTTTTTCGGAATCACAATATTCCGAGAGCAAATTTATTATTTTTCAAATGAAAATCTTTATTTATTCTAAACTGATTTTCAAACTAACACACAGCACATTTATATTTTTAGTGCTCATTTTAATTGTACGTGATAAACTATATTATTTATTTATTTATTTTGTTATTGATAATGTCATTCAGTTTTCTCTTCTTTTTGTAATAAAGAACCCGCTGATTTTATAAAGCTTAAATAAATGTATACCTCTTTATCTGTGCTTTTCTTTGCAATGGTTTTCAGATGACATGTTTCCACTACAATCTGTAGAAATACATTGTTAATTACTAAATCATTAGAAACATTTTTTTACCAAAAAAAAAAATTCATTTTTAAAATATATTTAATCAGTATTATTGCTATATAACACTGACACAGTGCAAAAGGGGAATATAAAGATTAAAGTTAACAGTATCTCCTACAGATATAATCGCCAGCAGAACAAAATCCAGGAAAATTTTAGACAAGAATTTAGAACAGATGTGCCTGTGGCCCGAAGGCTAAGACACTTTTTTTTTTTTTTAATGGAGAATATAATTAGGAAATAAGCTTAACTAAGAACTTTTTCTCATGATTCCTCCCTTTACAGTATCCTTAAACATATTAATATTAATAATATAAAAATGTAACAATTAAGAAACCAGCATTTTTTAAAACAGAGAATTGAAAAAGCATTTTTAATGGGGGGGGGGGGGGGTCTGCTCCCCTGAGCCTGAGTATTGAAGTGATTTGGAATCAAAATGAGTGTTCCATTTTTTGATAAATAAATTACTTATCGAGTTATAAAGGATTCGTGTCACGTGACACTTTTTTACCTTTTCTCGTGCTTCCGCATCGGGATTTTGGTTCAAATCGCCGACTTTGACAGTATTTTCTGAAAGATTTCTGTAGGCCTTAACCAAAAAAATGAAAAACGCCATGCGATTACATGAATGAGAACACCTGCCAATTTTATGAGTTTCCGAACAAAAATGTATTCAGAAAGTGCTATTTTGGATTTGGGAACAGCCTTAACTTCCCTCCACACTTTACCCAGGCTTAGGACTGGCAGTACTCATAGCAGTGGTGTGTTTAAAAGTTTTTTTTCATTTTCTTTTTAACATGGAAATTATTAACAAGTTACTAAATTTCGATGTTAAGAAGAAAAAAAAAGATTCAGAGGAAAAAGTTATTAATGATAACTTTTTACTCTGAATCAGGGTTGCTGTCACTGCAACTCGATTCATCGGAATCAGAGTCACTAGAAGCAACTTCAATTACACAATTGTCCACCAACTCTTCTATAAGTTCATCTTTTTCCCAATAATCATTATCGGGCTGACCAGCTGAACGGGGAGAAATTGGCACGAAAAGAAAATACGGAACTTCCCTCAAATAAAGTCGACTGACCAGTTACCTTGGCAACTGGACCGAGCGGAGACCGGTTTCAGAGTTTTTCTAACGAGAGCTAAACAGTACCACCTTTTCTTCCTCAACTAATTGCCATTTTAAATATAGTATGTATTTACATCAAAATATATTGTAAAAGAAGTACTTGATAATGAAATCAAGTGTGATAAAATCGCAAATGACTGTTTCACAAAAAAGTGTTGACATCAGAAGTAACATATATATGATTATATGTAGACTTGTTATTGTATAACTAAATGCTAAACACCCTTAATCAGTGCCTGATTTACGGCAGGGCATTCGGGGCACGGGCCCAGGGCCCCCGATTTTCAGGGGCCCCCAAATGCTCTAAAGATTTTTCAATTATTGGCCAAAAAAGTTTTAACTGTCAAAAAACAAAATTAAAATGGAAAAATCTGTTTGTCAGAGATTGTCTATGATATGTCAAAGTAACTTCATTTTTTGCTGATTGTCTTTTAACAATTTATGTGCAGTAATGTGCAGAATTCCATGTTTGGGATCGCCATATCATTTCATTTTTATTTATTTTACATGTAAGGCCCTCATGGTTAACATGGACAAAGCCATGTGGTTCTGCTAGTTACTTGTGTAAATTTAAGTTTTTTCATACAAAGCTTGTATTTGAAAGAAAAAGTTGTTTGATTAATAGGATGGATATGCTAATATTTTAAATAATTATAGCTTGGTACTGAGGTAAATTTATTATTAGTTGTTACATACTTTATCATTCCAGATATGAAGGGTGTAAATGCAAAATTCACAATCTCCACTTTTAGAAACTGCAAAAAAACTGATTATTATGAATAAACATGATATATTGGCACAATTTTTTGTGATATATTTCTTGCCATAACTTATGACAACAAATATATCACAAAAAAATTGTGCCAATGTATCATGTGTATTCATAATAATCAGTTTTTTGCAGTTTCTAAAAGTGGAGATTGTGAATTTTGCATCTACACACTTCATATATGGACTTGCATAGAGAAAGGTAATCAGTACCACACAGTTTATTATAAAATTCAATTAAAAATTCATAATTATCAAATAATTATTTAAAAGTAAATTAATGATTATCAAATTAAATTTTTTAATTTATATTTTAAAGAAATTATCAAAGTCAATAGTGGTTTTCTTAATAAGTACTGCTTTCGATATTATATTTTTTTATTCAAATAATCTGTGCGAGGGGGCCCCCCCATACGCATCTGTGCCCAGGGCCCCCAAATTTCTAAATCGGTCCCTGCCCTTAATCATTTATCAGTATCAAGATTTAAAAGTAAAAATTATTTAATAGTATTTGCAATCTGTTATATTTTAGTTTTAGATCAGAGTCCTCCACTTAGTACTTGCTTGGAAGGAATAAATCCAATGTAGCATAACAAAAATTTCTAGGAATGTAGGAGTTATATGAACTGAAAATTTGTTTTTACATGCACTCTTAAATGAACATCCCTGAATTTATGAGATTTTTTCTTTTCTTTTTGTAGTCAAAATAGCGTATAAATAACTTCTTCAACTTATTGACTGTAGACAAAAATCTCTTTTAGTGAAAAAGAAAAAACAATCTTTCCCAAGATTTACATTTGAAGCTGAAATTTTAATTGAGGGACAGTGTTAACTTTGAAGAATAAATGAAAAAAATAAACTGTTTAATTTAGATATCCAGTTATTTACAAATTAGAAGGAATCTTTTCTGGTTTTTGTGTTGTTCTTAGATTGTTAATCTAATTTAAACTTTAAACTGTACAACAGGTTAAGGAATGAAAAATCAGAAAAACTTATATTTTTGTTCAACATTTTCAATTAAAAAAAAATTGTATTTAAAATTTTGTTGCATAAAACATAAACTTTTCTTGATATACATACTGAAACATTTGCTGTGAAACTTCCCTGCATGAGCATCTCCCTCAACAACCATTTTTTCATGCTACAAAATTTTTTCCCGTGCTCAATGCTAATTTTACCTTCATTCAGACACAATTCTCCAAAGAACTCCCTCCATGAGCGGCCAATTTGTTTGAATAAATGGAAAGAAATTCCAGACTTTCCTGGTCATTTGGCCTTTAGCTTGACCAATGTGTACATGTTCCCCCATTTGAAATGGAATGTGGATTATCCCCACTTCCCAGAATAGCATGTTTGATGAATCCTGGAGAATGTTTTTTATGGCCTGCTTGCAGTAGGGAAATACCTATCTCTTCCTATGTTACTGCGATTGGGCAACCATGTTACAAGACATGTTTGTGAGTGTGACTTCTTGCTTCTGCTGTCCTCCCAGTTGAGATCGATTTCAGTAGTGTTTTAAAATTCAGATAAAAGAATGATTTTAATCTTAGAGGAGTATATACACCTTATAAATTAACATAAAAATGGAAATTGAGGAAGAAAATTAGCTCAAATCTTTAACTGTAAGAAAATGCAGACAAAAAAAAACGTTGAGGAATAAAGGAGACTTTTTAAAAGAATGGCAAGACAATAAATTGTGTAGAATGAAACAAAAACCTCAGAATACATAATGTCAAGTATCAGATTCCTCTAGTATTTAAAATATGTATAATATTTTATCAGTAGTATGGATATAATGTACGCTTTTTGTTATATATACGATATAAAATTTGAAAATGTATTCAAAAGAAGAAAGCTTAGTATAGAATCAGTGACAGTCATATTCTATAATATGAATGCTAATCTTATTTATTTATTTTATTTTTGCAGAACAGAAATGGAATTAACCACATGTAAGTTATGAAGTCTTCTCTGCTGAATTTCCAGTTGATTTAATTCTGATTTGGAGGAAATTTTCCAATGGGTGAGCATCTCTTAACTCGAAATTTGATATCTGTAAAATGTCACATTAAGTTTGCAGTATTTCTTGCAATGTAAGTTGAAGAATATTTTAAATTGGGAGGATCAATTAAAGCAAAAATTGTATCCTTCGCAAAAGGCCATTGCCCTAACAAAATATAAAAAAATATGAAGAGTTTGCTTTTATAAAAGCAAACTCTGCATATTTTGATTGGGTTTTAAATGTGTTTAAAAATTTAATTAATACACCATTAATGAAAAGACATTAGAATTACAAAGCTATGATAAATTGAAAATTTTATCAGTACTATTCTGAAAGATTTTTTTTTTCATGGCTGTTCTATATGGTTAAAAAACGAAAGGTTGCTTTAGTTATTATAATAACTAAGTGTTTAATAAAGTTTGTTGCATTCGAAAACGATGTATGACATACTGTTCACCAGAGCAGATGGAACATTACAATATTATATAGGAATGACAACTAGAAAGTTTAAACAAGATTAAAAGAGTATATGGCAGATATCCAATAGGACATCAGTACTATAGCATTAGCAAGACTACATGGGACCGAGACTTTAAAAATCGATTTTGAAAATAGTAAAATAATTTATCCATCAAGACTTTATTTCCCATCTGTAATCTGTGAATCAATAGAAATCTCAATGCTTAACATGAACATATACAATGAATCAACTTCTTTTGAATTACCTAAAATGTGGCATGAGGTATTTTTCAATTTTAAAAAAACAATAAGGAAATATCAATTTTCATGTTTACAGTTGACTATTTAAGCACCTGCTTTTATTTCATTTATGATCTCATGGTTTATGTTTTTCAAGTTTATTTTTAAAAAAATTGCTAGAATAGTTTGTTTATCATTGTTAGATCTTGATAATGGCATTGTTTGTGCATTTGGAACATATCGATCATTATATTAAGAGGTTTCTAGAAGCTTTTTGTGTTCTTTTTGTATCACTTAAGCATTTATATCTATATTTTAATGATAATTAGTGATTTGATATTATATGATTATGTATTCTCAATTGACATGTTATTTTATTTATTTATTTTGTTTTCGATGATTCAAAAGGTGCAATTCATAAAATTAATGATTGCATTTTCACAGATATAAATAGTGTGTTTTTTAAACAAACATTTTTAGTAATTTGTCATTGTTATGTAAAAATTTAGAGCTTCAAACTTAATACAATAAAAAAGTACAAACTTAAAACAACATTTATGGAAATCTTTATTTTGAAAAATTCCTATACTAAATCAACATAAAATTATAAATTAATGATTTTTGGCTTCTTGACTCTACATTAAATTCCCACGTGGGCCAGGTTGTACCCAATCCAAACCCACAAATTTTATTTGAAGTCAACCCGCAACTCAACTCAACTTGACAAAAAAAATTTCCTCAACCTGAAACCACAAAAATAATATTTTGTGGACCACAACCCAACCTAACATATTTCAACCCACGCCGATCTGAACCAGCAATGAAAGGACAATAAATCATGTTTTAATGCTTTTATGAAAAGTAATGTACAATTATATATCTAATACCAATTTTATATTTTTATATAGAAAAATGGACAAATCTATATTCATTAATATTCAAATATAGTGAAACCTAGGAATAGCAGACACCTTGAGATAGTTGAATAGATTCCTGCAGTGGACCAGGTTGTGTCTATTTATTTTTCAGGTTGGAATGACTCTCATTTTCTTTCTGTGAGTCTTGTTCAAACTTGAATAATTCTTCTGGCTCATATTTAGGTTTTAGCATGTCTGATTGTTGGGATTTTCACAAAATGTTTCAACAGAACTATGTGTCAGATGAAAATAAATGCATATTTGAATGTGAAAAAGTCAAAAGTTATAAAAACTACTTTTTTAGTAGCGAACTACAACTACAACTAATTTATCAAAAATGTAATTAACTACAACTACAAATACTTGTTTTAAAAAGACTACTTACTACTTTTCAAAAGTAATCACTATTTCGCTACTTTTAGATTTTCTCAAAAGATTCAATCTACACTTAAAATTGAGGTCACAGAATTAGAATTCTTCACTGGTTGGGTTGTGTATCTGACCCAAACTTGAAAATTCTGCTTAAAGTCAATCCGAAACCAACCCAAAACTGAAAATTCTGCTTAAAGTCAACTCAAAACTAATCCAAACCTGAAAATTCTGCTTAAAGTCAACTCAAAACTAATCCAAACTTGAAAATTCTGCTTAAACTCGACTCAAAACCAACCGAACCCCAAAATATTTATACCCGAATCTGAGCAGAAATGGAAGGAAGAGAAAATTAATCCAAATTTCAATACAATTATATCTCAAAAATCAGCATTATCTTTTTTTATAAAAATGAATGCATTCACAATCATTAATATTCAAATATACAGATTTTTCATAAAATAAAAATATTCAGGACTTTCTTCTGAAATGTTCGATCAGTGGCAATTTTTAATGACAACACTCTAATTGAAAAAAAAAATATTTTTAATTTACTTTGATTGTAATTTACTTTATGTCCATCTACCAAATTTCATGTAACATGGACTGAAAGTTTTAGAATCTCTTATACTACAGTAGATTCCCTTAAATCCACATAGCTTAAAATCAGAGGTTGTGTGGATTTTAGAATTTTGTGGATTTCTGGTCCCTCTTTTGTTTACATTTTCAAACAGTAATTTGAATTTAATAATACACTTGAAACTATAATAAATGCTTACAATAAAGTAAAATAATAAAAATTAGAAATTTTTTGTTTTAAATATTAAAAGTAAAGAGCAAGTAAATACTTCATACTGCATAACTAAATATGCATAATGGTGAGATAATTTTTTTCTTGAATTATTCAGTGAAACTCTCTTTATAAATATACACTAATAATTCAAATCAAAATCTTAAAAATAACAAAGTTTTTTATTTCATGTTTAGCCATACTTAATAACCAAAAAAGCTTGATTAATACATAAATGTATTTGGTAAAAAGATCATGATCGCAACTGATATCAGCACTATTTTGAAATTTTTCAGTAATAAATTTATGTTTCCTTCATCAGAAAACATGAGTTCAATCCTAGTAACCAGAATTACATATTAACATGTGCACAGAATGACATAAAAATGAAAATAAAACTTAATTTTTTCACCTACATCGTAAGTGTAAGTTTAATTGTGTACAACTGAAATGATGTGTGCTTAGGGCTGCAGATTTGAAGGAGTCAACTGTCACTAACTTCCATATCTGTATGATAGAAATTCGAAAATAAATATTCGAAAAAACTGTAAATTATAACGTATGAATATTTTAGAAGTTGATTGCTAGAAACTTATGAACTTCTTTACAAAATTTCAGCATATTCTGCCAAATAATTTTTGAATTATACCTCAAGAAAGATGAACAACAGTTTGAGAGACCATAATTTATCAAAAAAGTGACTAATCTGAGAAAACTGTTAATAGATGTAATTGCAGTGTTAATTATATGTATTTGGTGGAATTTTTAGTTGATTAATTTAGAGGTTTTTTTTTAATACTAATTATATTTTCTGTATTAAATGTTTTTTTAATGATTTCATTTTATAGACGACTTCTAAAATTAACCCAATTTTTTATTGAATAGATCGAGAATTGCTCACAGAAACTTCGCAAAAATTTATAACTTGGCTAATAAAAATAAAGTTCAGTATTCTTTGGCTTCCCCCCAAGCACTTTTTTTATCTACTGGAATCTGGAAGAAGCGAATATGCATTCAACTAATTTTTGTGCAAGCATTGAACAAATACTTCACAGCGATCAAAAGTCATGTTAATAAGATGAATTTTTGTGATGTTAACAATTGGATGAAAATATTTTCTTAACTAGAAAACTTAATTTGAAAATAGTCCTTTTAATATTTATAGGCTTTAGTTATTCGGTGCGAGATGTGATCCAGTAATTATTGTTAATAATGAAAATGCTAACTCACCTCTATGTACAACTTCATGTTAAAAGCACTGATTTTAAAACTGACATTTTTTTAAAATTAAATGGCCAAAGTTTACATGCTACAGTGTAATTACCAAAGACTTGTTGTTTGATAACTTTTAAATACTCATTATATTCTGACCAGGCAGTTCAGTTTTATTTTTCTCTTTCCTACTTTTAATTGTAAAAGAAGATACTCAGTATTAAAACATTAGATATAACAATACGTTAGTAGATAAGGTGTTAATCACATGAAAATTTATTCTTTTGGCGAGTTAGCACTTTCATTTGTTTTATCAGCAAGAGTCAATGGAAAAAACCATGATACTGCAACTGAGATTTGTCTCTGACATTCTCAAATTGTTGCACAGGACAAAAACATTTTGTAAAAAAAATGTAATTTATGATCATGCGATTAGAATAATGGCATATTTTCCTCCTTTCCAAGTAGCATAAAAGGTTGCTTTTCAGGACTGTCCATTATAGAGGTCTTATAGTATACATATTTTTAACCTGCAAAAATATTGTGGACATTCTTTTGGGAAAAAATGCATCCTGAACCTGACCTTCAACTGAAACTGAACTGAACCTGAAACAATGAAAGTCAACTGACAAGAACCCGACCTGCAATAAAAAATGTAGAAGTCAACCCGACCTGAACCTGAACTGCAAAAAAATATATAGCGCTAGCCTGACTGGTTTTGGGTTGGTGTGTGTTACCTAACCCGGTGCAGGACTATACTCTACATGTGCTGTAAGACTTTCTTTCATGCTAAATTTTAAATTTTAGGTCAATGAAAGTATTCTACAGTTTTTGAGAGTAAAATCTATACCTCCCATTGATCTAGAATCTTGAAATTTAGCATAAAGGTAAGTCTTTATAGTACGTGTAAAGGAAAAAATCTGAAAATTATTAATTCATAATTTTATGTTGATTTATTGTGCTAGAAACTCATGAATTTTCATAATCAGGACTAAAGATTATGGAAAATTCATGTAATAAGTCAACATACTATTATAAATTAATAATTTTCAAATTTTTTTACTTTATATATGCTATAAGACCTTCTTTTATGCCGAATTACAATGTTTTAGGTCAATTGAAAATATCTTCAGGATCTTAGAAAATATCCTAAGATTTATAGATATTTTACTCTCAAAAGCTGTAGATTATTTCAAAATGACCTAAACCTTAAAATTTAGCACTTAGTCCTACAGTAAATATAAATGAAAAAATCTGAAAATCATTAATTTGTAATTCTGTTTTGATTTATTGTGTAACAAACTGTTGAATTTCCATAATCGGACTAACGCCAATATTTTCCATAAATGAATTGACTTCATGAGTTTTATAGTGGTGTTGTGCAATTTTTTTTCATTGTTGTAACCATTCTTCTCACTCTTATATATGCTTAACACTACACAGCCATGTCTGCCAGTATTGGATTCTTAAAAAAAAAATTGGCAACAAATACAGATCACGTTAAATGAAACTGCTAATAGCGGACTAATTGGCAAAAAAACGGGTTTTTTTGAAAAAAACCAAAAAAACAGGTTTTTTTGGTTTAAACCAGGTTTTTTTGGTTTAAACCGGGTTTTTTTGTATCTTTTTTAATTACATATATGCACATCAGTAAATAAAATTTAACATTGACAAGAATGATTAATATTACAATAACAATATATATATATATATATATATATATATATTCTGAAAACAGTTTAAACAAAATAAATAAACAATTGTTATTAATTATGTACAAATTCAAATCATTAAATTTTATTTAGAGCTGAGCTAACATCATTTACATTCAAATTCAAAACAGTTATATATATACAAAAGTTTCCTATGTAATACATAGAACATGATCACTTGTGCCGTCAGGTTCTACAGTAATGGTGATAAGTTTTAAATAATTTTTAAAGATTACTTTTTAAAAAAGTTGAAGAAATAATCGCTGTTTTATATATACATATTTCCAAATGCAACCTGTAATTCATGTTTACCAAATGATTTAGCACACTTATAAAACATATTAATATGTTTATGTATTTCATATTGCATTCATAGAATGGATTCTGTATCTTAATGTTGATACTCAGAGCCGTCCTTAGGGGTGTGCCACAGGTGCGGCCGCACAGGGCCTCGCGCCTAAAGAGGCCTCGCACCCGGATGCAAAATATTTTTTCTTTAATAAAAGGAAGAAGGTATAATAGAAAATCTTTAATATAGATTTATGATTTTAGTTAAGAAAAGATAGTGATCTTGACATAAAATATAGCCTATGTTGGAAGAGGGACTTTCACCATCAATTTGCCACCATTACTTTTGAAATTGGTTTAGTAGTTCCAGAAATTATCCCTACAAACACACAAACAAACGCTACTTCTTTATAGTAGCTAGGGGATCGAACCCGGGTTACAGTACATAGGTGAAAACCATTCTTTTTTTATTGATAGTATAGATAAGATTATGTTAAGAATCTGGAAGGAAAGGGCCTCGCAAAATCCTTGCACCGGGCCTCGCTTTAAGTCGTCCTCGCTAAGGACGGCTCTGTTGATACTTAAAAGTATTTAATAGTATTTAATTGCAAGATTTATATTAAATTCTTTAAAGACTTAATCTATTGCCTTCCTATATTTTTTCATTTTAATAAGCAACACTTAGTTGTGTTACATAAGAATATAAAGATATAATGTAGAATTTTACCTTGGTATGCTATACTATTTTTTTTTTTTTTAATAAAAATAATGCAAAGAAAAGAAAGTGAGACTTACTTTTTTATTCAATTTAAAAAAACAAATTGAATTTCAATAAGAAAATTAAATTGAAATATATTTAAAAAATATATATAAAAGAAACATTTTAAAAACATGGAAATTGAATAAATTTTCAAAATTTTAAGAAAATGGAAGTACGACACATGTCTATAAAGATTCTATGTTAATAAACAGGATTATTAGGGTTTAATGTTTTAAACAAAAAAACAAGTTTTGCCGCTTTTTGTAAACCCAGTCTGTTGCGTAACTTTGATTGTACAACACCAAATGAAGAAAAAATTCTCTCTACATTTGCAGTAGTCGCTTTTGCAGTAAGAATCGTTTCAACTTCTTTCAACACACCATCATTGAACTTTTTGATTTCATTTTCTTGAATATGCCACCATTCTATAGCTGATACATCTTTACTAAAATAATTCTCAAAAAGATATCTTTGAAATGGAGAACTTTTGGCACAAAATTTTAGTATCAGAGATAATAAATTGTTTTTGGGAAATTTTGTTTTAGCATATTCCAATGCTTCTTTTTTTTCCTCCGATGACAATTCGAGATCAGCATCCTTGGCTCTTGGATCCAACAGATAAGCAAGAAGATGGGCTGGTGTTATTGCCATTTTATAACGAGTATCTAGTTTTTTTATAATGTCTTTATTCAGTTTCAAATCTTCCATCTGTTTTTTTAAATTTTTAAAAAGAAAAACAGTTTCTCCAATTGTACAATTTTGGCTTTGTACTTTATCTAAAGCTACACTAATTGGCTTTAATTGTTGAAAATAGTCTTCAGCATTTCTTTTCAATGAAATGTTTGAAACTAGACTTTGGATATTTTTATCAATTTTGTCTTTATTATTTTCGCATATAGTTACAAGAACTGACCATGATTTCAGATAGCTGTCTAAAGCGTCAGCAAATGAGTTCCAGCGAACTTCACAAGGCATTATTAATTTTGATGTACTTGCATCTTTTCTGAAGCACGCATTTGCATATTGGTTGTTTCTGAAGTATTTGATTACATGCAAAATTTGTTCTTTTACATTTGGATAACTTATATCATTTGCCAGTAAATTTAAAATATGGGCTGCACATCCATAAGTAATAATATTAAACTCTTCTTTTTCATCAAACATATCCCTCATTTTTCGGACATTTCCAGTATTGTCTGTCACTAATGCTTGTATTAAACATTGAAATTCCGATTGGCATTTATTAATGGTTGTAGTCGCAATATCATACAGATTTTCACTTGTATGAGCAATTCCCGATGTATCAATAGTGTCTGCTAAGTATGTATTCCCGTCTTTTGTTGTTAAAGTAACACAGATCACAGGTTCGTTGTGAATATTTGACCATCCATCTAATCCTAATGTGACAACTTCATTTTTTAATATATTTGCACATTTTTCTTTTTCTTTGCTGTAAGTATGATCTAATAAATCCCCAGCAATTTGTTTTCTTGATGGTGGAGAATATTCTGGGCGGAAACTCTGAACCATTTTAATAAACTCAGGATGCTCTACAGTGCTAAATGCCGTATTTGTAGCATATATAAACCTAGCAACTTGTTCATCAAACATTTGCTTTTGAGATGGTGTTGATTTACTGACAAAAAAGTCCATAGTATCTCTTTTCCTTTTTAAAGAACCAATTTCACTTGTTGCTCTTTGTGTTATTGCTGAATCCAAAGAACTTGAAATACTGGATAGTGACACTGATACATCATCTACACAAAAATAAAAATAAGAATTGCTTAATGATACAGAACATATTACTTCAAAAATCATAATCATATAATTAACAATAATTCAATACAAAGACATTTTTTTTTCTTTGTTTTACTGCAAAGTAAACATCTCTATCATATTGATATATTTATTTTTGATAATTTATTTAATACTCGAGATAAAATTACCATGTCTTTTATAATTTTGGATATTTATGATTGGTGAAAACTTAGTTAATCTCTAAGAGCCATGCATAAATTAAAAATTAACAATTTCATTTAATAACAGTTCTGATCACATAATTTGTTCTTAATAATATGATTAATTTGTAAAACTTTCAAACTTTTATCAAATTTAATTTTAAGATTATCAAAATAAAGTTCTCTAACAAAAAAATGTCTATTTAAAATTTTCTTGTTTTTTCCAAAATTTCATTACTTAGAATTACATAAATATTTTTTATTTCATAGAATATAACTTTCTAAAATCAAATAGCATATGCAAATTAAATAATAATATATGTGATTTTTATAATTTATCTTCTCAATCAAATAGCATTTCAAATAATAATGTAATTTTTTATAAGAGTTTAGAATCATCTGAATGAAGATATACATAATGTGTTCTCAATATGCATTACTTGTAATTTTACAGATAAATTAAAAATTTTGAATTTAACAAATATTTAACTTATTAACAAATTTTTAACAATTTTCTTTCAAAATTAAAAATAATAGCAGCAATAATAATGATAAAATAAGTACTTACCATTATCAACAGAATCAGAATCAGAATGATGATGAGAATTATTACAAGTTTCAATGTGTTTCTTAATCCTAGCTACTTGACCTTCCATTTCTTTATTACAATTTTTGCATCTAGCTCTACAACCTTTCCTTTTATCATTTTTTACTTCATTAAAATATAACCAAACTAAATCTTTTCTTCTACCAAAATTAGACATTTTTTGTTCTCTAATGCTAACTCTTGGACCATTCATACACAGGTGCATACACAGGTGCAACTATGATGCAACTGTGACTTATGCAGGTTGACTGCTGAAATGAGTTGAGCTGTTCAATTAGAAGTAGAAGTTATTTGTACATCAAATAATTTGAAAACTTAATTATATAAGAAAAAATCTTTAAAAAAATTAACAAAAAAACCAATTGGTTTTTTTCAGAAAAAAACCATTTGGTTTAAACTGTGGTTTAAACCATGGTTTAAACCATTTGGTTTAAACCGTGCCAACCCTGCTCTTATATATGCTTTAAACTACACAGCCATGTCTCCCACTATTGGATTCTTAAAAAAAAATTTGGCAACTAATACAGATCACGTTAAATGAAACTGATAATAGCTGACTAATTTTTTGAAATTTCCATTCAAATTGCATATTGACAAAAATTAAGAATCGTCTATAATGAGGGTTCCGTTCATTTAAGCATTGTGTAATTGAGTAAAATTAATTCAAGTCTTAAAACAAGGAATGAGGAAGTTATTTTTTTCCTCCCAGTACAGGCGGGAAAGATCTTTTTATAATTCTAGCCTATCAGAGAGTGAGTGAAAAATAGATTACAAAATTCCATCTTTACATACAAAAAACAAATTAAGTTAAATGAAAGAATTAAAAATAAATTACTGCTTTACGCTACAACAATTACAAGAAACATTGAGCTATAAGTTGGCACTTTTTTTTTTCTTTATATGTTTAAGACACAAGTTGCTTACCAGTGGCATACCCAGGAATTGCAAATCCCATATTTATTTTTTTCAGAAAGATCTACTGTTTTACTCTTCATTCATTTTAAGTTGTTTCTGCTTTTAAGGATTGATTTGTTTTTGAATAAATTGTTATTTGTGATTATTTTCTTTTGCCATAAATTTTAGAAATAAGTATAGTTTTTAATACTAAGGTTAAAAAAATATTTGATTTCATTTTTCTACAGTGACTTTAATTTCTTGTTAGAAACTCATTTGCCCTTGAATATGTTTTTGAATTATTATAAAGTATGATAGATTAACATAGTTTTATTTATTGCAGATGCATAGGTAACTAAAGAGACAAGGTCATTTTGATATCCATGATATCATTCAAAGAAGACAAATGTATTCAAAGTGTGAAATATGGAACACAACATTTCTTTACAAGAGCATTTAGGAAAAGGATCTTCTAACAGACACCAAGATAAATCATTTGTTTGTAAAGTGTGCAATAAGAATTTCTCTCAAATGAGTCATTTGAAAAGTCATCTTGTAATTCATACTGGTGAGAAACCTTTTGAATGTGAGATATGCAAGAAGAATTTTTCTCGAAGGAGTGTGCTAAACACCCATCTGTTAATTCATACTGGTGAGAAACCATTTGTGTGTGAGGTATGCAACAAGGAATTCTCTCGTAAGAGTGATTTAAGCAAGCATTTATTAATTCATACTGGTGAGAAACCTTTTGTTTGTGAGACATGCAACAAGGAATTTTCGCAAAAAAGTAATCTGAAAAAGCATCAGTTAAGTCATACTGGTAAGAAATCTTTTATGTGTCAGATATGTAACAAGAATTTTTCTCGAAAGAGTGTGTTAAACAGCCATCTGTTAATTCATACTGGTGAGAAACCATTTGTGTGTGAGACCTGCAGCATGAAGTTCTCCCAAAAAGTCCATTTAAACACACATCTGTTAATTCATTCTGGTGAGAAATCTTTTGTATGTGAGATATGCAACAAGAAATTTTCTGAAAAGAAACATTTAAATGATCACCTTCGCTCTCATACTGGTGAGAAACCTTTTGTGTGTGAGATATGCAACAAGAAATTCTCTCAAAAGAGTAATTTGATCAAGCACCTGTTAATTCATACTGGTGAAGAACCATTTGTGTGTGAGGTATGCAACAAGAAATTCTCTTATAAGTGCAATTTAAGCAATCATTTGTTAATTCATACTGGTGAAAAACCATTTGTGTGTGAGATATGTAACAAGAAATTTTCTCAAAAGATTCATTTGAGCAAACATTTATTAATTCATACTGGTGAGAAACCATTTGTGTGTGAGGTATGCCAGAAGAAATTCTCCCATAAGAGTAGTTGTAGCAGGCATCTATTAATTCATAGTGGTGAGAAACCTTTTGTTTTTTGAGATATGACTAATAAATTTTTGCAAAAGTGTAATGTAAGTACTCAATTACGCTATCATAATTTGAGACTTGCTATCAACTAACTTTGGTACTTTTTCTTTTAATAGGTGCCATGGTATAAGTTTGGCTTGAGTGGATGTGGTTTCTTGCCAAACATAAACAGTCACCAAAGAAAAATGGTGGTTAATGAAAAATTCTGAATTTATGCTCCTCATATATATAACAATGTCATATATCTTACATTTCATTTTTGTATAAATTAAATGTAAATTTTGTTTCAAAAATTTAACGTGTAAATATTAAAAATATTGCTTGTGTGTTTGATGCATTGATTTTTATTTCATAAGGTAATAACAGGCTGCTGAGATAAATAAAAATAAAAATAGATCGAAATTTTTCCTTTTGCGCTTTTATACAAATAAACATCCTCTAATTTAGATATAATCACACTACTAATTCATCTGGTTATGTTTTAAGTTTCAGCATCATTTATATTCAATAAATTATGGTAATGTTTAAATATCACAAATTCTGTATGCAATGCACTCGTTGCAAATTTGCGAAATTTTATTAAATGAGTGAAATAAGATACGCACCCTTTTTAACCTTACATCTATTAGCCATGGATGGTAAATTAAATAGGAAAGATAAATATTGAACAACTTGTTCAAAAATTTTAATAAGTCAGTAACTTTGTATCCAACATGTATTAGACAGAAATAGAATTCCTTAAAAAAAGACTCTGTACTTTATAGTGTTGATGTACTGTGTAAATTTTGTATTATAATATTGTTTGATAAAGAAACACTTTTAGTTCTCATAGATATTTCTGTGTATGTGTTCATTGTTAATGACATCTGCCTTGAATTTTTTAACTTAGATCTGTTATTTGGTTAACTTATTTTCTTGGTTACTGCAATCTACTTGTAATAAAATGCAATGTAACCATGCCGGTTCCGACCACTCAGGTTTGTGAATCAACCGTAGCTAAACGTCATGTTAGGCTTAATGAAAAACATATGCTAACATATAACAGCTAAATGATAATTTCTTCTACTTAAAATCTTTACACCTGTTCAGCATATTTTCATTTAAAATATGTATATCACATCAAATTATAATGTTTGCAGTTCTAAATTAAAAATTACCAGAATAAACATTAGTTTACCAGATATAAGCAAACAAACACACTTGTCATTCAGAATTAAAAAATTCGACAAATGAATTTTACAAATGAACAACTCTTTGTATGCTTCATTAAAAAAATACAGGTTAAAATTCTGTTGTGCTTTTAAAATCTTTATAAAAGCTTTTAAATATTTTGAAATACATTTTATACTTTTCTATACTGGATTTATATTGACTGATATTTTTGTGAATAATGAAGTTAAATGCAGATTAAAGCACCCGAGTATGCCATTTAGTGTAGAAAAGATTTAACTTCTCTCTTCAGGAAAATCCTGTGCAAGCCCATGCATTACATGTAATTTTAATTTTTCATAATTTATTATTATTTATTTTTTTTTTGCACAATTTCTGATTTCATGTGTCATTAGTGTTCTGTGTTTATATAACACCTGTACCGACATCTGCGATTAGCACCCTCTTTAAAGCCTTTTTAAGTCCCAATTATTAATTTTTTAATGAAATAATCTAATAAACGTTTTCGCTTCAATTTGGTGGTGCCATCTACCAAGTGTAAAATAAACTATTTTAAGATGCTATTTTTTCACAATTAGCATTTTTAAAATACTCTGAGGAAAACAAAGAAAGAAAAGGAAAGGACATACTTTATATGCAAGGATTAATGCAATTTTTTTTCCTTTGTGACAAATAAAATTTTATACTGAAAGATCGAATGCTGCAAATTATGAATATTTTATTAGCATTTCTAGAAACCTGTTCCTATTTTTTTTCCTTGTTTGATCAAATCATTTTTTATAAAATATGTCTGTGGAATTTTAGCAAGATAAGTTTCTGATGAGTTTACTTTTTTGGAATTGAATTTTGCTTTAAGGATCCATTTTGTGAAACAGATTTTTCAGAATGGTCCCTTTTCATTAAATTAAATTTTGTGAAAAGACTCTTTTTTATTAAATAGAATTTTTTGAGGGAGACCTAATTTTTGCCTGGATCGTCCTCAGATATGAGCTGTGTTAATCATTATGGGTATTTAAATTGCATTTTCCTGCTTTTATTGGTAATAGTTCTAATTAATAATAAAATATAGTGATAATGAGATTTGCAACAGGTTTTTTTTAATCTTCTTATTTAACCATTGCATATTTAAGCTGAAATTAATAATTTCTGTGAATTATTTTCTGTTGTATAAGAAATGCAAAAGCATTTTTTTAAACTTTCTTTCTTAATCTATGCATATTTTTATGGCTACTTTACATCTTTACATAGCTGCCAACTTATGCAAAATAAAATTCAGTAGATTTCTAATATACATATATATATATATCAGTTGATTAAGCTGCTTTCAAAAAAAGACTTGATTCAATGTAACACTTTTTTCACTTTTTAGAAATAAAAAATAGCATTAATAGAAAAAAATATAGATTTTTGTATTCCTAAAATTTTTAACAATACTTAAATTTTTTATCTGCCTCACCAACATTTAAGCAAAAATTCGTATTCACATTTTTTTTCCTCTGGATGTGGTTTTTTGTAAACACAGTTTTTGGGGTGATTTTGATGACTTGCCACTGTTGGAATGATCACACACATAGCACAAGATGACAATAAGATAAATTACAGAAATCCCTATATTGGATCTCCAATTAAAACACACACAATATTTCATTTCATATCATCTGTTTAAATTAAATAATATGTCAGTAATATGACTTAACGTTCTATACTAAAAATTACACCTTTTCATCATTTTTGACATAGGTATATGCTAGTTATGTCATATTTTTCAGATACCTTTTGTTTTGGCAAATCATTCCAGTGTACCAGTTCTCTCTTGGCATGCTGGCTGTGATGTCGCTGCTATTATTTTTTTTGTTTTGTTCTTTTTTTAGCTTTTGATATAAAAGGGAATTTCATCAGTTTCGTAATTGTCCTAGAATTGTTGAGGTGTGTTTCTTGATTATGATATACAGTAAGAGCACCATTAACTGGCATTCAAGAAACCAGAAAGCTCAACTAATTAGAGAAATTTGGAGAAATCCCTTATTTTTATCTTCCCATAAACAGTTGAAATTTTTTTATTACTATTTTAGAAAGTTTACAGTTAGCATTCTCAAATTATCACAGTGTCTGATTCAGCATAAAAGAAATTATCTATGTGTATATTCACGACAGTGAATGTTATAAAATAAAAATGTAGCATAAAGAAATATCTATAGCTCAATAGTACAGAATAGCTTCATGTTGCGTTATAATCGATAATCACCTGCCAGCTGTATTTCCTGGCAAAAGAGCGATAGAAAGGAAGGGTAAGGAAGAAAATCGGAGAAAAAAGAGGCTTGATCCTTCTGCTCTTGGAAAAACTGGATAGGGGGATAAATGGTAGAACAAATACTGTTTTTACATCTTTTCTAAAAACTGAACAGCCAAATGAGGAAACAAGAAGATGGAGAAAAATGACATTGATTTTTTTAAGAATTGGGATGGGGATATTTGGTCATTTCCGTCATTCCAGATATCAAAAATTTCATTTTTACCTTCAGATGCACAGTAATTATGCCCCAATCCCTCACTCTTGTCTTACTAGGACTTTCCACCTGACCTACCCATTTGGGTCTATATATTCAGTTTGACCAATTAGATTTTTGACTTAAGTCACACTGATATATATATATTTCTTTTGTTTTGGTGCATTTTTTCAGGAATTCACTAATTTTCGCTTGTGCTTCACAGCTAGACTAGTAAATTGTTCTCTTTCTTTGTAATCGTGTTCTTCAATATTTTTTGTTAAATAAAAAAAAATGGCAGATCATTCAAATTCTCATAAAAGGAAAAAAGTTGTTTTAACTTAACAAAGAATCTAGATAATATTCAACATTTAGAAAGAGGGGAAAATAAACCACAACTGATGTGTAAGTTCAGTATAGGAGCCTCTACGATTTATGATATTAAGTCGCAGAAACAAAAGTTAATGGCATTTGCTTACTCTACAGAGACAAGCAAAGCATCACATGAAAGAAAAACACTTCAGCAGCCTCAGCATGAAAAACGACAAACCCTTGTATCAGTTTTTTTTTTATGAAAACATGAAGAAGGAGTTCCTATTTCTGGACCTAAGCTAACTGAAAATGAGAGAGATTTTTTTTTAAATTAAATATTGCTACAGAATGCTGGTTTTCATGTGGGTGGCTTTCTTGCTTCCAAAAACACAGAAAATCAGCAAATGACAAAGGTGCAGAAGAATGTTATGTGTTTTTTGAAGATTTCATCAAAAAAAATAACATTGATTTGAATTACATTTACAATGCTGATGAAACCTGAATCTATTTCCGTTGTCTTTCAATCTCAACATTAGCAGGATCTAATGACATGTCAGTGGACGATTTAAAGAAAAAAAAGACAGACTACCGATTCTGACTGTTAATCTGAGGTGAAGCGAAGGGTTTTGTCTGGACGGAATTCAAAACATTATTATTCACTTCAAAATTCAAGAAACAAGCCCTTCCCTGTATATTTTAAAATTTCTTTAATTTTACTTGCTTGTTATTTTGAAAACTATAGTAAAAGCTATTCTTCTCAAAAGATTAAAGATAATTAAACACTAAAAGGTGTAAAAATTAAGAATTTTAGTCACAAGGTCACATCACAATTGACCTCCCCCCCCCTCCTTCCTTGCCGAAGAAAATTTTTAATTATTTTCTTTTTTAATGTATATGGGTTTAACAATTATTTTAAATAGAGTTTCACAGGACAGCACCATCCTTTCCACCGTTGAACAAATAAACTGTTTATATTTGTCATTTCCAATGTGTGTTGTTGGATTATATTACAAATTTTGTTATACTAGGGGGCTCAGCCCCCTACTCGCTAACGCTTGCCAACCCCCATGAATTACGAAGCAATTCACATTGAGACCGCTACGCGGACCCAGTTCTCTTCGCTCGCTTGACCCTTTTCATTTTTGCAGAAATTCTAGCCGAATAAATACTACCATAAATACACCAAAAACCACCATAAAATTGACAATTTTTTAATGTAAAAAAACAATTTAAAACTTCGTTGAAAACACAGTTAAAAATGCATTTAGTTGGTGCTACCAATATGCATAAATCATTTAAATACTATGAAAAAAAATCTTGAAAACACAATTATAAAACTCATTGCACTTATAATATTGTACAGCACAGCTTAAATTCATTAAAAAAAAAAAAAAACACTACGTGATAGGAACAATCATTGTTTAAATTTCGTAAAACTGTTCTAATTGATTAGATTATAGATATTTGCAAAATAAATTATTTTTTACAATAATTTGCATATACCACAATAGATGGCAGCAGGTGTAGTTGACAGTTGATATTTTTAAATTCTCTCCGATTTCGTATGAGGGAAATTCATAAATAAATTCTAAATAAGCGTTGAGAATTCATTTGAAATTAACGATATAAGTCATAATTAAAATGAGTTAACATCTCAAACGCTTTGGATTACGTATACGTTATTTTATTTTTAATTATTTTCTAGTTTGAGTTTCACTCGTTTCACTGCTCTTTCGCTGGCCGCCATATTGGGAGATTCTGGAAACTACGCTTGTTGCTTGTTGCCAAACGATAATCTAGAAATTCAGCCCTTTTTCCGCGCCACGTAAGAGAAATATATATAGAGATTTCATGATTGCTTTTTATATAATATATTAAAAATTGTTTTTCACATGAGATATTAATAAAAGAAATCTAAGTTTAATTTATTTTATGTTTTCATTCTCAATATAAAAGAAGAAAAAAAAGATGGATTGCAATTGCTTTTGTTTTGATATATGTCTCCTTCTCGAATTTTGTTCTGCTGCCACCCATGTTGAAACACAAATATGTCCAGTATTTTATATATGTAGAATTGGTTTTATGATGAATATGTGACGTCAACATATAAAAAGCATAATAGTTGACAGCTATCTTGAAATGTTTGAAAAATGATATTGTTTTTAGGAATGTCAATAGATATCCCTGACTCTTGTAATAGTAATATAATTTTTACGACATTGACCAATATAAACCAAGTATTAAAAATAAGACATAAAAAAATGAAGTTTTTTAAAGCAGCAAATATATTAAATTTTATTGTCTTGAATACTATTTCTGTATTATAATGTTATCAGCAATGCAAAAAATTGTTTTGAATGCTTTCTTTTAAAAACTAATTTTAAGTTATATCAGTGACTATCGGCAGATGTTATAAATTTGATGTGCAACATTCAGCAACTTTCGAAATATTGGTTAATATTTGGTGGAAAAGTGCCGATATCTTCCTGTTACTTGGCTATAGTGTCCTTTGACTTCAGATGTGACATCGATACCAAGATTATTTTTAATTCGTCTTATGGACCAATTTTGGGCAGAATGCAAAATGGTTGTAAGATGTGAAATGTAACACACTAAACCAAACATGAATTTACTAGAGTAGAATGATGTGGTTGTGAGGTGTAACTAACATAAATCAATTCAGAAAAAATGTCAAAAAAAATTTTAATAACTTGTGTGAAAAGAAAAATATATTTGTAGGTACTTGAAAATTTAAAAGATGAATTTGAACACTTAGAAAGTAACTTTTATTATGTTGGTAGTGAGGACAAAATATTTCCATGATATAAAATTTATTTATGAAGACGAAACACGTACTCGGTGTACATGACTTACAAAATGGTTGATTTCATAACAAAAAGAAGATAACTTGAAGCATACTCTATTTAAACGTGTTAGCACAAATTACAAACTTATGAATCTTTAAAGGATATTTCTAACAATAAACATACCTACACTGTCATCGTTTTAAATTTGAAAGCATATGCCAAATAAGTCAAGGAAATGTCTTTCATTTAAGCATAATTAAATCAAACTTACAAATTTAAATTTTTAACCCATATTTTACCATTGTTGTATATACAGCATTGCCAAATCTGGTAGATTTTTTATTCAGAAATTCTGAATTCTCACCAGAAAGTTTGATTAGTTTTTATTGCTTTATATATTAATGGTTATTTCATGAATAAAATAAAATAACATTGCTATTCAAGATTTTATGGTCTGAGATAGGAATTTCTGAGTAAAAAATCTGTCAGATTTAGCGTCCTGGATAGAAGACTAGTAAAATATGGGTTAAAAAATTTCCAGAACACTATAAAAAATTATATAATTTATAACTATATACTGAAATAAATTACTTTTAATTTAATTGTCATCTAATTAACTTAAAAAAATACTTGCCACATATCATAACTTGCAGTTAGCGATCACAGAAATAGCTGAATTTGAACGTGCAGTTGCAAAAAAACTCAAAAGAAAGATAGACACAATTGAATGCAAGCATGGGCGGGTATTTTAAAATTAAATGTTATATAGCAGAAAATAAAATAAATATATACATTTTTTAACTTAGGAAATTTAAATTTAAAAAAAGTTAGGAAATAAGTAAATTTGTTCCATAATTTTGACACCAACTTTCCAATTTTTCGATCAGTCTGAACACTTGTTACATTCTCACATTTTGTTGTTGGATCAAATTTATTATTTCTTGCAAAAAACTATTTTATCTATTCAACGCTTTGAACTTTTAAAAATTTTTGAAATTTCAAAAACAGTCTTAACTTTCGATTTCAACTTTAACAGTTCCTTTTTTTGTGAATTCTGTGGCCTTTGAACCAACGAAAGTTATATATTCATTGCTATATTGCTCAGGAATAACGATTGTTTGAAACTAATCCAGCATTTGGTAAAATTTGCATTTGCTTAAACACAGAAGACTTTGGTTTTAAACAAAAATCCAGAAATTTATTTATTAAAAAATGGAAAATTCATTTCTATTCCAAATTGTTTCAATAGTCACACCAGTCAATTTTATGCCTTTTCATTTTAAAATAAGACAGAAAATGTGTCATAAGGTTTCGCATTGTTGAGCAAGGCATTTAAGTACCACCTTAAACAATTCACAAACATAGAAAACAATGCTTACGAATTCTTTTGTGTAGCTATTAGAAAAGTTAATGTACTTTATTTGGTGTGCAATAACTTTCCTATTGAAAACTATGCATGTAACATTTAAAATTTTTCTACAAGGCTGCACAAAATAATTAAGAAACAATTATCTGTGAATAACAATTATAGAAAATATGTTTTCATTGGGTTATGAGTTTTTAAGCTTAAGAAAGTTTTAGTGTAAAATGTGATGTTTTTAGTGTAAAATGTGATGTATATTCTATAGATGTCTAAACTTAAGTGTTTTTACACAGGGCTGTCCAAAAAAAATCAAATCGAATATGGTTAAAATTGATCAAAAAGTATTTTAATTGCATTATGTATCTTTACACTAAACTAAATTTTACTGTACTAAGTAATATGAATGTAATTAGTGTAAATAACTTTATATACAGTAGAGCAGAGATGGATATGAATACAGATAAGCATTTTCAGGTGTTAAGCATTTTTATGCAAAATTAATGTTTAATGTATTAAGTGTTATGTATAAATAAATGTCTATAGATAATATATAAAGCGGTACAAGATTAAAGATTTTGAACATTTTACCAACTAAGGGAAATATACACTGAAAATGTGTTTGAACTGCATGAATGAAATTTTCTATGGAACTGAAACTTACTATACTAAGTGATGTAAACATATTATAAATAAAACATAAATATTTATATACTGGTTGCTACAAAAGGGTATGGATACATTGCATTCTATAGGTAATAATTTCAAGATAAGTGTTTTCAAGATTAAAACATCGAAATATTATAAAACACAGTGTGTTGATTACAATACAAACACATCCACATTACAACAGTGGATTAGTACTTCCATTTTTGCAGAGGAAAAAAGAAATATTGAAATATATTCAGACACATGGCTTAGACGTATATTTTTTAATTTTGAGGTTTCTACACATTTTTATAAGTGAATAAAAATTCAAATGTCAACGATTTTTATAACTGGCAAACTATTTCAGAAATCGTGTTTAATTTTGGCTATGTAAAAAATGAGCTGTGTAACAAGTCATTCATTTTTAAAATAAAAAAATTAAAAATTTTGCGCATTGAACATTGTAACTCCTGCAGTATTATAATATTTAAATTTTGTGAATTTAAATAGTTTATATCCAAATCATCACGTTTAATTTTGTTAATGTAAACAAACAATGAACTGTGTGGTGAGTGACTCTTGTTTAACATTCACGCATTTACTATTTTATCTCTAGTACTATTAGTATTTAATTTTTGTGAATTTTAATAGTTCATATCAAATCCTAATGATTAAATTTGCTGTGAACAAATAATGAGAGTTTGAAGTGATCTGGCAATGGTAACAATGATAGATAGTTTGTTTTGAAATGTTTTATATGCTTTAACTAAATTTTATTGCTTATAGCGTAGAGAAATTTTACTTTTTGCATAAATATCTTTATTATTACATGGGAGATGTTGAAACATCTCTTGAAAGGAGACGCTGTTTAAATGGAGACAGCATGCAATGTAAGAGAAATAGGGTCAGAGATGAAAGCCTGAATACCACTAGGCAACAAATAGCTGCTATGAATAGACATCCCATTGCATATAATGTTGAGCATCACTACTCTGGTCCTATGAATATAAAATGTCAGTTTTGCAAAGCACTGCATTTTGAGGTTGAAAAATCATCAGATGGCATGTTTAACATTTGTTGTCATAAAGGACATGAAAAATTAATGCCTAGACAAAGATTCCCTGCCTCTTTACCGAGCAAAATGAGTAATCCACATGATCTAAATTACAAAATAATTAAAAGAAATATTTGCCAATAGTACAATTTCTTTTTCTTCAATGGGAGCTGAACTTGCTGTTAACTCACCAAGATCACGATGCAATCTTCCAATATACATCTTTCCTTATTGTCGAAGAATAATATATGAGTATATATATATGTGGGGTTACGATGAATAATAAGTACTTTAGCCACAACAAGGATTCTTCAAATATAATATAAACAAAACAGATTTAATAACATAACAACAAATACAGCTCGGATTTACACAAAACTATATTAATGGGCTAATATTCCTGAATGATACAAACATTCTTATCTCACTACAAATAATAATTATAACATCTTTGCCAAGCATTGCATAACAATTCCACCAAACAACATATCCGAAAAAAACTATTAGAACAACAACTCGTGCTGCATGCTTTTTTTTGTCTTGCGTGAACTCATCGCCTTTATCATTGCTTGTGAAAAGTAATAATACATTGAGTTCGTATTATTGTTGTTGTTACTTCTGATAATTCCCACATATATATATCAATTATTTCAAATTTAAAGTGAAAACCACGATTTCTTCACCGTCCTAGGGTGGGCATTTACACTAGTTTAATATACTATTTGATGTGTATGAAAACTTATAAATCATATACAAGTATCTGATTGCATTATTGTCTATGGTCATCTTTCTTACACAAGATTTTATCTAACATCTGAAACAGATGCAGATGTTTTGTGGTTGGCAGGTAAGTAAATACCTTCATTAGGATAGGATAAGGTCCCGTAGAAGGCAATTCTTATCTAATAAAACCACAGAGTAAAGCCCACCTCTTGATATATTAGAATCTAGAAATAGCAAAAATAATCCAAATTGGAAATGTAAAATTAATCAGACAACAGAGAGTTCAGGAGAGCTCTGCACCCCCTGAAAAAAAGTATTTCATATCTTAAAGTCTGTCTTTAAAAGGAAAGTCAGTTTCACAATCAAGGAACTTCATTGCGTGAAACCATGTTTAATGTAACAGTTTTTAACACTTTCCAACCTAGTTGAAAAGTGTTTATGACATCGGTTTGTCTGCTGTCCGGCCATGCTCTAACTTGCGTAAATATACTCAAATTGATCTGAAATTTTTGTGTGTTATTGACGTTTACCTCAACATGTCCCTTATTGCAAATGAAGTGTGTAACACTTATACTTTTATTACAGGGACAGTCAAAAGTATTCCATTCCGTTACAGTCAATAGGAAATGACAATTTTAAGTGCATTTTAATAATGTTATGACATTTGAAACATGATGAAATTGATATATAATTATGAAGCACATTAAAACATGCTTTTGTGGAATATGGGTTGCAAAGCGTTTATTATTCATTTACAAGATCAAACAAAATAATTCTGTTACACATTGTTCTACAGGGAAAAATCGTTTGCAGTGTAATTTAATGATGTTTCAATATTTCAATCATAATGAAAATTATATGCATTACTGTGGTGTACTATAAATTGCTCGCTTAAAAGTATGGTGTGTGTTGCACTTATAGTTCATTTACAGGATCAAACAAAAGAATTCTGTTGCACAATGTTCTAAGGGAAAAAATCGTTAGCAGTGTAATTTAATGATGTTTCACTATTTGAAAAATAATGAAATTTATATGCATTACTATAAATTGCTCACTTAAAAGTATGGTATGCATTGTGTTTATCGTTCATTTATAGGGCACACAAAATATATTACTTACAGTATATATACGATAATTACAGTCTATGTGTGATAAGTGAGTTTTCAAGTTTGGTTTGTGTTTTTAAGTTTAACTAATTTTTTTTCATATTACATGATGTGTATAAATTTGGTTGATCATATACAGGGCTACACAAGGGAATTCGTAAGTATTACAGACTATGGAAGTGAATTGCTTCAGGGTAGTTTTTAATATGCTTACGCATTTTCTTGCTGAACTATATTTAGTAGACTAATATTAGTTTGTGGAATATAAATAAATTCATATACAGGGCTATACAAAGATCAAAATACATTATTGTTTATGGTTGGCAATTGCTGGAAGTGAGTTTTAAGTTGCCTTATGCGTTTTTTACCTGAATTAAATTTCAGCTTAAAATGTGGTATGTACAAAAGTGTTTGGATAACATACAGGGCTGTAAAAAAGATTTCGAGTGCATTTCCATCGATTGGTGAAAATTGCTAAATGTGAAATTTCTAACTGAACTAAATTTTATCATGCTATGTATCATGTATCCAAATCTACAGATCATATACAGGGCTGCACAGAATAATTTGACTAATTTTTTACAATGGAAGGTAATTTTGAAAACTGTATTTTTCAACATGGTATATGTTTTCTATAAACTGTTTACTTACATATCTTCTTTTACCTTTTCAACGATGAATTTTCATTACAATTTTCAGGATGTGTTGGAAAGTGTTTCAAAATCTACGCTTGACACATGATTTTTTATTCTTGTTTAATTTAAATTTACTCATACGAGATGTAATTTTCCAACTGGACGAAAAATGTCTGGGCCAGGATTCGAACATGGGATCTCTTGGCTAAAGCCGCCACGCTCTACCAACTGAGCTATCCCGGTCGAATCTGGACCTGGATAATTCATCCAGGTAACCTTAATGATCATAGCATCTGGTCTGATATTTTAATCAGCTCAACAGAATAGATCACAGGTAATGGAACTCCAGTAAACGCTGGATATGTGATTACACTAGATTAATTTTAACACAATAATTCAAATTGGTAAAGAAATCATACGGGCTGTATGATTTATTTACAAATTTGAATTATTGTGTTAAAATTAATCTAGTGTAAATTTACTCAATCACAAGAAAACCTTACATATTTATAAATCCACATAATGTAAATTAATTATAATTTAGAATTTTAAAGTTTATCCTAATAATATTATAAATACGATTGTGTGCAAATGTTAGGCTGAAACCAGCGTAAAAATGGAGAATTTAATGATCACGTATCTTTGCATATAGGTTGATTATAACCCGTAAATGGACATAGGCTGGTTTTTGTTTATTTTATTCAAATATTTTTCTTAATAATTAAAAATTCCATTATTTTCATCCTAATCTTATCCTAATCCTAATAATATTAAAAATCTGATTGTGTGCAGATGTTAGGCTGAAGCTAGCGTCAAAATGGAAAATTTAATGATCATGTATCTTTGCATATAGGTTGATTATAACCCGTAAATGAACATAGGCTGGTTTTTTTTATTTTATTCAAATATTTTTCTTAATAATTCAAAATTTCATTATTTTCATAGAGGACATTAATGACATAATGGACATTTTTTCTTATAATATTTTAAAATGGTTAAATTTACTTTAAAGTTGCTAATACTTCATCGTTGCCAAAACTAAATCAAAATGTTGAATAATAATTTTTAATCAACAATTTATTTTCAAATGAAAAATTTCCACTTGAAAAATGAAAAAGAAATTAATTATTTAAGAAACAGAATATGAAATGACGTCATATTAGAAATAAAACTTGAGTTTTCAAATATTTGATAATAATACAAGGTGCATAAATACGAGAAGTATGGAAAGCAAGCGCATATGATGTCATATATCGAAAATAAAACAGATTTGCTTTGATGTTGAAATAAAATGATTTTGGATTATCAAATTATTTGTGATTAATTTCTCTATTTTTGTTCTTTTTCTATTTCACATGAAATGAATTATTTTAAATGTATGTGTTGTAAACTAAAGTTCTGTGTTTTAAATGAAATGAGTGAAAGATTTATATTTTAATACGAATTCAATAAGAATGATGGTGATAGGTATAATATTTGGCATTTTATCGACTGCACACGGCTAAAAAAAAAAATTGGATGGCAAATGTCAATAATGTGCACCGCAAAATTATTCGTATAGAAAATCAGAAAATCTTAATAAAAATAACTTTATTTTTTAAAATAAAGTAGCATTTTTTTCATAAAAGCTAAGGATTTAACATGATTGCGACGAAGTAATAGCATTTTTCCTCTATTATTTTCCACAATCAAAACACATTTGTAAATGGTCGTTTCGAAACGGAATTTAATTTTACATTTCTTTTAGCTTTAAAATAGCAAAAACTTTGTTGTCATTTTTAAATATAGCTTTTTTTAAAGTTCTGCTTCATAATAGATTTTTGTAAAGTCTTGTAGGTTGAGAAAATGGCATAGATTTTACAGCAATGTTTAAGTAGAATTACAATATTTTTAAAAACATAAAAAACAACAATGTTATGAAAACGAAAATCAATTTTACCGGCAAATTCGCATAATGCAAAAGCAAAGAAGAAAACAAAAACTAATGAAACTTTTCTTCTAGCCGAATTATGTAAACTTGAACAAGCTGATCATGCCAATTCATAATATTATAAATGTGAAAGCGCGTTGTATATAGTAGAAAAGGTTAATATATAGGTAAAAAATTTCCAAGAATAGGAATGTTAAAGGTCTGTAATCGGGTCCATAGACAATTTGCTTTGTTTTATCAATTGAAATTTGGCACAAAATTAAATACATTGTTGTAACCAGATTTGTTATTGCGTGGTAAGCACTTAATGGTATTTTAGATGATCATTTCCTCGCTCACCTTTGATGCCAACTATGACTGTAAAACATATTAAAAAATATCAGACGATAATTTTCTAATTACTTCATGATGTAAATAGACATCCTGGTTCATCCTTTAAACCTGAATTAATCATACCATTGTCGTCGAGTTTATAATCTTAAACCTAACCCTAATCATATCCTATGCTAATCCTAATAATAACTTTAAACAATATTCTTTGAAACGAATATGTAAATTAAATCAATATCCATAAATAGAATGAATGGAAAATAGAATAAATATAAATGGCAAAATAAAATAACAAGAAAGTACATTTATTCGACACTTAACCCTAGGAAAAGCATAAAAAATTTTAAGTACACGAAATAAATTAAAATAATCCTATATATACCAGGGTTATGATTTAGCCCAACCCAAAAAACCTGGATGGGTTTTTTCTGAAAAAAACCCACTTGAAAAAACCCAACTGGTTTTTTTCAAAATTTCAACTTTAAATTACATAGGTAATATATTTCTTAATGTCAGTACATCAGTCGTAAAGTTTATCATCCCCCACCCCAAGGGAAAAAAGTCTTAATTCTTCCCAATAACAATTTTTAAAACAAATAATTGTAACTTAATTTTCTATAAGTATGTGTAACTATCACAAACACAAAAACTAATTTTTTTTCCCATTAAAAAAATACTTTGATATATAATCCTGAAGTTGAAACTCATAATAAAATACCACATAAGCTGAGAATCCTAATTTAGTGATGTAGACATGTAGAATTATTTGGTTTATTCTATTAATTAGTTATAATAAAAAATATTTTACAGCAAATATTTTTTTCCCAGTTCAGCGAATTTTGTTATATCCAGTTTCAATTGCAAAAAAATCTGCTGAATTAAATATAAGCTACCACCCAACTTAATTCAATAACAACATTAACTAAGGGAAAACTGAAATTTACTATTTACCTTGGGCTGAGGAAATGTTACTTACTGTGCCAAAGAAAGAATATAGCAACACATTTTGAAATGCAAACAATTCAAAAGAAAAAAAAATCTTACAATCCATCATTAATCAATATGTTACAGAATGAATTTTTTCTAGAGAAAATATTTATTATATATAGGCAATCACTTCAATTAAAATGAATAAAGATACTTTATAAGTTTAAAAGTTCTGATTCAGTACTAGTAAATTAATATAGTACTTTAATGATAACTTCATTGTTAAAACTATTACTAATAATCAATTTAACTAAAAGCAAAGCATAATTTTGGTTATTGTCATTGATTTATATATTTTTGTAATCAGTTAGTTACTTTAAATTGTATTTAGTAGTAAGTACATTTTTTTCAAACATTCTGAACCACCTCTAACTTAAAAAACCCTGATAAAAACAAAAAAAACCTCATAAAACCCAAAAAACCCCGATAAAACCCAGTGGGTTGGTTTTTTTCTGAAAAAACCCCGGCATTTAACAACCCTGATATATACTAATGAAAATATGTAAATTTAGATCATCAAATTGGTGTTGTCGGTAGTTATTTGTTTAGAGTGTCCTTGACACGATAGAAAAATATCGAGGTTAAATTGGGCAGAATTTAAAGTACTTTCTAGCAATATTTATTTACATTTTAGAATCGCATCAGATTGTTATATCTTTATGAAATATCTATCAATGTACAAAATCCACAAGCAGTTTGTTCAATATTTACACCACTTAGCGAGAAGCACTTTATTTAATATATGCATAAACAAGACATAAAATAATAATGTAGTAAGAAATATATAACAGATGTTTATACAAATAAAAATTATAATAATGCCCATTTAGAAATGAATACATATAAAAATTTCATACCAAATACCACCTAAAATGCACTGTTGTATAGAAGAATTTTCTCAGTGTTATTTTTCGTTTTACGAAGAGGGATTTGTCGATTTTCACGATTTTACTTGGCCCTTCCTTTTTCATTGGTTGCAGTTACATTTTCGCGATTGTATACATTATTTGGCAGGAAATTTCACTTTTTTAAGACTGTGTTATGTTAAGGCCCCTATAGCAAAGAAATACCGTATTGTCTCCTATAAAATGTGATTGGTTAACTATATATGTTTTTAACTATCTACTGAAATGCTTTGCTAAATTAATGCATTTATTCTTTTTTTAATGTTACGTGAACGAAGTCACGGGTAACAGCTAGTTATATAATATAAAGCGATATCAAAATAAAAATGTATTTGGTGCAGTTGATGTTGAAATTCCAGACTGGCTAATTTATTCGTTTAAATTATACATAAATAAACCTTATAATAATACAGTACAAAAACAATGACATATGACACATAAATAAGCAATATAAGATTAGAATTTTTTCATTTGCTGCTGTTTCATTTTGGAGACTGTTTGAATATTTTGCAACAAATCTTACTTTCACAAGACTTAAATATGCTAAGGTTTCTACATACAGGAAGCATAAAAATTAGTCAATGTTGAACAAGAAATTATGAGAGGGAGAATGAACACTTAGCTTAATTAGAAAATTTGATTAATATCAATTTAGACAATAGCAAACAACAAATTATGAAAGTGAGAATGAGTACTCAGATTACAATTTTGCGAAAACATCTTGTTTGTTCATTGTTTAGTTTGTTGAATCATTTAGAAAAAATGTTTCTCACCAATATAAATTAACAGATGCTTAATTAGATAACACTTCTAAAAAAATTCTTTGTTGCACAATTTTTCCACAAAAGGTTTTTCACAAGAATCACAGCTAAAATGATCATTTAAATTACCCTTTTGAAAGAATTTCGGTACTTTTCAGTTAGCCGGGCGCCAGTGATATATGCACATATATATGTATATACATCTATATATATATATATATATATATATATATATATATTCATACATATGTGTACATATATATGTATGTATATATATGAATATATGTAGATATATGTGTATATATATGTGTGTGTATTATATATGTACATATATCACTGGCGCCCGGCTAACCTAAAAGTACCAGAATTTCTTATTGTATATCTCACACACACAATTTTTTCTCACTTCTATGAATTAATAAATGCCTGCTTAAATGAGTGCTACGGGAGAATTTCTTGCTGCATATCTCACATACAAAAGGTTTCTCACCAGTATGAATTAATAGATGATTCTTTAACTGACCCTTTTGTGTGAATTTCTTGTTGCATATCTCACACACAAAAGGTTTCTCCCCAGTATGAATAAATAGATGATTGTTTAACTGACCCTTTTGAGAGAATCTCTTGTTGCATATCTCACACACAAAAGGTTTCTCACCAGTATGAATTAATTGATGCTTGCTTAAATCAGTCTTTCGTAAGAATTTCTTCTTACAAATTTCACATACAAAAGCTTTTTCACCAGAATGAAAGAACACATGCTGATTTAAATTACTTTTGTAAGAAAATTGTTTGTTGCATACTTCACACATGAAAGGTTTCTTACCAGTATGAATTAATAAATGTTTGTTAAAATCACTTTTACGGGAGAATTTCTTGTGGCATATCTCACATAGAAAAGGTTTCTCACCAGTGTGGATTAATCGATGCTTTCTAAGGTTACTCTTGTCAGAAAATGTCTTGTTGCACATCTCACAAACAAAAGGTTTCTCACCAGTATGAATTAACAGATGCCCACTTAAATGATGCTTACGAGAGAATTTCTTGTTGCATGCCTTACACTCAAAAGATTTCTCACCAGTATGAATTAATAGATGCTTGCTTAAACCAGCCTTTTGTGAGAATTTCTTTTTACATATCTCACATACAAAAGATTTCACACCAGTATGAATTAATAGATGCCCACTAAAATGATGCTTTTGTGAGAATTTCTTGTTGCATACCTCACATACAAAAGGTTTATCACCAGTATGAATTAACAGATGCCTGCTTAAATCACTCTTACGAGAGAATTTCTTGTTACATATCTCACACACGAATGGTTTTTCACCAGTAGGACTGCAAACATGGGCATTTAAATTAAATTTATCTGAAAATCCTTTGCTGCATACTTCACAAATGAACAATTTTCCTTCCTGTGAATCAGAGGATTTTTCTTCAAAAATCCCCAGTAAAGAAATGTTTCTCTGCATACTTCACAATTTAAAGATTGTTTTCAGTGTTGTGATGTATATCTATGTTTATGACTATGCATCTGTAGTAAATAGGATTAAATTAATATATAACTTTTTATGATTATCTAAAAACTTATTTGAGAGAAAAAAACTTCTCAGGAAAAATAAAATCAATATAGAAAATTGAATTCAAACAAAATGTCTACTATATTATTAAAAACTACCATAGACTCCTAATTTTCTGACACTCACAGAAACAGGGGTATGTCAGAAAATGATCAAATGCATTTTTATCTGTACAAAGATTAAACTAAAAATAATAAAAGAAACAGAATAATTAGCTACTATCATAAATTAAAATAAATAATTTAACACAAAGAATATATTATAAATAAAAATTTAAGCAAATTTAAGGAGAAAAGTCTATAATTACTTTTCTTCTAAAAAGAAATGATACATGTTACAAGCTGTGTGGACATAATAATTTATTTTTGTGGCAAGAGAAATTCTAATATACAGATTTTTTCAGTCAGAATTTTTCCTGATTTCTGAAATTTCTCAATTGAATATCAATGTTATTGGTGACAAAATTCTAAATTGTATTAAAATAAATTTAACAGAATTTTAATTGTTTATTAAGATTTATACAATGCTTTGATCCTTGTATAGTTGATTATAAGTTTAAAAAATGCATTTTCTACCAGCAGTTTTGTATACAGCCACTATAATCATTAGATATATCCATGTAAATTGGATGATTAATATATGAGGAATGTCATTTAATAGAGTGTAACACTTTATAGTGTGTCAGAAAATCTGGTGTCTACTGCATACTAATTTCTATAAATTATGGAAGGAAAAATCATATAAATAACATTATTTTATTCAAATACAAATCAACCAATAAAACTTATACTTTTAAATAAAAAGTATCAAATCTATATTAACAGTAGTGGTGTTGTAATGAGTCATTTACGAGCAGTATAAAAATACCTGTTTAAAAGTAGGATTGTAAAATTTACTATAAAAATAAATCTGGAATAACTAATTCTTATAAAAACTTAAAGGCATTCCAAAATAACTAAAGGGAGATCACAAATTTCGTATGTTAAAATTCCCTGGTATTTCCAATTCAGCTTTAAAATAAAGAAATTTTAATAAGTAATTCATTTCACAATACTACTCTGATATGCAACTATTATTTAAAGTGGATATGAAAAAAAAATAAAAATAATAAATGGGAATCATATAAATAACATAAATAATTTCATTTTACTAGGTAGTTATACTTTAATAATCAATTTATTGTAACAAAAAAAACCCTTAATGTTTATTGTACACACATGTATTACTTCCTTCTTAGTTACAAAAGTCCAGTTATAACATCACACTTGAAGAATAAACATGTGCATGGAATTGAACGATGAATCCATATTATAGGAGATACATGAGTCCATATTACAAAGGATTTAATAACTTTAATTATACTATTTAAACTTTATTTTAAAAAAAAGTAATTGATAAAAAATATTAAAACAGAGTTTTATTTAAATTTTGTTTTTAGGAAAAAAATATCTACTTTCTTATTTCATTCATGCCTTCTATTAATACCTCAAATTCGTTATTAGCGTACTGCTTTATATTTTCAATTTCTTTAGTTGCTAACTTGATTTTCTTTTCTTTAGCACCTTTTTCCAATAAATATTTTTCTTTTCTTTTTACAGCATCATCCATTGTTGAATGCACATTTTTGAAACTATGAATGAATTTGATTGGAATTTCAGAATTGTTTGTTTCCCCACAGATGATTTGATTTTGTCACAGAGAAGCCTCTGTTCAATTTACAGTATATGATCTCCTTTCAAATTTTCAATTAGGCATTCTGAATTTATAGATAGCAATCTTTCTACATTGGTGTTTCCATGTGACAATATCATGACTATTTTCAAGACAGTATTTATAGACTAACAGTTACCAAACTTATTAAATATACTTAAAGTGGTCACAAATTCTTTACATAAAAATTCTCTGATATTTCCCATTTAGTGCACATATTTTTCTGATAATGAATATTTTGCTATAAAATAACACTGAACCCAGAATGATATCACAAGTTTGTAAAAGGAATAGAAAAAAATATCTTTTAAAGATAAACAAAATCATATAAGTGTAATGTATAAAAGATTTCTTTTTTGAAGCTTTATTATAAAAAGTAAATATATATTTTAAAGCAAGAGCTGTCCAAAGATAATTTATTTAATGTGTTTTCTGAATCTCTTAAAAGATAAGAGAGAATGAAAATATGTTGACTATTTTCAAGAAGGAAAATACTGTTGTTAATTTTAGAAATTTATTACAATTTTTAGAAACCATTGCATTTTCCCCCAAATTAGAGAAAAGGGGAGCAATCCACAAAAGAAGTCAATGATAGAATTGAAATATAAATTCCCAAATTATATACCAAGACTTGCATGTTACAAAGAAATAAGAAAATTGCTTACTAGCTCTGATGAGAGAATTATACGTGTATTTTTGGTATTTAAAGTCATTGAGCTTTGATAAGAAAATCGTCCTCATATCAATTACTTACAGTCATTATCTTAAGTATATTTAATGTAGTCAGTAGCGTAGCTAAGGGGGGGGGGCGCTGCTAAGGGGCGCCAATTTGAGAGCGGTTTTCACCCAAAATTATTTCACATATTTTGACAATAAATAACAATTTTTACCTTTTTTTGTGTAAATGTTTTCGTTGGTAAAATATTATATTTTATCTTAATAATCAAAAAACTAGATTCTGTAAATGTTTCTAGGGATGACTCCAAACACTTTGTACCTTATATGAATACGCACCTGACCCTTTTTTTGTGTATGTGAATGCTTTGAAGAAATTCGGTGAAGAAGTGGGAAATGGAAAGATTCATGAGTGCCAATCGCTCATGGAGGCTTCTAGCCTCCCGCTTATGAAACAAAGGGCTCTGCAGGCGTCACATTTCTGATATCAAAAGAGCATTTCTTTATTTTTCTATTAGTTTACACGCTGACGTTTGTGTTCTTAGCATTCCATATGAATCATTTCGTGTAATAGGCGGGTTTCTGTGTACCAGTAAAAAATGATTTAGCTGTAGGAACTGCAAGTAAAGATATTGTTCCGTCTTTATTGGAAATTTTTATTTTCCATCGAACTGGCATTGAGAAAAGCCAAATAATAAAATGTGGGTGAGTTACCTCCAAATTTTCTCTTCTTGAAACATATAAAAATCAATGCTTTTCACTCTTTCCAGAACGACCAGTACAAATGGCTGAATGGAAATGGAGAAAAATCAAATTTATTGTGCCTGCCTTGTTTACTGTTAGCTTCAAGTTTGTGATCTTTAGAAGTATAATCTTCCACGAGCGTTATTAAGGAATGCAGCCTCCAAAGATCATTTAAATGCTCTGGTATCCTTGAACAGAGAAAAACATTCAAAATATCTGAACTATTAAATGAACATTGAAAATTGCAGAAAACTAAATACAATGAATGAAGAAGTAAAAAAGAACAGTGAAATATTTAAGTATTTTTATAAGCAAACATTTTTATCTATTGTCTTTTAAAAATATTGTAATCAGAGCATTTTTTCAGATAATGTTTCTAAATCATTTAAAAAGATATCAAAATGTAAAAAAAAAATAAAAAAAATAAAATATCTCGAACTGAGAAAATTAATTTAAACATTGCAACTCTGATTAATTTAAAAGGAAATGGATTCAGTAAAAAGCCTAGCTCCCATATTTATAATCATCGAATTTTTAGATATAGGCAGTTCATTCACCAGAATATACTAGGATGTCTAACTTTATTTCTAAACAATAAATTGGAAAATTTATATTTTTGTCATTTTTTGCAAAGAAGTTTATATTTGAAAATTCGATTTTTTTCTTCTATTATGAGAGTGACAAACAGTGTTGTTTTCATAGGTAATCGGTCTTCTATTATAAACTAATAATAATAAAATTATTATTTTTTTTAAATCACACCTTTATAAGTATTTCATGTTTATCTTTAAAATCACACTTTATTGCATGATTGCAATTCACGTAGTTTAAAAAAAAATCTGTTACAATCTGTTACGTTGGCATGGTCCCTGATAATTGAAAATTCCCAGTTGTGATTTACGCTTGGCAGAAAGTGTGAAGTGGTGAATTTATTTATTTTTAAACATTAGTCTGTTTCTTTTTTAAGATATGTAAGAGAAAAAAGTATTATTTAAACTATCTATTTAGGATTTCCAAACTGTTTTCTTAACGTATAGTCATAATTTATTTAATACTGATTTAATCATAAAAGAGTCTTTTTTTAAATTATCAGGCTCTTTATTTTTTATTTATATTTTCTAAGTTTTAAAGCTTAAAATATTCCTTTCTTGCACTTTCTCAGCCAGATGGAAATTTTGGCAAGCTTGGTTTAGTGCATAATTAACTCAATTGTTTTTGTAATTCGTAACAATTGTAACCATAAATATTATTACATTCCGGTCAACGGAAAAATGCCTTAAAATTACTTTATTAATTTATTATTAAGTTCTTAAAATATTATAATGCTGCATTGTCATCGAAAATACACATGTGTACATATTTTTTATGATTCTAGCCTGTCAGGAAGTGAATCAAAACTCAATTTGAAAACTCCACTTTGAAAGCTGCACCAGCGTGAGAAGGTATGCAGGAAAAAGTTCCTTCCAAGCGTTCTCACGGGAAAGTCTAAGATGACACACACTCACACCTGAGTGAAGAGACTCAATTCTTTACAACGTATAGTCATAATTTATTTAATACTGATGTAATCATAAAAGAGTCTTTTTTAAAATTATCACGCTCTTTATTTGTTATTTATATTTTCTAAGTTTTAAAGCTTAAAATATTCCTTTCATGCACTTTCTCAGCCAGATGGAAATTTTGGCAAGCTTGGTTTGGTGCATAATTAACTCAATTGTTTTTGTAACTCGTAACAATTGTAACCATAAATATTATTACATTCCGGTCAACGAAAAAAATGCCTTAAAATTACTTTATTAATTTTACGGTAATTGTAATTTGCAAACAAGGTGCACCATTGTCAGGAAGTGAATCAAAAATCAATTTGAAAACCCCACCTTTACATACAAAAAACAAAGTTAAATAAAAGAGTGTAATATGTAAAAATGAATTCATGTATTATGAATGAAATCTTCATTTATTGAGTAAAAGCATAAGTATAATAAATGAATTCAAAAGGTAAATATAACGTTAATCATAGATAGATTTATAACTAAAATGTTTTATTAGATCTTCAGAAATATTTTTAAAATAGCAAAATATTATAAAAATAAATAAAAATAAAAATTCCTAAAAACCCTCAGAAAAATGGGCAGAATATATACCAAACTTTTGGAGGTTTATTATCAAATCAAATTACTCTCCTGTTGTATCTGGGATTTATTATAAATCAGACATGCTATCGCAGAGATCATTAGCATACATTTTATGAGGAAGCCACAATATTATAAGTTTCGAGGACGCAACCGAAGTTAGGCCACTACTCTTAAAAACAAGTTCGTTCATAAAGAGTTTTATTATTATTTTTTTTTAAACAGTATTAACCATCATGAAAGTAAAATAGAACTTTCATCTGAATGGTCAAAGATATATCTCTCTTTCTCTTTGGGCTAATCAAAGTAAAAATTTTACGGTAATTATAATTTGCAAACAAGGTGCACCATTGTAAATTTTTAAGATGCAGTTATTGATATTATTAAGTGGTTTTATGAAAGTTTTATGATTTAATCAAGCAAAGACATTCTTGAAATAAAACTTATTTAATTAAATATATTTTAAAGAAAATTTAAAACCTCACCTTTCCTACAATTTTTAACCTTTCGCAGCATTTTTTTCATACTTTCCTTACAAATTTGCTCTTTAACTGTAAAGACCACATTTTCAAAAAGTTAATTAGTTAAAATGTCATGACAAATTTTGAAATACAATAAAAATGACTTTTTACTTAACATTTTTGTTTTTAGAAAATAAACTATTTATATTGCTAAAAATATTTTCAATTTTATGAAATGCACTTTAAAGACTGTCAAGAAAACAGCGAGTCATTTGAAAAATATTTACCGAAGTTTTGTCACTTAGGACATATAAGAACTCTTTCGAAATTTTAATGAGTATTTAGACCTTGTAAATGAAACAAGGTAGCAGAATTTTTCTCCATAATTGGGATTAGTTTATGAGTTTTAAGAAATGTGGTTTCTTGCAAATTTACTTTCATTGTTGCTGCTCTCATACGCTTAAAACTACATAATCACATCTGCTAACGTTAAATTTGTATCAAGCTTGGTTATACTTCACTGAATTGCTTGGCGATAAAGAAGCCAACTTGGCGATAGCTGACTAAGTTTTCGAAATTCCCATTGAAATACAGTATTGACGATATCTAGGAATCTTCTATAACTGGGTTCCACACATTTTAGCTTCGTGTGTTTGACTGTTTACGTAAAATTAGCTGAATTCTTAAAAAACAAGGAATAAGGAAGCTGCTTTTTCCTACCTTGGCAGCCGGAAGGACTTTTTTTTGTCTTGAGGAAAAATAATGTAGTTATATTTTTTTTTATTTAAGGGGGGGGGGCGCCGAATTTCTTCCTGCCCCGGGTGCCAAAAAATGTAGCTACGCCACTGAATGTAGTGTAGCATCTCTCATCTTTTTCAGATTCCAATATGCTGTTTTCCAGTCAGTAAAACATGCAAAAATCATTTTTTTTTTCAAAATAAGATGAAGTAAACAAATTTGCTAGGCAAGTATATCAAGATAAACAAGTAACTGCACTTTTAAATCATTTAAGAAATTATGTTTTTATTTGTTTTTGTATTATTAAATTACTAGCTGACCTGCCAGTTTTGCCCATGAATGTGATAATTAATTGCCTTAAACACACCTAAAATAAACTTTGAATGATTTCATATTTTAATCCAAAATCTAATTAAAAAAGACTTGCAAGAAGTGTTCTAATTTTTTCCCTATGAAATACATTTAAACTAATTATTTTTTCACTGCAGGTCAGGTTGAATCTAATTGCTTGAGTTTCAGATTGGGTGCAGGTGAGCCAAATTTTTCAAAAGAAAGCCAAAATTTTTTTTCAAATTGAATAGTACATAGTATATGGATATGAATGAGTATTTTTTCTTCATTTTTCGAAATAAATGATAAAATTTATATTACAAATAGAATTGTTGAATATTTTTCCAGTTACATTACATTATGGAATAATTTTCTTTCATTTCAGATAGGGTGTGCGAAAATGTTCATCACGTTTAGATTGGGTTATGACTGATTTCAAATAGAATTTTCAGGTAACCCAAACTATGAAAAATAGCAAAGATTTTTGGGCTGTGTTTAGTGTTTGGCGTACCCAGTTTTTTAAAATAAAGGTCAAAATAATTCTTCAGACGTAAAGGCTTCATATTTTAATAAATGACCATATCATTTTTTTCTTCTTAAAAATAAAACTATCATTCGACGCATAATTGTGAACTACTAAATAAATTTTATAACAGAGTTAAAATTAGCATTTATTTCTTTCATTTTTGGTTTCTGGTAAATGAAAACTATTTTATTTTGTTGGCTTCAAATTGAATGTTTGGGTTCCAGTTGGTACTACTCAAGTGATGCAAGACACTAATTTGAGATAACAATTTTTGATTGCATATATGATTAGGGGGATATTTTGTTAAACATCAGACAGTTTTAGCCATATTGCTGTAGGATAGATGCCTTCAGGAAGGACTTTCAAAGCGAAAGTCACTCTAATTATCGTTCTTGGACAAAGAAAACCCTGAAAACCTTGCACAGTCACCCCAATCAGACTGTGCTGGTATTGAACCTGCGAACATTAGCCCAAGTTCCTCAGTTTGTGACCAGTATGCTAACCACAGGGCTGTATAAGTGTATCTTTTTACTACTAATTATCTGTGATGTGGCCATTTGCCACATCACTTAAAAAGGTAGCCATGAAACTGTATGTAAGATAAAACCGAAGCTTATTTAAAAGCAACATCAGGATGGATAGTGCAGTAGAGCTGGGAAATTAAATAAACAATGCTCAGCTAACTCTCAAATGATAAACTAAATACAATGCATTAAATTCAAAATTCAATTAATGTTAAAAAAATGGCTACTGTAACTATCCTTAAGAAAATTGCTATGTCAAATATCACTAATTGTACTAAACACTATCAACAACAGCACTTAAAAATGTGATCAAATGTCACTAACATGATGGAATCCCATGGACTTCAAAATTTACTTTATTCAAAGAATTGTAGTTTCAAGAAGTGCCATGGCATATATGAGTTTAAAAGTTAAAAATATTCTAAGTGTTGCCGGTGCAGCTGGTATGATGATTTTTTACTCCCTATAGCAATATTTGGAAAAGACATCATTTCATCAACTGACCCAAATACTCACTGTGAGTCTACTGCTTAAAAGTAGCATTTTAGACTTCCCCACTCTTAATAAGGTCATTGCATTGTATATTTTCAAGCTATCCAATCTATCCTCCTCCCCCAATTTTTTTATTAAATTGTAATGTTCTGAAAATCTGTCTTTTGCACTTGATTGCTTGGATCAGATTAATACATTTTTTTACATCGTATATAAATTATACACAAATTTAATATTAATTGAATTAAATTCTAGGAATTAATTTTTTATATTATATAGTATAACATTTAATTTGTGCATGCAGTTGACAACTAAAGTATACAAACACATAGGTAAGCAATATAAACAAAATGCAACTTTTGGCAAAAAAACTGTCTGAAAAAAGTAATACCACAAAATTCTGATTGTAAGCCTCCCTCAAAAGTAAGCTCCACCCACTTTTATGCAATTTTGACTTCCTTTTCCATTCCCAAATATAATTACATACACACAAACATTTTTTTTTTTTTTTTTTACACAAAAAATTGACTTAAAAAATCTAACTGAGAGAATTTTCCATCTTTTGTCTTTTTTATAATATAGGGGCATTTCCACTTATGTTTTTATATAATGTGAATGAAATCTTTCCCTTACCCCACACAAAATGTCTGTTCTGCCCCCCCCCCCTTCAAGAACAAAAAGTTTAAAATCTTGATAATCTTAAATTTTTCTCTCCTACTTATCTCTAGTAAAAATAAGTAAAAAATCAATCACCTAAACTGCAACCTCTTCCCTCCATCTTGTGACTTACGACCCTTCCCCCCCCCTGCATAAAAAGTTTAAAATCTTTAAAACTCTATAAAAAAGTTATGCTCTATTTGTTGCTCTCTAGTAACAATAAATAAAAAATCAGTCATTTAAAATATCTGTTTACCCCCAAAATATCTGCTTTGTCCCATTTGCCACCTCGTAAGAGGGCTTACAATGAGGATTTTAAGATAAATATTAGAGTTACTGCATGGATGGATATATCTGTAATTATAGATGAAATTGACAAAAATCATACTTATTTATCTTTTCATGCGCTGTCTAATAATGATGATTAGTTAGTTCACTAGGCCAATTATATGCTTTTCATGAGGTGATGTTGCATTATTTCTTGGTTTAGTGTTGCTGGTGTGATATTCTTTCTAACAAAAATAAAATAATTCTAAATAAAACACATTATATATTGAATAATACAATAGATTGCTATTAAAATGTTTTAGTTTTAAATTTGATTTCAATCATGGACACCAAAATTACAATAGTCATAACAATTCTTTCTGACAAACAATGGATGATATCTATAAATACATGTTTAATGTAGCCGAAATATATAGTTAAAATGAGAAATTTCTCAATTGTAATGCAATAAAATATTTTCCACATTAGGAATGTCTTTATTCCTATTATCCATATACTTAAAGCTAACCTGCTTTTTAGTTTTTCGTGCAAAAATGCTATTTATACGCATGCGCGAGCATTCAGCTAATCAGCTAGAGGCTTTTACTATCTTCAGACGCAATGTTCCAGCCAATGAGGTGAAGGCTTTTTCCTCTCTCTAGAAGCGTATGTGTTCCATTTGGTTGTTCGGTTGTTGAAACTTTATAGATTTCTTTTATTAAGGTATTTTTTCATTTTACCGTATTTATTTTCTTTTTAAGTCGTATGTATTTTACTACTTTGAATTTTTTATAACTAACCCTTTTTTTGAGAGAGAGAGAGATTTCATGGCACGAAATTCCGCGAATCGTTTCCGATGTAAACAAACTAATTTTAAACTTTTAATATGTAATTCTGTGTGATATGATTAAATTCAGGTTTTCTCAGCGACGATCACAGTATTTTTACCAAATAATTTTTGTATTAATCAAGCTTTTTTGGTTATTAAGCATAGCTAAACACGAAAGAAAACTTTGTTATTTTAAGATTTTGATGTGAATTATTTGCGTACATTTATAAGACGAGTTTCACTGAATAATTCAAGAAAAAAAAAATCTCATCATTATACATATTTAGTTATGCATTATTAATTATTTACTTGGCCTTTACTTTTAATATTTCAAACTTACAGCTGAATGTAACTATTAAAACATTTGAAATACTGTATTCGTAAAATGAAATTAGTTTAAACACTCGACAATTACTTTTAGTTATGCATTATTAATTATTTACTTGGCCTTTACTTTTAATATTTCAAACTTACAGTTGAATGTAACTATTAAAACATTTGAAATTCTGTATTCATAAAATGAAATTTCAGCTTAAACACTCGACAATTACTTTTCGTTATGCATTATTAATTATTTACTTGGCCTTTACTTTTAATATTTCAAACTTACAGCTAAATGTAATTATTAAAACATTTGAAATACTGTATTCGTAAAATGAAATTTCAGCTTAAACACTCGACAATTACTTTTAGGTTAAATTCAGGTTTTCTCAGTGACGATCACAGTATTTTTACCAAATAATTAAAAGTACTACATGCATGCATCTATCTATCTATATTAGAAATTGTGCAGGTTTCTGGTCACTGTTTTTTTTACATATTTTAAACAAAAATTTCAATTTAATAATGCACTGAAAATTATAATGAATGCTTACAATTAAACACAACAACACAAAACAAAAAATTTCACAAAAACACATTATTTCCCCGATATTTTCCCACAACTGATCAATAAATTTCATGATATTTTATTGCGATTTTAAACCATGAACTTTAGTACTTTTCTGTTATACGGACACTATGCCAAAATGTATGTATGTATGTAAATGTATGTTTGGCGACAATGGTGTACGTATAACGGAAAAGTGCCTGAATTATTATTTATATATATATATATATAAAATATAAACATAATTGGCGACACAGCAAGTTTTCTGGATTTCTCCCTGTCTCTCTAACCACATTGTTAACAAAACAAAAAATTCACGAAAAACACATTATTTCCCTGATATTTTCCCACAACTAATCAATAAATTTCATGATATTTTATTGTGATTTTAAACCATGAACTTTAGTACTTTTCTGTTATACGGATACTATGCCAAAATGTATGTATGTATGTATGTTTGGCGACAATGGTGTCTGTATAACGGAAAAGTGCCTGAATTATTATTTTTTTATATATATATAAAATATAAACATAATTGGCGACACAGCAAGTTTTCTGGATGTGAAAGGCGGAGATGAATTTCATTCATTCAATGACCGTTTTAAAAGTTTCAAGTTTGGATTGAGTGCACCTGAACATAAAAACCGATACCTATTTCTATGTTCATGATTGAGTTATTTGGATATCTTTTCGTATAGCACAGAAAATCATTTCTCCCGCTTTCGTAATACAGATAAATTCTGGTGTATTTTTTTTTCTTCTTTTTATATCATAAGTACTTTTCTACTTTAAATTTTTTAATTGTCGAGTTTCTAAGCTGAAATTTCATTTTTCGAATGCAGTATTTCAAATGTTTTAATAATTACATTCAGCTGTAAGTTTGAAATATTTAAAATATTAAAAGTAAAGGTCAAGTAAATAATTAATAATGCATAACTAAATATGTATAATGATCAGAATGACATATTAAAATGTGTACAGAATGACATGAAAATTTTAAAAAACTGAAATTTTGCACTTGCAACTTAATTGTAAATTTCATTGTTTACATTGGAAACAATTTGTGGATTTTAAGAATTTGCTGAACTTCGTGTCACCAAATTACTAAATCTCTCTCTCTCACTCTCCAAAAAAAAAAAAGGGTTAGTTTAAAAAAATTCAAAGTAGCAAAATACATACAACACAAAAAGAAAATAAATACGGTAAAATGAAAAAATTACTTTAATAATAGAAATCCATAAATTTTCAACAACGACATCAAACGAACGTATCTCATCTTTCGTTTGTGATAAGGAACGCTCCTTTGGCCCCCTCCACTCATTGGCTGAATTGTAAAGGGCAAAATTGGGGGACAAAATGACTACAGCATTTCTGAGAAAAGAAAAAATCAGAAAATTCACAGAAAATAATTATTTTTGTTGCAAGTTGGGTTAACTGTCTTTATGGTTCGAGTCGATTTCAGACTGAGTGTAGATTTCTGCAAGTTGGATTTGGGTTAACCCGATTTTTCAAAAGTTAGTTCAAGTTCAGTATATTATTTCAGATTAAAACTATACCTATCAGGGCTTGAATTTCAGGGCAGGATTCGCGCGGAAAATTTTGAAATCCTGCCCAAAAAAGATCATGAGCGGGAGCCTCCCGCCCAAAAAATTTCAGCATTTTTGGAGAAATTTGCATTATTTAATTTACCTGCAACTGAACGATAAGTTTCGTGATTTTTTTTCCCCGCAACCGATTGATGGACTTTGTGTTTTTTCTGCGACTGATCGACGAACTTTGTGGTTTTTTCCGTGACAAATCAACGAACTTTGAGTTTTTTCTGCGACAGATCGATGAACATTGCGTTTTTTAAGCGACTGATCGACGAACCTTGCGTTTTTTGGGGACATATCAACGAACTTTGCATTTATTCCGCAATCAATCGACGAAATTTTTCTTTCTTCCCTGACTGATCGACGAACTTTGCATTTATTCCGCAATCGATCGACGAAATTTGCTTTTTTCCGCAACTGATGGACGAACTTTACGTTTTTTCCGCGACAGATCAACGAACGTTGCATTTTTTTCTGTGACTGATCAACGAACTTTCCGTTTTTTCTGCGACAGATAGATGAACATTGCGTTTTTTAAGCGACTGATCGACGAACTTTGTGTTTATTCTGCAATCGATCAACGAAATTTGCTTTTTTCCCACGACTGATCAACGAACTTTGCGTTTTTTGGTGACAGATTGACGAACTTAGCATTTTTTCCGCGACAGATTGATGAACTTTGCGTCTTTTCCACGATCGATCGGTGAATCTCAATCAAGTAAAATCTAAAGTCAGAAATTTATTTAACAACCTAATTGTTAAGGGTCCCTAACACATTTAATGGAACTTGAAAAATACACTGCATATATAAAACTTAACTTTCTTCCCTTTTTAACACTTTCCAACCTAGTTAAAAAGTGTTTATGACTTCGGTTTGTCTGGCCGTCTGTCCGTGCTCTAACTCCCGTAAATATGCTCGGATTGCTCTGCAATTTTTATATGTTATAGTCGTTATCTATAGCATGTTCCCTATTTCAACGGAAGTGTGTAGCACTTATAGTTTTTTTACAGGGACACTCAAAAGAATTCCATTACATTGCGGTCTATGGAGAAAAATCAATTGCGGTTTATTTAAATAGTGTTTCACTATTTTAAACGCATTGAAATTTATATATATCACTAAGGTGCATTAGAAGAAGCTTAATATGGAATAAGGTGTGCATAGCACTGATAGTTACTTTACAGGGACAGTCAAAAGAATTCCGTTACATTACGTCTATGGAGAAAAATCGTCTACGGTTTATTTAAATAATGTTTCCCTATTTTAAACGCATTGGAATTTATATAAGGTGCATTACAAGAGGCTTACTACAGAATATTGTGTGTATAGCAGTCATCGTTCATTTACAGGGACACACAAAAGAATTCTCTACTGTATGTTAACAATAATTCCTGGACGTGCGTTTTAAGTTACTGAACGCGATTTTAATTTTAACTCGCTTTTTGTCTATTACGTGGTATGTATAAATTCTATAGATCCTATACAGGGAAGCACAAAAGTTCGCGAACACATTTCCGTATTATTTAACTCCAGATGGAGAATTATAAACTGTGCTACGCGTTTCCTAACTGAAATAAATTTTAGCATCCTATGTAGTATATATACAAATCTATAGATACTATACAGGGCGGAATAAAAGTATTCGGATTACTTAGATGTTTTCTTTTAGCTTATTAAACAGTAATGATTTGTAAAATTATTTTGGAAGCGTTGGAAAGTGTTACATAATCTATGCTTGACGCATGATTTTTTGTTCTTGTTTATAATAAAAATAAACATTTTACATAATCATTCTCAGTTGACTTAAGTTTTTCAATGGTATTTTGTCATGTCTGCATTAATGTAATTCTTTAAATAGCACGTAAAAGAATAGTGGGGTTTAAAGATTTTTTTTCTCCCTCCCAAACATTACAACTCCCCTCCATTTAAAAATGTTGGTAGGGAGACTCCCATCTTTGGAAAAATTGAATTTCAAGCCCTGCCTATAATATGTTTGTGTGCATTGATGTTTGTATAGATGTTTGTGTGTGTGCTGTTTTTAATACAGACAGTTTTATTTTTCACACGAACCTTTCAAAAAATTCACATTCTTTGCGCAATTCTTTAACAAAATTCGCATTTTTTTTCGTGATTCTTTAATGAAATTCGCATTTTTTTCTGTATCTTTTTTTTGTCGAGATTCATAATTTTTTCAGCTATCCTATGACGTAATTCGTGTTTTTTTTTCAGCGATAATTTGACGAAATTTGTGTTTTTTCTGCAATTTTTTTTTCACGAAATTTGCGTTATTTTCCACGATTCTTTTATGAAATTCGCATTTTTCTCGCGATACTTTAACAAAATGTGGGTTTTCCAGTGATTTTTTGATAAAATACATTTTATTCCGCAATTTTTAGAGAAAGTTTGGCAAGAAAGCGCTATGTTTGGGTGAAATTTCCTGTTTTGCGATTCTTTGACAAAATTTGCTCATCTTTTGTGTAAATCGCGTTTTTCTGTGGCCTTTTAACAAAATTCACGTTTTACATGATCCTTTGATGAAATTAGTGTTTTTCCCGTGATCATTTGACGAAATCTAGGATTTTTTTCCCGCGAAGATTGATTATATGTTTTTAGTCTGCAGGTACCCTAAAAAGTTTGTGACGCCTGTCGCTGCATTGCACGCATTCTGCCACGGTGTATCAAACAAACAAAATTCATCCTAAAGAATTATTGTTTCGTTTCTGGAAATGAACAACCGTCAACTCATTGGCTGAATTTGTCGGTAAACGTCTGTCTGTCTGTGTGTGTGTTGTTGTGTCTGGCGTCTGTAAGCACAAAACTCTGCATGCAGACGACGGACATAAGTGCTTTTGGTATAAAAAAATTTGTAAGTAGAGTTTTTAAAATTCACAACATTTTGCGGGAGAAGAGGGGTGCGAACGAATTTAAAAAATGAGTCTGCATCAATAATTATGGCGGCGGGGGGGAGTATGTTTTGCCTACACGGGGCGGAAACTTTTCTTTGTTGACACCACTCATATGATATATCGTTCGAAAGGCCTGTGACTGCCTTTTCATGTTATGCATCCCCCCCCGCCAATTGGGGCACTTTTCTAAATTTTGCACATACCACTCATGTTATATATCGTTAAAAAGGTCTGTGACCGCTTAATCATATTAGGCATCTCCGGTGTCCATCCCCCCACTTTGCCCCCCCCCAAGGGGGTACTTTTGTAAATTTTGCACAATCCCTTCATGTTACGTATTGTTGGAAAGGTCTTTGACTGCTTATTCATGTTATGCATCTTTGGGGTCCATCCCGCCACTTCCCCCCTCCTTAAGGGGGGCAATTTTCTAAATTTTGTTGACACCCCTCATGTCATATATCGTTGGAAAGGTCTGTGACTGCTTAATCATATGCATATCTCCAATGTCCATTTCCCCACTTTGCCCCCCCCCTCCCCCAAGGGGGTACTTTTCTAAATTTTGCAGACAACCCTCATGTCATATATCGTTGGAAAGGTCTGTGACTGCTTAATCATATGCATATCTCTGATGTCCATCTCCCCGCTTTGCCCCCCCCCCCCCAAAGAGGTACTTTCTAAATTTTGCACACAACCCTCATGTTATATATCGTTGGAAAGGTCTGTGACCACTTAATCATATTATGCCCATTCCGTGTCCATCCCCTACTTTACCCCCCCCCCCCAAAGGGGGTACTTTTTAAAATTTTGCACACACCCCTCATGTTACATATTGTTTGAAAGGTCTTTGACTGCTTATTCATGTTATGCATCTCCTTGGTCCATCCCGCCATTTCCCCCTCCCCAAGGGGGCACTTACCATTTACTTGCACAGTCAGATGAAAGAAATTCCGCGAGTACATGTGCCAGTGAAACTTAGCCAATTGCTGTTCTTCAACCTAGCTTTAATTCAAAGTGGGTTTTTTATTTATTTGAATTATTCTGCAAAAGTTTCAAACATTTTAAAGCAGCTATGAATTTTATTTTTATGGTACTATCAAGTTTTTTGCCGTCAAATTTTGACGGGTTCCATCTAGTAGCTTTAAAAAGGATTCACAATTTAGAACGCATATATAGAAATTTCAAACTGTAATTATAATAAAAACTTTACATAGTGTAAAGGTGATATATATATATATATACAGTAGAAGACATTTATAACGCAATACTATGTAAAGCAATTCCAGGGATCATTCTAGAACATAAAAAAGGGCAGGGTGCACATTACATAATAAGGGCAATTTTATTGAAAAGGGCACATCATTTTATAAAAAGGGCATTTTTGTAATAAGTGCATATAACAATATACTGGTCGGGAGGGAAGTCTGGCAACAGCTTAAAGTACTCCTTAATTTAAAAATCCAGTAACATTTCTAATTTCCATAACTTTACCGTTTGAAAAGTATTAAAAATAGCAAAATGAAATTTGTTCTTGATTTTTATTGTAAAATTGTTTACTATATTCACAGTCATTTCCCCGTTTTCCTACCATATTCCAAAACTTCTCTCTAAAACTTTTATTCACCAGATAACTTTTTCCCGGTTTTAGCAAAACTGGTTTTGAAAAAGCTACAAAGTAAAAGTTTTAAAGCTACTTCTCAAATTTTTCATAGAACTTAGTTAAGTTATCATGTGGTCAAAGGCCAGAATGCCTGATCTAATACTACAGTTCACTAGACAAGGTGAAATTAATCAATGACCCTTGGTTAACCTTTATGTCTTGTTCAATGGAAAAAATAAATGAAAAAAATGAATCACTCAAAGTCAAAGATTAGACATACCAGGGCATTTCACAGAGAAATAAAGAGGGAAAGAGTACTCCTGATGTACCATACTAGCATTCTAAAAATAAAAGATAAATAAAGAATTTTTGAAAGTATAATGCAAATAAGGCAAGAATTCTTCCGAATAAAAAGCGGGTAGAATTCTACCTGAAGAAAGGGCAAGGAGGGTAGAATTCTACCAGGAAAAGGGGCAAGGAGGGTGGAAATTTATCTAAAAAGGGCATGAGGGCAGGCCGCCTTTCTGAAACTCTCTAGAATGATCCCTGCAATTCTGTATATAATGCACAACCTCTCAGAAGTAAAGAATGAATTTTGCAGTTAAGAAGAACCTGCATTCCCAAATTGTAAAAAATTGCTACTCTCTAAAGAACTAAATTTCATATATACATTAGTTCAACTTTATCTCCTTAATTCAGAACTTTTTAATGAAAAAATTACTATTATTACAATAAATGTTTTTGAAAATGAGTAATATATTGAATGATTTGGTCCAAGCATATTTAGACCATGTTTATAAAGTAAATTTACCCATGAAATTTATAATCTGTACAACTTCTGTACTAAAGAATGCAATGTAAACATACTCTACTGTATTTTGGTATGTTTCAGACATATTTGGACATGTTCACAATGCAGGTTCAATGATGGGGGAAGTGTGATCTATATAATGCAAAATTCTATATGATGAACAACCTTGTGTTTTTAGGTTTGCATTATAAAGATCTTCTACTGTATATATTGTATATGTCACGGGAGGTAACACAAAAATGAAAAAATAAATGAAAAACTCTACTGCTTTCAGCAGTATGAAAGTATTAAACTGTGAGTGCCCTAATAATTAACACTTCAGGAAAAGAAAAAAAAGAGTGAAAATAAGAATTTTATCCATATCCTTGAATATATAATATCATCTTACAATAACATTGTACATTATCGTTTAAAATTATTACCTTAGTCTACTTCACCAGAGAGTTGTAAGTAGTACACTGAAAAGAAGGAAATGTGCTTGGCGATATTTCAGCCATTTTTACTTCAGATGTTTGTCCTTTGGTTTAAGGTAAACATATTTATTTATAAATTGCTTTACATTTTAATTTACAATAGTTTTATTTTGTTGAAAGATGTTAAATTATTTGCATCAGGATACTTTCTGACATAAATGTTTTTTTTTTTTAAATTAATAGTGACACAGATTTTTCTAGTTATCTAGTAATTGACACCTAGGCGAATGTTTTACCATGAACTACATACAGTTCATACATTAATTTTTATACAACTGTTTTAATTCTGTTATTTTCAAAAAATTGTAATAGTTCGAGTTTTTCTCATGTTTAAAAAAGGACACTTATTTTTAATTTTTAAAGGAACTTTTAATAGGATTTAAAAATCAGGATATTTATTTTAAGACTATGATGAGTCAGTTTTTACCAATGCAAACTTTATATATATATATATATACAAAAAGCAGTAAGGGCACAGTTGTTTTTGAATGAGGGATTCTTTAAACCAAATTCAGTAGGGTACAACACCTTTCTAAAACTTTTTGGGGGGAAATTCTGATATTTTTGAGCATATGTGATCTTATGAATAACATTTACAGCACTTATAATCTTATAGGGTTACACTGTATAGTGATTCATAATTTTAATCATGTTTTTTACGGTCATGATATTTTTATCACATGCCATCTGAAAATAAATATAATAAAGTGTTTTGCTAATGTTGTTAATTGGTGTCAATCACTGAATCTATACAAGTCATTTATTACATTAGGTGACATTTACTGGTGAAAATAGTAACTGTATATAAATATCCATTGAAGCATTTTTCGAATTCCTTCAGCCATTTTAAAGATTATACATTTAAAGCCTTATTATGTATTTTCCTTCTTACCTTCACTAAAATCATGATCTGTATATTCATAGTCTTGTGGCAAAATACTGTGCAGCTGAAATGTGAGATATTTATATACAGGCGTTTGCTGCACATTTGCTTTCTATTCATATTTTCGGAAATAAATTACCATAACAGCAGATTTTTTTTAAGACTCAATAACAATAATTATATGCATTCCCATTCTTTTAACACTGAAGTAAAATAGAATACGATAAATCTTTTGAATATGCACCACATGAACTTCTTATACTACAGTATTTCGATGATAATTTTTACTTTCAACAAATAATTCGTATTTTACTTTTATAGTAACAGAGAATAGGCTGTTTCAGCTGGTGGCTGCCATATTTCAAATAATTTAACTTTTTTAATTTCCCGATAAAACTAAAGCATTTAATATATAAAATATATAAAAAACAAGCGGTATTATAAATCGTTTTTCCGGACACGACAATCCAGAAGTGGTGATTTTTAGATTGCAGTTGAATAAATTAAAGTTTTAGAGATAGGCAAATCGCTCCTTTTAGGGAATCGTTCACCGAAAGGACGATATCTTTAGAGTCGTTCCGGAAAAAAGGAACGACTACGAAACAAAAAGAACGATTCAGAAAAAAGGACCGATTTCGCGAAAAAGGAACGATTCCGAATAAAAAAAGGTTTTCGCGAAAAAGAAATGCTTTCGAGATAAAAATAACGATTTCAAGATAAAAGGGATAATTTTTAGAAGAAAGGAAGAAATCCGGAAGTATTAGAACGAACATGAAATCCATAATATTAATAATACTAATTTATTTTCTTACGTATTCGTCCATTTTCTTACGCATCCATTCGCCTTATTTTTAAATTTTTTGGACAGATGATTTCGTTCTTAAGAGTTCATTTCATTAATGAGTGTGTGCAATTAATTAGCAATTTTTTCTAATTACCATAATACAAGTATACTCCCAGACTTTATGGTTTATGGCATTAAACTCAATTCCTCTTGAAAATTTACCACTGGATGACCTTTCATTTACCGCTACAGTTTATCAAAGAAATTTTATTGTAGCTGTTTGTTTTGCCCACCAGGGTGGCGACCCATTCCATTTTTAGTGTAATCGAGTTTCCTCTTGAAAATATATCGTTGAATGACCCTCCATTTATACTATTATTTTAGGCAGGAATCTTTATTCTAGTTCTGATGTTTGGTACCAGGGTGTACGCTATTTTTAGCCTTATAATTAGATCCCTCTTCAAAATCCACCACAAGATAACCAACAATTCATTTGCATCTCAGTCCTCAGAACCGGCAATTTTCAGAGTCACTCCATTTCAGTACAATTATTTGGAAATCGGTAATTTTCTCAGTCTGCCCACTTCTAAACAATTCCCAGGACTATCTCCTTTTAGTATTAAGTTCAAGCGTGAATAGAATCTTTTATAAAATCAAATTCGGATACCTGTCGATTTGGGAAAACATAATTCATTAAACGAAGTATATTTGAGAGTCTTAACATATAACAATGTCCTTTCTGACTGCATTATCAATGGACAGCCGAAACCGAAATGGCTGCACCTGAAATCGTGAAACTGTAGTTGTTAGCTCCTGTTATGACATAAAAATCCATTAAAAAGGTGTTTCCTGAAATTCAACTGTTGGTGATTGAAAGTTTTTGAAAAGGTATATCAGTATATTTAAATTTAGAAATTGCACATAATTAGAACTGTAGATATTGAGATAAGAAACAAAATCGTAACTATATAGTTCAATACGTTTCAATAACTTAACTGACTTTCGTCAACTTTATAGTTTAATACAAATATGATTTCAAATACACAAAATAAATAAGAAAATACAAAATACGATTCTCTTAAAAAAAGATTTTATTTCAAAAATAGGAATATATAAAATTTGTTGATTTGGTGAAATCCTAAAATAATCCGCAACAAAAGAGCAGGCTAAAATGTTAGTACAACAAACAATTCAACTACAGTTTCATGATAGTAAAGAAAATTAACATCAATAATATAAAACAACCAGGAATGGTAATTTGTTTCTAAATCTTTTCATTCATCAGTGTAAACATTTTTTTTAAATCGATTTTATTTTCCAATAATTTTTGTTTAATAAGAATTACTGCTATATGATTCCAAAACTCTGTTAAACTTTCAATATATGGAAAAAACTCACGATAAAGTCTGAAATACAGAATCAATTCGAACCTATTTGGGACAGTAAATTGATCTGCCAGTATCTTTGATGAGTTCATTAATCAAGTATATAGCTGTTATAGTTTGTTTACAGAAACACAAAAGCAAAAAACATTCAAAGCTTGTCATCACGATAGCATCCGAAATATACTGAGCATATTTAAACCAAATTAGGACAGTATATTGTTCTTGCAAGTATCTTGGAAGAATTCGTTAATCAAGTACTGTTTTGTTGTTCCTGTGTGATCACCTAATGATAAAAACCAGCACTGTTTAAAGCAAAGATAATAAAATGAACAAATATGTTTTTATTTTAGATTGCCTGATTACAAGTCTTTTTAGTTCAAATTTCTTTATTTGTTTTTTGTACCGAAAGAAAATTCAAATCCTATTTTGGTGCCCGGGCATATGCCTTCTTTGCTCCTTTGTAGTTTCAACACTGCAAATATCTGTTATCCACCACCGCAGTAACAATCGTTAATCGGAGAACTGATTTTGGGAGTTACATTATCACAAGAAATTATTATGAAAAACGATTTTTGTCTTGCTTTTATTTTACGTTGTATTAAAACAAAGTCAAAGATATTTAATTTCTTAATATTTAGCAAGAAATAGAAATAAAATGACAAAAAAAAAAGAAAAAAAAACTATACAAAATTGCAATTTGCATTTTTTAGCAGTCAATAATTAAAAAAGCAATTAGCGTAATAGTGCTACTCCATTTTTTTTTGGCAAAATATAAAAAAGTCTATTAATCTGTATATACAGGTACATATTTATACAATTATATTAGCACTAGAATCAGTTAAAAAAAAAAGAAAAGAAAAAAACATAAATGTCTTTACTGTAAATTATGTTTTTTTTTTTACTATATGCTATATATTTTTTTACTATATACATATATTATAAAACTAGTTTAATGTAATCTTAACATAAATCTATTAAACAGAAAAAGCATAAAATACGCAGCTTTACATACATGTCACAATGTTGGGAAATGTCTGATAATCTATATGTAGCACATAATTTTTCTTTCCCATTCATACTCAAAAGGGCCATAAGGGTAGCAAGCAGCGGTTAAATTATTTGAATCCCACCCACTACTGCTACTGTTATATTATTATTATTAGGCTTCTTTTTTTTATCTTTATTATAGAAATTTTAAGAAAGAATTGAAAACGGTTTCCAAAAATTCCTTGTTCAAATAGGTTTTTCTTTATGTATCTACTGTAAGTTGATCAAAACTATCTATGGGAGTTCTGAGATCTTTTGAATCATCTTTTTCAGGAGAGAAAAATAAGACCCCAAACTAAGGAAACAAAGTGGTACTCGAGCGCTCGTAAAGGCTCTTATTAGGTAGATTTCGTAAGAAATACTACCTATTACTTTCTCCCCTAAGTTAGAATTTTTGAAAAAATTTTGTAGATCTACACGATAACTTCGATAATTCTGCACAAATCTCATCCAAGCTGATACATAAAATCAAGGAGCATAAAATCTCAGTCAAGTTCGTTAATAGGCAAAATCGAACCAGGGGGGGGGGGGAGGCTTTTTGTGAAAACAGAAAAAAACTCATAATTTCTTAATTATGATACGTATCGAATCCATTTAAAGTTATTATTAATTCTAGGTAAAGGGCTGAAAATTTATGTATGACAGATTTTTGATATTATTAAAAATGGCCCTAAAGGGGGTAAAATGGGGGGTTTGAGAAGAAAAAAATTCATAACTTTGTCAATTCACAAGATATCAAATCCGCTTAAATTTATTATAAATCCTCTTAATAATATCTAAAACTTTTATATTGACAAGTTTTTAATATCACCAACCCTTATAAAAAAGAAAAATCCCTGCCAGCTCCGCCACCAGACAAGTTAAATTTCGAAGTGGGTGGTCCCAACTGCAGCATCATGGCAAAAAGGTAATTTCTTCTGCAATTCTCAATAAACAGGCGTCCCATGGTCCGCATCTTCGAAATCTACCTGTGAATGCTGGCTGAACGGTAAATTTTTCTTTTGACAGAGAGGATCCTCAAATTAAAATTATGCTTGAAACATATGAAATAGTGAAATATACATGAATGTGCATAACCATGCAATTATTAAAATTAATCGAAATCAGTTCTTTCAGATAAAAAAAATCAGTTATTATTAACTGATTAAAATGCAATTGTTCAGGGCATAGCGATGTATTTCTTATATTATTCAAAACTGTTTCTAATCAGATTTAAAATATATACCGTAAAATCCCATTCATCCGCCTCCTTAAATGTGAGTGAAAATTGTAAAATAATCACAGGGGAGGACGGTATTAAAATTGTAGTATGATATTTATGGGTGGTGGGGAGGGGGATGCTAATGGCTGATCATCGCAAAGTATGCATTATTTTAATAAAGTGACAAAAGAAAAACATTTTGAAAAAAAAATTATATACAAAATAGAAAAACAGTATAACTTCACGATTAATGGCGATTTCAGATTATAGAAAATTTTGAATTTCAGAGGCTTTGAAACTGGAATGCGTTTAGATAAATAATAACACTAATATCTGTCTTTAATATGGTAACAGAAAAGTAAAAGAAACTTAATAAATTAAAATAATTAAAAAACACTGAGAAATTGCAGTTGAAAATGTCCTGAAAAACTTTGTAGAACTAGTAACATTTTATTTTGGTGTCGCCATCTGTTGTAAATTAGGAAGATTAAATAACCGTTTTTTTTAAAATCATGATTTCGTATCTATAAATGATAAAAAAGTAATACAAATCACAAAAATTGAGGACATACAGAAGGAATAGAGTATTGCCAGATTTTTAAAACGAAAACATTTCTACCACAAAGATAGCACAAAATATGCTACAAATTTGACTGTGGCGGCATCTACTGATCAATCCATCGTAATTCTTTTGTGATTGGTTAAAGTTAAATACGACTATAAATTCGTTGATAAAATAAACAGATTATTTTTTAATCAAATTATTTCACACACACAAATACACATTTTTTAACTTATTTCATGAGAAACTTTCACTATCGATATTTTTATTACCTTCATATCGCCATGTAGATAAATTTACAGCAAAACTAATGTTTGGTTATATTGCTTTTTCAGATGGACAATAGTTGAAGTTGTGTATGTTACTTTTGTGTTTGTACACGTTTGCGATATATCAAAGAATCGCCACGCCTTTCTGATCTGTCGGAAGAAAAATAAAGAAACACTCGTGACATAAAATTTTTGGTGTTGATCTTGACGTGCGCGGCGAAACTTCTTTTGAGTGAGGGCGCTTTCTCGGGATTTTTTGAATTTTCCAATTTGTTTACAAAGTGAGAGGGGGGCGCTTAATCGGGAAGGGCGGATTAACGGGATTTTACTGTATATATATTTCCCACTATTACTTAAACAAGCATATACTTTACATTAATTTTTTATTCTCAATTTTTTTCTTTCTGATCAATTTAGCACAAAAAATTTCAATAGCAATGTAATTAAGTCGCAGGTGATAAGTACATAGCTAAATAATAGACAATGTTTTAACTGAAGTACGATAATATACTTCAATTTATCTTAAGATAAGTTTAAGAGAAAGTAATACACAGTTGTAGTTTATTTATCAATTGCCCCCCCCCCCTTGCACTTCTCTCTCTCTCTCATTATTTTTTTTTTATCACGTACACATTAGAAGGATTTTTTGGCCAGAAACTCTGCTTTAATAGAATCACAATCTGCTTTTTTAAAATAAAATAGCGTATTTTAATTTATTAAAACTGCCCAGTCTACAAGAACAAGGACTGATTCCGAGGACTCTATCTTTTCAGAGTCTGTACATTCAGGAAGGATTCCGAGGAATCCATCCTTTTCGGAGTCGGTATATTTTGGACTGATTCCTAGGAATCCCTACACTTTGGACTAATTCTGAGGAATCGATCCTTTTCGGAGTCGATTCCGAGGACTGGATCCTTTTCGTAGTCCGTAGATTCTGGACGGACTTTTTGGATTCGTTATATTTTGGATCGATTCCAAGGAATCGTTCCAAAAAGGAACGATTCCTTTTTAAAGACTGGAATCGTTCCTACAATTTCACTGTCGGAGTCATTCCTTTGGAATCGTTCCTTGACAAATGACACATCTCTAAAGTTGGGTCACATCTTACTTGGCAGTGGAGAGAAAGGCTAGCTAGCCTCTTAACGCAGTTTCACCTTAGTAGGATTACCATATCGGGGGATTATCATTGATTTGGCGAGTAGGAAATCACTTTTGGGATTTAGCATGTATATATTCTGCAGAATTTTTTTTTGCATTCTTTTAAAACTTTAAATGCACTACTTAATCGGTTATATACAGCCTAACATGAATACATGTTATTTTAAGCAGAATTTTATGTGCACCATTTTTAAGTGAGGGGGGGGGGGAGGGAGTTAAATATTTAAATATTTTGAGGAGCATTTAATTTTTATAATGTTGTAATAAGGCTGTTATAAATTCCAAATTCATTTTTGTTCGCAAATAAATGTATCAAATTAGCAAGTGCTCTTATTAAGAAACTTTGTAATCAAAAGACGTTTTCCAATTTTCTGGTAAGACACAAGATCTTTCGTAAAATACTGTCAAAAGATCAGGGTCCATAAGCCGTGTTTTTGGCCCATGAAATAAGACTAAAATTCGATTAATAAGAATAATACGAACTTTGAGCTTGTGTAAGTCATATAAATCCGAACAAAATGCAAAAACTATTGTTAAAATCGTACAGGATTAACCTAACATTAAAGGGTGAAATAATTAAGTCAGTATAACAAAACTGAGTTTTAGTCTATTTCATGGGCCAAAAACATGGCTTATGGACCTTGATCCTTTTGCGTTTTGAAACGAATTCTTGATGTGGCAGCATGATAAAGGAGAAAAACCGGTCATCACTTGACACTAGTCGCTCATAACTCAATAAGAAATTTATTTATCAAAAACGGGAAACTCATTTCGATTCCAAATCGAAATGAATCGTCAGGCATGCCTTTGTCTTTAAAAATGAACCAGAAAATGTGTCAGAAAGTTTTGCGTTGTTGAGCAGATCATTTGAGAACCACCTTAACAGTGAGAATAACTTTTTAAACTGCATTTATTTTATGTTCAAAAATGCAATTTTAAAAATTAAGTCAAATCTATTGTGACATAAATTAGCAGTATTTAATGAGATTTTTTGTAATACTTTTCTGTAATACTTACGTAAGGTTTTTCTATAATATTTGCTGTTAATAAGGTATTTTTAACAGTTTTTATCCTTTATCGTGCTGCCACATTAAGAATTCGGTTCAAAACGCCAACTTTGACAGTATTTTCTGAAAGGTCTTGTGCCTTACTAGAAAAATGGAAAACGTCTTTTGATTGCAAAGTTAGAGCACTTGCTAATTTGATACATTTATTTGCTAACTAAAATGAATTAAATATTTTAAGCAGCAATACCTTTTCTGTTGCATACATAATCATTATTATGCATCATATCATTATTCACATAATCACATTTCATGTTTTGAATTACGGGAGAAGTTCGAAAAATATCTTTAAAATATTCTTCTCAACATTAAAAAACTGATATTACAAAAGCAATATTTTCGATTCTTCATTTCGAAGGAAGAAGTAAAATATATATTTTTTACAGTAAACAATCAGTGATGTTTTTATCGAGAAAACTATGAACTAATTACTCCTAAGAAGAGTTTAGCGCTAAACATCTGCTAAAAAATGCTAGCCCAGGCACTGAGCCTTTTTCAGAGCTTGTACTGTTGTTTTTAGAGCGCGCATCTGTACCTTTTTATTTTTGAAAATACACTTTGTGCTTTAATTTTAAAAAAATATTCATGATTTAATGTAGAAAAATATTTAGAAATAACGTTGCGGTTGTTGTTTCGGTTCTCATCATTTTAGAATGCATTAGGTTCATTAAATTGATAGTAAAATACACAGAACATGCATAAAAATCTTTCTTCTGTCCTTATTTTCGAAATAAAAAAAATCTTGTTCAGTGTTTATTTAGATTTTAATGCACCCCAAATTCTTATTAAAGTATCTCAACTTAACAGAACTCAAATATGCTCATATTTAAAGTAAAAGTAAATTTTATAAATAATCTAATTAAATCTCGTTACAAATTTCATTCCAAACATTATAATATCACTTTTAAAAAATCTATAGAAATAGAATGGAAAACTTTTTTTTACTTATTCTATTCTAAAATAATTACAATCATATTCACATTTTGGATTACACTGCAGAAATTATTTTAATCCATCTCTATAATCTAATAATATGCTCGTAATAAAGACCCTCTTTTTTTCTTTTTTTTTTTTTTTTTACAGAAAAGAAAATTCTTGTTATTTTATATATTTTATCAACATGCTTGGTATGTACTTCAGGTGAAATTTTCCGAAAAATTCAAATTCATCGAAGTTTTTATCCTATCTCCAACAGTTTAAAAAATGAAACATTTGATTGAACATAAAAAAATCTATGATCTCCTGTAATGACCGGAGAATTTTCTGTAACACATCAATCACTCTTAACAGTGAGGAGTCGTAGGGTTATAAGTCGATTTGTTTCAAGCGCCAACATCTCGCCAGAAATTTTTTGCGCGAAGGAATACATGCATCTTTAATATTACAGATATTTATCATAAAAATGACTATACATTAAGCTAAATAAATTTTGTTTAATCAGTCAATCGCTTTTCAATGGAAAAATATGAAAAAAAATCAGATTTAAAGTGCATTTTCTTTCAAATTCAGTAAAGACCTATTTCTTCTCGCGGACGTATACTTCTCTCTAGTATAATGTCCACTGCCAAGTTAGGTCTTCCGTAACTTTAGTAATAATAATGAAACACTTAGATTCTTCGGCACCTGGATAAATGACTTGAAAATTCACGCTTATGTCTTCTTGAATAGAAATTAAAATGATTTTGTAACTGCCGAAATGATATTCATAAGATTCAAATACAAGACAAGGTATAGAGAGAGTACGTTTCCTACTTGAGCATTTACGGCACATCCTCGCTCTTTTGCTCCTTTACTTGGCGATTCTGTGGCGTCGATTTCTCCAAACAGTACGAAAATATTATTTGGAGATGAAACTTTGCTGTTTTTTTCTTCAAAAGGTTTGTTTTCATTCGTTTTATTAGATTTGGGGGTTTCTGTTTATAAAATTCAAGTTTACGAAATGTTTTACTGAGTTATCATTTCTAAACAAACTATCCAAAATCAGATTACGGGAACTGGAACATCCCTTAAACAGAACGAAAAAATGAAATTTGACTGAACTGAAAAAATGAAATACTAATTGATTATTTTTAATAGAAATAATTATTATTTACTGAAAACAGTAGAACCTGTTAAAACGAATCGTATTTTAACGGTCTACTGTCTATAATGTTAAATGAATAATTATTAATAAAGTTGCATGATGAAGGAAAGAGTTCCTTATCCTGTGCTGCTTGGCGAAATTTTTTTCCGCCAAAATGCCGTTAAAAGTTCCTAAATAATTTTGGACATTGAAAAAAAGAAAAAAACTTAATAGAAACTTTTAATGCAGGTAAAATCTTGCTTACAACTGCCAAAAAAAATTATTAAATATTAAGTAAAAGGATAAATATAAATAAATAACAATAAATGATGCAATTCAGAAAAAATGTAAAATTTGTAATGGTATTATTTGCCGGAATCTGTATAGGCAATGTGGCAAAACGTGCAACATAAGGCCATTTTTTTTAAATATCTACCCTAAAAAACAACCCCTCTTTAATAAAGGGTGCATTTTAAACAGCTAATCCTAAAAATCAGAAAAAATCCTAAGAAAAAAGAAAGAAAAAAAAAAAGCCGTGCGAGGCCAAATATCACTTTTGATTTGCTATCTAACCTAATAATACCTTTAATAAAGGAAGCATTACAAACAGCTAATCTAACATATTTTCAAAATTTAGCTGAGTAACTACTACTCACGTGGTACTAATTAACAAATAAGCTTCAAGATCTCCTTTATAACGCGATTTCCGAACTAAAGCAACCCCAGGGTCCGTTAAGCACGTCGAAAGTCCAGGAATAAACGTAAACAAGAATGAAACATCCCTCGCCCAGTAAACCGCGCCAAATTTTGCGACAAAATCTCCAGCACAGGATATGGGACTCTTCCCATGAATAAATAAATGAATAAAATTATAATTTAATTGCCCTAAAATACGGACTACGGACAAACCGACCTAATTTTTGGCGATTTTTCTTATTCGCGCCAAGAAGCCACACACTCCAAGCAAAAATAAATGAGTATGAAGAGCTAGACCAACATATGATACTATTTTGACGTAGGCCTCTCTTAGATAAATTTAATTTTAAATGTCCCAGGACTTATGTTTTATTGTCTTCAATAAATTTTCACATCTAGCCTGTCATAGTAGGATGCCTTATGGCTCACACTGTGAGGTGTCTGTGTATCTTATGAGACGTCTGCATACCGTTACCCCTTACCAGTGTATCCAAAAATTCTGAATAGTCATTTTTGTTTTAATTAATCAGAGACATTTCTGGGTAACTTAAAGTAAAAATTCTTTCGCAATTTCTTAATAAAAAGATGGCCAAACTGGTAACTCTGCCTTCTGCGAAAGTAATGTAATATTGTTCGATATTTCCAGTTATGAGAAGAACGGTGCCCTTCAGTGTTTGCCACTAGATGATGTGCGCCCACGCTTACAGAAAGGTTGGACAGCGCTGGTCTAGATGAAGAGATTCTCCTCTTCCCCTTGGGTATGCTACAGCAGACGATTCATTAATTCTTCAGTTTCAACTCGAAATGCCTTTCTTCCAAGTAAACATTGAATGAATCTTATTCTGATATGTCAGCAATTTGTTGGTAAAATCATTCCATCATTTCCATGTTTTAAAATGCAAAAATACATTAGAGATAAGTTTTTCAAACTGAGAAATCAGCATAAAAGAAGTATTTCAGATTTAAATCTTTAAAAAAATAATAATAATTTTAAAATGAAAACATGTGTGTTTGGTAAAATTATAGTGATTAAGTATTCTTGTTTAATTATTTTGCAAGTATTCTAAGTACTTCTATGTTAGTAATTAATCACAAACTATTGTTCTTATCACTATCACTTGTAGTGCATTTATTTCATTTAAAATATAAGCCTTTCACTCATTTCATTAAAAGAAATTAATAACATGTAATATCATAAACAAAAATATTTTATTTTATCATTGGATATCAATTGCAAATACAATTAGCTTGTATTCACATTTACCAGTAATTATCATGTGTATCATTGTTTTTAATTTACCAATAAGTGTTGTCATTTTGCTGATAATACTTTTATATTAGAAGAGTGCCTAATAAATCGCCAAATACTCTTTCCATTGCCATTATTCATATTTCATTCATTTCATTGAAAAATATATACATTTCACTCATTTCATTTAAAATACACAACTTTAATTTAAAATACATTACATATATTGCATGCATTTAAAATGAATGTTTCTTATGTGTTTCATTTAAAATACAAAAATAAAGTAAATAAAATTTAATACCATAAACCAAAATATTTTATTTTAAAATCAAAGCATTGTTTGTAATTTGTACATGTAAAAAATAAAAGCTGCTGTTGTGATATATATATATATATGAAAGGATAAAAATAAACCCTTTTTAAAATGCAAAATAAAAAATTTAAATCCTAAAACATTTTTTTCTAACTTATAAATCTAATGCTTAAATCTAATCTGCCCCTGTGATCTTTGTTTCTCAGCCTCACAAATATTACTTTCATTTATCAATTTCGACATCTCTTTAACATTGGTTGGTGGTTTTAACCTCTTGATGGTTTCAATATTCGGGTTATCGGGTGTAATACAACCATTCGACACTTCATATCCAAGAAAATTAATTGTTTTTTTAACAAAATTACATTTAGACAGCTTTAATTTAAGATTTTCCTGGACACAAATATCAAAAATGATTTCCAAATGATGGTAATGTTCTTCTTCATTTTGTGAGAATACAATAATATCATCAAAATAACTGCATGCAAACTCAATTTTATATTTATTTAGGATTCTTCGAAGGATACGGTTAAAATTTGCAGGCGCATTTTTCAAGCCGAACGCGAGACGTTTCCACTCAAATAAGCCAAACGTTGTGGCAAAAGCTAATTTTTCAGTATCTTTAGGGTGGATAGGTATATGCCAATATCCACTTGCTAAATCGAGAGTGGAAAACACTTTAGCTTGCACCAATTTGTCCAATAAAGTGTCGATTCGGGGTAAGGGTTCTGCATCTGTTTTGGTTATGGCATTTAATTTTCGGAAATCGACACACAACCGAGTTTTCTTTCCTTCTTCACGTTTATAAACTAAGGTTACAGGTGAGGAATAAGGGGAATGACTTTCTTTAATGATACCAGCTTTTAACAAATTTTGAACTTGTTCTCTAATTTCTTCTTCTTCCTTAGGGGAAGTACGATAAGCTCTAAGCGAAATTGGTAAGTCAGAAGTTAAATGTATTCTCTGTGGTTCCATGTTAACACATCCTACATCATATTTATCTTTGGCAAAAATACCGACATATTTGGCTAAGAGAGTAGGCAGTTTGTTAGGTGCAGACTGAACTTGGATAGGTTCAGTGGCGTTTACAAACTCCGGCTCATAATTTTCACCAAATATCCCTGCATTTTCCTTTTCTGAGACATCTTCATTAGGTTCTGACACGTGCAAGGAATTAACTGTTGGAATATTTCGTAATTGGTTCAGGAGAGGCACTCTTTGGTTATTTTGGAAAATTTGCATCTTAACACAATCAATATTTAACTGGAAACTTTGGCAATGGTTAAGTCCAATAAGGGTATAGGGTAATTTATTATCAATAACATAAAGATCAACATATTTGGATATGCAGCCAATTTTCAAATTAACACGACATTTTTCCTGCAAGGTGAGAATGCCTTGTGTTTGAGCGACCGATAGACCTTTACGAGTTTTGGAAGTGTTTAATTGGAATTTTTGGACTAAATGTAATGGAATGACACTTAACGAGCTTCCTGAGTCGATCAAACAGGGTATTGAGTTTTCTGGTATCCCTAGAGTAGTAATTTGACGTATCTTTGGGTTTTCGTTGGATCCTTTTCTTTTTTCTATGTACCCGGGTACTATTAGTTGTCATTGGTTACTACTTGGGTTTGCAGAAAAATCGCTTTGTGTCTGATTTGGATTTTGGATTTGAATGTTTGGGTGTTGGGTTAGAGAAGAGGCCTCTAAAGATTGCTTTCGAAAAGGACAATCTCGTACCCAATGGTAAGCATTTGGAATATTAAGATTAAGGCAGACACGGCATGGCGATGGTGGCAATGTAGCCTGGTAGTGTATATTTGGTCTAGGAGGAGACGGTTGAAATGGTCTCACATTTTGGAAAGTTCTTTGAGGGTTAGTCACATTTGGGCGATTTTGGGTGTTTTGATAAGGGTATCAATAATTCCAGGATCGCATTGGAAAATTCTGCTCAGGGGTATTAGGGCGATATGGTCGCCATTGTCTGAACTGATTTTGGGGAGTTGGGTCTGGTTTATTTTCAGGACTCTTGCCTGCTTCTTCAAGCTTAGTAAGTTTAAAAACTAATTCTCTCCATTCTGTGGCAGTTTTAGGGGCATTAGTCACAATAAGTCTCTGCATCGAAATTGGCAAACCTTCGGATAACCCTTCTAGAATGAATTTGTTATCTAAACCCAGATTACGACCCATTTTAGTTTTCTTTTGGTAGTACTCGTTGAGGTCATCACCTGACCTATACCGAATACTAGCAAAGTCGCTTAGTGATAGTGTATCTGGGGTAGAAAAATTTTCATGGAATAGTGAAACAAACTCATTCCAGTGCAAAACATTAAGACAGTTGTTAATGTATAGGGTAAGGGCACTATCTTTTAAAAATTTCTGGATGTTTCTTATCTTCCAAACATCATCTTTTCTGGACTCAATACATACAGCCTCAAAATAAGCAAGCCAAGAGGCAAAGATCATCTTAGCTTCCGGCGAAAACGGGATGGATCAAACAATCTTAAGATAGGTTTTTGAATTAGAGCTGCTTTTAATTTTTCAAAAGAATTTTGACAGTTCTGGTCCCATACATAAGGAATATTTTTCTTTAACAAATTATTAAGAGGATATCTAACCTCAGCATATTTATGAATGAATTTATTATAAACATTAATAGATCCCAAAAAGCGTTGTAATTTATTTGTAGATGCATCAAGTCTTGGAGTGGGATGTGTTGTGAAACAGGCTGATGAAAATGGTATTTTGCACCCCATAGCATATCATTCTAGAAATCTTCGCGACTATGAAAAAAATTATGCAATTACTGAACTCGAATGTTTGGCAATTGTGGATGCTCTAGATAAATTTTACCATTATTTACATGGTCAAAAATTTGTCATTCATACATGTCATGCGGCTCTCACTTGGCTCAAAAACGTTAAAAACTTAAGAGGACGTCTTTTCCGCTGGTCCCTTAAACTGAGTATGTTTGACTACGATATTAAATATAAAAAGGGCTCCACTAATGTAGAGGCTGATATGCTGTCTAGATTACCTGTTTCAGAAGACCCCCCACATCATACACATTTACTCAACTTGAATGATATCAGAGAAAATCAGAAAAAAGAAAATGTCAAGGTAGATGGTAAAAAATATATTGAAATTAATGATGTTATTGTGATTAAAAAGAAAAGTTTGTATAAGATTGTTGTCCCCATGGCTTTACGTTTACCCCTCTTGGAAAAAGCCCACACAGATTTTGGACATCCTGGAATTTATAAGATGATAAATTTAATTACAAATCAATATTATTGGCCTAATCTTAATAAAGATATTGAAAATTTTGTTAAACATTGTCATACCTGCCAAATCAACAAAAAAAGTAGGCAAAAAAGATTTGGTTTGTTGCAGCTCATGCCCCCAACGGATATACCTTTTGAATGCTTGGCATTGGACTCTGTTGGCGGATTTAATCATTATAATTCGGCAAAGAAATATCTGCATTTGGTCATAGACCATGCAACTCGCTATGTGTGGGGTTTCGCGTCAAAAAGTGTAACAACTGAAACTTATACAAACATTTTGAAACAATTATTTCAAACTCAAGTACCAGAAAAAATACTTACTGATAGGAATGGAGCATTTACAGCTTCTAGATTTAAACGCTTTCTTCGTAATTATAATGTAAAACACAGGTTAACCTCCAGTCATCACCCGGAAACGAATGGGAAAATTGAGCGTTTAAATCAAACTATTGTCACCAGATTAAAATGTATTGTAAATTCATCACCAACTAAATTACCTTGGACAAAATTTTTAGATGAAGTATTGTATCAATATAATGCTACTCCACATGCTGTAACTCAATTTCCACCTAGTTATTTGCTGTTAGGAAAATTACCTTATGATCCTCTTTTGCCAGATAATGATTATTACCCTCCTGTTGAAGAAGCTAGAAAATTAGCTAAGGAAAGAACAATAGCTTACCATGAAAAAAATAAAATCCATTACGATGCTCGTTTTCTTCCTGTAAAGTTTAAAGTTGGTGACATTGTAATGTATGAAGAATTCCACTATCCTAATACACGTAAATTGACTCCACCATATTCTGGACCATATACTATCTTAAAACAACTATCTGATGTAAATTTTGAAATTGATAAACCCAGTATACATTTTAAGACAGATTCTGAAATAGTGCATGCTTCCAAGTTGAGATTCTATAACCCTCCTCAAAATTTAAAACTCTACCATGAATAACCCCCGTCTATTCCTTTCATCTTTCAATTTTTTATTTTTGCTTTCCTATCGTCCCTCTATCATTTTAGTATTTGGATGAGGACCCAGCTGGATGTTAATTTAAAACCCAGCGGTGTAGTTGGTGGAGCAGTTTTAAAGTACTGCTAACCTTTTTATTTTTTTTATTATACAATGACAAAACTAGGAACACGTTAGGGGTCCTCCGCTCCGTGGCCTCCCGTCTATAGTCGGACTGTTTTCCCATTTTCTCTTTCCATGTAGAATGGAGAATTTGGCAAAACTGCTTCACTTTCCCTCTGTAGGTGATTATCGGGCATCCACTTTTCCTTTTTCCTTGTGCAAGAGACACATTTTTTGGATGATAATCACCTCAGAGTTTAGAAATCCATGTCTCACTGAGCATGGTGGAAAGGATAGCCTAATTTTTTTTTTTTTTTTTGGTTAGAATTTCCTATTTTTACAAAGTTTTCCAGTTCAATCTTTTTTTTTTCTCCTGAGAATAATTCCCACTAGAGTGTCCTATAAGCCCAAAGATGCTTGTAAATAGATATTTTGGAGTAGTAACAGAGCTTGTAACTGCTCATATGACATTTTCATGTTTGTGTTGTTTTTATTGCATTTGTAGTAATTGTTTTGTCCTATATTTACAATATATTTGAAATATCTTTTATGATATATTTTGAAATTTAATGTTTTGAATAAGTGTTTATATCATGTTGAAGTATATTTATAAGTTTAAAAGCATATTTTAATTGTTTGTGTTTTGTAAATAATATAAGTAATTGCCATATTATATTTCTGTTTTCAAGTATCATATTATTTAGTTTTTATTGTATTGTATGTTTAAAGAAAGGTGCAACGTTTACCTTTCCTGATGAACCAACCCCCAAGAACAATTCACACAGGACATGTTGGTTAACAAAAACTTTCGCAATGTGCTAAAAGACTTTCAAAAAATAGCACACAATGTTCTCGAGAAATGTTCAATATTTTTTTTTTGCTGCACTGTGTTTTGTTTACAGTATATGTCATATGTTTAATCTTCAGTGTATATCATCAAATAGTACCAGTATTTTATGTAAAAGTAAGCCCAAGCAGTTTGAGAGTCTAATTAGAATTCCGTAGAAAAAAAAAAAAAAAATTCGATAGCCTAGTTTAAAATGTGTTTAACTTATGGGGTTGAGCCCCACAGCCCTTGCTGGCAAGTACTGTGGCGCTCATTTTTAAAGGAGGGGGATGTGAAATGAATGTGAAAAAGTATGAAAGAATTTTGAATGTGAACGAATGTGGATTGATATGAAAGGATAGTTAGTTAAACCCATTCCAAATCAGAAACTAAAATATAAAAATTCAAAGTTTAAAATCCCTAAATTGTGTGTCAAAATTTTAAAGTTTTGCCTTCATTTCTAGTTACCCCTGTAACTTAACTTTCCTTACGATACACTTATTACGAACAGATATCAATTTTGAATCCTCGTTAAGATTAAAAGTGCTGACGGCAGCGCATCTCTCTTCTCCCGGTGGCTACATCTTGCATGTTAATTATCTGGGCTGCTTACCCAGATATGAGTCAAGGGCTAATTAGCCAATTAAAGTACATTATTTCATGATTTGTAGAGCAGTCTCTGGCGGTTGTCTGGCCGTATATAACGTGCTCCGCGTGTTTTTTGCGTGGCTTTTTGACTCTAATCACTCTCCACAAAAACTACGGCCAGTATTCTTCGAAGTGCGACGGCATCCTTGCCATTGTAAGTCCGGCAATTCGCCGAAATATGAACGATAAGACGATGTTTCCCCGGTAAAAGACTCTTCAAACTGTCCCCTGGGCCTAGCTTAGGGTACGTTCAGCGACGGCGCCCTACAACCCCAGAGAGTGACTCTGTCACGTGAGGTGCTACAGCCCCTAACACTCCTACAAAGCGAGGGTGAAGAAGGGTGATACCGGTTCTGAACGGGATGGGGTAATAGGGAGGGTAATAGGCAGCAAAACAATAAACAAATATGGCAGACGTTTTCGCTGATTTTCTGAAATGAAACATAACGTATTATTTATACACCAAATTTAATGTTTTGTGGCAAAATTTTTGACTAAGATTCTTACGATGGAGATAGTGCTATTATTTTTTAAAGTAAATAATTAAAGAACAGTGGATTACCAAATTCATCTGGATAAAATTGCAAGTTATATCAAATTATTAACGATGTTGTTTCCTTGATGAGTTTTGTGATTAATTATTTTTATTTTACATGTTTAAGCATGGCGTTATTATAGAATTTTGAAAATGAAAACTTTGTTGATATCGCACTTGTGATTTTCATCTAGTACAGCGAAGATTTTTCTTATACCTCAGATAAAGATAAACTTCGTCTCCTGCCTTATAATTTTATTGATAGTTTCGTTTTAATTTGAAATTAAGACTACATCTGAGGTGCTGTCTTAGACACCATATAACATGACATTTGAAAGAAGAATTTATTTTGTCAACTGGAATTCAACATATTTTCTTTGTAAATATATAATGTATTTGTATTGATGCAATAAATAATTTTTGTTTAATTTTTTTTATTTCATTTACTTTTATTCATTCTGTATATTAAAGGATTGATCTGTAATGTTATATTTAAATAAAGAAATAAACATGTTTATTATAAATAGTAACATTTATAATATATTAAAACTTCATACTTGACAGCTCAAATAATAAAAAAAAAAAATGCATGCTTGTTTCAATTTTAGTATATAATATCTTGAATGATATCAGGTTCAGGATAAAAAATAATATTGATTAATTTAAAGTAAATCATGTTAGATTTAATAGAGAAGCAAATTATCTTGAATATAATACTTAATATCTTGATTCCTATTTTTATGATGTCTATGCATATCAATTATGTATATTCATATATATTCAAAGTACAGCTGTATATATGAAATCTTTCATTATTTTAAGATAAATTGAACGTATTACACTTTATTTAAGGTACAAATACTATATTATTTGTTAAAAGTAAATTTTGATACAAGCTTCAAGAAACTAAAAAGAAAATTGAATAGAGTTCTTTGATAAATTAGAGAGTGTTCTTATAAGAAATAGAATTTCTTGTAAAGGTATCTCTTTTTTTGTTATTAATGTCACAGTTAAAAGCATTCTTGATAAATATTTACACAATAATAATGGTTTTTGCAATATTATCTTGTAGTAAAAATGTTTTAAAATCTGCTTAATTTTTTGAAATTTATTAAAATTTTGTGCTTTTATTTAAATATTGAATAGCAGAAAGAATTTCATTTTTCATTTTTTTTTTTTTATCGGACATTTATAAGTAAGATAATTATTTATTTAATGTTATTTAAAAATATTTTCTCTTTTAAAGAAATTCTGTTGCAGAAACAGTCTACTCAAATTGAATTAATAACAGACGTCCAGAAGATTTAACCCATTTATGCCTAGTGTCCTAATTCTGGGACGTTTCAGTAAAAAAAATCATGTTTTCCAAAAAATAAACTTATTGACATCAAACTTGCTTAGAATTAATCTCAAGATTTTACTTTTCAAAAATGAACATAGGTGGCAACATATTTTAAAGAAATTTTTCATCTTTTGATGTGTTAAGGCACATATGTCATATACGCAACATATAGGGGAGACCGGTACACACTGGACCTATGGACACAGTGGACCACCCCCTAATATTTTATTTATTTAAATTTTTTTAAGCTTCTCTTCTATCCTAATAGACAACAGCACTGCAATGATTATTTATAGCCTTCAGAAAAAATGTTTAGCTCAGATTGAACTATTTTATCCTGCTTTGTTGTTTTGAGCTTCTAAAAGTAAAATTTTTCATCATCATATTTTTATTTTTTTAGTAATTAAAGGTTGTAGATAAATAAAATAAAAAAGCTTTTTTGCAAAGCTAAGATACTTGTTTTTATTTTACTTTAAAGTTAATATGTTTAAAAGAAAGCTATAAACAATATTAATATGATTATTTATTGAACTTAAACATGGGGTACAGTGGACCACCCACTCCTGGGGCACAGTGGTCCACAATCCACTCTGCTCCTCTAATGCAGAATGTTCAAAATATTTAATAATTGCTTATTTTCTATAAAGAAAGATTGTTTTAAAGTAGATTTAACTGTAAAATAAAGTAAACAAATAAAAATAACAATTTATTTAACATAGTAAGAAATATTTTGTTTTGTATTTACTGCCTTTGATAAATATAACTGTAGTCTAATTGTTGATGATTCTATTCAAGTAAGATTCATGAGACTCAAATTGAATGGAAATCAGTTTGTTTCTCCCGAAACTGTAGATGAATCTGCTGTTGATGTCAATGATTTCATAATGTCGCTCTCAGACCCAAAATTATTTCTTGAAAATTCCAGGCTCAATCTTACTCATAAGTACTTTGGAATTTCATTTGCAAATTTTAATGTGAGCTGATTTTTTTGTACTTAAGTAATAACTTCAACTAAATTGCAATTGTTCCTGTATTAATCTGTTATTATTTTCAAAATATAATTTTTTTTGTTTTTTTTCAAAATTTATATTACTATGTTATTTTGCAGGTGAAGGGACAACAAAAAAGAATTAGATTAATGAAAAATAGATTTATATTGTATTTTAGATAATACCTAATAGTGGTCCACTGTACCCCGGTGGGTGGACCAGTGTACCCCGCTTCCAGGGTACACTGGTCCACTTTACAAGTGTATATATATATATTTTTTTTTTAATGTATTAAAAACTATGTTGTGAGAAAATTATGATGGATGTAAGAAGGTTTAAGGAATATTCAAAAATATTTTAATACAGATCGGTCAGTCTGTTAAAGAGAAAAAAAATGTTAACTGAAAAAGTGGTCCACTGTGTACCGGTCTCCCCTATACATGTTGGCGCGATTGCAACAAAATAACAATTTTATGCCTTACATGGTAACCCGGTTATTTTTTATTTTAATTCTATAAATTATTTTTATTACGTATATCAATATTTATTTATATCAAACTATCATTTATTTATCTTTATTTCCTTTTTAAAAATATTTCATTTATAACTTCATTTTATTTTTATACTGAAATAAAAAATCACGTGCTATTATTGCATGCTATTTGTAACTAATATTAAAAAACAAAGTTTTCGACAAATTGGCGGTGGAAAAAAATCGTGCCAACGTGGTGCATATGATATATGACACCTGTGCCTGTGTTAATTCCACAATTGATACTGATTTTAACTAATTGAAATATAGCAAGGCAAAAAAGGTGAGCTATTTTTTAAATTAAAGCTCCACATGTATATATTTCATGTATGCGTTTGAAAATACATTAATATAAAACATGTATTCTTGAAAATTCAGATTTTTTTAATTTAAATCAAGCTAATGACGTTTTACATAGTGAATGGCATCATGTTTTCTCCCATTCTTCTGTGATATTAAATATTTAGATTTTTTTTTTTTTTCAAATATGAACCATTTATTTAGCTATAAAACCTTTTTAAATACATGTGTAAGATTAATATGCCTTTTTCTTTGTGAATGTGGGTTTGTTTTTTCCTTATAATGAAAAATTGTGCAGCTAGGATCTTTGTCAGGGAGGAGTTTTAAATTATTATTACTCAGAAAAAGTTCAAAAATACTAAAATGTTTTTAAGAATAAATTGTTAATGAAAACTTGACATATACAAAACCAACGTAAAGAAAACCACAAAAAGTTGGTTTTCAGTGTAAAATGAAAAGTAACTAAGTGATAAACAAATGTTCTGAATGAAAAATTCAAGAACAACTTGCATGTTTATGATGTGTGTTCTGTTTTTATTGATATTTTCACTGAGAAAGGGGCTCCTCTTATGAATTCTTCATAAATGTGTGCACTAAACTTATTTTGGCAATTGATAGGTACTTTGGGTAGGTGATTCCTGATTACTTCAGACTTTGCGTTGCTTTTTACACTTATGTATTTATCTTATCAGTTCTTTTTAGTGTTCTTGAAGTGTTTTCTACTTCTTTATTGCCCCCTGTGTGCCACTGAAATTAAAATGCATTTCGCTGCGGCATTGAAATTAAAATATTTACTCCTAACATTCGTTTTAAGAATTCCTAACCGTTTCATAATTTATTGAGTTGTAGCAGGCAGACCCTTTGGGAAGCCTAACAAATGCAGAATATTAGAAACAATCAGGTATGATGGCCTTCATCCTTACATAGTTGTTAATGAAACGAAGGTACGATGTGCTAACTGTGGAAAGAAATTCGCATGAAAATGTATAGTTGAATTACATGAAAAATATTTCCAAGAATTTCACAGCAAATGAAATTTTCTAAATATATCAATGTTTTCTTCCTTTACATTTTTTTTTCTAGCAAATTTAATATCACATTTTGTATCGTTTGAAAAAAAAGGCCCTTGTTATTACCCATAAAGGAACAATTTCATTGTTTTACATGTTTATATTTTATAATAGCCCCATGACATCTAAAAACCAACTCAATAAAAAGTGCATGTAGCCCAAATAAATTTAGCATTCAGCTGTTTCATGGCTTCATAAAAGGATGTCAATCTTCAATCCTCAGGACAAAATAAAAGATGTGAGAAACAGCAGTAGTAATATCACATATACTTCGCTGCTATTGTTCCTTCACGGAAGAAAGGTCTCCTGTTAGGAAGCCTTGAAACAGCTGAATGCTAATTTTTTTCCCTCTCTATGTTACTTTTTCACGTTATGTATTCATCTTAACAGAATATTTTGTGCATCTTATAAAATTTGTAAATGATCTGAGAGGAGTTATTCCCCCTCCCCCCCCCACACACACACCGTACTTAAAAGGAAGTCTCTAAGTGCAAACTCACAAAAAAAAATGTAATTACAGAATATTCTTCTCACAAGGATATATATGTTTATATATAAGGTGAAAAGCCTCTCTCACATGATGCAGTAGAGAAAGGAAATGACAAGTAAATGGAAATAATTTTTGGTACTTTTATGTTAGCCAGGTGCAGGTGATAAATTGCCAAATATTGTTCCCATCACCATTATTCGTATTGCATTCATTTCATTTAAAATAAAAACTTTTTACCCATTTAATTTAAAACATATAACTTTCATTTAAAAACAAACATTTAAAATACATGCCTTTCACTAACTTTATTATTATTTTTTAAGTACCACAAACAAAAATATAACATGAAAGCATTGCTTCCAATTTATTCACATGCAAAATAAAAGCTGCTAATTGGTGAGAAGAAAAAAGTGCTACTGGTGAGATTTGCATCCTGCTAAGATAAAAGTACCAATTTTTTTAATACAGAGCTACAGAAAGGGTAATGTAAGCACCCTCAATTGGTGATATCAGATATCATTACTAATGCTTTGAAGATGATCAAAAAGAAAAAAAAAATTGCAGAAGGTGACAAATAGTGTTGTTTTTATATACTAGAAATGTAAATGATGTACTATTCTCAATGTAACTACTTTCACATATAAATTTGCAAGTAGGTATTATTCACAAAAAGACACTTTTCTGTTATATTGGCTTTGGCATTTCTGTTTTAAATGTTTGCCACAGTTCAGGCTTCAGAAAGTGAATTATTGCAAAATGTTATAATCAGTTATATAAGCAAATCTGATGAACTTTTATGCTTTTTTTATATATGTATTTATAAATACATAAACATTATATATGTATATATTATATACAGATTACTTCTGTTTGTATATAAAAATATGTAAATGGCTTCCTTAAATTAAATAAATTGTATAAATATTGAAAAAATTGCTTGTGTATATGAAACAGTCATTAGGTTACCAGAAAATATGCATGACAAATTTAAACATTTGTACAGACTAAAATATTAAATTTAATAAGCAGTTCCTTACTTTTTTTATTCATGAAAATATTTTATGGAATAGTCTGGTTCTAGCAGAATATGAGGGGAAATATTTTCATGATGATATAATGAGGGGAAATATTTTGAAACTTTCCAAAAATATTGATGAGTAATTTCACTCTTTGATATTTTCTCACAGTGTGAAAATGATTCTAAATGGGTAAAATATTTGTTGACATGAGTAATGGCAAACACTACTTCAAAATAAATTGTTAAAAATTGAGAAATTCATTTTTATTCTATCTGATATTCAAGGGAGAAAAAAAAATGTTAGAATTCTGTTATTTGAAATGTAATTAAAAAACATATTCCACAATAAGTTTAAATGATAACAAAGAAACAATTATTATTGAAAAATCAAGAGTTTATTTAAACATTTACAGACATATATCAACAACTATTACAAGTGATGAATGTGGACCTATCTTTCTGGGTATTTGTTGAGGAGAGAAGGTGGGGTTGGAATAGATTTTATCTTTTGGGTGGCTGAATGTAAGCTGCATACTGAAACAACCCTTTACCTCCCCCCCCCCTCCTTATACATAAATTACACCCAGAGTATTTTTACTCCATGCATAGACTGTGTTCTTTGGAATGTTGGCCATAAAATTTTTCATCAAATACAACTTTATACTTTGTTATAAAAAAAGTTTGTGACTTTAATCAATATAGGAGCTAGAAAAATATTTTGGAGGGATGGAGATTCAAACTTCAAACATAGTGTTACTATATTCAATATGGTTTAATAAGTATAGTGTAGTGTATTTAATACAGTGAAACTTACTTTTAAAAAAAATTCAAAGTTTAAACATAGGTTTGTAAAATTTCAAAAATTAACTTTGCACTTGCATGCAGGTAATATGTTTCATGATACTAGTAATATATTAGGAAATTTAAGATTTTTAATCTATGATTTATTTTGAATTCAATTGGAAGATAATTACAGTTACTAAAAACTGCAGGTTCCTAAATTCATTGAAAATTTACTTACTAATTTTAGATTATGGTGAAAAACTAATAACTCAAAGCGCAATTAAAATATACATATATATTCATTATTTAAAAAAAAGAAAGAAAAAATTAATGTGAGCGTATTTAAAATTTAAAAAACTTCATTGCATGACTAGAAGTAAACATTTTTTTTAATAAACTTTGCTGTATACTTAGGGGTTGATGCAGGTTTTTTTTTCTTGGGGCTCATTTTGTGAAAATTAAAGGTTATTTTTGTAAAATTTATTATATTTTTGTGAAAAATAACATTTTGCAATGAAAGTTGAAATCGAGTTAATCAAATTCGAACCAAGCATTTATAAACAAAAACCTTTTTAAATCCTTTTGCTGAAGTTTTCCTCTCTTGTGAACTTGTTTGTTTACAAATTACACATTTTAAAACATCACAAAATAATAAATAAATAATAAATAGTAAGTTTTTATAGAATGGAATTTTGTGAAGGGGCCCATTTTATCAAATTGATTTTTGTAAAGGGGCCCTAAATAGGCCCCAAATTTTTCCTAGATCGACCCCTGATACTTCATTAGAAACTAAGCAAATGGACTTAAATACAAACTTGTCTTATTTATTTAGCAACTATTTCTCTACTGGTATTATTTTATGTAGATGAAGGAAAAACGAGCGACACAATTCGTAGCTCCGGGTGAACTACCATTCTAGACAGGGCTTAAATTCTTAGAAAAAAAGTACTGCCCTAATATTCTGCATTACTAACACCTGTAGCGTACCCCCGCTCCCATCTGCATATCTATATTTCATACATTATTTTCAAAATTTAAAGCATTATTTTTTTATTTAGCAAAATAAATATTTTAAATACAATCTGCATATACCTAGCTATCAACTATTCCACTTTTTAGTTATTACTACTTCCAAATAGAAACCTTTGCCTAATCTTAATGTTGATTAATTGCAGAATTCTGCAATTAAATAAGCTCAGGATTAGTGAATATCGGAATATAGGATTTGTGAATTCGGAAATAGTGTTAACACAAAAATGAATAATTCGCAGCTATGCAGAATAGAAAAAGACTATTTCTGTTTACTCTTTATTCTGATCAAAATTATTTGAAATTGAAATAAATAAAATTTTGAATTTAAGACAGATTGCGCTCGTGCCTGCCCAAACCTGAAGACTGATATAAAAATAGAGCCTGTTTTACCTTTATCTCTTATGTGAGCAACACATTATGTCACTAATAAGTATTTTGATACAAAAGATTGGAGATGGGAGGGAAAGGAAAGGGTAATTTAGGATTCATTTTTCGGAAGCATTATTGCACTGGGCTCTAGAGCACAGTGTTTATGAGCTCCGGGGAATTCTGGCCAATATTTAAATATTTGCTAAAAACAGAGAATAACAGTACCAGAGCTGAGCTCCAGTGCAAATTAAGCCCTGGTTCTAGACAAGAGGAAAGGAAAATAAATTATTTTAGAAGAGGAGAGGGAGTTTCTTTTTGGTGATCTGAGAAGAAATTTCACACAGTTCCATCCAATGAAATCATAACTATTTTTTTTTTCATGCTGACACATATTTGAACTCTAGGGATGCATAATTTAATAGGGAGAATAGTGATTTGGCCAAATACAAAACATTTGGCTGTCACATAAAGAATTTATTTTTTGTCTGAAAGCATGATGTAAAAGCATATAAAACAATACTTGTATCAAAAGAAAAAAGTGCTAATTGACATTTAACAAAAATATTCTGCAATTATTCATCTATAAAATAAAAAGTATATATCTGTAATATTTCTTTACAATTAGATTATCATATCAGCTTTTAAGATTTTTTTATTTATAGTACTAAGATTAATTTATTATTTCACAAAACTACCCTTACAGTTTAGGAGTTAAAATGATAGTAATATTTACATTGAAATCAGATCCAAAAGCTTTAACTGTGGTGGAATTGATCATCCACTATTACATAATATCTATATGGAAGAAATTTCTACCCCATACAAATGATAAAGTAGAAATTGGCTTATTTTTTCCAGAAAACCACTAATAGCGACAAGGCTGTGTTCAAATAGTAGTAAAAAACACTATATTTTTCAAATGCATAAACATAAACGATAAAATAAAAAAATTCAAAATTTTAATCAAACACGATAAATGTGAATTTTTATACAAATAATTTTTTGTGTAAATGTGAATACAATTTTAACAGAACTATTCAATCTTGTCTGAATTCTAAATTTGACATTCGGCTAAATATTAAATTCCACCAAGTATTCGCAGCATCTTGAACTACTTTTAATACTTTTTACAATTACTTTTCACAATATTAATCTTATTTAAAAAAAATAACAGAATGCATAATTTATTTTGAATATCAAGATGTCTCAATAAAGATAATACATGAACATAGATATCTCCTTACGTTTATGAGATAATATAATCAATGTACACATCTTGAAAACTCAAAAGTTTCAATCAACTTGTTCAAGAGAAAAAAAAAAAAAAAAAAAAATCTTATTATTTTTAAAACGCAAGATTATATGCAAGATTATATGCAATTTATATTTTATTCTGGTGCCCCGAAAGTGAATGCAAGTCAGGATAGTGCTAAATAGTATGAGATTTGAAGCAATACTGAAAAAAAAAAAAAAAAAAAAAAAAAAAAAGTTTCAATCAACTTGTTCAAGAGGAAAAAAAAAAAAAAAAAAAACCTTATTATTTTTAAAAAGCAAGATTATATGCAATTTATATTTTATTCTGGTGCCCCGAAAGTGAATGCAAGTCAGGATAGTGCTAAATAGCATGAGATTTGAAGCAATACTGAAAAAAAAAAAAAGTTTCAATCAACTTGTTCAAGAGGAAAAAAAAAAATCTTATTATTTTTAAAAAGCAAGATTATATGCAATTTATATTTTATTATGGTGCCCCGAAAGTGAATGCAAGTCAGGATAGTGCTAAATAGCATGAGATTTGAAGCAATACTGAAAAAAAAAAAAAGTTTCAATCAACTTGTTCAAGAGGAAAAAAAAAAATCTTATTATTTTTAAAAAGCAAGATTATATGCAATTTATATTTTATTATGGTGCCCCGAAAGTGAATGCAAGTCAGGATAGTGCTAAATAGCATGAGATTTGAAGCAATACTGAAAAAAAAAAAAAGTTTCAATCAACTTGTTCAAGAGGAAAAAAAAAAATCTTATTATTTTTAAAAAGCAAGATTATATGCAATTTATATTTTATTATGGTGCCCCGAAAGTGAATGCAAGTCAGGATAGTGCTAAATAGCATGAGATTTGAAGCAATACTTAGGAAAACAGATAATTAAACGCTCATAATATATACAAGACAAGTGTAAACAAACCAAAAAACCCCCCACGTGATCAAATCACCCTTTCAAAATCTGAGGGTGATACGAGCCACTCGGTGTAGCACTGACTGTCGTTGCTGAACGCTATCCCGGAGTGGCACTTATCACGTGATATCGGTCCTGAACGAAAACCCTACTTTCGGGGTCGTAGGAGTCACTCGGGGTGCCGTCGCTGAACGTGCCCTTAAAGAGAAACAGAGAAATAAGTTGGACTCGGGACCTCTAGACACATCGAACTCGTTTATTGAAGCATTTCTTCGTACAGACATCTTCGCGCGTTCAGTCGGAGGTCCCGTGAGCCATTTACGTTAAAGTTTGAGAACTACATGGCCGAGGGTTTGGCTGACCGCTCAAATGTGCCAAAAAACCGTCTTCTTCGTCCTTGCATGGCGTTTTAAATCAGAATTTAGGATATTTTCCAGCAGAGGGAGAAAGAGTCAAATTGGGAGGATCATTTATTTTAATTGGTCGATTAGCTTTTGACTGATGTCTGGGGTCTTATGCCGACACCAAGGCTTGGCCGAGCCTGGGAGCCGCACCCAACAGACAGCTGCAAGAAATGCAAACTCATCACTTTTAAAACTTAAAGAGATGTCGAAATTGATAGATGAAAGTAATATTTGTGAGGCTGAGAAACAAAGATCACAGGGGCAGATTAGATTTAAGCATTACATTTATAAGTTAGAAAAAAATGTTTTAGGATTTAAATTTTTTATTTTGCATTTTAAAAAGGGTTTATTTTTATCCTAATGTAACGAATTATCCGGGGACGACTTGGGAGACTAATAATTTGAGAGAAACAGAGAAATAAGTTGGACTCGGGACCTCTAGACACATCGAACTCGTTTATTGAAGCATTTCTTCGTACAGACATCTTCGCGCGTTCAGTCGGAGGTCCCGTGAGGCATTTACGTTAAAGTTTGAGAACTACATGGCCGAGGGTTTGGCTGACCGCTCAAATGTGCCAAAAAACCGTCTTCTTCGTCCTTGCATGGCGTTTTAAATCAGAATTTAGGATATTTTCCAGCAGAGGGAGAAAGAGTCAAATTGGGAGGATCATTTATTTTAATTGGTCGATTAGCTTTTGACTGATGTCTGGGGTCTTATGCCGACACCAAGGCTTGGCCGGGCCTGGGAGCCGCACCCAACAGACAGCTGCAAGAAATGCAAACTCATCACTTTTAAAACTTAAAGAGATGTCGAAATTGATAGATGAAAGTAATATTTGTGAGGCTGAGAAACAAAGATCACAGGGGCAGATTAGATTTAAGCATTACATTTATAAGTTAGAAAAAAATGTTTTAGGATTTAAATTTTTTATTTTGCATTTTAAAAAGGGTTTATTTTTATCCTAATGTAACGAATTATCCGGGGACGACTTGGGAGACTAATAATTTGAGAGAAACAGAGAAATAAGTTGGACTCGGGACCTCTAGACACATCGAACTCGTTTATTGAAGCATTTCTTCGTACAGACATCTTCGCGCGTTCAGTCGGAGGTCCCGTGAGGCATTTACGTTAAAGTTTGAGAACTACATGGCCGAGGGTTTGGCTGACCGCTCAAATGTGCCAAAAAACCGTCTTCTTCGTCCTTGCATGGCGTTTTAAATCAGAATTTAGGATATTTTCCAGCAGAGGGAGAAAGAGTCAAATTGGGAGGATCATTTATTTTAATTGGTCGATTAGCTTTTGACTGATGTCTGGGGTCTTATGCCGACACCAAGGCTTGGCCGGGCCTGGGAGCCGCACCCAACAGACAGCTGCAAGAAATGCAAACTCATCACTTTTAAAACTTAAAGAGATGTCGAAATTGATAGATGAAAGTAATATTTGTGAGGCTGAGAAACAAAGATCACAGGGGCAGATTAGATTTAAGCATTAGATTTATAAGTTAGAAAAAAATGTTTTAGGATTTAAATTTTTTATTTTGCATTTTAAAAAGGGTTTATTTTTATCCTTTCATATATATATATATAGAGCACATTATGTATTAAATGTATTCGGCAGACCCAGAATTCCGCACCATAATTAAACTAGGAATAAATAACAAACATAAAAAATAAACATATATAATCTGAACAAGAAAAAAACAAAACAACCAAAAAGCTGTGGCCTCATCAGCAGTGGGTATATTAAAAAGCACAGCGATGTTTCCGACTAATTACAAGCACAACAAACTATTATACAGTAGTGGCAGTGGGTTTCGGCCAGAATGTCGTGAAGCATAAATCAAATGCAGGAAAACAAATGAAAGCATGTCACGAACATTCCCCCACCGGACCCAACGCCACAAACAACAGCACGACTGAATACAAAACGTATGCTTAACATACACTGAACCAACAATAGAATTATCTTACCCCCTCCTGAGCCACACAGCCACAAAAACAATAAACAATAACCAAATCCAGTGATCCAAAATCTGTCCATGTACGTTCCATGTCTGTTGCCACAAAACTGCAAACATCCTTGTAAAACCGTCCTCGAAAGGCTTTAAGTTATACAAATCATTAATTGTCAATTACGTAGCAACTACTCAAAAATGAAGACTGTCTGTAAAACTAGTATATCTATTTATGAAACTCAAAGGAATGTTATTTTTATAATACAAGATACTGGTTAAATTAAAAAGTTCTTTAAGAAATAAATTTTTATTCGTACAGAGTTTATAGTAGCGAAAAATCTGACCTTTGATAATATTAATGTAAATATGTTTATGTACATTCGAACACCAGTTAACTAATTGGTTAACTTCAAAACTGAAGCCATCCCGTTTATTGTAGATTGCAATGTTTATTCCATTAGAAATGTGTATTTTCAAATCAAGATAATCAGCCTCATTATTATTTTCATTTGTTTTTTTTCAAAATTAAGATATTAGGATAAATGTCACATGATATCCCCAAAAAATTGCGATCACAATTCAAAATTATTAAATCGTCAATATATCTGAAAGCCAGAAAATTAACGTCATTATTAACCGTACAAAACTGAAATTCATAAAAAATAAAAATAAATTAGCTGCCGTAGAGGAGTAACATGTACCCATTCCTATCCCATTTTTCTGTAAATAAATATTTGAACCTGTATAAACATAGTTGTTATATAAGCAAAATTTACACAATAACATAAATAAATTAAAATCTAAAACAATATCAGCAGTAATTAAATCAACAATTTTTAAAAGGACATCATTTAATCCTGCAATAGGAATATTTGTGAAAAGATTCTCAAAATCATATGTTTGGATACTCTGTATATCATTTTTAATTAATTTATCTCTGATTTCATAAATGTTCAATATAATCCAATACATATTACTATCTTTATACTTAAATTTTAGGATATTCAAAATCCTTTTCAGCATTTCTTCAAACTTGTGATTAAATCCATTTCCTATACTGTTTACATTACTGCAAATAAATCTGTATTTAATCGGAATTTTATGAAATTTCGGTGTAACGAAAAGAAAAGGTAATGACAAATTTTTTACTTTAGGCAAAGGAATATGAACCTTTTTTGAAAAGGCCAGGTGTTTCTTAATCAGAATTTGAATAGTAGAATTATATAAACTGTAGGTAACATTATTGTTAAGCTCAGCAAATATCATATTAGCATAATAGCTTTTTCAAATAATTGCAAAATTGTTAGATGCTTTGTCGACTGAACAAAAAACAAAGGTATCCTTCAAGTTCAAGATTTCCCTCTCTAGATCTGTATTTATACTATGATAAGTGTAAGTAGAAGAATCATTTATATATTTTAATTGAAATGATTTAAAATCACCCAAAATTTTTAATTTCCATTCATTGAAAAGGGGGATAGGTTTATTAAATTTGTAACTCAAATTGAGTATAAACATATGCAATTCAGAATTAAATAGGCTGAATGATTTTTTAAAAATTTATCTTCTTGTTTAATCTAAATTTAGTACCATACTTCATTAATTGTTTCAACTCATTGTTAGATATGAATTCAAGGTCTCCAGTAACTATATGTTGTGCATTATTATCGTAGAAGGATGACTGCTGAAAATTCTTGCACTCTCAAAGCAAATTCAAGTAGGAGTCTAAATTTTGTGCAACCTCTCGATAGTTAAATAATTTATTACCCAAGGTATTTACATATTTATAAGTTGAAATGATAGACACCTTTTTAATTGGAAATATTTCATTGTGTCTGGTAACAATTTTGTTTAGATATAAGTTATCAAAACTTTTTTGTTGAAATGTGCAAACAAAGTAAATGTTATCCATTTTACACTGCTGATATTTACCTATTTTATACAATAAAAAGTCCGTTAATAAGTTCTTGAACTGTGTGTTATCACAAACAAACTCTTTAATCTTCTGCTGTAATCTCCGTAAAATTTTAAATTTTAAACTGAATAGAATACTTTTAATTTCCTTAATATTATAATTTTTACTAAAACGTTTGTATACATCATGCAGTACTATAGCTGGATTTATATCTTTATATTTGACAAAAAAGGTTCATATTCCTTTGCCTAAAGTAAAAAATTTGTCATTACATTTTCTTTTCGTTACACCGAAATTTCATAAAATTCCGATTAGCCTTACTTTTGCTTTATTTAATGTATCACTAAATAGGGCGAAAATTGTTATTTCAAAAAACTGGTATCATTCAAGTAATCTAAATCAGCTATTCTTAAACTTTTGATTATCACTTTACAAATTTTCTCTGTCTTTCACACCTCAAGAATTTAAGATTGAAAATCTTTAAAATAGTGAATACATGATACATACATTAATAGAGATATTGGAAGGGGGGGGGGGTGGTAAAGCAATAGAAAATAGTAAAACTATCTGTGCATTCAATTCAAGAAAAATATATTAAATAAAGCATATATTACAAATTTTTTAATACTATAAATAATGAGTCACATTCTTGAAGGAATAAAAATAGGTCATAGAAAAGGTAAATATCATCAAATAATTAAATGCATTATCATATTAAAAATTAGTCAAACAAAAGCCCTTTTTTTTAAAACTTATCAGCAGATTTTATTTATATCCCAGACAAACATAAAAATATTCATTTCATATTATACAATTTTACTCTATCGACAATATTCTCATGATGTCACAGTAGGTAAAATGACGGTATGATTGTTTGTTTACACTGTGAATTCATGAAGGATTTTTTACTATTTCTCTTAGTCACATTATTTTACTGTCATGCATATCAGCTCAAAACTCAAATTAATAAAAACAAAAGCATATTTTTTCATTATTTAATGATGAACAATTTGATAAAAGTGCGATTTGCAAAATTTTTCATATAAATTTTCTAAATATAACTATCAGAAATTGTGATATAAAAATATATTTAAGTAAATAAGTTTAATTTACATAATTTATAAATAAACCTCAATTTAAACATTTGAAATTTTACTAATTTTTATAGACATTGGCTTAATAAAATTTATTTTAACATTATATTTCTAATACATTCAATAATTAACACTAAATTAATCTGAAATTAAATGAATGTTCCTTATATTATTCAGATCTATCGCATACATTGCTATCATTTCAGTAACAGAATAAAAAATAAGTGAATTATTCAAGAGCAAAATGCTTTCAAATGGTACGATTTTGAATGTTATCCCAAAATGTTGGCTTTTTATAGCCTCAAACTGAAAGGAAGAACATTGTTGATTATTGCATGATAGTCATTTAAAATTATTTTCAGATAAATAATTTTTGTACTTGTATATATTTTTTTATTGTGTTCGCATAGTTTGTAGTGTAACATGCTATTTTTTGGTAAATCTAATTTAGCAAGTAATGTAATAAAATAAAAGACTAGTTTGTAGGGAGCATCAATTATTTTTGATGTTACTTCAATAAACTTACTTCAGTCTCCTCTTTCGGCATAGCATTGGGACTCCTATTGTATTGCAGATTTTAAAAATATGATTATTCAAGACAAAGATGAATCTCCAATCCTTCCAAAAGTAGAGTGTAGTCCAAAGGCATCAAATTCCACTTGCTTACAGAAGATCACGCATGGTAGTTGTTTATTATACAATAAAACTACACACTTGTGATCTACTGAGAGCAATCAAACTTCTTTCCAGGTACCAGAAGATCCACCACACATTAATTTCTTTCTTTATTAGTATACTGCTCATAAGTTGAGATTTTATTTATTGCTGGAAGTAACGTCAAAAATAAAATTGGTGCTCCCTAGAAACTAGCTTTTTTTTTTTAATTACATTACTCGCTAAATATTTTCTCTCTAAAAAAAAAAAGCATGTTATAAGAAATACACTATACACTATAAGAAAACTAGAGTCTACTGCAGTTTCACTACTTTTTTTTTATGGCTTTTCACCACTGCAACAATATATATATCACTATTTGCCTAAAACTTTATAAATATACAATTAAATGGAATAATCTTCCGCAGAGAGCATCCTATAATTTTTTTGGTACTTTTCGGTTAGCCGGGTGCCAGTGATATATATATATACACATATACTATATATATACCAGGGATCGATGCAAGTTTTTTTTGGGGGGGCCCATTTTGTGAAAAGTGAAGGTTATTTTTGTGAAATTTATTACATTTTTGTGAAAAATAACATTTTGTAATGAAAGTTGAAATCCAAGTTTTAATCAAATTCGAACTAAGCATTTATAAACAAAAAAAATTTTTAAAATCCTTTTGCTGAAGTTTTCTTCTCTGGTGAGCTTGTTTGTTTACAAATTACGCATTTTAAAACATCACAAAATAATAAATAAATAATAAATAGTAAGTTTTTATGGAACAGAATTTTGTGAAAGGACCTATTTTAGTAAAAGGAATTTTGTGAAGGACTCCATTTTATCAAATTGATTTTTTTGAAGGGGCCCATTTTATGAAATTGATTGTTGTGAAAGAGCCTTAAATAGGCCCCAAATTTTGCCTGGATCCACCCCTATATACATACATATATATATATATATATATATATATATATATATATATGTATTTATTATGTACATATATCACTGGAGCCCAGCTAATCAAAAAGTACCATTTTTTATAATGAAGGTTTTTCAAAAAAAGTAATAATAATAAATAAATGCTTTTGAAAAAAAAAAATCAAAATTTTTATTTTATTAGTTAATACATTTAAACAGATGATCTATGCTGTAAAATAAATCTATATACTTGTAAAATAAACACATCTAAATAACAATTTGAATAAAACTTTATAATTCTAATGGAAAATTTCCTACTTTTATTATTGATACTTTTTCAATAAATGAAAATAACCATTCTATCGCTGTTTGAACTCTAAAATATACTGATAATTATGAACTTTATTTTTGCCAAACCAAAAATATACTCCAAAAAGTTTTTTCAGATCAGACTTTTTTTTTTTGGTGTACTATTCGTATTAAATAAAGTGTAGCAGGGCCCGACTAGCAAGTTTTTGTGCCCAGGGCACTTTCAATTTTTCGTGCCCCCTTAAATTGGTTGATTGACTGATGCTAGTTTTTTTACATATTACACATCTATTCTAAATGTGTCAACTCAAAAAATTCCATTCAATAGTTTTCCTGAAAATTGAAAAACGGTTTTAAGAATAATAAAATAAAATATTTTTTTTTCTATTATTTATTGAAATGTGCTTTTAACCATAGAGATATATTTTTGTCATTTCATCGTATTAATATCTCAAATATCACATTTTTTTTCAGTTGTATCACTTTTTGAATAAATGTGCAATATGATAAAATTGAATGTCACATTGAATGGACAATTTCAGATTTCCAGTGACACGAGCCTGAAATGAGAAAAACTTATAAAAGTGTATTCCCAAAACAACTATCGGATTTGTTATGCTTAATTTTTCAGAAATAAAAACGTTGGCATAATTACGATTTTTTTAATGGAAATTTAGATGAAATTATGAAAAGTTTTGTGCCCCTCAGAAATTTTGTGCCCAGGGCATGGGCCCCAGGTGCCCGTGCGATAGTCAGGGCCTGGGAGTAGGGGTGTGGGGGAAGGGGAAGAATAAGAAACTAAATACAATCCAGAATCTTTGTAATATTTATTATACAAAATTTAAAATGATTCTCCGAAAATTTTAGGGTACATGTTACTCCTCTACGGCAGCTAATTTATTTTTATTTTTTTATGAATTTCAGTTTTGTACAGTTAATAATGACGTTAATTTTCTGGCTTTCAGATATATTGACGATTTAATAATTTTGAACTGTGATCGCGATTTTTTGGGGATATCATGTGACATTTATCCTAATATCTTAATTTTGAAAAAAACAAATGAAAATAATAATGAGGCTGATTATCTTGATTTGAAAATACACATTTCTAATGGAATAAACATTGCAATCTACAATAAACGGGATGGCTTCAGTTTTGAAGTTAACCAATTAGTTAACTGGTGTTCGAATGTACATAAACGTATTTACATTAATATTATCATAGGTCAGATTTTTCGCTACTATAAACTCTGTACGAATAAAAATTTATTTCTTAAAGAACTTTTTAATTTAACCAGTATCTTGTATTATAAAAATAACATTCCTTTGAGTTTCATTAATAGATATACTAGTTTTACAGACAGTCTTCATTTTTGAGTAGTTGCTACGTAATTGACAATTAATGATTTGTATAACTTAAAGCCTTTCGAGGACGGTTTTACAAGAATGTTTGCAGTTTTGTGGCAACAGACATGGAACATACATGGACAGATTTTGGATCACTGGATTTGGTTATTGTTTATTGTTTTTGTGGCTGTGTGGCTCAGGAGGGGGTAAGATAATTCTATTGTTGGTTCAGTGTATGTTAAGCATACGTTTTGTATTCAGTCGTGCTGTTGTTTGTGGCGTTGGGTCCGGTGGGGGAATGTTCGTGACATGCTTTCATTTGTTTTCCTGCATTTGATTTATGCTTCACGACATTCTGGCCGAAACCCACTGCCACTACTGTATAATAGTTTGTTGTGCTTGTAATTAGTCGGAAACATCGCTGTGCTTTTTAATATACCCACTGCTGATGAGGCCACAGCTTTTTGGTTGTTTTGGTTTTTTCTTGTTCAAATTATATATGTTTATTTTTTATGTTTGTTATTTATTCCTAGTTTAATTATGGTGCGGAATTCTGGGTCTGCCAAATACATTTAATACATAATGTGCTATATTTAATCTGTGTGATTAATTGCAGCTATAGCGCTTATCGCATGGATTATATTTTTATTTTTAGTTTTAGTTTAGTTTATTTTTAATCTTTATTGAGCACATATATATATATAGATATATATTGTCGAGAGTTTTCATCCCCCTAACATAAAAGTACCCAATTTTCTCCTGTTTGTTTATAAGAATATATAAATTGCTTCTTCATATTATATACATGACATAAATATTGAATAAAATTAGTTGTGTGTTTGAAGCATTGACTAAGTTGCCAGCAAATATGTTACAAACGGACATCTCTCACCAAAGTTTATTTTGTCTGTATTTGAACCACAACACAATGAATAGAGAAGTTTGTGCCAATAATTTGTATTTGCAACCAATTGAAAAAAAAAAACAGTGGATCTAATAAAATTGTAGAAGTGAAAGTTTATTCACCAGAAAAAAATAAATATAAGATCTCCCACACCCCTCCCTCAACGAGTATTATTTGGATTATTATTATATGTCATAAAAGATAAGGATGTTTCCTTCACAGTTATAAAACTAATGAATTACGAAATGCCATCTATGAACATTTTATAGTAAATCACAAATAAAATTTTGTTGACTGTAACACTGGATGCCATGCTCAATATATAGAGACATTATAGGTCATCGCAAAAGTCAGTACTAGGTAAAAAGTAAATGGCATGATAAAAGACAGAACAACACTGTTCATCATCATTTATCATATCTCCTAGAGTTCATATGACAACGTATTCATTCAAAAACTGAAATGTTCACTGCAATGTTAAGAGATATTTACAATTTCATGCCTGCAGCTTAAATTGAGTTTTATTTTATTAGTTTATTTCTTTGTTCTTTTATTTTAAGAATATATTTGCATTCATTTACTACAACAGTGTACGAAAGTCTGTAATTTTCAAATGCTCATTTTCATACCAACAATGTTATTTTTTTTTAATGTTTCATTGCACATGAATTGAATTTTTTCTCCAACTATTATTTTTAGTAATAACAGTGTTGGTTTATCGGCAAATTACTGAAATAAGAATTTTAATAATTTCTTTTTAGATGAAGATTATATTTGAATTTATATACCCTAATTTCTTGCCAATAATCCATGGATTATACATTAAAAAACTTTATTTTTTTATAATGTGGATTATATGCACCACAGATTATCTGCATTTTTTTTCCTACTCAATATCTTCATAAATGTTAATAAACATAAATTCTTAAAAATAAACAGATGGCGCAACCTGATCCATATTCACTGGGTAAATAGACACTTTCAGTGTGACGTCAGTCATGATGGTTTGGTTGGATACTGACTCCACACAAACAGTTACTACATTTCATTTCTTATAAAATGTAAATCGTAGAAAATGTTACCACTGCATGTAATGTATTAAAACACTTTGTTGTCAGATATAGCTATAATATACAAACATATAGAAAATACAACATAGCAACCGTTTGTTTGGAGTCAGTTTCCAAACAAAACTTCATAACTGATGTCATGAATTAAAGCGTCTATTCTTTTGCATGATGAGAATAATCTCTTTCAGTCAAGGATGCAGGGATTATTTGAGTACAAAATCTTTATCCTGGATAACAAAACAAGAGGGAAGAAATACCTGTAGATGAAAAACGAATTAATAATTTTCCCATACTCCTACAGATTCTTCGCTATGAGAAACATGTTGTTATGTGTTATTTCCTTTCCTGGCTGAGACTGATTGGATATGTGCTTCTTAACAGAGCAAAATGTCTGGTGCTGCAAAGCATAAACGTGTTAGTTACACATCTGAATTGAAACTTAAAGTAATTGAGAAAGTAGAGGAAATCGGAAATAGGGAAGCAGGAAAGATTTTTAATGTCGATATATAAGATTTTGGTAGAAAAGTAAAGAGATTCAAGATATGGACAGACAACACTGACCAGATATAAGAATCCACACAGCCTGGTCAGTTCTTGAAAATGAACTACATTCATGGATTTTGAGTCAACGAGAGATAGGCCTATCAGTGTCAGCTGTGAAAATGAGGTGCAAAGCTTGGATTATGGCCAGAAAACTAAATACAGAATATTTTGAAGGCGGAGCCATATGGTGCTACCACTTCATGCAGCAGAAGAAACTTTCAGTATCGGCTCGTACAACTGTGGGGCAAGAATTACCTGAAAACTGGGAACAAAAGACCGAGGATTTCCTAAATTATGTGACAAAATTTTCAGCCCAAAGGAAATAACTAATATGGATGAAGTTCCATTCTATTGTGTTTTCAACTTTTCCAGGTTTTGGTATTTTTCCAGTGCTTTTTCTTGGTTTTGGGGTTTCTTTTGGGTTTTTTGAGTGTTTTAGCGATTTTCCCAGGTCTTCTTTTTGTTGTTATTTTGTAAGAGAATGTATATGACGATTGTAAAAATTAAATATTAATCTTGTATTAAAATCAAAAATTTAAACAACTACTTTTGAAATTTCTAATGAAAGGAAAATTTGAAATGTAAAAATTATTAATATTCTAAAATTTCGTGTCTGTATTTTACAAATAAAAACTGGATTTAAATTGTCAATTATTTACTTTTGTTTTATTTGCTATTTCTAATTTAATATAATTCCTATAAATATTTTAAATTATTACCCTGCTACTAATTAGTAGTATTTTGTTGCTAAATTATTCAGATATTTTTTTATTAGATTTGTTAATTATATGTGATGATAAGTGCTATAATTGTTCCATATAAGTTTCACATTTACTTATTTTTTATTGTTATTTATATTTTTGTCTGTTTAAAAATATATACAGTGTAGTTAAACTAAGTCAAAATTGAGACAAAATTACTTTGTTTATATACCTTTAGATTTTTTATTAATGTTATCAGATTTTTTAAGTCGAAAACATCTGTATATTTAAAGAATAATTTCAATTAGAATGATTTAATTGCATCCTGATTTTTAAGTGTATGTAAAGAAAGAAATATTATGGATAGTCTGTCTTTGATAATCAGTTAATAAAGAATTTGTTGTCTTATTACCCTTTATTGTTTGTTTCTTCTTGTCCTTTCACCCAAGAGGACTAGAAGACAGTAGACATTTATGGAAAGAACTTCTCTTATTCTGTATAACAGATAGGTAATAATATAATCTACAAGATACCCCATTCTTTTTAAATGGAAAATGAGTGTTGACCATAGGGTAGCCAGATATTTTTCTCTCAAAATAGAGGAAGATTTTTATTGATACTAGTTAGTTTTTGTTTTATCACATTACTAGCATTTTCTACATCCTATTAAACTGTACTGACAAAACAAATAATATCCTCCTTCAGAAATTTTTCATAAAAGTAGTTTATTAATTAACAATTTTAATTATTAATTTCCAATCATATTTGCATTACATTATTCTCTTTAACTAATTTTCTCATCATACTTCCCATTATGAACTGAAAATTAACTTTGGCAATAGAAATAAATCGCAATATCCTAAAATTCAGTAATCGACAGGAAAATTTTAGTAATGGACATTGAAAAAAACAAAAATTTATATTTAGTATCAAAGTAAAGCATTTAAACAAAACAAGTACATACATTAAGATCTTGGTCTCTTGGTTAACCGTCAGTGAACTAACGACAATTAAAAGAATAATATTGGATACAAAAAACATACTTAATAAATTAAAAATTAAATAACCTTTTTCTCACTTCATGATAGATAAAATTAAGCCCAATATTGAGTTGAACAATGCATATGCTGTACTGTAGTACGTTTGTGAATGAATACCCAGTAAAAATACATTCCATGCAATGCAAAATGCAATGATTTACATTTGTTGTTTATGTACTTTGTAGAATCGTTCTCCTTTCTTCGCCACCCTATTGCATTCCTAAACACTCATATGCCCCTTTCCTACAATCTGTTTAATAGATTAACAAGTCATTATCCCCACTTTGAGTCACTTTGTTGTTTACGTGTGATGTTGTTGTGTATTGATGAATAGTGATTTGACACAACCTCTCTTTTGTATATATGTTACGTTTTTTAAGCATTGTAAAAAAGTCTGACAAGTGTTGCATGTTTAAAAATGACTGAGAAAAGAAAAATTTTTGTGTTGGGACTTTTTCAAAACCTTGAAATTATACAATGACTATGTAAACAGGAAGGGGCATTTCTGTTATCCACCACAGTGACAGTTCAGAGACTACATTGTACTATATTAAAAAAATTATAATATAAAGATGCTTTTATCTTACAATAATGTCAAATTTCGATAACAAGACAATAAAATAAACATCAGTCTTAATTCTTGTCATCATATCAGCGAAATACTGTGCAACTCTAGTACAAAAATTGTGTCATCAACATTGAGGTTTTTGAATCAAAAGATAAAAGGGTTGAAGTTGAAGGGGTAAAATATATTTACTTAAAAAGATAAAAGATTTTTTTCGGGTTGGACAAACTCAAACCAACCCTGGTTATAGCTCACTTAATATAGCATGCTTACATTTTATAAACAAAAGGTAACTAATATATGTACCCAATACTAAGGTGTATTTATTGGTTGTAATAAATTGATATTTAAAGTATAATTTCTGAGAAAAAATATTCAAGTTATTTATATGATTTCTTTTTAAATACCACATAGTAAATTTTCATTTTAATACCCACTTTTTTTAATAATAAATTTGTGTATCAGAGTAGTGTTGCAAAAGGTTCTAAGTATGAAAAAATCATTATTTGAATTCTTAACTGGAAATTTGTACACTGACCTTGAAATATGGAAATATAAGAGAATTTTAAGCTATTGAAAATCACCCTGTCATTTGAATGGTTCAAAATCACTTTAATAAATTGACTATCCCAGATTTATTTTCATACTTTCAGAGTGTATTCTACAATCTTACTCTTAAACAGGCATTTTTATTCTGTGTGTAGATGATTTATTACAACTGCAACAATGCTCTTTTAAATATTGTGGTTTCAAAACCTTTTTTTAACATACTCCGAGTATTATGGTTTTATTTTTTTTAAATAAAATGTTTCTATTTGTGTGATTTTTCTTTTTATAATTGTTGAAAATGAATATTCAGCAGACTTCTGATTACCTTATGGTCTGTTATGAAATACACTCTGTTAAATGACATTCTACACACATTTGAGTATCCAGTTTGCATGGACATATCTTAGACGATTTGTACCTCCTTCCAAAAATCTGGAAGAAGATATATATTTTTAACTTACAAACAGTTATACAAAGCTTTACTATGGCAAAAATATTAATAAATGATTGAAATACTGCTAACTTTTTTCAGTACATTGTAAAATGTATTAACAAATGCAGATTTTTATCACAATAATCATTTATATTACATCTGATGGAATTTTTCGAACAAATACAGCTTTATATTAGAATTCTACCATGCAACAAAAATAATTTATTTTTTCTTCATTGTTATAAATGGTATCATTGTTTATCTTTAGTAAAAATTATATTTTAATTTGCTTATGACAAAAAAATATCTAATTATAGATTGAATTGAATTCTCTCTTTAAATTTGCTTTATCTTTTAATTATTATGTTATTTTAATGTAAGATAATAGTTATATTTTATTTATAATAATTTTAATTATAGTTTAATCTTTATTTAATAAAAATGCATCTCATAAAGTTCTTATCTTACAGTTTCTATCTCCTAACAAAATTCTGTTCCTGCAAGTGTCAGAAAATCAGGAGTCTGCTGTAGTTTATAACACTATGGGTAGAAATTTTATTTGAATTAATTTTCTTGGGGGATTTTAATTTCTCTTAAGAAGTTCATTATTTCTTAAATAGCTTTTTGATTCATTATTGATAATGATTTATTAACGAAATTGTATTTATTGTAGATGCATAAACCCATAAATGTGATATTCATTTGTTATATAACCCAACTTTAAAAAGTGAAACATGCAGAAAGATATTTCTTTACAAGAGATTTTCGGAAAAGCATCTTCTGACCTGCACCAAGAAAAATCATTTTTTGTGAGGTATGCAACAAGAATTTTTCTCATAAGAAATATTTAATCAAGCATGTGTTAGTTCATATTGGTGAGAGACCTTTTGTGTGTCAGATATGTAACAAGAATTTCACTGAAAAGGGTAACTTAAACAGGCACCTATTATCTCATACTGTGGATAAACCTTTTGTGTGTGAGACATGCAGCATGAAATTTTATCAGAAGAGTGATTTAAGCCAGCATATTTTAATTCATACTGCTGAAAAAGCTTTTGTGTGAAATATGTAACAAGAAATTTTCTCGGAAGGGTGGTCTGAGACAGCATCTGTTAATTCATACTAGTGAAAATCCTTTTGTGTGTCAAATATGCAGCATGAAATTATCTCGTAAGAGTGATTTATACAGGCATCAGTTAATTCATACTGGTGAAAAACCTTTTGTGTGTGAGATATGCAGCAAAAAATTTTCTGACCAGGGTAACCTCAAAAAGCATCTCTTAATCCATACTGGTGAAAAACCTTTTGTGTGTGAGATATGCAACAAGAAATTCTCTCATAAGCATCATTTACGTGGGCATACATTAATTCATACTGGTGAAAAATCTTTTGTTTGTCATATGTGTAACAAGAAATTTTCTGACAAGAGTAGCCTGAAAAAGCATCTCTTAATCCATACTGGTGAAAAACCTTTTGTGTGTGAGATATGCAGCAAGAAATTCTCTTATAAGAATGTTTTAAACAAGCATATGTTAATTCATACTGGTAAGAAATCTTTTGTGTGCAAAATATGCAACAAGAAATTTTCTCGTAAGTGTATTTTAAGCAAACATCTGTATATTCATACTGGTGAGAAACCATTTGTGTGTGAGATATGTAAGAAGAAATTCTCTGTAAAGAGTAATTTAAGACAGCATCTGTTAATTCATACTGGGGAGAAACCTTTTGAGTGTGAGATATGCAGCAAGAAATTCTTTTCTAAGCATCATTTAAGCTGTCATCTGTTAATTCATACTGGTTAGAAACCTTTTGTATGTGAGATATGTAACAAGAAATTCTCTCAAAAGAGTAATTTAAACAAGCATATGTTAATTCATAACTGTTAAAAACCTTTTCTGTGAGACAGATGTAACAAGACATTCTCCCATAAGTATAAATACCTGGTAGACCGATTCTTGCTTGGTAGAGTTTTCACTATTTCTACTGCATTTGAATAAAAACAAATTTTTATTATTTATTTCTGCATGATTCACATTGTAAATTTTTGTTGCTCAATTTCACATAAAAATATAATTTCTAGTTTCAAAAAGTTATAATAATGAATGCTGTCAATTCATTTATTGTGTTTTTTACATAGATATAATTTATCCAATTCTCTATGTTATGTCGATAACATTTATGATATTTTGTCATCTATTTCGCAGTTGTAAAATACCAAATTGGTTGTTTATGAAGGTATTCAACACTTTTTTTCATAGAACGTTATGGATGTGGCAAGGATTTTTTGTAGGTAGAATTACTTACTGTTTTGCTCTTAACACTGAAAACTTTGTCACAGGACATTCCATATAGAAAAAGAAATATATAGCAGTTTACAGAAAAGAATGAAGATGGATTCAAACAGTCGTTTTGTAGTCAGATGTATTTTTCAATGTTCATAAAATGCTGCTGTCGAAAGACTCACTCTCAACCATGTAATTAAGCAGGTGGTCTTCCTGAATTGCAATATGTCCTTAGACTATGGCATGCCAACCTGAATACCCTATTCCAACTGATGTCAGAGTCCTTTGGGGAAACATTGCCGAAATTGTAGTCTTTAATTATGCAACGACTCGTTTGTAACTCAAGCCTGCATGTCATTGAGTGGCAACAGACCAGATTTTCGTGATGTTGAGTTACGTGCTTAGGGGAAACATTTTGGAAATCGTAGCCTCGAACCCAAACGGAGAATAGGGTCCACTCTCATACAGTGTAAACCTTCCGTAATTGTGGGACAAATAGTATTGGCAAGAACATCGGTTATGGAAGATTAACTACAGAAAAAATTGTTTAAACCTGAGAATTGTTTAAATCACATGTTTTCGAAGCTAGATATTCATTAATTTTTTTCTCTGTAATTGAATTAGTATAAAGGCAAAGTCTTATATCATGAAAATTGTCCCAACTGTTTTCGATTGAAATCAGATTAATAAAATTTTACAACTTCATTTTTAATTCTGGGTTTCTTGCAACCTATGAAAATGAACTTATCCGAATTTGGAACCAAGATAGACTATTTTAGACAATTTTCTTCTTCTGGATTTAGTATAGAAGGCAAATTTCCTGAAAATCATTACACCATCTTCAATATCGTCTTTAATCGTGTTGGTAATCAATGAGCTTTGCCAAGAATTGCGATTACTGAAGATTGATTTAAAAAATTGCTTAAACCTACAAAAACAAATTTTTCCGAAGTCGAAACCTAATTAGATAGATTGTATTCGAATAAGGTTTATTTCATGAAAATTATCAAACTATTTTCAATTTATATCATTACTTTCAGTATTGAGTTTGTTTTAATCATATAAAACAAATTTTCCCAAATTAGAGACCTACTTAGATTATTTTCTCGTGCTTTAATTAGTGTAGGAGCCAAATTTTGTGAAAATCATTTGAGTAGTTTACGATATATAGTATCATTTTCAGTTCTATGTGTGTTTTAACCTATCAAAACGAACTTTCCCGAATTTTAAACATAGCTAGATTGTTTTTTCATGCTAAAATTAGTATGGGAGATGCTTTTAGTATCAGTCATTTGGGCATTTTTTGGATTTATAGCAAGCAACATTTTCAGTGCTGGGTTTGTTTTAATCGGTTAAAACGATTTATTTTAATTTAGGACATAACTAGATCAATTTATCATGCTTGATTTAGTACAGAAGGCAAATTTCATTTGGGCCTTTTTTGATTTAGAGCAAGCAACATTTTCAGTGCTGGGTTTGTTTTAATCAGTTAAAACGATATATTTTAATTCGGGACATAGCTAGATCAATTTCTCATGCTCGATTTAGTACAGAAGGCAAATTTCATGAAAACCATTCCAGCCATTTTTAATATCATCCATAATCAGGAAAATTGCTTGCTCATTTAATTTTTTTTAGTATCTGGTAGATGGAGCCTCGCTCGGTAGTTTTTGCAACCTCCATACGGTATTTGAATAAAGACAAAATTTTATTATTTATTTCTAGATAATTCATACTGTATTTGAGTAAACACAAATTTTATTGTTCTCTTTTACATGGAAATATAATTTCTAGTGTCTGCAAGATACAATAACAAATGTTGTCAATTCATTTTTTGCATTTTTTGTCTATATATATATATATATATATATATATATATATAATACTCTGTCCAATTACTCATATTATCCAGATAACAGTTATAATTTTTTGTTATATATTTCGGCAGTTGTAAAATACCAAATTGGTTTTTTCTCAAGGTAGTCATTGCTTTTCTCCATATAACACTGTCAATTTGTGCAATACTGGTAAAAGTGTACAACATTTCACACATCCACTATTTTACACAAAGGGTTCAGTCAGCTAAAAAAGGGGAAATTTTATTCACCAAATTTTATTGACAAAAAAAGGAAATAGCCATTCGATTGGAAGTCATGTCTTCTTTCAATTTATGTTTAAATAATAACCTTAGGATTTTAGCAGAAAATGTTTCTTGATTATAAAGCTGCTAGTAATTTTGCATTAAGTACTATATTACACGAGCAGTCGAGGACCCCGAATTATGAAACAGTAACAATAATTTTTTTTTAAATATTGCATAAAAATGGTGTAGCATTTGACAAACTTTTGCATACATCAGACAATTTATTATGGGCTGTGTGAAAGTACAGTTTTCAGAATCATGTTTAGTGCTAATTTGTTTGCACTAAATAGAATATTATTCCATCACATTTCTTTGTGATCTACAAACAGTTTATCTGCAAACTTTAAGCTCAACAGTTTTTAACTCGATTGTGAATGACAGACAGTACATCAGGAGCATATTAGTATTAAGATTTTTTAAACTAAAATAAACTTTACTGAAGTTGATACTTATATAATTACTTTCTCGTGTTTGTCTTATTTTTTGTTAACTGTATTAGACTGCAAAGCGACAGGTAACCTCTCTAAGGTTTACAAATACATACTGACGAACTGTATAAAAGAGTTTGTCGCTTCTAATTCAAGTGTTATATCCGAACTGCTTGTGTGTAGATCCAAACACTTGACCTACTAGCTTTGGAGTGTGACTGAACTCGTTCATGATGGTTCAAGAAACAAAAAAACTGTGTTGTATTCATACACAATGCTAAAGATTTAAATTGAAGGTGGCATTTTGTAGTTATTATATGTTGATTGTGGTCACCCCCACACATACACACACATACACTCAACTCATTCTTATATTCTGGAACTACCTCTTAAAGGCAGACTTTTCTCTGTGAAAGTGAACAATTCTTTTTCTTTGCCTCACAATATCAGGGTGGTGTACTTAAGAGAAGAATAGCAGCCAGGGACATGGCTTTTCAACCTCTCTATTAATGATATACATTGTATTGCTGTCATCATCTTAGCATTATATGCAGATTACATGGCCATCGTGTTCAGTAAGTGATGATTACATATTGTGATTGAAAAACTCCTATCCTATCTTCAGCTCTTTTATACCAGGCTTAGAAAGTAGCTGCAGAAAAGTCAATGCAGCAGAAAGTTCCACCACGATTTTCTCAATAAAGACCATCTGTTGTCTCTTTAATTTTACACTTCCAATTTAGAATATTTTTGCTGTTACTGAATTCCCTTTTCACTGTAGTTTAATTAAAATAGATTTCACATTGCCTTGTATGAGACCTTATCTTATCCTAGTAACAATTTTTACTTATCTGCCGACCACTGAAACATCTGCATCTATTTCAGAAACCTTCTGTGACAAAGATACCCATAGACGGTAATGTATTCAAATTCCTGTACAAGATCTATAGATTTCCATACAGATGAAATAGTATATTAAAGATTAATTAAGCTTGAAAATGCTTTTCTGAAATTCTCTATCCATCGAATGAAACATATCTATATTCTGTTGTACCACCATGTATATAAATTTATTTATAATATATTCACATTACTTAGTGCATTCAACTTTAGTTCAGCAGGAAATCTCATACATGCAGATGAAAATGCATTTTCAGCAATTTTTACCTTTTGGCAATAATGTGTTTCAAATATTTTGTGCTGCCTTATGTATCATTTATGAACGTTTTTACATATCCCATCTATATTAAAAAAATTTATATTAAAATTTAATTCATCTGGAAAACACTTAACATGAGTGAAAATGCATTTCTGTAAATTACAGTAAGCAGAAAATTATGAACTGATATCTCTTTGTGCAACCCCATATAAGAATTTATTTGTATTGTATTCACATCACTTAGTATACTAAAATTTAGTTCAGTTGAAATGTGTATATAACACAAATAAAAACAAATTTTGAGAAAAATTTTGAGAAATTCTTAACCATAAATGGTATTATATTTGAATAATATTAGACAGCCATATATAATATGTAGAATTTAGGCAACATGATTATAGAATACACTTTATATTATACAATAAAGCTTTATTAAGTTTCGTAGTTAAAAACGTATTTCCTTTAATTATTGCTCATACATGATAATGTATATGAATTGTTTTGTGTAGCCCTGTAAAAGAATTTTATATGTTACATGCACAGTTTTTGGTAGGAAAGATATTATTGTTCACTAAATATAATGTATATTAATTTCATTATGTTAGAAATAACACAGCAAGTTAAAGTTTGTAAAAGTTTACTCCAAAGCTTACACAATTACTCCTACAGACAGTTGTAATATCAAATCTGATATGTTTCTATTAATATGAATGATAAATGTCATACACACCATTTTCTATATGAAACATGTTGTAATTTATATCAACAATGGATGCCAATTGCCTTACTATTGATGTAGTGTAAAATCACTAAAATGTATTTAAATAATTAAACACCATAGACTGTAATGTATCCAAATTACGTTGTGTGTCCGTGTAAACAAACGAATAGAACAAATTAAACCAAAAACTATAGAGCTAATTTGGTGTATCTCCCAAATATGTGTATAGCAATAGTTCATATATAGGACTACACAAAAGAATTCTAATGACTTTCTGACTGTATATGTAATTATAGAAATCTGGTTTTTAGGGTTAAATCCATCATTCCAAAGTTAAATTAATTTTTAATTGTTGCAAAGCATATAGAGCTGTGCAAGGTGACGTCACGAACAGGTTTTTGCTGCTGCTGTAGGACAGCTATCGCTACCTTTATCAATGCTTTTTCTATTTGTGTGTCCTACAGCATTTATCATTGTTCTCCGCTAAAAGTCACGTGATGTGAACTGCTCTATTGCAGGGCTGTCCATACCGATTTCTTCCAACAAAAATCTTTGAGATACTCTTCGACAAAAAGAGAAGTCTACAACAAACTTTACATTTTAGAAATAGTGGTGTGCAGATAACAGTAGTCTCCAGTGGCAGCAGTATTGTGATGCAGGTAGATTCTTAAGCATAGCTCAAAAACTACTTGGCAGAATGAGCTGTTCTTTCAGAGTCACATATTTCAAGTTTCTAAAATCAATATTTGTTAAAGAATTTACAGATTACAATTCCTTCTTTTTTTCTGTAAATTAAATTTCTAAACTATGTATATTTTAAATGTAAATTTTAAAAATATATATGAACTGTAACCTATGCACTTTTAAACAGAAATCAATTTCTAGAAGCAACAAACATGCAGATCTAAAAATGACAGCTTAATCTGTCAGTTTGTTTATGAACTAAGCATAAAAAAACTACCCATAGTGTAATCGGTTTTCTAAAGAATAAAATTGAATTTAACATTAAATGTTCCAAACTTTAAACTTACATCATTCCTAAACCAATTGACTGACTGACTTCCCATTTGGTATCTTAAGGTGAAATTTACTGACGAATCCAAATATGTGAAAATTAACTGCTAGTATTGAAAATTTTAAAGTTTGGTACAATTTCTATATGTAGACAGGTTTACATCAGCTCAATTTAAATCCCAATTTATATCATTTGATTAAAAAAAATATTGATTTAAATAAAAAAATTCTTATGTATATATTTATTTTCGTTGTGAAAACTTCATTTGAATTTTCTGATTTAAGTAATGAAATTCCTGGCCAAATCAGATGCCCTTCATGATTTTCTTTTTGAATCTTTTGTAAATAATGTTTCTCTCTTTAATGCCTGCAAAACACATTTTAATATGAAGGATGATGCTCTCACGAAAGAAGCTGAAAGGAAAATATTCTCATATTTTTACAAACACTGCTTCTTTAGCAGCTACTGGAAGAATATTTTCCACCTATGGATTTGTTCAGAATGTACTTACAAATGCAAAAGCATCTAAACATGTGTTTTTAAATAAAAGACTAAATAAGAATGAAAAACAACATTTGAATTTAAAGGTGAAAATTTTTCATTTGGATTGATAGTTTTTTCTTTAGAAATTCATATAAATATTTTAGAGCAATAAAAAAAATATAATTTTGTTGGTGTTTAACAATTTGTTTCCCATCGAATCAATAAATGCATAATCATTTATATATGGTTTTGTGTATATTTAAATGCTAGTTTTTTAAAAATTGCTTTGAAGAATTGTTTTTGAAGAACTTGTAATGCCATACACAGATTCTTTGAATGCTTGTTGTAAAACTTTTTTTTTAGATGTAGGAATTACTTTTTCGTACAATTTTATTGGCAGGGTTTTATCTGTCATTGCAATTTGTAAGAGTTTTTTTGACAATGAATAAAACAAAATAGGATATGATTTATTGAATACATTGCACTATTTTTATAGTGAAATTGCAGCATTATTTAATTTATTTCCTATCGAAAAATTATGTAACTCAATGCAAAAGGCCGCCTTACAGCGTCGTCTTTACAATAGTCTCTATGGAAAAATCGCCAAGGAATGGGTTTATCGCCAAGTTGGCGATGGTTTTGTCGACTTATTTTTGCTGCCAAGTTGGCGACGAATTTGGCGACATTTTGTGCAACACCCCTTATACCTGTGTATTAAGGTCATCTCTCCTTGAGATCCTCTCTCGAAAGTTGAAGTACTTTCTGGTAAATTCTGGACATCCGAAAGCTCTCGAAAATTCTTTAAAGATCTCTAAAACCTATATAAGGGCCAGCTGGGACCTCCACCAGTTCAGTTCAGTTCAGTTCTCTGTCAACTGCGATTGAATACACACGAGAGGCTTTGCATTGAGACTGCGTTTCTCTGAGCGATCTTGTATTTGATACGCCGTATTGAACGTAATTTTCTGCGAGAAAATTTGCTGTGCTTTTATTAGATTTGAAGATTTCTGAATATTTGTGTCTTCAAGAAGATATCTGTGCTCTTATTGAACTGTTTGGAGTAAATAAAGCCTGCTGATTGTTTTTAAATTTTGCCATCAATCCTTTCGAACCCCGAGCGCACAACAATTTGGTGTCAGGAGTGGGGTTAAATGCCTATTACCAGAAGAGCAATGGAGGGTCAACTGAGACAATTATTGGAGAAATTAGGAGCGATGGATGAAAAAATGACTGCGAACCAGGCTGAAATGAAGCAGGAGATGTCAGCGATGGATGAGAAAATGACTGCGAACCAGGCTGAATTGAAGCAGGAGATGTCAACCAACCTTGGCGAGTTGAAAGAAGAAATGAAGAAGGAAATGTCTGCAAACCAGGCTGAAATGAAGGAAATGTCGGAAGAAATGAAGAAGGATATGTCAACCAACCTTGGTGAGTTGAAAGAATTAATAGAGGATAAAATAACATCTTTAAATGAAAGAATTGACAGCGTTTGAAAACAAATTTGAAGGAAGATTTCAGGAAATAGAAGAAAAAGTTCAAAAGACAGCCAAAATCGTAGAAGAAAGAGTAGAAGAAAAAAAGTTCAAAAGGTCTCCAAAACCGTAGAAGAAAGGATAGAGGGTGTAGAAAATGATTTGTAAAATGTGAAGAAACAAAAGATAACTGCCGGAAACTATGCCGAAGATGTCAAGTATCAAGCTATGCTTGCTTGGGCCTGTATTAAACTCTCGACCTATGACGGAAAATCCTCATGGCAAGTTTTCAAGACATAATTTGGGATCGTAGCGGACGCCAATGAATGAGATTCCCAGACCAAGGCTTGCCAGTTAGCTGCTTCTCTACGAGCTGATGCTGCCGACGTTCTACAGACTTTGCTTGCAAATGAACCGCTGGACTTTCAATTGCTCGTCAGTGCCTTAGAATTGCACTTTGGGGAGGAATGCATGAAAGAATACAGCAGACTCCAGCTCAAATCACGACAGCAGAAATCAACTGAATCCCTACAAGTATTTGCTACGGATGTCGAGAGACTTTCCCATCTTGCTTATCCTGACTGTCCGACTGAAATTAGAGAAAGTTTAGCTCTACAACATTTTATCGATGGTGTGCGTGACCCTGAGATCCAGAAAGCACTCCGGATTGCGGATCTCAATGATTTAAAAAGGGCTCTAGTGTATGCCCTGAAATTCGAGGCAGCCCAGCAAGCTACAAGGAAAGATCGACACGTGTGCGAGCAGCCAACACGCCTGAGACGTCGGATAGAGCTGTGGAGCGTTTACAGCAGCAGATGAAGGACATGATGAGACAAATGAACTCCTTAATGGGCAACAAACCTTACAGGAGGATCAAGTGCTGGAAATGGGGTGGAGAAGGCCATATCCAAATCAACTGCCCAAGACGACCCAGCACCCAAGGTAATAGCTCACCCGTGAATGGAGGAGCAGGAAAACTGATTAATGGCCATCTTGTGGGGCTGAGGTTGCCAGATTTTGAGAAGCCCCATTTTCAAGTGTGTAAAATTTTTGCAAGAAGATACGGCTAGAACGGAATTTTTATTGTCGGACGTGTGAATGATTTGCCCTGTAATATGATCATCGATACAGGAGCCAATGTGACCATCATTCGGAAAGATCTAGCTCAGCGGCTAAAAGAAAAATCCTTTGGATCCCTCCCCGTGTTATCCTTCAAACCGTGACCGGGGATAAGATCGACATACATGGAAGAATGAAATTGAAAATAAAGTTTTGGTACGCCACTTACCATCATACAGTCTATGTGGCCGATATTTCAGACCCTTTCATACTCGGACTGGACTTTTTGAAAGAGCATGGATTTACACTGGACTTTAAGAATAATGAGTTACGCTCTGCTCAAGCAGATGTCACTATTTTCAAACTTGGAAATGCTTATGCCCTATCAAGAAGACCGTGTCCTGAAAGTCGTCACTATTGTTCCAGAGCGGAGAACAAGTGTAATCCAGAACATGTCATACGCCAGACGAAGACTTTACTATCAACGCCACCAGATCCCTGGAGTGATGAGAAGATCAAATGGCAGACTCTGACATCAAACCAATCTTGGAATTATTAGAATCTTCTAGCACGAAGCCCAGTTGGAAAGACATCTCGACTTACAGTCCTACGACGAAGCAATATTGGGCTCTTTGGAACTCCCTCCACGTCAGGAATAGTGTCCTGTTCCAAAAATTCGAATCGGAAGATGGGAAGACATCTCGGTGGCAGTTGGTACTTCCTCGATCCCGAATCCCAGAGGTCCTCAAAGAATTACATAGCAGTCCCACTGGTGGCCATTTTGGAATCATGAAAACATTACACAGAGTCCGAGAGCGCTTCTTCTGGGGAAAAGCGAGAGCTGATGTCGAACAATAGTGCAAATCTTGCGATGCATGTGCAGTTCGGAAAGGACCAAAGAAACGTAGCCAAGGAAGACTACATCTCTACAATGTAGGAGCACCTTTCGAACGCATCGCCCTTGACATCCTAGGTCCTCTGCCAAGAAGTGCTGATGGCAACAAATACCTCCTTGTTGTTATGGACTATTTCACCAAATGGCCTGAAGTTTATGCCATCCCTGATCAAGAAGCTTCTACGGTTGCGGATGCCTTGGTACACCAGTGGATATCGAGGTATGGAGTTCCCCTTCAAATGCATTCTGACCAGGGAAGAAATTTCATCTCTGCTGTGATTGAGGGTCTCTGTCAACTACTCGGGATGGACAAAACTAGGACGACGCCTTTACATCCACAGTCGGATGGCATGGTTGAGAGGTTTAATCGTACCATCCTCAACAACCTCTCACTGCTAGTCTCAAGAAACCAACAAGACTGGGATCAAAAACTTTCCTTGTTTCTTCTCGCCTATCCCAGTGCCATCCACGAAACAACCAGCTATTCCCTGTCTCAGATGCTTTTCGGTCGTGATCTTCGTCTACCTTGTGATCTGCTGTTTGGTCGCCCTCCTGATGCGCCTTCATCGCCAGAGGAATACGTGCAGAACCTCCAGGCACGGTTTGAAGACGTCCACAACTTGGCTTGAGAGCGGATCAATATACAGACGGAGAAGATGAAGACCAGGTACGACATGAAAGCCACGGGACATCAATTTAAAGAAAGTGACAAAGTTTGGTTTTATAATCCGACTCGACACAAAGGACTCTCTCCCAAACTGCAATCGCACTGGGACGGTCCCTATACAGTCCTAAACAGACTGAACGATGTCGTAATTCGGATCCGAAAGTCACCAAATTCGAAGCCTAGAGTCATTCATTACGACAGGCTGGCTCCGTACTATGGCCATAGTACCTAGTTCATATGGCATAGTGAGGTAATTGTACATAGTGTATATTAGTGTGACCATGGTCCCGTTTATAAGTTAATGTGTTTATTTATTTAGTTTAATGTGTTTATTTATTTTGTTTATTATTATTATGTTTGTGTATAATTATGTCTATGTTCAATTTTATTTTAGATAAGTGTTTATTTTGTATAATTAAGCATTATGAACGTGTTTTTAAGTGTTTTGATTGGTATAGTATTTGTTGATAACAGGTTTGTTCCCGATCAAGAGTTGTAATGCCCGGACGTGCAGCCCTTGAGAGGGGGGTAATGTTATGAATTTTGTACATATTCCAATTATTTTATAGTGAAATTGCAGCATTATTTAATTTATTTCCTATCAAAAAATTATGTAACTCAATGCAAAAGGCCTCGGGTGCTTTGCAAGAAAAGCAACCTTACAGCATCGTCTTTACAATGGTCTCTATGGAAAAATCGCCAAGGAATGGGTTTATTGCCAAGTTGGCGATGGTTTTGGCGACTTATTTTTGTCGCCAAGTTGGCAACGGATTTGGCGACATTTTGTGCAACCCCCCTTATACCTGTGTATTAAGGTCATTTCTCACTTGAGATCCTCTCTCGAAAGTTGAAGTACTTTCTGGTAAATTCTGGACATCCAAAAGCTCTCGAAAATTCTGGAAAGATCTCTAAAACCTATATAAGGGCCAGCTGGGACCTCCACCAGTTCAGTTCAGTTCTCTGTCAACCGCGATTGAATACACACGAGAGGCTTTGCATTGAGACTGCGTTTCTCTGAGCAATCTTGTATTTGATACGCCGTATTGAACGTAATTTTCTGCGAGAAAATTTTCTGTGCTTTTATTAGATTTGAAGATTTCTGAATATTTGTGTCATCGAGAAGATATCTGTGTTCTTATTGAACTGTTTGGAGTAAATAAAGCCTGCTGATTGTTTTTAAATTTTGCCATCAATCCTTTCGAACCCCGAGCTCACAACAAAATAGTTTTGTGTTTATTTAAATGCTAGTTATTTAAAAACTGTTTTGAAGAATTGTTTTTGAAGAACTTGTAATGCCATACAGATACTTTGAATGCTTGTTGTAAACCTTTTTTTTTCAGATGTAGGAATTACTTTTTTGTACAATTTTATTGGCAGGGTTTTATCTGTCATTGCAATTTGTAAGAGTTTTGTTGACAATGAATAAAACAAAATAGGATATGATTTATTGAATACATTGCACTATTAATAATAGTGTAAAAACTTTATCATTAATAATTTAATAATCATAATCTTAGCTTAAAAAATGCCATTTGCAACATTTAATTTGTAGATATTTAAAATAATTCAAAATTCTAATTTAAATTGTTAAATATTGATTTAAATTTTGTAAAATGATTTAAATTTTTAAAAAAATCAAATGTAGTTTTCATTAAAAAAATCAATTTTCCAAACCATGGTAGACTTGAGGAACTTTTAAGTATAACCACTGATTAGTAGACGATCGAACTAGTATTGATTAGTAGAATTAATCAATTGGTACTAGTTCCATATTTATACGATGATTTGTGGGCAGATTTGGTATAAGGTGTACTTTTTTGCCAATGGTACAGTTATGCAAAAATAAATATAAATAAATAAGACAAAAAAGAGCTTTTATATTTTACTCTCAAATTTGTTTGAGAAAAATGGAAATAGACATTCGACTGGAAATTATGTCTTGTAATTGTCGTTTAAAAAATAAGTTATGAAAAAATATTTATGAAAGTGGTATAACAAAAATATATATTTTTCGATTTTCAAAATTGATATACTACATATATTATAAAAGCCTGCAGGTCGCCAAGCAGTTTTCACATACTGTACCTCACTCCGAGTCCTGTGGAAACATTATGAGTGGTGATAGATTTTTACACGGGACTCTGAGTATGCACTTCTATATCACTTGTTTTTGTGACTGACGTTTTAGGTTTGTGGCTTGGCGGGATCATTTACAACGAGTTGTTTTTGATGAGATAGGTAATTTATTGTACGAAACAATCAATGAAGGTTCAAAAGTTTGTCATTTTTGCTAACATGTTTAAATAGTGTAATTTTCAAGTTAATTTCTTTTTGTTATGAATTCATGTCTTGTATAAATCATGTATGTCAAGTATATGTTTCGTCTTCATAAATAAACATTTTATAAAATGGAAATGTTTTGTCTTCACTACTTATTTAACCAGCTGCACATAATAAAAGTTACATTCCAAGTGTTCAAGTTCACCTTTGAAGTACATAGCATATTTCTTTTAACTCAAATTATTGGTATTTTTTCTGAAGTGAATTACACTTAATAACACTTCACCAAGGCGGCACTCTGCTTTAGAAAATTCATGTTTGGTGTAGTGTTTCAGGGTTGACTTAAACTTCACAAGTCCCGCAGTGGCGCGGACGGTAAAAGCTCGGCTCTCGTAAGATCGCCGAAAGCCAAGCAGCATCGACCAAGGTCAGTGCTTGGGAGGGTGCATCGTCTATCCTCTCTCGTCTGTCACTGCTGTGGGACCGTGTACGTTAATGGGAGCTGGTGCACGTTAAATCTGTTCGTGGCTCCAAAGTCCTCCAAGTTCTATATAAGCGCTACCTCTGGGGGTGCCAATCCAGATGCAAATCTCTCATCTGGAATTGGTTCAAAATTAGGAGATTTAGGTGTCAGGATTATGGAATTAGCGTAGTGGATTATGACAGCTATATAGAAATAGAAAGCTGCAAAACTGGGCCCTTTGGGTCATTTCAACAACAACAACAACAACTTCACAAGGTTCGTAAGGCAAATTAAGAATAATCTTCGTATTGATTTCTTAAAGCACAGGATACATAGATGCATAAAAGAATAAAAAAACATTGTTTTAGAAAACAGTTTTTGCTAACCATAACTGATATCACCTTAGAATAGATTGCGCTCAAAAGTACATGTCTTACGAGAACGCTCACTTCTCAGTTCACTCTAGTATTCAGCAACAAAAAGAAATGTAATGTAGGTCTGAAATTGATACTGCCTTGACCCCAAGTATAGCGCCTAGAATACTTAGTGTGGAAACCGGCTAACCCAGTAATTCTTTAAAAAGTGCTAAAAAATGTAGCCGATAAATGTGCAACAATGCTGTACGATAATAGGGCGATCGCACCGATATCTGCTAGCTCTTTTCAACGTAAACAAAAATTTAGTAAATAACGTTTTTTAGCCATGATTACTATTTTTCATAATTTTGAAGCTTATGAAAATCACTATCTAAGTCAGACGAAATAATATATAATTTAAGAATTTAAAATACTTATCACTGGTCGAAACTTTTTCTCAGTTTGATTCTTATGCAATGTTTACGTTGAAAAGAGCTAGCAGATGTCGATGTGATCGATCTCTTATCGTTCGGCATCGTACATTTATGGGATTCAATTTTTTGGTACTATTTTGTAGCCGGTTTCCACATTATTTATTCTAGACGCTGTAACCTCAGGAAACTGCGCCTCTTACGCGCGTATTCAGACCAAACGCTCGTAAAGTTGCGGGAGCCGATCCGCAAAAGGGGGGGTTTACGAGAGAAGAGGGAAAAGCACTGGTGGACGCGATTCCAGTCAAACATTCTCCCTTCTCCGTAACTGCTGACGTCACGTAAGATTTGTAGATAAGAGAATCGAGTTTTAATCGAAGATCAGTCTGTATTAACCAATGAGAATGCATCTACAGCTTTTAAAGGGACAGAAATGGATGTTTTGAATAATTTTTGCAATATATATATATATTTTTTTTCATATATTCAGTTCTGTCTTAACGGTGGGTGATTGGGCCCGTGTCCAGGGCTAGGGCTCGCACTCAATAAGTCTCTTTGAATTAGCTGATTCTTGAATAATATTTCATTGTATGCTTTTAAATTGAAAAAAAGTAATAATAAATAAATAAATAAATAAATAAAATACAATTTAAGGAGAACTGTAACAACAAGCTCATATATTCGCGATTCAAACGGACTATAGGGGGAATTTTGGCGCTGTCCTGAGTCGGCAATCAAAGGACGACATAAGCTATTTGTATGTGTTTTTCTATTTGAAATATAAATCTTTTCTCAGTAATTTTATTACGTAAATTCGAAATATTTTGTCAAACAAAAAGAATTTTAAATTCAAACGTAATAATTATATCATAATAGTCAGTAATGAATAATAATAGTCAGTAAAATTACTGAAAAACAACTCGAAAGTTTAGCACTTTGCCTCTAAACAAGTGCCATGAAAGAGTGTTACTTGTATTACTGTAAAAACGGCTGTCATGTTGCTTTTTTTATCGGTAAGTTACCAATTAATTTTTTTCTGTAATTATATTGTGTGTGTCTTTATTTTGTCTGTGTCATGTTCTTCTTCTTGTGTTTACGGCAAAATTTGCAATAATATTTCGTTAGATTAAAATTTTCAAATATGTCAGACTTAAATTAAGGCCCTAATCATAAACTGCCAAAAGGATTTGAAATTTCTTATATGCATCAATGAAACCTATACACGGATAGTTATCTTATATAATATCAGGTTATCTCTGTTTAATATGAAGCAAACTACTGTAGCTAATATAAATATTCTTAAAAGAAAAAAAAAAATTCTAAAGATGCATGTTTTTGGCCATTTAATGCTAGTTTGTTATTTGAGATTTAAAAATAATAAACTATGTTGTGTAGTGATTTAAAGTACTATACTGAGTAATTTTAGAATCTTCTGAATTTTGTTATTTATTTTACAAATATCTAAGAAAATTTAATTTTAGTCCCTCCTCCTCTCGCAAAAATAAAATAAATAAACATTGTTAGCATAAACATCTAAATTAGCTTTAGTCTGCATCTATCATATTGCTGATTTTTCTGTTTGTGTATGTTGCATCTTTAATTCTTAGAAATTTCTTATCTGCCTGATTTAACAATGTATATGATTAAATTTTATTTTAAATTAAGATTGCTTACAAAATCATAAATTGACATAAGATTGAAAATTCTGCAACCAAATAAAGACTCATTGTCAAAATCTTTTCAACACATATTATAGTGTAATATATAGGTTTACTGAGAATTTCTATCAAGATTTGTGCATATGTCTTTGCATATTCTGATGTTTATCATTTTTATAGCAACATACAAATTACATACTATCTATTAATTGGAAAAACAAGTTTTGTAACAAAATTTAGTCAATATTCTAATGATAATTTTGTAATACAATATGTTGTATTGTGTAGTTCTGTTGATTAAAAATTTATTCTTGTGTGATGATGCCTGAGCCCGAGAGATAGGTTAAAATTATCTGAAGATTACAGACAGTAGAGTAGTAAAGTAGTGTGAAAAAAAGTAATCCTCTGTAATTTATCTATGATTATGGTATAATTTTAATTATAGATTAGAAAATATTATTTGATATACTCATGAGTATTTAAAAATAATATATATATATATTTTTTTTTAAATAAATATACAAAATGTAAAAGTATTTTTTATGTTAAAGAGACCCTGAAATTATCATTATCTACTTCATTTAAGTATATTTGAGTATTATTATCAAACTGGAAATTTTATAAAATATTTATATCTTAAATTTTTGCTTCAACCAAGCATTTAAAATCTGAAATATATATATATATATATTTTTTTCTTTTTTTTTTTTTTTTTTGTAGAGCCAATTTCGTTGTTGACTTATTCTACCTGGATGACTCTAGACATCGGATCAGGTCCCAAAGGCACTAGATTAAAGGTTTTCATCTATTGATTTTCAAGTGAGAGATTCTGCATGCTAGCCTGTAGCATTGACAAGGAATTCCCATGAGTCATCCTCTGAAGTACTGATTGCATCTTCTGCTTTTCGTTTATGGGTACGGTGTATCAAAACAGCATCATTTTTCATTGGCACAGTTGAATAAATATTGTCTGAAGTGTACTGATTTATTTGAATCTTACACGCAAGCAATATTTTTTCGACTATTGATGAAATCTATTCTGGCATGTAAAATAGGGGAAGCTCCATTCACCAGCAACTCATCTACAGCAGGATGAAAGTTTTGCCAAAAGTATGTATTTATCGCACTTTATTAATATTAACATTTTTAAGGTATTAAAAATTGTGGCAAAACTCACGTGGTTTAGCCCTCGATGTCCTTTCTGAAATCTAGCTAACGTAGAATGTAAATATATATGTGCTTTCTTTTAATTCTAAATTATTTCGATTGTTATTTTTTAAATATATACTATGATGCTCAAACATAAAACTATAAATAGTCTAAGATTTGAAATGGCATTTACGAAACTGGGGTTCCTCCCTGACTTGAAATGGTAGACCATTTCAGAAATACCATTTTGGCACGATTTCAGAAAATACACCAAACCATAGGTGTAGAGTTTGGAAAATTATTGGTGGGGCTCATCTCTAATATACCTCTTTTGTACATATGCTTCTCTTTGCATGTTGCTAAAATGGTTTTTATTAACAAAATAAATTTTATTTGGTGAATCCAGATTTTTAAAAATTAATTTTTATGACTCACCTTTTTAAAGCAATAATTTTGTATGCTATTATGTTTGATATTAAAAAGAGTTGTGAATTATTCATTTAAGAGGCATGTAAAGAAGAATAACCGCAATTATTGCAAAAAGTTCATTTATTTTTGCAAACTTTATATTAATTTTTATTTTGTTTTTTACATATGTATTTCACTTTACCTGAGAATTTTTCTACTAGTTAATACAATTCATGGAATTTTCTAATTAACTAAATTAGGCTTAAAAGGTAATATTATTGTTTGAGAATTTTCAGTTTTATTACAGAGATAATGAAATGTGCCAATTTTACTCCTGACATATCAATTCTTCAACAAAACTTCTTTAAATGTTTTTGAGAAAATGATGATTTTTATCTTAATTGTACGATTCCCTCCCGATATTGAGAAACGAGAAACATTAATCCTATAGCAATCTCAGCTCTAAAACTTTCGCGCCTGAGGTTGCGTGGCATCTATTGGACTCCATGCTGATTTTGTTTTAAAATTACGTTGTTTTTATTAAATTGTATTGTAATAAATAATAAGAAATGAAATTGCAATTTATTTTGATGCAAGATACATTTTATTATATGATTTTTTTTTTTCAAATAGTAAGCAAAGTTTAATATTTTAACAAAACAGTCATGCTGTGTCCATCAGATACACGCAACAGCTCTAGAATGAACCGCAATTAAAACAAAAAATTTCAATATCACTTTTTATAAAGTGCCCTTTTTTTGAAGCAGCACCCTGCCCTTTTTTATTCTGGGGGAAACACTACTCTGTATGTAATATAAATAAATTACCAATTTAATGTTGCTTTTCAAACTCACTTTTACCTAAATTGAACAGAATTGTATATAATTAAATAAATCACAATTGAATGTGCAATATATTATAAATATAAAACATTAAGACAATGTAAAAATCTGAATGTTCAGTCTCATTTATAACAATTAATACACTCGCTGTTATTTGGGGATAGCTTACAATAAAATCACATGAAAGTTGACTTTGAATAACATGTTCTTTCAAAATATCAATTACTTCTCCTATTTCATTTTATTTTAATATGACATTTTTGGCTACAAGAGTTCAAATGTTTAATCATTTTATTTTAACTAAAAAAGTAGCAGTGTTGAATTCAGGGAGTGGCCCAGGAGGATATTACCTCTGTCCCTGGAGGATTGAAATGTTCCTTCTGGAAAATTTGAGATTTTATGTTTTTAATTGTCAGAAAGTGCAATCCCCCCCCCCCCAGATCTCTATTATGCCCCCCAAAAAAAATCCTACAGCATTTATCTTTATTACAAGACAAAATAAATAAAGGGAAGAAATAAAAATATATTATATATTTGCAGTAAGAAGGCACATTAAAATAAATTTCATAAAATATTAGAAAATCAAAAATTAAGCTTTTTTTTATATGTATACAAGGGGGTTCTGCCCCCTGCCCCCTTTGAGTACCAATCGCAGGACTTCTTTCTGTCTGTCTGATATATGTCTATCATCTGTCTACTGTTTCTCAGATTGTCTATACTCAATCAGCTGTCTGTTAGTCTGCTTTGTCTACTTATCTGCTGTATGACTGACTACTGTCTGCATGCTAACTATCTGTATGTATACTATTTACTGCCTGTCTATCTGACTGTAACAACATACTAAAAATACATTAACATCAGTATCCATAAACCATGAATTTAAAATATGTTCATTTCATATGTCTGTAATCTTTTGAGTGGCCCTGTAAAATAACTATAAATGCTACATACACCTTCTTCAACAAAAAAAACCCCATTACTTGATTGTAACAACATCATAAAATTTCATTACCATCAGCCTTCTACAAATCCTGCATTTAACATATATTTGCATTCTTTGTGCGGCCCTGTAGAATAATTATAAATGCTATATACACCCTCTTCAAAGAAAAACATGCTGTAGATAACTGTAACAGCGTACTAAAATTTTATTAATGTCAGCAACCTGAAAATCTCACATTCAGCACATTTTTGTTTCATATATTCGTATTCTTTTATGAGGCCTCTAAAAAAACTATAAATGCTATATACACCTTCTTCCATTAAAAGATCCTGTAGGTGACTGTAACAATACACTTATATTTCATTACCATCAGGATTCTACAAATCCATCATTTAACATACATTCATTTTATATATCTACTGCCATGTGTAACTAACTATAAATGCTATAACCACCCACTTCTAGGAAAAACAAGTGGTAGGTGACTGTAAAATGACATATTAGAATTACATTACCACTCACATTCTACAAATCCTGCATTTGCAATAAATTCGCATTATTTAGTGTGGCCCTGTAAAATAACTATAAATGTTATATACACCCTCTTCTAGGAAAGACATGCAGTAGTTGACTGTGAAACATACTAAAATTTTATTACTGTCAGGATTCTTCAAATACCACATTTAATACATATTCGTTTTGTATTATTTTGTGCAGCCCTGTAAAATAATTATAAATGCTATATACACCCTCTTCGATAAAACACATACTGTAGTTGACTGTTACAACATACTAAAATTTCCTTACCCTCAGCATTCAACAAATCCTGCATTTAACATATATTTGTTTCCTATATTTGTATTCTTTTGTACAGCCCTGTAAAATAACTATAAATGCTATATACACATTCTTCGATAAAAGATATACTGTAGATGACTGTAATAACATATAAAAATTTCATTACCCTCAGCATTCTACAAATCCCGCATTTAACATATATATTTGTATTCTTTTGTGCAGTCCTGTAAAATAACTATAAATGTTATAGCCATGCTCTTCAAAAAAAAAAAAAAAAACATTCTGTAGGTGACTGTAACAACATACTAAAATTTCATTACTGTCTGCTTTCTACAAGTCCTGCATTTGACATATATTTGTATTCTTTTGTGTAGGCCTGTAAAAGAGCTATAAATGCTATATACTATACACCTTTGGTAAAACACATACTGTAGTTGACTTAAACAACATACTAAAATTTCATTACCGTCAGTATTCTACAAATCCCGCATTTAACATATATATTTATATTCTTTTGTGCAGTTCTATAAAATAACTATAAATGTTATACACACACTATTTGATGAAAAACGTGACTGTAACAACATAATAAAATTTCATTACCATCAGCATTACAAAAATCAAGCATTTAACATATATTTTTTTTATATATTCAGATTCTTTTGTGCGCCTCATAAAATAATTTTAATGCTATGTACACCCTCTTCGAGGAAGAACATACTGTAAGTGACTGTAACAACATACTAAAATTGCATTATCATCAGTATTCTACAAATCCCACAATTAACATATATTCGTTTAATCAGGATTTTATGAGCAGGGAAGACCAAGCTCTGTTCGGTCAAAATTAGCTTTAAGTTCAAATACCATAACCAAAATGATCCACTAATAAAATTTTCTCGAACATGTGACCAAGCCCAATTGTCTTCTCATGCCCGAAACCCGTAGAATATAAAATTTAGTCAAAATAGTCTTGGCTGTTTTTTAGATAAAATTAGCTTGACCCACTAATTGGAGTTTCTCGAGCATTGTGACCTAGCTCAATGATTTTTTTCATGCCCAAAAACCATATACAAAATTTAATTCAAATCGTCTGAGCCATTTTTAAGATAAAAATAGCTTGACCCATCATGAACCACTAATCAAAATTCCTCGAACATGTGACCTAGCCCAATAGAGTCGGGGCAGGAGTCTCCCATTCTAATATGCTTCAAAGACAGAATTTCATAATTTTTAGCAGGAATCCTACCTTTCCATCATGAGTAACATTTTGTGCTACATTTAAAAGTATTCAGAAAACTGCTGTATTAGCTAAAACATTTTCAATTGACAATCTGATACTTTTTCCTTAATCCATGTAGCCAATCTCTTTAGCATGAATGAGGTTCTTTTCTGTCATATGAAGTGGCATGCACAATATATAGTTAAAAATTAATAAATAAAATTACAAGAAAAGTATACAATATATCCTTAAATGAAAAGCACATTTTATTTAAAATTTAAATTCATTACTTGTAGATTTTTACTAAAGAGAAAAAAATTCATTGAACTAAAACTTCCTAAATAGATTAAAATTGTGGAATCTTCAATTATCAGACTGCTGTATAATTTTTAGTTAATGCTTTTTAACAAACAGAAATTGTTGTCACTTTGTCAAAAATAATAATAATAATAATAATAATACATTGTATGCAAGCATACTCAGCCTTATCATATCATTGAAACAATGGAGAACCATTGATTGTAAAAAAAATTGTGGTGCTCAGAATAAGTATAAATATTCCAAGATTTGAAAAGGGCCACCGTTTCAAAAATTGGGGTTTCTTCCTGACTTTGAAATGGTTGTCCATTTCAGAAACACCCTGTATGTACGATTTCAAAAAACACAACCAAATAATATAGAAATATACTTTTATTTTTATCGAATGGCACACAGCATCAAAGTGTCAAATGTGAAATCAGAGTAAAATTATAAAGGTAAATGTCGAATTAAAAATCACTTGATATAACAAACACGTGTAATGCTTCTGATGTTAAGTTAATGGGACTGCATTTCTGGCGTTAAATCCTATAGTTTTGTGATAGTTTTTTGTTAAGAAAAGTGGTCGACTGGAAAATAGAGAAGTACCGCCAATTATTTTTATACAGTCAACTCTGTGAATGTGAAATCCGTATACTTAGTGACAGTTTTGTGGATTATACATTTTTGCGATTTACAGATCATATCTTTGTTTACATTTTATTTTTTAAAGTTACACTATAAATTAGGAACAATTACACAAAAATTACAATAGAAAAGTAAAATATAATGCAAAATTGGTTTAATATATTTATTAACTAAGTTAATATAATGAAAAATGAGCTTTCATTCAATTCTGAACTACTTCTAAATCTTAATATTCATGAGCGTCATTAATAATTATAAAAATAATAGAGCATTGTTTTGTTTAAATTACAAAAAAATCAATATTGTTATTTTTTTCTTATTTTTTTTTATGGATAGCAGGAACTTTGATAAACATTGATTTGTGGGCATTATTTAAGACTTAAAGTAGCAAAATTAGTCAAAACTGTTCAATTATTTTCCATACAAAATATTCGTTAATAATATGACACAACCAGCAATTATTTGTTTATTGACAGCTGATCCATAAATGAGAAGAGTAACACTTGCACTGTAAAATGTTGTCTTTGATTGGTTGCTGTGAGGGTTCTTCTGTAACCAGTGAAAATGTTTTTATGTTAGGCATTGGATTACTACGATTTGTTGGGATTAATGACATCTAAGTACATCTGGTTTCACGGCTTCATTTTCTGAGTAGTGATCCGGGAGAGAATTCTTTAGTGCACGGCCACATTTCACTGAAAAAGGCTCTGTTCACTAGAGATGTCCTCCAGGCTATTGTCCTGAATTTTCTTAGAAATCCTCAATAGCTCTTTCCCTTTTTTCTATTTAATTTCTTTCTGTTTTCACGAAGTCAATGGAAAGTTGAGCACAGCACTTTTTGTTGTTGTTGTTTTGTCCTGAAGAATGGCCCATCTCCTGAAAATAAAGTAAAAAAGAAAATGTTAAAAAACTGTCATTAAATTTGTTGTAATAAAAAAAAAAAAATCACTATAAAAAAAGGTTTTTTATTTCTAATAAGATACAGAAAAATATCAAAAACTAAAAAGATGCATTGATTTTTATTAGATTTTAAAAACTGGAAGATGGATTTTTTTTCTTATTGAATGTTCATATGTAACATTCAAACAAATGCTCGTTTTCCTATTTACAACATCTCTCAGACTTTTAAAATATAATGTGAGCATAAACAAATGATGATCTTTTAAATTTTGTAAACAAGCAAAAATTACTGGATTTCTTTTAATAAATGTGTAACATTTTTTTTTTAAATCATCATTTCATCACGAGTAAGATATTTACTTAGCAATGCTATAAATTAAGTATTTTACTAAATCGTTCATTGTTATCAAAATTTCATAGTCCTGAGGTTATTGCATTAAGCAACATCTACTGTATCTTAAACTCACTATCTTGTGAATATCTTCAGGGTGCTTTGTTTATGAAACAGCTACAGAACAGCATTAAAAATATAATTCAAGAATAGCAATCTGTCATTGCTTGAAAATTTTTATAACACTTCAATAATGTCAAAACATGGAAACAAACTCTTTTCATAAAATATTTTTATATAGTATGTATTATTCAGACAATGTAGCAAATGGCTGAAATTAACGCTCTCACATAACCTACATTTTTAATTTTTAACTTTAGCATAGTTACACACATAACGTAAAATGCATATAAAAATCTAAACTATAATTCAAATAAAAATGAATATACATGTTAAATATTCAATAAACAATCCCCTCCCCCTCAACCCTACCAAAAAAGAAAACTTCACTGCCAGCAAAATATACGATGGATATTAATAATCAAAGTATACACTTTTAAAATTCTAAAAAATCTTCATAAAATAAAGATTATTAGTTAGAAAAGAATAAAGATTTCAAATTACTTGCATTTTCAACACAAAATAAATGTGATAGTTGAAATTTTTTTTTTAATTTAAACTTAACTTACAAGGTTTTTTTCTTAAACAGGAAAAAAAAAAAATTAAAATTGAGGGTAAAAGGAACCAAAATTTGTCAAATTTTAATTATAACAAGAAGCATTGGATAATAAATATCAATGAAAGGTTGTCTAGATTAGTAAAGAAAAAAGATATTTTTTAAATGTATAAACATTCTTTCTCATTTTGAAACATGTATTATGCTTTAAATCGTATCTAGGAACAAACTTTTAATCTATAAATCTATTATATAATAAAAGCTCTTTTAATCTATAAATTAAATTCAGTTTAGAGATGAAAAATTAATCTTATGTAACACGACTAAATAAAGTTTATTGATTGACAGGCGACTGAACAAAATTAAGGTATTCACAGGTGCATATTTTAAAATGTCACAATATGTTATTAGAATAATGAAGTTTCTGATTAATATTTACATAAGAAAATGTTTAATTTTAATTTTTTTCATTATTATATTTCTTTAATTTGTGAAGTTTTATTATACAAGTATAACTAAAGGATTTTAGATGCAAACTATCGTATTTAAAAAAAAAAAAAAAAAACTTAATTGCAGAGTATATAGTTTATGTTTACCATACAGTTATTTGCTAGTGTTAGCATCACATATATACTGCATGAACTTTTAAATTTAAGCATTCCAAGACATCTGTATATTTTTCAATCAATCACTGCTTACATGTACTCTTTTGAAATAGTTTTATAAACATACAAACTTAAAACTACTAAAACGGGAAGCAAGAAACCGCCATCACCTAACCTAATTTAAAACTTTCACTGAATTAAAAAACATGCTCATAAAAATAAATATTATATGGAATGCCTTTTTTACAGGTTTTTGACCAGTGTTAAAACTATATAGTGCATCAAAATTCTGTCAAGCCTGATTTCGACATTTAAAAAATTAGAAGCATATTGTGTTCCAGCGACATGTTATTAATTTTTAATGTTAAAATAAATCTAACAAAGCAACACATAAAAGATATTCAATTTTCTTACCTAGTGGATAAAAATATGAAGGCTGGAAATGTTTGTCACAAACGACGATGCTTTTTGAAACTTTCTTGCCGATTTTGAACACTCGAATCCACTCTTCACGAAGGCGTACAGAGGATAAATATTTTTTCTTTGAAAATCAGTAGAAACTGGTTGTTGGATGTTCAGATCCACAAGAATTACAATGATACACAATATTGTAACTATTATACATTGAAAATGTAAATTACACACAAAATAAATTCAAGTTTTTAGCGATAAAACACAGCACATTTCCAATGTTATTTAATAGGCTTTCGAAATGTTTGACGACTCAGAAATAATTCTTCATAATCTCACCAGAGGGCGTATTCAAGTGCTGGAATCGCGAATATATGTTTCTCCCCCCCCCTCCCCTTGAGGTTATTTTTGTGAACATATCCCGTATTTTCCTATCAATTAAAAATTTATTAATTAAATATTATCTATCAAAGGTTAACCCTTTGCGTATAAGTCAACAATACCTTAGTTTTAAAGCGTCTGGTTTTCCATTATGGTATATTTTCACACAATATTATATTTTAAAAAAAGTGAAAATTGATTAATACATTGGGACTTCCAAAAAAGCAATCGGACACAGGGCCCTAAAATGCCTTAAAGCTGTTCTCAAATCCAAAGGAGCTACTTTTTGACACATTTTTTAATTCATTTTTGTTCAGAAAAGCATGAAATTGGCAGATGTTCTTATGCAGAAACCATGAAATCGAATAGCGTTTTCCATTTTTTGATAAAGGCAAAAGATGTTTCAGCGACAGCGCCAGAAAACAGAAAAAAACGGCTGTGACAGCTATAACTTTTAACTCGATAAGTAATTTATTTATCTAAAAAATGGAAAACTCATTTCGATTCCAAATCGCTCCAACAGTCAGGCTGCTAATTTTATACCTTCTTATTTCAAAACGAGTCAGAAAATTTCGCATTGTGGGGCAGGTCATTTGAGAACCACTTTAAAATGGTTCTGGATGCAGGATACATAAATATAACAATATATATATATAATTTTTGTATTATTTTTTCCTTGGATTTTTATACGTTTAATTTTATTTTAACTATATAATTCGGTAATTTTTTGTACGAATTTGAAAGTTAATTTTTGATTCAAAGAGGTATTTTATATAAATATATATATATATTTCTGCCCTGCTATTGGGGGGGGGGGGGGGTTAAGGGTTCAAAACTTCTATATCCAGAGTACTTACAAATTGAGATACATATGAAAAAACTGTGCAAAGATAAATACCTGATCTGCAAAAACCAATGCAAAGAAAAGAACAAATATACACAGAAATTTTATCTTGCAATTGTTTCAAGGCTTCATAATAGGAGCTTCTTCTTCAGTGCCAAACGAATGATAGAGAAATGAGTAATAATAGCAGCAGAATGTGTTATTATTACCCTGTTTTTCTCACTTGTTAACTTTTACATATTTATGTTTAGATATTTGTGTTGGGGGGGGGGGGGAGGGGGGATTTTTGATAATATAGTAGAATATTGAAACTGATATTTTTATTTATATTAAACAATTTTATTTTATATCATTTATATTGATTTTATTCAAATGAAAGGGTACATTTTGAAAAAAGGTCTGTTCTTTTGTGCCATTTTGGCATAATGTGAACATTTGTTAAACATTAAATTTCATGATAATATATTTATCAATGTCTTTTAATTGGTATCTTTTTCAATGTATTTATTTGGCTTGAAAAGTTCAGAATTTAAACAAACTGTATATGCTATTGAAAATAGGAAAACATTTTACAAACTCTTTTTTTTTTTTTTAATTACATATAACTACTATGTAAGAATCAATGCAATACCTCACCAATATTTCATTTGCACTGTTGAAATTTATACAAAGTTAAAAGTTGATAATCTCGTGTGCAAATTAATATATTTGAGAAATTTATTATACAGGCGTTAAAAAAAAAAGAAAAAAAAATTTTTTTTTAAATAAAAAATAAACATTGTTAAATTATAACTTCCAGGCATAAATTATAATTAAAAAAATTTTCAGCTTAAAAATAATACACTTTTGTTATCTGCAAACTCATTAATAGTTATTATCATCATTACTATTATTATTAATTTGAGTTAGGTGTAGTGCAGAGAGATTCATTAATAATTATTTTTTTTAAAGCTGAAGAAATAATCTTAAATGTGAATTAATTACTTTAACTCAATACTCAATCATACATTCTTACATACTCTCAATCAGCCACAATGTAAAATGTTTTGAATGTGTTATTATTATTATTAACATGTTGTATTATACTGGGAACTCACAAAACATTTTTTAAGATAAGGCATGTTTATAATTCTCAAAATTATAGTTTCAAGAATTATGATTTATTCATTTTGTTAATAATTTATACTATGTAATGAGAGCTATTTTTAGTTCTTCATTTTATGATTAGAGACAAGCTCTAAAAAAAAAAAGAAAATATCGAAAATAAGCAGTATTTAATTAACAAAAGTATCCTTACAAATTTATATTTTGTCAAGTTTATATTAATTTTTATGTGTGAATTTAAAAATTGCTTCTAAATTAACATCAAATACTGAACAAATTAATTCGCTGCATGTTAATAAAATCAACAATTGATAAAACTTGGAAATTATATAGTTGCTTACAAACAATTTGTTTACTTCAGAAAAATAAGAAATTTAAATTATTTTCTTAAATTCAACAATTTATGTGTCAACCTTTTATTATTATGCATCATCAAATCTAATTCTTGCTGATTCGTAACGAAAATTGACAAAAATCTTATTAAATTATTAGAAACTGTAGTAATTTTATAAAGGTAAACACTTATTTTTCAATGGACGCTCAGCACTTCACACGAGAAACTCTGTCGAGAAAGTCTACACTGTCAACACCAAGATTCTAATAACATGTCTTATCTTAATAATGACTCTTATGAAGGTTTTATAAGAGTTCTAGAAATAGCGTTAAGCTATAATATTCATCACTATAATATTCATCATAATACAACATATAAGATAACATAATAACACTTAAAAACATTTCACATACCTGTATTTTAAAGAATATCCCCTAGCTATTTGTGTTCTTTCTAAAACTATTTATGAGTAATTCATAAAGTGTAATATTTATTAGCCGTAAACGGCATTATTTAGTATAAACAAAATTGGAATAGCAAGCAAACCTAACATGGTTTTCTATCGCTTCGCTATGTTGGCGGCCATATTTGATTTTCCTCTTACGAACGACTTACGGCTACTTCGGACCATGAACCTAGATACCTGGACCGGAATCCATAATGGGGATTTAGCTTGAAAAATAGTCCTTGAAATTTAGTTGATCTATAAGCCATCAGAGGGCGCAACGATTCGCAGCGATAGCAGATTTACATGCAAAGAATAGGAGAAGTTACAAATTTTTCTAATTTTAATTAATTTAAAGAGCTCTTAAACACATTATGGCCAGAAATTGTTTTGCTCCGGGTTGTGATACTGGATATCCCAGCTCTTTAAAGAGAAATAAAGCCTTAGGAAAAAAGAATCCGAGTTTATTTTCTGCACCTAAGGAAGTTATGGCTATTTTATTTTGAGCTAAAATATCTGTTATCTAACAAAATAATTACTGTTTTAAGCTATATAAATGTTAATATATGTGTTAATTAACACTCATCCATCTCTATTGTCAAATATGTTACTTAATTATTTGTTATAGTGTGATTAAAAATTAGGTCTATTGCTACAATTTTGACATGTTATCACTACTAAATATATTTGTATTAATATCGATCACATTTTTAATTCGTGAATATATAAACAACGATTTTTATTTTATTTTTAAAATAGAGCTAGTTGTAACTGTCTAAAAGTATATTGTTTTATCCATAAAAAAAAATGCCGCCAATATTTGTTGAAAATCTGTCAAAATCGAAAACAAAACTGTCGTGTGCATTCTATAACTACTTTCTTGATTGGTAGAATGTGATAAGGTAAATTTATTTTATGTTTTGGATTGAAGATCTTAACTTAGTTTCCACCATTTTGAAAAAATATCATAAAAAACGTTTAAAATTAAAATATAAAAATGAGACTGTTAAAAAAAAAAAAAAAAAAGCTAGTTGTGGGCACATCTACAAATGAACAGCTTTTATTTAAAAAAAAAATTAAAATTGGTTCAGTAGAAAGTTCAAGGTAGATGACTAAAACAACAGCCCTGTGTTTTAAATATATACATATATATTAATCTTTTGTGTAGCAAAAGAGAGGCAGGGGAAATTTTCACTTCATAATGGTTATCTGTCAAGTGAACAAAAATTTTATGATTTACACTATAATGCAACAGTAACTCTTAATATTAGTTATAAAAAGCTGCAAGTTAATATTATGTATTTAAAATATTGGAATTATTATATCTATTTTTTAAGATTGGGAGGGGGAAAAAAACCCAGAAAAGTATGGAAATAATCCAAGTTTGTTTTATACAGGTATTTTAGGAAATATTTTGAGTAGAAAGTATAACTTTCATCATCTAAAAAAATCATTCAAATAAATCTTATGTTGCATGAGAAACTATAATTGATAAAGATAGTAAATATATTTTATATTATCTTTTAGAAAGAAATTAATGTTAGATGATAATTCACATTTAAAACTTACAAAACAGACTTCATGCTAAAAAGTTTGTGTTGAATGTAACCTACTTACTTTACTTATTTTAAATTATTTAGGTTTTTGTGTTTAAAATTCTTACATTTTTAATACAATTATTTAATTGTTTACCCAATAAAAATGTTGAAGTAAACAATCTGACTTTATCTAAAAATTTTCTTGCAAAAAAAAAAATAATAATAAAATAAAATAAAATAAGAATAATAATAAAAGTCATAATTCATTGTTCTGGAAGTAAAGGGAAGCATAAGCTAAATAGTTTCTTCGAATATAAATTTCACGAAAGTCTAAAATATGTTTTTCTTCTCAAATTCATGCATTTATTTTACTTTTAAAATGATTAATTTGATAATGTTAATTTTATAAGAAAAAACTCAGTAGATGGCGCTGCGCCCCGCAGCGATAGTTTTCGACGTTTGTCGATGTTGAAAGAGGACCATATCTGTAACGTTGGAGTCCGGTCCATCTCTTCTAGGTTCATGCTTCAGACCATCCGCAAATACTGACCACGTGACGCTCTCATTTGCGAGCGCTCTACGAGAGAGAAACCTTCCGCATGTTTGGTCTGACTCGCGAATCTAGCCGCCATTCGTAAATTTGCGGACGAAAGGGAGTTGTGAGCGATAAGCGTTTGGTCTGAATACGCGCTATAGTATGTGAGTATGATGTGAGTGGCCACGAGGGGAGAGCATCAGATAGTATAACTCCAAAGAAATCTTTTCACGTACATAATGAAGTGAAACTTCGTGAGAATTGACATTTAGGCTTACGACTGGGGAAGTTCAAAATGGACCAGAGCAAACACAAAATGCACTACGGGGCATGGTGTCAAGTTTTCTAAGAACTGATTTACAGGAAGGCATCACCTGGCGGGCATTGCAGCGAATTACTTCATGATGAACTTTAAGGAAACACGTCCAACTATCCAAGAAGTGTTCGAAAATACCTAAAGTAAATTAACTAATTTTTGACATTATTTTGTCCGTATTTATAAAATTTCTGACAAAAAGTTATTTTTTTAACGAAGCATAGTCTCAGAAAATGGACTTTGTCTACTACAGCTATTTCTGCTGCTCCAATAAAAAATTCAGGATATGGATACTACGGTATATAAAGTTCGATTGATTGAGACGATTTTTAACAAAAGGAATCGCCAAGCAACTTGGTTAGAGGGCCTTCATATGAGTTGCACAGGGCGCATACTCAGATTGTGCTTAAACAGACGCTTTTGTCCAAACTATGAAATTTTTATATTCCAGATTTTGGCGGTACTTGAGCGAATGTAAACAACTGGAATGTTTGTCTAACCGGAGTTAAGCTAATGAGTTTTTAATAAATTGATCAAATTTAAATCACAAAATCAGAAGTTTGGAGAATTCATAATGAAAAACGTACCTTAAACTTTGCAGAACAATGCCTGAAAGTTCTTAAATATGAAAATTATTATTCCTAGAAGATTTTATTTTTTACATCCATGTTATTTCAATGCACATTTCAGTCTGTTTATGCCCAGCGCCATATTGATGACGTCACAACTTCAGTGGCGTATGTCTTGGAAATTTTCGAAAATTGAACAGTTTACAAATATACAGTGGTGGCCAAAAGTGTGGACATTTTTTGAAAGTTCATGTTTTTCAACTTTGTGTGCTTGTAGAATATATTAATTTTCACTTAAATACAAACGTTTATATATCAAATTGAACGTAATTTAATGTAGAATTTAATAATGAAAACAGTATTACAATATCTGTATTACAAAAAAAGTTCTGCAACTAATAGTAAGATCTACCTTAGATTTGCATTTTCTTAAGTGATACTTACACAATCAATACTTAGTAGGATAACCATTATTTTTTAAGACAGCTTCACAGCGTCTTTTCATCGAGTGAACGAGTGTTTGGAGTTTATTTTTCGTAATCACATGGTGCCAAGAATCAATTATAGCTTCAATAAGTTGTCTTTTATTGGATGGACGTTTTTTTCATACAATACTTTTCAAACGTCGCCACAAATTTTTAATTGGATTGAGATTAGGGCTGTTTCCTGGCCATGGTAATATATCTATGCCTTTATTTTGAAACCATGCTTTGCATACTTTTGCTGTGTGGCATGGAGCTGAATCCTGCTGAAAAATAAATGGTGCGTTGTTGGGGAAGAGATCTCTGATGGATGGTATCAATTTTGGTTCCAGGACAGTTTCAATGTATTTTTTGGCATTCAGGATGAAACCAATCACTTGAATTCGGCCCACACCATCTGCAGACATACATGCCCAAATCATGACATTTGTTAGGTTTTTTGTAGTTGCTTCAATGCAATCAGGATGAAGTGCTTCTCCTACTCTACGTCTCACGTATTTTCTACCATCACTACCAAAGAGCGATATTTTACTCTCATCGCTCCAGATTGCTTGCTTCCATTGATTTTCTGACCATTTAATGTGTTCTTTTGCCCACTTAACTCGTTTTTCGCGTTGCTTTTGATTTAAATATGGTTTTTTTTCCTTGGAATTCTAGCTTGTCGTCCAAATCCTGATAACCTTCTTATTTTTCTTGAACTTACTGCAATACCCGCTGCATTCATTTCACATCTAATGAAATTTTTTATCTTGAAGGCATAGCCATTTAATTTTTCTATTGGCAGTAGCACTTGTGCATTTTTTTCGGCCTGATTTTGCCTTATTTTCCACTGATTTCATTTTTTCATAATGTAAACAGAACTTTCGTACACCACTGAACCACAAACTTGTCTTGAAATTTCAGAATAAGAGAGGCCATATTCTCTCAATATGACAATTCGGCTTCTTTTTCTAGATGTCCAATTAGTTCTTCTTGTTGATGACATTGTTTAAAATTAGTTTAATTTAAAAAAAGGACTTTAAATATTCAAAAACAACAATACTCTATTTAATTGTACTAGTATGCATCATTCCGTAAAATATTTCCACAAGAATAACTATTTTACCATCCAAATAACCTAAACTATAGTTACAGACATTTGATTGGTCCTCAGAACAGTGTTTGTGATTGGCTAGTACGCTTTTATTACAAAACACGTCCTTATTCAAAACGATTTGTGTTTGTTTGTTCTACTAAAATAGGCATAACTTTTTTTTGTAACACATATATTGTAATACTGTTTTTATTATTAAATTCTACATTAAATTACCTTCAATTTAATGTATAAACGTTTGTATTTAAGTGAAAATTAATATATTCTACAAGCACACTAAGTTGAAAAACATGAAACTTTCAAAAAATGTCCAAACTTTTTGCCACCACTGTAGTTTCAGCTTCGTTTTAATGACGGCCCTTGATGTAGACGAAGTCAAATAAAATTTAAATGTTTTTGAATGCTACATTCAAATTGGTTCCAATTTTTCTCTCTTAAATGTAAGTAATTAAAAAAACATGACTAATAATAAATGCTAATTAGTATGGCCACTATTCATACTGTTGATTATTATTATCCCACAGCAAACAACTGTATATTATTTTAAAAGCTTTTTTTCTTCTTTTTTTGTGCATTTTGTTTAAATGTAGATTTTTAAAATAGGCAATTTTATAAAATGACTTTAAATAATTTTTTTTATAAAATTTTACAAAAGTTTTAATACATTATTTTATTTTAATAAATTTAATGTTAAATCATGTGTCTGTTTTTTTCATAGACATTAACCTAATTTAAGGCAACATAGAAGTTAACCTAATTAACCAAGAAAAAGTTAATAAGTATCATCAGAAACAGAAAGGACTTTTTCTAGACCTTAAGATAGTATAAAAATATATTAAATATTATAAATTCTCGTAAAATATCAGTGTAAATAGTAAAAAAATAAATATTACATGATGAAAGTGGATTTTCAATTTTATTATTATTATAAATAAAAATTATTTAAATATATATATATATTATTAAAATTATTAAATATATATATATATATATTTGTGTGTGTGTGGGAGAGGGAGGGAGGAGAGGTGAAGGAATGAAAATTATCTACCTTTAACACCAGAAAAATGGTAAAAAAAAAACATCAATGTTTTTAAAATTATATATTTTAAAATATAATTTAATTTTATCAAGTTTGGATAAAAATGGGGGAAGGGACGCTCATGCCTTCCCCCAAATTAATTGAGAAATGAATTAATTATCATGTACTTTTATGTTAAATAAAGGTATTGTAGCTAAAAACATATAAGGTTCTCTCCCCCATAAAATAAATATGAAAGTAAAAAAAAGTTTTTTCTTAAATACTTTTTTATAAGCATTGAATGTTTATTGTAAAAATCCTGCCTAATTTCATGACTGCAAATCATGCTGTTCCAAAAAATTTCTATTACAATGTGTTAATTTGACGTGGGCCCCGATTATGGAAAATTCAACGCTTGTATTTATGCCTCGTAGAAAGCGAAAACTAGTGAATTTACTAAGAATTATAATTTTTGCTCTGTTTCTTATTTTAACATATGGTAACAGGAGGGAGATAAAGGATTATTTAAATTATCTATTCAGGACATCTAAATTGTTTTCACAACTTATAATTTAATTATATTTTAATGTATTAATTGATAAAAACATATAATTTTTTTTAATTACACTATTTATTTTATATATATTTTTTACTTTTTAGTGTTTAAATATTTCATTGGTGCATTTTCACAGCCAGTTGGCAAATTTTAGAGAACATGGTTTGGCACATAAATTTAACCTCCATTGTTGTTGTAACTTGTTTACACTTGTAACTATAAATAATATCTGGCAATTTGTCAGCTTTTCCCTGCTCACGTTAAAATGCCTTAAGGTAGATTTATAATTACGTTCTAAAAATATTAAAACGTTGTATTGTCATCAGAAACACATGTGTGTACATGCTTTTTATAATTCTAGCCTATCAGGAAGTGTATGAAAAATCGATTTCAAAATTCCATCTTTAGATACATGAACCAAGTTCAATTAAATAAAATAATGTAAAACCTATTGCAATCATGCAATAACCAGAAAACATGTTCAATCACAATTACATGCAAGCTTTTGATATTTGTATTCTATATAAATTTTCTTTAAATTCTTACTTTATTGAAGATTTATAGAGGGGACAGGGTGTAGCTTTCCTCTGCACACTTCTGCGTACGCCTATGCATATTAAGGTTATTCGGAAAATACAGCCTTTATAGAAATACCAATAGGTGTAGAGTGATACCAGTTCGTGGGGCTCTAGCCCCACCAATAACTGCTGAAAAGGACTCTTTTTTTTCTTTTAACATAAAAAAAGTTTAGTTTTTTTTTTGTTTTCTTTTTTAACTTTCTAGTATTTTATAGATTTTTTAAGTGTCCCATTTTTCCTATTTTTCTTTTGTTATTGGGATAAACAGAAAACTTTTACTTAGGAAAACTTTTTTTATTTTATGTTCTTTTTTTTAAATTATCTATTTATTTAGTTTTTAATTAAAATAAAATACTCAACGTTTGAAATTTTATACAAAAAAAAGACATTATTCAGTGTTAACGTTCATTGTTATTTTATTATAAATGATTCGCCAATATCGATGAGTATCATTTTATAAACGGGCCTGTACATTCCAATTTTAGGTAGATATCGTGAGAAATACTACCCATTACATTCTTCCCGAAGTTGGAATTTCTGAAAAAAAATTTGCAGATCTACACCGATCATGACTCCTAGAACCCAAAACCACACCCAGTTCAAAACTTTATCTATCTATATCACTTTTTTATGGACACGATACTATAACTTCCATAATTCTGCACAAATCTCTTCTGAACTCATACATAAAATCTCGGAAAGTTCGTTAGTGGGCAAAATCAAACTAAGGAGGGAAAATTGGAAAAACTTTTTGTAAAAACAGAAAAAACCCCATAACTTCTTCATTATGATACGTATCGATTCCGTTTAAAGTTATTATTACTTCTAGGAAAAGGGCCAAAAATTTATGTAAGACAGATTTTTTATTTCATTAAAAATGCTCTCAAGGAGGGGGGGGGATACAGGTTTAAAAAGAAAAAAAAACCATAACTTCGTCAATTCACAAGATATCAAATCCGCTTAAAATTATTACAAATCTTCTTAATATTATCTAAAACTTTTACACACATAATTTTTTTATAAGACCAACTCTTACAAAAATAATAATAATAATAATAATAATGTTAGCAATCGCTAAATAAAAAATAAAAAATAATAATGTTAACAAATCCCTGCTGGCTCCGCTCAAACGCATGCATATATTTCAAAGTGGACAGTCCGAACTGCTGCCGATATTCACGGACAAAATCCAGTAGTTTACAAAATTCAAGATTTTTTTTTTTTCCTTGAGTAATGGATGAAATTCTCAACTCCAGAATTTCCAATTTTGGCATGTCTAGTTTCTGTCGACTGATTAAAATCTGCATTTTGTGACAAAATGGCGAAATTTGTGATTTTTCCATGCCTATTCGACAAAATTTGCATCCAGTCGACGCAATTCTTGATTTTATGCACCCAAATGATGAAATTCGTGATGTTTTCATATGATCTATGGACAAATTTTGCAAATTTTTCTCGCGAATTATTAAGGAAATTCGATATATTGATTTTAATTTCACCACCAGGGGGCGCTTTCTTATCTTGGGTTCTATGGGCCTGATCACAATGAGGTATGGCTCATTCAACTCGAAATCGACAGCTCCAAGGATTTCAGTTATGTTTGTATAGATTAGAGTGTGCCCCTGGTGGTGAAAGATGGAACTAACAGATTTTGCAGCTAACTCGAGTTCTATGGGTCCCATCACAATGCAGTTTGATTCATTCGACTCGACATCGACAGCATATATTGGTTTTAGTTCCAAGTATCACCACCAGGGATGCTTTCATATCTCAGGTTCTATGGGCCCAATCACAATACAGTTTGATTCATTCAACTCGACATCAACAGAATATATTGATTTAAGTTCTAAGCTTCACAACCAGGGGGCGCTTTTCTATCTCGGGTTCTATGGGTCCGATCACAACGAGATATGGCTCATTTGGCTCAAAATCGACAGCCTCAAAAATTTCAGCTATGTTTGTATAGAACAGAGTGCACCTCCTGGTGGTGAAAGATGGAACTAATGGATTTTGCAGCTAACTCGATTTCTATGGGACCCATCACAATGCTTCGACTCGACATCGAGAGGATACATTGGTTTTAGTTCCAAGTATCACCACCAGGGATGCTTTCCTATCTCGGGCTCTATGGGCCCGATCACAACGAGAAATGGCTCAGTTGGCTCAAAATTGGCAGCCTAAAAAATTTCACTTATGTTTTTATAGAACAGAGTACGCCCCTGGTGGTGGAAGATGGAACTAATGGATTTTTGCAGCTAACTCGAGTTCTATGGGTCCCATTACAATGCAGTTTGATTCATTTGACTCGACATCAACAGGATATATTGATTTAAGTTCCAAGTTTCACAACCAGGGGGCGTTTTCCTATCTTGGGTTCTATGGGCCCGATCACAACGAGATATGGCTCATTTGGCTCAAAATTGACAGCCTCAAAAATTTCAACTATGTTTGCATAGAACAGAGTGCGCCCCCTGGCGGTGGAAGATGGAACTAACAAATTTTGCAGCTAACTCGAGTTCTATGGGTTCCATCACAATGCAGTTTGATTCATTCGACTCGACATTGACAGGATATATTGGTTTTAATTCCAAGTATCACCACCAGGGGGCGCTTTCCTATTTCAGGCTGTATGGGCCCGATCACATCGAGATATGCCTCATTTGGCTCAAAATCAACAGCCCCAAAAATTTCACGTATGTTTGCACAGAACAGAGTGCGCCCCCTGGTGGTGGAAGATGGAACTAACGGATTTTGCAGCTAACTCGAGTTCTATGGGTCCCATCACAATGAAGTTTGATTCATTCGACTCGACAACAACAGGATATATTGGTTTTAGTTCCAAGTATCACCACCAGGGGGCGCTTTCTTATCTCAGGCTCTATGAACCCGATCACATTGGGATATGCCTCATTTGGCTCAAAATCTATAGCCTCAAAAATTGCATGTATGTTTGTATAGAACAGAGTGCGCCCCCTAGTGGGGGAAGATGGAATTAATGGATTTTGCAGCTAACTCGAGTTCTATGGGTCCAATCACAATGCAGTTTGATTCATTCGACTCGACATCAATAGGATATATTGATTTAAGTTCCAAGTTTCACAACCAGGGGCGCTTTCCTATTTCGGGTTCTATGGGCCTGATCACAAGATATGGCTCTTTTGGCTCAAAATCGACAGCCTGAAAAATTTGAGCTATGTTTATATAGAACAGAGTGTGCAAACTGGTGGTGAAAGATGAAACTAACGGATTTTGCAGCTAACTTGAGTTCTATGGGTCCCATCACAATGCAGTTTAATTCGTTTGACTCAACAGGATATATCGATTTTAGTTCCAAGTTTCACTACCAGGGGTGCTTTCCTATCTCAGGTTTTATGGGCCTGATCACGACGAGGTATGGGTCATTCAACTTGAAATCGACAGCCTCAAAGATTTCAGCTATGTTCGTATAGAACAGAGTATGCCCCCAGTCTGTGGAAGGTGGAAGTAACGGATTTTGCAGCTAACTGGAGTTCTATGGGTCCCATTACAATGCGGTTTGATTCATTTGACTCGACATTGACAGGATATATTGATTATAGTTCCAATTTATATTTCCAATCAGTCCCCCATTTCTACATTCTAGTTCAGACCCTTCATCTTATGTTCTTGCTCAAAACTGTTAGTTGGCACTTTTTGGGACCCTCACTATAGCTACCTTAAAAATCGTCCAATTCACTAGCTTTTTTTCTAGAAACTTCTAAAGAGTTCCATCTACTACATGAATAACACAAAATTTTCTTGCACAAGACCCAGCCCCCTGTACCCCTAAGTTTTTGTGCCGTAAATTTTTAATAACTTGCCCCCCTTTTTTACCAATGATCTTCGTTTTTGGGGCTCCTTTCTACATTTAGTTTTCCCCCATTTCTGCATTCCAGTTCAGATCCTTCATCTTAAGTACCTGCTTAAAACTATGAACTGGACCTTTTCAGGCCCCCTACTATATCTTAGCTCAGTTAAAAATCGTCCAATTCACTAGCCATTTTTTTCCAATAACTTCTTAAGATTTCCAGCTGCTACATGAACAAAAGTTTTTTCTCGGACAAAACCTGGGTCCGCTGGACCCCTTTAAGTTTTTGTGCCTTAAATTTTTAATCACTTGACTCTTTTTTGTCTTATTTTCTTCGTTGTTGAGGTCCCTCTCCAGTTAGATATTTTTCCATTTCTACATTCTAGTTCAGACCCTAGGGCCTGGTATGCGGCCACTTGAATTTTTTCCCTAAATTGTTAATAACTTGACTGCTTTTAATCTGATCTTCTTCGATTTTTGGGACCTTTTTTCCATTTAGTTATTCCACAATTTCTACATTCCATTTAGGACACTGGCCTCCTGGGAACTGGCCCGGGACCCTTGAACTTTTTTTGCACCACGCATTTTCATCCCTCTAAATGTGTCACTCTCTCACTGCATAACTTTAAATTTGAGTCTTGGTCTCCTCTCCCTGGGCCACCACCCTCATATTTTTATTGGGGCCATAGGGGTCTTTTTAGCATTTCTTTAAAATTTTATTCTAATGATTAATTTATACCGTATGCTTAGTTTCGACTAATTGACATTTTCATCAATAACTGCAAAAAAATTATGTCTGTACAAAAACCCTTAATGGGTTAAAAGTTGTGACACAGCAGTTTCTTTTGGCTCTAAGAATTTTAAATATGGGTCTTAAAAGCAATGATATCAAATTTGATGTTAATAATTAAAAAAATATATCATCATTTTCTTTTTTGTTTTATTTACATTCACAGATGCAATTATTAATTTTGACATGAAGAGATATATAAAGTTTAATTGCTGATGCTTTTTCATTCACATCTCTCCTGAATTCAAAATATGGGTTTTAAAAGAAATGATATCAAAATTCGAGTGACATCTTCACATGAATTTAATAGTATCATTTTAAAATTCAATTAAAATTATTTTTGGTTTGTCTTCTAGATTATATTTACACATACAAAAAATGCTTATAATTTTACAATACACTGTTAAATATATTACTTTCACTGAACCTATATTATGCATTGAAATGTTTTTATTTCAATAAATTGATTTATCTTTTGTGCCACGCTATCCAAAATCATAAGTAAAATTCATTTAAATGATTATTTTGCGTCATATTATCCACTTATCTCACAAACAAAAGGCTTCTCTCCAGTATGAATTAACTGATGCTTGCTTAAATTACTCTTTTGAGAGAATTTCTTGTTGCATATCTCACATACAAAAGGTTTCTCACCAGTATGAATTAAGAGATGTGTTCTTAAATAGCTGTTATGCAAGAATTTCTTGTTGCATATTTCACACAAAAGGTTCCTCACCAGTATGACAGTGAAGATGGATATTTAAATTCCCCTTTTGAGAAAATCCTTTGCTGCATACTTCACAAATGAACAATTTTCCTTGCTGTGAGTCAGGTGGTTTTTCTACAAAAACCTGCTGTAAAGAAATTTTTCTCTGCATACTTCACAATTTACAGATTGTTTTCAATGATGTAATGTATATCTACGTTTATGACTTTATGCACCTGCAATAAATAGAGTTATATTAATATATAAATTTTTATGATTAAGTAAAAACTTATTTAAGAGAATATAAACTCTTCATGAGAAATTTAAATAAAGACAAAAACTTAATTCAAATACATTTTGTACCATAATATTAAAAACTACAATAAACTCATAATTTTCTGTTACTCATGGAAAAAAGTGCAAGTCAGAAAATTATTAGATGGGTTTTATAGCTGTACAAAGATTAAACTATAAATAATAAATAAATAGAATAAATAGCTGTTATTATAAATTGAAATGAATAACTTATAAAGAAAATATTATAAATACAATTTAATACAAATTTAAGAAGAAAATTTTAGAATTACTTTTCTTCTACAAAAACAATGATCTATTTTACAAGCAATGCAGAGATATTGTTATTTTTGAGGGAAGAAAAATTTTAATATACAGATTTGTTTAGTTGGAATTTTCCAGATTTCTGAAACGTATCGAACGAATATCAGTGTTATTCACGACAAAATTCTACATGGTATTAAAATAAATTTAACAGAATTTTAAACATTTCTTAACATTTATACCATGCTTTAAGCCTTGTATAGTTGATTATGAGTAAAAAAAATACATTTTCAACCAGAATTTTGGAATAATGCCACTAAAATCCTTAGATATGTCTATGCAAAATGGATGATGAAATGTGCGAGTTGTGTTATTTAATCGAGTGTGCCTTATAATAGATTTTCATAAAATCAAGAGTCTACTGTATATTCCTTTCTAAAAATTATGGAAGGAAAAAATAGCATTATTTTATTCAAAAGCAAATCAATCAATAAAACTTATACTTTTTTAAATAAAAAGTATTAAATCTATAGTAAAAACAGTAGTATTGTAATAATTCGTCTTCATGCAGCATAAAATATCTGTTTAAGAGTAGGATTATAAAATTTACTGTGAAAATAAATCTGGAATAACTATTTCTTATAATGACTTTAAAGCTTTACAAAATACACAAAGGGTGATCACAAATTTCTTATGTTAAAATTCCCTGATATTTCTAGTTTTGCATTAAAACAAAGAAATTTTCATAGGTACATAATTCCTTTCACAACACTGCCCTCCAGGTAGCACAGAAATATCGGCCAATATCAACGGCAATATTGGCCAATATTTTGAAAGTCGCTGAATGTCGTACGTCAAATTTACAACATCTGCCAATATTCACAGACATAACTTAAAATTAGTTTTAAAAAGAAAGCATTCAAAAGAGCTTTTTGCATTACTTATGACATAATAATACAGAAATAGTATTCTAAACAATAAAATTTAATAATTTTACCATTTTTAAAAAACTTGACTTTTTAATGCCTTATTTTTAATATTTGGTTACATTGGCCAATGTTGTAAAAAGGATATTACTATTACAACATTCAGGGATATCTATTGACATTCGAAAAAAACAATATCATTTTTCGAATATTTTAAGATATCTGTCGACATTCAGCCTATCTGACGAAGTTTGTAATCTTGACCGAAGTGAACGGAAAGTTCTAAAGGACCGCCCATTTGTGTAGTGTAGTTTTCGTCAATGTGCATTTGATGGAGGCGTTGGGCGTAAAATTTGCACAGAAAGGAAAAGCCTATATAAAAATTTTCTGTAGGAATCTATAGTTATTTATATATATATATAAAAAAAGCATGTGAAAATTTGTGTTTTATAAAAAATTAAAGATTTTTTATACTATCTTTATACTATGTATTTTATACTCATTTTAAAAATGTTTTTACAAGAAAAAAAAATCAATTTATATAGTTTTTTAATGGATGCTTCTTTATCGTTTTAAAATGCTTTCGGATTTCCGACTTTTATAAGAATTTTATTTTTTATTATTGAAACAATACAAGTTTAGTTTCAAAAGTAGGTCACTGAATTTTTAATTAGGCACTATTAATAATATATATTTTATACAGTTCATCTAAGTAATTATTATTATTGTTATTATTATATAATAAGCTTTTGGGCTAATTTATGTAAGTGTTAACTTTCGTGTAGTGCATCAATTTTTGAAAAAATATACACATATTTCTGACTTAAAATTAATAAGAAAATATATATATTTAATTTCTCACAAAGCAAAATTCAAAATAATGGGGTTGTTAAAACTTACTTTATAGGGGGGGGGGTTACATGATTTTTAACACAGCAAGCTTTAAAATTTCTTATTTCCATTACATTCTTAAATTTTAATTTTCTTACCTATTTTAAAACAATTTTTTTTCAAAATTTCCAACAAACTCAGTAATAAAAAGTGATATTTAAATAAATCTTTGATAAAACAGCGTAAAAAAAAATATGTCGATTGTGATGGAAAAATACGAGATAATTAAATGATAGTTTTGTCATTTGTCAGACATTTTTTACTCCAGTAACGAAAAAATCTACTCCCACCAGCTTTTGTTAACAGCTTTTTATAACATCTTTACTCCCTGGGTTTCCATTGAACATGCTTTTATATAGTACTTGGGTTTGCTCTTGTCTTGTTACATAACGAGACTAGACTTTCCTTAAACAGAGATCTCTCGTTTTATAATGAGGGTTTTCTGTTCTGTCCACCACATCTGGGGTGCGCAAAAAGATTTTTCAGTAATGAAGAAATAAGTCATTTAATATCAAAAAATGTTGTTCAGGAATGTTAGAAAAATATATCGCACAATATCAAATGATGATATTCAGCAATGACAGAAAAAGATATCACTTAATGTCAAAAAATGATATTCAGGGATGTTGGAAAATATTGGCCAACATTCACAGATGTCAAAAACTAATATTCACAAATATTATTTTAGGGGGGGGTCATTTAACGTTGGCCAATATCAAATTTTGATATTGGCCGATATTACATTTTGTTATTGGCCAATGTCTTTGTGCTACTTGGGTTCTTTATTTCTTTTATTTTTTTTTATACACAATCATTATTTAAGGTTGATATGAAGAAAGAATCAGACTAAATGATAATTAAATGGGAACTATTTATAATTAATATAAATAATTTCATTTCTCTAGGAAGTTATACTTTAAAAGTCACTTTATTCAATTTACTATAACCAATAAAAACCCCTTAGTATTTATTCTGAAAACCTACCTTTTAGTTATAAAAGAAAAGTTTTTCTATATTAAATGTGGTATATTATTCGACCTAAGGCTCCTATATAGTATTATAGGAGCCCTAATTTGACCACCAGGCAGGTGTGACGTAAGAATTGCGTGGTGCCAGAGATGTCTATTTAAGTGATTTAGTGCAATAAGTTAGAATGAGAGGAGAAACTTCAGGACTAAATTCTTTGATCTTGGATTACCATATCTGGCTAGTTAGCACTTTTGATATAGAATGAAAATAACATTATGTGTTACTCTTTATACAAGAATTCAAATTCAAAATTATTTTTCCTCATATTCCAAAAATTTTTTTGAAAATAGGAAGTTCAACCATGCGATGATCTGAGCCTCCAACTCATGGCAGGCGAATATTAGCATGTAATTATATATAATAAACCTCAAATTTGTGACTTAATATCTGTAACCCAATATTTTTAGAAGTTATACATTTAAACAAAAATCTCTCCAAACGAACCCCTTATCAGAGTCCCCACAATATGCATAGTTTTAAAACTCAATGTGATGTTTCAAAGTAAAAGTACTGTTTAACTCGATGTTATATGATTTTTATTTTGACAAAAAAAATAGGTGATTGGAATTTTATAGTGTGCAATTTTTTTCTCATTGGCTTATTTCATATATTTAAAAAAATAGTTCTTATTGCCCAAATTCTTTGAAATTTTTTGATGCTGTTTAATGATTTTTTTGTTTTAGATATGATTTTTTTCTGTTTTGTTACATAAATATAATAGTTTTGAAGCCTGTATAAAAGAACCATGAAAAAAATATTGATATTTATTTCTAAAAGGGTTGTGTTTCCTTTTCCTTTTTCTTTTTGTGTTGGTGTCATTTAATATTTAAAAAAATTCTTACCGTCTAAAGTCTTTGAAATTATTATGAATTATAACTTTAATGCTTTGAAAGTCTGTGTATAATTTTTCTGCAAAAATATGGATATTTAGTTGCAAAAACATAAGCAAAACCACTGACGAAAATTTTGGAGATTTTATTTATTTTTAATACTTCTAATTGTCTGATTATTTTGAAATTTTTATACATGATGTAAATCAAGTTTATGAAGAACATGTAAAAAAATTGTAGACTGATAAAACATTGATATTTAGTTACTTTCAAAATAGAAAAAAAAGAGTGTCTCTAATAGTTTCAAAATGACTTCCAGTAATGAAATTTTTTGAAAGTGTTAATATTTATATGTTTGAAAATGAATTGCTCTATTGTAGAGAAGAAAATATCCGAATTAAGTGAGAATTTTTCGTTTTTTCGAATCTTTAAAATTGAGCCGATGGGAGCTTTGAAAATAAGGAGGGGGGGGGGGACGGGAGTGAAATAAAAGATGAAATAGATGATATTTTTTTTTTAATTAAAAGGAAGTAAAAATGAAGGTGTTAATAAGAAGAAATAAATATCAAAAGAGAAAGAAAATGGAATTCTATAGAAGTATATAATGTATAAATCTTTGATATCACTCATGCCAGAATAAAAAAAAATAACATTTAAACCAATTAATATTTATGGAAAATAACATATACGCTACTGTTTCTATCTACAGCAGACATGTTAAACATGTGGCTTGCCGGCCACTTATCTATGGCAGCCTAGCCTTTGGCATTTTCCCTATGTTTGATACAGAAAATATACTTTGCTCAAACATTCTTGCACTAACAGTGGCTACAGTGTTGCCAGGTTACAGATTTTTTAAAATGAAAAATATCAACCACTATTTCAAAATACTAATCTTCGTTTTATTTAATGACAAGAATTCCGTGATTAAATAAAGAAAATATTACGAGTAAAAAAATTATCAGCTAAAAAATATCCACAATCTGAGAACATTGTCTTGATGTTACAGATAGCAAGCATCAGAAAGTATAGTATATATGAGTTGTAATTTTCCAACTGGATGAAAAATGTCCCGGCCAGGATTCAAACCTGGGATCCCTTGGCTGAAGCTGCCATGCTGTACAAACTGAGCTATCCCAGTCGAATCTGGAGGGCATAATTCATCCAGTTAACCTTATTGATCATAGCATCTGGTCTGATATTTGAGTGAGCTCAACAGAATAGTTCACAGGTAATTGAACTCCAGTAAATGCTGGATACGTAATCACGTATCTTATGTGGCAAAGAGCCTTATGCTTTTGATATTTTTTTAATTATTTGATTTCATCCTGCTAATAAGGAAAGGGCACCTGACGTCCTGTTGGCTCAATTATGGTTGGTTAAGGCTGCTCTTCAGTAAACTTCCCGATTCCCCTCGCTAATGTTATTCCTATGGGCATAGGATGCATTCGTATTTTTAAAATATCTCCTCAGAAAATTAATATTTTTAACTTCTGTTTTCTTTCTACTATTCTTAAAGAATGTCTGTTTTTTTCTTAGTTGTCAATTTTTTTCTAAAATATATACTTCATTTTATATGAAACGTTAAAATCTTATTCAGTTTCGCTAGGATTTTAAAACATAAAAATATAAATTAAGCACATAATTTAGAAATATTTTGATAAGTAAGAAAAAAAGAGACATTCTTTAAGAACAGTACACAGAAAACAGAAGTTTAAAATATTAATTTTCTAAGGAGATATTTTAAAAATACGAATGCATCCTACGCCCATAGGAATAACATTAGCGAGGGGAATCGGGAAGTTTACTGAAGAGCAGCCTTAACAATAAAAACCTGTTTGTTCTTTATGACTCCTACTGTACACATGAAATGGGGGAATTTCATTGGTCTACGTGAAAATGGTCTATAATATGATTGGTTTACGTCACCATGACAATTCCTGCAATGATAGCTACGATAAAAATGTAGTGGTAGATTGGTTGATGGAACTGTTTGTTTGTAAACATGCCCTTTCCTTATTGAGCAGAACATTTAGCATTTGTCTTGGCGATTTTCTGGCAACCTTATATAATGGCAGTTTGTAACATATAGTTTTGTTTGACATAATAACATGGGAAACAAAAATTTAATAACATCAGTACTACAGCTAAGAAAGATTAAATAAAATAATATACAGGGTATCCATAAATGATTGTCCTTGTTTCCTTAACTCATAACTTTTCCTTTAAGAATATTGTGAAAAATATTATTACATATTCGTGAATTAGAACTCAAAAAGTATTTTTAATAAAAAAAATAAAGTTACATATGGGTAAAATTGCAACTCAAAACAGTATTACTCAAATAACGATAAAAAACAAATAATAATTAATATTAAAATTTCATCAAATTTATCAAAAAGCTGTTAATGAATTATGAGAACAAAATTAGATAAATATTACGCAATTCATTAATATTTTTTTGATAAATTGTTAATATTAATTATTATTTGATTATAATTGTTATTTGATTAATAGCATTTTGAGTTGCAACTTTACCCATATATAACTTTATTTGTGATATAAAAAAAACTTTTTGAGTTGTAATTTATGAATGGAATTTATGAAATTATCACCAAAACATTTATTAAACATACAGTGGATAAAAAGCTTTTATATGCAGATATAGTCATATATAAAAAGTTTATTTTCCATTCAAGAATATTTATGATGAAAATGAAAATTTATGTTGCAAAAATGTTATAATTGATTTGCATATTGCATATGAAAACTGGCATATTTCCCAGATTTTTCAATAGAAAAACATATTGTATATAATATATATATATTAGGCTGGTCCTTATATGATGGATTTTAACTTTTTTTAAATTTTCTTCTGTCTCACCCTCAAACTTTGTTCCAAAAGAGTAAAAAACAAAGTAGAAAAAGTTTGAATGAAAAAGAAATAGATCTAGAGGTAGCTCAAGATTGCTGAATTTTGGCGATTACACTTAAAAACATTGTCTTATCGACAAAAGAAAACTAAGCCAAAATGATAATTTTTATTCGATAGTAAATTATTGTCATATTTTATATAACATAAAAGCACAATACTAAGCATATAAAAAGTTTAAAGTATGAAAGTATTAGTAATTAGATTAATTTGCTAAGTCTATTTTTCTGCAGTATGGATAAGCTTTCCAGTGTGCCTCCACAACATTCACCAATAGCTAAAACTGAAGTTCATTTCGTGCAAGAATTCTGGTGTATTCTTTGATCAAAGCAATACATCTCTCAGCATGATCATTTACCACTTTAACAGACTGCATCATTTCTAATGCAATCCTATAATCAGAATTAGTGTTCCAATGTTCAGTGTCTACTTGAAAGAATCCTTGGAGTAAATTCATTTTTTGAACAGCTTTAAAGATTCTTTGATAACAAAATCTTCGAACTTCTTTTCATGAAAATGTTTAAGGGAAGCAGTTATCTTCTCCTAAGAATTCTAATACAAGTACATGGCTTTTGAAAAGGGACAGGCCAGAAAGATCTAACAAATATTACAGATGCTTTGAAAATTTCTCAAATGAAGCTTTTGCAATTTCTTCATATATTCTTGAGTACTCTAATAAACTATTCATTAACTGAAAGTCATTGTTTGGTGAGGTTTCTGTTATTGAAGCAGTAATCCAAACTTTAAAATACACATTTGATGGCAAAGTTCACATCGAATTATGAAATACTTTTCCAATAATTTCCATAATGTGATGATGGCAGGCAAAAAAAGTTTCTTCTCAAGCTTTTCTTCTAAAAGGACACAAGCACCTCTATCATATCCAGTATTTGCTTATGTGGTATCAATGCTCATTTCAATCACTTTATCTACAATATCCCATTCATTCAGAACTTTATAAATTGCAAGTCTTGTGCTTTGCCTGTTGCAGAAAGAAGTTTAGCAACTGAGAGCATCAGAGAAACTCCTATTCTAGAAATTATAATTGGTAGTTTAACTATTTTCTCTTTACCAATTAATTCTGGTAAAAGTTTCCCATTTCTATGGACAATGAGAGGAACATTTCTTTGTAGCGGTTTTTTTTTTTTTTAATTTTTGTGATTGTTTAATTCTATGAACAATTCATTTTCAGCCAGACTGACTTCTTTAATACATATCCTAAACTCTTCAATTTCAGCAACTACAAATACTGTCTGATACTTTTGTCCTGTCTAGAGCTGTTGCTAAATCTGTAGTTACAATATTCATATTCCCTCCCCTCTCTTTGGATAGATCAGGATCTGATGCTGCTTCCTCTAACAGTTTTATTTCCTGATCGTGTTGTTCATTTTTATTCATTTCTATCTTCTTCATTTGAGCTATCTGTAGAAGATTCAAGTACTGCTATTTTTGTTTCTTTCTCTTGTGAACATTTCATTTTTTATTATCTTTTCTTAAGCAATCCATTCCTTCCATAAGAGATTTATTTATGTCAATACCAATCACTGATGCTCATCTGCCATCTTCTAGTTGTGCTATCAAGAAATTTCTATCTTCAGCTATTTTGATTATGTTTAATGCATTGGCATGAACAATATGAAATAAGTTATCTAATTTTGAAGAAAATGCATGCTTTTTAGTTTCCTTTGTTCTTGTTTAACAGTTTTCATTCTTCAAATAATTCCAGACCTTTATTATCTTTATATCAATGAATTATTTTTAGATAATAAACTTAATAATTACATTTACAAATGCTTCATGGATGTGATAGTGTACATAAGTGACTTTTTAATACATTGAAATAATTTTATTACTACTGGGATTAAATATACTTTTTCAAGTAAAAGGAGAAGAAAAAACAAAATGACCCTAAATTATGAAACTTATACTTCCTTGAGCTACCTACAAATATTAGTTTTTACTGATTAAATTTTAAAACTTCAAAAATAAGGACCACACTAATATATATATATAATTATATTTATTATAAAAGCATTTTAAAACTCAAACACAACTGAGTATTTAATAAAGTGTGAAGGGATCTTTTTTGAAATTATCATAGTTTATTCAAAAATTTTGCTTCCTTTCTAACTTTCAGCTTTCATACAGAAAATTTTTTACTCACCCTTATATTTAAACTTCCTGTTATTTATTTATTTTTCTGAATGGGAATTTATCAAATTATAATATTAATCAAATAAAGTAAAATCTGTTACTATATGATCTAATTTAATGAGTTCAGGATACTTTAAATTTCATTATCAATATTCTTAAATAAATATATCCTAAAATTTTAGCTTTCCTGTTATAACATACATTACTACTCTAAAAAATTAAGCATTCTTATTCTATTAATATTAATTAATGTGAACAAACTGAATCCCTTTTGTAGACTTGCTACTAACTAAATCCTGTGACACAGCTAAAAAAACTGAAAAGTGCATTGAAACCTTGTATTATTATTTTTTTTTATGTTTGTTTCATTTTCGCATGCTTACCTTTGTAGTTTATTAATAATTGTTAAATTTATAAAAAACTAATATACTAAAACCTGCAAAGACACAATCGATAGGGTTCAATGGAAAGTCCCATTTTAGACAGGTTTCAGTCTTAGTAGATTTAATTATAAGTAAAAACCCTTAACGGATTAGAATTTTATGACACAGAATTTTACATTATGGCTTTAAGAATTTCTAATATGGGTCTCAAAAATAATATCATCAAATTTTGAGTGACTCTATGCTATTAGTGAAAAAATAAATGTATTTTTATTTAATCATTTTCTTTTTTGTTCTATTTTTATTCACAGATGCAAATATTATTTTCACCATGAAAATATATATATATTTTATTCACTCATATTTTTTCATTCACACCTCTCATAAATTCAAAATATGGGTTTTAAAATAAATGATGTCACAATTTGAGTGTCAGCTTGATGTGACATTAAAAGGTTTGTTTTAATATTCAATTAAAATTATTTTTGTTTTGCCTTCCTTAAAGTACATTTATACTCTCAAACAATAACGCATTTTCTGAGCTTGTCTTATGCAATGATATGTATTTATTTCAAAAGACTGATTAATTTTTGCAACATGATATCCAAAATTGTAAGTAAAAAATATTTACACATCCAAACAATACTTTTCATTTTCCAATACACTGTTAAATATATCACACTTTCGCTGAGCTTATATTATGCAATGACATGTATTTATTTCAAAAGATTGATTAATTTTTTAAACATGATATCCAAAATTGTATGTAAAAATATAAAATATATTTACACACCCAAATAATACTTTTCATTTTCTAATACACTGTTAAATATATCACACTTTTGCTGTGCTTATGGCACATGGCAGCTTCAGCCATGATATCCGAGGTTCGAATCCTGGCCCGGACATTTTTCGTCCAGTTAGAAAATTACGACTCGTATGATTTCTTTACCAATTTGAATAATTGTGTTAAAAAATTAATCTAATGTAATCACGTATCCAGCATTTACTGAAGTTCCAAACTACCTGCGATTTATTCTGTTGAGCTGAAGGAAGTCTCATACCTTTTGAAATCTTTCTACCGCCAGTGAAAAGAGATGTTTCAAGTTCTCATAACCTTTTAAATACTTATTGAAATTACACAAACTTCTGTAATATATTTACACCATATTTCAGGCTTTATAAAATGTAAAAATAAGCACTTATAATATGATACAATAATTTTTAAAAAATTCAGTTATTATTTCAAAATTTTTCACATGATATATCCCAAATCGCATAATTTAACTTAGAATTAATATATGAACATAAAACTTATGCTAAAATGACCACTAAACTCTATTTTATACAATGAATTAATATTATTGGGATAGTTAAATATCTTCATTATTTTTTAATGACTAATTAATTATTTTTTCAATTTTTTCCCTATTTTTCAAACTTAAACTTTTTAAATAGTTTCTGTCAATGAATTTTATATCATTAATTCATTCTATAAAATGGTTTAAAGGTCATTTTAGCATATGTTTTATGTACAAATATTCATTCTAAGTTAAGTTATTGTGCGGATTGTGACATACATTGTGAAAAAATGTTGCAATACTAACCAAATTTTTTAAAACTATTATATTATATTATAAGAGTTTTTTTTTTCTACATTTTATAAAGCCTGAAATATTGCTTACATATATTACAAAGGTTTATGTAATTTCACTAAGTATTTAAAAATTTATGAGTACTTGAAACCACATCACTTTTCACTGGCGGTAGAAAGATTTCAAAAGGAATGGGACCCCTTGATCAATAAGGTTAACTGGATGAATTATGTCCTCCAGATTCGACCGGGATGGCTCAGTTAGTAGAGCATGGCAGCTTCAGCCATGATATCCCATGTTTGATTCCTGTCCTAGACATTTTTTGTGCAGTTGGAAAATAACAACTCGTATGATTTCTTTACCAATTTGAATAATTGTGTTAAAAAATTAATATAATGTAATCACACGTACAGCATTTACTGGAGTTCCAAATTACCTGCGATTTATGCTATGATCAATAAGGTTAACTAGATGAATTAGGTTCTCCTGATTTGACTGGGACGGTTCAGTTGGTAGAGCATGGCAGCTTCAGCCATGATATCCCAGGTTCGAATCCTGGCCTGGACAATTTTTCTCCAGTTGGAAAATTACAACTCATATGATTTCTTTACCAATTTGAATAATTGTGTTAAAAAATTAATCTAATGTAAGTATATTCTATCTGAATTCTATCCTTCTGTTATTAATCGATTTTCTAAACATTTACACATATTTAAAACTTAATCAAATTATGAAAAATATGAAAAATTGGTTTATAAAATCAAATTTTTCATATTTTTTTTATATTTTGTTGGAGGAATGAAATTTTGTGAGGGACACAATTTTTACTTACATCACACCCATTATTAAAAATATTGGTCAATTTGCATTGCAAAGAATACAAATTTAATGCGACATTTCATATAGATCAAATTTCTGGTTAAAAAAGACTCACCCATTAAAAAATTTCCTCATAAACAGAATGAAATCAACTGTAAATTGAAAAAAAAGCAGCATAACTGACATGCGGTTAATTCCATTTCTCTTTTTCTATAAATTAAAATAGAGAAATAAATGAATTATATATATATATATATATATATAAGTTAAGATTATCATTAATATTATAGGTTATGATAAAGCATATAATGGAAAGCCTATTTTATATTCTGATAAACCATGATATATTTTTAAAAACCTGCAAGACCCTGATACTTGATATTCTGTACAAATGACATTAAAATACTTCTTATAAAAATACAGGGGTGAGAAGTTATATTTAATTATTTGCTAATGGCGAATGGATTTTCTCATGGTGGCAGTTCATTTTTACACAATCTTTTAAAAACTGCTTGTTACAGAAAATGTACCAAATATTTATGTATATTTAATTGTTAGCCATATTTTGTGTTTCTACCATTTGCTGCAATGCAAACAAGACACCAATATTTACCATATACACAGCTTTGTTCTTTTGCATACATTTCTTAATTTTACACAAAACTGTATTAAAATGCTAGTACAAAAATACATTGTGGTAATGAACTTTGGCTGTCACATAAATTTTATCACAAACAATTTTCACAAAAAAGACTTCTTTAAAATAGAAATTATTGCAAATAAAACTAATTTTCAAAATCAGAAGAAAAATGTTTTAATAAGAAAATGTTTTGTAATAACATTGTTTTATTCACATATTTAATACATAAGAATAATGTTATAAAACTAATTAATAACATTTTGGAATTCAGGCATAAATTTAAATCTTTCAATAAGTAAAAAAAATAACTAAATTTAATATAGCCTTAGTAGTATTTTCTGAAACATACTTTTGTATGTATATAGTGGGGTGAGATAGTTAAAAAAAACTTCACATCTGGCAACCAATGCACCACTTTGGATTCAGATAATATATGGATATATGAATCTAAAAAGCCCGGGACACAAATTTTCCTGGCCCTCTAGCGGCGTTGATGACGTAATCAATATGGTCGCCAAAGTTTTGTGACGCGCTTCTATATTTATCTATATAACTCGGTATAATATTTTGATATTAACCTACATTGTTAGTGATTATTAATCCGGAGAAAATTCGCTTTCCAACGGTATATTTGACATCATTGTTTAGGTTCATAATACCACAAATATTTATAATTTTATTAAAATTTTGGTTTTTATTTAGATTTTTTCGAAACATTTTGCTAAATAACTTGGAATCTGTTTCACATAGTTGAAAACATGTCGGATACTTTTTGTTCGTCAGAAAATTACCTTCGAACGGTATCTATTCTTCTATTTTATAACAAACAGTTGATGCAAATTTGCCAAAGCAATGTAGCGTTGCTCGGAGAGTCGTTATGGCAACAATGTAATTTATATGGGTTCCGAAAATTAATACAGTGGCTTTATAACTATTTAAGTGACACAAGTTATTGTTGCAATTTTTTATGTATATGTAAATATATTCTAGGGTTTTAAGGAGAAATTTTTAAAATCATAGCTCCCTTGAAATTTAAATTTTGGGAGGCCAACTTAAAAAATGTAATAATAAATAAAATAGATTAAATAAATAAGATTCGATTGCTCTGTGGATTTTATCGAAAACATCTGAATGCCCGCAGTTTCAGCATTGGAACACAGTCATCAAACTGGGGTCCTTTCTAGTACATCTTGTATTGAGTATTCGTACATCTAACTTTACAATGTACGTCGATACTTTGGCTCAGTTATGCCAGTGGACATTTGCGTTGGACGCAGTCCACTATTCTCATTGGTTACCAGTATTCGTGCGCACTCTACAGTACCTTCCAGAAAAACATCCAGATATACATGATGATTTTCTTCGTGGCAACTTTATGAGCAGCAAAACTGCTACACCGTTTTCTTGAATATCTGACGATCAGCTTCATAAACACGATAACAAAGTTATAAAGGGTGAGGGTGGTGCTATTGGAATCCTTGATAGTGAAACTCATGCTTAAGTGGATGGTATAAGGTCCTAGGATCAGTTCTTTAATTGAGGAATTTGAAGAGAAATCAAATTTAAAAGATGACAAATACATGGGCGCAAAGCATCATGAAGATAACAATCCACATGAGAAAAAGTTCTTGACTCATGCCAAAGAAATGATTAACATCTTAACCGAACAAGGAAATCCATTTGAAGAAACCGATTTAGTGTTAATAGGGTGCTTCAAAATAATTCTAAGTTTCGAAGCTGTCAAGTGTGTTACGGAAGCATTTACTGTAGGACTAAAACATTATGATGATTATGTTGTGTCCCATTTCGATCAAGTTCGAAATTCAGTTCATGACATTATTCCTCGAACTAATATTCACATCTTCAAGACTATAACAAGAAAAACAGATAAGGCAAATTCCAAGAATGCTTACTTGCGTAAAGACTCCGACTTATTCTACAGGTTGTATGTTGCATCTGAAGCACGCGATGGCAACATTGATGATTTATTTTCACATGAAGACCAAATGTACCCACCCTCTATTTCAGATGATGGAAAACTCCGAAAACCAACCAACAAGTCGGATATCTTTTACTACATTCAAACAAAATATGACATTAGCTTTAATCAGGGCAAACCGAATGTAACAGCTAAAATATTTGATTGAGCAGCCGTAATACACATGCTTAATCCTGGTACTGCGACAACCTTTTCCGGATGCTATGAACATTGAAAGCTGGGTTCCCGGGGCGGTCATCCCTTGTCATCCCTTGCTATGAACATGTTTTCAAACCATCTTTCATTAATCAACTGAAGAACAGTTCACGACTAGATATTGTATTCGACAGATATATTAGTAACAGTATGAAGGCATATATCCGAGAAACCAGAGGGAGTGGCATAAGTATTAAAGTCTCAGACTCAACTGCACTTCCAAAATAATTTCAGCAATTCCTATGTGTCAACGAAAACAAGACCCAATTGTTCCAGTTCCTAGCTAAGAAAATGGTGTAGACGAGTATCTAGGAAAGCATGTTGTCTGTACTTATTATGACCGAGTCTGCGCATCAAGCATTTGGATGTATCAAGCATTTCTCCCGTCTCACACAAAGAAAGCATATGGCCGCCTACTTATCCATGTTAAGCATGCAGTAGAAAGTGGACATACTCGCATCTTAAAACGAACTGTGAACTCAGATATAGTGGTTATTTAAAAATCACTGTTCCCACAAATACAAGATATTGATGAACTATGGATTGAGTACGGTTGTGGGAAATACAAGAAATTCATTCCAATTCATGAGATCTGTGCCAAACTGTCACCGGAAATTTACAGAAATTTGTCGGATTTTCACTCTGTAACTAGTTGTGACACAGTTTCCACATTTTGTGGCAATGGCAAGAAGACAGCTTGGAAGGTCTGGATGTCATTTCGTGAAATTGATTGTGCATGGTATCAGCTCTGTACAGGCACCTCTGATATTGATGATGAATGTCATGATTTGTTACAGCGATTCGTTACACTACTTTATGATCAAGCATCAGATCTTCAGAGCATCAATGAATGCAGACAAGTGTTATTTACAAGAAAGAATTGAGCCATCGAAAACATACCTCCTACAGTAGATGATTTGACACAACACATCAAACGAGCTACTCTCCAAGCAAGAATTTGGAACAACAACCTCGTTGCACATTACACAATACCTTCGCCAACCAAGTGGAGATGGATAGTAACTTCAGGAGGATCACACCGACCTGTGTGGACAACAATTCCAGAAATGTCAAAACACTGTGAACAACGTACCTCCTGTACTTGCCGCAAGCGATGCACATCTTGTAAATGTGTTAAAATGGGAATACGATATATGAAACTTTGTTTATGTGAAGGGCAATTCTCCGACAGTGATCGGAAATCACAAGTGAATTTGCATAAATCATTTGGATACCATTGCATATGACAGCAAGATATTCTGTTATTCAGATATTATGGCTGACACTGGTGTATTTGACAATCTATAGGATGTAATTAAATTTGGATATTAAATTGGAATAATATTGTATTGTACATTCTTTTGTTTCTCAGTCTTGTACGTATAAATGTTTGAAACTTTTTTTACAGTTATGCCTTAAGTGTGCCTCATGTCACTGATTTTAAAACGGAAATAATAGTTTCATAGTCCTAAAAAAATTAGAATTTATTTACATACACATCAAAAATTACAATAATTACATTTGATACCTAAACAGTTATAAAGCCACTGTATTAATTTTCCGAACCCATATATAAATTACACTGTTGCCATAACAACTCTCAGTGCAACGCTACACTGTTTTCGAAAATTTTCAGCAAATATTTCTGATAAAATAGAAGTCATATATACCGTTCAAAAGGTAATTTTCGGACAAACAAAAAGTATACTACGCGTTTTCAGCTACATGCAACGGATTTCATTTTATTTAGCAAAATGTTTTGAAAAAATCAAAGAAAAATCAAAAATTTTAATAAAGTTATAAATATTTGTGGTATTATGAACCTAACCAATGTCAAATATACCGTTGGACAGCGCGTTTTCTTCAGATTAATAATCACTAACAATATAGGTTAATATTAAAATATTAACCCAAGTTATATACAGAAATGTAGGAGCGCGTCGCAAACCTTTGGCGGCCATATTGATTACGTCATCAACACCGCTAGAGGGCCAAGAAAATTTGTGTCCTGGGCTTTTTAGACTCGTCTATCCATGTACTATCTAAATCCAAAGTGGCGCATTGGTTGCCAGATGTGAAATGTTTGGGTATAATTTTCAGCTATCTCACCCCACTAATAGTGGTAATATCTATTAGTAGTTACTGGAAATAAAAACAAAAATAATTAGTAATTCAAAACTCTCCAAATTACAAATTTTTCAGACAACAGTAGTACGGATTAAAGATGTTATATTCTAAAAGTTTTTCTAATGAATATACTGCATAAGAAAATGATGTGTTACGCTCAAAAAATGTGAAAAAAAATTATTTAAAAAAAATTACTTTTAATAAACCTGTGCCCAAATAATATAGTAAATAAATGCCCAAATCAAATGTCTTTTTTAGGAAATTCGAGTTATACAAAATAGAATTTAATATATTAAATTGGTAAAAAGTAAAAATACTATTGCATATTTATGCAAATTAAAAATTTAATTGAAAAATTACAAACCAAATTTCAGTTTTAATTTTAAAATTCCATATTTTTATAGTGAATTAACTATAAAAAACAATATTAAAAATTTAGCAGTATTTTTATTATTTGTCTGCAGGAACATATCTTTGATGGTTAATAATTTTTTTCTTAACTTCAATTGCAAAATTTTTCTTATATAAAATCTTGTATGGTCATGAAATTTTCAGCTGCTGATTCCAATTTCAGCACACATTGAAATTATATATATATATATATATATATATATATATATATATATATATATATATATATATATATATATATATATATATATAACATACATATATTTTTTATTAATGCAAAAATCACAGATTATTATTTTTTAAAAGGCAGAAATTTCAGAACTATAAAAAAGCAGGAATCCATGGAAAATCTTATCCCAGACTCATCTCTATTCCTCCCTTAAAAGTATTATATTAAAATAACCTTTTGCATACATCTCAGGTATTGTGTACTTTCCCAAATCCTAATCATGTTATCACTCTATTTTTACTTTCTTCTATCTTTAAAAGAAGAAAGTATTGGATTCATGAAAATTTTCGACTTCCGGTTTTCGCCGGATTTATACGTTTTAGAAAGTCCTGAACACGATTTGACTGTTTTTAGAAAATGTCTGTCTGTCTGTCTGTATGTGACACAAATTTTGTGGGCGCTCTATCACAAGAACTAATGCTTGGAATTTAATAAAACTTTAGATTCAGTTAGTCCCTGATATAAATTGGTGCTGATTAGTTTTTGGTAAAAATCGTTTGGCAGGTAGCGCTGCTATGCAGCATTTTTCGCGATTTCCGTAATAGCTCTATTTCAAGAACTAATGCTCGGAATTTTTCGCGATTTCCGCAATAACTCTATCTCAAGAACTAATGCTCGGAATTTAATAAAACTTTAGATTCAGTTAGTCTCTGATATAAATTGGTGCTGATTAGTTTTTGGTAAAAATCGCCCGGCAGGTAGCGCTGCTATGCAGCTTGAGTTTCAGTTAGACCTTGATATAAATTGGTGCTGATTCTTTTAAGTGTATGCGAAACCTGTATAAGATAGAAGAAAGTGTTGGGATTGACACATCCGACTAGTTTTACCAGGAATAATTGTTATTGAGTTAGAAGAGCAAAAAATGTTTTGTTTTCCAAAAATTCAATTGCAACGTGAATTTACAAAGATTTGACTTTATTTCAGTTTTAAGATTTTCTACAATTTATACTACTTCCCATGGCTTATTTGGAAAAACTAACCAATGTTAATACTTTTGAAAATGAGTGACAAAATGGCTTAAGGTTGCTCACTATGCTTTGATTTTTTTTCCCATTGTTTTACAATACCATTTTGATATATGAGCAAATAGTTTTACGAAGAAAAACTATTTAACCCATTCACTGCCAACCACATACTCATGGTTTTTCAATCTAAAATTATGATTTTGTACCGGAAATTTCAAAAGAAGAATTTTTATTCTATGTAATCACAAAATGTCTGTACTTAAATAAAGTAAATATTGCTATTAGTATTTTCTGGTATATGAATTCGAACTTTCTAAATAAAATAAATTTTTGGTAATTTTAACCTGGCAGTGAACGTGTTAAACTAGAAAAAATGCAATTATTTTTGTTAAATTTTAAGTATATATTAAAACATTACTTCTCCTATAATTTTGAGTATTTTTATTTATTTATTTGCATGATTTTTTTAGTAAAAACATGTCCTAAAATGCTAGGGATCAAATTTCCAACAAGAAAATAATAAATAAAACGTGATGATGCATGCAAAAAATACAGTAAATATGTTTATTTACTTAACATTTTTATTTTAAAAGCTAAAGTTTATATTACTGAAAATCAAATCTTTAATTTTATGACGTGCGCTTTTTGAAAAACTTAAATTAGAAAGTTAATTAAAAAGTATGGGTTGAAGTTTTAACATTTTGATCGATAGTAATATATTCAAAAAACAAAATATTGAGGGAATTAAATTTCAAAATTGAAACTCTGGTACATTTAAGGGGAAATGAATGCAATAATAAGCCTTTTTCACATATTCATAGTCATTGGGCAATTACCTAACTTCATCATGAATGTAGTAGGGATGTCTGAATACATTTTAAGTAAAAAATTCAAAAATTGATATTCTTGTCATTTTTCCAAAGTCTCTTTGAGGATTTTATTTGATAGATTAAATATTAACAAGAAAATGTATCATATTTTAATTTATTAATATTTATTTATTTATGGTAGCTTCTAGTGAAAGTCTCCAATTACCATGTGTGCAATGTATCGATTTTTTTTTTTTTTTGATAAATATAATTTATTATTATTTTTGACTTGTTACAACCAGTGATATTACTCAGAAAATAACAGAAGAGAGGAAATTATGCATGAAGTAAAATGTACGACATTTAACACAACATTTTAATGCAGATTTTTTAAACTATATTGTATAGAATATAAACAAATACATTGACAAATTTGTTACGTTTAAATGCTTTATAATATTTTCTGTAATAAATATATTGCACTTTCAAAATTGAGGTCCGAATGAAACAACTTCCTTTTTAACTTGCACAGTTTTATATACTACATTAACATCCTTTCACCCAAATGTAGAGTTTGGTTTAAATGTATTTTATTCAGAAGCAAATAATACAAGAATATTAAATAGTTAACTATCATTTTTCTATGTACTGAAAACCATAAGGTGTATCATATTAAATAACAAGAACTGTTTTTATTATCTTAGTAACAATATAGTATTCACAACAGTATATAATAATAAAACGTCAGTGGTTTTAGGCTCTTACACGGCTATATTTTGTATGAAATTTCATATTATTTTTGATAATATAAATTTTAATCATTTAAACTGTTATTAAAAACTACATCATTAGTCACATAAACGTAAAAACTTGCTTTCATTAAATACAGCATACTTTGTACGTTTTAGTATAGTATCTAATATTTCAATACTTGTTTTCACAAACTAAAAAACAAGATTTTATTTCAATACATAATATAGTTAAAAATAAGCATTATTATAGCCATGTATAAACAAATTTACAGATATATAAAACTTTGAACACAGAGACTAGAAACTGATATAAAAAATCAGTATATAACTTATGAATCAGATTTGGTGGCAGCCGTGAATCCATGATCCAACACTTTTATATTACACAAAACCACTTAAATAGAACTCAATCAATTTGAAAATATATAGCAATAAAATTCAGTATTTATAAAATAGTTCCAGGGAAATGTAATTACTTATTATACTAATTATTTCTAAAAGAAACCCACCTCACAAACTTTAGAAATTCCAAAATTTTTGCAATTAAAAAAATCTGAAGGTCAGAGTTGGATATCTAGGCAAATTAACATCATTACCATTTTTGAACTACCTTAAAAAATAAAGAATAAAACAAAAAAGTTTTTCTTTTTAATAAATCTTAAACATTTTATATGAAACTTGCTATTCACTACACTTTCAATGCTGTTAAGACATTGTGCACAGAAACTTATACTATTTAGTAAATGAACATAATTTTTTTTTAGTTCACAGCATTTTAAATATGTGTAACCCAACAAAAATGATAATTCAAAGAACTCTGTGATAAATTTTATTATTTATGAGCATGATGAGAAACATGACAATAAAATTCAAGATAACAAATACATACAAAAAATACGGACAGGTTTTATTGCCGTTTACGATTTAATAAAATTAATTTAACATAAATTCTGGCATTCATACTGTGGAAGGAGAAAGACGAAACACTGTAAGCCTGATTTCGGTTTGCAGAAAATTTTTAGTGATTCATTTTTTATCTCTATAAAGAAAAAAAAGTTTCAAATTTCATGACCGATTTCTTAATTTCATATTTTTTTTCTGTGATTTCTAGACGAAAATGGCCTACGTTTTGCAATTTTTTTCTGCAATTGTTTAATGATATTTGCAATTTTTTCACCAATCATTTGACAGAATTCATTATCAAGTGATGAAATCCTTGATTGTTTTGTGAAAAAATGAGTACAGTTTTTTTTTTCACGACGAATTGCTGAATTGATTTTGAGAAATTCCACAAAAAGTAATCTGCAGAAATGTGCTAATTCATGGAAAAATCGCATGTTCACGTCTAGTTTCAGTCTGTAAGAACATCTCTGAATCATCTCCGAGCTCTAAATTTAATAAGTGGGACCGAAAATTAATCTAATCTCAACATGAAGTTTTCTGTGTCTTTTGTGGATATCCCGGCTAATTGTATTATGCCGACGACAAGTTCATTTACAGTGCACACAAAAGGGAATATTTTATGTTTTGTTTATGATTCATTGAAAATTTCAGATTGATTAAAAAAGAAAAAAAAGTGGAAATTTGCAGAAATTTGCATTTACTCATTAATAATTAAAGATTAAATGTGTTCATTATTTCACCTATGGAACTTACAAGACAGTAGGCACAGCATTATCTCTCAGCTTGAGACATGAGACAGACACCTGGTCAATTATATCCTCTGAGAAATAAGCAGAACATGATGAACTATGTTGTGATAGACTCAATACTGTTAATATCCACAAGTGTCTTCGTATAGGCTCTTTTGGAAATCTGTAAGCAAATTAAAAAATGTAAACAAAAATAATACTGCTAATAATTATTTGAGAATCTTAACAGAAAACTAAAAGAACAGATTTGAAGCCAGGGATTGTGCTCATTTTACAAAATCACATTCCATAAAAATAGCTTTTTTAATAAAATGTTATGTTGAAAATATGCTTTTTAGACACACAAAAAAGTACATGAATTGTTGCTTTCAGCATTATAACAAATTGTGGAACTTCAGCATTAATGGGAACAGATTGCCACTGTGTAAAGAACATATGTGCAATTTTACAATTTATCAGGATTGTTTTAAATAAATGAATTCTCAAATTTACCAAAACAAAAAATAACAACAGAGATTATTAAAAAAAATTAGAATTGGATGTGATTTTCTTTACAAAATTTTATTATTCATGAAAATATAAAAAAATTACAACCCCTCCCCCCTTCCCCCCCCCCAAGAAAAAGCTGTGTCAACCCATAGATACTGTTATATGCATGCCCTTATAATGACAATTCAGAAGTCAAATGGGAATTTCAGGGGCACCTTCTTAACATAATCTCAGATGTCGGGCTATCATTTGAGGTTTTCAAAGTCATGCATGTTTCTAACCTTTTCAACCAACTGAACAATTTTAAATTTAATAACACAGTTTTTTCTAGTTGCTAAAAAAGAGCATGTACTAGTGGTGTAGAAAAGCCTCTTTATTTTCTTACAGGCTTTTTGTAAGACATTTTTACATCAGTCAGGGCATTTTCTCAAGAAACAACAATAATAAGATGACAGTTTTTCTAATAAGGTACTTGTACCCAATATGGACAGTGCTCTCAATATGGACACTCCTAATATCTTTAAAAGTAACAATTTTGATCGAGAGATGGCGCTACATGTCCATGAAGAAAAGCAGTTTAAAAGATAATTATTAAAAATATCAGATTTTTGGATTTAAAAAGTATGCATCTTTGCATAAAGTGGGCTAGGATTTCAGATGTTCAAATAATTTTTGAATTCAGCCCATAATTTTTTATTTCAGCAAAATTTAGATTTTTGTATATAAAAGGAAATAAAACATTAAGGACTTTGCTATTTCATTTCAAAATTATCGCTGGGTTGTATGGGTGTCTTATCACGATCCGGTTTGGCTCATTCGACTTGATATTGATAGAACTTACTGATTTTGGTTCAGCGTTTCAACACCAGGAGACGCTTTCCTATCTCTGGTCCTATGGGCCCAATCATGATGGAGTATGGCTCATTTGACTCGAAATCAATAGCCTTAAACATTTCAGTTATGTTCGTATAGAACAGATTGCACACCCTGGGAGTGGAAGGTGGAACTAATGGATTTTGCAGCTATCTCGGGTTCTATGGACCTGATCAAGCCTGGAAAGTGCAAAAAAGTGTGCTGTTCGCCATTTGGAAGGAAACTTGTTGTTTCGTGGTGTACTGATCGTAATTACAGGTAAGTTTTAATTCTTATTAGATATGGTAAAATTACTTTAACTATTGAAAAGTGGAGTGTTTTAGAAAGCTGATAAAACATATTTTCGATTGCTATTGCATATATTGCTTAAAAATTTTTTCTTTGTTTATTTATAACAAAATATCGTAAAACTACACCCGATTCCCAATATGGACACCTTATGTCCACATTGGAAGTAATAAAGCAAGTGAATCTTCAGATTCACAAATTTGTAAAATATCTGTTTAATGTTATTTTATTCCGGTAATTCATAATAAAATAATGTTTATATCTTTTTTTAATCTTAATTATAGTATCCGCGCATTACATTACGAATTAAGACTGGAAATACACGTTTTTACAGGTTTGTCAGTGATTACTTGAACGACTTTTATTTTCTGAACTGTTACTTAAAATTTTTATTTTCAATTGCAAAAATGTTTCAAATCAGATGCTGAGATAGTAATGTAAAAAATTTACATCGAGAAAATTTTATTTTTAAGGTGAGATGAGATCTGGGAGGTGCGGGGAGGGCAAAACATTTTTTTTTTTTAAATTTCAAAAGAGAAAATAAAGATTGTCCAAATTACCTGTGAATAAACTGTCAAATTTTTCCTTTTTATGTGTTCACTGTTTTTTTTCAGATTTTTAAAATATTTGTTCATTATGGGGCCGAAAAAAAGAGGCAAGTTGATACAGGAAAAGTTGCAGAATGTCATTCGAGCCGTACACAGTGGGACATCATTCGCCAATGCATCTAAAGCAGCAGGGATTCCAAGGACAACTCTCATGAGAATTTTCAAGACTGTCCAGGTGAATGATCAAATCCGAAAGCCAAAGTTGGGCCGCAAATTCATGCTCACAGAAAAGCAGCAAGCTGAACTTTGTGCAAAAATATTTAGACTAGCAGACGTTGGCATGCCAATTACTGGGAGATTACTATGAAGAAGTATTTTCACCTATGCTGAGAAGATGGGTTTGAAGCACAATTTCAGCCAAGCAACAAAGATGGCTGGAAGGAAGTGGTTGGCAGCTTTCTTGAAAAACGACCCACTTGTCGCTAAAAGGAAGTCTCAGAACCTCAATCCAGGGAGAGCCCAGAAGCTGAGCCGGGCAATTGTTTCTAATCATTTTCAGAAACTGCAAGCGTGCTTGGAAGAATTGGATATTGTAAACCAACCGCAGCACATTTATAACATGTATGAAAAAGGGCGTCGACTTACTATCGACCATCAACAGAATGTTCTTGCACGAAAAGGGGCAAAAAGGGTGCATTTTATTGCACCAGAGCATGCAGAAAATATAACAATTGTTTCTTGCTGTAATGCCCTCGGCCACAGCATTCCTTCCATGGTGTTTTTCAAAGGAAAGAGGATGAAACAAGAAGGGAAGGATAACGTGCCTCCAGGAACAGAAGTTATTATGACACTTAAAGGCAGCATGACCACGGAGGTATTCTGCACTTGGTTGGAACATTTCGCTAAGTTCAAAACTGAAGGCCCCACTCTTCTTGTTTTTGATGGAGCCAGTTCTCATTTGGACGCAGAAATCGAGACAAAGGCAGACGAGCATACTCTACTGCCTGCTTAGCAACACGACTCGTGAATTGCAGCCCTTGGACAAAGCTGTTTTTAAAGCTTTTGAATCATACTGGGATGATGAAGTTTTGCTCTATTTCACTTGTCACCGTGATAGACAGATCACTCGACTTAGATTTGTGGAAATTTTAAGGAAGATTTGGAATCGTTCGATGACTCTGTCGAACATAACTTCAGGTTTTCAGGCAACTGGATTTTTTATTTTCGATCCAACTATAATTCCAGATGAAGCCTTCGCGCCTAGTGACATTACTGCGATTCCGGAACCAGCAGCAGAAGGGGAAGAAAATGCACCAAATTTGGAAACTGCAACAGATGTTGAAGCTGCTGTTAACAACATACCTTCTCCTGTTATTCACCCACCTTCATCACCTGCTAGATCATTTTCCATGGAAAATTCCTTCACCAGCGTGTTATCGACTCCAACTGTACGAAAGAAGAAGACACAACGTCGCCAGGCGATAAACTCAAAAGGCATCAAAGTGGTAAAATCCCTGTTCAACAAGATGCCATCTGAACAATCCTCCAAGACACCTCCTCAAAGAAAAAAATCCTCCAAAAAGCCCTTGCAGAAAAATTAAAAGAAGCCTCCCCTCAGTACGGTATCTGTTGGCGAAATCGCAGATACCAGCAGTATGACTTCCTCAACAAAGGAGAGCGGGTACTGCTTATATATAGTATTGATGCATACATGCATACATACCATGATGGATTAAGGCTTGGGAGCCTCAACATCGCGCAGTCGACTTAGTACATAACAAATAAAGAGAAAACTTAATGAAAGTAATTAAAGGACCTTTAATGAAAACTAACAAAATGAAAAGATGAATAAAAAGATATAAAAGGTAAGTGAGTTGTAATGGCAGAATTGAATAAAGGAAATATTTATATAGTAGGAATGTATGAAAATGTGTATAGGGACAAGACCAGGGTTAAACATATTCCTATCGCTTTCCAGGGGCTCTGCTGTGCTTTAGGAATATAAAGTAAATTTGAACGAAATCAACACATTTCAAACAGGAAATTATTTTCAAAAATGTGCTCGGATATTATTGTGGCAAAAAACTCTATACATTAAAAATATCTTTTATTATCTCAAAATTTTTTAATAAACTAAGTTTTATTTTCTGTAAAAAATTTCTAGTGCTAATGTTTACATTCTATTACCATTCCATATGTTACGCTTTTCACTCACAAAATGAGATAAATGGCGAAACAAAATGTATATTTGAAGTCAAAAATTGTGAAATTGCATCCTGAACGAAAATTAGCCAATTTGAAATTCTCAACTCTTCTCAGTGTGATTTACGGCTAATTGTTAACAAATAACTTCATGTGTTAAGCTAAACTGCATCCTCATTTCAAAGAAAATCACACTGACTTAAAATAGTAACCGATTGTTTTTTTTTTTTTTACAATATGAAGAATAACTAAATGTCTGCTTCAAAATATACCGGGTGCACCATATATTTGATAAAACTTTAAAATTTCATTAAAAAAGGGACAAACAAAGCTAAAAAAATTGTGGTTTGCACAAATGGTATTAGAGAGAGATAAGTTTTTTTAATAACGAAAAAGTTGTAGTTCAAAAAATTTTCGATAGATGGCACTGGCATGTCTAATATGAAGCAGATTTGTGGAACTCAGGCTGTCAATAATATAATTCGATGCCAACAGTATGCTATAATTACTAGATCAAGTGCTGTTAGTTAAGCTCTTTTAGAAGAACGGGAAATAAGCAGCAGACACATTGCAAAAATTCCACATATCAAAAGGACTGAAGACGAGAAAAAGGCCTGTTTCATGTACTGGGATACCAAAGACTGTCAGCCACTTCTAAGAAACAGATTTTTTACTATAAATCTAATTTGCATACCACCCTATTTGCTTCATATTATGCATGCCAGCGCCATCTATCTGTAATTTTTTGAACCACAACTTTTCCTGTTATTAAAAAAAAACTTTTCTGAGTATTCAGAATAATCAAATGGAAATCGGTTAGATTTCTATGTCTTGCATTATGGTTAAAATTGATATCTTACAATAAAAGAAAGCAATTAAAAGTTCTTGATAGTAAAATTGCTGTTATTTAAGCATATAAAGTAGAATTTACTATCTGTCAAATATCTCCCCAAGCATCCTGAAATCATCCTGAGACTGAAGGTCTTACATGCATGCACACTACCTGTTAAAATTTGATAATGAAAGAGTCCAGGAAACTTCTTACCTAATAATAGATCGTATAATTGCAGAGACTCTTACTAAACCTTCTGCAATAGATAATGTCAAGAAAAAATTTGTTACTTTAGTGTCCAATCACCACTGTTTCAAAAATACATGATATGACTGGTGGCGTGAAAAAAACAAAAATCACTTCATATTATGTACTAAATTTGCACTACAAGTGGATGAATCTACCAACATTATTGGATTAACAGTTTTGTTAACATATTTTCTGTTACACATATTTACAAAGCTATAAGGATGACGGTGTTTAAAGACAACTTCAAACCAACTATCGTATAAAATATTTTTGGTTGAATACTTATCATTAATCTTGGTAAACCCATGCACATATATGCATTGATGATGCAAAAGCAATGATGTGTGACGTCGGTAGAACCATTGCAAAATTCAAAGATCAAGCAAAGCATTGTATCAGCACTTATTTCACTCTTTACAGACACACGATAACCGCGAGAAAATTACTTTTGGACTTATGAAAATGTTGAATGGTGTCATTAAAATAACAAACTGTCTAAAATCATGATTTCTTGAAAGCAAGCTTTCAAACTTCCGTGTGAAGTTATTGGAAGCCAGCATCCATCCCTCCTCCTGAATACTAAAGTAAGATGGTTATGCCTAGAAAGACCATTTATATGTTTGATAAATTGAATCTGGAGGTGATATTATATGAGCCATAACAATCAACTGGCAAAGATATTAAATAATGAAGAATGGTGTGCAAGTTGCATATTTGGCACACATATTTAGCAAAATGAATATTTCATCGCATTGAAAAACTGCCACAGTTTTTGATGCAGTTGTGAAAAGTGTCTTTATTTAAGATGAAAAGTGCATGTTGGAATATGGGGGAAAGGAAGATATTCTTTATTTTCCTCTTGTTTAAAAGGAATCTAAACAACACCAAGCAACTTCAAAAGAAGATAGAGAAATATTCGGGGGCATCCAAAATTTTGAAAAACTTGTTTGAACAAAATTTTTCAGCTAAAAGGCATTGGCAGGGACTTAGCTTGCAGAAGGGAAGGGAGGGAGATCCCCCAATAAGTTCAAGCAGTAGGACGAAGCATGCTGTCAGGCGCCCATAAAGAAAGGGTTCATTAGTAATAACAAGCAATTATAAAAGTATTTTATTTTAAGTGTTAAATTAAAAAGTAAGTTACTATTAACATACAAAATTTGTATAAGACATTTAATTTTCAATCTGTTACTATCTCCATCGCCCCCTTGAAAACAATCTATACATGAGGAAGAAAAAATTCTAAAAACAGGAATTGTAATGAATATTGCATATCAAAAAGTGTAATTCCATCGTTTATAATTATTTCCTTCTTATCTCAGTAGTTGTTGGTCACCTTTGGTAGTAGAAAGAAAGTGTAAAGAATTGGAAGTGACTAGAGGGGGTTAGAACGGTTTTCCCATATAGTTAAGTAGTAGGGCACCACAAAAGGTTTAAAAGCCCCATCAGGCACTCATAAAGAAAAGTTTTAAATAGTATTTACAAGCAATTGTACAAGAACATTATTTTAAATTTAAATTACAAAGTTACTTTTAACATACAACACTTGCATAAGGAATTTAATTTTACAACTGTTAGTACCTCTTTTACCAAACAAAAACAATTTATGTACACAAGAGAGAAATTTCTGAAAATAGGAATTTTAGTAGTGCACAGTTAAAGTTGTCCAAGGCCACATTGGATGACTTTAAATGTGTACTGAAGTTCAGAGTTATTAGAAAACCAAACATTTTTTTAAACCCCTATGTTGCCAGTTTATACTCAGCTGAACACAAGGTCCTCCTTGATTTTGACCACCGACAGCAAGTTAAATAGTGTATTTAAAAAACAAAGTCTGTCAGAGTTTTGATGTCAATGTTATTTCTCAGATAAATTCAAATGTTCTCGGAAAATCAAAATTAGTTTTGCTGCCTTTCTCAACAACCTGTCTCTCTGAAGCACAATTCTCTGCTTACACAGCCACCAAACCGAAATATGGAATCAGACATTTCCCCAAAATTATCAGCAATTGGACTGGAATTCAGATTATTGTGCTAAAATTTCTCATCACAAATTTTACATAAATGTTTATCCGTTATTGCTCTTCAAACTAACAATGTAAAATTTATTGTAAGAAAAATGTTACGAATTTTTGAAATTTGAAGAATTTTTAAGTATGGCGAACTTTTGACAATATCATCTGTACCTATTGATGGTAATTGAAAATAAATTGCATATTATGGTAAAAATCCCAAATATAACTTTATTGTTAGGATTACAACTGTTTAGATTACTATTTATTCCCTCTTCCTCTGCTCAGTAGCAATGAACCTAAACACCATTACATTGTAACATAGGGTACAGTTTATGGTTGGCTTAAGAGACTCAGTCATAAAAAATCAATCTGAAAAGTGCAGCATGAGCCAAAAATATTGGAAACCACTGCTTTAATACAAAGATTAAAAAACAAAAATTACCTCCTAAGTTTTAAATGCCACTTATCCTTTGGTAAAAAGTGCGAAAGGATCACAGGTATTTATTGTGAGCTTAAAATCTAGGAGAAAGTATCTACTGATACACAATAGGATCAAATTCAATTATACATATTATTAATAACAATATACAATATATAATATGAAATACTATTCAAGGCAGTTGTCATTAACAATGAACACGCATATCGAAATGTCTTGGCTATGAAATCAAAAAAGATTTCTTTATTAAACATTAATTACGCAACAAATTTTATAAAATTGCATCAAAAGTATAAAAATTTCTAAAGAATTCTACTTTTTTCTAAATTATATTGGGCACAAGGTTACCTAATTCTTCTTTAAAAAAGTGAGCTTGTTGTTGTACATTATCTTTCTTAACCTTTTACCCATTGACCATGGAGGAGAGGTTACGATGAATGCATAAGTATTTCATTATACTTATCTAATACTAACAAAAGCCATGCTTTGTTTGTATTCGCGAAGCATTATCTCATAAGATAAATATTTGAAAGTAACAATATTTTTTTACATCATTTTTGCATCTTTATTAAGCAAAAACGTTATTTTATGTTTTGGTGCATTTCAATTTTAGAAATGTAAATTCAGCCTGCAAATAACTAAGAATTTCCTCGGAATTTTTTATTTATGATATAAGACTGGTATAAGTAAAAATATTTTCGAAGCAAAATTTTACAAAATATTTTTAAATTTTCAACTAAAAGCTCTTTTAAAGATGATTTTACATTTTCCAACAGCCTCTGGTGTTTTCTCAAATGGTTTGAAACAGGAATGTTTCCAATCTTTGTAATTTACATCAAATGATCTTTGATAGCAATCTTAGAATAATATATTTGAAGAGAGTCATCATTTTTTACGCTGATATCTAGCCTCCTGCCTTAAAGCTAAATCATGTTCGCGTTCTTTTCAACCAGTAAGTGTTTTCTCGGCATTTTTTTTTATTAGAACTAATACATTCCAAAAATTGTTTTTAAACGGCAAACATATTAAAAATAATACTAATAGTAATTACTTCTTAATAGTAAATATGTTTCATTTGGTTCAATTTTCAACCTTCGAATTCGTATAACTCTTTATATAACGAATTTAACAATTAATTTTATTTGTTTACAATTCATTTATTGCCACTTTACAAAAAAAATCATAATATAATTCTTTTAAAGTGCATAAGTATCGTCTGCATAAATGATTTCACATAATAAGAATAAATTGTGTATTTAAATTCTTAACACTGAAAAATATTTTTATAATTGAATTTTTACAAATTTAAATTCATTAAAAATATGCAATAATTTTCATAAAAAAAGGGTATTTTAAAAATTTCATAAAAGAAATCGTGAAACTATTATAGATGAAAAGAAATGAGCACCAAAATATGCACCATTTCCAACAAATCTTAATAAAGTATTCTATTAAAATGTATATTTTTCTCTCAAATAATGTACATTTCTAGTACAAGAAAGTTTAATGTTCTTTTAGAGTTTTAAGTATAAATTCTGCAGTTATTTACTATATTTAAAATATTTCGTCTTCAAAAAAGCACATATATAGGTTCTTTATCTTATTTAAATAATTTTTTTTTTAAATGAGAAATTTTGATACAACGATAATATTTTATATACTTACACATTCATGACTTTATTCATTTTTAATGACTCAATGATTTTTATTTACTGCAAGAAATATGCAGGTTTCATTATTGTTTACAAAAATGAATCCGTATCATGGAAAAATATATTCAACAAAATAATAAAAAATGTTTTTTTTAAATCATTCGATAAGAAAATAATATTGTAAGAATCTACAGATCATATTTTATTTCTATCAAGTCCGAAAATATTTCTTTCCTTAATTTAAATTAAAAGAACAATTTTTGAGATAATTTGGCTGATTTATTTAATTAATCACAATTCTACCTATAATTACTAACTCCATGATTTATTTTTTCTTCTGAAAATTGTTTCATTTTTTATTTGAAAAATGCGTCCGTAATGGAAAAACATGTAAAACAAATTAATTAAAATAATAAATATTTTACGGTTATTCTGTAAAAAAAATATAATAATATTCTGCAAATCTACGGATCATAATTTAATTTAATTTTTTAATTTCAAGTTTTGTAGAGTGTATGACAAAATATAATTTGTGTAGCCTAATAGAGGATTTGCTTCACTCATCCTAATAATTCTGCAGAGTAGCGATTACTACATTGCGTACAATTTTGTTGGGTTTTTAAACGTTAGCATAATTGCTTGAATATAAATGTTGCTACAACTTAAAAATAAGGAACTTAAAAAATCACATCTATTAGTAGAGACATCATAAGAAATTAGGGTACTTCCTTTTTAAAAAAAACCCTGACGAAATGCAAGATTTTCAATTATTTTCTAGAAACCTTTATTTAGATTTTAAAATCTCACCAGAATCTTATGAAATAACAATCAATTAACATTTAGAGGCAATTAGTTTACTAATTACACAATTTACCACATATATTGAGAAGCAATTTATTTAATATATACATAAATAAAACATAAAAAATTACAAAATATATGATAGACTGTTACATAAATAAGAAGTATAAAATTTTTAATTTTTTCAGTGACAACAATTTCATCTGGGTGACTCTTTATGCATGGCAAAAAATCACTCTTTCATAAGCGAAACAAACGCCAAGGAAACCTTGCAAAATTTTTGTACAAACTTCGGTACTTTAAATAGAAGTACCAAAGTCAGTTAAAAGCAGACCCTTATGGCAGCATAGATGTGAACTTAGACAAACCTTTTGTAAAAATTTATTAATGAATGTCACACAAACAAAAGATTTCTTACTTGTTTGAATTAATAAAAGATTTGTAATTCAAAATTGTGAGAAAATTTCTTCTTACATATGTGACAAACAAAAAGTTTTTAACCAGTATGAATTAACATATGTGGGATTAAATTACACTTACGAGAGACTGTCTTGCTACATATCTCACATACAAAAGGTTTCTTACCAGTATGACAACGAAGATGGACATTTAAATTACCCATAGAAGAGAATTTCTTGTTGCATATCTCACATACAAAAGGTTTCTCACCAGTATGAATTAACAGATGCCTACTTAAATCACTTTTCTGAGAGAATTTTTTGTTGCATATCTCACACACAAAAGGTTTCTCAGCACTATGATTTAACAAATGTAGTGTTAAATGACTCTTATGAAAGAATTTCATGTTACATATTTCACACACAAAAGGTTTGTCACCACTATGAGTTAACAAATGTTGTCTTAAATGACTCTTATGGAAGAATTTCATGTTACATATTTCACATACAAAAGGCCAGTATGAATAATTAAATGATTGTTTAACTGACCTTTTTACCAGAATTTCTTGCTGATTATCTCACACAAACGGTTTCTCACCAGTATGAATTAACCAATTCTTTTTCAGATTACTGTTTTCAGAAAATTTCTTGTTTCATAACTTACAAATAAAAGGTTTCTCACCAGTATGAATTAATAGATGCCTGTCTAAATGACCCTTATGTAAAAACTTCTTGTTGCATACCTTGCCCATAAAAGGTTTCTCACGAGAATGAGTTAACTGATGCCTTTTCAGACTACCGTTTTCAGAAAATTTCTTGTTGCATAACTCACACACAAAAAGTTTCTCACCAGTATGAATTAATAGATGTTTGCTTAAATGATGCTTATGAGAGAATTTTTTGTTGCATACCTCACACACAAAAGGTTTCTCACCAGTATGAATTAACCGGTGCCTTTTCAGATTACTGTTTTCAGAAAATTTCTTGTTGCATAACTTACAAATAAAAGGTTTGTCACCAGTATGAATTAATATATGCCTGCCTAAATTACCCTTATGAGAGAACTTCTTGTTGCATACCCCACACCCAAAAGGTTTCTCACCAGTATGAACTAATCGATGCCTTTTCAGACTACTGTTTTCAGAAAATTTCTTGTTGCATAAGTCACAAACAAAAGGTTTCTCACTAGTATGAATTAACATATGCGTGCTTAAATGATACTTACAAGAGACTTTCTTGTTGCAGATCTCACACACAAAAGGTTTTTCACCACTATGAAACAACATATGCTTATTTAAATCACTTTTTCTCGAAAATGTCTTGTTACATATCTGACACACAAAAGGTTTCTCACCAATATGAACCAACACATGCTTGATTAAATACTTCTTCTTAGAAAAATCCTTGTTGCATACCTCACAAACAAAAGACTTTTTCTTATGTAAGTCAGAAGATGCATTTCCAAAAACGTCATGTAAAGAAATATCTTGCTGCATATTTCATGCCTTAAAAAGTGATCTGATTGATATGATGTCTCTCTATATTAACAGCATTGTACATCTGCAATAAATAGAATTAAGTTAATTAATCACTTGAAAGCATATTCAAGATAAAAGTAATTTCTTATGAAACATGAAAATCATAGCACAAAACTGAATTCAAATAAAATGTCTATCTTAGTATTAATAACTACAGTGGACTACCTTTTATCTCACACATAAGAAACAAAGATTATGTCAAAATATTAAAATTATAATATTACTTTCCCTGATGCATTTCTTAACGGAACAAACCAGCTTTGCAAATTGATGATTAAAATATAGTTAAAATTACTATAAATAAAATAAATTGTTACTATTATAAATTAAAATAAATAACGTGTCATAAATTAAATATTATAAAAAAATAAATCAAATTTAAAAGAAAATTTTACAATTACATATCTTCTTTGTTTTTTTAAATTTTAAGCACTGCATCTAAAGCATAATCTTAACAAATTTGATAAAATTTTGTAGCATGCAAAAAATTGTAGTCGCTAGTAAATAATATTTACACCAGCCCATCTCCGTCATTTATTTTCAAAAAGCACCAAATTTTTTTTATGAATTAATTGCGAAAAAATAATAAGAAACATAGTTTCCAATTATTACATAGTTTAGAGTAGTATTTACTTTAGAATAGTATGTAATTTAGAAAGATAATATAAACTAACTTTTCTGATGATATATATAAAAATTAAATATTTCTGAAAGGAAATATACTAAATACTGTATTAACTGGCTTGTTGGGAAATGCTGATTGCCGAATGCTTCAAATGTCCATATAGATGAGTGCTACAAAATCTACATCTAATGTTGAGGGTATCGATGAAATCGTGAAGCAGGAAACAAATTTTGCTGACTTTCCTGTCAAATCAGTAAAATGATTCTGATTTTATTGTTTTAAAATTTGCATTTGATGAACTGTTTTTTGTCAAATTAAATATAAAATTAAAAAATTTTGTTGTTTGAATATAATTTCTAAGTTTATTTATTAATATTTTGTAACTTTGGAACATCTATAATGCGACATCTTATGATAAATTTAATTTAACTTTGTGACTAAGATGAGTAACAGATTCTGCCTCTGATAAAAATTATAGGCAAGTAACATACTGGTTGTAAAAAAAAAGCTTTTTTATATACATAAATAAGCATACTAAGAAATAATAATAAAAATCTTTATGTGCTTATAAAATAAATCCCAATATGAAGTACAGTGAAGCACCGTTTATACGTTTTCAAGGGACCAAGAAAAAAAACGTATAAACGAAATTCACAAAAGTACGAACATTTCTGTAACTACCAACAATAAAAAAAAAACAGAGATAAATTAAAATAGATGAAGTACAAGAGGTATGTAATACTAAACATCTTATTCCAGATATAATTTACAACTTACTACTATTCATATTCATTCACGATGTACAAAATATTTTGTTATTTTAGGTTGTACGGAATTTTTGGAATGCACAGAAAAAAGTTCATTGTTCACAGTTAAAAGTGTCATCTTAAAATTATCATTCAAATAACTGCTAATAAGGTATTCTTGTATGGTGTTAAAACCCGCCAAAGCTTTTTGAAAACTTGGCAGTGGCTTTTCAATCCAGTTTCAATCCAACAGAGATTTTCTTTTACGCGGAGTCATCGTGAACCGCTAGTGAACGATACAAATCCAAACACTGAAGCTGCCAGGAAACGAACTTGCCCTGCTGGGCCTGGGGAGAGCACAACAACAACCCTTATCTGTAGAAAGTGGGATGTTCATCATTCCAGTGTTTATTGTATATAAATCTGAATGAATAAATGTATAGTAACATAAGAAAAAAAATCCTTTACTAAAATCAACTTTTTAAAGAAAACTACTTTGAAAACATAATTTTGACATTTCTTTTTCATTACTTGAAGACTTTTTAAAAGAAGCCACTTCCACAACGAGGGAATGCCCTCAATCTTTCAATGTCATATTGACTAAATTTCTAGTGGTCACATAATTAGAAATTCTCTCACACATCCCTCCCACCAAAATTCTCAGAAATTTAAGTGAAATTAATTACTTATTAGTTATTATGAACTTGATAGTTTAATCAATTTTAATAATAAACACAAAAATTTGATTTGCAACTTATAAAAAACTTGAGAAATTTTTAGATGTCACATAGGCTAGATTGGCACTATTTCTTACTGTTTCATTGACTTCCACTCTTGTCCCTCATTCTAATCCCATGGCATGCTAGCTGGTTAGAGCAGGAAATAATGGTATTGTCTATGCATGAGATTGAAAATGTATTTTAAACTTTGTCCTTTCATTAAATGTATGAGAGAAGAGGAAGATCACTGCCTGCTGCACACAAGTAGGCATGCAGGAGAGAAAAAATGCCATCTGTGTTCCTTTTTTAGGTAATTTTTTTTACTAAAAAGCCAGATTTAAGAACTTGGTCAACAGATAAAAAAAACGTGGTCGCCAGTGGTAACCTGGTGACTGCATTTGTCAAGTCCTGGTTATAAAGAAATAAAAAGTCAATTTTAAGGTTAAAAAAATTCTAAGGTCTAATAATACATTTTAGAAGCAATGAGGAGGAAAAAATTATTTTAGTGGAAAGGTAAAATTCTAACAAAAAGGTATTATACTTGGTTGAAATTCCTCATTTTTAAAAATAATTTTCGATCTAATATAAAATATTATCGTTACAAAATTCTGCCTTTTTTAATTCAATTTACAATGCTCTGAAATAATTTATTAGTTTTATTTTACCATATTTTAAGCCTTGTATAGAATCAACTACAAAAAAAAAAATTCTACCATAATTTTGGAATACAGTCACTAACACCCATAGATATGTCCATGCAAAATGGATGATGAAATGCATGTGGAGTGTCATTTATAGGGTGTATCTTATAATATAGAGTGTCAGAAAATCAGGAATCATATTCATTTACAAAAATTATGGAGAGAAAAATCACACAAACAAATCAATCAATTCATCTTTGAGTATGTTTAATAAAAAGTATCAAAACAGCAATGTGTAAAAGAGTGGCATTGCTGTTTGTAATGTGTCATCTACAAACAGCATAAAAATGCCTTTTAAGACTAAGGCCACGGAATTTTCTTATGAAATTATAGAAATAAATTTGAAATATTCAATTCATTACAGTGACTTGAAGCATTACAAAAGACAGGATGGACACAAATATCTTTTATTAAAATTACCTGATACTTCTAGGTGAGTGTTCAGATTTCCATGTCCATTATACAAACATTTTAAAATTGTTTTACAGTCCTGGAAAAAAGTGATCACCTTTTTAATTCTGTCATAAATCATCATATAACAGTGTGACTAGCACCAGTCGATTAGCAATAACATCCACTAATCAATGCTAAACTTAAATTTTGCTTTGGGGGTTGTCTACGTATAGAAATTATAATGAACTAACATTTTTTATACAAGCACCTAATTTTGACATCACATTTGAATTATTAAAAATTATTTAGTTTCAAATACTAAACAGAAAGCCATTCAATCAAGTAGTTTAAGAATTATGCAGATTTAATGTTTGAAACTCCTAATGTGAAATTAATTTGTAATCATATCAAAACAGATTTCAATGCAGATAGTTTTTTATGAATAAATCTTAAACTACTTGGCAGAATGGGCTGTAGCTTAAGATTTGTATATTTGAAGCTTTTTGAAATCTATTTCTGTAAAAAAAAATCCATCAGTCTTAATTCATGTTTTATTAATAAGAACTTCAATATACACATACATAAGAAATTATTTTTTGAAAAAAATATATATTGTAATCCATAAAAGTTTCAACAAAAATGGACTTGTAGAAAATTCAAATATGCAAATTTGAAATTACAACACATTCTGCAAAGTAGTTTTTGAACTATTCTTAAATAAAACAGGTGAAATATAGGAGGACTCGTAACCTGAGAAATCCATACCATTGTCATATTGCCTAGTTTTTTAACAAATATAGAGAAAAAAGGAACTACCTAGTTATGCTTGAATATTTTTTAAAATTGTTGTATCATAGAGCAGTAATTTATTTAATTACACTCTTTCATTTAATTTAATTTGGTTTTTGTATGTAAAGATAGATTTTTTAGTCTATTTTTCTCTCACTTTCTGATAGGCTAAAATTAAAAAATGTTTTTCCAGCCTGTACCAGGAGGAAAAGGTATCTTCTATATACCTTGTTTTAAGAATTCACCTAACTTTACTCAATTATACAATGCTTAAATGCACGGAAACCTGATTATAGAAGATTCCTAATTTTGTCAATATGGAATTTGAATAGGAATTAAGAAAAATTAGTCTGGTATCATCAGCTTCATTTATTGTGATCTGTATTTGTTGCCAGATTTTTTTCAAGAATTCAATACCGGTGGATATGGATATGTAGTTTTAAGCATACGAGAGTCAGAAAAATGGTTACAACTAGAGATGGGAATGCTCAGAAAAAAACCGGAAACTTTGGGAAAAAGCTGGTTTTTCAAGAGATGCCAAGAGATGGGAATGCTCCGTAATCTTTAGTCCCAATTATGGAAATTCCTGAGATTCTTACACAATAAATTGACATAAAATTATAAATTAATAATTTTCAAATTTTTTCCTTTACACCAACCTTTATGCTAAATTTCAAGATTCAAGATCAACAGGAAGGATCCTAAAGGTTTTGCTCTCAAAACATATAGAATACTTCCAGTCGACCTAACCCTTGAAATTTAGCACGAAAGAAAGTCTTATAGAACGTGCAAAGTTAAAAAAACCAAAAATCATTAATCTATAATTCTATGACAGTTTATTATGTGAATTTTCCAAAATCAAGATTTCCATAAATGTTCTTTTGAATCTGTAAAGTTTTTAATTCATTAAGTTTGAAACTCGAAATTTATACAGCATAAATGGACTATGGACTTTTTATTTTGTATTAATTTCAACTTGATACCCTGAGCAGAGACAAACAAAAAACGATCCTATAAGGGTTTCATTTATTTCCTTTTGAGATAGAGACCTAAAAACTATTCACATCAAGAACTATTTTGCATTGATTATAAATAATTTCAACATTGAGATTTCCAAATTTTAACTTGCAAAATTCCTATACTACTTGAATGAATGACTTCCCGTTTGTCATCGAAAAGTAAAGATTAATAAAGAAGCTAAATATGAGGTAAAAATTAGCAGTTAGGATTGAAAATGTCAGAGTTTGATACAATTCCTATAACAAACTGTAGATGATCCCTAAGAAAATTTGTGTAAATGAACCCTAAGAAAATTTTAATTATAGCATTAATTGGTAGATGTTATTACTAATTGATTGTCCAGTAGCAGCGTTTTCACCGCCATTCTGCCACAAACTTAAATTGATCCAGACACAGCAATACTGAACCAAGCTACTATAATAAGAACTTGCAATAACCCATAAAACAAGTAAAATTTGCATTTACAAAGAAAATGTAATAAGAAATATAACATCTCTAAAAACAAAATAAATGTTCCCATTTTTTTTTAAAGCCTAGAATTTATTAACTATTATGAGTAATTTACTACATTAACTAAACTATAATTTTAAATTAGTGAACATTTTTTTTTTAAATTGAGCAAGAAGTTTTGATAAATGAATATATCTTAGTACATTCCTAGGTTGGGGAAACAGACCCAATAGACCATTCCCCAGGCTAGCTTTAAAATTTTAAACTATCTGGCGAGAGAAGGCATTTTGGTTTACTATGTCATCTTGTTAATATAACATCAGGAATAACAAAAGATACATTCTTCATGGAAAGTCATTTTACATAGAATGGCAACCTTTCAACTTTGAATTGGTGCCTAGAATGCAATGATTCACTGAGAAAGATGGAAACACACCTGAATCAATCCTATTTTTGTATGATATATTTTCACAGAATACCGTGATCAGAAAAAAATGGAAATGAAATTACTTTTTTAATGCTTTTCTCTGAAATTTCCCTGATATTTTACTAAATTTTTCAGGACCATACCCATCTTGGAGCGAACTGCGATGGAGGCCTTATTCACATTTGAAACATGTCTGAAATCATACATAGATACATAAATATGAGTCTTCGTGAGTTAGATTCTGGAAAAAATTTTAAGTCACCTATTTGACAAGGAGAAAGTTGAGTCAATATTAGCCAAGGATAACTTGAGTTCCAAGAGTAAAATTGACACCTTTCGAAACAAGAAATTTATTTCATGTATCTTTTATTATCTGATTTCATATTTCCATGTGAATTTTTTTTTCTAAAGAAAATTTCTGGTTTGAAAGGTATTTATCCTGGATAAAATTAACCTACATTTAAAGAATGAATGCTTGGAGGTTGGTAGGTATGTATTATGACAAATACATTTTTAATTTAAAAATTAGTTAATACATGGCAGTCTACCAGCAATAATGAGGAAGGGAAAGGACTCTAATAGAGAAGAGCATTATGGTGGGTAAGAAAGCAAAATGACTGTTTAAAACTGTTAAAGATGAGAATCCAGAAATGCTTTTTTTGTGTTATGTTATTCTTAGAGTGTCTGAAAAATTTTGCCACCTATTCTTAATAAAATACTATAATCAATCATAAAATATACCAATGCTTCTGAATTTAATGTCAAATATAAGAGCTTCTTCAACAAATTTTGTGAAGATGAAAATGCATAGCATATAATCAGCCTAACTTTTAATGCCTCATTTGGAGAGAAAATAGATTAAAATCGGATTATATTAAAATCTAACAGTTAGTGGTAAAATTACAGAATATTCAAAATGTATTGCTTAACACGTTTGCTGCTAACTACGAGAATACTTGTAGTTGATAAACTGGGTTTCCTTGAAAGCTACGAGATAACTCGTTATTGAAATCCTTATCTAAATCGCAGATTATGAGTATTGCCATAGAAAACACATGCATTGATTAGGTGTTTGGTACACAGAAAAAGACTAAATAATACACTTGGCATACTGAAATGGATAATTTATTTCTCAAAACCTAGATACAATAACTAAATGTTTACAACCGAAAAACGTATATTTTCGTGATATGTTTTGGAGAATACTATGAATGAAAGTTATTTGTTTTACATTATGTTCAAATTTTAATAGGTATATTGAAACAAAATTATGTATGATAATGTACAATTGTTTTTTGCTAAAAGTAATCTGTTATATCTATATTGTTTTTTGCTAAAAGTAATCTGTTATATCTATATTGTTTTTTGCTAAAAGTAATCTGTTATATCTATATTTAAATAATAAAACCACAGACAGCAATTTAAAAGCATAATATCGGAGATACGACTTTGGCATCTGTGAACAGATGCACTATATCAGCCTTGGCAGCGAATGTGTTAATGGTTTAATAAATTTGAATAAAAATTATCAGTCAACTATTTTATGCAGTGACCAATGGCCATACATATACAGAGGAGAGTCCAATCTCAAATACTCATCATGTAACATGCACCCCTAGATTTTAAAAGTAAATTTTGAAGAGGAAAAACAATGTGGCATGTACAAAAAGAATGCAATAACATTAACTTCATTTTTTCTCTGAATGGCAAAATTAAGTGATAACTAAAAATCTTGTCATGTTTACAAAGGTAAACAAGAGAAAATTTTTTGTTTACTTCCTTTAAAGGTTAATCTGTTTCATGCCATACATACTTAGAAAAGATTATTATACAAACAGAAACACATCATCATATAAGATAAAAGTCTCCATTTTCTATTTTTATATACTTCAATTAAAACATTTATATTAGAGAATATGATTACACATATAACAAAAAGCATACTTTATATTCATACATTAAAGCTGATAAATTTTTCAAAAACTGGAGGACTCTGATATTTTATATTCTATAGAAAAGACACTAACTCGCTTATATACAAAACTACAAGGATGCAAATTTATATAAATATATTTGCCATTGGCAAGTGGATTTTCTCATGGGACAGTTAATTTTTATGCAGCCTTAAAAACTGCTGACTATACAAAATAAACTTTTTTTTTGTTCGGCCACATTTTTTTACTTTTGCTCAATGTTGCTATGCAAACAAGTCACCAAGTTCTGTTAAATTAAATTTTCCTCTCTTGTATACATTTCTTAATTTTATACACAAGAAAAAAAAAAAGAAAAATGTTATTAAGGAAATGTGGTGTAGTGCTTTAAGCGTCAACATCAATGTGGGTGATAAATGATTAAGGATGTTCAGCATTTAGTTATACTATAAATAGCTTACATATAATCATATATATTGTGTCTGATTTCAACCTGATTTTTTATGTCAATTCTATGCACCTCCAAAGCACACAACTATTAATGAGATATCATATGAAAGGTTTCTGAACAACTACACTCACATTTCTTTAAAATACATTGTGATTAAAAAAAAGACAATTAAAAATTAAGGGGAAAAAATGTATAAGTAAACAATCTCAATGATTGCAGTGCAAAAGAATTGCAGAGATACACATTATATTTTGATGAAGTTAATAACAGTAATGACATAATTAAAAACAGCAAATTAATTGGAATTAAAGCTATACATTACTTAACCCTAAGTACTTTTTTTACCTTTTTTATTTATTTTCCCTGAAAACACTACATCAGCTTTTTAAATAGTTTCGCAAAATAGGGTATAAATCAGCAAAGGCTATAATTCCACAGTTGGAATCCATTATGGATTGACACTAATCAGAAGTAAAAAAAATTGGAGCAAATTGCAACTGTGTTTAAATAGGATGTCCCTGTGGAATTTTATCATAATCCATGTGCAAAAGTAGCAATACTATTTTTATATTGTTGCTCAAGAGCATATGAATACGAATAAACAATATTATATTTATATTTTAAAAAAAACTGTAAGCAAAACAAACAAAATCTGATCGTAACGTTTTAATGTAATTAAATTTTCCATAAATAAAGAGTTTTAATTTTAGATGTAAATAAAAAATTTAAATACCGAGAAAATGTGGCCAAACAGCAATTAGCAGTCGTCGGTTAAATAATCATTATTAGAAACAAATTTTAAAAAAAATTTACAGTGGTTTCCGGTTTTACTGCCTCGTTGCCATATTTAAAAATGAAAAATTACAGATAGAAATCTATCTCTATCTTCATGGGGCAAAAAATATTACACTAGAAATTTGATTTTGGCGCCATCTACCTTGTTTAATTAGTATTACAAATATCAGTCAATCGGTAATATAATTAATTGCATGGCAATAGCTTGGTAATTGTTATTACCAGTTTATTTAAAATGTATAAATGAGATGTGTATAGTTAGTTGAGATTAATTAACGTTCATTAATAATTATATTTGAAACCGTGGGATCTCTATTACTTTTTCTGTTCTTTGAAGATTTGTTTCCTGTAATTCCTTAATGTACTAATAAACAAATATGGTAAGCAAAATACACAATACACAATGACATAAGACATTGCATTTGCGGTCTTTTCATGTTCGCTGATCTCAAAATTATATTATTTCTTCATTTATTTTGTGTTACTTCATAGGAAACGAGTGAAATGTATGTATTTTAAATGAAATGAATGAAATACGAATGATGGCGATGAGAACAATATTTTACGAAACATTTGCTGCTCACTAACAAAAAAGTACCGCCTGCGCCTTTTCTTCTGAAATTATGTAATTTTTAATAGAGTCTTTATTTAAATCAAAATAAATTGTAACATAAGAACTTGGCAATGAAATCGGGTGTGATAAGGAAGCAAATGTACGAGTCATGTATCACAAAAAAGGGTTGACATGTGGAGTAATATTACATGATTATATGTAAGCTATTTATTGCATATCTAAATGCTGAATATCCTTAATCATTTATCAGCCGCATTATTTAAAATCAACACTTATTTAACAGGCCGAGTGTAACCATGTTTTCGACATTTTTGGATGAGATACAACATAGTCACACTCGTCTTCTTTTTCATATACTTTTTTAAATTTCTATAAACAAAATTCAAATGAATTATGAACAACTATGCATCTTTAGTAAATTAAGTTTTTTTTTTTAAATAATCAAGCCTTTCAAATGCAGTCGTTGTACTTTTGAAGGCTTTCTAATAATACACATGTGTACGATTGAATGCAATATATTGCATTTAATATATCATTATGTTTTTGAATTCCTCACAATTTAGAAATCTCGGAAAATGTGAAATGGCTAAAACTGGCATTTAACCGTGTAGTGTGCATGAAAATGAAAAGAAAAAGAATTACTGAATTAAACTATCTTGCATATTAAGAAATTGTTAAAATATGAAATTCATTAAAGCTGCGATCACTATTGCATATATGAAAGCTTCACACTCATGAAATCCAGAAAAACCTAACTGGATGTAGCAAGCTAAAAAATGCATGACATTTTTCAAAGCCGCGATTATTAAGAGAGCTTCGTTTCCAATCTAACTCCAAAAAAATCAATAAATATATTTCATTATATTTTTGAAAAATAATCCAAAAATGATTTTTAAAAATAAAATTTCTCTGGCTTTTTGTTAAGTAATTTAAACTAAAACTGACTTTTATCATTTATGTCCATCTTTCTTATAATGTCTGAGGTTTATACTATGTATGTCATCACTTTCTATTTTCATTTTTTAACTCACTGATTTGACAAACAGACAAAAATTAAATTTACTCGCAAAGTTAAAAACTCTTCAGTCATTTTTTTACTCTCAACCTCCAAACAATTGTGTATTAAGTCAACGAACAATAGGAGTACTTTCACAAAGAAAGAAACATCTGCACACTGGATTTCTGAAAAATTCCAAGAATCAAAATAACACAGCAACATCAACCAGTGAAGCTACTGGTGTAATCTTTGCCAAAGGTGTGGTCCTCATATTTGTAAAAAAGTCTTTTGCGAAAAAGAGGTATTTATCACACATCTGATTTAGCCAAAGCAGCTTTCACCATATATGGGCATTGAGGCGAATATGCATAGAGTCCCTCACCCCGTACACACTAAATACAAACATATGCTGTATATAATATTATTGGAAGGGGCCTTTTGTATTCAATAGTTCCCAGTTCAAATGTTCTTTGCTTACTCTTCCTGTCGAAGGCTTTCAAGTAACCAAAACCAAGAATGGGGAATTTTCAAGCCTTACCAGCTAGCAAGATACAATATACAGTTGAAAATTGCTATGACAAAGTTTACATGGCTGAGAAAAAAAATCATTACATAGTGCATTTTTGTTTTTCTTTTTGTTATACACAGAATTAAAAAATATATACAAAATAGGAAAGTTTACTGTAGAATAGAATTTAGTGACATGTTTACATCTCGGCAATTGGAAAAGTTGTAAAATATGGCTAGAAAGTAAAAATATAAAACAATTTTGTATAATTTTTCATATAGTCTTTTTTAAAAACTGCCTAAAAATTCATTCTCCCTGCCTGAAAGTTCACTTTGTGATGAGCAGAATTAATTATTTTCCTACACCTTACCAAAACAATAAAAACGAGGGCTAATCTTCAATCAGCATACTTCTATTTCAAAAATTCTCAAATCACTTTTTCAGTCAAAGTATATTGAAGGCAAAAGAAGCATATGTGTAAGACATAAGACTACACCAGTCTCTGGATTCAGTAAGATCAAGGTGCTGCTTTTGTTTTGTCTCTATTATTAATAACTTTAGATTAAAGAAAGGCAGGTAGTTGTTGTTGTTGTTGATTTGGCCCGTGGGCCCGGTGAGCAGCTTTTTATTCCTATACAGCTGTCTTACTCCGAGAAAGGCAGGTACTTATGTATTATCCGTGCCAGGAGATTGATCGCCAAAAATGGTTGCCAATCATGTTTTCAAACGCAGTAATTTAACATTATCAAATAACATTGTTAAAAATGGTAATTAATATAAAATAAATAAAATGTAATATATGTTTATTAAATTTATAACATTGTTAAAATAGTAAATAATATTATTTTAGTAAAATTAATAAATGGTATATGCCATAGTAAATAATAATGATTTTAAAAAAAAAATGCCAAATTGTTGCAGGTGGTCTGGGGTTTCTTTTTGACAGAAAAATGCTGATTCTTTTTGCATGACATAACAACTTGGCGATTTTGAAGGGTAAACCAGATGGTGCATATTTAGCCAAAGCCCTCTGGTGTTAATAGCTGAATCAGTTGCATTCTCGACAATGTGTGTGTTTTATAATAACTTAAACATTGTGTGTGTTTGAAATTAAAATAAATGTGTGTGTTTTATTTATAAAAAAGTGTATTTTATAAAAAAAATTGTATGTGTTTTATAAAAAAATTGTGTGTGTTTCATAATAAAATAAAACTAACATGCCATTTTGGCAAGTTAGGTCTAACAAAGACCCCATTAACATACTAACAATATGATCTTGGGTCTAATATGTATTTGAAGGCATTTTCTTGTCAGAATGGCCCCCCAAAAAAATTGTGCCAACCCAGTGCATCTGCGACATTTGTTCTGTAAAGCATATATCAGATATTTTTGAAAAAGGATGTATATCAATTGTAGATATTGATAAACACACTCTCAAAAATAAAAAAACTTAGCACACAGTATAGATGATACTATTACTGATCTCCAGCAATAATAGTGGTTCCCCCCCCCCCCTGCTTTCCTACATGTACAGTTACTATGGGGCACCTAAATTATGTCAGGTCATCATACACTTTTCTATAACTTTGCATTAAGAAAAAAATTGGTATTATTTTTTTTTCGGTTATTATATTTTTATGGTATACATGAAGCATTCATAGCTGAATTTTGTGAATAAAAGATTTTCCTTTCTTCCATTTTCTTCTTCTTCTTCTTTTTTTTTTTTTTTTTTTTTTTTTTTTTTTAATTAATTTTTGCAAATTTAATGAAATTTACAAATAGTCAAATTTAAGACTGTATTCTTTTTGCTTTAATGATTGGGGGAATTTCTTTTTCACACCTTTTCCTATATTATTTTTAAAAAATTTGTTTCCATTGTTTTTCAAGTTTATTGTATTTATTAACTATTATACCTAAATTTGCCTTTTATTGGGATTTCAGTTTTAATCTTGAGAAGTGTGTGCGGAGGGGGGGGGGGAAGATGTTTTTAAATCTAATTTATATGAAGATCCTTTCAGCTTTAAGATAGTGTAGACACAATATAAAGTGCTTCGTATGATTTTGGAAAACATACAACTACAAAACAATGTGTAATTAGGTTCATGTAACTCCGTGGGCAAATCGAGCATTGTGCAGTGTCAACAAATTTTGTGGAATAAAAGTACTTAATTTTTTTTTCATTATTAAATTTTGCATGGAAACTCATGTCTAGTTTTGTCTTTTAAGGGGCTACTTCACTGGCTCTCCCAGACAGAGCAGCTAATGTTATTTCAATGGGAGAAATTTAGAAGTGTCATCTTTTCGCATTTTGCTCGAATTTAGTAATTTTTGTAGCTTTCAAAACCTGTACATTTAAATTATGCACGCTCCTTTCAAATTTTATTTTATTATTTTTTTTTAATGTGATATAAGTGCGTTATTTTGAAGATTCATGTTTAGTGTCTTATCGCGAAAAATCTGTTTGACATTTTAAAATTTGGTAAAGACACAATCGTAGCCTGATTATTTAGCTTTCCAAAAATGCTTTTTATTTCGATTTAAAAAAAAATTTAATCGATGCTACAATCCTAAAAAAATTGTACTGCCTTTTTTAAAACAGCCGAAAACAGTAAAATGACCGCCCCAAACAAGTTACCTCCCTTTCTTTCCGGGAACTCAACGGGAAGTCAAACGGGAAAAATCTTCATTGAGCGATAAGAAAGACCACCTAATGTGTGAAATTTTGCCTTTGGCTATCAGTATGCAACTTCTAAAGCTGCAAATTTCATTTTAAGAGCAGAGAAGAAAGTTTAAAAAATGGTATTTTGAAATGATGTAAATAGATGCTGATTATTTGTTTTACTAGGCATCATACAGATTTTTAAAAAACGTTATTGATTTGGGATCGATAAAGATTTTTTTTTACCTCTCACCTCTGAAGTTTAATACCCGATATATTTTTTAATTGCCTACAATAGTAAAATGAAAAAGCGTTTATTTGCTAAACAAAAATACTAGAACTATCATTTATTCACTCTTTCTCGGGAAAAAACAAACATACAGTGGCAAGTGTCATTAAAATGAATAGATAGACAATAGACATATCCAGCGAATAAATACAGTTGTATTTAAATTTTCTACAATACCTTTTTTCTATTATTTATTACATAACTCTTACTGAGTTAGTTTTAACGTTTCTTTCGAAAATATTAAATATTTATGCGGTAGATTAACTAAAAAATAACTATTGTATAGCTTTATTATTAAAATTTGTTACACTAATTTAAAACTCAGAAATGATGAGATTATACGGGTTCTCTTTTTTTTCGGTAAATTTCGTGATTCTCCTTTCACAAATGATACATTTTTAAATTATACTTCAAAGATAAAAAACAAAAAAAAAAAAAAAACATATTTCAGTGCGATTTATAATTAGTTACTATAAATAAAGCATTATTTATTTTACATGTAAGAATTTAAATAAATGTGTCAGTAATAAATTTTTTGTCAGACGTATATTTTGTTTAAAGCTGTTTTCAAATCCAGAGGACTTACTTTCTGACACATTTCAGAATTCATTTTTCTTCGGAAACACATGAAATTGGCAGTTGTTCTTATTCAGAAACTATACAATCGAATAGCGTTTTCCATTTTTTTGGTAAAGGCAAAAGTCTTTCAGAAAATACTATCAAATTCGGCGTTTTGAACCGATTTCCGGACGCGACAGACCGGAAAAGAAGAAAAACCTGTTGCCAGATGACAAAAATCGCTTATAAATCAATAAGTAACTTGTTTATCAAAACATGGAAAACGTATTCGATTTCAAATCGCTTTAATAGTCAGGCCTGCCAATTTATGTTTAAAAGAAAGTTTCGCGTTTGTTGAGCAGATAATTTGAGAACCACCTCAAAGTTTGTGAAAATTTCTACATTTCAAACAAGCGTTATAAATGCTCACTCCTCCATATGTAACAAATGTTTTTGGCTTTCTCAAATCAAAACTGACTACTTTATGACATATTATTTAATTCGTTTTTGTTTGGAAAAAAAATGGAAACTCATTTCTATTCCAAATCGCTTCAATAGTCAGGCCTGCCAATTTTATGCTTTTGTGTTTAAAAATGAGTGTGCAGGGCTTGACAAATGCGGTCGCAAGATCGCATTTGATCATCAAGATTATTTTGGCATAGTTTTGTTTTAGCAATGTTTTTCCTATAAATAACCTAATAACAGTTCAGTTATTTTGTAAACGTAATTGCCGAAACGTCAGTGAAGGCTCTCTGTTGAGACCCGAAAAGTCTCTTTGTCTGTCTGTCTGTCTGTTCCGCGATAACTGCCGCAAAAAGGGTCCGATTAGGTTGATTTTTGGTGGGTATATTGGCGAGGAACCCGGAATTAGCTGTATAGTTTTTGGTTCATTCGTTCGAAAAATATAGAACATTTTATTTTAAGTCATAATGCTTTTCTATGGGAAGTCAGACGATTTTTTAATTTTAACATTCCGCGAAAAAAAAATCACGCATTGGGATAATTGTAAATGCTAAATTATGGATATTAAATTTACGAAATGAATATCTTAATTTAATTTGATCGCTTTGAAAATTTCCCAATGTATTTATTAGAATTTCCAAAGTAATGATAATATAAGCTCCTTATAACATATCGGAAAAACCCTGAGATGTGAAAAGAATAAGACATCTACTATATATATATATATATATATATATATATATATATATGCATATATATATGTGGTTTAATGGTTATTATTTGCAAAAGTTTTATTATATATATCATTTGATTTTGTAATCTAAGTAATGCATTTGAATGTAAACAGAGTTACTGATTAATTCTTTTTATTTATTGTTTTGGTTTTGAAAATCTCAGAATTGTAAAGGAAATTAATTTTTAATATAAAAATATTTACATTTTGATAATCTTTTAAATTACAAAAGTTCTTTTCGTGTACAATATTTTAAGTACTGTTTGCAAGTCTAAAGATGTTTTATTTCTTTTATATGAAGAAAGTGTCAATTCTTAGAATTTACTAATAATATTTTAAATAGTCTAATTTGATTTTGAAAAGAGTAGTAAGTATGCTTTTGTGCGCGCAAATTGTGCAAATAAAATTTGTAGTATCTTTATATCACTCGTATATTTTTTATATTATGTATATATCATTGAAATCATTAATAAACAGGGTATTTATTCTCTTTTGTGTCGTGTAATCATTAGTGTAGTATGTGAACAATCAATAAAATAGTTTTGATAATCACAATTTGCGTATTTTTTTTATGTATATATGATTCTTTAAATTTTTTTGATAAGCTTGAAATTTCATACTTTTTCAATAAAATTCAGTGTTGAACAAATTTTTTTCTTTGTTATTCTATATTAGTATTTCTATTTATTCTTTTTTACATTTATTCCGTTCATGTCTATTGATTTAAGTTTTCGTGTCGAAGAAAACTTTTTAAATGATTATATTAGTGAATATTTTTGAGGAAATTTGTTAATTAACATATCACTTTTGATATGATTTTTATTTGATTGAAATAATCTAAAAATCAACATAAATTATGTTTCTATTCCAAAACCCTTCACATCTTTGAAAACAAATTGAAGTTATATGATATTTAAAAGAGATATTAAAACGTGGTGGAGAATAAAGGTTTAAAAATGAAGAAAATAAGTAGAAAAAAAAAAAAAACCTTTAACCATCATATATGTATTGTATTTTTATTTCGCAGTGCTACACTTTTAGTAGCTGTAAATCTATCAACAATATCAAAATGTTTATCATGCTTCAAAGACTATAAATAAAGGGACTATAAACAAAGACTATATAAATAATTATACTATTCTTTAACACTTTATGCCCCAACAGTACTTTAAAGTATCATTGAAAAAAAAACTTGTTATAAAATTCATTTAATACATCGATTAGTAGTAATACAGTATACAATGAGTTAAAGATACTTTCCTTTATCTTATTCCAAAAGCATTGTTGATTGCACAAAACAAAAATATATTTAAAAGGGTAATTTCTATTTCATTTGCATCTTTTCAGCTTTCTTGATGCTGGAAGATGGTGAGTTAAAAGCTTCAGTTCTGAAAATTTTTTGTATTTATATTCTAATATTTGTACATTTCCTAATTCTATAAATTAAAAATATATTTTTTTTTAATTAAAAAATTTGAATGGAGATATAAATATTGCACGTAATTCCTACACATTTAGCTTTGGTTTATTAATTTTAATTGGCAAAATCCTTCTAAAATTGATTGAATTATTATGTAAATCCTCTAACGTGGTTTCAAAAATTCACGAAAAATACTTTAGAAGATGAAATTTTCATGAATTCATATTTTGGGACATAAAGTATTAAAAATAGTTTCAAATCATCATTATTCTACGAATAAATTATCTGTACTTTTTACAAAGATTGTTGCCAACGGCTGATCCAAGGAAGTGGTCATGGGTTCATGACCGCCCCCTTGAACAAAGAAAACTTCTAAAGAATATTTTAAAAATATACATTAAATTCTTTTAAATTTTCCCCTTGCTCAACTAAGAGAATCTTTCCGACTGTCTGAAGCTCTACTCAAATCCAAATTAGGCAATTTCTGAAAGATCCATGAAATCATTTTTAATACCAGATGCAAGACAATTACAAGTGCACATATTCAGAACAAATATAATTGAATAGCGTTTTCCATTTTTCGATAAAGGCAAAGAAACTTTCGGGGAAATATCTGTAAAACAGGTGTTTTAATCTGAATTTCAGGCCACATCAGCCAATTGCTTCCTCATGACGGCATTTCTGTAACTGCCAAGCCTTAAAAATTGTCTTAAAATGCTCATTTTAGGGATGATTCTTTGCCTTTATAAAAAAATGGGAAATTCTTCAATTTCTTGGTATCTCAATAAAATGTGTAAATTTTATATTTTTACTAAGGAAAATGACTTTCTAAAAGTTTCAGAAAAGTAGCCATTTTGGATATGGCAACTGCCAGCCTTTAATATAAAAGTTGCTTATTAAAAGATGTGATCCCCCCCCCCCCTCCCCTCCAAAAAAAAAAAAAAAAAAAAAAAAAAAAGGAGTTATGTCTCCCCGTCTAATTGCAGGGCTGGATCTGCCTTTGGTTGTTGCGTCGGAACACATTTTACTGATTTTTGCATGGATCGAGCCTTAAAGTTAGCGAAAATTTACGCATTTCAAACAAACATCACAAATGCTCGCTCACACATCCACATACATAATAAATGTTCTTAAAAATGTGGCAAACACATCAGCACTAAAAACTTAGTAATTTCCGAATTACAGTGAATGAAACTATACGAAAAGAATAAATGAGAAATATATTATTATTAATACCTGAAAAAGAATGTTTGAACTATTACTTTTTCATATGAAGTGAATGTTTAAAAGAGGAAATAAAATTTCTAATTCTATTGTTTCATTACATTATTTAAAGCTGTTTTAAAAAAAAGAAATACGAAAACTCATGCATCAAGATATAGGTTATATAAAACTTTCCAATACTTCTAATATACTTTAACAAATCTTTACCGTTTAATAAGATGAAAGATGATGTCTACGTAAATAAATTGGAATAAGCATAAAATATTTAAAAACCCAATTTCAGGAATTACCAACAACATTAAAAAAATATTCGAATTCTTTCGTGCATTCCTGTATATGATAAATAGATTTGTATATGTAATGCACGAGCAGGGAAGACCGAGCTATGCTCGATAAAAATTAGCTTTGAGTTTAAATATCATGAACCATGACCAAAATGATCCACTAATCAAATTTTCCCGAACATGTGACCAAGCCAATTGTTTTCTCGTGCGCGAAAGTCTCAGGATATAAAAAATTCAGTCAAATGGTCTGAGCCGTTATATTTAGATGCAATTAGCTTGACCCTGACCCATGGTGACCTACTAATCGAAAATTCTCGAACATGTGACCTAGCCCAATGGTTTTCTGGTGCCCCAAAACGGTAAGATACAAAATTTCGTCAAAAACGTTAGAGCCATTTTTAAAATAAAGTTTGCATATATATATATATAACCACACACAAGATTTCCTCGTATTAGAATATATATAATAGAATGATAAAATTTTGTTTAGTTTGTAAACACATAGCGCAGTTTAAAATCCCCCTTCTGAAATTTCCGTCAATAAACGAAAATGTGATCGAGATATTTTGTGTATGATCTGTAGAATTTATACACACCAAGTAATACACAAAAACTTAGTTAAATTTAAAATAGCGCACCACAACTGAAAACACACTTCCAGCAATTATTGTTAACAGACAGAACTTTAACAGAATTCTTTTGTGTGTCCCTGTAAATGAACAATGAATGATATGCACACAGCAATCTATAGTAAGAAAGTCCCATGTAATTCAACTCTCGGTGATATACATCAATTTCAATATATTTGAAATCGTATAACATCATTTAAATAATCCGCAAAGAATTTTCCTCTATAGACCGTAATATAACAGAACTCTTTTGAGTGTCCCTTTAAAGTAACTATAAGCGCGACACACTTCATTTTCAATGCCGAACATGCCATAGTGAACATCAATAACATATATCAATTGCGGGACAATCTGAGTATATTTACGTGAGTTAGAGCACGGACTGACAGATAGACAAACCGAATTCATAAACACTTTTCAACTATGTAGGAAAGTGTTAAAAATAAAGAACAGAGACTCGCTCAACAGCGTGAATCTTTGCTGACATTATTACTCAATCACTTTGGAATCGAATATCGTTTTTTTTTTTTTACATTTTTATTTTAATATAATTTGAATTATAAAAGAATGGCTACTCGAATACAACTTTTTCCTGTTGTGTATAAAATCAATACAAAACACCATCTTTGTCGGAATAATGTTTTGCCTTCATAGGGAAAAAAAAATAGCACCTGAATATCTGTAAATAATTTCGTGCATTTAAAAAGATATATAATTGATTTTAAGAATGTGTTAGAAAATAAAGTTTAGACTTGAGCCCAGCGGAGCTATCTGAGAAAGTGTGATTGGAAACCTATCTCCTGTTTGCTAATCACTTTTCTCGCGGTGGGGTACCACTCTCCCTTACTATCCGCCTGAGGCAAAATGTGTCTTGTTTTATGTTGTGGGATGACCTTTCTGTTTGTCAATCGCAAGCTTAGTAAATATCATTGGACTTTACAAGTGTCAATCTTAGTCACAGGATACGCCTTACAGATGGCAACGGTTTTTCTTTTTTCGGCTATTTCGATCTTTCAACTGAGTGAAGTAGCCTCTTAATAATCTCTTTCATTTTTTTTAAGGGGTGTGGGGGAGACCCAAGAATGCCTCATTTATTTAAATCAATCCTGTTAAATCTCAAACTAGGCAGATGTTCTTGAAACAGTGACAATCCATTTCTTTTGATACTTAAGTACCATAATTTGTTTTATTGCTGAAATATAACATTTCATGTACTTTTTTGTGTGTTTGAAAAGGATATTTTCAACATACAATTTTATAGAGAGTGTGCTTTTATGGAATGTAAGTTTGTTAAGCACTTGTAAAATGAGCCTAATTCCCTCCTGAATCAGCCACTGGTATCAACTCTGTTCCATTAGTTTTCTGTTAAGATTCTCAAAAAAATGTTCATAGTATTATTTTTGTTTATAATTTTCCAAAAGATCATATACATAGACACTTGTGGATTTTAGCAATTTCATGTAAAGATTGGAGTCCATCACAACATAATTTACTATCTTCTGCTTATTTCACACAGGATATGCTTGGCCAGATGTCTGTCTTATGTGTTAGGCTGAGTGATATGCTGTGCCTACAATCTATGTAAACAGTAAGTACCTTGCTAATTTTCATCATCGAATATAATTTGCCAGCTTTTGCTATATGTAAAATACATTTAAAAAATATTCAATTATGTAGCACACAATTGATTTTTATGGATTTCTGGTAGCCATTACATAATAATTGAAATAATCGAATATGAAATGAAACATATAATTAAATATTAATGCAGTTGACTTGTAAAAATTAATGTGCTCTTGATACTTTTGTGTGGAATCATAAGAATATGTTTGTGAAGATATACCTAAGCATGATAAATTTTGATACATTTTGATGTTACAATTCCAATACAATTGCCCGGATGCCAGTGATATGAGCATTTTTTTCGGGAATAATGCCACAGTAACTTTTTTCTTTAAAAAATAGTTTAACGCTACATCGGGTATATCACTGTACCACATATAATATCACATTAATTATCAATAAAATACAATACCAAGTTATTAACTGTTGGATATAAAATGTAACATTTTGAACTAAAATAAATAACTTTTAATTAATTGCACAATTAATGCCACTATCAACATTATTTATTTTATTAAACTGAAATGAAATACAACACTACAACAATAATACAACATTAAAATAATTAATTTTATACATCAGAAAACCCATCAAAATCTTCTTGTTCAGTGTGACTGTGGAACAATTTTCAGGTGACAAACTTTGATCAGTGTCCATGAAATCATCTGCATCATTATCATAAACGCAATCCGGATCGGATGTTGAGATCGACTGTGCAACATCATAATCATCATAACCTTGAAATTATTTCTGCTTTGATAAATGATTTTTTCACCATTTCCTTAGGAATTTTATCGAAAGAGTCAACAATTCATTCACAAACTGCTCCTTTGACCACCTTTTGTAAAAGTGTGATTCTCTCCAGACCTCCAATTTTCCCAAAAATGCCGCATTTGCAATTTAAATGATCGATTTAAACTGACATCCAGAGGTTGAATTAATTTTGTAAGTCTGCCTGGGATGATAGCTATTTCATTTTCTCTGAAGCCAGATATTTTTTGCTTCATTCGTTATATAAGTTTTCATCAAATCCATAAGAAGACTTTAAAAAAAAAGAATTAGACATTTTTGCCATAATTTTTTGAACCATTTGGTCATAACTTCTTGGTTCATCCAACCTTTTTCATTGCAGAGCACAATTATCTCCTTCTGAAAAGTTTCTTTTGGCAGAGTCTTTTGTTTAAATATTACCATGAGACTAATTTATCACCAGATGCCATGCAGGAAAGTACAACTGTGCTGCTATTTTTTTCATTTCAGTCGTTACCACTGGAACAGATTTCACTCTGATAAAATTGGCAGAACAAGAAGTCAGCATATCAAAAGATACGGGTACGTCATTCATATTTCCAACCAGGGATGTAGATAGAAGTAACAGGGGGTGCTCATGAAAATGTAGGGGGGGGGGCTCATACTATTTCTCTCTCTCTGACACATGGACACACAAACACAGATATATATGATCAAAGTGCTATATAGAGAGATGAATGATTGCATATTCATATTGTAGGCACTACGTTTCTTATTAAACTGTTCATAATAACTTTATTTGATGATAATAAAAGTAAAAGCTGCAGACGGGAATGAAATGGAGGATATACAGTAGATACGACTTATACGGTATACCTTCTGGATTATTTTAAGGAATACCTGATGCCCTCTACTCAAAATCACTATAGCATATACTCTTTAGGGTATACCCTCTGCCTACAGCGTATGTCCTCTGGATTTTTAACGACTACTTCACTGGCTGCAGAACGAAAATTTTCAGTGTATAATTATACTAGTGAAATAATAAGTAATGATGTCAATAAGTAAATAAAAAGCTGCCAGTTCACCTGTTTCAAAAGAGTTGCAATCTTTATTTTTTTTTCTGAATATTCCCTGCCCTTAAGAATTCTAAAGTTATGTTTTTATAGGATAACAAACATTAGAAAAACCAAGGATGTATTTTGCATTTTAAAATTATTTTTGTGTTTAGTCAAATGCTTGTATTTAAATTGGCTATTAGCTTTTTTTCATTAGTATGATTTATAAATCAAGGATCTTATATATATATTTTTTAAACTAGAATGACTCAAATACGAAACATAATTTTTATCATAAGCATTATATTTACTATCAAACTCATTAGAATAACTTTGTTTTATGTTAATAATGGAAAATGCTGCAAAATGAAAAATTTCAGTATATAACTTATGTAAAAGTTAATGCTTGCATCAGCAAAAGGTTGCCAATTCTGAGTATGTGCAGATAGGATGCGCGTATATTGAAGCACTTATTTGCAGTTTTTAAACAAATACTATAATTTAGTATTTATGCAAAACTGTAAAAAGCCCCCAAAACTAAGTTCAATTTTTTAACACAGTTTTTTTAACACACGATTTTTGAAACAGAATTTCATTTGGTGTCTTCGGCAACTTTCCCAGGGGGGCTCAAAAACTTTCGGGGGGTGCTGAGCCCCCCCCCTGGCACCCCCCTTAGCTACGGCCCTGTTTCCAACCCGTGATAAATTTAATGCTAACTTTTCAATTTTTTCTTTCACGAAATTCAAGACTGGCACTTTCTTTTCCATCCAATAATCCAGTAGTTTCTGACACATTGTTTTCCATGCTCTCATCGTCAATCTGTTTCTTTTAAAAAAGTGACTACACTTCAATGGACCACCTATAAAGTCATTAAAACCTTTCTTGTTTGCCATCTGCTTCGCCTTTATCCATATGAAAACAGTAGATAAAGAACATTCGTTCTTACATTGATTCTCTATCCAAATGCAGAGCTGTTTTTCTAAACCCAGCCAATGCGCCTCAGGCTCCTGACATTGTGCACGTTTCTCTTTTGACATTTCCTTCAGCACAGACTCTTTCTTCTGCCACTGACTAATTCTTTTTTGTCTACATTTAGTTCTCTAGCAGCACTATGATTAGTGTTAATTTTTCCTAATTTGATAGCATTCAGTTTGAACTTTGCCATATAATTACGATGCTTACAGCTCATACTAGAAAACATATTTTTAAAAAACTTATATTGATACGATCAAATTAAAATAATAGCATGAGATAGTCTTTGATATTGAATTGCAATGTGCATTACCTTGTGCACAGCATATTGAAAGTTTAAGATAAGTCGAGCTGTTGCCAAACGTGAGTATACATATATTTTTCTACTGAAAATTGTGCTAGGATTTGGCGCCAATAAGAAGGGAGAAAATAGGCAGAGTTATTCCTTATATGGCATGCAAGATGCTTTTAGGCGAACTTCAAGCAAGCCATTGTGATTGGATGCAATGCCTGGTCCAAGTGCAATTTTCTGCTCATGAAAATTGAATTGTTTGTAAACACATCAGGGGTGCCCAGAGAGGGGTTAAAGTACATTTTGGGGGGGGATTTTTAAATTCTTAATATTTCCTTTTTTTTCACTATTAACAAAATTTTTGATTTTTTTAATATCATTTAACTTTTTTTCAATATTCAATTTCCAGAAATGTTCCTGTTTTTTTCATTCTTTAAATTCTAGATAAGGACAATAAGAACCCATTCTACATCTTGCTAAAGGTGCAGTAATAAAAAAAAAAAAACTTGAAATACAGGTGGAAAAATGTTTAACACATGCTGAAAGGCAATTAGGACCACAAGATGTGATAAAAGGAATAGCTTTTCAGAAGCATCTTAAGTAATCAGGAAATCATAAATTCTTTTGCCACAACTACAATAGTCAGAAAAAAACAATTGACAAAAATTTAAAAACTTAGTCTAAATGAAAATTTAACATCTTGATTTTTTACTTCAACTCATAACAGTTTCCAAAAAATATTATCCCAGATATTTAAGTTCTGTTTGTTGATAATTTGAATTCTAATGTGTCATTCTTTTTTAATTTCTGGTTACGTCAACAATGTATTTTTTTTTACTTTTTTACATCTTTTGGCTTTTTTTATATTTGATCGAGATGAAACAAACATCAATCAGATTTTTTTTTCTTAATTCTAGAATTTATTAGAATTTATTTGAAATTTAAATTTAGATTTAAAAAAAAAATTCTGCTTTATGTAATTTTCAGCTTTTTTTTTTTTTTTTTTTTTTTTTTTTTTTTTTGCTGTTGCAGTGCCTGTGCAGATGGCACTGTTGACTGCAACTGTGCTGTCACCGCAACAGCGCCATCTGCTTGTTCGTGGTCGACATCTACCCAATGGTATCAGTGTCTTGCACGTTTGTGTTCACCTGCTGTGTCGTCTTTCGCTCATAGCCGTTCAATTCTTCGTCCATATGCAAAGCCCTGATTTTTTCCTGGCTGGCTTTTTGAAGCTTATAAAGTGGTAGGACAAATGTCTCAATGTACTTGGTACTTATGTTGAAAAATAAAGTTATGTTTTATCTTTAATGTCTCATTACATTTTTTGTCTTTCATACACACCTCTGTCCACAGTGGCCACATATAAAAAGTTAAGTTTTGTAACATCTTCAAAAATGCATTTTTTGACCCAAACGGCGTATAACAAAATCCTTCAGCTAATTTTAAATATTTCTTTTAAAATTTAAACTGTTTAGCAAAGACTAACAGTTAAAATCATATTAGTCAATACTTAGAAACGACATATTTTATATTTTTTATAATATGTGTAATTAAAATTTTTGATAAAAAAAAGAATTCTTTAAGTTTATATTGTATTTATTTTATTGTTTTATTTTATGAAATTATTTAAAAATGAACCATTAAGTGTAATATATTGAGCTATCATATTGATCTCAAGAAACAAGTACAGCCTTGCAAGAGTCCTGCTAAAAGCAGGAAATTTTCATATCCTGCGGCTAACGAGCAAATGGGGGACAAAATTGTAATGTTGTTTCTCTGTAATTTAACTTAAATGCTAAAAAAATGGATTTTTCTAACATAAAAAAAATGATTACGTATATGAATGTAATAATTAAGAGTATTAATCATTACTTCAGTCATTAATATTGCATTATATCTGTAGAAAACTTTTATTTCATACAATACTATTATTAAATTATCAGTAGAATATATTTTAGAACTGATGTTCTGTTTAGAGGGGGGGGGAATTTGCGTCATTGGGTTTGGGGGGTGTAGATGCGCCGCCGCTTTTCTGACCCTGCACCTTTTGTAGGTAAAGCAGGTTTTAGGTGACATTGAAAAAAATTTACAGAAAGGAAGAGGGGCCGATTCGGGGTTTTAGGCTTTTGTCATTATGCTGGTTTAAGAGTTGACACCCCTAGGTGGGTTGTAACATGAAATAAATATGACTACCAATTTTCATCAAAAATCCAAAAGGATTGGGCATATAACTTGTTTTAGATGATTTTCGAGAAAATAAGTATACAGAAAAACGCTTGCATAAAAGGTTGCTTCCCATCCCACATGAAACTTTAAGTTCAAAAGTTACTAAAACTTTACTAGAAACTTGAAGGTGCAAATGTTGGCTAGAACATTACTGTATAAGAGGGCTTCAGTGATAACACAGTTATTATAACAACTAAATATTTATTATATGACGAAACATGATGAAATTTTACACAAACAAAATGCAGACTGGCCATTTGTCAGTAATATGTAAAAACAAAAATGAAATCATGTTTAATTTAATCAAACTTGACCGAATCAGAGATGATAGTGATATTAAATTACGATACCTTTTTATCCTCATATCATGAGTGTCGAAGTAGATTTTAGCCATAAAAGGAGCCATTTATAAAGATATTTTCATCACCGGTATTCCTTTTCCAATTCCTTCAAATGAGGGTGCCTTTACTTAAAATAGTAACACTTCAAAAAACATATCGCAACGAGTAAGCTATAACAGCTATAAAGAATTTCCCATTAGGTTTCATTACTACATCTTTCAAGTTGAAAGATGATGTTTTAACACTTTGGTAAAAACCAAAACACAAGCACACCGCATTTCAAATACATGCGGGTATTTAAACTATCCAGCTGAGCGAACAAACGTTGCCAAGAAAAAATAGCGAAACTTTAAGATCGCGGAAGCCGGTCTCTGATTGGTTCATTGTATAGATGATGAAAGACTTCACAGTTTGTGAAGTCCTCCCACTTGTTACTTAGCTAACGAAAATTTTCTCTGCGCAGGGAGTTGGAGCTACGATCTATGTCAATTGCAGTGACGATCGTTTAGGCGACGTTCCAACCAACCATTCAATTGGCGGAAAGGTGGTAAAATTGTAAACATAGTGCGATTTAACTTTAAGAATTTAGAAAAAAGGAAACGTAAGTGGAAATAAATTAAATTACTAATGTTACTTTAATAAATTAAATAGACTTACGTTTATAAAGGGGGGGAAACTTTAAAATGAAGAAAAATATGCCAACTTTTGGCAGAAGTGGGGGAAATTACGTTAAAATTTACCTACAGGGGAGATGGTCACCACTGAAACACACTGATACCTTTCTTTATCTTTTCACTACGACATAAAATCATGTTTTTTTTTTTTTTTTTTTTTTTTTTTTTTTGTAACCAGATTTCCAAATTTTAAAATAAAGATCGGCTGTACATTTGGTTCGATTTACAAGCCACATCCAGTTATACGGCACATTTTTGTTTTCAAAACAGAAAAATCTAGTTTAACGTTAGATGATATTCCCAGAAAATACGGTACATAATATAGCATAGTATACATATTCTCTCTGTTTCTCTTTATATATATATATATATATACATAGATGGATAGATAGATATACATACAGATATATATACATGTATGTGAGATTAAGTTGTCTGAAGTGGGATTACGGTAAATAATGTAATACTTCACCACAATTGATATTCTTTAAGTACAAATATGAACAATGAATTTTAATAACTGACAAAAGATACAGATATTCAACATACAATTATATTATTAAACATTACTGACTTCCAATTGTTCACTAAAGATGTAAGTTTACAAGCTTCTCTGAGCCGTGCATAAAATAACCCATCACAACTATGATTAAAAAAACTATAGAATACTCGTTCCTAAGTTCATTGTTTATTGCTGTGTAGTGTGATCTCATATATCATGAATCTATGAAAACTCAAGCAACATTTCACTCCATTGAGTTGTTATATAACAATTAGATACTTGCTCACTTCTCATATATATATATATATTATATACAAATATATATATATATATGTATACACTATATATTATATTATATAATATCACTGGCACCCAGGTAACATAAAAGTACCAAAATAAGTTCAAAAGTAAAGATAGTTTTTTCAAAAAACGCTCTTTTATATACATTCAATGTTTATATTGGTAAAGAAAATTTGTGAAGACCATTTATTACATAAGTACCGTAAAAAATAAGTACAAAAGTAAAATATTTTTAAAAAAAACCCACTCTTTTATATAAGCATTCAACGTTTATCTTTAAAATCACACCTCATTCCATGACTGCAATTCATGTTTCTCTCAAAACAATTCTGTTAGAATACGTTAATTTGGCATGCAAATTGAGCTCTATTATGAAAATTTAACTGTGTTTTTTACATACATATGTGTATAGTATATGTATAAATTGTATATATATATATATATATATACATATTATATGCTATATATTGTATCATATAATATCACATGCGGCCGGCTAACATAAAAGTATCAATATAAGTAAAAGTAACATAATTTTTCCAAAAACACTCTTTTATATGCATTCAAAGTTTGAAGCTTGGTAGAATGTGCAGGGAAAGGAATTTATTAAAAAAATATAATTTTTGTTATGTTTCTTTTATACTCTTTCTTTCTTATATATATTTTTTATTTTTTAATATTTAAATATTTCATTGTTTCAGTTTCACAACTAGTTAGCTTATTTTTGCATACATGGTTTAGTACATTATTAAAATCCATTGTTGTTTTAACTCGTATACAATTGTAATTGTGTATAAAGAATATTTTGGGTATTTATTACCTCTAACAAAAAAATTCTTTAAAATTCCTTAATTTATAATAAATTTCTAAAACTAGGTATTGCCATTGAAATCACATCTGTGAGTATAATTTTTATAAATCTTGCCTGTCAGGAAATGAGTGAAAAGTTGATTATAAAAATACATTTTCATTCCTGTCATTTCCAATATTGGACGCTTGCAGTACATAACTGGTCTTACCCTACATGCAAAACCCAAGTTCAGTTAAATGAAAGAGTGTAAGAAGCCACTTGAGAAAACTGCAAATGTCACACATTCCAAGTTATTTCCATATTTGATTTCAAATTGCTGAGTTTTCAGAGTCTACGGTGTCTAGATGAGTGTAAGCAAGAGTAACTTGTTGGAGGCAGAGCTCTCTAGTAATAGAAAATAAATCAAAAATATTCAGTTACTATCTAAATGTGTTAAAAATTAATTTTTTATCAAAAGAAATGCATAAGCTTATAAATTGAGTTTTGGTGAATTTTGATTTTAAGTATTAAACTTTACATTTTCTTTTCAACTTTTAAAAAAATTTTCTCATTTACAAAAAGAACAAATTCAAAAATTTACTTGCCAATCTTCACTTAAATCTACTTTTTCTTAAATCAGATTCTAATGTTTATGGTGTTTGTGTTAAATCAAATCCCACTAAATTGTGTTCACTGCATTAATTCAACATCGTTTTGCCACGTTTGTGATAAATGCATTGATGTAGCTCAGATTTGCAGAATGAATAGATCATAGCACACTAAAATCAGCTTGAGGCATTTACATTAATTCGGGCTAAATCTGATTTAGTACATCAATATAAGTTTTGGTTTGTTGCACATGCAGTAGATACATCAATGTAAATCAGATCTGTTAGTTTCAAATTGATATGTTGTTTTAAATCCGTTTAAAGCCAATGGATAAATTGGATAGCCAATGTAAAGTTTAAAATGACATCTTTTAAAATACAAATAATGCCCAGATCTACCAATAGCAGTTGTTTTACTAGTCATTGAGAATGAATTTGCCAAATCGAGGGATTCAAACAGTCGAAAGAATTGATTAAAACATCTCTTTATCACCCATTGCTAATTTTTATACAAGTTCTCTACTTCTTCCAGATGACCCTCTAAGTAATGTTAAAATATGGTAATTATTAGTAGATATAATTGCAAATTAATTGGTTTTAGTCACATTTTTATACAATTATTTGTTTTACAGTTAGTATGGGATGATCCCTTTCCCCCCCAAGACTGTACAAGTAGAAAAATAATGTTTTGGACAAAGAAAAATCATTTTTGTTTTGTATGTAAGCGAAATTTTTTTTCCAATCCAGTTTCGTCTACAAAGGTTTAAGAGGTGTAGAAAGTAATCCTTTCAACCTTTTGGAAATTTTATAAAATATAACTTGAGTGTGATTTATTTAAATTTACAGTTACTAATGAAAAATGTTTAATTAGTTGTATAAAATGTCTTTTCAGATCTTAAAGACTAACAAAGCAAACACATCTTCCAGAAAAGAAATCCTTCCTGATATTCTGAATAAGGGAAATTTTCCTTAGGGAAATTTTTTAGATTTGACTTCAACAGCTTTAAAAAAAAAGAAAATGTGGAATCTTCTCTAAAATATTCTCCTACAAAGCATTACCGCTAAAGTATGTGTTAAAAATGTGTTCCAGCAATATAAAATTAAAATTTTCTGTGATATTGCAAAATAATTCTTTATGAATTTTCTATAAAACACTGTCATAAATGCTTTTATGTGGAGCATTTCAACATATAAACAGTAACACTTAATGTATTCTACAAACTATTTCCTATGAATTATACTGTGCAAATTACTCTAGTACTGCATATATAAGACTTGTTTTATATGTTTAGTGTTTCAACACACTTTTAATATGTTTTCACCATCTAAACAAACCTCTTCACACTTCCAGAAAGAAAAAATGTTCACTTGCGAAATATGTTTGAAAATGTTTATTCAAAGACGTTATCTAAAAAGACATCTTAGAACTCATGTGAATGAAAAACCATTTGCTTGTGAAATATGTTTGAAATCATTTTCTGTAAGTAGTCAACTTAAAGCACATCTTAGAACTCATACGAATGAAAAACCGTTCACTTGTGAAATATGTTTGAAATCATTTTCTGTAAGTCGTGATCTAAAATCACATCTTGGAACTCATACAAATGAAAAACCCTTCGCTTGTGAAATATGTTTGAAATCATTTTCTCGACAAGGTAATCTAAAAGAACATCTTAGGAGTCATACAAAAGAAAAACCATTCGCCTGTGAAATATGTTTAAGAGCATTTTCAACAAGTCATAATCTTAAAACACATCTTAGAACACATACAAATGAAAAACCATTTACTTGTGAAATATGCTCAAGAGGTTTTTCTGAGAACAGTACTCTTATAAAGCATGCCCGTATTCATATAAAAGAAAAACCATTCTCTTGTGAAATATGTTTAAAAACATTTACTCAAGGAGGTTATCTAAAAACACATCGTAGAACTCATACGAAAGAAAAACCATTCACTTGTGAAATATGTTTCAAAGCATTTTATCAAAGTGGTCACCTTAAAACGCATCTTAGAAGTCATACAAAAGAAAAACCATTCACTTGTGAAATAAGCTGGAAAGGATTTTCTGGTAGAAGCAATCTCAAAAAACATGTCCATATTCATACAAAAGAATAGTATCCACTTTTGAATTATGTCTAAAACAATTACTCAGGGGGGTGTCTGAAAAGACATATCTCTTGTGAATTGTTGCTCACTTGACCACATTGTTGCACACTTGACCATTCACTTGTGAATTATGCTCAAAACCATATTTTTAGAGCAGTGATCTGAAAACATGTTCATAATCATACAAAGGAAAGCCATTCACTTATGAAATATTTTTAAAGCATTCACTCAAGGAAGAGTTCAGAAAAGATATTTTAAAACTCATGCGAAAGAAAACTGGCCCCTTGTGAAATATGCTTAAATATTTTTATTTTAAGAAGTAGTCTAAAGTCATATCTTAAAACTCAAAGAAAGGAAAAACTGTTCACTTTTGAAATATGCTCTATTTTCTGAAAGTGATCCTCTTATAAACCTTGTTTGTATTCATCAAAGGAAAAACTATTTAATTGTAAAATATGTTTAAAAACATTTTCTCAAAGGGGTAATTTTCTTTAAAATTATGCAAAATAAAAGTCAGTTATTTGTGAGCTATGTTTAAAACATTAAATCAGAAAACTAGTCTAGGAAACTGTTTACTTGTAAAATGTGCTCAGAACGATTTTCTGAAAGGAATTCTTTAAAAATGTATTCATATTCATATAAAATCATTCTAATCATAAATATATTTGAAAAGATTTACTGAACAATGTAGCCTAAATTAGATATCTTAGAACTCATGCAAAATAAAACTGTTTACTTGTGAAATAGTAAAAAGATTTCTTATGACAGTATTGACAAAAAACATGTCTGTATTCATACAAGAGAAAAACCATTCATTTATGAAATATCATTAATAATATTTAACCAAGGAAGTGATCTAAAAAATATTTAAGAACTCATACACAAGAAAATTCGTTCTTTTGTGAAACATGCTCAAAAGGATTTTCTAAGATCAGTGTTGTCAAAAAACACTTCCGTATTCATAAAAAATTATAAAGCATTCACTTGTGAAATATGTTATGAAAAATTTTCTAGCAACAATTTTCAAAAATTTCCTCTCCTTACTCCCTCAATAGAAAAACTCATATTTGTGAAATACATTCAAAAATATTTTTTCTGGGTGGTCATTTGAGAAGACATGATTGAACCCATACTAAAGAAAATCTTTCAATTGTATAATATGCTATAAAACTTTTTCTACAACTGTTAATTTAAGAAAAACCATGTTTGCCATATAGATGAAAACATTCTTAATTGTGAAATATGCTCCAAATTACTTTTCTAAAAGGCGTTATCTAGAAACTCGTTTTAAATCTTATGAATTGAATACCTTTCATTTGTGAAATGTGCTCTTAAAGACATTCGCTCCCAACCTTGATCCTCAAGATATTCATAAATGACTCTAGCTCAATGCCATCAGACATTATCATCTATTACGATTAATTCATCACCAATAGCACCACTATACGGTGTGACAAATTGATCAAGGATCTCATCTGATATTTCACAGCAGTCAGAGTTCATCCATGACACACATGGAGTTCTTACTATGACCACCAGAGAATTCTAGCCCAAACTATGATTCCACCTCCTCTATAATTGTGTTTTTCAACAATGTTAAGTAGGTAGAATCTGACGCATTGTTCTCTCCAGATCAGCACACAAACTGAATCACTCTCCAAAGCAAACCTTGACTCATCTGTGAACAGTACGGAAGCCTATTGTTGACTGTTCCAGGTAACGTGCTCTCTTGGCCAACATAAATTGGCACTTCTGTGTTGTTGATTAAAAGGGACACATACAATGGGTCGTCTGCAATAGAGTTTTTGATTGCAAAGATGTCTGTGCACTGGAATAGCAAATATTGCTATCCCTGTTGCGTTACGATGATATGAAATGAGCTGAACAACAGTAGGTTCTTCCTCCTTCAGGCCAAAAGAACAGTGAAGCATTCTTATGCAAGGATTATAACCCATAAGTAGCATGGAACAAGTCTTCTTGATACTGAATTTTTGGATTCAAATTGATGCCAGAGTTTCTGGACCACACTACGAGACCCATTAAGATGTGTAGTAGTATCAGTTTATAATAATCCTATTTCCATCTATCCGATTGGCCATAATCTTAACAAATCATGCAAATTACATCTAGATATGGACAACAATAAGGAAAGGGCATCTGACGTTACTGTTGGTTAAACTACTGTTGGTTTGGGAGAAAAACCTGTTCGTTCTTTACGGCTCCTACAGTACTCATGAGATGGAGGGATTTGATTGGTCTATGTTAAACTGGTTCATGATATGATTGGCCTACGTCGCCATGACGATTCCTGCAATGATAGCTACGACAAAAATGCAGTGGTAGATTGGTTGATGGAACTGTTTGTTTCTAAACATGCCCTTTCCTTATATTTTAGTATCAACAAGAATAAAAAAAATTCGACACAAATTACAAAAGTGGAATATCCCCAGTTTCTACCGATGGCCATATAAAAGTCCAGTTCTTTTAAAAAATAGAGATGGGCATAATTGTTTCATAAGGCTTCATTGCTAAGTTACTTATGATCATTCATATAAATCACATTTTTTACCTTTATTTTCATTCTTTTGATAGTAAGTGTAAAAAAACTAGTTGTACCTTAACTTTTGGAGTCCAGTCTAAGAGTGTTACTCTAAAAAAATCTACACAGACATACAAAAGAATAGCTTTTTACTTGAGGAGTGCTGCAGTATAAATGGATAAATGAGCCTTGCAATAATTTTGTCAGTAAAGAAGATAATCAGAATGTTATTTCAGATATGTAATTACAAAATTTTTAAATGTTTCAATTATCTTCGATAAAGGGATTACACAGATAATTTTCGAATTACTACTTCACAAATCTAAAAGATTGTGAACCTTTGACCTAAACAATTTTCAGCAAGTAGTAATAATTAAATGCGGTAAACATTTGCATAAATTAAATAAAATAACTATGTGTCTTTCAATTATGATACACAACAATAGAAATTCTTTTCATTCTGCCCACAAAAGAATGTGTGACACTGGTGTTTTAACTATTGAAAATTGTTTTCATGGTCTTTCTATTTTGTAGTTATCTAAAATCCTATCTTTGTGCTGTTTAAATAAATACCCAGATAACAATTTTTGATTTTTAAAACATTTTTATAACCCTAACATGTAAATGACTAGATGCTTTTTAAAGGCTTTGTCTGAAAGGTTTGCCAACATAGTAAAAAGCATTATAAAAGGTTGCTAGTTGACACAATCTGAGGTAGTTTGTAAGTGTTTTAGGACAAGCATACCAAAATGTAGAAACGTAAGGCTAGTTACAGGATTTCATATTGAGCATTGTAACAAGAATTACAATCAAAGGTAGATAATAATGCTTTTATCATAAGCATCTATAAAGAAAATGAAAAATGTTTTGATTAATCTGTTAGTTTTAAATCTTAATTGACAAAGGCATGAGATTTTCATTAAAATAACTTGACTTATAATTTTTCTTTTGTTTCTGTGGGAAATAAAATTTTAGCCTAATATTTATATACTAAAAAAAATGCTTTTATTAGCTCTTATTATATTTAAGAAGTCATATTTTAATTAATATATTGTTTTTTTTTTCCTTTAATGTATTTGCTTTTTTTTTTTAATACATAGCTTTTTTTCTAAGTAATTGCTAAAATTTTAATACATTTTATTTTTTAAGTTCTACTGATTGAATTTTGCCTTTGTTTTTGTGGGAAACTAAATTTTAGCCTAATATTTATATACTAAAAAAAAAAAAAAAAAAAAAAAAAAAAAGGAAAATAATGCTATTTATTAGCCTACATTATATTTAAGAAGTCATATTACATCTAGCAAGTTACATATTTTAATTAATGTATTGTTTTTTTATTTTAAAGTAATTGCTAAAATTTTAATATATTTTATTTTTTTAAGTTTTAGTGAGCATTTCTTTTGTTTGTGTGGGAAACTTAATTTTAGCTTAATATTTATAAGCTGAAAAAAAAATAATGATTTTTATTAGCCCATATTATATTTAAGAAGTCATATTACATTTAGCCAGTTACATATTTTAATAAATATATATATATATATATATTTCCTGTAAAGTACATTGCTAAAATTTGAATATATTTTTATCATTTTACTAAGTGGGCTTTTCTTTTGTTTCTGTGGGAAATTAAATTTTAGTCTAATATTTATATACTTGAAAAAAAAAATAGAATAATGATTTTATTAGCCTACATTATAATTAAAAATTCTTATTACATTTAATAAGTTACATATTTTAATAATTATATCGTTCTCTTTTAGTAATTGCTAAAATTTGAATGTATTTTATTTTTTATATTTTAATTAATATATTGCTTTTTTCCTTTAAAGTAAGTGCTAAAATTTGAATATATTTCATTTTTTAAGTTTTATTGAGTGTTGAACATTGTACTCAGGGATGCCATGTCAGAACTTTCTTCGAGAGTGGGGGGGGGGGGGGAGGTATTTTTTTAATCTTGTTGTGAGCGCAGAAATAATTGATAAGTTTTTCTTCATATTTTTAAAATTAACCAAAGTACTCATTGATGATGTGTCTCACTTTGAGAATATTGCAATAGGACGGATAATTTGTGCGCCTAAACTGTTTATTTAATGCAAATGTTTCTATTTTATTTAAATCAAACAAGTTATTTCAGAGTTTATGTAATTTCTGATTCTAAAAATAGACTTATTATTCTGACCTGTGATGACTGACATATTCTGAAACATCAAATTTCTTGGAGTTGGGGGAGATAGCACCCTTGTTTGTACCGATTCTGTCCAAATATATATCTTACTATATATGTGTGTATAATATATATATATGTATTAAATTTGTAATCAATCAATTTGTATATTACTAGATCATATTTTCATACTAAAATGTTCCTAAATTATGTTAAGAAGTTTTCTTTAGAAAAATTTCTTTTATTTGTATTAAAATCATTCTTATGCACATAGGTGTAGACATTTGAAAATTATTGGTGGTGAACTTGAACATAACTCTTTTTCACACACATGTGTGTGTAAAAGACATTGCTTACAGATTCAATGTTGCTTTTTTAACTACCTTTTAAAGAAATTAAGCAGAATTTTATATTTATAAATAAATCACGTTAAGACAATGTAAAAATTCAAATGTTCAAACCATTTTATAAAAGGATATATTCGCTGTCACTCACAAATCTTTTATAATAAAATGATGAAAATTGACTTTGAATAACATTTTTTTCAGAATATGAATTCTTTTCCTATTTTTACTTTTTATATAGGTTTTTGGCTACAAAATTTCAAATGAAAAATAAATAATTAGGTATAGTGTAAGATGAATTTTTTTTTCTAATGTCGTTTATCCTTGCAACAAAAGAAAAAGAGGAAATTCTAAAATAAATAAATAAATTATATTAGAGGAGAGGGAGAGTCTATTTTTTAAATTATTGGTTGGATTTGAGCATATACAACTCTACGCATAAGCTTATACATAGTAAATTTTATTATATTTTCAGTTACTTACCTTTTGAATACAGTTCACTGGTACAGGATCAGCTAATTATACATTGTATGAGGGGGGAAAAAAACTTGTGTTTACTAACAATGCTAACACACCAAATATGTAGAATTCCAATATACTGTATATTATACACTGTTGCAATATGCGTTCTAGTTGAAAGCTAAGAATACTTTAATAAAAATTTAAAAAAATCTATGTAGCTATGCTTTTTTTTTTTTTTTTTCATTTCATCTACAACAGAAATATTTTCCTATGTGTGACAGAGCAAACACAATCTAATGTTGTTACTTTTATTTTCTAATTTAACTCATTTAAATTACTGTTTTTCCTTTATAATAATTTTTAATAACTTTCTCTGTAGCAAACAAAAGTATTTCTCAATTTCCAGGCAATATTTTCTAAAACAAATGAAACATTATTCAGTTTAAATAATTCTATTTATTTACATACAAAAAATAATATAATTATCAACAGCTCGAGTAAAGTCTATTTTCTTCTTGATTCTTTCTTTTCTCTCTAGCAAATAAAAAGATAAATAAATAAATATAGACACACACATCAAATATGTATAATAAAAGGAAATAAAGTATACAATAAGCAGTAGCGCAGCCAGGATACCCATCTGGGATTGTTACTCATTTAAAAAAAATAAATAAAAAAAAATAAAAAAAATGTGTGACAAAAAGTAATGAAAAGCACAAATAGCTGTAATAAACTTAGCATTTATGTGCTTAAAGGTTTCATAAAAGAGCATCTTCTTTAGACTTCAGAGAAAAAAGAAAGAGCAACAGCAGTAACACATGACTATTTTAGTGCTATTGCTCCTAACCTATTCTTTAATTGATTTTGTGTTTAAATAGAGGACCCTATTACAAAGCATTGAAACAGTTGAGAATGACATTTTATGCTGTTTATACTTTTCTTTACTTTGGTTTTTACACAACATTACTTTACCTTAAGACAAGTGATTTTCTATACATCTTATCAGTTTTTTAAATACTCTAGAAGGGGTTTTAACCCCAAAATTGCTCCCATTGCTACGCTAGTGCAATAGGTGTACAAAATTCAATAGTCAAAATACGGTATGCACTTTATATAGGTCACTCTTAAGAGGCTACTTACTAAGGCAAAAACACCCGCTCGCTAATGTTAATCCTATGCGGGAAATAATTTTACGATATCTCGTTCGCATTTCTTTTCTTTTTTTTTTTTTTTTTTTTTTTTTTTGCATTGGATAGCTGAGGTTAATCTCTATGCAGGACCTTTTTTACTTTTTTGATTTTTCAGTATTTTTTTTTTAAATTTAGGATACTTTCACTTTTGAAACCGTTTGCAAAAGTGAAAGTATCTTAATAAAAATACTTAAAAAAACTTGCAATCAAAATCGAAAAAGTACAAAGGAGCATGCATAGAGATTGACCTCAGCTATCCAATGCAAAAAAATATATATATTATTTAAAAATATTGAAATGCAAACGAGATATCGTAAATTATTTCCCCCATAGGATTAACATTAGCGAGTGGGTGTTTTCGCCTGAGTGAAGTAGTCTCTTAAAAATCTGCACAGCTTGAGGCAAAGTGCTTTATAGATTTCTGATGTAGATTCTTTGTTTATATTTTTAAATATTATTAAACTAGGCATTTATAGAATCCACTAATCAAATATAGTAATCTTGTTTTCGTCACTCAGTCTTAACGGAAAATTTTGTTATTTTATATTGTGTTTGATGTGGGGATTTTGCAGTTACAGATTTTTTTTTAAGTTGGATATAACAACAACAAAAATGTGCCAAATGGTTAAGCCTGTATTATTTAATGCAATCTAAAAGCACCTAGACAAAAAAGGCTTATATATAAATGGTCTAAAACAGTGGTTCCCAACGGGGGGCGTACGCCCCACAGGGGGGCAATTTGACTTTTCAGGGGGTCAATTTAACTTTTCAAGGGGACAATTCGGAATTTCTGTGAACCCATACCTTCTGAATTGGTTTTCTAATAGTATTGTTGTAGACTGAAAATAAAAGTTACGCATTCAAATTCCAAAAAAAAAAAAAAAAAAAAAAAAAAAAAAATAAGTTTTTTATTTAATTTTTGAAAAATATCTATTCAAAAGTTTTAAATACAATTCTACCAGAATAATTATAGAAAAAAACTATTAAAGATATTTAGATACTTTTATATATTTAAAAATTCTGTATAATTTTTCTGAGTTATAGTATTTTAGAATTTTAAACAACTTTTTCGATTATTTATTGAATGAGTCGCGCTGCAATATGTCACATGAAAATCAATTTTACACATGAAACTATTCAAGTGTATATTTAACACTTACTTGACGACCTTCCTTTACAGAATCTTTTATCACGTTTTATTCTGATTAGAAATTGTTGCGTAATTTAATCGCAGAAATTCTGTGATTAAATAAGAAAAAAATGTTTTATTCAAAATTATTGATATTTCTAATCAAGGATTCTGAGCACTCTATACATCACGCGTACGTGGCGACCGTGTGCCAGTAAACTACGAAGAGTATCAGATAATTATAAAAAATATTTGATTCATCCATTACCTTCGGCACGTTTCAGGATCAATGTTAAATGCTTTTTACTCTATCAAGAGGAAATTCTTTTAAAAAATTATAAGAATCATATATTATAGGGGGAGGGGGGGGGCATCATCATTTTAGAGATGTTTTGGTGGGGCGCAGCTAAAAAAAGGTTGGGAACCACTGGTCTAAAAAGATAATTATAATGATTCTTTTTTAAATGCATGTGTGTACCTGTTAGGCTTAGCTTGCTAATTTTTTTATTTGTTATAAAAAATGGTAATTCTTCATTATCATGTCGACCACTGTTCATAACAGAAAACTATCGCCAAATAAACGAATGAAAGAATGCTGCCATTAGAATCTTGAAATAAATAAATAAATGCAGAGAAATTCTGAAAAACGCCACTCTTCAATGCGCCAACTTAGTAAGCTTGAGCAATAAAATTTGCAATATATTAATGAAAAAAAAAAAACTTGGGATATTTATTCTTTACATTATTTTTTCTAATTATCCCTATCGGCCGGTGAATAAATGTTTTTGACATCAGTTGCAACTGATCTGTTGTATGTAACTATGCATTGCAACATTTTTTCAATGCTTTTTCTCTTTTAATATCATGGCATGGCACTGCCGTTTAAGGACACAATTGTTATTTTGATTAATGAAATAACTAATAAATCAGTAAAACATAATGAAAGATACAGGTAAATGTGAAATTATAGCCACTTGATAACATAGCAAACACATGCAACGCTAAAAATATACCCTGGTGTGTCTGTGACATCTGTACATACCAATCATTTAATGATACCAAAACATTACCCACACACACACACACTCTAAAAATAATAACAATAATATCACTATAATAAATATCTCTATAATGAAAGCAAGTCAATATTTCGGAGAGAGCAACAATATAAATATTTAAAATTTTCTTCCAAAAGCTGATGAAAGTAACAAACTCGGAGGCATACTCCAGACTCACACCCACCAGTGTTGAATTCAGGGGGTGGCACGGGGATGGGGAGTATTGAAATGTCCTCCCCCCTGCCCCCAGAACTTTACAATGTACCCCCAGAGCCACAGAAATCCCTCCCGGAGAAAAAATACACCCAGAAAAACGTATATATTTTAATTTATTATGTAAATATATAATTTATAAAGAAAAATTAAATGAGTTCAGAAACGGTTATAACCATATCAATTAATCACAAATACGATATCTATGCTTGAAAAAGAATGCACAATATAGTTTATTTTTTCTTTTATGTTTTATATATTAATAAAATAAACTTAATACAAATGCTAATGTTTATAACATATATTATGGTTGGAGTATAACAGTAAGTGGTAGTGTATTTAACATTTGATGTTTCCTTGAAGAATCGCATGCCTGATTTATGCCACACATTGTTTTTAAACTTACATACATTAAGTTATCTGAAATTATCTTTCAATTTGAATAAATTAATAAAAATTCAATTTTAAAATAAAAAATAATCAAATAAATAAATAATCAACTGAAATTATTAAGAAATAACTTTTAATAACATTAAATTTGTTATTATATAATGTGTTAAAATAATTTTTCGTACCTTAAAAAATTATCAACAAGCTGTATAAGCTTGTAACAAATCTTTTCGAGGAACTCTGTTGTAGTTCCTTCTTTTAGCAGCTTTTCTGTTCGAGAACTATTTTCGTCACATGCTGGCAACCATGGCTTTATTATCGTCACCAGATTTTGTCATTAGAATTTGTAACTACAAAAGGCAAAATAAAATAATGACAACCAAGAAATAAACTTTAAACCTTTCATGACAAGCTTCCCTGCACCATTATTTCCAAATAATATTCACCTTATTTAATGCTGTTTTATTAAATAAGGTGAAAATTACCATTCGGATATAGTAATAATAGTTAAAATCAAGGACTGTGTACACATCTTATATCACACATATCTCCTGTCATAAATGGTTTTAACATTACAATAAAAGTCTATACATTATGCATATTTCATGTTATTTTAATTATAACTTAAGACTAACCACTTGGAATAGGAATGAAGAAATATTGAATCAATATGTCAACTGATAAGCATCAAAAGATTCACATAATTGAAAGAAATTCAAAAATAGATTTCACTCTTGCCTTTCCAGAAAGCAGAACACAGCCAACTTAGATTAACCTTTCCACTCTTTGAAAATTATTGTTTTTGAAATAGTGATAACCATTTTGGTACCACCATTGTTATTGTTTTACTAAAATCGTTGTGGTAGATTAAAATTACAAATGTTGCAGAAACATACTACAAAGATAATCTTTTCTAATTGGTGGTAGCAAGAATTTAATTCTGTAGTAGTGACAAACGTCCAGTCACGGTCAACAAAGAAATGCAAAGGGTTATGAAGCACACGACCTATTACTTAATTTATTTAAATATATTATTATTTTTTTTAATTCATTTTCTTTTGTTTTATTTTTTTAATGTTTATTTTGATACAATAATTTATACTATTTTAACATTTAGCATAAAAGTAAAAAATATTATTTTCCAAATGTCATGCTTGTCATTATGTGCACCGTTATTTTAAATATTGTACTGTCCTCTAAAAAAAACCATTTTATGAAATTTTCTCTATATAATGTCCAATATAAAAATTAAAAACAAATTAAACATGGATACATTTTTACAGCTTGTTCTGACTAAAATTTTAATGTTGAGCATTTTTCATTTTATCACTTTCTTAAAAAGTGGCAGCCAATTAAGCAAAAATTTAAAAAACAACCACTTTTAAAAAAATAACCCATGTTACCTAAAAAAAAAAAAAAAAAAAAAAAACTGACGTAATCAGCTGAAAATGATGCATTTTATTGCATATTAATGATTTAGCATAAAAACAATTAAAAAGTTATGCATATATTCTAAAATTTTATTATAACAAGAAAATCTGTAAAAATGAAGATGTTTTATCAGAATTCTCAAATTGTTAGTTTAAATTATTTTAAAACTGAATAAGCAAACTAAATAAGTATTCCTTAAATATTTTTAACTATTTTTATTATTCTAAATGGTGCAGAAAAAGAGAACAAAACCATAAAATTGACTTTAGTGAAATATTTGATGTAGTACTAGAGTGGGTTTTTTTTTTTAGGAAACATTTCACCGTGGATTTTTTTAGGACAGCACAATACCTCATTTGAGAAAAAAATTTGGTACTTTTCGGTTAGCCGGGCGCCAGTGATATATATACATGTATATATACACATATATATATACGTACACATATATATACATATAATGTATGTATATACATATGTATTTATATATGTACATATATCACTGGCGACCGGCTAACCAAAAAGTACCAAATTTTTTATTTAATTAAAATTTAACATTTATTATTAAAATTGTACATCATTGTTCACAATGTTTTATGGTGTTCTTCGTGGTTTTGTAAATTTAAACATAAAATGGCATCTAATGATTGTAAGCAGTGACAAATGGTCATTTATCTATATTCAGAGAACAGTCAAAATCAAAAAACTCATATTGCACACATCTCAAATTTAAAGAACAGTTTGAGATGAAAGAAAGAAAAAACACTAACACTGCTGTACGATAAACTCTAGTTATTTGGACCCCCGGCAACAACAACAACAAAACATTTTAAATCAGACAGGTTTCATTTTGTTGAGTATTGATATAATTCAACAATACTCTGTAAATCATGTAAATTCTTTCATTACAGTAGGACCCCAGACTAATTTAAAACTTCTTTTGCTTGTAGTTGTGGGTCCCACAAACCCCAACTTAATTTAAAATAAAAACAAACATAGTAATTTTTTATGTATTCACAAAAAAATTGCATTATTCCACATAATATAAAAAAATATTAAAGGGGCAGATTTAATTTATACAGGTAAAGGTGAAAACTTCAGGTTGATGGCCAGATTATTATAAGGCTATTTTGCAATGCTAATACAGAGAATTCTGGAGGGGGGGGGGGGACAAGACCATTTCATATTTACTAGCTCAATTAAAAAAAAAAATTAAAATAATCAAAATTTTTTATTTTGTGTGAATTTTAAGAAACTTTTAATTTAAAATAATTTTTTTTCCCATTTACCAGTACTAACTAAAAGTATTGGTAGGTAATCATAATTAATAAGTTAATTGATAAACATTTAAGACTCACAATCATAATATTAAGGATGCTGCCAATTCTCAATCAACTGGCAAGTTGACAGATACAAATTAATTTATGCTATGAATATATTTGTTTCATATTTTTAATAAGTAATTTGTTAATCCATCAATACATATAATATAAAACAAATTTATTCAAGTTTTGAGATGTAATACATGCATATGATTCAGCAATTTTTGACAGAATAACTTTAGGGCAATTATTTGTGTTTGCAGAATTTTTTATTTTATATTACTATAGGAAAAGGGAAGGGAGAGTTCATGTAATATAGACAAATGTTGATATGGATGAGATATTCTCAAATATATTTAACTAATGAAACATTATAATCACAGCATTATCTTGTTTAATATATGTGGCAAAACATATATGTTTTTGAGGAAAGAGAAAGAAGGAGGTGGGGGGGGAGTGAATGCATTTTTTAAAAATTAAAGTACATTTTTCTAGGAATATATTACAGAAACAAATTTCGAATATAGCTACCTTTAATAGAGTTTTAATAATGCTAATAAATTTTAAAAAGAGAGTTTGTTTGAATGTAATTTGTTGAAGTTAAAAGTATGTTTACATTTATAAATCGATCATAAACGCCGGCCAGGGGTGATGGCGATTTTGAAACAATATATATGTACATATATATATATTTACCGAAATATATATATATTTACCGACATAAGTTAATTAATCACTAAAAGCAAAATTATGATTAAGGTTAGAGTGAGTGCTTTTAATTCGATCATAATTTAATTGACAATAAAACATGTTAAACACTATCCCTAAAAATTTTTGCCTCTAGATTTCGTGTTTTACCGTTCGGCCATATACTTTAATATTTATATGTAGTAAAGTATATAATGGGAGTTCCTTCATCATATATGAAGCACTCCTGTTATGCATTTACTGAAATTGAAACCACGTTTAAAAAAAAATGTGATAATTCAGAAACGCTATACTATAAAAGGTCATAAGTAAATCATGTTTACATAAGTTTTTGTAATAATAATTTAAAAGTTAGTTAAATGAGTTTATGTAATAATAATTAAAAAAAAAAAACTTCTAATCATATTTTTCCTTATGTGCAATTTACACTAAAGCATAAGATAAATTTTATTATTTTCTGAATAAGGAGTAAATCTTGTCAAGAGAAATACATTATTTAGTTATCATAGATTAAAAGATTTAACTAATAACAATATACTAGTAACAAACTTACCTTATTTCCTGTAAATATTGAACACATACTTTACACTTGACATGACGATCCGAATGACAGCTACAGCGACATTTTGTTTTGTAAAGCAAGAGCAACAGGCAACGCTACGACAGTTGGTTGCGCATGCACGAAAATCAAATGCGTGACGGTTGATTTGAGAATATTGGTTGCCTGAAGCTTATCTCCAAAACGTAGTATTGCAAACATTCTTGCACCCATGCTATATGGTGAGGATAACTCACCTTTGCAGAAAAATGGAATGAAAATGAAAAATGAACGTTTTCGGAACCTTGCTTGCTATCTGGGTAGATTGTCGTGTATAAAGTTGATTTTATGCTTATGCAAAGAGAGGAGATAATGTTGTGTCAGTTTGATTATGATTTATTTTCAACAGTTCATTGAAAATATTTCTTTAACAAAATAAAATCATTATAATAACTGTAAATTATGTTCTATATTTCTTCTCTTAAAAGAATTACCTGAATTCAAATATTTAGAATAAGCTGCCTTCAGTGAAGAGCATGTTTGTTTATATACAATTGAGATAGAAAAGTATAGAGACAGTTGTGATTTCTGCATATCAAATTGGAGGAGAATTACATGTTTTTTATAAACCTTCAAAGTACTTTATTATTCTGCAACTATGCATTTCTGCCAGCACAAATATGGTTACTGAAAACAATCTTGCATTTCTTTGAACGAGATGGTCTTCATTGTGGCATCACATCTTTTTCAACCTTCTGCACAAGATTCCAGTTTTTCCAATAATCACATTGATGAATTCACATAGGCTGGGATGTATGGTATATGCAACTTCCCATGAGTTGTCTTCCATAACTAATGTTGATGGCTGTCCTGTCCATGAATAGCATTTATGAATTACCACCCATGCTTGTATCAGAAGACTTGTATATTGACAGGAAAATCTCTTTGCACAACAAGTACCTGTCTCTCCATACACTTGTTACAACGTGTGCAATGTTTCTATCAGCCATTTCCTCATATGCTGGCAGAATTTCATATTGACATATTGTCCCATAAATGACATTTTCTGCTTCCGAGAAACAGGAATAACTACTGTTCACTGACAGGCATTGTCTTGAAACATCATACAGTACAATGTACTTCTTTCCTACAACATATTGTGTTACATGTACCTGTACAACACAGTAAAAAAGTTTCCCATTCCACAAATCTGGATTGGTGATATATGCACAATCTGCAAACTTTTTCCATTCTAATCGATTTTGAAATAAATATTTTTATTTATACATATCTAATTAAATCTCGTTTTTTGTGTAGTTTTTACATTTCTTGCTATCTTTTTAGTATATTCAAAGGAATTTTCAAACGATGTATTTGGATCCTTGGGATAGATTTTGGGAGGGTGGGATGCATAAAGGCCTTTTTCTCAAAATTACTTAATTTTAAATTCAAAAGACTTCTGTTACTTAACACAGGGTATGAAATAAGTTTACTCTTATTTGACATCTCTCAAGTGTATACTAAGCATTAAGCTATAAAAGAATAAATGAAAAAAATTACAAATGAAACATAAATGTCCTAATGTGTCCCATGCATGTAGCCAGGGGTGATACTGTTCCGAATTTCCCAAAAATTTAAGGCAGTCATTTCCGAAAATTTAAAAAAATCGGTCATAAATCCGAAAATTAAGACATAAAATATACCGCGTTTTTCGACAAATGGTCGCCGAAAAAAATAAATTTTGTCAATCTTTCGATGAAAAATCGCAAATTTCGTCAAAGGATCGCGAAAAAACGCAAATTTTGTTGAAGAATTACGGAAAAAATGAGAGTTTCGTCAAAGGATCGCGAAAAAACGGCAAATTTCATCAAAGGATCGCGAAAAAACGGCAAATTTCATCAAAGGATCGCGAAAAAACGGCGAATTGCATCAAAGGATCGCAAAAAAAACGCATATTTCGTCAAAGGATCGTGAAAAAACAGCAAATTTTTTCAAAGGATTGTGAAAAAACGGCAAATTTCATCAAAGGATCGCAAAAAACTGCATATTTCGTCAAAGAATCGCGAAAAGCAACAAATTTTGTCAAAATATCAATACAATAAACACATACACAGAAATGTTTCATTTATGAAGACAAAAAAAGTATCTTTATTAAATATTATAATACAAAGTTTATAAAATTACATCAAATACGTGAAATACAGTCTTTTGTTAATAAATTCTATATCTTTTAGATTCATATTGGGTACAATATTGCTTACCAACTTTGAGCATGTTGTTCAGTTTTTATCTTTTCTTCTTAGCTGTTCATCCAAGGCCAATGGATGGAATATTAAGATGGATACATATCTTATTTTACTAATTCAATACACTTCTGCAGAGTTGCTATTATTGCATTGCATATATTTTTAAAGATATTTAAGCTTGATTATAAATATTGCCACAACCTGCAATTAAGAAGCTTAAAACATAACCACATGCACAAATTGTGGCATTATAATAAAATTATCGTAATTCTTGTTTATAAAAGCCTGACGAGAAAATAATTTTTTTTAAATATATTCTAGTAACTTTCATTTACATTTTAAAACTTCATCTGACTATATTTATCATCCTTATGACATAACAATGAATACTTCAAATACACAAGCCATTCATTCAGTATTTACATACTTATTAATTACATACATTGAAACTCAATTTATTTAATACATCCATAATAAAACATAAAATAATATTATACAAAATATATGACAGACATAAGATAAATAAGACGTAAAAGATTAAACTTTTTTACTTTGACCAATATTTCATTTTGGCAACTGTTATTTGGCAAGAAATCACACTCTCATGAGGCTAACATATGCAAAGCTCCTATGAAGAATGCAGTACCAAAGTTACTTGATAGCAAAACTCAAATTATGATAGCAGGGAGGAAAAATTTAGATTACATTTTTGTGAAAATTTCTTATGTCTCACAAACAAGATTTCTCAGCTGTGTGAATTAGTCAATTATGATTACAATTTAATTATAATGATTTTATTAGTGAAAACTGTTTTTTATCAATAATTAAAAAATGTAAATACAGGGGTGACAATGTTTCCCGTTTTGGCAGATTTTTGCTTAAAAAATAATCATCTAGGCCACTCCATAAAATTGGTCCCCTCCCCAAACACACACAATTATTTATTTTATTAATCTTATGCTCTATTTGTCATTTTGTTATAACAGAAAACAATCAGTCGTGTAAATAACCCCCTCCCTGAAATTACTGCTTTCCCTTTTGCCTCCCCCTCTATGGTATCAAAAAAAGAAAGTTTAACATTTAGGATATTTTAGTTAAAAAAAAATTCAGACTTATTTGTTATTCTACAGTAACAATAAATAAATATCACACAAATTATCATCTCCCTCAAAAATTTCTGCTTCTTCCCCCATTTTTTGCCCTTCCCCATCCCACATGTTATGAAGCTTAAAATTCTTCATTTTATCTATATCAGCTATATCTCTGGTGTTATTGTAACAATAATTAAATTATCATTTAAATTAACCCCCACCTACCCACAAAAAAAGTTCTCTTCCATAGTGCATAATGTTTAAAATCCTTTTTAAAAAATTCTACTAGTTTTTCTAACCATAATTAAATAATTATTTCAATTATTTCTTCCTGCAACAAAAAAATTCTCCTTTCCTCTTCCACTCAGTATACAATACTTAAAATCTTCAAAATTTTAATAATTTTTTTGAATTATTGTAACTTTGAAGCAATAATAAATAAATAATAAATCATCTAACTCTCTCCTTAAATATCCATTCTCTCACACCCAGGAAATGGGATAAATTTCTAGGTATGGGAGAAGAGAGAATATTTTCTTCTTTTTTGCAGTTTGGTTCTTCTCACTCCTGAATTTTTTTATAAATGGCGGGGAAAAATATATTTTAGAGAAAATATTTATATTAAAACATTAAAAGAAAAGAGGAAGGAGAAGTGTAAATTTAGGAGGGCAGTAAACTTACAGTTTAAATGATTGACTATTTAATTATTATTACAAAACGGAAACAAACAGCAAAAATGTATTTTTGAAAGATTCATAATATTAGGGGGCCCACTCACTCGGAAAGCTTTGTTACAGTTTTTTGAACAGGGAAAAATGAATTTTCTAGCAGTAAAAATTACTTTTCTAGGAGGTAAAAACAATTTATGTGGCAGGTAAAAATTAACTTTTGTATCAGAAGTAATTATACAATATACAAAGAATACATATCTGAGCATTAAAAATGCAGGCTTGGACACGAAATTGTCCAATTCTGAACCAGCAAAAACTGATTTTGAAACATGCTGAAACATAACTATTAATTTTTTTCAAAGCAGGAAAACAGGTAGAGTAATGGTACTTTTTGTCTCTCCCATCCATGGTATACAACCAACATCCATCAGAATTTTCATTCTCTTATTATAAATAGGAATAGGAGAAAGTAATGGGGATCTAAATATTTAAAAACATCTCCCTATACATATACATTTTTTAAAAAAGGAGATTACATGTGAAAACTTCATGGGTATTGCACTTACCCAGTCTTCAAGATAATTATGTCAAGATAAATTATCAGAAGTTTTGACAAATGTAACAAGGAGTGTTCTGTAACCCCTCTTATCTTACATGAAAGGGTTGAAAAGGGGAATAATTTTTTTAAATGTCTTTTATAGTATATGTATATGCTGAAAATCAGAGGTAGGGATAATTAAATTGTAAAGAAAAATTTCTTTTTTATTTGTCCTCTCCCCGTATATAAAATTCCCCCTGTTAGCTGGGGAGAAGGATTAAAGGAGGAGAATTTAGATGGTTATTTAGTCAATAGACGATAAAGACTCAAGATGTTTTTCAGCATGAAGTACTAAACTTCTTGATCGTAGCACTAACTTGATGTTTTTTTGTTAAGTTCAGTTTGTAAGATTGGGTACCTAGACGTCTGCCAGTCCTGCCTTATACCATTTCTCTATCTTAACAAATCCTTGGTGTGCTCATATAGTCGAAGAGTACCAACCACACTCTACAATGGTTTTCGAAAATCTTTGAATGTATTATGCAGGAACTCCGCAAATGCTTGAATACAAGTTATAATTGGAAGATTAAGTCTCCATGGACAGATTGTTTATGCCTTCAAAGATATGTCCAAAATCCTCCTAGTTTACTAAAAATACTTGTAGGATATAAAGCTTTAAGTTTCCCATATCGAATCTAGACACAACAAGGGAATGGTCAAAAGCTGAGGGAAGGGGATGTTGTGAGTGATTGCAAAATAAATAATAGAATGAGAATTATGATAAGTAGACACAGGTCGATTTTAAAAATATTTACTCAGATGTTAGATTACAGTAATCCCTTAACATACATAAGTTTTGATTATTCACAAATATGAAAATCTTGAAAAATTTAATATTTGCGAAACACTGATTTGATCATTCGTAATTTTTTTATTCATTCTTTTTCAGAATTTATAGTGGTTATAAGATTATTTCTTCTGTGTTTTCTCAGTAAGTATTTACAAATCAATTTTCAGCTGTCAACTGAAAATGGAGCAAATATTGTAGGAAAGTAAAATAATAACAGCAGCAAAATATTCATTTCAATGGTGATATTAGAAGTCGTATGGTAACGGCATTTTTAATCTACTAATTTAGCATGTTCCAGTTCTCATAGAGATAGAGCTGAAACTGCTCTTAGATAAAAATGAATGAAAGAATTTCTGATGCATTTCGCCATTCATACAAAAAACTATGATTTTATAGCAGTAATTATTTCTCTAGTCAGTTAATTTAAATTATCCTTTCATAAATAAACTTCAGGTTTATGAATATGTGCGTACATTTAACTTCTACATATATGTTAGGTGTAACATATTATTAATGCATATATTCTTTTGTTTTTTAAATATTGTGTGACTTTAGTTTAATTTTCATAGAACGTAATTTTTTAGGATGATAGATTCAATAATTGTGAGGTTTTCCTGGAATGTAACCCTCGCGAATGTCAATGAATTGTTGTATATAATTTTCAAGATATATATTAAAAAAATAGAACATTAAAATAAACAATTATTGACTAAAAGGTACTATTTCACATCTGCAATACACAAAAAATAACATACCTCGAATAAATATTGTCATTTGTGGGTTAATATTACCTGCAATGATAAAATTAGAAAATTCTTCTTCTAGCAGACCATTATCCTTAGAAATAGGGTTATAAATACATGCAATCATAAGCAGGGAGATGGCGTAAACTAGAACAATGAAAGTGCCCTCGATACAATGCAACTAGGAGGTTTTAGCAAGCAAAGCTTGAGACTTGAGTGACTTGATGGACTTAGGTCCATCTTTATAAAATAGCCACCTGAAAGGCTGCCAAAAAGTGGTTCCTGTTTCATAAGACTAAATTATATCAATGCCCTTAGAAAAAGAAGTATCAGAATCAGTTGATAGGAAACAACCAATAATGAGAGCAAGGATGACCCCTTAGATTACATTTTTATGAAATTTTCTTGCCATACATCTTACACACAAAAGATTTTTCACCTGTATGAATTAACAGATGTTTGTTTAAATGATCCTTTCGTGCAAATTTCTTGTTGCAAACATCACACACAAAAGGTTTCTCACCCGTATGAGTTAATAGATGCTTTTTTAAATGGCTCTTTTGGGCGAATTTCTTGCTGCATATCTCACATGCAAAAGGTTTTTCACCAGTATGAGTTAATAGATGCTGCTTTAAATTATCCGTTTTACAGAAGGTCTTGGTGCATATCTCACACACAAACGGTTTCTCACCAGTATGAGTTAATAGATGCTCTTTTAATGTACGTTTCTGAGAAAATTTCTTGTTGCATGTCTCACACACAAAACGTTTCTCATCAGTATGAATTAACAAATGCTCACTTAAATGATGCTTGTGAGAAAATTTCTTGTTGCATACCTCACACACAAAAGATTTATCACCAGAATGAATTAACAAATGCTTGTTTAAATGGCTCTTTTGTGCGAATTTCTTGCAACATATCTCGCATACAAAAGGTTTTTCACCAGTATGGATTAACAAATGCTTGTTTAAATGGATCTTTTGGGTGAATTTCTTGCTGCATATCTCACATGCAAAAGGTCTCTCACCAGTATGACTTAACAGATGATTGTTTAAGTGACCCTGTTGAGAGAATTTCTTGTTACATACCTCACATAGAAAAGGTTTCTCACCAGTATGAATTAACAAATGACTTCTCAAAGTCTTCCTATAAGAAAATTTCTTGTTGCATAGCTCACACACAAAAGGTTTCTCACCAGTATGAGTTAATAGATGCTTGCTTAAGTAATAATTTTGTGAGAATTTCTTGTTACATACCTTACACACAAAAGGTTTCTCACCAATATGAACTAACACATGCTTCATTAAATATTTCTTCTGAGAGAAATTCTTCTTGCATACCTCACAGTGAAACAATTTTTCTTGGTGCATGACAGAAGATGCTTTTCCAAAATCCATCTGCAAAGAAATGTCTTGCTGCATATTTTGCACGTTAAAGACTGCTTTGGATGATATGTTGTGTGTCAATATTAAAGGCTTTATGCATCTGCAATAGAATTAAAATGATGTATCACTTTTTAAGATTAATTAAACACTAACTTCAGAGAAAATGATGTTAACATAAATATTTAAAATCACTGGACGAAACTGAATTCAAATAAAATTTCCATCTTATTGTTAAAAACTAAAGTAGACTACCTTCCAACTTATTCTTACATGACCAGGAGATGTGAGAAGATCAAAATCTTATTTTATCTGATGCACTTCCTCACTGTACAAACAAACTTTCCCAACTAAGTAACCTATGGTTAAAATTACTATAAAAACAAATAGCTACTATTTTAAATTAAAATAAATAATGTATTATAAAGAAAATATTATAAATAAAAAATAAAGCAATTTTAAAGAGGAAATTCTTTAATTACATATCTTCTTTTTTTTTGTCATAAAATAGATAATAAAACGATTTTAAGGTTTAAAAAATAACCATTTTAGAAGTAATGAGGAGAAAAGAAATGAGTTTTGTAGAAAGGTAGATTTTGAATATAAAGGGGTGTTTGGTCGGAATTCCTCAATTTTTCTAAGAATTTGTGATCTAATGTAAATGATTATTGTGACAAAATTTTGTATTTTGTAATACATTGTATAATGTACTGAAAAAATTTAGAAGTATTTTAATAATTTGTTACATTTTTTACCATGTTTAAAGCTTTATAAGATTGTTTATAAATAAATTAAATATTTTCCCAAAATTTTGGGATACAGTCACAAACATCCTTAGATATGTCCATGGAAATTGGATGATGAAATGATTCAGAAGTGTCACTTAACAGAGTGTGTCTTATAATAAAGCATTGAACTTTCAGGAGTCTACTGTATTTTCATTTCCAAAAATTATGGAAAGAAAAACAATGCAATTAGCAATACTTTATTGAAGAAAAGTCAATAAATTATTCTTTGAGTATGTAAAATGAAATGTATCAAAACAGCAATATTTAAACCAGTAGCATTTCAGTTGTAATGTGTGATTCATCAGTAGTGATGGGTGATTAAAAAAAATCAAGTATTGATAAACATCAATATCATATACAACAGCATCAATCACAATAAGAATTGATTCCCAAATTCTAGTATCAGATGTTCTAAGAATCGATACTTACACAGATAAGCTTAAAAATATTAATTCTAAAACTTAGCAATGAATTGGCAGGAAATTTAATCACAAATCATGATAACGGAGACAGATCTATATTTTTGGCACTAATTTCATAACAATAAATATATTATTTCAATTTTACTATTTTAGTGGCAGAGCTGCCGTTAAATTTTGTATAAGGAATTTTTTCTTTCGAGATTAAATTGTTATAGTTTTAGTTTAGAGCCTAGTTATTTGGGTTATTGGTTTATTATTATTTTTTTTTTCAAGTTTGTTTCTTCTCTCCCCACACAAATCATAACTTTCTTAATAATGGTCAGATTTAAATAAGACTTTTTTGACATTCTTCCCAAGTCATTTGGTTACTAAGTAAACATTGATGTTATATCTGCACTATTTATAAACAGTAATCAAAATTTTTGGCCTCTTTTAAAGTTCAAACATTCCATACTTGGTTTAGAGCAGGCATACTCAGTCTTTTTTTCTTGCGGGTCGCAAACATATGTTTACGACGTTAGGCGGGCCGCAACACACTTGAAAAGAGTAATTAAAATAGTAAGATAACATAAGTAGTATAACAAAGTTAATGTTATCAATAGAGTTGAACATTTGTCGCCAAAGAAATTTCACCAAAAAATTTTAAGAACACTATTTTTAAACAATAAACTTTGTTTCAGATTTCTATTTCAAATGTTGCAGAAATATGCCACGAAGTTTGTTTTTTGGAAATAGTGGTGTAAAATAGTTTTGTGTCAGTTTGTTTCCACGACAAACATTCAACCCTAAAATAGCAGCATTAGCTATATAAAAACGTAATAATATAACAATGCTGAATTTTTAAAGAAAAAAACAGCTGAGTTTCTGAAATAAATCAATCTTTTTCTCAGTGCAAAAACATTTTAGCTTTTTTTTTTTTTTTTTTTTTTTGTAGAAATATATAGTACACATTCGATTAATTTAGAATAATGTTTCTTTAGTATTGAAGATTAAGAAATGTATACACACTGTAGCGCAAATAAGAAAAAACTGAATATAAAAATGGCATTGATGTTTTAACGCAGTTTTAAATTAATTATAAATAACAGGACAGATTTTGTCTTCCAATGGAAATATATAAAACAATGATGTAGGTCTTAATTATTTTATGCACATCTGAAATAATTTTATAAATGTAAATTAATGATTGTGTCTCGGGCCGCACATAAAAGGTCGCTGGGCCACAGGTTGAGTATGGCTGGATTAGAGTAACATTATTCAGGATTTTCATTAGTTAAGTTGTATCTCAAGTTTTTCTCCCCCACCACCCCCAAATCACAACTTTCTTAATTATGGTCTGATGTGAATGGGACATTTCTTGACATTCTTCACAAGTCATTTGGTTACCAACAAAACATTGGTATTATTTCTGCAACTCTTGGTGACCACTATTTATGAACAATAACAAGCAATGCCAGCAATAATTTTGTCTTAGATATTGAGAAGCTTGCAAGATGTATGTAATTTGAGAGAACATGCAAAGATTGGCAAAAAGTGAAGCCATATGTTGTAAAGAAGAATTAAAGACACAGGTGAAATGAAAAAAAATACGATTCAGGTAAAAGATGACTTGAAATACTGAAGATGCTCATATGTGTCAGCAAATGCATTTTATTTTTAAGATGTTTTAAACTGGTATTTGAATACATTTTATATTGTATGATTTATTACTAATTTTCATATTGTCTAGATTTCAAAAATGGGTAGCTTGAAACTGATTCTTCTTCTAGATATTTTACTGTGATAAGGTGTAAACAAGGTTTTCATTGTTCTTCTATCAGTTTGTAAAAATGACGTTTTAGAAAACAAAAGGCTCTATCTTTCAAAGATAAAATAGGAATTTTAAGGGAAGTTCACAAAAATAATGTATTGAATAGAATAGCATCAGCAAAAATAAAAAAGAATATTCCTGTTTCAACACCAAATACAATTGTATATAATTAAACAACAACAAAAAAATAGAAGAAAGTGCTTTTGCTGAAGGCATGTTTGCATGTATGGCAGGCTACACACTTAGGTGACAAACAAAACAACACACAACTTGGGAGACAAATTCTGAGAAGTCTAAATCTCTTTCTTATATGTTTCCAACCTGTTTCTTCTCCTAAGATGCATTATGTTCCTTGTTGTCTCAGTTTTCCGCCTATCTAACGCTCGTATTCACGAATAACTTTGACCGAGAGTTGAACCGATGGTCCAGTAACACCAGGTTGAGGTTTTCAACCGAGAGTTGAAAACTGGTATTCACCATCTACTTTGGACGAAAAGCTACCCAACTCAGAGTTCCGCGACACCGGTTGAATAAAGCGTGCTAATTGGCTTAAAAAATCAGATGACCTTTTCGGTTTCACATTGAAGCATTGTTTGTTTATATTACGGAAGAAAAGTGACGGGAAAAAAAGGAAATTAAATGTAGTACTTAAAGTAAATTTTATAAGTTTATTTTTCAAATAAAATTTAGCTTAGTTAGCTAAACAAAAACTTCATTTGATCAAAACTAAAATTTTATTTCAACAGCAATTATGTTGATTTCTATTATTAATAGCTATAAATACTAATTAATTAAACAATTTCTAATTAAGAAAATATTAAAATAGAGAAAAGGAAAAAATTCCAGAAAGTAGCCTCTAGTACTATTTTTATTTTGTCGAATCAATTTATACATAAAATGATATCCAAATGTATTGATTTGATTGTTTTTATTTTCAGAAATCTAATGAAAATGATTAATTCTAATTAAATTGGATAGTAATTGATATGCACATTGTCAAACACAACAACAACAAAAGAGTGGAAATAATATCAACAGAGCTGCTTAAAAGGTAGTGTTTGTAGTTCTATCAGTGCCCTGGCAACAGGCAATAAGTTTTTCAGGAGCTCCAATGGTGCGTTCAATTATCGTTTCCGATTGGTTAACAAACATTTTATTTTAACTAGTCACTAAATAATAAACTCCAAACTTGTTTCTTGTTTGAACTGGCTACCATGGATATATTGCTATATTATTAGATATCATTTTAATGAACACTAATATTTTAAACCTTTAAGGCTACTTTTATAAATTTTCATTCAACATAGAATCGAGTAAAGTCTTTTCTAAATTATGGTAAATGAATTCTGTATACTATCTGGACATAAAACTGTGAAGTTTTACAAGAAGTTGTAATTTTTTTTTTTTTTTTTTTTTTTTGAGTAGCTTTTAGAAGCCCCCCTCCCCCCCCCCCAGCCCTTTTGTATAAGAATTTTCCATTATCAGATTTCCAAGATCAAAGGTATTCACTTAACTGTCTTTGAATATTTTTTAATAAATTAGCCTAGTAATTACAAAATATTTTAACATGCATACAGACATCTATTTTTAGATCCAGTGCATCATTGAAAAGAATGTGCTTATATAGAAAATTATACTTCATTTTCTATATTCTGTCTAGTTTTTTAATTATATTTTTTTCACTCATTTAGATGTCACTTCATAGATGCAGTTACAATTTTATTTATAAGAGAGAGAGAGAAAAAAAAAAGTTATTTTTAAATATTTTTTTTATGAATGAATGGTGATAGATTTCTAGACTAGAGAGGGAGAATAATAATAGTTGGCAGGGTTGGAAAAAACCCAGTTTTTTAGAAAAAAAAAAAAACAGGTTTTTTAAAATTATTATATAAATAACATTTATAATAAAAAGAGTATAGATTTTAGTAAGTCATGATGATTTTTTATAATTAATAGTTAATAAATGTTAAACATTCAGATTAGTACTTATTTTTTTAAATAATTAATTAATAAATACAAAAATGTATAGTTAAATTACCTCATAAGTATAGATTTCTATAGGAAAAGTTTTATTGTTTGAAAAACAGCTATTATTTTATTACTATACTTATATAAAACTTTTGGAAAATAATTAAGATTTATTAAGAAATTATAATTAAGAAATTATTATGAGTATTGATACAAAACATAATGAGGGGTAAAGAAAAATAAAACATATTTACTAAACCAACAAAAAATAAGCTAAAATAGAAAGTATTTTCATAAGCATAATTTGTGTTCATAACCAAAAAATTATTTACAGTATCAATAATATCAACATCAACAAGTCTCTTAATATATATATTTACTTTAAAAATCATTTTTTTTTTCTAATTAAAACGAAAAATACATATGTATTGACTTACCTGATTTATCTGTGAGTAACACTTATAGAAATTGAGACATAGACTTAAAAAAAATCATTTATAATTTTAAAAATACTAACTTTATTTTTCTTGATTAAACATATTTGGGAAAACAATTTCTTTATAAAAGCAACTCCATGCATTTAATTTTAATTAAAAGCTTTAAATAAAAAGACAAGTTTTGAAGCCCTTTTCCAATCCTATTTTGTATTTTTGATTGAACTAATTCAAATATTGAAAATATTATTTCAACACTTGCTGAGGATGCTTTTGAGGATGATTTCAGTAAAGACTTTGCTGTTAAATTTATTTACTTGAATTTGCTGACTCTTCCACCATTCATATGGGGTGACTTCTCTTACTATATTCTGCTAAAAAAGATGTTCTTCAAAAGGTGAAGATTTGGCGTTAAATTTTACAATCAGTGCAAGCATAGAGTTAGATGGAAATTTTTGTTTTGCTTAGTGCCATGTTTACATTCCAGCAAACTGAGAAAAATGTGAAATATGGCCAATGATTTGAAAATTAGGAATGTTTATGGCAAATTTTTATACAATGCAATTTTTTAATACACTGTTTGAAAACTTACTCCAATTAGATAATTTACAAGCCACTGGCAGGGGCAAGTAATGTCATGTAATTCCCCACCCCTGGTTGGAATGATTAAAAATGTTTGTCGCTTTACAAATTTTATGATTTTTTTTTTTATTATTTGCTTTGCTTGTGCATAACTCGGATTTTGCATTTTTCAATAATGTGTAAAATAAATAAAAACATTAGGGAAAATGAACAAAAAAAAACAGGTTGAAAAAAAACTAGCATGTTTTTTTAAAAAAAAAACCACTTGGTTATAAAACCAGCGTGGTTTAAACCAAACAACCCTGAGGCATACAAAAATAAGGCTTAAATGCAATACAGTAAAACCTCCATAACGGACACTCCCGAATAGCGGACACCTCTATTTAACGGACACTTTTCAAATCCCCACTCCCAAAATCTAAATTTTTGTATGTTTAACCTCTGAATAGCGGACATTCCGAATAGCGGACAGTAGTTTTGGCGATCAACGATGAAAAATTATTTTTTAACGAGAAAGAAAACGGGGAAAAAAGTAAAAAGCCTCGAAATTTAAAAGGGCAATGTGTCCCACAGTTTTTGACCACAGATAAATGTAGGAGATGTCTCAGGAAAATCCCCAGTGGCATGGATAATCCTCCAGTATCATATGTATTTTGTATCGATTACTGTTGATTCTTCAGATTTAATTGACATACATTATTCAAAGCTTCAAGATATGTTAAAAACGTTTTTATCGTTTTCTGAATAAATTGAATTCTACGTATTCTGAATTTAGTGTCTGATTTGTGATTAATGTTTCGAGAATGACCTCAAAATGAAAGCGATTAACTTTAAAAGAAAAATTTGAAATTGTAAGTATAAGTGAATATGAAAAACAGAAATTGAGTTAACGGATACTTGCCGGATGTTTTAAAATAATTAAAACACAAGTGGGAGAGATATTACGAAATAAAGAAGAAATAAAGAATTTGTGGATTACTAACTCTAACTCTAACACCAAAAATGGGAAATTGAGGTAAACTGATTCAACTGAAATTGATTCTATAATTCTGAATTGGTTTAATTCATTTCTTTAAAAAAAAATACTATCAGTGGGCCTTTGCATCAGGAAAAGGCTTTAGAAGTCGCCAAAGAACTCGAATTACATGCTTTTAAGGCTTTGGGTAGATGGCTGGAAAAATTCCGGTCTCGGCACAACATCTCTTTCAAAACAATATGTGGAAAAGCAAAATCTGTAGCTCTGAAAAAAGTGGAGGATTGGCATGAATAACTGCAATCAATTTGTGAAGGTTATGAGGAGAGAAACATTTTTAATTTGAGGAAGGCGGACTCTTTTTGAGAATATTTTCGAATAAGACTTTGTGCTTTAAAAAAGATGGCTGTGTTGGCGAAAAAATTACAAAAAAGCGAATCACTATTTTATTATGTTGCAATGTATTAGGAGAATTTTAAATCCCTCTTATAATTCAAAAATCTCTCAAACCCATGTGTTTCTCAAAGAACATCCAATTTAATAAATTTGGTGTTATGTGGAGAGCGAATAAAAAAGCGTGGATAACCAGTTTTTTAGTGATTAAATGATTAACTTCCTTTGATAATAGGATGAAAAAACAAAGAAAAGTTCTCTTGTTTTTGGACAGTGCAACATCTCATCCAAAACATTTGAAATTGGACAATGTTAAAACTGTGTCCCCCCCCCCCCAAACACAACTTCCGTACGCTAGCCCCTTGATCAAGGCGTTATACACAATTGTAAAGCCTGGTAGAGAAAGCTTTTATTTACCACATTCTTTCGAAGTTAGATTCTATGAATACAGTTGAGAACAGCCTAAAATTAGTTAATGTTCTCGATGCTCTCGAATTCGGATTTCTTCAGCTGTAAAAAACATATAACCGAAATGCGTACGAGAATGTTTCAGAAAAACAGGCTTTATATTAAAAGAAAATGAAGCACTTATTTCTGATAGAAATGAAGAATTATCGCAATAAGTGAATTAATGAAATGGATCAGGAGTGAAGAAATGTCGAAATGTCCATCAACATTGATGATGACCTACTGAAGAAGAATCAGTTGACGTAGACGATGATATTACTTCAGAATCTTCGATAAAAGCTGACTATATTAGTGATATGAATCACATACTGAAACCTGGGGATGTTTCCTGCAATATCGAGAATTTCCAAGAAGCGACAAAATACAGTGAAGAGTTACACATTCTTTTTTCTTTTTGAAAAAAAAAGACGATTAAGAAAGATTAAAACTACTGATAGCATTAAAACGTCACATAGAAAAACTAACTACATGTAATCGCAAGCAAAAGCAAACTTTTGTAACATATTTGTTCCGTAAGAATGTAATAAACAGTGGAAAAATGTATATACAATTTCATTTCAGTTTTATTGCTTAAAAAGGTAATTTTAATTTCTGATTAATCATATAATAGAAGTTCTCGGACATATAATAGCCAATTAATGAAACGTTAAGCATTTCTTAGCGATTTTGTGAATCTCTGATGTTTTCCCAATAGCGGACACCTCCGAATAGCGGACAATTTCTGTGCTCCCGAGGTGTCCGTTATTTAGAGGTTTTACTGTATAATAAACAAAATCAAAAATTGGTTTGAAGAAATAGAAGATTCAGATGTTTTAAACAATGCACAATCCATCTATAACATTGATTAAATATAATTATTTTGTGTCCATATAATATATATTGCCAACACCAGCATATGTCCTATAGACACTCTTTTCCCTTTTGCAAACCAAATTAAATATATTTTTGGTTTTTAATATAAATTTTCGCCTAAAATCAACTTAAGTATATTTTATTTGATGTCTTTATCAATTCATAAAGAAATTTGCAAAATCCTTTTATTGTAGCAAACAAATATATGTGTGATAAAATAGATATTGACATAAAAGTGTTTTATTTTGCTTAATATCCATTAAAACATTTGTTAAATAATAATGATAAAATGATTGATAATGGAGTGGCCCAAAGTGGTGCATACATGTGGCCAACACTGGTGCAAACTGGATTAATTAATGAGTTATAGCTCACAATCTAAAATGTTCCAAAGAATGTTATTTTAATTAAAATAAAGCAGTTACATTTACAGCAGAATGGTGTTATTATGATTTAATATGCTTCAATCAGTCAATAACTATAAAATTTCAATTTCAATTTTTCTCTAAATGTGGCCAAAACTGGTTAAATATTTTTTTATAATTTATTTTCCATATTTTTCTAATTTTTTAAATTTTAAGTTAGCATATATTTCTTAAATTATTATGTTCCAGCTTTAGCATAATTCCTAAATTTGAAACCTACATTCTTGTTTTAGAAAAAGAAAAAAAAATATTCCTAACTTTACATTGTGTCAGTTAAAAAGATGATTTAAAAAAAATAATAATATTTCTGAGCAAGTCGAGTTTTCTCGCACATTACAAAATAGAATTTTCTTTTTTTTCGGTAAGAAGAAAGGACATCATTTTAAAGGTTGATTAATTTATTTTTTTAAATGCAATTTGCAGGCATATAGAGACACTCAGTGTAGATAAACTATTTTTATTCAAGAAGCAATATGTTTTCATTTCCGACTTAGATTTTTTCCATAATGTATGCTATAGCCCTGAAACTTTTGGACGAAATTTAGGTGAAAGACTTTCCTCATAGGTTTTATATCTATTTTCATTCATAAGTGCGAGGTCTCATGCATGCATTAAAGGAAAAGAACAAAGTCGCAAACTGAAATATATCGTTTTTTCCACAAACACTAGAAAGCGTCAGCGCTCTTACAAACCTTCGTTTTTGCCAAGGTTGGCGAAAGAAATATCCAAAATGGCGAGGGTCACAATGAACGAAAGTACTCATTAATGTGCACAGAACACATTTCTAAAAGCAAAATTAAGTTGCCTTTATTTATTAAGTATATAAAAAAAATAAATGGGCAAATTGCAATTCTTATAAGATATGGTATCACTGTGGAATTTTATCATGGGACTAAAAACGGCCTATAGAGGCGCTGATTGCAGCCGTCGGTACAGGAAAATTGGCCATTTAACTAATGATAAAGTGCCATTGAAACCATTATTTATTGTAAACGCGTTTAAAAGTGTTAGATATTCAAATTCGGATAATTTTTACTTTGACATATAAACACAGAACACAAATAGCACATGAAATCTGAAATTGTGCATAAAAATAATCATTATGAACAAATTAAAAATGCATGTAAAGCAATGGGATTGCAAGGAATTTTCCTGAAGAAAGCAGTTATATCTTTTTTCCACCAGATGGCGTATTCGAGTGCTTGAATTCCCAATTCTTCTTCATAAGCATAGAATGTATGAAAGTATCAAAACCAAAACCAAATAATAATAACAAAATATGCATCAACACAAGGTGAATTTATATATTGTGTAAACAAGACAAAAAAAAAAAAAAAGATGGTAACATCCTTCAATGTATTTAATTTTTTTATAAATGAAAAACTTTTAATTTTAGATGTAAACGAAAAGTTTAAATACCGAGAAAATGGTGTGAAAACCATAATTAACACTCGCCAGTTAAATAATCATCAGTCAAAAATGTAATAAAATTTTACTGCAACTTATGATGATGCTGCAGTACTGCTCAGCCAAGCTTTAAAGACTGGTCACGTGAGTAACAGGTCCAAATATGACCAGTCTATTCTTCATAATAGGGATCGGGGTAATGAAAGGGAGTCTCCCCGGCTCCCTTAGTTTTGCTTTCGTGGGGGGAATGAGTTGATTTCCGATAGTTTCATGTTTACTTGTTACAAGATTATAAAAAGGATTTTTGTTCTTATGTAATAAAGCACATAAAAATTGTAGTTTTCACTTCGATGAAGGGGATATCTTCAATCTAAAGAAACATGTTATGATAATTTAGATTATTTAATTATCGGATATAAACATGTTAAGTAAATAAATACTATTTTTTACTGTATTTTTACACATGACATTGCAATTTCTTGTTTTCTTAAATAAATTACGATTTTAAATATCGGTTCCTTACAGTTATAGGGCACACTTATGTAATTGTAGGAGAAGTGTGGTTTTAAAATGTTCTTTTATTATTATGATTATTAATATATATACATATATTTAATTTTACCGCAAGAATTCCATTTTTTTTTTCTTGATTGCTCATGTTTATTTTCCTACATGAAACCATTTAATAATATGGTGAAAATGTATGACAAAATACTCAATTAATAATAAAAGAAAATAGTTCAAAGAGTACAGAGTCATACAAAAGGATGAAAAATATTTTTTACACTCAAATATTTTTAAAAATGTGCTCGAATTCAAATTAAGTTTTCGGATACCTTTTTCTAAATCTTTTTAATTCATAAATACGCGAAAGTTTCAGACTTTCTTATTCAGATATCAGGAAATCGAACAGCGTTTTTCGTTTTATTATAAAAGTAACTAATCTTACTGAAAATGTCGTTGAAGGTCGCCCTTTGAACCTATTTTTCGGATAAGTTCACGAAAAAATTGTAATTGTAACTCACAATGTGCCGAATTTATAGGAAAATTAAAGACGCTGTTCGATTTTTAAGTATTTGAATGTTAATTCTTGAAAAATTTCAGGCAAATAGGAATAAAAATGAAATTATTGTCAAAATGAGATGAAAGAACTTAAAAAATATATGCTAAAGCTGGTAAAAATAAAATTATTTTAAAGTGAAGGTCTCAGAAAAAAATAAAGCAATAAAAATGCTTGTATTTCATAATCATCACAGACCTTCTTAAAAAAAAAAAAAAAAGTGCAGGGCAAACTTATTCATTTTCGATGTCATCATCAGAATCATCCGGAAAAAAATCATCATCATCATCGTCGAACGAAATAATTAATGGATCACACATTTCTTCTATTATGCCGTCTTTCTTCCAATACTCATTTTCCAGGTGTTCTATGTTCGTGCAGTAGTTTTTCCATTTCTCAGCATTAACATTTTCTAGTGCAAGGTTGGTCAATTTAAAAAGTTGATCCATATTTAAATCCGCCGTTATATTTCTTTTTCGAATGAATTCCTTCATATCCGCCCATACATACTCTATTGTCACAATATTTTACATTAACTTATTATCACAATATTTTACAACATTGTTTAACATATTTTTCACTGCACTGTGAAAATGTTTGCCTTGAGAGCTTTTAGATTCTTTTAAATCCATTTTATACAAGTAGAAACAAATACAAAATGAATAGCAAACAAAATAAGGAGAGAGAAAACAAACGCTAATAGTACTAGAATAGCCAGTGAAGAAATGACAAGCGGTCAGGCAAGATAAGGGAAACCTGTATTTTGTCTCCTCCTAATATAATGCTTCCCTCCCTTCGGATGGGTCTATTTTTTTGGCAGCATGCCAAGGTCCCTCTTTTTAGAGTGGTTCCACAGTAGAGAGATCTCTCAAAACGAAAATGAGCCAAGATAGCGTCGTTTATCAGTAAAACATAGGGATCCTAAGAATTTGCCTTTTGGCCATCTACCTGATTTAATTAGTATTACAGATATCAGTTTTACTTTTCCTATAACTACTAACCTAAGATAATGCGATGGTGTCTACTGTCCAGCCTTCAAGATTTGAAAATCTTAAAACACTTACAGCTTCCTAAAAAAACCGTACAAGAAAATATAACACTACAAATCTGACTTTGGCGCCATCTACCTGATTTAATTGGTATTATAAATATCAGTCATTGGATAAAGTGATTGTTATTAGTTTACTTAAAATTTATTAGTAATGTGAGAATCAATGTGATTAATTAAAATTTGTTATCAATTATATTTGAAACCATGGAATTTTTATTACGTTTCCTTTTCTTTTTTTTTTTTTTGTTCTTTGATGACTTGTTTCTCTTTGGTTCCTTAATATAGGAATAAACAAGTAAGAAAAATTCTCAACAATATTTGGCAATTTATTACATGCATCCAGTTAACATAAAAGTGCCACCTTTTCTTTCAAACCTAAGTGCCATTTTAAATATAGTATGTAATATAATCAAAATTAATTGTACCAGAAGTACCTGGCAATGAAATCAAATGTCACAAAGCAGCAAATGGGCGAGTCATGTTTCACAAAAAAAGTGTTGACATCAAAAGTAATATATATGATTATATGTAGACTTTTTACTGTATAACTATGTACCATAATTCATCAGCTACAACATTTAAAAGTAAACATTATTTAACAGTATTTTTAATCTGTTCTATTGTAGTTTAAAGTTATTTTTTAATGAGCACAGTCTTTGGTTTAGATCAGTGTCCTCCACTTACTTAGTACTTGCTTGGGAGGACTAAATCCATTGTAGCATAACAAAATCTTCTAGGAATGTGGGACTTGTAATTGAAAATATGTTATTTTACATGCATTATTCAATGAACATCCTTGAATTTATGAGAAATTTTCTTTTTGTCGAAATTTGTCGTCAAAACAAGTGTAAATAACTTCTTCAACTGTTATTCACTGTATAGTTCTGTAGATTAAAAAAAATCTTTTTGTTTTTAGTGAACCAAAGAAAAAAAACTTCCCAAGATTTATATTTGAAGCAGAATTTTTAAGTGTGGGATAATATTAACTTAGAACCGTCAATGAAAAATAAACTGTCTAATTTAGATAACCAGTTATTTACATCTTCATTAGAAAGAATCTATTTCTGTTTTTCGTTTATAATTTAATATAAACTTTAAACTGAACAACAGGTTAAGGAGTGAAAAATCCGACAAGCTACATTTATATTCAAAATTTTCAATAAAGAAACAAAATTTGTATTTAAAACTTTGTTGCATAAAACAGACTTTTCTTGATATGCATGTTGAAATATTTTCAGTGAAACCTCCCTGCTTGACTACTACCCTCAACAACCATTTTTTCATGGAACGAAATTTATTCCCATAGGCTCAATACTAATTTTATCTCTATTCAGAGATCATTCTTCGAAGAACTCCCTCCATGAGCGAACAATTTGTTCGAATTAATGGAAAGAAATCCCATTCTTTCCTGGTTATTTGGCCTTTAGCTTGACCAATGTGTACATGTTCCCCATTTGAAATGGGATGTGGATTATCCTCACTTCCCAGAATAGCACGTTTGATGAATCCCAGAGAATGTCTTTTATGGCCTGCTTGTTCTAGGGAAATTCCTACCTGTTCCTATGGCGCCTGGGCACCATGTTACAAGACATGTTTGTGAGTGTGACTGCTTGCTTCTGCTCCCTTACAAAAATTTCTTATAGAATTCTATAAAAAATATTTATAGAAAATGCATTATAGAATCTGATAGAATTATGGCCTGTTTTTCTATAAGCTTGTTTAATCTAAAGCTGTAGAAATATCTGTAGAAGTTTACTAGAAATGTCTATAGAAGTTCAATAGAAATGTCTGCAGAGTTTCTATAAAAATATCTATAGAAAAAATATAGAGCTTCTATAAAAATATATATAGAATCCAGGTGGTCACCCTTCCAGTACTAACCCCGCTCGATGCTGCTTAACTTCAGTGGTCGGACAAAGAACCAATACTTTCAGTATGATACGATCATTGTCAGTTCCAAAACTCTTATTACCCTATTTAAACATTATTTCTTTTGTGATTTGCATTCCCAATCATATATAGTTTTGTAAAAATATTTAAAAGTCTAATAAATTATTTGTTAAAACTGAAACAATTGTTTAAATATGTATACTCCAGATTAAAATATTTGAATAAAAATTACAATACTATTAAAGTGAATAAAGTTTATTAAATTAGATGGATGGTTTTATAAATTTAACAACAAATTAATAAATTATTATAAAATTAACCAACAAATTAAGGAATTATAGGAAAATTAATTAATCATGATTTAATTCAGTACTTCGACTGATATATTATTACATTGACAATTGAATCACAATGTACTAGAATTGAATTAAATTATATATATATATATAATCATGTTAAATATATGGAGTAGTATTATATATTAAACTGATATATTACAGAATTGATAATTATTTTTTAATTTTAATGTACATTTTTAAATAAATTTATTTATAACTATACATTAAAATTAAAAAGGAACAGCTTTGGGATTAGCCTGCACCGCCATCTTGTTTTTTAAATCAAAACATATTTGTTTTGTTTCTCATTTCCAAAATAATTTTCATCCATATTTACTTATTATAAACACGTTATTTAATTTTATTGACTAATTTATTTATATTTAGTAATAAAAGTTAAAAAGTTTTGATTTAACTTGATTATGTCAGAAACAAAACAAATGTTTTGATTTATCGCCCGCGGTCAGCCATCTCATTTTATAAATCAAAACTTTTTAACTTTTATTATTAAATATAAATAAATTAGTATTCTGTTTTCTATTTAACTTGATTATGTCAGAAATAAAACAAATGTTTTGATTTATCGCCCGCTGTCAGCCACCTCATTTTTTAAATCAAAACATTTTAACTTTTATTATTAAATATAAATAAATTAGTCAATAAACTTAAATAATGTATTTATAATAAGCAAATATGGATGAAAATAATTTTAGAAATGAGAAACAAAACATGTATGTTTTGATTTAAAAAAACAAGATGGCAGAGAGCAGACTAATCCCAAAGCTTAACCAAACTATAGAATCATTAGTCCATAGAACTTAATTCTATAACGTTTATAGTACTCTATAGAAAAACTGTTCTATAGAAAAAAAAATTCTACAAAACTTCTATAGAAACATTTTCTTTAGAAAAAGTATTCTATAGAACTCTTCAAAAGTCTATAGAAATAGTATTCTATAGAATGGCTATTCTATAGAACTTGTATAGAATTCTATACAGCTCTATGAACTATTTTCGTAAGGGCTGTTTTCCCAGTAGAGATCTATTTCAGTAGTGTTTTAGCAATGATTGATAAAGAGTGATTTTAATCTTAGAGCGGTGGATACACATTATAAATTAACATAAGAATGGAAATTGAGGAAGAAAATTGGCTCAAATCTTCAATTGTAAGAAAATGTAGACAAACAGAACTTTGAAGAATAAAGGAGCCTTTTCAAAAGAATTTTAAGACAGTAAATCGCAGAGTGAAATGAAATAGAGTGAAACGAAAACCTAAGGAAAAATTTAGTGATGTAAACGATGATCCGATTGGATGGTTTGAGCCGAAAGAAAAAAAAAATTGCATTTATTCATTGAACTTTGAAATTGTTTAGAAATAAAAGTTGTAAAAGATAAAATTGTAAAATCAAAGTAAACATTGATTTAAACAATTTTTAAACCCTTGTAGTAATTAACATATGAATTTAAATTATAGTTTTCTCTTGGTATTTTAAATTTTTATTTATTTCCTAATGTATAAGATAAATTTTCATAACACTTGTTGCCTTATTTTTGACAGTCAAAAACTTGATTTAAATGTGACCTACCTTAAAAGACCACCTCTTGAAGTGACCAATTTTTAATGGAATTTTTAAGTGTGGTCGTTTTATGGAGGTTTTACTGTAGTCTGTTTTTGAGGAGTATAAAAAGCATAAGATTTAACTTTTCTGAACTTTTTTTCTATTTTCAATTTAAGTTTTTAAATTTTCAGTTTTGTTGTAAGTGAAAAAAAAAAAAGTAGAGAGAAAGAAAAAGTTAAATTTTCATGTTAAATGCTATATGATTTAATTTCTAATTTACATTAAGTATGAAGTTATTTATGATTACTTATTTGACTTTTTTGAAAATATCAAATATATATAGAAATATCAGATATGTATCAAAATATCGGAAATGTTTTATATTTTCAAAAATATTTATTTTCTCTGCTGTAACCTGAAAATTCTAAAACTCTGGTTTTAATCTGTGCAGGTTTGAAAGTGTGTAGTGTATTATTATTTTAATCTTATATGCTGAAAAGTATATTGAAGAAAAGAAAGTACTATCCATAAGGTTGATGCTAACTTCTTAAAGTGCCTATTGAGATTACACACTAATTTTTTTTTTTTTTTTTTTTTTTTTTGCTAATCATGTTCAAAACAGTAATTTAACATTATTCAATACATAGCATTGTTAAAAATGGTAAATTACATAAAATAAATAAATAAACAAAGTATAATACATGAACATTAATAAATAAACAACAAAAAACTATAAACTATAAAAAAAAAGAAACTACAAATTATAATTTAAAAAAACTATAATAAAAAAATATACTTCATTGTTGTCAGAAAATAAGATTTGCTATAATTAGTAGTATAATTGGTATGATGCTTGGCGCAGTTGTATCTGACCTGGCCCAGATAATATGTAAGTACCCATTTTTGTGGTAACATGTTAATCCATTTTTTAGTTAAAAATTAGAAAATGTGTACAAAACAAAAAATATTGGTATAGAATACAATTTGGTGCCATGTTTGCATTGCAGCAATTGGAAGAAACACAAATAATGGCCAACAAATAAAAATATATAAATGTTTGGCACATTTTCTGTAATCAGCAGTTTTTAAAAGACTGCAGTAAAATTATCGGTACTTTTTGGTTAACCGAGCACCAGTGAAATATATATATATACAGTATATATTGTGCAATATATTATATATAGTCAAGTTTCACTGCGCCCGGCGAACTGAGTTTGTACCAAATTGTCTCCCTTCCTGAGAAAATCCATCTGCCAGCAGAGAGTTAGTACCTGCTGAGTTAGTGTCTTTTCTACAGAATATCAAGTATCAGAGTGCTCTAGTTTTTAAAAAGTGTATCATTTTATCAACATTATAGATTTAAAGTACACTTTTTGTTATAGGCTTTATCATACTCTAATATGATTGTTAATCGTAATATATATGTATAAGTACTATATTAATTTGTTTATTTATTTATTTATCTTTGTTTACAGAAGAACATAAATCGAACTAACCACATGTCAGTTATGAAGCTTTTACTGCTAAATTTCCAGTTATTTTCATCCTGTTTTTGATGAATTTTTTCAATGGGTGAGTATTTCTCAACCAGAAATTTGTTTTCTGTGAAATGTCACATTAAGTTTGTATTTCTTTGAATGTAAGTTGAGGAATATTTTAAAATCAAGGGATCATTCTTGACAAAAATTTTGTCCTTTACAAAATTCCATTGCCTTTAAAAATATAAAGAAATATTAAGAGTCTGGAGTAAAGTAAACTCTTTATGTTTTTTATATTTTGACTATGTTTAAAATGTGTTTAAATATTTAAATAATAAAACATTAATGAAAAAGCATTAGAATTACAAAGCTATCATGACCATTCTATATGGTTTAAAAAAAAACAGTTGCTTTAGTTGTAATATTGCTCAAAGTGTTTGATAAAGTTTGTTATACTCTAAAATGATGTATACTATATTTTCCTCCATATTTATGACTTAAATGCACAAAATGACACAGACAAACTATTGACTTCTTCTTCTGTTTTTGTAGTTGAGCTTGAATGATGTGTTTTCCTGATAAGATCTGATTTGTGATGAATTGAAGAATGCTTTTCTTTATGGATCATTGACTATTTTAGTACCATTTATCTTTTGAAACAAGCTTGTGATAACATATAAGCAAAGCTCCTAAAATCCTTTAAAAAAAATTCCAGATCTCCTTGAAAATAGAGTGCTTTTTAGTGATAAAGGTTTATATATCATTAGAACAAACTACACTCATGTTCAGAATTATGAAAATTTGCATGTTTTGTCAAATTTCATGAAAAATACTGAACGAAAGGTAAAATTAATGCTTCAAAACGAAGATGGAAATGTTTAGAGTTGAATGCGTAAGTAGGTGGAGTGAGTAGAGGAAAAGGCTTTATAAGGACGCATGGTTATTTTTGCGTTTTGCTCGCTCACACATCTTACCGAATATCTTATTGGGGTTTTTTTCAACACTTGGTAAAATGCAATAACAAACAGTAAAAAGGAGTAACAAACAACATTTGGATGATGGAATGAGATGGAGAAACTGGAAGCATGGCAGTCTCAAGTACAGATTTCGAGAGATTTCAATTTAATGCCAAGTTTTGTGTTCAGCTTATGGAAACAATATAAGGATACTGGATCCATAGAGAGAAAAACCTGGGTAAGGTCGTCCAAGATCCATGAAGGCCAATGAAGATCGTTACTAGTCCATCACAGCTTGCATTACAGGAGTGCAACAGATTCTCAGTTCTTTCGTTACCTTTATGCAGCCATAGGAAGCCGACTTTCGGCAGTTACTGCTTCCAGCAGGCTACATGATAGAGGGCTGTTTGCAAGAAGACCTGCTGTTTGCGTCCTGCTCACTTCTGTACACAACAGAGCCCGTTTTGCATGGTGCAAAGATCATTTACTTTGGACCAGGGATCAATGAAGAATCATTTTATCCACTGATGAGTCTCTGTTCAGTCTAAATACTGATTCTCGACATACTTTCATCTGCATAGGACCAGGGACCCACTACCTGCCCTCTAATGTCCGAGAAGAGACCACTATGGCAGTGGAGGTTTGATGGTCTGGGCAGGCATCTTGTTGGATGGGCACACATCTCTTCAGTTGTTTGGCAGAGCCTCTGTGACTGGTGTGAGGTATAAAGATAAGATCTTAGAGCTCTATGTTTGCCTTTTCAGGGGATGAATTGGCCCTGATTTCATTTTAATGGATTAAAACGTGTGCCCACATACAGCTCATCTGGTTGACGAACTACTGGAATGTGAAGATATTCGCCGGGTGGATTGGCACGCCAAAACTTCATACGTAAATATCATAGAGCATGTCTGGGATGCTCTGTAGAGAGCAATTGCAACTCGTATTCCAGCTGCCAGAAGCACTGCTGAAAAAAGCTGGAGGAGTGGGCTCAACTACCACAGGGACAGATAAACTGCCTGATTTCCAGTATAAATTCACATTGTGAGAGCTGTATAACTATAAGAGGAGACCATACCCTCTGTTAACCTATTTTTTTGTTCAATATTGTAAGCTTTGTTTTTTACCTTCTGACTCTGATAAGTCTAGAGAGTGTTTCAGGAAATATTACTATGGCTATTAATTTTATTCATTTTTTTATTAAAATTTTTACATTTATCCCTGAATTCTAAAATGGTATTTTATTTAGTTATTATGACATTGCACTTGTGTATTAAATGTGTGAATGAAACAATATATTTTTAATTAATTATTTTTATTTTTTATTAAAACATTTTTCTTCTATTTTTGAAAATGAGTTGCAATATTTTCTATGTTAAAGGAGTCATTTTTGTGATTTATATTATTTATTATTTAGTAATTTAGAATTGTGATTTAAAAAATTATCTTGCCATTGTTGTATCATGTTATTTACAACAGATGACAGTTTGGAAAATACACATTTTTATTTTTAAAACATTTTGAGACATTTTAATTCTTCTAGATAATGTTATTTAATCTTCCTTTATTAAAAAATTGCTTATATGTTTGAATTGTCTTATTAATATCTGATATTGATGTGGCGTTTTAACTAAATTGTTATTATTTATCGATTCAGTTTCACAATTTTTCTTGTCTGAGAATTTTCATAATCATGTTATCATTCACAAAAAATGGTTGATATCAGAAGTAATATATATGGTTATTAGTAAACTGTTTATTGTGCAACTAAAAGCTAAACTTCCTTAATTATTTATCATCCACATTAAACACTTATTTGACAGCATTTGCAATTTGTTATTTTGAACGTTTAAAGTTATTTTTTTAATGAGAACAGCCTATATTTATTAAATTGGTTTAGAGATCAGGGGCTTTTATATAAAACATGCTTGGGAAAGGGGACGAAGGAGATCACATTCAATGTTGCATAGGAATAACTTCTATGAATGTGGGACATGTATGAGTTTTGTAAAAATCTTTGAATTTATAAGATTTTTTTTTTTAATTTTTTGCATTTAAACAATTTTAATTTCTTAGAAAAAGTTTACTGTGTGTAAAAAATATTATTAAAAAAGCCTTTTTTTTAAAGTTTTAATCCAAAGTGTGGTGATAAAGTATATCAATGGATACATATGCTATATATCCAATATTTATTTTCAAAGTATCATGATGTTTGATATATTTATATATTTGATATTTATTTTCATTTGTGATAATTTATGTTACTTGATATTTCTGATATCTTCATAGATTTGATATTTATTGTCAAAATATCATTGTGTGGGATATTGTCAGTCAACAGAAGTTTAAAGTAATTCAGCAATCCTACTCTTAAACAAATATTTTTATGCTGCATATAGATGATTCATTGTACAACACCATTATTTTTAATATCACTGTTTTCATAAATTTAACATACTCACTATTATTGTTTGATTTGTTTTGAGCAAAATATTGCTATTTGTGTGATTTTTCCTTCCGTGAAATTAAAATATGAAGATACAGCAGACTCCTCATTATCTGATACCGTAAACTGGGGCGGAGCTACTTTGGGCCACTTTTTCCTGGTTTCACTAACATTTCCGTTAATAAAAAATATTATATATGATTTTTCAACGTCAAAATTGATTTGTAAACAATTAACATGAAAGAATGAAGCAAACTGTATGGTTTTAAAGAGGCAATCATTTATGTATTTATTTTTTTACTATCTTTTAAGTTTTGGAACAAAGTAGCCCCTGCTGGGGGCTTCTTTGGTCCATTCACTTAGTTTCATATAAATTGAATACATTTCATATGTTGGACTATTGAAACCCCCTTGCAATAGGATCTACTAATTAATTAACACTGTAAACTCGATAAACAAATGTTTTATTTTAACATTTAAACACAATAAACCAATTGTAAATATTAAAGACATGAGAAACAGTTTTAAAAAATTGTCCTTTGTTCACATTACTTTTGTCTATGCTGAACTTTTCATTCAAACTCATAATCAGCCATCTCAGCAATATTGAAGTAGCCTCGTTTCATGAGCTTTGGAGGGTTGATTTTGTTCTTGACGTCAGCCCATTCGTAAACAAGAATATCCTTTTTATTGGCCATTTCCACGACTTTTTGGTCTTGCTCATGCAGTCTATTGTAGGGCCTGGTTCTTCTCCGTTGGGCAGTTTTGTTACTAAACCAGGGTAGTTCTTTCCTTCATATTTGACTATGATGAAGTCACCTTCTTTTAAATTACTTTTTAAAAATTTTGGTTCAGGTAGATTTTTTTTGCTGGTACTACTGGGTGCTTGGATGTCGTCTAATTACTGTACGCCCTGTCTATCAAGATGGCATTTCATAAAGTATCTTAAATCAAGATCTGTAACTGGAAATCAAGCAGCTTGTTGATATGCGCCTCAAATAAACGTTTTTCTTCAGAAAACACTGTGGGATGACCATGTTTTTTCACCTTATTTGTTTTTAGTTTATTTATTATCGTACTTCTAGGTATATTTTAATACTGGCTTGCGTTTCTTTGTGTCCTTACTCCACTTCTTATGTCCATTAAACAAGCTTGCAAGGTCTCAGCATTGTAATCTGTATATTTTCTCGAACCGGCCTTTCTTTTGTAATTTCTCGTCATGTTATCCTCTGCAACTTGAACAAAAACAATCAATGTAACATTTTGCTGCAGTAACATTTTTAAAAAAATGTTACATAAACCATTTTTTAAGAGATTTGGTTGTATAAAAAGTATTTCTAAGTAACTGGGACTACTTCGGTCCAAACCAGGCATGGCACAAAGTAGCCCCGAAAAACTAGTTTTCATGCTAAGTTTATGAAAACGTAAACATTTCCTGTCAAAAGCAAAAGTTAAAAGAAAAACTATGAACACACATGGGTTACAGGTTACTAAAGATAATATTTTGACACTTAATTTATTTGTAGCTCTTATACAGATTTTTTCACTATAGAAAGTTTGGAGAGTTAAAATCTACACAGGAAAACAGTTGTTTACAAACACATCCAGTGTTGCCACTAACAAAACTTAAAATTACCCCAACTATTCAAATACCCTATAGTAGGGTACAAAATATTTTTCAAGGGCTAAAGCTCCAAATTATTTCACATTGTTTGTTCAATACAAAGAATGAAAACTTTTTTTTATGTGATGGACCAATGTAACCCCACAAGGATCAAATCGGTATTCTATTATAAGACAAACTTGGTTAAATGGCACTCCTCATGCATTTCATCATCCAATTTGCATGGATATATATATATATATATATCTAGGGATGTTATTGGCTGTATTCCAAATTTCTCGAAGAAAATGCATTTTGATTTACTTATAATCAGTTATACAAGGCTTAAAGCATGGTAAAAAAGTTAATAAATGATTTTAAAGAAATTTAATATTTTTAATGCAATGTAGAATTTTGTCACGTAAAACTCCGATATTCGATTGGGAAATATGAGAAATCTGGAAAAGTTCTGACTAAACACAACTGTATATTGTAATTTATTTTCCCTTCATTGCTTGTGAAACGTTTCACTGTTTTTGTAGAAAATATGTCATAAATTTCTCTTCGTATGTTATCTTAATTTTTTATTTATAATATTTTCTTTATGATAAGCTATACATTTTAATGCATGATAGTAGCTATTTATCGTATTTATTTTATTATTTGTAGTTTAATATTTGTACAGTCACAAAATGTATGTGATAATTTTCTGACACCTCCCTGGTTCCATGAGCATCAGATAACTGGGAGTCCACTGTAGTTTTTAAATATAATAGAAATTTCATTTCAATTCAGTTTTCTACATTGATTTTAATTTTTCCTGGGAAGGTAAATTTTCCAAAGTTTTCAATTAATCATACGAAGTGAAATATTAATTTAACTCTCTTTATTGCAGATGCATAAACTCATAAATATAGATGCCCATTACATCACTCAAAGCTGTCTTTGATTTGTGAAATATGCAACAAAACATTAATTTACAGATTTCTGGAGAAGTAACTGCTGACTCACAGCAAGGAAAATTGTTTGTTTGTGAAGTATGCAGCAAAGGATTTTCCCAGAAGGGTAATTTAAATGTCCATCTTCGTTGTCATACTAGTGAGAAATTATTTGTGTGTGAGGTGTGCAACAATAAATTCTCTCATAAGCATCATTTAAGCAAGCATCTGTTAATTTATACTGGTGAGCAACCTTTTGTATGTGAAATATGCAGTAAAAAATTCTCACATATGAGTGATTTAAACAGGCATCTATTAATTCATACTGGTGAGAAACCTTTTGGGTGTGATGCATGCAACAAGAAATTTTCTGACAGGAGTAATATGAAAAGTCATTTGTTAATTCATACTGGTGAGAAACCTTTTGTACATGAAATGTGCAGCAACAAATTCTCACATAAGAGTGATTTAAACAGGCATCTATTAATTCATACTGGTGACAAAACTTTTGGGTGTGAGATATGTAACAAGAAATTCTCTCGTAAGAGTCATTTAAACAACCATCTATTAATTCATACTGGTGAGAAACCTTTTGTATGTGAAATATGCAGCAAAAAATTCTCACGTAAGAGTGATTTAAACAGGCATCTATTAATTCATACCAGAGATAAACCTTTTGTATGTGAGATATGCAACAAGAAATTCTCACAGAGGGCTCATTTAAACAATCATTTATTAATTCATACTGGTGAGAAACCTTTCGTGTGTGAGGTATGCAACAAGAATTTCTCACAAAAGGGTCAGTTTAACAATCATCTATTAAGTCATAGTGGTGAAAATCATTTTTGTATGCAAGATATGCAACAAGAAATTCTCTCATAAGAGTTATTTAAGTAGGCATTTATTAATTCACAGAAGGGAGAAACAATTTTGTGTGTGAAATATGCAACCAGAAAATCGTTGAAAAGGATAACTTAAATGTTTATCTAATCTCTGATTCTGGTGAGAATTCTGCAACAAAGAATTTTTTTAAAGTATTATTTTATCCAGTATTTGTTAAATATATTTATATATTTACTTCTTTTTTGATGTTTACAACTAGAAATTTTCACAAAATTGTAATATAAGTGCTCATCCTCACTTTCATAATTTGTTGTTTGCTGTTGATTAATTTTGATACTTCTGTTTTGTAGGGACATTGGCATATTTTAATATTAAGAAAGTAGGATTTGTTGCACAATATTCAAAAATCACTAAAATGAAACAGCAAAAAATGGAAAATGTTCAAATATTATACAGATTATTTATGAGACATATCTCATAGTTTTTGTACTGTATTATTATAAGGTTTATTTATGCATAATTTAAACTAGTAAACTAGCCAATCTGGAGTTTCAACATCAACTACACTAAACACATTTTTGTTTTGATCTAACTTTATAGTATACAAAAAAATCCAGAGTTCTGAATTTATTATTATTTTTTTACATTATGTAGATTTATAAGTATGTAAGATTTTCAGGACATTGAGGATATGTAAATTTAAAAACTTTTACGTTAAACATGAATTCATACAATGAAGTTCCTTAAATGTAAAACTGACTTTCTTATAAAGATAGATTTTTAAAAATTTTAAGATAAGAAATACTTTCTTTAGGGAGGTGTGCTGCTCTCCTGTACACTCCATTGTCTGATTAATTTTACATTTTCAATTTGCATTATTTTTGCTATTTCTAGGTTCTAATATATCAACATGTGTGCCTTACTATGTGGTTTTATGAGATAAACATCGCCTTCTATGATATCTCATCTCATTCTAATAAATCTGCTTACCTTCCAACCACAAAACATCAGCATCTGTTTCAGAAGTTGCATAAAATCTTGTGTAAGAAAGATAACCATAGACAATAATGCATTCAGATATTTTAATGTAGCCCTGTATATGATCTATAAATTTTTATTTACAACAAATAGTATATTAAAGGTTAATTAAACTTGAAAACTCTTATCTGGAAATTATTACCTACAGAATGCATTGTATCCATTTACTTTTGTATCACCTTGTATAAAAATACTTCATGCTTTATTTACACTATATTATATTTATTTATTGTATGTATACATCTCCTAGTATATTAAATTTATTCCCACAGAAAATTTCATGCATGAAGTTGAAAACACATTTTCAGCGGTTCTTTCCCATAGATGGTACCATGTTCAAAATCTTTTGTACTGTTTCATATAATATCTATAGGCATAAATATTATTTATATACATAACACTCCATATGTCAAAAAGTAATTCATCTTAAAAATACTTAACAAGCGGTGATGCTTTTCTGTAAATTACCATAAGTACAAGGTTCTGTATCTGTATTCATATCCGTTTCTGTTCTGCTGTATATACAGTTATTTACATTATGTTCATTTTACTTAGTACAGTAAAATTTAGTTTAAAAAATTATAATACAATTAAAAATACTTTTTGAGCAATTTCAACCATATTTGAATGCTTTTAAACAGCCCTGTGTATGAACTTTAGAGTTTATACATCTATAGAATATACATCACATTATACGCTAAAAAAATTAAGCTTGAAACTTATAACACAATTGAAAACATATTTTCTATAATTTTTGTTCATAGATAATAATGTATCTGAATTATTTTGTGCAGTGCTGTAGAAAAATTTTAAATTTCAGATGGATAGTTTTTTATAGGAAAGCTGTTGTACACCAAATAAAGTACATTAATTTTTCTACTGGCTACACAAATGAATTAGTAAACATTATTGTGTAGGTATGTAAAATTTTTAAAGTGGTTGTCAAATGACCTGCTCAACAATGCAAAACCTTATGACACATTTGCTGGTTCATGTTTAAATGCAAATGCTTAAAATTGGCAGGCCTGACTATGGAAGCAATTTGAAATCAAAATGAGTTTTCCAGTTTTTGATAAATAAATTTCTGGATTTTTGTTCAAAAAGATTCACCCTCTCCTGTGTTTAGACATATGCTAATTTTAACAAATGCTGGATTAGTTTCAACCAACCAACCAATTGTTTTTCCTGAGCAGTATAACAATGAGTATGTAACTTCAGTTGATTATTTAAGATTTCGAAGGCTACAGAAATCACAAAAGAGGAACTTTAAAAATTTTAAAACATTCACAGTGAGGAATAGACAAAGTACTTACTGAAAATAATGATTTTTATCCAAAAACAAAATATGAGCATGTAACAAGTGTTCAGACTGATTGAAAAATTAGAAAGTCAGTGTCAAAACTATGGGACAAATTTTTTTAATTTCCTAACTTAAAAAAAAACCATTAATATTCTAACTTCAAAAATATATTTCTTTTATTTTCCACTATATAACATTTAATTTATATATTACTTAACATTTAAATTCTCAGGCATGCATTCAAATTGCATTCATCTTTCTTTTGGTTTTAAATATTAGGTTGAAATTTTTTTTGCAACTTCGTGTTAAAATCCAGTATTTTCTGCGATCGCTAGCCGCACATCACGATATGTTGTATGTATTTTTTTCTAAAGTATATTGGATGGCAATTAAGTTAAAAGTAATTTATTTGAGTATATTTTTATACATTATATAATATTTTATAATGTTCTGGAAATTTTTTAACATATATTTTACCATTGTCCTATATACAGGATGCTAAATCTGGCTGATTTTTTTCAGAAATTCCTATTTCAGACTAGAAAATTTCGAATAGTAATTTTATTTTATTCATGGAATAACCTTTTATATATAAAGCAATAAAAACTAATCAAACTTTCTAGTAGGAATGTGGGATTTCTGACTAAAAAATCTGCCATATTTGGCAATGGTGTATATAGAAAGATGGTAAAATATAGGTTAAAATTTTAAATTTGTAAGCTTAACCTTATTATGCTAATATGAAAGTCAGTTCTTTTGGCTTATTTGGAATATGTTATCACATTAAGTGATGACAGTGGAGTACATGTGTTTGGTTATTGTTAAAAATGTTCTTTGAAGATTCAAAAGTTTACGATTTGTGTTAACATGTTTAAATAGTGTAAGGTAGGGGTGCACAACCTTTTTAAGCGAAGGGCACCTTACAAAAATGACTTGGTTGTCGAGGGCCACCATCAGTAGAATTTTGTTTCGAGGAGGTGTGACGGGAGGAGGGGGGAATCTAAGTCTACAATCACACAATCGGATTAAAAAACAAATTTTGGAAGGGTAGTTTTAGCCCCCTAGGTTCCTCCCTTCCCAGTCAACATATTCAGTTCTGTTGGTAAGGATATGAACAGTTTACGTTTGTATTTATACAAGAGATATAGCTAAGATTATTTTCAAAGAGTGAAAATACTCCTTGACTTTATTTAAAGGAGTAAATTTAGCTTTAAGGATTGCCAGTGCTGACAAAAAATTCTGCTTTCATGAATGAAGGTGAAGAGGAGGAGAAACATATATTATTCTAAATTGTACTTCTTAACATATTCAGTCATAAAATGTGATATCAAGTAGGGGTGCACAACCTTGATAAGAGGAGGGCCAGTCACAAAAATGACTGGATTGTCGAGAGACAACATCCGCAGGGTGGACGAAATTTTGTTTCGGGAAGGAGGGGGAGGATCGGCCTAAAAGCTCATAAAAATGCTTTTAAAAGGAGGGTTAGTTCCCTATACTCAGCAACCTCCTTAGTCAGCATAACCCAATTCAGTTGTCAAGAATGAAAAAAAAACTTGCGATTGACGATATCCGTAGTTTTTTCTTAGTGATTGACGAAATTCACGATTTTTACACACCCGATCGGCGAAATTTGCGATTTTTTCACAACTGGTCGGCGAAATTTGTGATTTTTTTCGCAACCAACCGACAAAATTTGCGATTTTTACGTGCTCAAACTGCAAAATTTAGGATTTTTACGCGCCCGGTCGGCGAAATTCGTGCTTTTTAAACGCCTAATCGGCAAATTTTGCGATTTATACGCATCCAATCGGCAAAATTCGTGATTATTACGCGTCCGATCGGCGATATTTGGCAAAATTCGCGATTTCTACGCACTTGATCAGCAAAATTCGCGATTTATACGCACCCGATCAGCAAAATTCGCGACTTTTACGCAGACGATCGGCGAAATTTACAATTTACACGCACCCGATCGGAAAAATTTGCGATTTATACGCACCCGATCGGAAAAATTCGCGATTTTTATGCGCCCGATCGGCAAAATTCGCAATTTTTATGCATACAATCAGCAAAATTCGCGATTTTTAAGCTTACGATCGACAAAATTTACGATTTATTCGCACCTGATCGGCAAAATTCGCGATATATACGCATCCTATCGGCAAAATTCGCGATTTTTACGGGCCCGATCGTCAAAATTCACGATTTTTACGCACGCAATCGGCGAAATTTTCGATTTATACGCACCCGATCGGCAAAATTTGCAACTTATACGCACCCGATCGGAATAATTCGCGATTATTACGCGTTCGATCGGCGATATTTGGCAAAATTCGCGATTTCTACGCACTTGATCGGCAAAATTCGCGATTTATACACACCCGATCGACAAAATTCGCGATTTTTACTGGCCCGATCGGCAAAATTCGCGACTTTTACGCAGACGATCGGCGAAATTTACAATTTACACGCACCCAATCGGAAAAATTTGACATTTATACGCACTCGATCGGAAAAATTCGCGATTTTTATGCGCTCGATCGGCAAAATTGCAATTTTTACGCATACGATCGGCAAAATTCGCGATTTTTAAGCATACGATCGGCGAAATTTAAGATTTATTCACACCTGATCGGCAAAATTCGCGATTATGTACGCATCCTATCGGCAAAATTCGCGATATATACGCATCCTATCGGCAAAATTCTCGATTTTTACGGGTCTGATAGGCAAAATTCACGATTTTTCCGCAGGCATTCGGCGAAATTTACGATTTATTCGCAACTGATCGTCAAAATTCGCGATTTTTACGGGCCCGATCGGCAAAATTCACGATTCTTTCGCAGGCAATCGGTGAAATTTTTAAATTTCTCGATTATTACGCGTCCGATCGGCGAAATTTGGCAAAATTCGCGATTTTTTTTCGTCCGATCGGCGAAATTGATCCGCCGGCCACCAGTAATCCGATCGCGGGCCACAGGTTGTGCACCCCTAGTGTAAGTTTCAAGTTATCTTTTAGTTATGAAATCATCTATTTTGTAAGCAATTTACTTCCAGTATGTATTTCGTCTTCATAAATATATTTTTTTTATGTCATGGAAATGTTTTTTTTCTTCACTACTTATTGAACATGCTAATTGTTACATTCCAAGTGTTCAAATTCCTAACTTTAAAATTTTTAAGAACAAAGACATTTTTCTTTTAACACAAGTTATTGATATACTGAATTCACATTTTTCCTGAAGTTTTTATGTTAGTGACGCTTCACCACTATATCACTCTGCTTAGTAAATTCAAGTTTAGTTTACTGTGTTACAGGGTTGAGTTAAAATTCCCAACTACCATTCTGCCATACTGCCTAGAGGTGGGCGTTATTTAACATAACAGTGAAAGAAACATTGTTATTGTTTTGAAGTTTGTTTATCAGTAACAGATTAGCAAAAGTTCCCCATTAATTTTGGAATGATTTATATATTTCCCTGGCAAAATCTGAATAAAAAGACGAAAAAAAATATTTTAGAAACATAAACTTTATATCGTGATGAAAATAAATTTGAAAAAACTTTTTTCTAGCTTTTAATAAAATAAGTTAATTAAAAATTTAAATTTCTAAAATCTTAATCATGCAAATATCATTCCTTATGGTTGGCTTATTTAGCATATGCTATCATATTAAATTGATGACATTGTAGGTGTGTTTATTGTTAGATATATTCTTTGAAGATTCAAAAGTTTGTCATTTGTGGTAACTCGTTTAAATAGTGTAAGTTTCGAGATATCATCTTTTTGTTATGAAATCATCTGTTTTGTAAGTCATGTACATCAAGGATGTGTTTCATCTTCATAAATAAACGTTATATATCATGGAAATACAGTTTGTCTTCGCTACTTACCTAACCATCTTCACATAGTAAATGCTACATTCCAAGTGATCAATTTCACCTTTGAAATTTATAAGTACAAAAACATTTTTCTTTTAACATAAGTTATTGAAATATTGATTTGATATTTTTTCTGAAGTGAATTATCTTAGTGACACCTCACCACCACATCACTCTGCTGTAGCAAACTCAAGTTTGGTTTAATGTGTTACAGGCAGGGCTACACTGTAAAAAATGACCAATGTTTCTTATTTTATGAAAATATGCTATAACCACGAACGAAAATATAATATAAACTTCTGAGTTATCCGAAATTCCGAATAGCGTTTTCCATTGTCTTTCTAATCCCCAGAAACCATTACATTTCCAAAATTTAAAGAATTATTTATAAAAACAAAGTATTTTTCGCTGGACGTATTTTTCAGAAACGTTTCCGAAGGGTTTTTATAGTGTATTAAATAGTGTCCTCAGCCTGGAATACCTGATTTTCGAATGCTATCAATTCTCAAGTAAACATTTTCATGCTAAAAATATGTTTAACAGACAAACATGCAAAATTAACAGCGTTAACAATAACATTAAAATTAATATTATTTATTTACTCTTTCATGTATAATTTAACTTATGCGGCTGAAAACGTTTACTTGAGAATGGATGACATTCGAAAAACAGGTATTCCAGGCTGAGGGCACTAATTAATACACTATAAAACCCTTCGGAGACGATTCTGAAAAATACGGGCAGTGAAAAATACTTTGTTTTTATAAATAATTCTTTAAATTTTGGAAATGTATTGGTTTCTGGGGATTCAAAAGACAATGGAACACGCTATTCGGAAAACTCAGAAGATTATATTATATTTTCGTTTGTGTATTATAGTATATTTTCATTAAATAAGAAACATTGGTAATTTTTTACAGTGTATGAAGTCATAGTACACAGTAAGAAATGATCAGTGTTTCTTATTTTATGAAAATATACTATAACCACGAACGAAAATATAATATAATCTTCTGAGTTATCCGAAATTCCAAAAAGCGTGTTCCATTATCTTTTGAATCCCCAGAAAGCAATGCATTTCCAAAATTTAAAGAATTATTTATAAAATAAAATTTCTCTAGCTGCCCGTATTTTTCAGAAACGTTTCTGAATAGTTTTTATAGTGTATTAAACAGTTTCCTCAGCCTGGAATACCTATTTATCGAATGCCATTCATTCTCAAGTAAACGTTTTCAGCTGCATAAGTTAATTTATACATGAAAGTAAAGAAATAATCTTAATTTTAATGTTAACGCTGTTAATTTTACATGTTTGTCTGTTAAACACATTTGTTGAACATGAAAATGTTTATTTGAGAATAGATAGCATCGGAAAAAACTATATGCCGGGCTTAGAAAACTGATTAATATACTTTAAAAGCTACTCGTAAACGTTTCGGAAAATTACGGGCAGCTAGAAAAATTTGGTTTTTCTAAATGATTCCTTAAATCACGAAATGCCTTTGATGTCTGAGGTTTCTAAAGATAAAGAAACTCGTTCAGAATCATGGTTAACAAGAATGAGTTTATATTATATATTTATTTGTCATTATATTTTCGTAGATTCAGGAACATTCGTCATTTTTTGCAGTGTAAGGTCCATTTTGGGGCAAAAGATTCACAGTCGGAGTCACTAAAAAACAGGCCGATTCCAGCTTGTTTGTCGGACAGTTTGAAGTGAAATTAAACCAATTTTATGTAATTTTAAATTTATATATTCAATTATTATTATTATTTTGGACTATATGTACCAGAAAAAACCAGGCTAAAGAGCCCCAATATGCTGTCCAGTGTACAGCATAAATGAAAACTCATTTTAATTGAAAACTCTAATTGATATTTTACATTTAGTATATAGTCCTTTCTCTCAGTTTTTTGGGGCAGAACCGGAGGTAATGCTAAAATTGGAAATTTCTGCTATTTGTTTAGCCCACAGAACCCGAAATATCATTGTAATAGAAACCTTTTCTCCTTGTTTCCTTCAAATTCTTCAGGTCTGGAACTAGGAGTAATTCTGAAATTGTAGTTATACTCCCCTTTTTTTCTTTCGTGTGCATGGAACTCCACCCCCCCCCAAAAAAAAAAATGAAATTGTAATTTTTTTCATTAGTCTGCAATAACCAAAATAATGATGAAATAGTGAAATTTCCATTATTCTTTCTCCTTTTGATTTTCAAGTCTTGCTAACCTGAAATAATACTGAAGTTATAAAATTAATGTTGAAAATATAAAATTTTCACCTTTTCTTTTGATTCTGCAGAACCCGAATTATTTCTGAAATATTAAAAATTTCATCTTTAATTTTCTTCCCTTACATCAGAATTTTTCTGGGAATGGAGGACATGAAATAACTCCAAAAGTGAAAGTTTTTGTATTTTGTTTTCCATTTCAGCAAAATCCGAAGTAGTAAAATTTCCATTTTTTTTTCTCAGATTTCAATATTTGGATTTTCGGATTTGCAGGACCCAAAATTGTACAATTAATAATGCTGAAAATATAAAATGTTTGCCTTTTTTTACGAAGCCATGAGAACAGAATTAATACCAAAGTAGTAAAATTTTTGCTTTTATTTTTCTTGCATTCCTTCGTAATTTTTCGTGTTCTGGAGACTCCAAATGATGTTTAAATTGTAAAATTTTCACCTTCTATTTCTTGTGTCTGCAGGAATGGATATAAAACCAAAATTAAACATCTTTTTGCCCATATTTTGTTATAATATATATTTGGTATTGCTGTCCCTCATTTGGCTTAAAATATTTTGGTTTTTGCTTTAACATTACATAGCAGCATAATATATATTATTTGGAGTCAACTGATATATATTTGTATGTGTTGTTCAAAGTAAATTTTGGAGATTTATTAGATTTCAACAGTTGTTTCTATCTAATAGTTTCAATTCTAACTTTATGATTACAATTTATGTGCATATAAATGTTTTACATACAGTTTTGACATAATTAAATTTTACCATACATAAAATTTAATGCACATTGTGTTTTTATGTGTTTATACTTATTTTATTTTCATAATAAAATACTTACAGATTAATTTTGTTGACTTTTTTACTGGCTTTACTTGTTTAGGATACACATTATAATACACTTTTATCATTCGAGTTGAATTTTATCAAAAAATTTAACATTTCTTGCTGTCCTTAGCTTTTTCACAAACTGTACATAAAGTATTTTTCAATTAAATCAGATTTATTTTAATCGAATGATTTAAATTAGGAATTAAATAAATGTGTTATGAATCTACCAACCCTATCTACATGTAGAAATTGCATCAAACTTTGAAATTTTGAATATTAATGCTTAATTTTCACATATTTCGTTTCTTTGGTAAATTTCACCGTAAGATACCAAACAGAAAATCAAGAAGTTTAGGAAATATGCAAGTTTAAAATTTGGAACACTTAATATTAAATTCAATTTTAATCATTACAAAACAGATTACAATATATGTAAGTTTTTTAAGCTTAGCTCAAAAACAAACTGACGGACTGTTCTGTCATTTTTGGATTTGCATATTTGAAGCTTCTAGAAGCTGATTTCTGTTAAAAATTCATAGGTTATAATTCAACATATATATATAAATTGATTATAATATATATATACAGTTCAGAAATTTAATTTACAAGAAAAAGAAGGAACTATAATCTGTAATTTTTTTAACAGAAAATGATTTTTAGAGGATTTAAAGATGCAAATCTGAAAGAACAACTCATTCTGCCAAGTAGTTTTTGAGTTATGATTAAAAAGCTGCCTGCATCACAATATCAGCACTTCCACTGGTGACTACTGTTTTCTACACACCACTATATCTAAAATGTAAAGTTTGTAGTAAATTTATCTTGTTGTTGAAGAGTATGTCAAAGATTTTTGTTTGCAAAAAATAGTATGGACAGCCTTCCAATTTGTTTTGCAATAATTAACAATGGATTTAATTGGATTTAATTTTAGGAGTTCCAAGCTTCAAACCTGCATGTAATTTCAAACCTAAAACTATTCCTAAACTACTAGACCAAATGATTTTCCATTTGGTATCCTAAGGTAATATTTACTGAAGTACCCAACAAGGATGTCAAAACTGGCGTTTGTATTGAAAATTTTTAAGTTTAGTACAATTTGTATATGTCAACGGCTTGTTAAGGAAAATTTAATAGTAAAGTTTTAATTAGTAATCACTAGGTACCAACCAGTTGCAATTTTACAGGATGATTTACAGCAGAGTTAGTATGAGGTATTCTATTTATTATTTATTAATTCAACATATCACATTTCACTAATCTATACAATTTTGCAGGGTAACTATTATTGCATTGCATATAATTTTTATGATACATAAACATTAGAGTAAGGGCTTGAATATAAATATTGCCAGTCTGAAAAAAAAAAGAAATTAACCACACATAATAGTGGTATCATAATGGAATCTGGGTACTTTCTTTTTATGGAAAATTTGACGCAATAAAGAGAAAATAATCCTTTACACAATACAGAGAAAGAAATGAAAAATCATACATCAAGCATAGATTATAAAACTTTTTCCAATATTTTCAGAATACTTTAACAAAACTTCACAGTTTATTAAAGTGAAAAAGGACATCTAAGTAAACAATTAAGAACATGCATAACATATTTTGAAACCAGATTTCCTCAATAAACTTCACAGTTTGAAAGACACCAAAACTGTTTTATGCAGCCCTATACATTAACTATAGATTTGTATATATTCTACACAGTATGCTAAAATTTAGTGGAACTTTTCCAGTATACAGGCCATGGAAAGAAAAATAAATTTGGCAACATATTTTCTGCCACCCTATTCACTTTTCATATACACAAACTATTTTTTCCATATTTATACAATTTATTTTATATAAAGAAGTCATTTATCTATTTTTAGTTACAAACAGAAGTAAATTTTTATGTACAAATAATAATAGTATACATAAAAATAAAATGTTTATAAACATATATATATATAAATGGAGCATAAAGCATATATAAACAAATATTCATTAGATTTGTTTTCATAGATCTTGTATCATTTGTTAACAAATCTTACTATCCGATGCCAGAATTTCACTCAAACATTTAAAGAAAAATTTTAATTATAATTTTAGTTACAAACAGAAGTAAATTTTATATACAAATAATAATAGTATACATAAAAGTAATATGTTTATAAATATATAAATGCATATATAAACAAGCATTCGTTAAATTTGTTTTCATAGCTCTTTGTATCATTTGTTAACAAATCTTACTATCTGATGCCAGAATTGCACCCAAACATTTAAAGAAAATTTCCAAGACCCTTATGGTAGAAAAATACCAATTTAGTTTAGTTAGAAAATGAATAACAGAGTTGAAAATTCCCCTTTAGCAATTTCTGCCAATAGACAGAAATGTATATAAGTTCTTTTTTAAGGCCTGTATATTATCTACAGATTTTTATATATGCCAAATATTAAGCTAAAATTTATTTCAGAGAAAAAAAGAAAAACAGTATTAAAAACACATCCCCTCAAAAAGCCATAAAAAGATGACAATGTATCCAGTTCTTTACATACCACTGCATGTAGTAATTTTATTCATATCCTACAAAGATCTCTTAGTATACTAAATCTGTTCAGCTAGAAAATGAATAAGTCATTTAAAAACCACGTATAAGCAATTCACAGCCATACACAGTAATACTTACAAATTCTTTTATGTAACCAATGCAATTTATAGACTTTACACACACCCTGTAGTATGCGAAAATATAGTTTAACTTAAAAACAAATACCATAACTCTTAACTGAAATATATATCTTCAAGGATCACAAAATCTTATAGGTTTATAAATCAATGTTTTGTAAGGAACTTAATAAATTGAGGATTATAACATTTTTGATATAATATAAAGCAAGAACAAAGTAAAAATGCACCTGGCATAGCTGATGTTAAGGCTCTTGTTTTACTGATTAACTAGTTTAAATTAGAAATATTTTCATTGGTTGCCGTTTCATTTTGGTGACTGTAATATTTGTGCAGAAATCTTTCTTTCTTAATACTGAAATATGCCAAGGCTCTTAAAAAAAGTATGAACGATAGTTAATAGTAAATAACAAATTTTGGGATGAACATTTGGATTACTTTTTACAGAAAAATATTTTTTGTATATCTCATACTTGTTTCTCACCAGTATGAATTAACAGATGCTTGTTTAGATGGCTCTTACGAGAGAATTTTTTTTGCAAATTTCACAAACAAAAGGTTTCTCACCAGTATGAATTAACAGATGCCTGCTTAAATCACACTTTTGCGAGAATTTCTTGTTACAAATCTCACACACAAAAGGTTTTTCACCAGTATGAATTAACAGATGCCTGCTTAAATCAACCTTTCGAGAGAATTTCTTGTTGCATATCTCACATATGAAAAGTTTCTCACCAGTATGAATTAACAGATGCTTGCTTAAATTATTGGTACAAAAAAATTTCTTGTTGCATATCTCACACATGAAAGGTTTCTCACCAGTATGAATTAAAACATGACTGCTTAAATACACCTTTTGAGAGAATTTCTTGTTGCATATCTCACACACAAAAAGTTTTTCACCATTATGAATTAAGAGATGCCTGTTTAAATGGCTCTTTCGAGAGAATTTCATGCTACATATCTTGCACAGAAAAGGTTTCTCACCAGTATGAATTAACAGATGCCTGCTCAAATTGCTCTTTTGAGAGAAATTCATGCCACATGTCTCGCACACAAAAGGTTTCTCACCAGTATGACTTAACATATATTTGCTTAAATGGCTTTTTTGGGAGAAATTCTTGTTGCATATCTCACATGTAAAAGGTTTCTCACCTGTATGTATTAACAGATGTGTGCTTAAATTACACATTCGCGAAAATCTTTTGCTGCATACCTCACAAACAAATATATTTCCTGGCTGTGAGTCAGAAGCTGCTTTTCCAAAAAGTTCTTGTAAAGAAGTATTTTGCTCCATATTTCACACTTTAAACACTCTTTTGATTGATGTGATGTGTATCTACATTTATGGTTTTATGCATCTGCAATATATAGAATTAAGTTAATCAATCACTTTATGATTCATTAAAAAGCAATTTACGAGAAAATAAATTTAGGAAAAATATATAAGGGTAACTAGGGTAACTGGGACCCAATTTTATATTGTGACTCTGGAGTCTCCGATAATTTAGCTTCCTCAAGTCCAAGTTTATTTTGAATTAAAGTCTGAACTTTTGTAAATGTGTTCAGTGAGGTACACTCTAGCAAATAGAAATGTTTAAAATTGCTTCTTACTGTATATAAATTAATACAAAATATATTTAATATTTTCCTCTTCATGGGTCCAGTTGCCCTATTAAAATGAGGCAACTGAACCAGGTAGGTCTGTGTTTCACACTCATTCATTTTGATTAAATTCGTGTATCAGGGCCTGTTGCAAAAAGTGTAAATATCTTTAAAATATTTAATCCAGGCTGATCATGTAAAATATACATCAACTAAAGAGTGTTGTAAGGGAAACCTGTTCTGCCAAGGGGTTTAAAAAAAGAACCAAATGTGTAAGTATTGCATTTATTTATACAAAAAACATAGCAATTAAGTAAGTACTTATGTACTTTAGTAGAAGTAATAAGTATAAAAGTTACATGAGTATTTTATGGGAGGGGGGATAGGCAAGAAACATCTGTGAACAAACGGGCAAATAAGTATTTAAGTATTTCATTATTTCTTCTCAATATTCTCTTTTTTATTTAACTGAACACTTTAAGAAGATCCAGCTGTTTTGTTTGTCTTCCTAATGTACACTGGCCTCCAAAAGTTAAGGCACAACCCGTTTTTTGACACTCATTATTAAAATAATGAAAATAAATGTACAAAATATGGTTTATCTGAACGAACTTAAGTAACTTCAATAAAACCATACAACAATCTATCTCTAATTTTTTTAAAGAATTGTAAACTTATATGGCAGGCGGAAAAACTACAAATATCCCACTTTTGTAAGATTGTGTGGAATTTTTCTTATGCTTGTTGATCTTCAATCGTTTGTCCTAAAATATTGCTGTTCATATGTAGATGTCGTTTATCTGATTCGTTAAGATGGCAGGCAATCGGATGGGTGGAAATGGGGTTAATATAACTTGATGCTGCTAGATGACATAATGTGTATCGTAATCTGGTCCAAAGACTCTGGGAATAACTTGAATACAAAAATTCAGTATCAAGGAGAGTTTTTCTAGACCGCACAGGGGTTACAACCAGGGTTAGAAATTAGCGGTCATTAGTCGCCAAATGCAACTAAATAATTGCATTTGACGACCACAAAATTATACCTGGTCGTCAAATTTGACACCTAGCTTTTTTTTTTTTATATATGTTCTTATTACTACTTTAGCATAAGTTTCATCCCCCCCCCTCCCTTCACTGCCTGCACTTGAAACACCTGTTTCCGATAAAAGATTGGACATTAGCACGTGTTTTAGACACACTTGCATACACAGAAGTACTTTACCTTAGTATCCTATCTATGTCACTAAGCATTTCACCTTAACCAATGATGGAAAAACTGACCTGTGACCTTAGAGAGTAGTAGTTTATTTATTTGCTTCTTTCAGTCATAAGATTTTTTTTTTTTAATTAAGCTTATACCTGGTTGTATCTAAAAGTTTAAATTTTCTTTCTATGGATATAATTGCTTGATAATCTGTTTTGTATGCATATTAGCTTTATAAAAAGAATTATTTAAACATTTTTCTAGAATCCAAATATTGTAGTTTAATGCTGTTTTAAAATTTTATAGAAAGCCAGTTTTTATTTTGTTTTAATGATTAATACAGAGATAAAATGTCTAATATGTACAGCCCCCTCGCCCTTAACACATAAAGATAATTACAATATTATTGTTAACATGGGTTTTAAAAGAAATGAGAAAATATGATATAACATAAAATTGCAACCATGAAATGCAGTTTGGCACCTAGGAAAAAAATTGTAGGCGTCATGTGACGCCTTACTTAGAATTCCCAATTTCTAACCCTGGTTACAACCTCAGCACAAGATCACATCTTGTTCTTTTGGCCTGAAGAAGGAGCATCACTAGTAGGGCTCAGCTCATTTCAGATCATCGTAAGGCAACAGGGATGAGATTATCTTTTACTTTTGTGCACAGACGTCTTCACAATTAAAGACTCTATGCAAGACAATCTGTTGTGTGTGGTCCTATTAATCGACAACACAGTAGTACACGTTTATATTGACCAAGAGAGCATGTTACCTAGAACAAACATAAATGGGCTTAGATATTGCTCACAGACGAGTTATGGTTTGCTTTGGAGTGTGATTCAGTTCGTGTGCTGATCTGAAGAGAACAAGGCATCAGATTCTATCTCTGTAACATTGTCGAAAGACACAGTTATAGAGGAGGTGTAATCATGGTTTGGGCTGGAATCTTTTTGGTGGCCACAGTAAACTCCATGAATGTCATGGAAGAACTCTGACTACAGTAAAATATTGGAACAGGATCCTTGCTCCGTTTGTCACGCTGTATGCTGGTGCTATTGATGATTAATATTAATGGACTAGCTGGCTTCGCCCGCCAGCGGGCCCCTAATTTACATCGGTGCCTCGAAACTTTTGTATTCTCCGGCTCGCATCCCCCTCGAACCGAACGAACCTCCGACCAGGGTCCCCGCTGCCTTCGGCACCGGATAATCCCATATTTTGCATAATCCCTTAATTTGCACATCGAATAGTATAAACCTCTAACTGAACTAATCTCCGACCCTGGTTGCCGCTGCCTTCGGCACCGTATACCGGTCGTGCTACGCACGCACCGGATAATCCCTTAAATTGCACATAGAATAGTATAAACCTGTCACTGAACGTACCTCCGGTTCGGGTCCCCGCTGCCTGCAGCACCGTATAGCAGTCGTTCCGACCCTGGTCCCCGCTGCTTTCGGCACCGGATAATCCCTTAAATTGCACATAGGATAGTATAAACCTCTAACTGAACGAACCTCCAGCTCGGGTCCCCGCTGCCTGCGGCACCGTATAGCAGTCGTGCTGCGCACGCGCTGCAGTATACGTTAGTTCCACCTTCCGCCACCAGGTGGCGCAAATAGAAAAAATAAACCTCGAACTGAACGAACCTATAGAACCCCACAGTTAAGATAAAAAAAACTTGAAGGGGGGGAGGACACTGCTTTTCCTTAAACAACTGAATTAGACTGCCGGAAAAAAAATCTGATGTCAAACAACTTATTTAGACTACCGGACTTCTTGTTCAAAGACAGACCTGTCGGAAAACTTAAAACTGAAAAAAAAAATGATAACGGGCGAAGCCCGCTTTTTCCTATCATAATATCTGGTTGCCACTCTAAAACAAAAACTTAAGATACTCGTTATGGCAGTTTTTAGACGCGGCCTACTTCTTAAAATCGTAATATCTAGCCGGCACTGTAATAGAAATCTTTCTTTTGCTTTAATTATACAAATAACGATGATTAATTACACAATAAAATAATATATCGGCTCCTAATGAAAATATGAGAATAATTTTTAGATATTCTGAAAGCAGAATCCATTTTGAGTCGCCCTGTCAAAGTTTGGAATTAATGCGCCCCTTAGATTCGGAAATGGGCCCCCCCACCTCTGAAAGAATGCAGTTGAAAGTCACGTGACTATTTTATCTCTTTCAGAAATGACTTATCCACAGACGATTCGTCTGCGTTGAATGTTGAAATAAAAAAGAAGCTGTCTCTTCGGAATACAAATAAATTCATTTGCCGTGTCATTAATGAGTTTTAATTGATATCTTCAAAAATTACTGGTCAATTTTTACGAATTTTTTTTTTGTTGAATTCGCCATTTTTTTATACACGTGTTAGCAAATTTTCGCGAATGTAGAGTCATTATTTCCACTTGTTTCAAAAACTAGTGGGGCGATTTGATCTCGGATCTGTCGACCCTGCATTCTTAACGGCAACCTTTTTTTACGTCTGGGGTCGATGTTGGATGTCTGGTCAGTTTTTGGCCGAAATAAAGAAAAGTTGCGGTCCGAATTTCAAAAAAATTGAAATTTTGGAACGACAAAAATCGGCCGCGTGTGTACCCCAATTTTCGGATCGATACCTCCGGTACATTTTTTTTTATTCGATGATGCGTTAAAAAGCGACGATTTGGATGTCTGCGATTATCAAAACGGAATTTCTTTCGATTCTTTTTCCAGTTCGGTTTCGGTCGGTAATTAAAACACTTTCGCTCATTAATAACTCCCCGGGTGCGGGTCGGAATCCCGACCCGATCGAAACTTGAGCGTCGCGCCTTTTTTGCGAATTTTTCGGTCCGCGTCCTCCGTCCGTGCGTCGCCTGGTCCCGGAGCCTTTGCGGGTACAAAGATGGAGTGCACAGATAGAAACACACACACACATACACACACAGAGACGTTTACCGCGCTTAATATTAGGGACTAGCTGACTTCGCCCGCCAGCGGGCCTCTAATTTACATCGGTGCCTCGAAACTTTTGTATTCTCCGGCTCGCATCCCCCTCGAACCGAACGAACCTCCAACCCAAGTCCCCGCTGCCTTCGGCACCGTACACCGGTCGTGCTACGCACGCACCGGATAATCCCTTAATTTGGACATCGAATAGTATAAACCTCTAACTGAACTAATCTCCGACCCTGGTCCCCGCTGCCTTCGGCACCGTATACCGGTCGTGCTACGCACGCAACGGATAATCCCTTAAATTGCACATAGAATAGTATAAACCTGTCACTGAACGAACCTCCGGCTCGGGTCCCCGCTGCCTGCGGCACCGTATAGCAGTCGTTCCGACCCTGGTCCCCGCTGCTTTCGGCACCGGATAATCCCTTAAATTGCACATAGGATAGTATAAACCTCTAACTGAACGAACCTCCGGCTCGGGTCCCCGCTGCCTGCGGCACCGTATAGCAGTCGTGCTGCGCACGCGCTGCAGTATACGTTAGTTCCACCTTCCGCCACCAGGTGGCGCAAATAGAAAAAATAAACCTCGAACTGAACGAACCTATAGAACCCCACAGTTAAGATAAAAAAACTTGAAAGGGGGGGGGGGAAGGACACTGCTTTTCCTTAAACAACTGAATTAGACTGCCGGAAAAAAAATCTGATGTCAAACAACTTATTTAGACTACCGGACTTCTTGTTCAAAGACAGGGACCTGTAGGAAAACTTAAAACTGAAAAAAAAATCGATAACGGACAAAGCCCGCTTTTCCCTATCATAATATCTGGTTGCCACTCTAAAACAAAAACTTAAGATACTCGTTATGGCAGTTTTTAGACGCGGCCTACTTTTTAAAATCGTAATATCTAGCCGGCACTGTAATAGAAATCTTTCTTTTGCTTTAATTATACAAATAACGATGATTAATTACACAATAAAATAATATATCGGCTCCTAATGAAGATATGAGAATAATTTTTAGATATTCTGAAAGCAGAATCCATTTTGAGTCGCCCTGTCAAAGTTTGGAATTAATGCGCCCCTTAGATTCGGAAATGCCCCCCCCCCTCTGAAAGAACACAGTTGAAAGTCACGTGACTATTTTATCTCTTTCAGAAATGACTTATCCACAGACGATTCGTCTGCGTTGAATGTTGAAATAAAAAAGAAGCTGTCTCTTCGGAATACAAATAAATTCATTTGCCGTGTCATTAATGAGTTTTATTTGATATCTTCAAAAATTACTGGTCGATTTTTACGAATTTTTTTTTGTTGAATTCGCCATTTTTTTATACACGTGTTAGCAAATTTTCGCGAATGTAGATTCATTATTTCCACTTGTTTCAAAAAGGAGTGGGGCGATTTGATCTCGGATCTGTCGACCCTGCATTCTTTACGGCAACCTTTTTTTACGTCTGGGGTCGATGTTGGATGTCTGGTCAGTTTTTGGCCGAAATAAAGAAAAGTTACGGTCCGAATTTCAAAAAGTTTGAAATTTTGGAACGACAAAAATCAGCCGCGTGTGTACCCCGATTTTCGGATCGATACCTCTGGTACATTTTTTTTTAATTCGATGATGCGTTAAAAAGCGACGATTTGGATGTCTGCGATTATCAAAACGGAAATTTTTTTCGATTCTTTTTCCAGTTCTGTTTCAGTCGGTAATTAAAACACTTTCGCTCATTAATAACTCCCCGGGTGCGGGTCGGAATCCCGACCCGATCGAAACTTGAGCGTCTTGCCTTTTTTGCGAATTTTTCGGTCCGCGTCCGCCGTCCGTGCGTCGCCTGGTCCTGGAGCCTTTGCGGGTACAAAGGTGGAGTGCACAGACAGAAACACACACACACAGACGTTTACTGCGCTTAATATTAGGGACTAGCTGACTTCGCCCGCCAGCGGGCCCCTAATTTACATCAGTGCCTCGAAACTTTTGTATTCTCCGGCTCGCATCCCCCTCGAACCGAACGAACCTCCGACCCGGGTCCCCGCTGCCTTCGGCACCGTACACCGGTCGTGCTACGCACGCACCGGATAATCCCATAATTTGCATAATCCCTTAATTTGCACATCGAATAGTATAAACCTCTAACTGAACTAATCTCCGACCCTGGTCCCCGCTGCCTTCGGCACCGGATAATCCCTTAAATTGTACATAGAATAGTATAAACCTGTCACTGAACGAACCTCCGGCTCGGGTCCCCGCTGCCTGCGGCACCGTATAGCAGTCGTTCCGACCCTGGTCCCCGCTGCTTTCGGCACCGGATAATCCCTTAAATTGCACATAGGATAGTATAAACCTCTAACTGAAGGAACCTCCGGCTCGGGTCCCCGCTGCCTGCGGCAACGTATAGCAGTCTTGCTGCGCACGCGCTGCAGTATACGTTAGTTCCACCTTCCGCCACCAGGTGGCGCAAATAGAAAAAATAAACGTCGAACTGAACGAACCTATAGAACCCCACAGTTAAGATAAAAAAACTTGAAGGGGGGGGGGGGGGGGGGAGGACACTGCTTTTCCTTAAACAACTGAATTAGACTGCCGGAAAAAAAATCTGATGTCAAACAACTTATTTAGACTACCGGACTTCTTGTTCAAAGACAGGGACCTGTAGGAAAACTTAAAACTGAAAAAAAAATCGATAACGGACAAAGCCCGCTTTTCCCTATCATAATATCTGGTTGCCACTCTAAAACAAAAACTTAAGATACTCGTTATGGCAGTTTTTAGACGCGGCCTACTTCTTAAAATCGTAATATCTAGCCGGCACTGTAATAGAAATCTTTCTTTTGCTTTAATTATACAAATAACGATGATTAATTACACAATAAAATAATATATCGGCTCCTAATGAAGATATGAGAACAATTTTTAGATATTCTGAAAGCAGAATCCATTTTGAGTCGCCCTGTCAAAATTTGGAATTAATGCGCCCCTTAGATTCGGAAATGGGCCCCCCCTCTGAAAAAACGCAGTTGAAAGTCACGTGACTATTTTATCTCTTTCAGAAATGACTTATCCACAGACGATTTGTCTGCGTTGAATGTTGAAATAAAAAAGAAGCTGTCTCTTCGGAATAGAAATAAATTCATTTGCCGTGTCATTAATGAGTTTTAATGGATATCTTTAAAAATTACTGGTCGATTTTTACAAATTTTTTTGGTTGAATTCGCGATTTTTTTATACACGTGTTAGCAAATTTTCGCGAATGTAGAGTCATTATTTCCACTTGTTTCAAAAAGGAATGTGGCGATTTGATCTCGGATCTGTCGACCCCGCATTCTTTACGGCAACCTTTTTTTACGTCTGGGGTCGATGTTGGATGTCTGGTCAGTTTTTGGCCGAAATAAAGAAAAGTTACGGTCCGAATTTCAAAAAATTTAACATTTTGGAACGACAAAAATCGGCCGCGTGTGTACCCTGATTTTCGGATCGATACCTCCGGTACTTTTTTTTATTCGATGATGCGTTAAAAAGCGACGATTTGGATGTCTGCGATTATCAAAACGGAATTTTTTTTCGATTCTTTTTCCAGTTCGGTTTCGGTCGGTAATTAAAACACTTTCGTTCATCAATAACTCCCAGGGTCCGGGTCGGAATCCCGACCCGATCGAAACTTGAGCGTCGCGCTATTTTTCCGAATTTTTCGGTCCGCGCCGCCGCCGGTGCGTCGATTAGTCCCGGAGCCTTTGCGTGTACAGCGGGGAGTGCACAGACAGACAGAAAGAAAGAAACACACACAGACGTTTACCGTTCTTAATATTAGGGATGATAGTGCCGATCATATCGCGCTAGAGTTGTTGATGAATATCTTGAGGATCAAGGTTCGGAGGTATTTGGAGGTAATAGAATGGCCAGCTCAATCTTTGGACCTTAATCCGATAGAGCACCCTTGGGACTATGTCATCAGACAGGTGGCTGTCATAAGTTTTTCTCCAAAGTTGTTAAATCAGCTGGAACAAGGGTTTCTCCATGTATGGTTTTTGTTTCTCATTCCAGTGTCCAGCAACTTAATTGACAATATGGAAAGTCGATGCCACAAATGCATTACAAGTAGGTCCAGACACGTTCTTTATTAAAATCCATTTATTTAATTTTTTCCACAAAAAGCTGCCATTTATTTTTTATCAAATTGTGGACTTTTGCAAAAAATGTAATTTTTTATTTCTAAATCATCCTTGATGTTAAAATTAAATAAAATTCGATAAGTAACTATTTAAAGTGCAACTCCTCTAAATGGTATGTCTTTTGTTCATTTGTTTTCAAATTAGACACAAAAGACTGGTTGTACCTTAACTTTTGGAGGCCAGTGTATGTTCACATCATATCCTGTAATAAAAATTAAAACCAATCCAAAAGTGTTTAATTATTCACCTAGCAGTTACTAAGTATTATTTACCTAGTAGTTTTATATAAACAAAAACTTCAGTTACATAGATAAACGTGTGCTCAGTTAAAAAACTGTAGATATTATACAGAGTGTCCCAAAAATCCTCAATATATTTTAAGTTCAATAAATGATCAAGCAATTGGCGTACCAGGGTGTGGTTTGGACGGAAGTGCTTCTTATGATTTGAAGTTTTGTCTAAGGAAAAAAAAATTCGAAAATTTCTCATATATGGCGTTGTTTCTGGAAATTTACTTAATAGGTAGAATGCCTTTATACATAACAATGGCGAAAGACACACAATGCGTATAGGGTTTTGTCTAAACTATGGCAACCCACAATCCAAAAGTTAACAATACTCATCTATCCATCCTCAGTCATTGAACTCAGGAGGGTCAGTATTATGAAGTTCTGGACAAAAACTATGCATGCACCAGTGTTTCCCCCAGAATTAAAAAAGTCAGGGTGCTTCTTCAAAAAAAGGGACACTTCAGCTGATCAAAATGGGTACTTTTTTATGAAAAGGGCTTTTTAGTGCTTTTCGTAAGTCATAGCTTAATTACTTTAAAGTTTTCTTTCTATTTTAATATTCAACCGTAAACATATTTTTCTATTGAGAAGTATTTGTAAATTTTATTATTTTGGCTTTTTAAAATCTGGCAACAGTAGATAAAAAATAGGCTATTTCAAACTATGAATTAAATCTTTATACAGCAAATGACATTTTGAAAAAAGATCTTACAAACTCTATAAAATTGGTCAAATAAAAAAAAAATTATTGCACTTTGCACACTACAATCTAGTCAAGTATGTGCCTGCAAAAATTGGTTGAGTTGCTATGTATAGCTTTTGATCCTATAAAGCTTATATAACTGAAATAAATTGACCAATTTTAACATTAAATAGTACTTAAAATAATTCTCAGATTTAAAAACTTTCTGTTTCAGTGTGCATACATAACTTTATAAAGCTACTAATTTCATGTTTTTATATGTAATATTTTACTTAATATAAGTTGAGAAAGAGCACCAGTTACTTTTCTTTAGAATAGAGAAGAATGTTTTTATAATCCTTTTTAATATCAAAATTGCATCATCAGGTAAGTGTGCCTATCAAGCAAAAATAATATTTTACTTCAAATGAAATGTGAAACATTACAGATATGGCTTACTTGCCTTTTATTTTAATACTGTACAGATTTTGATATTTAATTTTTTTTACTCAAAAAATATGTTTTAAAAATAATTTATTATTCCAAAAAAAACATTTCCTTGAGATCAATTTGCATGTTGAAGTTCTTTCAGGCATTTCTATGCTGCCTATCCACTACCTGCCTCCCCCCCTCTCCAAAAAATAGCCATTTAATTCAGGAACATTTTTCTTTAAAACAATATAATTTATTAAAAATATCTTAATATTTACTAACTCCAAAAAAAATAATAATCTGGAATTTTTTGCTCTTTCTATGTAACTTTACAAATATCAATACAGTGTTAGAAGAAAAATAAATGTTCTTTCATGACAGATATACAAATTTCTCTAATTTTTGCCACAATCGATTGACATTTAGTGATTTTTCTCATGTGATCAATGAATGAATTTCACTATTTTTTTCCGTGACTGACTGAATTGTTTCGTGATATTTCCTGCAGCTGAGTGACAAATTTCAGGATATTTTTCTGCTACTGATTGCAGAATTTTGTAGTTTTTTCTTGCGACCGATATGTGAATTTTGCGGGGGAGGGATAGGGAGGGATCTTGCTACCAATAGGTGAATTTCCCGATTTTTTTCCGCATCTTAATGGCGAAACTTATGGGGTTTTTTCATGCGATCGTGGATGAATTTCCCGATTTTTTTCCTACAACCAACTTTTAAATTTTGCGATTTTTTACACACGACCAGTTGATGAATTTCACAATTTTTTCTTGCAACCGAGTGACAAATTTTGTGATATTTTCCCAAAACTTATAGACGAATTTTGCGATATTTCCTCATGACTGATATATGAATTTTGCGATATTTTATCACAACTGATAGATGAATTTTGTGATATTTTCTTGCGAACGATAGATGAATTTTGCATTTTCTTGCGACCAATAGATGAATTTTGTGATATTTTCCCACAACCTTTCGGTGAAACTTGTAACAGCAATTTTTTGCGAACCCAAAATAATCAGGACACATTTACAGCTATATAAAAATGGGCAGGGTACATTTACAACTGTAAAAAAACGGGCAGAGGGCAGTGCCCTTTCGAAAACGCCTAGGGGAAACACTATGCACATTGTGCATTTTTCGCCATTATTATGCATAAAGGCATTGTACCTATTCGATAACTTTCCAGAATCAGCACCATCAATGAGAAATTTTCGGAAATAATTTTTTTATTTGCTTAAACAAAATTATAGATCATAAGGAGCATTTTCGTCCAAACCGCACTCTTGTATGCTGATTGTTTGATCTTTTTTTATATTGAATTTTAAAATGTGCCAAGGACTTTTGTGACATCCTGTATAATTTTCTTTATTGCAACCCAAAAACAATGGAAAAATTAATTTCCTATATTTAAGAGCAACTCCAAAACAAATTTATAACTGTTGGGGTATCAGGGCCATGTAGGATCCAGGGACCCCTCCTGATACATGCCCCAGATTCCTCATTCTTGAAAAAATTATGGGGTAATTGGAACACCAGCCTTAAATTTGAAACATGCAGTAAATATGTAGAGATACCTAATAATATTAATATATTTATACCTAATCATAAAAAAAAGTTCGAAATTGTACGTTAAACGTTACAAATGAGGTGCGTTCATACTATAACTAGTTTTACAATGTAAAAAATCATCTACTATATACTTAAAACAGAAGACTGTTTTTTGAGTCATCTGCCCTGAAATTTCTACTCAACTAATTTTGATAATTATTGTTTTAAATGAAAGCTGTTCATTTGCAGATGTACCTGCACTAGCTATTTTTTAAAATAATCCCATTTTTATATTTTAATTTTAATTTAAAGTGTTTTTTTATGAAATTTCTTTAAAATGGTTGCAGTTGGGTTAAGATTTTATCTCTACAACATAAGATTAATTTGCCTTATCACATTCTACCAATCAGAAGCGGGATTCCATCAGTGTAAATGTCATTATATTTAAAAGAAGAATCTCAATGGTTTTTATAAGAATTAAGCATACTAAAATGATTGTGTTTAATATTGCAATAATCACAGAAGAGCAGAATGCAGATTATTTGTTGTGTAAGTAATCTATGTAAATAAAATAACAGTAAATAATCTATCATAAGGAGTAATATGAAAAATGAAATGTTTCTAATGAAGAAAATGATGTCATTCAGAAAAAAAAGATGAATTTTCTCCACGAATATAAACTATTTTACAAATCTTGTGTCAGTATGACATCATATTCACCTACCCTTATTCCTGAATCTAAATAGAAAGAACTTTTGCTATTTATTTACTTCCTTGGTATGTACAAAAAAATATCTCTGGAAATTACAACATTTCCATTTAATTATAATAAATGTTTAATGAAAATTTTAAAACAATTGGTTAAGTGACTCTTACGGTAATATTTTCCCATATATTTTCGTGAATATATATCCTATATATAATCTGTTTCATGCCATACATACACATACTTAAAAAAGATGATTATACAAACAGTATCATTCATCATGTAAGATATAAGTCTACATTTTCCACTTTTGTATATACTTTAATTAAAACTTCGATCAACACTAAATTTTGCTTCAGGATAATTTAAGTTTTTAAGTAGTACTTTGTTTATTTAAGGAGTTTTGTATACTCCTTGGAAATATTTTTTTATTTCTAAGGAGTTTCCATGGAGTCTAAGGTATCTGTATACACACTCCATGTAACATTTGTTTCACACTGAGGTAAGTTAAAGAACATTAACAAAACCTGCTCTGATAACTTTGCCTTTTTTGGGCTAAACATAGCCCAATTTTTTTATTCGTTTTTCCTCGAAAAAATTTTCATTCAGTCCTGAGCTTCAAATTAGCCAATTTTAGCAAAATTAGATATAAATGAATAAATAAAAGCTAATAAAGTGTTGAATGGGCAAAAAACAGCAGAATAAGCTCACTTTTCAGCTCTTTTTGAGACAATTTTAGAGCTTCTTTTTCCTTGCTCATTTCTCAACACTGAATAAAACACCTCTAGGTATAAAGACAAAGATGTGTGACTTTGTAGTATTTATATAGATAATTTAAAAATGTTTGTAACAAAATTATATCTGTTTGATAAGATAACATATAGTAGAATGACTTGTCATTGTTATTGCACACTTTTACGCCTCTTCCATATGAATATGAATTTACTTTTGAAATAATAATAAGTGTATCTTACAGATGGAAGGGGGGATTGATGATTTTAAAGATGTTTAGGTAGGGCATGGACAGAAAACGATTAGGAACCACTCATCTAGAATATGAATAAATCTGAAAGATTTGTTTTATTCTATTAAAAAAGTACCTGATATATTATCAAATGGATTTCTGAGATGGTCACTAATTTTAGCTGTAATGATTATTTATACATTGAGTATTGCAATAGTTAAATAGACATTCTATTTGAATTATGCTATTATAAATAAAGTATTTAAATATTTATGTACAAATTTCAAAGCCTAGAAACACATAAAAAATATAAAGTTTTCTTTTAAAAGCAAATTTTTCATATAGAATAAAGAAAATTATAAATATATTTTTGTTAGGGCAGAACAATTTTATGAAGAGATCCATTTTGTGAAGAGATCTGTTTTATTATATGGATTTTTATGAAAGGGTCTTGTAAGATATAAATTTTGCATGGGTTTTAAATTTTTTTTCAATGTAATGTGATATAGAAAATACTGTTCAAATTATCATAATTTTTGGCATATAATCCACACATCAAACAATTATATTTAGACCCAGAAATTTTATTTAATAATTGAAGTCAAATATTTACAGCAATCTAGTAAGTTACAATATATAAAATAGAAATTTCTGGATTGAAACATAATTGTTTGATCTGTGCATTATAGGCATGAAATTACAGTACATTGTAAGAAATACAAACTTAATGCAATATCTTATTAGACAACACAATTCTGGTTAACAGACGCTCACCCATTGAAAAATTTCCTCAAAAACAGAATGAAATCAACTGTAAATTCAGCAGAGAAAGGTTTGTAATTGACATGTAGCTAATTCTATTTCTATTTCTGTTCTTCTGTAAAAAACAACAAAAACTGTCATTAGTATAAGCATTTATATTTTAGAATATGATTACAAATATATCAAAAAGCATACTTTATATCTATACATAAAGCAAAATAAATTTATCAAAAACTGGAAGAATCTGATTCTTAATATTCTGTAGAAAAGACATTAACTCTCTTGTATAAAAAACTACAAGGATGGGAAATTGAAATTATATAAAACTATATGTCGTTAGCAAATGGATTTTCATATGAGACAAGTTAATTTTTATACAGCCTCAAAAACTATTGTCTACAGAAAATACATGAAAATATTTTTTTATTGGTTGGCCACATTTTTCAGTTTTTCCCAATGCTGCAATGAAAAAACTTAATCAAGTTCTCTCCTGCATTAAATTTTACTCTCTTGTATACATTTCTTAATGTTATACAAAAAAATATAAAAATGTTACTAAGGATATGTGTTGTAGTAACGAAAATTTACATAGTGGAAGATCTTTATAACGCAAACCTAAAAGCACGAGGTTGTGCGTTATATGGAATTTTGCTTTATATAGATCACATTTCACACATCATTAAATTTAGCTTGTAAAACATGGCCAAATATGTGTGAAACATACCAAAATACATTAAAGTATCTTTATATTACATTCTTTATTACCAGGAGTTGTGCATATTACAATTTTTTGCATAATATAGATTATTCCATACATTGTTAAATTTACTTTATAAACATTGTCCAAACATATCTGTATCAGACCATAGCAATTTTTTCAGTAATTAGCTCGGAATTAAGGAGATAAAGTTGAACTAATGTATTAAATTTGATCCTCTAGAGAATAGCAACTATTTATAATGTGGGAATTCAGATGTTTCTTAACTAAATATTTATTGTTTATATCTGAGAAGTTGTGCGTTATAAAGATCTTCTACTGTATTGAATAAAATTAAATGTGTTTAATAAATAAAATTAAATATATGTCTTATATAATAAAATTATAATATAATTTCATATACATAATATAATATATATAATATGCACACTAGGACTAACAGGTATCTGAAAACCATGTTTGCTTACCAAAATAGCATTAGCACCAGTGCATATGTGACATCTGTTATGAAAAATGTTATAATGAGAAATTTAAATAGAACTTACAATTAAAAAAATAACTTTAGTATTACATTAACACATTTAGTTATGAAAAATTAAATCTATAACACCTGGAAATATAGAATTAGGTTACAAATTCAATACTTTAAAATAATAAAAAAAATCAGATTTCACTTTGTTTTGGAGCCATTTATCTTAATTTTGGAGAAACAAAATTAGCAAATTGATATAAAATTAATATTAATTAGAAAATTATATTACTTAATTGTGAATTATTATTATTATTATTACTTTAATATATTTTGCAATGGTATTGCATAAGGCTAACAAGTACTATAATAAAATATAAATTATACACAATACAAAAAAGTATTACAATATTAAAATTGGGAAAATTAAATATATTATGGAATCAAAGTTTATTACATTGTGTTACTTCAACAATTTAACAATAGCAGGTTATTTTAACAAAGCTACTATTTTGAAGAATCAAATGAATAATACTTTGAAATATTCATTTCTGATATAAATGGAAAACATCTGAGAAAATGGAAAAAACTTTTCAGAAAAGGAAAAAAAAAATTGATTTCACTTTGTTTTGGCACCATCTGCTGTGACTTAAGATAAAATAAAGTTAAAAATGTATTATTAATTCTGAATTTATACCACTTAACATTAAAAAAATAACTATATTAATTACATATATAATATTTTTGTTATGCATTTACCAAATTGTTTACTTAGATATCATCTTTTACATTACTAAATTGTAAAGATTTGTAAAATTATTTTGGAAGTGTTGGAATGTGTTATGCATTTACCAAATATTGGAAGTTTAAATCTCAGAAAGTTCTTATAATTTTAATATGACAAAAAAATGTAGTAAATTAAATATTTAAACTTCTTTTTTTCTTTAATCATTTTCTGAAACTCATTCATGTATGTACAGTGGTACTATCTATGATCTTTAATTGAAGATAAAAATGAAAAAATTAATAAATGTTTTGAAATGTCTGGATTACAAAAGTTTCAATATTAGAGAAGTCTGAATTAAAGATTATATACTGTAATAAAAATGAAAAGTATGAATGTTTTTGCAGTACTTTTCTGATTGTAAATGGTATCTTTGTGTAAAAAATGTATTAATCTTTAATAGTATTAAAAAAATTGCAAATCTGAAGGTCGATTTCAAATTGCAGGGGAATTTTTTTTCAAAGATGCAAAATGGGAGGTGGGGGGGGGGGAGGGGCATTATTTTGCAGATGCCATTTCATAATGAATTTTTTTCATATATACATTTTGAATTCCTTTATTTTTCCTTGCAAGTAATGTTCCACTTTTTTTATTAGTTTATTTAGTAGAGAAAGTTTCAGCGACCCTCATAGAAAATTTTTCCGGATCTTCACGAATAAAGTTTATTTTAATTTATGCCATAAAATCATTGTTTACATGCTTTTTTATGATTTTCTTAGTTCTTTTCATGTAATTTAGAGTAAATTATTTTATTTATTTATTTTCTGGTGCAGGTAAAATGCACTTTGCATTGAAAGCCCCGGATGAAGTCCAGGCTAAAGCCTAGCTGGAAGGCAACACAGCCCTTGAAACGAATATCGAGATGGGCAAAGCCTGATTAACTGCACATTTTTAAGTCACCATTTCTTTTTAAAACTATTAATTATGTTGTTTCTCCCATGTACTTTGAAAACAAACACAAATATGTAAAAATAAAATAAAAATTATATTAAAGATATTCAAAATCTATAAAAATTAATCAATCTTTATTATAACTTAGGAAAAAAATTTTTTTTAGTTATAGTTTGCAAAGAAATTAATTACCTTTATTAAAAAAGATAAACATGTAAATCTATTAACTTATTCAAAAGTTATTGTGGCAAAACTGCTGAAAACAGGGTTTCAAGATATCCGAGTAAAGTTTTGTTTTCACAGGCATGCACAGCTCAACATTTACTCTAAGTATGACTGTAATTTTAAGAATTTTCTTTTCGGATGTACGACATTGTTAAAAGATTCAAACATTAGAAAACTAAATGTAATAAAAAATGTATCTTTTAATGTATCCTTTCTGGTCCTCTATACGTGAATATGCTGCAAAAAACAATAAATAAAAATAAAAACATGAAAAAATAACATTAATAAACAAAATTATCAGTCTATAAAGAATGATTCCCAGGAAAAATAATCTTGGTGGAAAATTGTAATTAATGTTAAGGCAAAACATGTTTTATAAAATACTTTCATTTGACTATAACTGAGTTAAAGATGGTCATGGTAGATGTCAAACATGAGAACTTTGGATTCACATGCCAATACTCCACCAACTGAGTCATACTGGCCAGCACAAATCACTCAAATAACCACTGGGCAGTAAGTAGCATACACTCTGACAACAGGCTATTTGAATGAATCAGGAAAATAAAATTTGTACAGTGCTCAGTTCATAGGCAGGTGAGATCAAAAATCCCAGATATGATTCCTGGCAAGGGCATCACTCAATTTTCACTCAGTTAGAATTAAATGAAACTCTCTCATAAGACTTCCTTAAATTATAGTTGAGATAAAATAAATTTTTCAAAGCATGTTTGCTAAAATAATTTAATTTAGTTTTATATGAAATCCAATTATGGTAGATTCCCATTAATAAACATTCCCACTGTTTAAGTTACTAAGTAATTTGCATAGAACAAAAACACAGTTGAAAGGTGTTTTTGTGATATTTTTTCAACTTTTTAGGAAAAAAATGAGTATTTTTGATAGTCTTGATGAATTTTAAAAAAGAAAAAAAATATATTTCCACTATTTCTATAAAAATGTTATAAAATATTTTGCTTTCTCAAATAAAAATGCATAATTTAACAAAATATAAATGCATTTTACGAAGAAGCCTGAAAAACAGAAAATAAAATAGTAAAAGAAGAATGAATAGAAAGATATACAGTAAACACAGTAACATTAGAGCAGGTTAAAATCAAAGGTTTAAGTCACATTTTTTAAAATAATGTTAAAAAATAAAAGATTTATTTGAAGTATTACAATGAATTGCTATGTGGATGCATATCTTCATACATGCTATTTATAGTACTTTTTTTTAATTACCTTGTATTGTTCTCCTTGTAAACATAGTTTGATATACTGGATTATTATTTTTTAACACAATTATTTCAAATTGGTAAAGCAATCATACAAGTTGTAAATTTCCAACTGGACGAAAAATGTCCGGGCCAGGATTCGAACCTGGGATCGCTTGGCTGAAGCCGCCACGCTCTACCCCTGAGCTATTCCGGTCGAATCTGGAGGGCATAATTCATCCAGTTAACCTTATTGATCAAAGCATCTGGTCTGATATTTTAATCAGCTCAACAGAAAAGATCGCAGGTAATGGAACTCCAGTAAACGCTGGATACGTGAATACACGGGATTTTTATTTTTTTAACACAATTATTTCAAATTGGTAAAGCAATCATACAAGTTGTAAATTTCCAACTGGACGAAAAATGTCCGGGCCAGGATTCGAACCTGGGATCGCTTGGCTGAAGCCGCCACGCTCTACCACTGAGCTATCCCGGTCGAATCTGGAGAGCATAATTCATCCAGTTAACCTTATTGGTCAAAGCATCTGGTCTGATATTTTAATCAGCTCAACAGAAAAGATCGCAGGTAATGGAACTCCAGTAAATGCTGGATACGTGAATACACTGGATTATTATTTTTTTAACACAATTATTTCAAATTGGTAAAGCAATCATACAAGTTGTAAATTTCCAACTGGACGAAAAATGTCCGGGCCAGGATTCGAACCTGGGATCGCTTGGCTGAAGCCGCCACGCTCTACCACTGAGCTATCCCGGTCGAATCTGGAGGGCATAATTCATCCAGTTAACCTTATTGATCAAAGCATCTGGTCTGATATTTTAATCAGCTCAACAGAAAAGATCGCAGGTAATGGAACTCCAGTAAATGCTGGATACGTGAATACACTGGATTATTAAAATATCAGACCAGATGCTTTGATCAATAAGGTTAACTGGATGAATTATGCCCTCCAGATTCGACGGGGATAGCTCAGTGGTAGAGCGTGGCGGCTTCAGCCAAGCGATCCCAGGTTCGAATCCTGGCCCGGACATTTTTCGTCCAGTTGGAAATTTACAACTTGTATGATTGCTTTACCAATTTGAAATAATTGTGTTAAAAAAATAATAATCCAGTGTATTCACGTATCCAGCGTTTACTGGAGTTCCATTACCTGCGATCTTTTCTGTTGAGCTGATTAAAATATCAGACCAGATGCTTTGATCAATAAGGTTAACTGGATGAATTATGCCCTCCAGATTCGACCGGGATAGCTCAGTGGTAGAGCGTGGCGGCTTCAGCCAAGCGATCCCAGGTTCGAATCCTGGCCCGGACATTTTTCGTCCAGTTGGAAATTTACAACTTGTATAGTTTGATATGTCTAGATACTCTACATGCACTTACCTCCAATTTTCAAAATTAGTGATTACCACTATGACTTTCACAAGCTCAATCATACAATACTAATATATATTTATCAATCAATTAATAGCAATATAATAATACTCATTGGTAAAAGTATAGGCTAGTAGTATTTACCAATAAAAAACTAAACTTAATGTTATTTACTAATAAAAAGCATAATTACTCAGTAAGATTTATAATTCTTATTATTTTACCTTTGGAAGATTTATTAGAATACACAAAGATAGTAGGCACAACATTATCTCACAGTCATACACATGTCCAATCAATCTGAAATAAGCAGACCACAGTGAACTCTGTTGTGATATGACTCTAATCTCTATAACGAACTGCTAATATCCACAAGTGTCTTGGTATAGAGTCTTTTGAAAAATTATAAACAAATTAAGAAATGTAAATGAAAATACAGCTACTAACTTTTTTTTATACATCAGAGATCAAATCAGGGAAAGTTTCGGACAATTTTACAAACTGTTTTCAAAATTACTTTTCCATAAAAATTACCTTTCTAATTATGGTATGCAAATATTAAAAGGCAGAAATTAGCACCATTTCAAAAGCATATGCCCACTTTTGGATTTATCAGGATTGATTTAAATCAATGAAATATTCTTAAATTTATCAACAAACACACAAAAAATTGTGAGAAGATTATTAAAAAGTAAAACTAAATGCCTTTTTCCTCCCAAAATTCTATTTTTGACTAAAAAACATTACAAGAATATTTTCTTAAGAATAAAAAACTACATCAATCCTATGGATACTGATTGGTACATGCCTCGATAATGGCAATTGGGGATTTTGAGGACACATTCCAGATGTTCGCAATGTAAACATTTTTAGGTTATTTTCCACCAGTTTTTCATGTAATTAAAGAATTTACTTTTAATACAGAGTTTCTCCACAGGTTTTAAGAAAAGAGAGGGTGATGTTCGTGGGGAAAAGCCACTGTATGTACTAATGACAATTTTTTAAGGCAATTTTAATATTTAAATTCAGGGCACTTTTTTCAACACAGCAGTAATAACATACTTTTCCATTATACAAGCAATATTTACTTTAAAAAAAAAAGCACCAGGTTGCCATTATTATTGAGAGTCAAGTAGAATGGTACTTTTTGGAGAGGTTGACAAGTCCTTTTCTTTTTTTTTAAGTATAAACCTTGCAGGATGCAGCACCTTCCTGTGTGTGTGAAACTGTCCAAGTAAAATTCTGTTTCCAAACAAGAAACAACATGCTTTACAGAAAGCTAAATTGGTCCATTTTACACTGCCTTTGATTTATACACATCGAAAATCCTCCAATGTAGCTGAAGCCTAAGTTTCGTGCTAACAACAAAAGTGAACAACTGTCTTTCGTAAAGGCCTCTTATTATTCAAAGACATTAACATTAAAAATTAATAAAAATGTGGAATTATACTTCTTTGTCAGAGTTATGAAAAAAGGCTTAATAATTTCATAATACATTGTAACTCTCTGGCTTGCCTTGTAAGTGCACAAGCCTAAATATTCATAACGATAATAAAATAATAAAAATTGGCAACAATAATAAAGTGGAGATAGGTAATTATACAAGATTTTACAACATGGATCATTACAAGAATGTCATTAGTGTCTCAACTATTTGATAAAGTATACATAACAAAATTATCATAATATACTGCTATTATACTATAATGTAAAATAATGTACCATTATAAAATTATAGTTCAATATGCAGTATTATATAATGTTCTATAATACGATAAGGTATTATAAGTTAAGATGTATAATTTCTTCAGATTTTGAGTAAGCTTCTTAGTATGACATTTTCTATAATGTGGAAATGTATCCATTTCAGCAAAATATTTCGATCTCTTGCCTTTGCTCGATCCCCTTTGAACAAGTTTTACTGTATGCTTCAGTAATATGACGAAAATTGTAAGGTGGTGTTTTAAAGTATTTCTAAGGCAAGGAATCTGCAAATAAATGTGGTCATCAGGTAGAAATCAAGAATAATCGAGTCAAATTCTTAATGCATCTTCTTGTCTACACCTGCTGATTAATTTTGAAACTTAATTCTGCATTAGAATCTTTTCTCTATTCATTAGACAGACTGCTATTATTGTAGCAGTAAACTTTATCCAACAAATTGCAACCACACATTTCTGAAAGCAAAATATTAAATATGTAAAAAAATAAATAAAATAAACTGCAATTGTTTAAATATATGATATCACTGTGGAATTTTATCCTAATGATGTGTAAAATTAGCAATACTATTTTATTTCTATATTCTTGTTCAAGAGCATAGAAATACAAATAAACAATATATGTAAGTTACAAAATATTAATAAAAACTAAATTTGCATCAAGAGAATATGTAAATTCATATTCTGTAAACAAGACAAACAAAAACAGATTGTAATGTCCTTCAATGTATTCAAATTTTTTATAAATGAAAAGTTTTAATTGTAGATGTAAACAAAAGTTTAAATACCGAGAAAATGTGGCAAAAACAATAATTAACAGACGTTGGTTAAATAATCATCAGTTAAAAATTTAAAAGAATTTATTTTACGGAAGCTTGAGCTTTGCTTATGATTCATCACGCGAGAGTAGAGCAATTTTTAATTTCCCAAAACGAAAATGAACCAAGAAAATAGTTTATATTTCATCCGGTAGAGAGCGTCGTTTACCGTAAAACATTAGGGATCTTAAATAGGATCCTATAAAACATAGAGGCTAGACCAACATTCGATCCTAAAGATCTGCCCATTCGCCGACTTTCCATTCATAAAAACGTGCCCGTTTCTCCGTCGTCTGCTAGCAGATAGCGTAGAGTAATAGAACATTCCAGGTTTTTCCCTTTAAATACGTTAGTAATGTTTTCTGTTTATTAATATTTTTAGCATATATTTCTATTCAGGATGGATGAAACTGGTGAAAAGAATATATTTAAAGTCGAGAATTAAAGTCTCATCGCAAAAAAGTGTTTATTTATTAATAAAATTTTCATACTGCGTAAAAAGAATATCTGATTAGTAAACTACTAGATATGATGTAAGAGCTCGATTAAGATAAGTTTTTAAATATTTCAACAATATCTAGGATTTTTATTTTTGAGACAAATACAATATATCAATAATTTAAAGATCCATCTCAGAAATTGCGTTTTGGCATGGTTCTATTATATATCCTTTTATAATTTCTTCCTTTATTTTAGGATAAAAGTAATTTCAAGACTATTCTATTATTGCTTTGATTTTACATATTTAAATTATTTCTCATATAACATATATAATACACAATGATTTGAGAGTTAATTTTGTTGGGGACAAATACTAAAAAATATGAGCACCGGCAAAAAAAAAATCTAGGGAGGGGCAAATTTTTTAAACAGGTGTGCCTATGGCCCAGTTGCAATTTATAAAATTCATTTTTAACATAACTAACATTGATATGTTATTCTATCAAAAATTTACCTTATTTAAACATCGATTATATCAGTTTTACCAACCCCTCCCCCATCTATTAAGATGTTTCAATATATTCCCCATATTTAAGTCCTTTTTAAAATGGTATTGCAATTGCGTGGACTGTGCAATGTCTAAACATTTGATTTAATTTGTGATATATATATATCAATAAATTACTTCTGCTTTTCTTTTCTAGCACCTACTTGCTACAAAAATAGCATGCACTATCATATAGTTATAAAAGATGTAGCTTCCAGTTATACTCAAGGGAGTAATTGGGTGCTAAAACATATTTTTTAGCATTTTTTTAAAACAAAGGCAAATTTTTAAATATATAAATACATATTTATATAAATATATTTTTGGTTTTTAATTTTATTCTACTCTAAATGAACAAAATCAGGGGTCGATGCAGGTTTTTTTTTCTTGGGGCCCATTTTGTGAAAAGTAAAGGTTATTTTTGTGAAATTTTATTATATTTTTGTGCAAAAATAACATTTTGTAATGAAAGTCGAAATCCAGCCACTCAAATTCGAACCAAGCGTTTATTAACAAAAACTTTTTTAAACACTGTTGCTGAAGTTTTCCTCTCTGGTGATCTTGTTTGTTTACAAATTATACATTTTAAAAGTCAAAAAATAATAAATAAATAATAAATAGTAAGTTTTTATAAAATGGAATTTTGCGAAAGTGCTTATTTTGTTAAAAGGAATTTTGTGAAGGGTCCCATTTTATTAAATTTATTTTTGTGAAGGGACGCTAAATGGGCCCCAAATTTTGTCTGGATCGACCCTTGAAAACATTTATTGTAAACAGTGCAAAATCAAAATGGATTTTAAACATCAGTTTTATGAAAATTGTGCACTAAAATTGGAGGTGCCCTAGAGCCTCAGCCCATGTTTCCTTCAGGCGCTGATCGAAAAAACAATAAGCTAACATTCATTGAAGGCCAATAGTATTTACCCCTTTCATCATATTTTGACCAGTAAATATCCTTGAAACTTTTTTTTTAATACGAACTTTACAGAAAAAAGTAATAATTTTTAAGCACCTTAAAAACTATTTTCAACTTTTGAGGGAAAGTTAGCTTTACATCCTGTGTATGAATTTGAGAAAAAACTGGGTCCCCGCTTTGATGCCCCTGACAAAATTTCATCCCATGAAAGTAAACACTTCATAAATATTTCATCTCCATAAGATTTTAAACATATAACTTGTAATTTAAAAAGTTCATTAGATAAAAGAAAACTTTCACAAAAATAACTTCATTAAAACAAAACAGTGCAACAAGAAAAAAAAATTTCACTAAAAAATCGACTAACAGCATTACAACTTAGCACATAATTTCTTGACCGATTGACAAACCTATCCCCCTCATTGAATTATCGTGTGGTTCTCCGTCTATGGTGATCCGCCTCATGTCGCGCATCATATTTTATTAATAATTGATAAGAGTTCAGCCGTATTTGCTGGGGCATGAAGTTCTATATAATCTTGAATAGACACCAAGAAAAGAGGAAGAATAATGTCTAACAGTTCCGTATGAGTAAGATCCAGAGCTAACTTGTTTTTTATTTCTAGCTTCCGTAGAAAGAATCCGGATGCTTTTTCATATATAGATTGTTGTTTGCAATAAAATTCACGCCTGAGTTCAGTTGCATTACGCTCATTAGGAAATGCTTTAGTTAACTCCGAGCAGGTTTGCACAAATCTTTTAGCATCATCAGTCACCAGAAAACGCCCTATGTTCTCTAGCCAAAGCAAGGCTTCCCCCTTTAGAGAACATTTTAGTACTAAATACTTGTTTTTAACCGGGATATTGTTGAAAGAAATGTAATCAAGTAATTTGTTAAGAAATTCAGTGACATCAGTGTTTCCGGAGAAGTAAACTCGGGGAACGATCTCCCTCGGATGTGGGCATTCATTGAATGCACCGTCAGTAGGACTGACAAGGTTACCTAATCCACTAAGTTGGGCGCCATTTATGACGGCCATCTTTGATGTCAGGCTGTGCGGTAGAGCAGAGACAAATAACAAGTCTATTTTTAAAACCAAAAATGGTTTATTAAAACAAAACGGTAGGGAAGTTGAGCGAACTCCACTTGATTTTCCTAAAAATTAATAAAACGAAAGGCTTTTGCTAACGACTCGTAGCTGTATAGAAATTAAAACTATATGATAATTAAACTTGAACTATTCAGAAGCAAATTCACGATCCAATAATTTTATATTTCAAATTAAATAAGCACTGATGCAGGCTCAAATCAGCTTTACAACAGCATAGAACTTCACTATAAAAATGCTAAGGCCAATTATTAATCTCGAGACTCGATGCGAGGTCTCAAGGCTAAATCTAAATCTATCTAAGTCTCAATCTAAATCTCAATATTAAATCTCCCAAGCTAAGTCTGCTCTAGCTCCCCTAAGGTCTGATCTGAAATGAAAACTCGCTGCTTATATACTTCACAGTATCGATCGACCAGCTCCAGAAAATTTGCATAACTGAAAGAAAACGGCGACTCACAATTTCAGATATTCAGACATACCTCGAAAGTTAGAGAAAGAGAGCATTGCTAAATCTTTTACACACATGGCCGGTTATTGGACAAAAAATTACGATCTCATTCAAACATCGCCTACTCACGGGACGAGAGTAGTCGATCCCTTACAAGTTTAAATAATTCTATTTATTTACATACAAAAAATAATATAATCATCAACAGCTCGAGTAAAGTCTCCATTTTCTTCTTGATTCTTTCTTTTCTCTCTAGCAAATAAAAAGATAAATAAATAAATATAGACCCACGCATCAAATATGTATAATAAAAGGAAATAAAGTACACAATAAGCAGTAGCGCAGCCAGGATCCTCATCTGGAACTGTTACTCATTTTTAAAAAAATGTGTGACAAAAAGTAACGAAAAGCACAAACAGTCGTAATAAACTTAACATTTGTGTGTTTAAAGGTTTCATAAAAGAGCATCTTCTTTAGTCTTCAGAAAAAAAGAAAGAGCAATAGCAGTAACATATGACTATTTTATTGCTATTGCTCCTAATGTATTTTTTCATTGATTTTGTGTTTAAATAGAGGCCCCTTTTGGGTCATTCTATGTCAAATCAACCAAAAAATTTCAATATTCAACCTGACCATTTCAGATTTTAATGAAACCTTCAGGAATCATTCTCCCTGATGATACTAATGAGAATACTTTTATAATTTTTTTTTATCTTAGTAAATTTTCATACAACTAATTTTTTTAATTTCGAAAGATCAGCATTTTTTTTGGCTTATATAAATGTTTTCAATTTTGAATTTATCCAGTTCTATCATGCATAGAAAGTTGTTTGACCCCTCATTTTAAAGAGAATTTCATAAGGTTTAATTTAATATACAAATTGACTATGTTTGGTTTAAAGAAAAGTAAATTTAATTTAATTTAAATAGTGTTTTTTAAAAATTTTGAAAAAAAAATGTTTTTTGTAATATTATAAACTTTAAGTTCTTAAAGTTTTACAGAGGGATCTCAATGGGATCAGCAGTTATAAAATAATAATGATTAAAATTAATAAGACAATACCTATCTTTAGCACAGTCATAAAGTTGGCAAGGTGCCAACTTTAAATAACAGCCCCAACTGGGTTGGGTTGATTTATGACGGCCAATTATCAACACGAGGGATATAGGCCCTAGGGGGGAGTGCCCTCTGTGAGGGTCTTTTTAAGGGATCCTAACCCGTATTTATGCAAGGTTCGAAGAAAACCACGGAAAACTCCGAAACGTTAGGTCGACGAGCGCGACAGGGGTTTGAACACAGCACCTCCCGTCTACCAGCTTCGAGAGCAGAACCTCTCAGCCAATGGTGGGGCCCAGCCCCAACTGGTGTTTAACATTAGTCTTTTTAACATAACTGCTGATCCCATTGAGATCCCACTCTAAAACTTTCAGAATTTAAAGTTTATAATATTACAAAAAACATATTTTTTCAAAAGTTTTAAAAAACACTATTTAAAAATTTTTAAATTAAATAAAATGTACTTTTTTTAAACCAAACATAGTCAACTTGTATATTAAATTAAACCTTGTGAAATTATCTTTAAAATGAAGGGTCAAACAACTATCTACGCCTGATAGAACTTGAGAAATTCAAAATTGAAAACAATTATACAAGCCAAAAAATGATGATTTTTCGAAATTAAAAAAAATAATTGTATGAAAATTTACTGATATAAAAAAATAATAAAAGTATATTCTTATTTATATCATCAGGGTGATTCCTGTAAGTTTCATCAAAATCCAGGTTGAGTCGCTGGTTGATTTGACATCGAATGACCCTATTACAAAGCATTGAAACAGTTGAGAATGATATTTTATGCTGCTTATACTTTTCATTTCTTTGGTTTTTTGCACAACATTACTTTACCTTAAGACAAATAGATTTCTACACATCTGATCAATTTTTTAAATACTCTGGAAGGGGTTTTAACCCCTAAATTACCCCCTTTGCTACGCTAATGCAATAGGTTTACAGAATTCAATAGTCAAAATACGGTATGACATGCACTTTATATAGGTCACTCTTAAGAAGCTACTTTACTCAGGCGAAAACACCTGCTCGCTACTGTTAATCCTATGGGGGAAATAATTTACGATATTTCGTTCGCATTTCAATATTTATAAATGATTTTTTTTTAAATTGAGGATACTTTTACTTTTGAAACAGTTTCTGAAAGTGAAAGTATCTTAATAAAAAAAAAACTTGTAATCAAAATCAAAAAAGTACAAAAGAGCGTGCTTAGAGATTGACCTCAGTTATCCAATGCATAAAAAAAATCATTTAAAAATAGTGAAATGTGAACGAGATATCGTAAATTATTTCCCCCATAGGATTAACATTAGCAAGCGGATGTTTTCGCCTGAGTGAAGTAGCCTCTTAAATATCTGCACAACTTGTGGCAAAGTGCTTTATAGATTTCTGATGTAGATTCTTTGTTTAAATTTTAAAATATTATCAAACTAGGCATTTTTAGAACCTACTGATCAAATATAGCAGTCTTGCTTTTGTCACTCAGTCTTAACGGAAAATTTCATTATTTATATTGTGTTTAATGTGGGAATTTTGCAGTTGCAGATTTTTTTAATTTGGATATAACAACAAAAATGTGCCAAATGGTTAAGGCTCCCGTTGAGCAAGCGCTCGGGAATACGGTGCTAATGTTAATCCAATGGGGCATTATTTTGCTAATATCTTGCTTGCATTTGAAAATTTTTAAATGATTTTTTTTGCACTGGATAGCAGAGATCAATCTCTATTTCCGCCGTTGATTACTTTTTCGATTTTCTTTGCGTATTTTTTTTAGGAAGATACTTTCACTTTCGAAACCGGTTCCGAAGCGCTTGCTCAACGGGAGCCTTAAGCCTGTATTATTTAATGCAATGTATAAGCACCTAGACAAAAAAAGCTTGTATATAAATGGGCTAAGAGGATAATTATAATGATTCTTTTTTAAAGGCATCTGTGTACCTGTTAGGCTTAGCTTGCTAATTTTTTTATTTGTTATAAAAAATGGTACTTCTCCATTATCCTGTCGACCACTGTTCATAACAGATAACTATTGGCAAACTAACGCCAAATAAAAAAAATGAAAGAATGCTGCCATTGGAATCTCAAAATAAATAAATGCGAAGAAATTCTGAAAAACCCCACTCTTCAATGCGCCAACTTAGTAAACTTGAGCAATAAAATTTGTAATATATTAATGAAAGAGTTTGAAAAAAAAAAAAACTTGGATATTTATTCATTTGCATTATTTTTCCAAATTATCCCTCTCAGCTGGTGAATAAATGTTTTTGACATCAGTTGAAACTGATCTATTGTACATAACTATGCATCACAGCATTTTTTCAATGCTTTTTCTCTTTTAATATCATGGCACTGCTGTTTAAGGACACAACTGTTATTTTGATTAACGAAATAACTAATAAATCAGTAAAACAGAATGAAAGATACAGGTAAATGTCAAATTATAGCTACTTGATAACATAACAAACACATGCAATGCTTCTGAGTCAAGTGAATGTGTCGCCACAATAATGCATCTTTGGCCTTAAATCCTATAATATGACAGTTCTTATGAAAAGTGGTCGACGGGATAATGGAGGAAGTACTTAAACACACAATTTAATTGTAAAACACATACAATTTTCATTATAAACGTACAAAAATAAATTTATTATAAAACACACAATGTTTAATTTAATATAAAACACACACAATCTGCTGTACCGGGCTGCCATAGGAAGAAAAATCTCACCCAAATATTGGTGGGTTGCCCAGGCATTAAATTGCCTTTTTGGCACCAAAAATATACCCCAGTGCATCTGTACGTAACAGTAAGTGGTTGTGTATTTAACATTTGATGTTTACTTGACTTTCTGTTTTTTTTGATAAAAATTAGCTTAAAAGATAATGATCAGAAAATGCCAAGAAGAAAGCATAACATTGCAGACTTGCAGAAGAATCTCATGCCTGATTTATGCACACTTTGTTTCTAAACTTACATACATTAAGTTATCTGAAATTATCTTTCAATTTGAATAAATTTATAAAAATTCAATTTTAAAATAAAAAATAACGAAATAAATAAATAGTCAACTGAAATTATTAAGAAATAACTTTTAATAACATTAAATTTGTTATTATATATGTGTTAAAATCATTTTTCTTATCTTAAAAAATAATCAGCAACCTGTATCAGCTTGTAAAGTGTAAACAGATGTATTTTTGAGGAACTCTGTTGTAGTCAGATGATGTCATTAGAATTTGTAACTACAGAAGGCAAAATAAAAACATGACAACCAAGAAATAAACTTTAAACCTTCATGACAAGCTTCCCTGCACCATTATTTCCAAATAATATTGACCTTATTTAATGCCGTTTTATTAAATAAGGTAAAAATTACCATTCGGATATAGTAATAACAGTTAAAATCAAGGACTGTGTACACATCTTATATCACACATATCTCCTGTCATAAATGGTTTTAACATTACAATAAAAGTCTATGCATTATGCATACTTCATGTTATTTTAATTATAACTTAAGATTAACCGCTTGGAGTAGGAATAAAGAAATATTGAATCAATATGTCAACTGCTAAGCATCAAAAGATTCGAATAATTGAAACAAATTCTAAAATACATTTCACTCTTGCCTTTCCAGAAAGCAGAAAACAGCTAACTTAGATTAACCTTTCCATTCTTTGAAAATTATTGTTTTTAACAGTGATAACCATTTTAGTACCACAATTGTTATTGTTATACTAAAATCTTTATGGTAGATTAAAATTACAAATGTTGCAGAAACATATTAAGAAGATAATCTTTTCTAATTAGTGGTAGCAAGAATTTAATTCTGTAGTAGTGACAAACGTCCAGTCACGGTCAACAAAGAAATGCAAAGAGTTATGAAGTACATGACCTATCACCTATCACTTAATTTATTTAAATATATTATTTTCTTTTTTAAATTCATTTTCTTCGGTTTTATTTTTTTATGTTCATTTCGATACAATAATTTATATTATTTTAACATTTAGCATAAAAGCAAAAAATATTATTTTCCAAATGTCATGTTTGTCATTATGTGCTCTGTAATTCTGGAACAGATGTGTTACACTCACGCACCGACATTTGGCGACTTTTTGACTGGTTTGAAGTCGGCTTGTAAATATCGCCAATCTCTTAATACAATTGCCAGGTTACCATTAAAGGAAAAAATCCCCAAAATTTGGCAACTTTTTTCCTCTTTATAACCGATTAAAAAAAAAAAAAAAAAAAGGGTGTGAGTGTAAGGCATAAAAGCCAAATTGTACACTATTCACAATGTTTTATGGTGTTCTTCATGGTTTTATAAATTTAAACATAAAATGGCATCTAATGATTGTAAGCAGTGACAAGTGGTCATATATATTCAGAGAACAGTCAAGATCAAAAAACTCATATAGCACACATATCAAATTTAAAGAACATTTTGAGATGGAAGAAAGAAAAAACATTATTGTACGATAAACTCTAGTTATTTGGATCCCCAGCAACAAAACATTTTAAATCAGTCCTGGTTTCATTTTATTGAGTATTGATGTAATTCAACAATACTCTGTAAATCATGTAAATTATTTCAATACAGTAGGACCCAAGACTAATTTAAAACATTTTTTTTTTTTGTTTGTTGTTGTGGGTCCCACAAACCCCAGTTTAATTTAAAATAAAAACGAACATAATTGAACGAACTTTTTTGATGTATTCACAAAAAAGTTACATTATCCCACATAGTATAAAAAATTATTCAAGGGGCAGATTTAATTTATACAGGTAAATGTTAAAATTTCAGGTTGATGGCCAGATTATTATAAGGCTATTTTGTAATGCTAATACAGAGAATTCTGGAAGGTGGGGGGGGGGGGGCAAGACCCTTTTATATTTACTAACTTAATTTTAAAAAAAAATCAAAAATTTTTATTTTGTGAATTTTAAGAAACATTTAATTTAAAATATTTTTTATTTTGCTTTTAATTTTTTCCATTTACCAGTACTAACTAGAAGTATTGGTAGGTAATCATAATTAATAAGTTAATTGATAAACATTTAAGACTCACGATCATAATATTAAGGCTTTTGCCCATTCTCAATCAAACGGCAAGTTGACAGATCAAAATTAATTTCTGCTATGAATGTATTTGTTTTATATTTTTAATAAGTAATTTGTTAACCCATTAATACCAATACATAAAACAAATTTATTCATGTTTTGAGATGTAATACATGCATATGATTCAGCAATATTTTGCAGAATAATTTTAGGCCAATTATTTGTGTTTGCAGACAGTTTTTTATTTTATATTACTATAGGAAAGGGGAGGGGAGAGTTCATGTAATATAGGCAAATGTTGATATGGATGAGATATTCTCAAATATACTTAACTAATGTTTATAATGTTTAACTAATGATACATTATAATCGCAGCATTATCTTGTTTAATATATGTGGCAAAACATACATGTTTTTGAGAAAAAAAGAAGGAGTGGAGGGGGGGGGGGTTGAATGATTTTTTTTTTAATTAAAGTATATTTTTGTAGGAATATATTACGGAAACAAATTTTGAATATAGCTACTTTTAATAGAGTTTTAATAATGCTAATAGATTTTAAAAAGAGAGTTTGTTTGAATGCAATTTGTTGAAGTTCAAAGTATGTTTTCATTTATAAATTGGTCATAAACGCCGATCAGGGGTGGTGGTGATTTTGAAACAAAATATATATATATACATATATTTACCGACATAAGTTAATTAATCACTAGAAGCAAAATTATGATTAAGGTTAGAGTGCTTTTAATTCGATCATAATTAAATGGTTTATTATTAATTGACAATAAAACATGTTAAACACTATCCCTAAATATTTTTGCCTCTAGATTTCGTGTTTTATCTTTCGCCCATGTACTTTAATATTTATACGTAGTAAAGTATATAATGATGGTAGTTCGTTCATATATGAAGCACGCCTGTTATGCATTTACTGAAATTGAAACGACGTTTTAAAAATTTGTGATAATTAAGAAACGCTATACTATAAAAGGTCATAAGTAAATCATGTTTACATAAGTTAATGTAATAATAATCTTAAAAAAGCTTCAAATCATAATTTTCCCTATGTGCAATTTACACTAAATCCTATGATAAATTTTATTATTTCGTGAATGAGGATTAATCTTGTTAAAATAAATACATTGTTTAGTTATCATAGATTAAAAGATTTAACTAATAACAATATACTAGTAACAAACTTACCGTATTTTCAGTAAATATTGAACACTACTTTTGACAAGCTGATCGGATGACAAGAAACACAGCGACATTTTGAAAACAGCAAGAACAAGCAACGCTACGAAAGTTGGTTGCGCATGCGCTATCTGTGCCCTGAAGCAAGGCAGACTACATCTACAGGCATAGTCAATTGAGATTAATGTATGAAGCCTCCCGCCAGAGGACTCTGATACCCTGCCCAAAATTGAAATTTGACTTTGACCGTAACTGAAACAACCTGGGCAGGGTTGAAATGTAAACAAACAACAAAATTACGTCACGTCGCCATGGTTTACAACTCTTCTAACATTCCAATCAAGCTTAGAAATGACAGCGAATTCCAATACCTGTCAATTTTTCGATTATTAAAATAGTATCGCAAGTGAAAATATGGTAAATTGTTGCGTTTATAACTGTAAATCTCGAAGTGATCGTAGCTGCAATGTTGGAGATAACGGCGAAAAAATATCGTTTCATAAATTCCCTCTGGAACCATCACGAAAGGCTGCATGGCTGAAAGCAATAAGCTGCCAAGTCAAGATCTCGATTTACATTATCCTACAGTTAATATTTTTATTGTATTATTAATTCTTTAAATGATATTTTGATATTAGTAATAATTGCGTGATAGAAATACCCTGAAGTAGGGCTTTTTCCAAAGTTCAAACCACAAAAATAAATGTATTCATAATATTGTTTTTCATATACATATTTGTTAATTAATGAAAGCATTAAACTCACGTGAGTCACTTTATTTTACTTTAGTAGTTACTCTTATTAATTGTGAAATTCCTAATGCATTTCTAATATATAAACACTTATATTATAAAATGAAAACATTTACTGAAAACAAAGAACTTTTCAAAGTTGTTATATAAAAATATACAACTAACACATCTTTCCAAATCTCAAATGGCTTTAATATCAAAATATTAATCCACCACAGTTATCACCAAGGAAAGCATGAAGTCTTAGAACGTCAATGAAATGATGTCTTCTTTTGAATTTTTTATAACAGCAGGGTGCATTCTCAGGTAGAAGTTTGTTCGATTTTCTGTCTGTAAATGTAACCTGCTAGTTCTCGAGACACTGAAGGTCTTCCACATCAACCGCAATTTTTTTCAAGATTAGTGAATATGCTATGTTTGCTGTTAGTGTAGACACTCACCATTCTTTCTGCTGCCATGTCAAAAAAGGATGTGCTTCAAATAATCATATTTTGATATTAAATTCATTTGAAAATGTTCTTTTAAATATTTTTAATGTTGTTCAAATGGTCTTTGTTTTCCTGTAAATGTTTTTATACTTCAGTCTGAAACGTGTTATATATTAGAAAAGCATTACAGATTCTAAATATAATAAGTTTTTTATAACAACTAAAGTGAAGTGACTAATATGAGTTTAATATTTTCATTGTTTAATAAGTAAATAAAGTATATACAGTTTAAATATTTCAAGAAAGTGTTTGGCACAGATGTCATATACTTTGGCGTAATTTTTTTCTGACGCCAATTTGGCAAAAACCTCGTTTTCGAATGCCACAATAAAAAAGGAATAACAATTTTTAAAAAAAGTTTAATTAATAACTATAGAACAAAACAATTTATATAATTCAAAAAAAGAAAATATAAGTAAATAAACAATTTATTAATAAATAAACAACATTCGGGTTACTATATCAAGCAAAATAATGACACTTTGGCACCAGTTAAGTATCCCAGTGTGTGACATTGGTGTCAGAAAAAAAAATCATGCCAACGTGGTGCATATATGACATCTGTACCAAGTGTTTTAACTAATTTTACAATTAATTATGAATAAATTTTAAACCATTTTTCCATTAGACTGCCTAAAAGATTATTTATTTCATTGAATTGTAGCATATATTTTATTTCTCTCTACCTATATATTGCAAATAATTTGAGTAATGAATTAATTATTCAGTTTTACATGTATTAGTTAATATGCAAGATACAGAAATTATGTAAAGAAAATTAATCTATAAATTCCAGTAGAGTATTACTTTGAAAAAAAAAAAGTAATACCAAATGATGAATTGTTGTAAATTGTCTGTGAATTGAAACTAAGTTAGAAAGTATTATACAGTAGAGTCGCGGTTATCCGAGTTAATGTGGACTAAGCTCACCTCGGAAAACTCGGTTAAACGGGATTTACATAAATGGCCACTAATTTAAGAGATAAAATATAAATTTACACACAATTTATTAATTTTTATAATATACTTACAGTCATTGTGATGTACACTGCAAATGCTTGTGGAATAAAAACAGGTAATGAAATTGTTTATTTGAAAAAGTCCTTGATATTTTTTTGTTTGTGGGATGATAAACGTTTCTTTGCTGCAATATTATGCCATTTTTTAGTGTCTTCAATATTGTAGGTGTAGCCTCTTCTTGCTGCTCAATGTATTGAATAGTTTTTCAACAGAACTTAGACCTTCAGAATGTGTAATTTTTCTGGTTAACATAGCTTTAATCATCACTGCTCTCTTGTATGCGATTTTCAATCATATCTGTAATCATGGCATCTGTAATTTCTTGCTGTTCATCTGCATTCATCCACTCAGCAATGTCTTTTTAAGTATGGGTCTCAGAAACAGGAAGTGTTTGTGCTAAGCTGAATCAAGATTTGTCATCAGATGCTTCATTTTTATCATTTGGTTGCTCTTCAGACAAAATTTTCTGCCACGATTTCTGTAGAGTCGTTGATTCAATTTCTTCCCATGCTTCGGAAATCCAATACACAGCATCCTTTGGTGTAATTTCTTTCAGATATTCTGCAACTGTTCGTTCTTCAAGATCTTTAATCAGCTTTTTTTCTGCAATTTCTTTTCAAGTTCTCAAGAACACCTTGGTCTAATGGCTGTATCAGTAAAGTGACATTTGGGGGCAAAAAATATGCTTTGATATCTCCACTTGCTAGTTGCTCCACATCCAGATGGCATGATGCATTGTCTAAAAGAAGGAGTGCTTTTCTTTAAAAAAAAATTCCACTTTAGGGACAAATTGTTCATAAAACCATTCCTTAAAAAGTTCAGCACTCATCCACGCACTTTTCTGATTTCTGTAATATACAGGAAGACTCGAGATGTTGATGTTTTTGAATCTCCTTGGTTTTTTTGACTTTCCGATTATCATGGGTTGTAATTTTAAGGAAACAGATGCATTACAACAACTTGAAACAGTTATCCTTTCTTTCATCTCTTATATCCGGAAGCTGATGATTCTTCTTTTGCAGTTAAGGTTTTCGATGGTAGCATATGAAAATTTAATCCTGTTTCATCACAATTAAACATTTGATCTTTACACAAATTGTTTTCCTCGATATATTTATGAAAATTTTCTACGGATTTTACTACTGCTTCAAAATCTGCAGATAGCATTTCACCAGTTATGTTGAGTTGGAAGAAACTGTCAATGCCAATGAAATGTAAGCTGAAGGTGAAAGAAAAGTCATAAAATTCTGAGATTCCAGCCAAAATGATAGAAAGGGATTATTTTTTTTTTGTGACTCGGTTAAACCGAAACTCGGTTAAGCGGGACTCGGATAATCGCGACTCTACTGTAATTCTACCTTTTGTACTGTTTTAAAATGTCCATATTCTCCTGGAATAAAATTTTAGGCAGGTGACCTGAAAAAATGTACTCAAACATGCAATTAATAATATTGTTTTTAAAGTACAATAACACTGGTTAAGAAATTTTGGCATTTTCTATAGAAATTGAGTCAAGCTTGATTTCATTTTATTTTTTACAAGGCCAGGCCATGAATCAAAGTTGTAACCATTCTGGTCAAAAGCTCATTTTGACTAAAGATTAGAAATAAAAAATTTTAATTGAAAAGGTAAGATACAATAATTTGAAAAGATTTATTTTGCAAAAAATGTGCAAAGTCATGGTATATAAAATTTTAACTATTTATGAAATATTTCAAAGCACTTAGGAAGTATACCCTTCTTGCATCATTTGGAAAGAGTGAAAAACATTCTTTTGTCACATATTTTTTGGTACTTCTCTATTATCCTGTCGACCACTTTTCATAACAAAAAACTATCGCCAAACTGTAACGCCAAATGAACGGGAGAACGTTGCCATTGGAATATCAAAATAAATAAATAAATAAAATATAAGTATTTAAGGACACAATTGTTATTTTAATTAATGAAATGACTAATAAATCAGTGAAACATAATGAAAAATACACGCAAATGTCAAAGTAAAAACCACTTGATGACATAACAAACACGTATAATGTTTCTGACATCAAGTAAATGGGGCTGCATTTTTGGCGTTTAATCTTACAATTTGGCGATAGTTTTTTGTTATGAAAAGTGGTCGACGGGATAATAGAGAAGTACTGATTTTGTTTATATAAAATATTACATGTTACAACTAAAATAATTTAATGAGTTAAAAGAAACCTTCTACTTTTCAAGTAAAATATTCATGATTCAAACATTTATTTTCATGCGGAAAAAAAATTACCTGATAAATGGTTCGTTTTCGCATCATCAGAAAAGGTAATGGGTTAAAAGATAGTTTCTTACTGCTTATATTAACTTTTTTATATTAAATATGTAAAATAAAATATTTATGTTTCATGTATAAATGAAATATCTAAAAAAAGCATATTTTTATTTTATTTAATAATTTTACATTTAAATTCTTAAGGTAGTAGATCAGAGGCTTCAGCATCAATTTTTCCAAAATAGTTTAATTTTTATCTTGTTTCACATAATATATGGCACCTTGAAATCTGTAGTTAATAATGTTGCAATATTTGTAGATTTCTAAGCACATGAGATTTCTTAAAACTTCAGAAAATCTATAAGAATGTCAAATTAGCCCAATTTTATTTAATTTTCTCTTTCCGATATGCTATGAAATTCAGTTACTAGGCAAATGTTAAATATAAGTAAAAATGGGATTAAAAAAGCTTACATATTATTTCAAAATTGTAAAAATGATTTTTAAAAAAATCTTTCATATTTTTTGAGCATATGCACAAAATTCCATAAAATATTATATAGAAAATCACGAAAGGCCAAGGAAATTTTTTTAATAATTTCAAACAGATTTAATTAATTTAAGACATTACATGGCAAAAATTTAGCATTCATAATGCAATACCAATTATTCTAAACATTCTTTTGTACAAAATATCTGAACGAATGAACTTTTATATGTGGTATGTTGATATTGTCATATAAGACACAATTTTTCAGTGACATTAAAAGAAAACTCTAATTTCCTCAATATTCTTACGTATAAAAGTTTGGAAATGGCAACATTCTTCAATTTGTTTATTTGATATTAGAATTTGGCACTAATTTGTTTGTTTACAGAAAGTGGTCGATAAGGTAATAGACAAGTACCGGATAGTTAATTATTGAAATGTTTTCTGTTTTGACTAAAGTGTCAAATGAATAAAAAATAGAGATGTGAAATATACTTGCATAATCATTGTATTTGTTCTAAAGATTTCCAATTAATAAATTTGAAGTTTGGGACAAGCCTTGGTAATAACATTTACAACTTTTTTAGATATTGATTTTTTTTTTTCATATTTAAGGTACATAATGTAGTGAGTGCTTAAATAGAAATACTCACAAAAAGTCCAGACATTCATAGTTGACTTGATTAATTCATATTTTTAGAGAAGAACATAAATTTTCCTATTATCTGAGAATGAATAGCATTCAAGTTTTGCGAATTATAGATTTGTACTAGAAAAATGTAATCATTTATTTTCATCCTCAAGATAAGATCAGATTTTTTTTTTTCCAAGGTGGGGGGGGGAAAGATACCAAAAGTATACAGCAGAAATTTGTTAATAACATTTTAAAGTATGTTTCAAGGTAATACATTTTCATTTCAAAGCCTCAATTTTCATGTTCCTGAAAATCTGTTTAAAATGGCATTTCGTTCTTATAAAATATTGTACAACTATGGCAGAAAGACATGAGTTCTGTTTCCGAATGAACAAAAAACTTCAAACAGAAAAGAGATATTTCACGGCTTCTTTATGTTACTAACAAAACCACGGACTGTGCAAAGGCTTCAAAATCAGATAAAATATTTCTCTTTATATCCATTAATAACAATTCAGTTTTTAAAGTTTTGTAAAAAACTTAGGCCACATTCTTGTTTTTCAAATAACGAGAGTTTATATATTTTTTTCAATTTTTGTATAACTAAAATTTTCACCATGAGCATGCAGACTGGTATAAAAATAGAGTCCAAGCTGGTTTCAAACACTGACTGAACCCGATAAATGAGAATATATATTTTTTCCAGATTACCGCAATCATAATGGAAATCATATATATTATTTCTCCTGTCAACATATCTTTTTCTAAGAAAATACGAAACGCAGAATGACGAATGAGATAGTATATGAAAGGATTTTGAACAGGCTTCTGACATAGCACACTTAACATTTCGTTAAAACATGTTTTTTGATTAAAAATTGCAGTTAATTAAAAATTAAATCGGCATTGTTTTCATAAATGAAATGAAAGATTTTTATCAAATCAGTGTTGCTACAAAAATAAAATACTGCATTATCAGATGACGTCATCCTATAATTAAAACACGATTGTTAATTTGTTTCTTGCTTGTACTTTTTCAAAAATATCTAGCTTTTAATCAGATTTTATTTAATTTTTACGTGTGCATCACCTACTGTTTATTTGTTTAATCATGGCTGTGTATATGCATACTGTATCGGAGCACCAGTAGATTACGTAATTTAAGGATTATTTTCTATTTAGATATATATTTCATTAGGATTCACAAAAATTTTAAGTACAGTGAAACTTCCATTTAACGAAGTCTCATCGTTACACTTAAAAACTTCGTTATGAAGAAAATTCGTTAAATAGAAATCAACTTAAATTCATGAAATTTTTCCTTCAGATATGACAAACAGGTGTTGGATTCAGAAGCATTTGATTAAGTTTTAATTATGAAGCCGTCTTTTACAAAACTGGTGTGTACGGTCGATGAAATCAGTATCACATTCCCAAGCTTTGACTCAAACATTCATCAGCTCTGATACACATAGGTTCTCAAACTAATGTTTTTTTTTTCTTTTTTAATAATGTACTTCAAGATATTTTATTATTCCTTAGACTAATGGCTGAAGTTTAGACGTTGTATTGGCAGGAACACAAATAACTTTGATGTTCTTCGATTTGCATTTTGAAGCACATTGTTGTGGATGTACAAAGCAATTGTCTGTCAGCAATGGAAGGTCAGAATGGTAACTGTCTGACTCTAATAGATATTTTTTGCTTCAATGCACCTCTGACGCCATTGCGTCACTACATTTTCTATATCATTGAATGTAAAAAGGGGATTTTGACTTTCCCCAACTGTTAGCGCAGGAGTCTCGGCGTGGAAGAGTAATGATTACAAATGTTTTTCATAATGTGAAAAAAAAAAATGTTTTATTTAGCACCAAGCAGAATGGAACTTATTTAAATGTGTTCATTTCCTTACAATCCGCTGAAATAAATTCGCATATCCATCGCAACAGCAACCTCTTATTTTGAATTCTGTACCAGTACAAAAGTGGAATAAACTTCGTTATATAGAATATATTTTTCGTAATATGGAGATTAATTTATATGCTAATGGTGTTCAAAGTCAATGTTAAGCAGAAAATTTCGTTAAATAGAAAGCTTCGTTAAAGGGAAGTTCCACTGTATTTTTTTTTTAAATATTTCATTAAACTGTTAATATTTCTGACGTCACTTAAATGGCTGCTGGACCACAAAGTTTGAACATCCCATGTCTAAGTTCCCATAGGCAATTCGTTTTTTTCTTTTTTCAGTATAGGAGTCTTGACAACCTAGAGGAATGACCTGGGCGAGAGAAGAAAATTTGGCAAAAATTTTTCTGGCAATCTAGTATCATGTGAAAAGTGTTTGAACAAGTTTCTGAGATAGTACACCCACATTTCGTTAAAACGTGTTGTTTGATTAAAAAAAAAAAAAAAAAAAAAATCAGTTAATTAAAAAAAAGTGCTGAAACGTACCAGGAAATAATCTGAAAGATTCTTTCTGGTTAACATTTGTTTCAATGACTTTCCAGGTTTAGTTTGAATTTCCCTGATATTTCCATGTTTTCCAGATCTGTGACCACCGTGAAAAAAGTTGCCAAATTTCCTTCTTCGCCAAGGCAGTTTTCACTATTTCACCAAGTCCCATATACTGGAAAAGTACCGAGAATTTAATTTCTGTATCCAACTATGTAAAGCACATTAAAATCAGAGAGTTAGGAACTCAGATAGTACAGCGCCATCTAGTGACAGTTATTTTACTTGTAACATCGGGATGAAGATGTAAGAACATATATTTTCATTTTTACACTTTAAATTCTGACCCATAGATTTTGAAAAAAAAAAAACATAAACGTGCAGAGTTTTAACTTAAATTGCAGTGAGCTCGATTATGAAAGATTAATGGGTTTCAATAGGAATTTCGCCAAATTAGCCAGATATAGCCAAGTTGGCTTCATATATGGCAACTTATTTTTGTCGCCAAACCTGGCAATATTTTGCCAAGTTTGTCATTATTTGGTGTTATTGTGGTAACCCTGTTATTAGTACATTTCAACAATTACTCATTGTTGAAGTGATCAATGTGACAGTCCAATCAGATTGTGATGGACACACAGAGATTTCGATTTTATATAAATAGATTTATTTTGTTGAAAATGTAGAATACTTGGTATTTTTGCATCAATAATTTAAGCAGTAATCAAGCAATATCAAGCATCAATAATCAAGCAATTAAAATTTGATTATTATGAATGCAAGCCGTGTGAAATTTTCTATGAAAAAATTTCCAAAGTATTAAATAGGAATTTATTCAATTATCGATGCTGGATATTCATTGTTTTCGTGTTTGCCCCAGGTTGGTGGCTCACGGAAAATATTCCATCTTGTGCTGCGTTTGTAGCCTTGTCAACATATAGTGAGAAAGTTCCAGTCTGAGTAACGTTCCCAAGTGGTTCAGTTGGTAGAACGTCAATGCGCTATACTGATGACCCAGGTTCGAGTCTCGGCTTGGGTATTTTTTCACTGTGTTGGCTTTACGCCTATTAAGCAAATAAATTTGATTATTATGAATGCAAGGCGTGTGAAATTTTCTATAGAAAAATTTCCAAAGTATTAAATATGAATTTATTAGATAATATTTTACATATTGATGTCTGAATTTTGATCAATTTTTACAAATCATTTGAATATGTATTTTTTCCCCCTTAAATGATGTTTAAAATAACAAAAAAGCAATTTTTTATAACTTCTCATTATTGATCTAGTACATAATCAAAATTTGATCTAATTCAGGGCAACTTGGCAAATTGACTGAGTATCGAATTATGTAGTGAAATGCTTAATTGCAACCTTGCTATAAACTTAATTAAGAATGCAAAAATTTTTCAGTATTTTTTTTAATTTACATAAGAACATACATTTTGTTATTCATAAATATACAACTATTTATTATTACAGATATTTATGCTTTATATATAATTTTTTGTATGCAGGAAAAATTCATACAATCCTGTGTAGAGGAGTAGACGGGATATATGTATGTAGTCAGCATTTTACACAAAATGATTACAAACAAGATACGAAAATTAAAATGCTTTTACCAACAGCTGTGACAACAGTTTAAAAAAAAATTCCTGCTAATAAGCAATTAAAATTCAGAAAGCGCTAGATATATAATTAAAACTATCAAGAATTATCTCATAAACGACAACAACTAGATTAAGAAATTGAAGCCATTAAACAAATTTCTCCAGTTTGTACAAGTTTACAATTAGAAAATTTCAATTTATTATCAACAGTATCTAGTCAGCAAGATTATATTAAGTCCACAAAAATTGTAGCTATAAATACTAACCTTTCCAATAGTGTATTATGTATGCAACAAAAAAAAAAAAAAAATACAGATGTCTTTTACAGAAATTCCGAAGACTTAAAACACCTATAATATCCACAAGCTAGAAGCATCTACAAGTAATATCAGTAAAATATTAACCGAGCAGCTTCAATGTTTTGGAAAAAAGAAACATCACTGGTCTGAAAACACGATAAGATACTCCATTTTGCTGCACAGTAGATCTGCAACTGCATACAACTTCATACGACAGAAAAATATGTTTTCTCTTCCATCAAAATCAATACTTAAAAGATACGTTGGCCCCACCTCAGGTGCTACTGTTTCATCTCTTATTTTAAACAAAGATTGGTGCAGGAATCTAAAAAGTTAGCGAAAGATGTGAAATTCTTTGGATCCTTAATAATCGATGAAATGAGTATAAAACCTAGCATAATGCATAATAAGCAATCCGATGATTTAAATGGCTTCATAACAACAAAATCGAATATTTCTGAGCTTGGAATTGAAAAAAAAGTTGCTAACCATCTTCTTTGTTACGTATTTACATGCCTCTTCACACATTTTAAGTTGCCAGTAGCATATTATTTTTCCAAAGGAAGTATTGAAGAATGTTGAAGAAATTGGGTTCAAGGTCATCAGAATCGTAGCAGACAGCCTCAATACGAATGTGAAGCTGTTTTGCATTTTATCTGGAGATAATGTTTCTAAGCCAGTCATTCCACATCCAATAGATCCATCAAGAGTTTTATTTTTGTCATTCAATCCCTGTCACATTGTTAAAAATTTCAGAAATATCTTCTTTTCAAGAAATATGTATAACAAAGGGCAACTTATCAGTTCAGAATTCATACAAGTGTTATATGACATGCAAAAGAATAAAATTATAAAACCTGTTAGAAATTTGACCTTCAAACATGTTTATCCCTCCAACTTCGAAAAATTGAATGTTAAAAGAGCCCTTAAAATTTTCAGTAGTGATTTGATTTCTGTACTGAAATATTTGAAACAAAATGCTGAAAGATTCGGAAAACCAATATTTCTTGAAACAACAGCTACAATAGAATTCCTGGAGACAGTACAAAAATGGTTCAATATTCTAAATGTTGGAAATACGTACCATCATATCACATCAAGAAATCCTGATGTCATGCATTTTGCATCAGTGAATGATGAGAGGCTAGATTTTCTTAAAGACACATTTTTAAATTATTTAGAAGAGTGGAAAAATTCTTGCAAAAACCCAGTTCACTTCATAAGTAAAGAAACATATTTAGCAGCTAAAATAACTACAGAATCAACAGTTGAATGCATTAAATTCCTTTTACAATCTGGTTTCCACTATGTACTAACAAGAAAATTAAATTCAGATGAAACAGAGTCATTTTTCTCGGCCTTACGACGAATGTCTCAAATGATATGACAAATGCGAACAACTGCATTCAGAACCTGCACAAAATATTAGTGACAGGGATCGTGGCTTCTTCTACAAATGCTAATGTTACTACCAGCAATGATGAGTGGATGACAAACATGAAGAAGCTGAAAAGCTCTACAGGTAAACACTTCCAACTGGTGAAGAATTAGCTGAACTTACAAATGAAGTATTAAAGAATGTTGAAGAAATTGGGTTCAAGGTCATCAGAATCGTAGCAGACAGCCTCAATACGAATGTGAAGCTGTTTTGTATTTTTAAGCATTCAAGTTGTTGGAAATGAAGTTCGTGCAGAGGATCTGAATATAATAAGCCAGTCATTCCACATCTAATAGATCCATCAAGAGTATCTCTTTTGAATTGGTTCATCTTCCTGAAAATAAAATTAGTTATTGCTTTTTTTCTATAGAGACTTATAATTCATTTTGTATTATATAATTTTTTTGAATTCTTTTAATGAATAAAAATTGTTTCAAACATTTCTTTTAAATAAAAATATTTCTATATGTATTTCCTTTCTAAAGCTATTTAAAACAACAGATCTAAAGCATTGGTTTATCAAATAGTGGATTATGTGTGTGTAGATTTTCAGTGAGAATTTTTTCATTAATGGTACTCACTAAAATTTCTTTAAGAGACAAAATCTGTTATATAAATAAATAAGATGGTTATTTCTGTAATAATGTACTACTGTTATATACAATACTCCCTCAAATCCACAAATGACTAAAATCTGAATATTGTTGCACATGTAAACAGTGAAACTTACAGTTGAGATGTAAGAGAAAAAGTCATGATTTTTTTTTTATCATTTGCTACATATTTTAATAAGTAATTGTGGTTAATGTGACTTCCATTTAAAGAAGTCTCATCGTTACTCTTAAACACTTCGTTATGAAGAAAATTCGTTAAATAAAAATCAACTTAAATTTATGAAGCTTGTATACACATAACCCACATAAAATAGAAAGCACACATAAAATGAAAATATTTGAAAAGTATATTTTAATTCGGGTAGACTTTTTTTTTCAATGTGTATATCAGTAAAATTTAATTAGAACAGTATTAAAAAAAGCACATAACAAAGAGAAGTAAAAAAAAAAAAAAAAAAGTTGTGCACCTTTTATTTTTTCATTAAAATGTGATTAAATGTGTGTGTTTTGATTAAATGATTCAAATGTGTTCATTTTCATACAGTTCGCTGAAATAAATTCATGCACCCATCGCAACAGCAACCTCTCCGTTTGAATCTGTACACGCACGAAAGTGAAATAAACTTCTTTATATAGAATAAGTTTTTCGTAATATGGAAATTAATTTACATGTTAATAATGTTCAAAGTCAAGGTTTTGCAGAAAATTTCGTTAAGTAGAAAACTTCGTTAAATAGGGACTTCGTTAAAGGGAAGTTCCACTGTATTTTATTTTATTATTTAACTTGATTGTTTTAATATTTCACTTTATTGTAAGCATTCATTATGATTTCAAGTGCATTGTTGCATTAAAATTACTGTTTAAAAAATTTACACAAAACAGTGACCAGAAATCCACAAAATTCTAAAATCTGCAAAACCGCTGGTCCCAAGCTATGCAGATTTGAGGGAGTCTACTGTATTAATCTTTAATATGTGATATTTAACCAATGTTATCAAAGGTATTTTTTAAACTTGCAATGTTTTCACCAGTAATAGAATTTTAATTGAAAATTTTGTTCAAGAAACCTTGTTTATTCTTATTGTTTCAAATATTTTTAAAGATTGCAAGGTTCTTAACAAATACTTTTTGCAGAATATAATATGTATGCATATAATTATGCATCCAACTTGTAGGGCATTTAGTGAGTACCACAGGTTTATATGTTCATCAAGTCTATTTTAAAAATACTCTGTTTATTCTCTCTCTGCTTATCGTTAGTTAAAATTATGTTTGACTATGTTAAATGAATTATGACATAAATAATTTAAAGAATTATATAAATTTCTTGAATTACATTAATGAATAAAAATTGTTTCAAACATTTATTTTAGTAAAAACACTACTATATGAATTATTTCTTTTGTAAAGCTATTTAAAATAAAATATCTAAAGCATTGATTTGCAAATAGTGGATTATGTGTATGTGAGAATAATTTTTACATTGATGGTACTTACTAAAATAAGAGATTAAATCTTTTAGAGAAAAGAGCATAGTATTTTTTTACATTATGAATTACTATTATAAATTAATCTTTAATATATAAATCTATTAATTTTAATAAATGTTAGAAAGGTATTTTGTGAACTTGCAATGTTCTCTCCAGTAATGTATTTAATTGAAATTTTGTTATAGAAACCATTTTATTCCTCCTTTCTCTTTCTATTTACTTTTTGTTAAAATCACTTATTAAAACTCTATGCTTGAAATTGTTAAATGAATTAACAATGTAACTTAACAACTATTTCATATTAAATTGTTCCAGCAATTTCTTTTTAATAAAAATATTTCTATATACGTATTTCTTAGTTCACATGTTCTTCAATTTAAAAAAAAAAATACTTTCTGTTTACTCTCTCTGCTTAGTCTTTGTTAAGAATACTTACAAAAACTATGCTTGACTATGTTAAGTGAATTAATAACATAAATAATTTAAGTAATTTTTAAAATGTATCTTCTCGTACAATTTTGAACATTTTCAGTTAATTTTTTAAAAACTATTTGAAGTATCTGATTTATCCTATGTTAATTAGTTTGGTAGAAAAAAAATAAAATGTGCATGTACGTGTAAAATTACAGTAAAAAACTGAATTTATTTTACATTTTTATGTGTGAAAAAAAAAAGTTTTACTTTCTTGTAAATACGATACTTAGTTTTATCAAACATACCATAAGGAACAACCTAAAAAAAAAATCGAGTCAATTGAACAATATAGATAAAAGTTTTATCCCTTTGAACATGCCTATTCGTCATAAAAACAAGAACTGAGGAAAATCACTTTTAAATGAAGTGGATTGTGGCATTTAAAGCGATGTAATAAAATAGCTTTAAACTGTATTTATAATACTCGGATCTTTACAAAACTTCATGAGAATGTACTAGGGGTAATAAATTATAATTTAAGCAAAAAATTAGAAAATTGATATTTTCATCATTTTTTGCAGAATCAAGGGTAGTGAGTCCCCTTAAAATGTAGAATCATAACAAAAGGAACGTGCCTATGTTTTAAAAAGATTAATTGACTTCATAAGATTAAAAGATATTACTATGACCAAACAGCAGTCTTCTGTAATCGGGTGCCACCATTATTTTCTTTTGACGGGGGTATTTTTCAGTTCCCAAAGCTACATCCACCTTTGTCGTGGCAACTTACGGCTGTTTTTCTTAACGATTAAGTAAAATCAACAACACATTTGAAAATCACCTTGCATAATTGGTTAAGTAAAGTTGTCACTACCTGCGGAAGTTTACATACATACAACACATACTTTGACAACATTTTATGAAAAACCTTCTGCTTTTACTGAAAAAATAATTATATTACATTGTTTCCTAAAAAGAGTATTTGCAAATGTGGCACATATGCAAACAAAAACGAAATAAAAATTGTGTCAGAAAGTAGCCAGCTTGAATTTGAGAACACAGCCTCAAATATGATTTAATTTTTATCATTAAATACTTTTCGAATTTAATAATTTAATTATTTTGAAGTTTTTTGTCTGTTTTTATATTCATGTGTAAATATATTTTTGAATTGAAAAATGTTTGGAAGCATTATTATTTGGATATTTCAAAACCTCACAACAGTCGATAAAAACAGCTATTTCAAACTATTGATTAAATCACCATTCATATTCAGACAGTGAAATTTTGAATAAAAAGTTGTAAACAAACTCTTTAAAAATAGACTCTTTTACATAAGGATTCATTAAAAAATTAATGTAGTTTAGAATAAAAGAAAAAAAGAAGGGTTAAAAACATCATAACTTTGGGAACTATATAATAAAAAGGAAATTTGTGAAAATGTTTCTCTGTCATTTAAAAAGGCTTTTATCTAATCCAAAGGAACTACTTTCTGACACATTTCTCAATTCATTTCTTTTCGGAAACGCATAAGATTGGCAGGTGTTCTTATTCAGAAACTATGTAATTGAATGGCAGTACCGATGTTTTGATAAAGGCAATATATCTTTGAGAAAATACTGTCAAAGTTAGCTTTTTGAATCGAATTTTCAAAAGAGATAGCACAGGAAAAGGAGAAACATCTAAACAAGAATCTCTTATATCTCGATAAGTAATTTATTTATCAACAACGGAAATTGCTATTCCATTCCAAATCCATCGAATAGTCACCTGTCAATTTTATGCCTTTACAGTTAAAAATTAGCCAGAAAATGTGTCAAAGTTTCACATTGTTGAGTAGTGAATCTGAGAACCACCTTAAGGTATATTTCCAAAGATTATGTTGTTCATTATCGCTATTAATATTTTTACAAAACCCATTGCCTGCCCTTCCTGAGAACAATTATGTCCAGTTCGGCTTGACTACGTAGAAAAAAAATGCAAGCCTGATCTTGGCCCGGAACGAGTCTGCTGAAAAAAAATTAAGCATGGGCTAAGACATCATGTAACTGTCCATGTCCGATGCCAATCTCGACGCTGGACATGTTACTTTTCTGTGTTGATGTTATCAAACTAGTATTGGCTCGTGACAAACATTTATTCTTATTCTCATAAAAGTCATAGTCATTGAAAATGGCTTACGTTTTATCGTCTTCATTTAAATCTTTATATGGGGCTGGTAGACCCAACAAATTTTCTATGAGCCCAACAGGACTGTTCAATTCTTTTGCCAGCCTGGTCCATTTATTTTGTTTATTGGCCCAGCCTGTTGAAAAAATTGTCCTAATTCTGCTGGCCTGGCCTGTTTGAAAATTCGCCTTCACTTTGCTGGGCCGAGTATGGGCCCGTGCAGACCTTTACCTCAATTTGAAGTGTGTTACTTATTAGACGAGCATAATTCTAAAATTAATGAGCTACCTTTAATAAGTAAATAAAGTACATGGTCTGAATATAACAAGAAAGGGTTTTAACTAATTTTAATATTTCTAAAATTCAAATAAATTAACTAATTTTATTTTATTTTTTTCTGCATTTCTCAGCAAAAATAAGAAAGATACATAACACAATCAAAATTATTTAAATACATGAACATACATATACTAGCATCTAAAAAAATTTGGAGTGACTCCACTCGACTTTGCAAATGCTTTACTGTAGATTCAAATAGTAAAACAGCAATAAATAAAAACTTTGGTCATAATGTTACAAAGGTGAAGTCTAAGGACCTAAAATCACAAGGAAATTTTAATAAATATGCATGTACCCACCTATATATATATAGAATCATTGTAATAATAACTGTAAACTTGAATCAGTGCACCTAAAAAATACACCATTATTTGTATATTTGGTTTGTATCGTGATTACAATACTTTCCTTGCACTCAGGGGTCAGAAAAACTACTTCTAATTGTAGCAAACTACAACCACAACTACTTTGTTGAAAATGTAGTTAACTACAACTACAACTACTTGTTTTAAAAAGTAGCAACTACAAAAAACTTTTCAAAAGTAGTCACTATTTCGCTACTTTCAAATTTTGTCAAAGTGTTCAATTTACATTAGAAACTGAAGACACAGATTAAATAATAAAATGACCCTTCATTATATCTCGTCTGCTGGGATACAATCAAATAAATGCGACATAGCCGACGACATAAAAAAATTAAGAAAGATACCATACAAGAAAATGTTTTGTGTTTGTCTCAAAAACGTTAGTTTATACACACTTAACAAATTTCGTAGCAAAATTAGGAAAGATATTATAATCTAGAAAATTACAGAAAGATAACCCTAAATGCAAACAATAAATAAATTTGTAAAAAAAAGCAATTCAGAATAATAAGAAACCCAGCGTTAAAACATCAAGACCTAATAACCTCCAAAGCAGAATATGCTTAAAAGTACAACATACGTTGCAGAACATTTCAAGTGAAATGTTCTTCATGTATTTTACATTCTTGAACATTTCAAGTGAAATGTTTTATAATTTTTTTTTTCAATTTTGAAGGGGGGGGGGGGAATGAACTAAATGCAAAATGTCTTTTGCATTCTATATCAGATGGAATTGCACTCCTACATATACAAGAACATCTCCTGTATTTTTTTTTTTTTTACTCCTGCAGAACATTTTTGATCAGCTGAAGGTTTGTTGTAGAACATTGCAAAATATTCTGCTTTGGGGCTAATAACGAGTAAATAGACAAGTGTTGCCAATAAGAAAAATAATTCTTTTGGTGGGTTAGTACTTGATTTCAGCAGCAAGTGTCAATGGAAAAAATCTATGAATTCAGGCGATGCATTGCTATACACTGCAGCTGAGATTTGCCAATGTGATTCAGAAATTGTTGAGCAGAACAAATTCTGCACAAAAGAAGCAAGTTTCGACCATGTGATTTGCAGAATGGCACTGTTTTTTCCTGAAGTAGAGTTAAAAGTAGCATCGTTTCTCGCTACAAATTACTGAGTTTTTGTATCGCACTATTCGCTACACTACATTGTTCAAAATGTAGCATGCTATACTACAAACTACTGTAAAAAGTAGCGACTATTGTAGTTTCGCTACTTCCGACCCCCTGCTTACACTGTATATGTATGGTATAGGTGCAGATTCATGGCCACCAGTCACCATGTGGCAGCTAAATTTGTTGCTTTGGCCAATAACTTTCAATGTTAAAATTGTTGTGTGTTTACATGGATGACCTTCCTCTGTCGAACAGCAAATTTCCCCTTTATAATTTTTATTTTTTAAGGATTCCACAGATTCTCCTACAGTTATTACTTTTTTTTTTCTGCTGTCCATAATTTAAAAGTATGATTAAACAGAAATACCACATTTCCACATTCATTGAAATCTTCAGTTTTTTTTCTTTAAAAAAAAAAAAAAAAAAAAAAAAAAAAAAAAAAAAAAAAAAACTGCAATATCCTGTCAATATGCGCCATGAATGAACTCAGCAGTAACACCATACTGCAAATAGTGCCAAGAAGAGAACAATTTTGGGTCCGACTCGATAAATTTGTAACTCTAAAATTATTTGGATATGTTCTTACAGGTAGACACCATATATAGGCAGATAAATTTTCCACAAATTAATGGAATTCTTTGAATTTTTATTATTTTTGACTTCTGCAAAATTAATTCATCAATCGTTCAGAATGAAAAGAAAATGGGAATTTCCTCTATTAGTTCTTCATGAAAAAATCTTGCAAATTTCAGCGATTGCTTGCTGAATAAATCTACAAATTTTATCAATCACTCACAAAACAAAACCATGAATTTCCCAAACCGGTCTCAAAAGAAAATACACATTTTGTCAAATGGTCAAGAAAAGAAAAAAAGGGCAAATTTCATTGATCAGTTGCAAAAAAAAATGCAAATCTCAATAACAAATTGCAGAAAAAATTGTAGATTTCATCCATCTGTCACAGAAAGGAAAAAACAACAAAAATTTTGTCAAGTAGTCATGGTAAAAACAATCTCTACTTTCCCCAAACAATCAGGAAATAAAACCATGAATTTCATCAATTGCTCATGGATTTAAAAAAGCAAATCTCATTAAGTAGTTACTAAAAAAAAAAAATCACAAGTTTAATTAATCGGTTGCAGCAAAAATAAACTAATTTCATTGAATAGTCCCAGAAAAAACATTCGTTGCAAAGGAAAAAAATGGCGAATTTCATCAATTGGTCACGAAAAGAAAACTCTAATTTTCTCAAGGTGTCGCTAAAACATAATGTGAAAATCACCATGAAAAATTATGCATCAATTACATTACAATTTCCATTTCCATAGTGTTTAAAAAAAAAATTCTTTAAAACCTTCCCATGCTCCCGGTAGCAGAAAGTTCGAGACGAGCAATAGATGTCGCAGATTTTTTTCCCTTACTGCAGATTTTTTTTTCCATGGAATTTCTTTTGGATTTTATTTAAGAAAATATTGCGAAATGCGTCAATTGCTCACATTAAAAAAAAAAAAAAAAAAAAAACATTTTTTCAGTAAAAAAATTGCAAGTTTCACCGGCAAAACGCGGGGGGGGGGGGGGGGGGGAATTTGTAAATTCGCTTATTTGTCTGGGGAAAAAACATAAAATTTGCCAATCAGTATTAGGAAAATGTCACGAATTTCGCCAATCGATCACAGGAAAAAAATCACAAAATTCATCAGTCGGTTATGGAAAAAAATCGTGAAACTCTTTAGTCTGTCATAGAAAAAAGTTGCGAAATTAGTCAATATGTTGCTCAAAAATATCGAGAAATTCGTCAATTAGTTGCAAGAAAAAAAATCTCAAAATTCGTCAATAGGTCCAGAAAAAAAATATAAAAATTTTTGTTTGTATCTCTCGAGAAAAAACATTCACTTCTATGCTGAAGTGCCCCTTTTTTGAAGGCGCACCCTGCTTTTTTTTATTTTGGGGGAAACACTACTGATATGCATTAATTCATGGCCTTCTGATCTTGTTCAATATCATTATTGTTTACTAGGACATTTAAAATATTTTAAGTAAGAGAAAAAAATTTGCAGTTCATGTAAGCACAATTTTATCCAACAAATTTTGAAATAAAAATTTTACAGAGTTAAAAAATTGCACATAGCAGTAATACTTTAGTTGATATCAATTATTGATATACATAACTTGAATTGTAACATAATTTACCTGCAGAATATTTTCTGCCCCTGAAATATTCATCGCAGACACATGGAGAATTTTCTGCTACTGGGCCCATGCTAGTAACCAGAGTTGTGTAATATAGACGCACGCAGTGCACGGAAAATTTTCCGCCTTTTTGTTTCTAAATGCATTGACAAAATAATTGATAAGAATTCAGCTCTTCCTATCATGGATTTTTAGCTTTATTATTATTTTTAACCAAAATAATTATTCTTTCATTAATATTAATTAATTTTAAATGGTAATTATTTTAAACTACTGTTTTTAATTTATATCATCAAAATAACACGTAATTTGATTAAACATTAAAATAATTTGCAGAAAGTTTTTGACTCAATATTTATGTGCACAGAAAGTTTTTGGTTTTATACAAGTCTGCTAATAACATCTGTAACAAGCCTTATAGTATTCGATCTTTCTCCATAATCCTACAGTCAAATTCATCCCTGAATGTCAGGAATCATTAAATTTTATGGTTTAATTTGGTACTAGCCAAATTGCCAAAAAACTAACTGAAAGTGATTTTTGCCCACAAAGCATTTAGTGGATTTGCCAAATAGTAACAGCCAAAAAAATGTGCTAATTGTTCTCAATTTGCTGTTCTGCATTTCATAAAAAAAAATCTCACACTGAATCTGTGCCAGCAATTCACTTCATAATTTGTCCTGTTCTCTTTGTGCGAACATCTTCAAATAGCATGACATCATTTGCTTCAGACACAACTCCAGCATATGACACAGCAAAAATCGGAGATTACATATGTGCAAGATAAGATGCATGCTATTTTGGATGAACGATGTGCTACATGCATAACATACATGCTTTTCGGATTTCGTTCAGATCAGATTGTTTTTTTCGAAATGCGCAACAGATACTCGGTTATAATTACTTCAAAAGAGGCTTAGTTCGCCTTAAAATATTTAGAACATCTTCTAAAAAGTGGTTGCCCAAATATGAAGCTCAATGTGCAAAATTCAGTCTTAAGAATATAACAAAAACTGAGTTGAGAAATAGACTGATAATTAGGGATGTAACGAATATTCGGCCCTTTTGCTGAATATTCGGCATGACCGAATACCTGTAGCCGAATATAATTAGATATTTTGCCGAATACTCTAAGATACTTGGTTAAATAAGTTCCAGAAAATCAAAACAAAATGTGATTTTAAATATTTTTAACAAACAATATTAAAGAATTATATCTAAATACATTAATTATTATAAGAAAAAGAAATCCTAACTTACTCAATTTTAAAGCTTTATGACAACTTATAAATAACTGTAGTATATAAATATAATAACATTTTATTATGATATTACATAAATAAAAATACTTTTCTTGCTGCATATTTAGGCATCATGTGAATTTAAGTAAGTATTGCAACATTAATTTCTTTTACATTAAAATGCAAAATGTATACTGCATTTAAAGTTTAAATCTCTCTCTATCTCTCATCAGTGAATTTAAAAATATTAACTTTATATCTATTTTTTTAATCTGATTTATAATGATGATAAGTTTCTTAAACAATAAAATTCATAAATATTAAAAACAAATATTTTACTGTCTTGTAAAAATCCTTAATCTTTCACAAATTAAATCAATTTTTTAGTCTTTACTTTTACTTTTAAATAAAAAAATTAGAATAAATATATGACTATATAAGTACTTTACTAATTAAAAATTAAACATTAGATGTTGATTAAACGAACTAATGAGCTTGATACATTGAAAAGAAAAAAACTATTACCTATACTGAAAAAACATTTAATGAGTTACTTCAAAATAACATACAGGGGTAACAAAATTATTTATCACTTGCACTGTAAAGCCTGAAATTGTGATGCAAAAATAATAACTTTTCAGCATTTTCAGGAAGAAGTCTGTTTCGTTTGGTTTCATATATATTACCAGCTTCAGAAAAAAAACGTTCACTATATACTGTGCTTGCATACATTCAGCTGTTATGATTTTTGAACATTCAAACAAAAAATTAATTTCAATTAGTACTTAATTTAATTGGTACTTTTCGGTTAGCCGGGCGCCAGTGAAATTTATATATCTATATATACATATATATGTATACATACACACATATATGTATGTGTATATATATGTATATATACATACATGCATATATAAATGTGTGTATGTATAGATATATGTATATATATGTATACTTAGATATATAAATTTCACTGGCGCCCGGCTAACCGAAAAGTACCATTTAATTTTTGATTTTAAAATTGAAAAAAATAAATAAACAGTTAAAATATTTTTTTAAAAGTCAGTATTCGGCCTAAAACTTGGCCGAATATTCGGTATTCGGCCAAATCACTATTCGTTACATCCCTACTGATAATCAAGAATTTAAATAACTTAATGATGGTTAATTTGGAAGGGGAAATTCAAAAAAAAATTTGCTTAAAAAAATTTATATGTACTGTAGGGTCAAATCTTGAAGGGTCAATTTTTCAGAGTGATGTATTGTCTGTATATTGCATAATTAAAAATAATACTCATGTTACAGAAATTTTGTATAAATAAGTTTTTTCTTGGCTAATGCTATTTTTATTTGGCTAAAAGTTATTGGCTGTAATTAGCCAAAAAGCCACAAATATCTTTTTTTCTACATTGAAACCTAAATTTTATTAAAATCTAAAACCTGAAAGAAAATAAATATTTTACATATATATTTTATAGACATATATTTTTATGGAAATGCTGAAAAATACAGGGGAAAAGTTTATCTGTTAAACAAAAAAGTTAGAGAACAGTTTATTCATAAAATGTTCAGGCCTTACATTAAAAAAATTTATTTATATAAACTGTATACAATAATAGTGAGAAGATTCTATAAAATCATGTCACCCAAATTTAATAATTTTTTTAAGTTTTGTGCATTATTTTAATTTAAAATGTATTATTAGTTTTAAGCTTTTAATAACATACAATATTTACGAATAAATGATAACATTTTTATGGGTTAAATTCTTAATATATTATCGTAATTTTGCGTAATAATTATTTTTCTGAAGAACAATCTGGTTTAATTATAGGCAAAACCAATATCTATAAATTTTTTTTTAAACATAGAAAGAAATATTAATACCAAAATACAATCAATTTTATTATTACTTATTTTAAGAACATTGTAGAATGATCTGCTTAAAACAGCAAACTATTGCTTTAAAATGTATTCGTGTAGCTCCGTAACAGTTTGAGACTCAGAATTTGCATAATGTTCCTGATGATTTTTTTTTTTTTTTTTTAGATATTTTTCTTACAGAAAAACAAATGTTTGAAGTGTGTTTTAATTTTTATACTGCAAAATAATCTCACACACTACCGGTGTCAAATGGCACATTTTAAAAGATTTCGATTTATGATTTTTCATTGGAACAATTACAAATAATTTTTAATACATTGAACAGCCCCCTTTTTTTAAAGATTTTTCAAAAACTACAAGCAAAATAAACACAAATAAAAACTTTAAAAAGGTGACATTTCACAACGGTAGAAATAGTGTTAAAGTATCGCATGCAATTATAAACAAATAAGAATCTAGCAAACCTAAAAAATTCACATTTGTTAGTAGCTATAAAATGCAACAATATTAACAAAAATATGTTTATAAATAGTGATAATTGAATGGTATAACTATTTAATTCGTTTATTTGAAAATACGATTAATGTATCTCAAACTTCGATAATGATCGAAATAAAAGCCGTTATCTGGGCAGGGTTTAAATGTAAACAAAGACCACGTGGTCTGAAATGGTTCAGGGTTTGAAGTGAATCCGGCTTCACATTTTCGGCGGTTTTTGGCGAAATGAGCTGGCCGTATATATATTATAGTCGGCCATGCCTGAAGCCACAGATTTGGGGATAAAAACCTGTTCGTTCTTTACGACTCCTATTGCATACATGAAATGGGGAAATTTGATTGGCCTATGGGAACTGGTCTATAATAGGATTGGCCTACGTCGCCCTGGCGATTCCTGCAATGATAGCTATGACAAAAATGTTGTGGTAGATTGGTTGATGGAACTGTTTGTTAGTAAACATGCCCTTTCCTTATACGAAACTCATACAAGTAGCGATTAGTAACTTATATATGAACGCTGCGCGTACATTTTCCGAAAGAAAAAAACACATCTGGATGCACGCACCTCAACGTGCAGCGGTTCTAGAATATACGAAACTCATACTTCAATAAAATCAACAAAAATTCACTTACCTTTTGTTTGTATTTAATCCATCTTTTAATTAGCATTAATAAACATATACAAGCAAACGTACCGGCAGCGAAATTCTAAAAGATAGTCACGTTTTAGCATTATTGGCAAATCCAGCCACGTCATTGGTCATTTAGATGTGTTCTTTTTAGAGATTAATCCCTTGGCAGTTGGGAAAACGTCGCCAACTCGTTTGTCAATTTCTATGATTAGAAGAATGAAGACGAAAAAATAAGTTGGTAATTTTGAAGCAAATGTTATCTTCAGCTTTCATTTAAAACAAACGATTGAAATTAACTGAAGATAGTTTGATGACATTTTATAGAACGAGAGTGAAACGGTTTAGATTTTAAGCTGCATAAATATTTAAAAATGATATGACAGGTAATTTTTCAGAAAATAGAAATTAAAAACGAAATGTTACATTTTTTACATTTTAAATGCAAAAGAATATGAAAATCACCACATTGCTCTAGAAAAATTAAAAACTATCGTAAGAAAACCCTTTTTTACAGTTTAAGATAGTATAAAAAACATTAAAAATATATATCTATAAGCTCTTATTACATAAATATAAGCGTCAAAACTGTACATTTTACAAAAAAATCTGTCTAAAAGAAATTAACTAAAAAATCCCCGACGGCTCGGCCTACAGGCACAGGTAGATTTCGAAGACACGGACGGTGGGGCACCTGTTTGTTGGGAATTGCGGAAGAAATTACTTTTTTGCCATATACGGCAGTTGGAACCGCCCACTTCGCAACCTAACTTGTTTGCAGGCGGAGCCGGCAGGAATTTTTTTATTTATTTATTTTTTGCTATAAAGGTTGGTCCTATAAAAAAACTTGTCAATATCAAAGTTTTAGATAATATAAGAGGATTTATAATAAATTTAAGGGGATTTGACATCTTGTGAATTGACGAAGTTATGAATTTTTTTCTTTTAACACCCCCCTTACCTTGGGGCCATTTTTAATGATATCAAAAATCTGTCATACATAAATTTTCGGCCCTTTTCATAGAAGTAATAATAACTTTAAACGGATTCGATACGTATCATAATTCAGAAATTATGGGGGGTTTCTGTTTTCACAAAAAGCCCCCCATTCCCCCCCCCCCTCTGGTTTGATTTTGCCCATTAACGAACTCGACCGAGATTTTATGTATCAGTTCGGAAGAGATTTGTACAGAATTATTGCAGTTTTCGTGTCCATAAAAAAGTGACATAGATAGATAGATAGATAAAGTTTTGAACTGGGGGTGGTTTTGGGTTCTGAGTGTCATGATCGGCGTAGATCTGCAAAAATTTTTCAAAAATTCCAACTAAGGGGAGAATGTATAAGTTGTATTTCTTACGAAATCTACCTAAAAAATGCTGTAAATTTTTAAATAAATTTTAAACATAAAGAATAAACATTGCAAAAAATATTATATAAAAACTTTTGTATATTTAAGTTGAGTTTTTCCCTATTTATGCTATGCGGTCGTTTTATAATAAAAGTTTAATATTATGTAATATATATAATATATATATAATATATATAATATATATAATATTATGTAATATATTATATATATATATATAATATTATGTAATATATTATATATATATATATATATATATATAATGGGATTTAAAAAAATAGTATTTAAAAAGGTGTAATCCATTAAAGAGTTACAATTACTAATCTAGTTCAAATAAATAATGCTCTAAGCCCTCTCATAATATCGCAGATTTTTAATTTCGTCTATCTTTACAAGAAGAAAGTATTGGATTCATGAAAATTTTCGACTTCCGGTTTTCGACGGAGTTATACGTTTTAGAAGGTCCTGAGCACGATTTGACTATTTTTAGAAACTGTCTGTCTGTATGTGACAAAAATTTTGTAGGCGCTCTATCTCAAGAACTAATGCTCGGTATTTAATAAAACTTTATATTCAGTTAGTCCCTGATATAAATGGGTGCTGATTAGGTTTTGGAAAAAATCGCCCAGCAGGTGGCGCTGCTATGCAGCATTTTTCGCGATTTCCGCAATAGTTCTATCTCAAGAACTAATGCTCGGAATTTAATAAAATTTTATATTCTGTTAGTCTCTGATATAAATTGGTGCTGATTAGTTTTTGGTAAAAATCGCCCAGCAGGTGGCGCTACTATGAAGCATTTTTCGCGATTTCCACAATAGCTCTATCTCAAGAACTAATGCTCGGAATTTAATAAAACTTTATATTCAGTTAGTCTCTAATATAAATTGGTGCTGATTAGTTTTTGGTAAAAATCGCCCAGCAGGTGGCGCTGCTATGCAGCATTTACACGATTTCAGCAATAGTGATATCTCAAGAAATAATGCACGGAATTTAATAAAACTTGAGTTTCAGTTATACCTTGATATAAATTGGTGCTGATTATTTTTAGTGTATGCAGAACCTGTGTGAAATAGAAGAAAGTTTTGGGATTGACACATCCGACTAGTTTTATTATGAATCTTTTGGTATTTCGCATACGCGAACAGTTTTGAAAATTATTGGTAGGGCTTACTGTTTTTTACGCAAATATGTATGTGTGAGTATAACAAAGATCGATTGCCAATTTAATGATGCCTTTTTAAACTCCTTTTTAAATAAATTAAACATAATCGTATATTGATAAATAATCACAAGTTAAACAAAACATTAAGACAATATAAAAAATCCCTGACGGGTCGGCCTAAAGGCAGAGGTAGATTTCGAAGACGCAGACCGTGGGGCGCCTGTTTATTGGGAATTGCAGAAGAAAGACCTTTTTGCCATGATGCGGCAGTTCGGACCGCCCACTTCGAAATATACGTGTGCGAATGGGCGGAGCCAGCAGGGATTTTATTATAATTATTATTATTATATATATATTTTTTTTGCTTGAAGAGTTGGTCCTATAAAAACGTTGTGAATATAAAAGTTTTAGATAATATTAAGGAGATTTATAATAATTTTAAGCGGATTTGATATTTTGTACATTTATGAAGTTATGAATTTTTTTCTTCTTAAACCCGTCCCCCCCCCCTTGAGAGCATTTTTAATGAAAACAAAAATCTGTCATACATAAATTTTTGGCCCTTTTCTTAGAAGTAATAATAACTTTTAACGGATTCGATACGTATCGCAATTAAGAAGTTATGTTTTTTTTCCCTGTTTTCACAAAAAAGCTCCTTCATTTTCCCTCCCTTAATTCGATTTTGCCCACTAACGGACTGACCGAGATTTTATGTATCAGTTCGGAAGAGATTTGTGCAGAATTATGGAAGTTATCGTGTCCATAAAAAAGTGATACAGATAGATAGATAGATAAAGTTTTGAACTGGGTGTGATTTTGGGTTCTAGTATTCATGATCGGTGTAGATCTGCAATTTTTTTTTCAGAAATTCCAACTTAGGGGAGAATGTAATAGGTAGTATTTCTTACGATATCTACTTAAAATTGGAATGTACAGGCCCGTTTATTAAAAGATACTCGCTGATATTGGCGATTCGTTTATAATAAATGACAATGAAAGTTAACTCTGAATAACGTCTTTTTTTCTGTTTGCATTTTTTATATAAAAATTCAAACGTTAAGCATTTTATTTTAATAAAAAAAAGAAAAAAAAAAGAGCATAAAATAAAAAAGTTTTCCTAAAATAAAAGTTTTCCGTTTATCCTTATAACAAAAGAAAAATAGGAAAAAATGGAACACTTAAAAATTCTGTAAAATACTAGAAAGTTAAAAAAGAAAACAATAATAAAAATAGTATATTTAATAGTATATTTAATCTGTGGCCTGAAGCATATCTCCAAAACCTAGTATTGAAAACATTCCTGCACGCATGCTATATGGTGAAGTTAACACACCTTTGCAGAACAATGGAAAGAAAATGAAAAATGACCGTTTTCGGAACCTTGCATGCTATCTGGGTATTTGTCTGTAATTATATTGTATATATAGTTTTTTTTGTTCTTTTACTAAATTTAAGTGTAATTATCAACAATAGATAAAATTTTGTTACGTTAAATTTTGTTTAATATGGTTAAATACATTTTTCTATTAATTTCTAAATGTAGTATTAATTACAAATGCTTTATCAGTTTTACAGTTGCTTCAATTATTATAACATTGTAGATTAAGAACTTCAATAATTTAAATAAAAGCAAAATATTCATGCTTTTCTATAAAGTAGCATATAATGATAAAGTTATGTAAATTTTAGAAATTGCAACTAGAAGTTTTCATTTGATGCCTAACATATTTACAGCAGGCGTTATTTGACGCCTACCTTTCATTTCCCAATTTCTACCACTGCTCAGAATCTATCACGACTTTAGAAGATAAAATTTTGGGAAGGTGCTTTCTAAGAATATAAGTATAAATCGGGTGATTTTTTAATCCCCTCCATCCTTTGGAGGGAGCATGCAATATCACAGCCTCTCTGATAATTATTTTCAAGGTGCTGATTTTCTATATATGAAACCAGAAAAGGATGTTTTTTTTTCTCTAATTAGGCATCCTTTCACATCGGGAGGTGGGGGATAAATCTCAAAACTTGTCCAGCCTCAGTGATCAAATTTTTTTAGATGAAGGGTATCAAAATGTAAATTCCCGATCCAGATAATTTATTTTTTGGAATTCAGCCACTTTTGTCCCTCTGGTGGTGGGGGTGGAGGTTTTAATGCAAAAAATTATCTCAGAATCTATGATGGGTTTTGAAGATAAAATTTTGGTAAGATGCTTTCTAAGAATATAAACATCATATCGGATGATTTTAAAAATTTTCTGCCCTTGCCCCTCAAAGGCGGGGGCGGAAGAAGGAGGGCATCTATCACAGCCTTCCTTTTATCTGTTGGGGATCAGTCTCTTTGCCTCGTTTTTGTCCGCGTCCCCAGAATATTATATCGTATTTCAATCGGAGATCGTATTATTACATAATCAAACTGTTATTTATTGTGAAATCAAATTTTCATTTTGAGACATTTTATAATACTTTTTATAACAAAAAAATAAAGGATTGAATTTTAATGCCTTTGTGTATTCTTTAAAAAATATCTTAAGTAATTAGTAATAGTATGTTTAAAAATAACGAATATATAAAAAGTTATGAATAATCCAAGAATATTTCCTTTTTTATTTTTTTTTATTTATTATTATTTTTTTTGGGGGGGGGAGGGGGGGGGGGGTGCCTGACGGATACTTGCACGGACGCCAAGTACCGTTGGGCCTGCCCTGCTAGTATGTCATTGGCAAAGATGTAGTCAATCAAGTATCTGAATAAGTATGTCGAAGTTAAGGTATTGATAAGTTAAGGAAGTGATTAACTTTAAGTTCAGATCAATCAAGTAAAGAAATTTGAATAAGAGAAAACTTGCCAAGTCGCTTTATTGAGTAGCAAATAACATAACAAATCATTTTAAGCAATTGAAGAACATTATGCATGACAGGAGCTATGATTTAGGAAGCTTCGAAAGAACTTGGTTTCCAGTTAGATCACACTTCTTTTATTAACGAAACCGTTAACGAACTTGGCCTTCTTTCACATGTATGTTTTTGATGGGATTCAATTTACACCAGAAATTGAAGACACGGGTTAAATAATAAACCGACTCCTCGTTACATCATACAATATATGCCGAGATACAAGTAAATAAATGAGACATAACCGAGGATATTAAAAAAATTAAGAAAGATGAGATAGATAGAAGAAAACGTTCCGTGTTTGTCTCCAAAATGTTAATTAAAATATTAATGCAAAATCAAACTAAGGGAGGGAAAATGAAGGAGCTTTTTTTGTAAAAACAGGGAAAAAAACCATAACTTCTTAATTGCGATACGTATCCAATCCATTAAAAGTTATTATTACTTCTAAGAAAAGGGCCAACAATTTATGTATGACCACGGCCTAACTCGATCGTTCTCCTTCCTCTTATACGGCCGTAACAAAAAGTCATTTTCCCTTTGTTCAAGAGGAATAACTTTTTCTCCCCGGAGAAAGTAGGGGGCGCTATTACTTACCATGGCTAATGGAGAATTTCCTTATTCTCGCCTTTCACTCTTGTATTTTCTTAGATATAACGTAAATGAAATTGCGTGTTCTTATTTTTCTTTTGTTGAAAATGGTTCATTGCTGTGTTCCACATTGTGCTTCAAATTCAGAGAAAAAAAAAACCCTGGAATTTCTTTTCATGAATAGGCGCTTTTATTACCGATACACCAGCAATCAGTACAAGTACAGAGCAAAATTTTCGAAATATGTGCCTTATAAAATTGCTGCGGCTCTCAATTTATTTGTAGATTTAAACTGAATTTTAATGTTCGAAATTATAAACCACTAAATTAATTTCTTTTTAATGGCTAGCACCACCAAGAGTTAATCTGAAGTTTGCAAGTATTGCCATTGTTAGCGGATAAGTAATCTTGTAAGAGTAATTCAAGAAAATTTTGAATGAGAATCCGGCTTATCAAACATAGAAACAGATCAATGTGATGCAACCATACTTCAGTTAATTGCCAATCAGGATAGAGGTGGATTGTCTTATCCTAAACTACAATTCATTAGTCTAATTTCCACAATTTTAGACTGAATTTTACTAGAATTTTAGGATTGTACCAATCCTAAATTCAAACGGAATCGTCGAAACTATTTATGAATTGATATATCCGAGACTAATAAAAAACACTATATGGGAATGTGACTTAAACAAGCATAAAATAAATATATGCTCATTAATATGTGCAAGATTTTTGCCCATCATTTAAAAAAAAATATGGCAAGGAATTTTACAAATGAAGCCAGTTCATCTGAATATACGATCTCTTTATCAAGAAAAATTTTAAAGTTTACTTAATTTTAATTATATAATATTTACTGTATATTTCGCTGTAAAAATTATCAATGTTTAAAGTCTAATCAAGAAATGGAATCTGCATATACCTTATAGATACATTTATATATACAAGCATGGTGAATAGATTTATGCATTAATATTTTAAAATTCTGAAAAAATATTCTGTAATTTCTGTTGCCCAATATTCTAAAATTTCCACGAAAACTATTCTCTTATAAATGGAGTGCATGATGTTACAGCAAAAAAGCTTGTTCATTGTATAAAATAACGAAACCTCTAAAAATTGTTATTATTTTGTTTACCTCTACTTTATGATCATCACCTACAGTATTTAAATTTACTGAAAATGTCCGCAATGTACACACACACACACACACACACACACATATATATATATATATATATATATATATATATATATATATATATATATATTCTAAATAATTAACAATCATTTTAAAATAATCCATGTTTTGAGAGAAAAAAATCGATATGAGTTTATTGCCGGATATTGGCGAAATAGGTTTTCTTATTCTGTTGATATTATAAAACATGTAAATATCTTTTTATTTTTATCATATACATACTTTTATACCATGAGTTTCCAGAATTGGAATATAATATTTAATTTTATATGTAATTCTATTATATTTCTATACGCTTATATATTTCAGATCAGCACCTATAATGGTTAAATTTATTGAAAATTGTTTTGAATGTACATATATATATACATATTTTAAATAATTAAGAATCGTGTAAAAATAATCCATGTTTTGAGAAAAAAAAAAATCGATATGAGTAGATTGCCGGATATTGGCGAACTTGCTTAATTTTCTTACTATTATGAAACTAGTAAATGTTTTAAAAATTTTTACTGTGTATTTTACGCTCAGAATTATCGATGTTTCAAGTAATCAAGAATTTAAACGTGTATAAATATAGAAATTTACTTATAAAGTTTGTTTTGCATTTATAGTAGCGTGTTATTTAAACTATTTTTAATTACTTAAAGAATTGTATTTATTTATTTTATCTCTAAATCTTATTTTTTCTTGTTTGTAGTAAAGATAAAGCTGAGGCTAAAGTTACATACGATACTATATATACATATACCTTTTATAATGAATACATTGCAAAGATTTTTGTGTTTTTATGTATAGAAGTAACCTTTATTAAGCATTATTTATGGTAAGTATACCGCGCCATCTACCGGCGAAAGTAGCCTTTAACGATTCCGAAACTAAGGGGTGATTGTGGAGGCCGTATGAGGGAAGGAGAAAGATCGAGTTTGGCCGTGGTATGACAGATTTTTGTTTTCATTAAAAATGCTCTCAAGGGGGGGGGGGTTTAAGAAGAAAAAAATTCATAACTTCATCAATTCACAAAATATCAAATCCGTTTAAAATTATTATAAATCTCTTTAATATTATCTAAAACTTTTATATTCACAACGTTTTTATAGGACCAACTCTTCAAGCAAAAAAAAATATATAATAATAATAATTATAATAAAATCCCTGCTGGCTCCGCCCACACGCACACGTATATTTCGAAGTGGGCGGTCCGAACTGCCGCATCATGGCAAAAAGGTCTTTCTTCTGCAATTCTCAATAAACAGGCACCCCACGGTTCGCATCTTCGAAATCTACCTGTGCCTGTAGGTCGAGCCGTCAGGGATTTTTAAAGTATTTTGCTGCTTTTCGTGTTAAGGCTGCATGTACCCATCTCACACCGTGGGTTGAATTCACTAGAGATTATTTTCTTTCGAGTTGGATTAACTGATTCTCGTTTTTTAAGAGATGTTCGAGCTATTATTTGGTACTCGTGGATGTGTCATTGGTACTCGTCATACCTAACTCCAGCCGTGATTTGCAGCGAGTCAGTTTCTGCTAGGTATTACAGATTTTTGTGTACGTCTAGTTCAGGTTGTCTTTTGTTTCTATATGGATTAGGACTGGCTGTACCCCAATCCAATCCGCTAATTAAATTGTCTGCAATTTTTTTTATTTGGGTAAAGTTTTGGTCAGGTTAACAGATTTTTTTTTTTCTGACAGTTGAGTTTGGGTTGTGTTTTGTTTCAAATGGGTCGGATCCATATTTTATTTCAGATAAAAATATCTCTATTTTTGAATGTGTTATATATTTTTTAATTTGTATTTATTTCATGCAAATAATATTTAACTTATACATATGATTATAGATATTTTTTTCATAACTATTTTACATATGATTTTAATAACAATTTCTATAATCTTGAAATTCCGGTCGAGCATTATTGGTCAGTATTGGGAATATTCTGTCTTCAGTATTTGACTTTTCATTTCTGACAGTGTAACTACATATACAAAATGCTATAAATAGTAATTACATTTATAGTATCAATTAAGCTAGTAAATCCGCAGATCAGGGGTCTTAAACGTCAGTTCCATAGTTTTATATCGAAATCATTTTATGAAGGAATTTAAAATATTCAACCCGCAATTTTATTTGTATCATTTTTTTATTGCTCATTACTACAAGTAATATATCAAATAGTTTCTGAAAAATTAACTTTTAAGGCTGTTCGTTAGTAAACTTCCCGATTCCCCTCGCTGATGTTAAACATTTGGACTATAGGATGCATTCGTATATTTAAAATATCTCTCCAGAAAATTAATATTCTTAAATTTTGTTTTCTGTGTACACTTCTTAAAGGATATCTTTTTTTTTCTTAGTTATCAAAATATTTCTTAAATATGTGCTTAATTTATAATTATATGTGTTAAAATAAGAATTTAATACTTCTCATAAAATTAAGTATATATTTTAGAAATATTTTGATAACTAAGGAAAACAAAAAGAGGCATATTTTAAAACGAGTACACAGAAAAATAGTTTATTTAGAAGTTAGTTTCTTTAGAAGTTAGTTCATAGAAGTTAAAAATATTAATTTCCCAAGGAGATATTTTAAATATACGAATGCATCCTTCGCCCATAGGTTTAACATTAGCTAGAGCAGAAAGTTCACTGACGAACAGCCTTAAGAATTGTAACGGAAAACACAATTCCATGTATTCTGATACTCCGAAAAATGTTCTCATTACACACACACACACATATATATTAAACTCTACACAAAATCACTGTCTCAGTAATTTAACAAATGTAATTCTCTAAAATTCAGTATTTTAAATATTTTATCGAAATACATAAAGTATTCATCTTGTGATAATAAAAATTATTAGCTTGAACAATTAAGTTTAAACATAAATATTTGATTAATTATTGATATCCTAATTGGTCAATGTATTTCAAAAGGAATATTGTGCTTATTTAGTATAATTCCATTAAGTTCAGATTCGAAACGCATTTATAAAACAATTACCTATTATCAGGCCCGTATTTTGGATGTGTGACGCCCTGTGCAATCAATTATTTAACACCCTCCTTCTTTTACTTATATAAAAATCTATATTTTTAGTATCATTTCAATTTTAAATACTATAAAACATTTAAAATTAACTGAATACATAAAGCATAAAACAAACATGCAAGCTTAAGTTTTAATAATTTTTGCAGAAAACAATAAGTGGTAAATACACAAAAAATATAACTACAGTTAATCAGCGCTGTTAAAAATATAGCACGAAACTCCACTTTTGTTTAGCAAAAAATATATTATAGAAATGACAAAAAAACACTTGATTTTTAACAGTACCATTAAAAATCACATACAAACTTCCAATTTTATCTAGCAAAATGTATGATAGAAATACATTTAAAAAAATCACCACAATTTAATGGAAAATATTAAAAACATTATATCTTAGAACCATCCTAATTAGTCTGTAAGAAATATGTTTTACAAACTCGATATTTAGTAATCATTTTACAATACTTACGGAACTCTTCTCATTTTTGCATTTGCGAAAGCATTTATAACTTAGTCGAAATCGAGCATAACAACATCATAAAATAAGAAAAACATCATAAATAGGAATATATTGTTTTATATTATGAATTTAAAATAATAAAAAATGATTTATTTAAAACAATGTAATTTGTAACTCTTAAGTGCAGACAAATTGAACTTAATTTTAGAATATTTTGTACTTACCAAATCCTTAATGCTTATCCATCTAAAAATTCTTCGTGAGTTACTTTATCCATTTTTAGCAAATTGTTAATGATCTCATACCATATGTGGAATCTTTTCCAGCAAGAAATTTTGGAATGCTGATTATAAAAATTCCCTGACGGCTCGGCCTACTGGCACAGGTAGAATTCGAAGACACAGACCGTGGGACGCCTGTTTGTTGGGAATTGCAGAAGAAATGACCTTTTTTTGGGACCGCCTACTTTGAAATCTACCTGTGTCTGTAGGTGGAGCCATCAGGGATTTTATTTATTTACTTACTTTTTGCTGTAAGGGTTGGTCCTATCAAAAACTTGTCAATATGAATGTTGTAGATAATATTAAGTGAATTTTTAATAAATTTAAGCGGATGTAAATTGATAAAAAGTTATGAAACTTTTTCTTCTTAAACTCCTATCCCCACCCCCCCCTTGAGGTCATTTTTAATGGTAACGAAAATCTGTCATACATAAATTTTCGGCCCTTTTCCTAGAAGTAATAACTTTAAGCGTATTCGATACGTATGATAATTAAGACATTATGGGGATTTTTCTGTTTTCACAACCCCCCCCCCCCCCCCGTTGGCTCGATTTTGCCCATTAACGAACTTGACTGAGATTTTATGCCCCTTGATTTTATGTATCAGTTTGGAAGAGATTTGGGGAGAATTATTGAAGTTATCGTGTCCATAAAAAAGTGATATAGATAGCTAGATAAAGTTTTGAAGTGGGGGTGGTTTTGGGTTCTGGGAGTCATGATCGGCGTAGATCTGCATAAATTTTCGAGAAATTCCAACACAGGGGAGAATGTAATAGGTAGTATTTCTTAGTAGTACTTCTTAAGTGGTATTTCTTTATAGGTAGTCAATCTACCTAAAAGCAAGATTAGTACTTACAAGTTTTTGACCAGGCCCTGAACCACCCGCTAAAAATAAATTTTAACCGTAACAAAAAACTCTATTCAACATGGAGATCAGGAAATAGGGGGGTGGACGTAGGCGATCTCCTTTTCTGTTAGAACCTATAATTTTGTTCCTCTACTAAATTTCGTGAATTAATACAACGTTAGCACATTTTAAGAATTTTAAAGATTTTTTAATGCTATAATAATGGCTTCAAATATTTATAAATCATTATATATAATTCATAAATAAATTACTACTCCAAATTAAAAAATAACATTGCAAAATTACTATGATTGGAATTTTCCTAATGAAATGGTAACATATTTTGTAAAAGTATTGTGAAAAGTTATTTATTTATAATTTGTTGTTGCTTAGACTAATCTAAACTATCCTGAAATATGATAATTTTTAAATGTAAAGTTTTAAATATTTGTCTTTTTCATATTTTAAATTAATACAAATCTTTAAAATTTCAAAAAATAATGAAAAGTATTCACAGTATATAGTAAAAAAAAAAAAATAACTTTTATTAGTTTAGCAACCTATTCAATTTTTTATAGAACCACCAGAATACAATAATTTTGAAATAAAACAAGATTTGTGCAGTTGTACCGGAGTTATGCCTAAAAGTAAACGTAAACATTTTTTTATTACAGAAAAGTATTTACAATATGTAAACACTTTTCCTAATTGCCTAACTTTTATGCGTAAATATATACATAATTTTATATATGTATATGAAACTTCTTTTTACGATATAAAAATATTTATGACATGTAAAACAATTTAGAAAATACACGTTTTTTGCAATTTGATCATTTTCGCTGGAAAATGAAATTCTCATGCCGTCATAAAAAATATTTTTTTTAGGAAATTTCTTGAATGCCAAGAACATCCTAAACGTATTCAAAAGTGAACAAAATATGAAATTTCAGTTATAGTTTGATAATTTCTAATAATAGTCAAGTTAAATCATTATTTAAATTACAAAGATTGTATAAGTATTAAGGGAAAATCAAACATTCGTTAATTCTTTAATGTTCTTATAAAGTTATGAATAACTGCTATTAGGGTTATTTCAACTTAATTATATTATATAACATGAGCAATTTTTATTACATCTTAAATTTAAAAAATATACTATATGTGTGGATTTGAATACAACTAATGCAAACTTCGCATTTAATGATTAACATATTTCCAAAATATTTTAGCTTAGAATTAAGTAGCAACAAACTATAGATGAATAATTAATTAATTTCCAGATAGATTTATTTAAAAAATAAGTAACAATTAAATTATGCATTTCCAAAAGAAAATTGTATCATTTTTTCTGCTAGAATATGCGGGTCAGTAATTTATAAAGAAATATATGCAGCAATTTATAAATTTAAAAGCATTACTATAGCATTGGAAACACTTTAAAATATTTAAAATGACTTACGTGGAATTAGTTCACACTCTTTATTAGAAAAACATGTTCTACTCAAATGTCCGCAGAATAAAAAAAAAATCGTTTGCTTAACGTGTTCTTCCAAGTAGTACTGCGCAGCTTCGTCTGAGCAGGCAGGCAGGTGTTTAACATCGTTTCTGAAATAACAATAACAAAAGAACTTATATGCTGATTATTTTAAATCGGAAAATAGTCTTTCTTTCTTTCCCTTTTTTTTTATTTTTTTTATTTTTTATTTATTTTTTATTTTTTTACCAGGGGAATAAGCTATGAAAAATTGCATTTACATGTATATTTTTATTAATTGCAGTTACTCAAAATCACTCAAATTTAATCAAGAATTGTAATAAAAAATGAATTTTATGGCATTCATGAAGTAATTTATATAGAAATATCAATACTTTTTTACAAATAAATTGATTAAATATGAATTTACTTCATTTATATATCATTGAATAAAAAAGCAATATATTTATTGGTGATAGAGGAAGAGATTTTTTTTTTAAATACAAGACAGTTTTGGTCAAATTGCTAAAGAAAATATGCCAAGTTAACAGCGTCTTTTAGTCCCCTTTTCTCAAAAAAAAAATAAATAAAAAAATAAATAAATAAAAAAAATATATATATATAATGTCCGAAAGTAGTTTACACACGGGCCCCAATCTGTCCCCTATAATTATAAGGCCACATATGACTATAGGGTATTTTGTGTTATCTCTATCTGTGTTACGAAATTAATTAAGGTCCCGTACACATTCTTGGACCTAGGGTCACTTATAGAGAATCTCTGATAGAGAATATTATCATTTTCGTAGCAGACACTGGTGCTGATGAAGTGGCTGAGGAAGCATACCGCTCCCAAATTTTCATGTTTTAACTTTTTTCTTTATCATTAATGATTTAAACAAAAAGGAATTATAAATAAAACATATTTTTCTCAAGTTTTTAAAACTAACTAAATTGTAAGAGTAAAAATAATAATTAAGTGCATAAAAATGTTATTTAGTATTATCATGACATCAGTGTGTGAAAAAACTCTTCCTCCCCCTCAAAAAATTAGATTTCGTTCTCTCAGAGTTGATTGTTTTTGTGATCATATTTGTTTCGTGAAGTATGTGACTTGCAGTGACGTCACTGTGATGTCACAAAAATTTTAAATATTGTCAAAAGTACATTTTTTAGGATGAAAAATATGTTTTGAAGTGTTCTTGTTTCTTTTTAAAAGTTTTGAAGAAGTTCACATTTTAGTAACAATGTGACGTCACAGAGTGGTGGCATTTTGATCACAGATGTGACGTGACCACTGCGACTCGCAATGACGTCACTGCGACCATGCATGCTATACGGGTTGCAATTGAAAAGTCTTCAAAACAAATTTAGTGTCATTTTAAAGAAATTTTACACAGTCCGGTAGACACAGTATCTTGCAGTAAGAATGATAAATACATTAAATATTTGATGAAATGTGAGCATTTGAATGAAATAATTGTTAACTATGCATGAGCAAATAATTTTTGTCAATTCTATAGGGCGACTAATGAAATATCGTGAAAAATTAGACAAATGTTGCCAATATAGTGAGCTGAATTTTAGTTTTTTTTTTGTAAAAGTAACTCGATGATAAGGGATTTTCCACAAACTGTTCTTTTTTATTAACTGACATCAACAAATACAATGTATTAGGTAGATTTCTTAAGAAATACTACCTATTACATTCTCCCCTAAGTTGTAATGTTTGAAAAATTTTTGCAGATAGATGCCGATCATGACTCCCAGAAACCAAAACCACTTCCAGTTCAAAACTTTATCTATCTATCTATCTATGTCACTTTTTTATGGACACAATAACTGCAATAATTCTGCACAAATCTCTTCCAAACTGATACATAAAATCAAGGGCATAAAATCTCGGTCAAGTTCGTTAATGGGCAAAATCGAACCAGGGGGGGAGGGAATGGGGGGCTTTTTGTGAAAACAGAATAAAACCCATAATTTCTGAATTATGATACATATCGAATCCGTTTAAAGTTATTTTTACTTCTATGAAAAGGGCCAAAAATTTATGTATGACATATTTTTGATATCATTAAAAATGGCCCCAAGGGGGGGAGAAGAGGGGGTTTAGAAGAAAAAAATTCATAACTTCGTCAATTCACAAGATATCAAATCCGCTTAAATTTATTATAAATCCTCTTAATATTATCTAAAGTTTTTATACTGACAAGTTTTTTATAGGACCAACCCTTATAGCAAAAAAAAATTAAAAACAAAAAAATACTTTCCGGCTCTGCCTGCAAACAAATTAGGTTTCGAAGTGGTCGTTTCCAACTGCCGCATCATGGCAAAAAGGTCATTTCTTCTGCAATTCCCAACAAACAGGTGCCCCACGGTCTGCATCTTCGAAATCTACCTGTGCGTGTAGGCCGAGCTATCAAAGATTTTTTTAACATATGTCCATGCATAGATTTTGAAGGAATACTTTGATTTTGATAATACTTTTCTTTTTTTTGTGAATGGATACGTTCAGATAGTTTTCAAAGAGAACTAAAACATCAATAAAAATGACAAGTAAATCCTATTATCATCATCGAACAGCTTTAGAAACCAACTCAAATTCAGCTCCTTATATCACCAATATCTTTCTGAAATTTAGCTATATTTGAATAGACTTTTTGCATAAGTTGCCCTATATAGTTGATTACATATTATTTTTACATATAGTTGACATATTTCATACAACTGCACATATTTCATCAAATATTAAACATATTAATATTTTAATTGCAATATATCACTTTTACTGCACTTTTTAATGTTTAACCGGGAGGGGTGTTAAATTTGGTTGTAAGATCTGCAAGCTATAAACCAAAAGATTTCTGAAATGTTTAGAATTTTTTAAAGAAACTTTTATATTTCCATGAATATATGCGAGCCAGGGAAAACAGATTTTCATTTAGATCAATGACTTTAACCTATTCTCCTATTTTAAATTCGAAATTAGTTGAAAGAATTAATTTCCACTGGTTTACATTTCTATTCCCGTAAAAGTATTCCTCATCTTGAGTTTCAAAACATTTTTAGAAACATAAAAAAATCTATGCAAGGTCCCATGACATCTCATACTCGAACTTTTCTATAAATGGATGGGTAAGAAATTAAATATATATTTTATATTATATTAATTTTAAGTCATAAATATGTGTAAATTTTTCCAAACATTTATACACTGCATACAAATTAACATGTATATAAATAAGTCATATAAGCTTATTATTATTATTGCATATATGTGTGTAATAATTCTTATTAATACTTAGATGGCTAATGTCTAATAATGACCTACTTTTGAAACTAAACATCTGTTTTCTCCGTAATAAAATATAAAATTCTTATAAAAGTCAGAAATCAGAAAGTATTTTAAAAAGATAAACAAGTATCCATTAAAAAATTATATTAAAAAAAATCTTTTTTAGACTTTCGAAATATTGGCCAATATATTGTGTAAGACATTCGCCGATTTCTTTCTTTTACTTGTACTTACTTCTTGTATTGTTCCTTTGACTTGAGACATTGATACCAAAATTATTTTTGTCTTTTGGTATAGCAAAATGGTAGCTGGGCATATGTTGGACCAGGTAACACATTAAATAAAAATTAGATTCACTAGAGCAGAGTGATGTAACTAGCATAATCCCCTTCAGAAAAAATGTCAAATCAATATTTCATTAACTCAAGTAAAAAAAATTGTTTTTCTATTTAAGAAATTCAAAGGTAAACTCGTATTCTTGGAATGTAACTTTTACTATGTGCAGATGGTTAAGCAGTTAGTGAAGACAAAATATTTCCATGAGATAAAATGTTTATTTATAAAGCCAAAATACATAGTTGACATAGATAACTTATAACACAACAAAATAGATGATTTCATAACAAAAAGAAGATAACTTGAAACTTAGAATATTAAAAGCAGATCGAGCAAGGAGAAAAGTGTTTTTTATGAATTTTAGTTGAAATTTTTTAACATATTAAGTGTTGTGTATAAATGTCTATAGATAATATACAGGGCAGTACAAAATATTTTGAACATGTTACCGTCTATGGGACAGTATCACTCAAAATGTGTTTTCAACTGCATGAATGAATTTTTCTGTGGAACTAAAATTTATTATACTAAGTGATGTGAACAGAAAATAAATAAATATAATATGTTTTAAAACCGAAAGCTTCGTCTTAATCGGAAATGAACGTAGATATGGTTAGTGTCTTTAGTTTGTTTGTATTTTCATTTACGAAACCGATGCACAATTTTAAAAATCGCAGAAAAAAGTAATTCGCAAAAGTGAGTTTTAAAATCGAATTTTTTTAAATGGTTAATATATGTATTTTTCGAAACGGGAATGAATGTTGATATGGTCTGGTACTTTTCCAATCTTTATTGGAAGCTCGGATACGTATTTTTAAAAATGGAGAAATCGCGAAACGGCATACGGCACATAATTACTTTTAAAGGGTTAATAATAATTTTTTAAACTGAAGCTGGCGTTCTGATCAGAAAAGTACGCAGTTTAATTTTGTGTAATCGGTTTTTATGTATTTCAGTTAGTTCGGCAATGGGGAAGTTGCACTCATTCTAGATTATGCCTTATTTTATGTTTAATTGATGAAGATGACTTCACATTCCTCAAAACTTAACTCAGAAACGCAAAAATAATTTTAAATAACTAGTTATTGCAGTTTTAAACTCCGCTAAAAGCAAAACAAAACCACGTGATCTGAAAACGTGACGGGATTGGTTTGACGTCACTACACATGAAACGCGGAATCTGCTTAGAGTCGAATGAATGCAGGCTGCTTTGCATTACTTTCTATTTATTATAAACGTATTTTAAAGACGCATTTACACAAAAACAAAAATTAAAGTCAAAAGATTATTTTAACATATCTAAATATAATGCACTATTTATTTATACATTTGCATTAATTATCATTTAGAAAAGTGATGAAGTTGGTCGGATTCGAAAAATACAAAATTATGTCTTTCGGATTTTTTTTTTTTTTTTTTTTTTTTTTCAAATTTACTTTTAGGACAGAAAAACTGCATTTCATGTGGGTAAAAATACAGGAAACTAAATCTAAAAGGGACGTATATATTTTACTTACTTTTATTTATTTAAACTGAAAAAAGAATGATAGTTTTATTACAAAAGAAATCGTAAGTAAAATCGCATTTGTATAGTTCTTGAAATGCATTATTTTCTTAATTCATTTTAATGCTTAATGATTCGTTTTGATATGAATATAATTTAGTGTTATGCAGGTTATATTAAGGATGAAAATGGGCTCAAATTATGTATGAGAAAACGAAATTTTGAGCAATAATGCAGAAAACAAAAACAAAAAATCTTTATTTAATACTGATTTATTGAATAAAAACATTAAATTAACTACTGACAATAATAATTGTGTATTCACCGATCAGAAAAACAATTACTAAAACATACGTGAGTAAATTTATCACTATTGTCTTTTATTTTCTCTTTTTATGTGTTTACTTAAAAATAAGTATAAAAGTAAAAATATATTTTTTAAATACACCATCTTTTATAAGCATCCAATGTTTATCTTTATACTCACGCCTCATTTTATGATTGTAATTCATGATTTTTCCAAAAAATGTCCAATATAATAATATAATTTGGCGTGGCCACCGAACCCGATCATGGAAAATTCAGCACTTTTTTTTTACGTTTGGTAGAAAATGCGAGCTAGTAAATTTATTAAAATAAATGTATAATGTTTGCTTTATTTCTGTATTAAGGTATGGAAAGAGGAAAGAAAAAATAAAATAAAAGAATTATTTAAACTATCTTTTTAGGATTTCTAAATTGATTTCTCAAATATGAAACTTTTAATTTATTAGAACGTATTTTTTTAAATTAATAATTTAAACGTATATTACACTCTATAGTTTTTATTTATTATTTTCTACTTTTTAGTATGTAAAATAGTTGCAGCTTCACACCCATTTTGCCTTTTTTTGCGACCGTGGTTTAATGCATAATAAATCCACCGTTGTTCTAAGTCGCATACAATTGTAACCACGAAGAATATTTTTCGATTTATCAACTGTGGCGGGCTAACGGAAAAACGCGTTAAAATTAATGTATTAATTTATAATTAAGTTCTAAAAATATTAAAATGTTGTACTGTCATCGGAAACACACCTTTGCACATAATTTTTATGTTTCTTAATTTATCAGAAAGTGAGTAAACAACCGATAACATGATTCCATACTTATATACAAAAACAAAGTTGAGTTAAATAAAAAAGTGTAAAAATAATTTAATTACTGTTTTATTATTATTTGCTTACGTATAATTTTTGAATGGATGGAGTACTTTTTGTTTGTTTGAAATATGGTTTCTCAGAATGTCCTATTTTATATTAATCAGGTTCTAAAAATTTTATATCAGTATTTTCCTCAATGCTCTAACTTTCGTAAAAAAAAAATAAAAAAATTAAAATATTTGAATATCTTGCTAAAGAAAGCAGTATCTTAATTTTGAAAATAAGCATTATACTATACAAAGTTTTTTTAAAAAAGAGCAAGATGTGCTAAGAATTTGAATATGTTGTTAAAGTAGATCCCACTCTTTTCACTTTCGAAAACAGTCCTCTCATTACACGTAAACTTTTTATAGTGACATATAAAGAAATAAACATATATTATTATCCAAGGTTCATTCTTTGTTTGAACAATGCGCTAGTATCATAAGAGAAGGGAGTTATGTTAAGAGATATTATGCTATAATATCACAAAATTTATAAACAAGAACCTGAATGTAACAGTTATTTTAAATTCACAAAATTATAATTAGTTTTTTCACAAATATAAAATACTTCTCACAATTTCATAAAAACAGGACCCTGCCTGTGAGAAAAATCTGGATAGACACCTGGAAACATTTTCTGAAAAATGATTAAACTTTTCCCGTGTATATTTATGTAAAAATTCTGTAATGCTGTCTTAAAGCTACCTAAGCACATTTCGCTCTTTCTAATAAGTTTAACTGTTTTCAAAGATTCAAAACTATTTAGCAATTGAAGAGATAAAACATATAGTGAAACCAAGCCAAAATCTTAATTCAAGTAATAAAATATAAATACAAAAACCTTTTTATAAGTTGATTGAGCTCTCCCTAATGAAATAAATTCTATTTGTACCAGTTTATTTTATATTGTGCTATATTAATACCAAAAATAAATAAATAAAATTATACATTTTTCTATAAAATACAATATTCTAGTACGAATATTAACTTGTACCGATACTTTATTTCTACATCGAGATCTGGAAATGAAAATTCTTGGAAACGTAATGAAATAAAAATCTCACCTGGAATTCACACTATTATTTATTCATTACAGCAATTTACAATACTTTTAATTTGTTATACTAAACATTTTTAAGAAAAGAAATAAATCATTCAGCGTAAAGCAAGCCATTCCCCATAGAAAATAACAGGGAGAAATACAGCGAGGGTTTGTTTACATGTGTAGTGACGTCAGAACAGCTTTTATCACGTGACGCGGCTTTTTCCTGCGACGACAAAAGCTGCGTTTTAAAAGTTATTTTAATGAATTATACAAGTTTCCACAATAGGTAAAAATGGTATCAAAATGTTCGTATTTTTACACTCTATCAGATGCAAGTTAAATTGAAAAACGTGCAATTTCCCCATTGCAAGATTCGTAAAACAGGGAAAAGAAAAAATATGAATTCGATACTTAGAAATTAATTTTTTTGAAAGATTCATTTTATTTTGTCGAACGACTTGAGACGTTTAAAATGTGAAAGTCCGAAATTTAAGAATATGTCACCTACTTCTACGTATTTTGTACGGTTCGACTATAGTGCGATCATTGCAGGAGTCGTTATGGGGATGAAGGCCAATCATATCACAAACCAGTTTAATGTAGACCAATCAAATCGCCCCATCTCATATGTATAGTAGGAGTCTTAAAGAACGAACAGGTTTTTCTTGCGAACCAACAGTAATCTAACCAACAGTGGCATCAACTGCCCTTTCTTTGTTTCAATACCAGAACTATTTAGATGGTAATTTACACAAATTTAATGCACTGAAAAGGCGGAAGGGTTGGAGTCGAGGCTAACGGACGACCCCACTGGCTTCGAGCTCAATGTTTGCAGGAATCTGCCCACACTTTTTTCCCAGGGTCCTGTTTTTGTGAAATTGTGAGCAACTTTTTATATTTGTGAAAAATCTAATAATAATTTTGTGAATTTGAAATGATCGTTATATTCAGGTTCTTGTTTATACATTTTTAAGAAGATATATGGATGTAAAATACATATATTTGCTTTATATATGTAAAAGTGACAGGTCAGATTTTACTTTTAAATGATTAATTTGCGAAATGTTCGGTTTAAAGATGGAAATATTTTGTGAAAAACCTATTTTTAAAACAAAGAATTTTGTGAGGGGTCTTGTTTTGAAATGTGAAATTTTGTGAAGAGTCCCTTAAAGGACCCAATTTTTTCCTAAAGAGATCCCTGGTTTGATTGTTAAATGCAATTAAATGTAATGTTTCAAATGCAATTATTTCCTCGCAGGAAAAAACTATTAAATATTTAAAAAAGCATCGAATATCAGAAATCATTAAAATTAATTTACTTATGTTTACATTACAAAAACTGCCTTTTTAGCTACGGAAGACAGTACAAGCGTTTGTTTTACGAGGACGGGTAAGTATCAATTCCAGACATCAGGCGATCAAAATTACATTTTCTTTCGTTGGTGAGAAGTACTGTAAAGTGAGCATTCCTCTAAGACATGTACTTTTGAGCACAATCCATTCCGACATGATTTACAAGAATTGTTTCCTAAAACATTGTTTTTGGATTCTCTTATGCATCTAGGTATTATATTCTTTGAGACAATGGCACCATAATTTTTTTTAATTTACCTTATTGACACATTTTGGACAGAATGGTAAAATGGTAGTAGGGAAGTTTAACTCCACCTTGTAACACACTCTAAACAGAACATGAATTTACTTCAGCAGAGTGATGTGGTGGTGAGGTGTCACTAGCATTATTGACTTTAAAAATATGTTAAATCAAAATTTCAATAACTTGTGTTAAAATAAAAATGTTTTTGTACTTAAAAATTTCAAAGGTGAACGTGAACACTTGGAATGTAGTGTTTACTATGTGCAGGTGGTTAGGTAGGTAGTGGAAGAAAAAAAATTTGAAGCTATAAATCATTTATTTATGAAGATGAAACACATACTTCACATACATGACTTACAAAATAGATGATTTCATAACAAAAATAAGATAACTTGAAATTTACACTATTTAAACATGTTAGAACAAATGACAAAATTCTCAATATTCAAACAATATTTTGAACAGTAAATACATACCTATACTTGTACTGTCATCTCTGTAAATCTAATAGAACATGCCATATAAGCTAATCAAAAATGACTTTGATATTGGCATAGTTAAATTAAACTCAGAAGTTAACATTTTCGCAATGAAAATTTCAATGTTTGTTACAATGTCAACAAGCAGATGGCCCCATAAGCTTATTTTTTTCAACAATCATTGACAGAAAACATAATTTCTAGTTTAATAGCAATTTCGATTTTTCTGTTAATAATTGGTGACTAATATGTAAAGGCCCTTTGTTCACTTTTTTATTTATTTTCGCACAATTGTACAGTGACCAAAAATAAATAAAAAAAGTACATCTTATATTCATCCCATGAAAATGTGATTTAGTACCAATCGATTAGTTCTACTAATCGATACTAGTTCGATTGTTGTCAATGCTATACTTAAAAGTTGCTTAAGTCTACCATGGTTGGGACATTTTTTTTATTAAATCATTTATTTTTAAATATAAATAATTAAAATAAAAATAGATCAGATTTTTAATTTTTTTTAAACATCGACAAATTAAAAGTTGACAATTATATTATTTAAGGCAAGAATACATTTATTATGATTAATGATAAAGGTTTTTATTGCACTATAACTAATAATGCAATGTTTTCAATAAAAAAATATTTTTTTCTCCATTTCCAAAAAAACTCTTGCAAATTGAAAGGACATACAAACCATAAATAATTTGCCCCATAGACCGTAATATAATGGAATTATTTTGAGTGTCTCTCTGAACAAACTATAAATGCTTCACTCTTCATTTTCAATAATGAATGTTCTACAGTAAACCTCAGTGACATGCATCAATTACATGGCAATGCAAATACTACACAAGTGTTAGAACACGGACAGATGGGAGGCAGTTAAATCGAAATCATAAACACTTTTAAAGTATGTTGGAAAGTTTTAAGGAGAGATTGAACAGGATGAGGAAAGTGAAAATTTCAAACACTTTTTACCAACATTTATTGACATTTTAAAACCTCATGCAATTGTTATTACTCGATGAAATAACAATCAGCATGCAAAAAAACCCCTGGCCAATTTTAAAATATATTTAATTATATTTTATTTTCAATATTACGGGGGACTCAGGAGGCAGTGTCCCCTTAAACAAAAATAAATTTTATCCTTAAATATTTAAAAGGCAGTCAGGTTTACAGTCAAGGAACTTCATTCTGTGAAATTACATTTAACATAAGTTTTTTAATTTAAATATCCTCAATCATCAGAAAATCGTTTAAACTTATAAATCCATATTATGTAAAAAATAGAGAATTGTAAGATTTTTTGGTGCTTCTCCATAATCCTGTCGACTATTTTTCATAACAAAAAAACTATCGCCAAAACTATACGATTTAACGCCAAAAATATCCGATCGTTGTGTCAAATTCACTTGACGTCAGAATCGTAAACACATGTTTGGCATGTTATTAAGTGGTTTTGAATTCGACCTTTACCTGTATTTTTCATTATGTTTTACTGATTTATTAGTTATTTCGTTAATTACAATAACAATTGCATCCTTAAATGGAGGTGCTCTGAAGAAAAAAAGATTTGAAAAATTATTGCGATGAATATTTACTTACAAACAGTTTCAACTGATGTCACAAACATTTATTCACCAGCCGAGAGGGATAAATATGAACAATAATATAAATAAATAAATATCCAAGATTTTTTTTCTGTTTTCATTACTATATTGTAAATTTGACTGTTTAAACTTGCTGATAGTTGATACTTTGGTGAGTAGGGCTTTTATGAATTTCTTGATTTATTTATTTATTTATTATTATTATTTTGAGATTTCAATGACAACAGTCTTCAATTTGTTTATTTGGCGTTACAGTTTGGCGATAGTTTTTTTATGAAATGCTGTCGACGGCATAAGGGAGAAGTACCGACATTTTAGACAAAGTGAGATCAACATAAAAATGTGTCTGATGTTGAGGCTCCTAATCGTCTCACATACTAATTTAAATTAGAAATATTTTCCTGGATCACTTTTACATTTTGATGACTGTAATATTTGGCAAGAAATCCCACTTTCTTAATACTAGAATATGCCAAGGCCAGCAACTTTTTTAACATTCTGTAAAAAAAGTATCAAAATTAGTTAATAGCAAATATGAAATTATGGGAGTGAAAAATACTTATTTTCATAAAAATCTTTCTTTTATATGCATATCACACAAAAAAGTTACTCTCTAGTATGAATCAAAATATGCCTGTTTAAATGGCCCTTTCGAGAGAATTTCTTGTTGCATATTTTACACACGAAAGGTTTCGCACGAGTATGAATTAACAGATGCTTGCTTAAAGTACTTTTTACAGAAAATTTATTGTTACATATCTCACATGCAAACGGTTTCTCACCAGTGTGAATTAACAGATGGTTGTTTAAAGTTTTCTTATCAGAGAATTTCTTGTAGCATATCTCACACACAAAAGGTTTCTCACCAGTATGAATTAACAGATGCTTGCTTAAATTACTCTTGTCATAGAATTTCTTGGTGCATATCTCGCATGCAAAAGGTTTCTCACCAGTATGAATTAACAGATGCTTGTTTAAATCACTCTTACGGGTGAATTTCTTGTTGCATATGTCACAAACATAAGGTTTCTCACCAGTGTGAATTAACGCATGAGTGATTAAATAACCCTTCTGAGAGAATTTTTTGTTGCATATCTCGCACACAAATGATTTCTCACCAGTATGATAGCGAAGGTGGGCATTTAAATTACCTTTAAGGGAAAATTCTTTGCCACATACTTCACAAATGAACAATTTTCCTTGCTGTAGGTCTGAAGGCATTTCTTCGAAAATTTCCTGTAAAGAAATGTTTCTCTGCATATCTCACAATTTAAAGATTGCTTTGAGTCAAGTGACGTGTTTCTACATTTATGGTTTTTCACATCTGCAATAGATAGAATTAAGTTAATCAATGACTTTCTATGATTCATTAAAAAATAATTTAAGAGGAAATAAACTTCTCATAAAAAATTAGAATCAATCTCAGTAAAGTGAATTCAAATAAAATTTTGACCATATTATTAAAAATTACAATCCCGAAAAATAATTAAAATTCCAATTATCTTATGCTTGTGGAACAAAAGTTGTGTTATACATTTCCTAACTGTATAAAGATTAAATTATAATAAATTTGCAGTAAAATTACAATAAATACAATAAATAGCTACAATCACAAAATGAATAACTTACCATAAAGACAACAATATAAATAAAAAATAAAGCAAATTTATGCAGAAGATTCTATAATTCTACAAAAACAATGAATCAATGAGTAGAAAAGAAAGTATCTTTTCTGGCAAGTGGAATTCTAATACACAGATGTGTTTAGTCTGAATTCCTCCAAATTTCTGGAATTTTTCGATCAAATATTTGATCTACATTCTGCATTATTTAATATAATTTACAATGCATGGAAATAATTTAACGGTATTTTACACATTTATTAACATTTGTGCCATGTTTAAAGCTTTATATAATTGATTATAGGTAAAACAAAATGCAATTTTTTTCTGAGATTTCAGAATACATCTTACAGTTTTGGAATACATTAATAAATATGTCCATGCAAATTGGTGAAATGTGTGAAGAGTGTCATTTAACCGAGTTATAATAGAGAGTCTGTAGAGAGTATAATAGTCACAACATAATATCACACAAAATAGCAATATTTTATCCAAAAAATAAATCCTCCCATAGAACTTTCAAAATGTTAAATAAACGTTATTAAAACAAAAATATTTAAAATGATACTTGTGCAATTATAATGCGTCATCAACAAGCAGAATAAACATGCATCTTTAAGAGCAAAATTGTGAAATTTACTATGAAAGTGAAGAAATAGATTTGGAGTAACTAATTTATTATAGCGAAAGCATTACAAGAGGCAAGTTGGTCCCAAATATCTTATATTAAAATTATCTCATGCTTCCATGTCAGTATTAAAACAAAGAAATTTTCATTCTTTCGCAACACTACTCTGATGCATAATCATTATTTTATTAATGTAAATATGAAAAAATAATCACACTAAAAGTTAAATAGAAATCATATAAAGAACATAATACATTTTCTACTAAATATTACTTTAAAAATCAAGTTACTCAATTTATTGTAAAACAATATTATAAATTTATAGTTGATAAATTTATATCCCAATAGTTTCTATAGGGTCATCTAGTGTTGAATGTACAATTCTGAAACTATGAAAATGAGTTTCATTGAGATTTCAAAATATTCTGCACATCTCTCAGAGATGATTTGTTTTTCTATATAATTAGGATATTGAAGACAGTCATTCTACATGTGTGTTTTAGTGACTATTTTTAAGATAACATTTATACACTCACAGTTACCAAAACTATGAAATATATCCAAAGTGGTCACAAATACTTTACATCAAAATTCCCTGATGTTATGTTAGTGCTAAAATTTTTCTGATAATAAGTATTTTGTTAGAAATGACATTGTCCCCAGCATATAGCTTAACAGAATACTTAAATACTTTAAGGTTAAATAATGTTAAAGGTTATTATTACATTCAATTGCTAATTTTTTTTAACAAAAGGGGGAAAACTTGAAAATGTTATAAAATTATTAACAAAGCTGTTTTATATGGCTCAACACTCAAATTTAATGAAAAAAAAAATGACTAATAATATAAAATAAGGAAGATTTTTTTAATAAGCATAAATCAAACATTTTGTATAAATTTTAATTCCTAAACTTAAACCTTTAACTTCATTTTCCTAAAATCAGTACAAAAATTTCTCATATTCTAAATCGGTTTAGTTTCAAAGTTGTTTTCTCCAACCAATAAAGTTTCTTTGTCCAATCTTAAAGATCTAATTGGCGACCATAAAAACTGGAGCATTTATAGAATTTTTTGTAAGTGCGGCCTCTCTTACATTGGGAAGACGAGGCGTGCTCTTAGAATTGGGCTGAAAGAACACCAAAATTATGTTAGAAGGCAGAAATTTGAGAAATCTACAATAGCTAAACATTGTTGGAATTCCAACCACCAGTTTAATTATCTAGAGGCTAAAATTATCCAAAAATGTAATTCAGTTATGGATCAAGACTTTTACGAAGCTTACTTTATTCATAACATACTTCTTCCTTAGTGAATGATATGACCAGCACCCCTTTTATCTCGCACTTGTGGAGGGATCCTGTGCAGTGACTCCTTTTTTCAGTTAGTTCCGGTTAATTATGTCATTTCTTTAAGATATATATGGCCTTTTCAATTAATCCAGTACTCGGGGCTATAACTAAGATGTTCTTTGAAGCCATTTTAATCTTTTTTTTTCACTCAGGAAGGGGATCCAAGAATCCTTGAAAAGTACGTATGTGATTTTTTGTGCCATTTTTTTCGTACTTGTGCGCTAAAACGTTCTTAAAGGTTTTAGTTTAGGAATTAATATTTTCTTAAATGAAAAAATTAGAAAGTCTTCTGCACTAAAATTTTTTTTAAATACTAAATCTTATAAATATATAAATAACATAAAAAAATTATTTCAGTTTTGAAGAGAATACAAAAAGATAATTTTATACTTTATTCACAAATTTAAGTTTTTCACATTAGTGCATATGCAGATTATGCAAGAAGTTCCCATTTTCAATTTTAATATAGTTTATTAAAAAGGGTGAGTGCAGTAACTATTATTAGTAATATACTACATTAACATACTCTAATAATTTTAAATTATTGTAAAATATTCTTAAAAATGAAGCAACAAGTGTTAATAAATGAATATAGGTTAGTAACATTTCAAGGTGAGAGAATGGACCCAATAGGTTTAGAAAATTTTAAAATATCTGGAAGGAGGGGGCATTTTGGTCTACTGGGCTATCTTGTTAATTCATCATTATGACTAACAAGAGATAATGTTCTTCATTGAAATTCAATTTAGGTAGATTGCAAACCATGCAACTTTGACAAAGTGCATAGAATGCAATAATTCACTGAAAAAGTTCGAAACACTTCTGAATGAATCCTATTTTTGAATGAGACATTTTTTCAGATCACCACGATTGAAAAAAAAAAATGGAAATGAACATTTTTTCATGATTTCCCCCAAAATTTCTCCGATATATCAATACTTTTCAGATCTATGACCACACTGGAAAGAACTGTTATGGAGGCCTATGGAGGTTACATGCTATTATGACATTAGAGACAGGTCTGAAATGAAACAGATACTTTAGTATGGCAACAATTTTAAGTCACCTATTTGACAAGCAGAAGGTTAGTCAATATTAGAGCCGAGAGTAATCCGAGTTCAAAGACTAAAACTGACCAATATTTGCACATGAAAAAAATTGGAATAGCTTACCTGAGGGCTTTCCTTGGTCAAGACTTTGAAATAATGGTATCCTAGTCCACTATGTCTGGGCTTTAATTGATTTAAAATAAAATACCAATTTAAAGATAAAATTGGTAATCTGATTTATTTGTTTAATCTTAATTGTTTAATGAAGTCCTACCAATCTTATAAATTAGTATATTTCAAAATGGCATCTTAGATGGAAATGAGTGAATATTAAACTTCTTACGGTTCTGGTGCAGACTTCATATACGGTATATAAATATGGCATTATATAGTAGCATACTTGTTAACTATATTCCAACTATTATTTCATGAAATGTAGTTTAATTTGACACAGGTAAAACAACTTTCAAAACAGAAAATTTATTTTATATATCTTTTACTATTTAATATCATGTTCCTTTATGAAAAACATGCGATTAAAACAAATTCTTGTTTGAAGATGTAACATATTGTAAGAACGTAACATAATGAATGTAGTGAATGTAACATATTGTAAGAGTATTTCACTTGGGTCAAATTAATGCACATTTAACAAATGAATGCTTGGAAACTGGCAGGAATGTATTATGACATACACATTTTTAACTTAAAAATTTATTTATACACGGCAGTCCACTAGTAATAATGGGAAAAGAAAAGGACTCTAACAGAGAAGAGTATTATGATGGGAGAGAACGAAAAAATGGCTGCTGAAAACTGTTAATGATGAGAATCTAGAAATGCTTGTTGAGTGATTCTTGCAAAGTGTACAAAATTTTCCCACCTGTTCTTAAAGAAATACTAAAATAAATTATAAAGTATACCAACGTCATATTTAATGTCAAATATGAGAGCTTCTTCAACAAACTTTATGTAGATAAAAATACATACCATATACATGGTTCACAGACTTGAGAATAAAAAATCCAATGAGTCTAGCAAAATTCTAAGTCATCTAAAAAATTTAAAGGATTCGCTGGATTTTTTCATGCAAGATATGCTCTTGTGTAACACGCATACTCACCCTAATTTTTCATGCCTTATTTGGAGTGAAAAACAGATTTTATTCTATTAAAATCTAATACTTAATGCTAAAATTACAGAGTATAAAAAATGTATTGTATTGCTTAATGGTTTCATAAATTTTACTACAAAATTGCCAGCCAACTTTTTTATGCACTGACCAATGGCCATATTATACAAAGGAGAGTCAAATCTCCAATACTCTTCATATACCATGTGCAACTAGATTTTAAAATTAAATTTTGAAGGGGGAAAAAAACCATGTGGCACAAAAAAATAACAATAACAATTTTTTTTTCTGAATGGCAGTATTCAAGTGATTAGTAAAATTCAGAATAACAATATTAAGTGTGAACTAAAAATCTTCTCAAGTTTACACATGTAAAGATTTTTAGTTTACTTCCTTAAGTTAATCTCTTTCATGCCATTCATACTTAAGAAACATGATTATAAAGCAGTATCATTTATCGTGTAAGATACAATCTCCATTTTCTATTTTTGCATACTTCAATTGAGTCATTGATGAATGTTCAATTTTACTTCATGATGATTTAAGTAGTTTTAAGGAGTATTTTAATTTAAGGAGTTCTGAGTGCTCCTGGAAACTTTCATTAATTTCTAAGATGTTTCGAAGAAGTACAAGTAATCTGTACACACCCTTCATATAACATTTATTTCATACTGAGGAAAGCTGAAAAAAAAAAAAAAAAAAAAAAAAAACATGTTTTGATAACTTTGCCCTTTTTGGGGAAAATATAGCCCATTTTTGACTTGTCTTTCCTTGAAAGGATCTTGTTTCAGTTCATAGATTCCAGTTAGTCAATTTTAACATTGCAATTTAGCTTGTCAATACAGTGCAAAAATTTGGTGATAAATGAGTAAAAAAATGCTATTAAAGTATTGAATGGACAAGAAAGAGCTAAATTAATACCCTTTTAATTCTTTTCAAGACTTTTTAGCATTACTTTTTATTTGATCAGTTGTTAACAATGAATAAAAGTCTTCTAGATATTTATGTAGTTATTTTAAAACATCTGTATGAAAATGTTATCTGTTTGATAAGCTAACATATTGTAAAATGACTTCACTTTAGAAAAAAAAGCCACTGTGCTAGTTACTAAAAAAAGCAATATTACTAGATAAAATATAGTAGTGTTTAGTGATGATAAAAAGGGAGGAAAGGGGATATGTATTATTTACAAATGATAAATAAAGTCATTCATTTCTAAATATTTGGTGAGTTATAAATTAAAATATAAAATAAATTTACAACATGACTCAATGATATCTTGTATATTTTTTAAAGAAATGAGGAAGTTTCATAGTTTTTGCATTATTTTGGGCATACATGGATTTAGAAATATTGTAGTATGGTGAAAATCTTTGCAAGAGATATCTAGATACAACTAAGTGTACATTTTACCTATTTAAAAAATAACAATAAATAAAAACAGGTCCATTTTAGCAATTTTAAAAGGACAAGATGATGCACCCTTGCCAAAAGGAAACACTACTCTAAAATGGGAAGTGCAATTAAGCATATTCAAAATAGAATAATGGTACTGAAAACTAGCAAAGTTTTTGGAGTGTCTCGAATATCGAAAGATTGTAGGACGGGCACCATTTGCCCCTACTAATGTTGAGCCTCAAACAGATTTTCAACATTGCCAGAATAGGATTTCCTATAACAAAAGAACAACTTTTAAATTCCGTTCAGAAAAATTTTGAGGATGGCAAGTAAGAAACTCTGTTTCAAGATATAGACAATCAGGCAGGAAATGGGAAGATTTCTTCTTGTAACCACATCCTAAAATAATTTGCAAGAAGGTTGAATACATAAATATGGCATGAGCTAATAGAAATGTAAATAAGATCAAACATTGGTTTGAAGAAATAGAAGATTCAAATGTTTTAAACAATGCACAATCCATCTATAACACTGATTAAACATAATTATCTTATGTCCATATATATATATATATATATATATATATATATATATATATATATATATATATATATATATATATATATATATATACATATATTAATGTCCTATAGACACCCTTTTTTAGAAACCAATTTTTTTCGAAAAAAGAAAATTTGGGAAGGGGGTAGGGGGTAGTTTTGGAATTTTGCGGTATATTTTTTCAAGGCTGTTCTCAAATCCACACTACTTTCTGACACATTACTGAACTAATTTTTATCTTAAATGCACAAAATCAGATGTTCCTTATATATATATATATATATATATATAAAATTGTGTAATGTGTTGTATTAATCATTAAAAGCAAATAGCCTTTCAGAAAATACTGTCAAAGTTTGCATTTTGAGCAAGTTTTTAGAACGTGACTACCCTGGACAGTTAGTCATGAAACAAGAACGATTTGTTATAACTCAAGATGTAATGCATTTAGAAAGTGCATATTTTTTATTTCAAAGAAAAAAAAGATAAGAGTGTGGTACACTGAGACAATGGCATTGTTTTCTTTCAAGTTGGTATGGCACTGTGCCGCTGCACTTAATGTTTCTCAACTAATCTCTATTTAGCAGTTTAAAAATTATTAATTAATAAGAGCCAATTTTCTTTACTAGGTTCTTGGTTGAGTTACGTTACCTGCATTCAACCTGACCCACTAACAGGGACATAGATTTCCCAGGTCGAATAAAAACATTGTGCCCCCTTCTTTAAAAATGCTGTCCGGGCCTCAATCTGTAATAAAAAGCAGAAAAAAAGTAAATACAGACAGCTTACATTTCAGTCTCTTTTGTTTTCCAATTTCTTTCTTTTCTTGATGTTTTGTCTTTTCTTTTTCAAGAGTGGCTTGCCACTCCTAGGTGTGTAGATATGTACATAAATTTGGAAGTTAAGGGCATTGCAAATGTGTTACTGACGTTTAAATAAGTCTTGGGAGAAAAAAGGGTTTGGGTTCAGATTATTATTCTGTTTTTTTTTTATATATATTTTTAAAAATATTCCTTTTTTCATAGTATTGAAATGCCGAAATCCTGAAAAATCCGAAATACTGAATCGCTGAAATTTGGAGGATTCCAGATTTTGGACTTTGTACTGTATATCATTTATTCCAAAAACACTAAATAGTGCCAGAACTCTCAAAAACAGTCATTTTCGCCAAGGTTGGCAAAACAAATACCAGAATGGCGAGGGTCACACTGAACGAAAGTACTTGACACAAAACACATTTCTAAAGGCAAAATTAAATTGCCTTTATTTATTAAATATATAAATAAAATAAATGCGCAAATTGCAACAGTTGTAAGATATGGTATCACTGTTAAATTTTATCATAATCCATGCGCACACACACACTAGGGTGGTCCTTATATGATCGATTTTAACTTTAAAAAAAAAAAAAATTGTCTCACCCTCAAAATTTGTTCCAATACAGTAAAAAACAAAGTAGGAAAAGTTGAATGAAAAATAAATATATTTAGAGGTAGCTGAAGATTGTTGAAGTTTGGCGAATTCACTTAAAAACATTGTGTTATTGAAAAGAGAAAAATAAGCCAAAATGATACTTTTTATTACGATAGTAAATTATTTTCATATGTTATATAACATAAAAGCACAATATTAAGCATACAAAAAGTTTAAAGTATGAAAGTATTAGTAATTAGATTAATTTGTTAAGTCCATTTTTCTGCAGTAAGGATAAGCTTCCCAGTGCTCCACAACATTCACCAATAACTGAAACTGAGGTTCAATTTGTGCAGGGATTCTACTGTGAAAGGATTCTAGTGTATTCTTTAGTCAAAGCAATACCTCTCTCAGCATGATCATTTACCGCTTTAACAGATGCACCATTTCTAATGCAATCCTATAATCAGAATTAGTGTTCCAAAGTTCAGTGTCAACTTGAAAGAATCCTTGGGGGTAAATTCATTTCTTTGAACAGCTTGAAAGATTCATTGGTATACAAAATCTTCAAACTTCTTTTCATGAAAATGTTTAAGGGAAACAGTTATCTTCTTCTCAGGATTTTAATACAAGTACATGGCTATCGAAAAGGGACAGTCCCGAAATATCTAACAAATATTACAGATGCTTTGAAAATTTCTCAGATGAAGCTTTTGCAATTTCTTCATAAATTCTTGAATAATAAACTATTCATTAACTGAAAGTCATTGTTTGGTGAAGTTTCTGTTATTGAAGCAGTAATCCAAACTTTAAAATACACTTACTATAAAAACACAAATATCATAAAGACCTCTGTCTTCCTTTTTGGTAAGCATGAATTGGGACTTAAAGATGAATATCTTCAAAGAATAATATCATCTTAGACATCCAAGGAGCACGATGTATTGTCCTGGGAAGCATGAAACGAATTCCCTTGACAGGTATCCCTCCATCCAAGGAAAATAATAAAATGTTCTGCAAATTCTTGATAATCATCTCTTGGTCCAGGTGCTGATAGTGTTCATCATAATTCTTTTCTAGTAGCAAACTCCAAAATTTCATCTTTTACATTTTGTACAAGAGCTCTAGTATCTTTCAAATCTGTTTCAAATTTGTCTCTATCTAGAAATCCCCAGTACCCTTGGAAACGTTTGAATAAAGGTACTTCTGGACTTGATGACAAAGAATTATGAAATACTTTTCCAATAATTTCCGTAATATGATGACGGCAGGCAAAAAAAAGTTTCTTCCCAAGCTTTTCTTCTAAAAGGACACAACCACCTTTATAATTTCCAGTATTTGCTTATGTGGTATCAATTGCTCATTCCAATCACTTTATATGCAATATCCTATTCATTCAGAACTTTATAAATTGCAAGTCTTGTGCTTTGCCTGTTGCAGAAAGTAGTTTAGCAACTGAGAGCATCAGAGGAGCTTGTTTTCTGAAAATATAATTGGTAGTTTATCTATTTTCTCTTTACCAGTTAATTCCGGTAAAAGTTTCCCATTTCTACGGACAATGACAGAAACATTTCTTTGTAGCCGTTCTTTTAATTTTTGTGATTGTTTAATTCTATGAACAATTCTTTTTCAATGAGATTGACTTCTTTAATACGTATCCTAAACTCAGCAGTGTCGGCATCTACTAATACTGCCTGATACTTTTGCCCTGTCTAGAGCTGTTGCTACATATGAAGTTATATCTATACACCCTCCCCTATCTTAGCTGTAGATGTACCAGGATCTGATGCTGCATCATCTAACAGTTTTATTTCCTGATCGCGTTGTTAATTTTCATTCATTTCTATCTTTTTCATTTGAACTATCTATAGAAGATTCAAGTACTGCTATTTTTGTTTCTTTCTCCTGTGAACATTTCATTTTTTTTTAAAATCTTTTCTTCAGAAGATTCTTATTTTTATAAGCAATCAATTCCTTACGCAAGAGATTTATTCATGTCAATACCAATCATTGATGCTCATCTGCCATCTTCTCACTGTGCTAGTAAGAAATTTCTATTTTCAGCTTTTTTGATTATGTTTAATGCATTGGCATGAACAATATGAAATAAGTTATGTAATTTTGAAGAAAATGCATGCTTTTTAGTTTCATTTGTTCTTCTTTAACCAGTCTTCATAATTCAAACAATTCCAGACATTTATTATCTTTATATCAAGGCATTATCTATGGATAATTAACTAAATAAATACATTTACAAATGCTTTTATGGATTTGATAGTGTACATAAGTGACTTTTTAATATATTGAAATAAATTTATTACTACTGGGATTAGATATATTTGTTTTCAAATATAAGGAGAAGAAAACAACAAAATAACCCCAAATTATGAAACTTATGCTTCCTTGAGCTACCTATAAATATTAGTTTTTAGTGTTTAAATTTTACAAGAATTATTTTTAGATATAATGGAAAAAATTTAGAGGGTGAGAACAATGAATTTTAAAACTTCAAGAATAAGGACCACCCTAACACACACTATACCATTTTTAAAAATCTTCTTCATTAGCATAGAAATAAAAATAAACAAAATTGCAGGGAAATATAAAGAACAAATAATAATAACTAAATATGCATCAACACAAGATGAATTTATATATTGTGTAAACAAGACAAGCAAAAACAAATGGTAACATACTTCAAATATATTTATTTTTTTATAAATGAAAATTTTTAATTTTAGATGTAAAAGAAAAGTTTAAATACCCAGAAAATGGTGGAAACAACACAATTAACAGTCATCAGTTAAATAATCATTAATCAAAAATGTAATAAAATTTTACAGTAACTCAGGATGGTGTTGCAGTAGTGAGATCGCTCAAAACGAAAATGAACCAAGATAGCGTCGTTTGTCAGTAAAACATAGAGATCCTAAGAATTTGCCTTTTGGCCATCTACCTAAATTAGTGTTACAAATATCAGTTTTACTTTTCCTATAACCTACTAACCTAAGATAACGCGATGGTGTCTCCTGTCCAGCCTTCAAGATTTGTTAAAAATCTTAAAACACATAGCTTCCTAAGAAACTATACTTCACACTACAAATGTGACTTTGGCGCCATCTACCACATTTAATTGGTATTATAAATATCAGTCATTCCATAAAGTAGTAATTGTTATTGGTTTATATTTAAAATTTATTAGTAATGTGTGTATCATAGTATTTAATTAAAATTTGTTAACAATTTTATTTGAAACAATTGAATTTCTATTACGTTTCCTTTTTTATTTCTTTGTTTTTTAAAGACTTGTTTTCTCTTTGGTTCCTTAGTATACGAATAAGCAAATATAGGAAGAAAAATTCTGAATAATATTTGGCGATTTATTACATGCACCCAGTTAACACAAAAGTGCCGCCTTTTTTCCAAACCTAAGTTCCATTTTAAATATAGTATGTATTTAAATCAAAATAAATTGTACCAGAAGTACTTGGCAATGAAATCAAATGTCATAAAGCAGCAAATGGGCGAGTCAGGTTTGACATCAGAAATAATATATATGATTATATGTAGACTTTTTATTGTATAACTATATACCATAATTCATCATTTTTCAACTACAACATTTAAAAGTAAACATTATTTAACAGTATTTTTCATCTGTTCTATTCTAGTTTAAAGTTTTTTTTTTTTTTTTTTTAATGAGGACGGCCTTTTGTTTAGATCAGAGTCCTCCACTTACTTAGTACTTGCTTGTCAGGACTAAATCCATAACAAAATCTTCTAGGAATGTGGGACTTGTAATTCAAAATATGTTTTTTTACATGCATTTTAAAATGAACATCATTCAATTTATGAGAAATGTTCTTTATTTGTTGTCAAAACAAGTGTAAACAACTTCTTCAACTGTTAATCACTGTATTGTTCTGTAGATATTTTTTTATTTTTTTTTTAGTGAACCCAAAAAAAAAAATCTCAAGATTTATATTTAAGCAGAATTTTTAAGTGGGGGACAATATTAACTTAGGACCATCAATGAAAAATTAACTGTCTAATTTAGATAACCAATTATTTACAACTTCATTAGAAAGAATCTTTTTTGTTTATAATGTAATATAAACTTTAAACTGCACAACAGGTTAAGGAAGGAAAAATCAGACAAGCTTACGTTTATGTTCAAAAATTTCAATTAAAAAAAAATTGTATTTAAAACTTTGTTGTGTAAAACATAAACTTTTCTTGATATGCATACTGAAACATTTACAGTGAAATCTCCCTGCTTGACTACCACCCTCAACAACTATTTCTTCATGAAATGAAATTTATGCCCATAGGCTCAATACTAATCTTATCTCTATTCAGAGACCGTTCTCCGAAGAACTCCCTCCATCAGCAACCAATTTGTTTGAATAAATGGAAAGATATTCGATTCTTTCCTGGTCTTTTGGCCTTTAGCTTGGACCAATACCAATGTGTACATGTTCCGCCATTTGAAATGGAATGTGGATTATCCCTACTTCTCAGAATAGCATGTTTGATGAATCCCAGAGAATGTCTTTTATGGCCTGCTTGCTATAGGGAAATTTCCACCTCTTCCTATGTTATTGTGACCGGGGCACCATGTTACAAGACATGCTTGTGAGTGTGACTGTTTCTTTCTGCTGTCCTCCCAGTAGTGTTTTAACAATGATAGCTAAAAAAGTGTTTTTAATCTTAGAGGAGTGTATACACATTATTAATTAACGTAAAAATGGAAATTAAGGAGGAAAATTGTCTCAAATGTTTAACTATAAGAAAATGCAGACAAACAAAACTTTGAATAATAAAGGAGCCTTTTTAAAGAAATTGGCAAGACAGTAAATCACATCAAATGAAATGAAAACTTAAATTTAGTTATGTAAACGAGGATCTGATTTAATGGTTATGAGCAGAAAGACAAAATTGTATTTATTAACTGAATTTTGAAAGAGTTTAGAAATAAAAGTCGTAAAAGATAAAATTGTAAAATCAAAGCAAACATTTTTTAAACCCTTGTAACAAAAAAAGAAAAATAGAAAATGTTAAATTTTCATGTTATTAATTAACGTAAAAATGGAAATTAAGGAGGAAAATTGTCTCAAATGTTTAACTATAAGAAAATGCAGACAAACAAAACTTTGAATAATAAAGGAGCCTTTTTAAAGAAATTGGCAAGACAGTAAATCATACAAACAAAGTACCTATATATAATTCAAGGTAAATGCAATATGATTTAATTTCTAATTTACATTAATTCTGAAGTTATTTATGATCATTGGTAGTTTGAGTATTTTCAAAATATCAAATACAGTAGACTCTCTCAAATTCCCGACCCTAAAATCCACAAACAACTAAAATCCGCACATCGTTTCGGATGTAAACAATGAAACTTACACTTCAGATGTAGGTGAAAAATTCAAGTTTTTTTTAATTTTTGTATAATTCTGTACGCATTTTAATATGGAATTTTGGTTAATATGATTTCACTCATGTTTTCTCCTGAGAGAAGTATAAATTTATTTCCAAAAATTCTCAAGATAGTGTTGATATCAATGGCAATCACAATCTTTTTACCAAATATATTTATGTATTACATTTATGTATTTAATCAAGCTTTTTGGGTTATTCAGTATGGCTAAACCTGAAATAAAACTTTGTTATTTTAAGGTTTTGATGTGAATTATTAGTGTTTATTTATAAGGAGAGTTTCAGTGAATAATTCAAGAAAAAATTATCTCATCATTATGCATATTTTGTTATGCATTGTTAACTATTTACTTGACCTTTACTTTTAATATTTTATTTATTTGTTTATTTTTCTTATTTTACTTTATTAGTAGCATTTATTATAATTTCAAGTGCATTATTAAATTCAAATTACTCTTTAAAAATGTAAATAAAACAGTGCCCATAAATCTGCACAAGCTCTGATTTTATGCAGAATTTTGTAATGTGGATTTAAGGTGTCTATTGTATGTACATAAATATCAGATATATATATATAAACATAGGATATTTTGGATATTTTCAAAAGTATCATTATATTTATTAACTCTGCTGTAATCTGAAAATCCTAAAACCTCTGATCTTTAACTGTGCAGGTTTGAAAGTGTGTGTACTGTATTTTTATTTTAATCTTATAAGGTGAAAAGTATACTAATGAAAAGAAAATATGTTCTATCCATAAGGTTAATCTTAGTTCATGATAACTTCTTAAAGTGCCTATTGAGATTGAACACTAATTTCTTTTTGTTGTCAATCATGTTCAAAACAGTAATTTAACATTGTAGAAAATGATAAATAACATAAAATAAATAAACAAATTAAATTTAATAAATGAACAAAATAAATATTAAAAATCTTAAACAATGATAAAAATATAAACTACAAGTTATAATTTAAAAATCTATAATATTAAATGAACTTTATAGTAAACAAAAAAATAAGGGTTACTATAATTAGTATAATTGGCTCCATGCTTGGTGCAGTTGTATCTGACCTGGTCTGGATAATACGTAAGTACCCATTTTTGTGGTAACATTTTAATACATCTTTTGTGTTTAGAATTAGAAAATGTATACAAAGCAAGGAAGATTACTATTGAACAGAAATTAGTATTATACTTGCATTGAAGCAATTGGGAGAACACAAAATCTGGCCAACTAATAAAAAATATAAACATTTGGAATATTTTCTGTAAATGGATTGTTGATGCTTCTGAAAAAATCCCTAGGGAAATGGTACAAAACTCATTCAAAAAATCGAAAATAATTCAAGGTGATGTTGATGATGTACAGTCGAACTTCACATCTGAATCCTGATTGCTTTCTTGATAGTGCTGCAGATGATTTTATGAGTGATGATAATAATTTGTCACCTGAAATTTTAAAATTGTCCAACAGCGATACTGAAGACGAAGAGTTTGAATGATTTTCTGATGTGTAGTAAAATTATGTAGTGCTCTATAATTTTTTGTCCTGTTTGTTAAAATAAATAATGTTCATAGTAGAATTAGTTTATTAGCATTTTTATATCATTGACAGTTATGGTACAATCAATTAAAAGGTAACTTATTTATATAAGTTCAATTTTTTTTTTTTTTTATATCAGTTAATAATTTTAATTAATTGTTTTATTGAATGTGGGGGTATACCCAGCATGCCGATATACCGGGTGTGACAGGTATACCTTACACTCAGTGCAGCGTTATTTTAAAAAAAACGGTATGTAAGCACTAAGGACTTTTAATCTATTTTCTTCATAAATGCATTACAGAAAAAAACTAAGTTGGATATAAAAACTTATCGTTTCTTCAATAACAATAGTTTATCTAGCGCAAGCTTATCTATGCCTCTGCAAATTACTTTTCCATAAAAATTTAACCAACCTTTTAAATGATGTCCAGCGCGGTGTTATACCGGGTGCACTGTTATATACGGTGCGGCATTAAGTTAGTTTTTTTAAAAGTAAGCGTGCTGTTAGTCCTGAAAAATATGGTATATAATTTTTATACATTTCAATAAGAAAATTGGTTTGTATAAAGTTTCAGTGTTATTCAAAACCATGCTTATTATTTTTTTCTCAATGAATTCATAAAAGACACTTTTGTGCTTTTTGAAAATCAATGATGGCGGGAGGGGTAGGGGGTGGGGAATATTCTTTACTTGTGACTAGAATTTTTCGCCGGCTACCAGATTTTACCAAATTTGTAAAGCCTTGATCAAAGTAATTTCAGACTTAATATAAATTAGAAACTAAAACTTAATGCACTAACATGGAAACTTAACTTTTTTTTCTTACTTTCATTTATTTTATCACTTGCAACAAAACTGAAAATCAACTAATTGAAAAAAAAACAATTTTCTGAAAAATTGAACATTTTTCTTTTTTACATGCGCTTTTTCACAATAGCTGATCCAAGTTAATATTGTCTTGCATAATTATTGATTCCACATTTAAAAAATCAGCTTTAAACGTAATTCTTACTTTTTTTTTTTCACTAAAAAAGTCAGTGCCAGAAGAAAAATGCGTTTGTCACCAGAACTATACAGTCAATAACAGCTGAAGGAAGGGGCGTAGCGGGCGGGGGGGCAGCTGCCCCCCCAATGTTTGGTAAAAGGATTCAGTCGGCTTATCAGCAGATTTATTAGTGTCTCTGTAGTATGTCAGTAGGCCGATTAATAAAAACAATTCGGAAAAATTCTGGTTGGCAGGACTTTAAGTCTTCAGAATGCATTTCACTACACCCTTACAATCATATGGCAAAAGCTAGTCGATCAGTCAACCTATCTAGGTTATGAGTAAAAAAAGTAATGGTTTCAATAGATCTATCTGGTCAGCTGGTATGAAAGTCACGTGTTCTGTCACATTTTCGAATCACATAAATAGGTAGTCGGTCTACCCACTGAAAACAAATTATCATTTATAAATTTTGTCTGCAGAGCCGGAAATGTTGAACATATACTATACCTTACCCACTGTTACGAAACCCTTGATCACATGTTCTGTGGGCGGGGTTATGCTCACAGCGCGCGTTACGTAATGTGACATAACCTCGAACCGATTAGAAAACAGTTTTGTATTTTTCAGTTGGAATAATTTGTATCGTGAAAAATGGAGCTTCTTGGCAGCTCTCCTGAAATTTAATATTTTTTCAGTCTAATAATTTTTATTAATTTACTTTTGTGTTTACTGTGTTGTCAAATAAAATAAGAAAAGACTACAAGACTTTTTAATGTGAAATCATGATCGACACACTTCACCAGAATTATTTATTGTGTTTCTTCTTTCGGAATTACGTTCTTCCTGACTGCATCTGCTGCTGCTGATTATCATTATTTTTTATGGCGCCGAATACCCGCGAAATCAAGAAATTGTTCTCCGAATTCGTAATCGACGTGAATATATAGGAAAAAATATTAATTGGAAGTTTCTTTTTTCTCTTCTCGTGGACTATGCTCGGATAAAAGGTACTGTAAAAACTTTTTTTATTATTATTATTGTTATTCTAAAATGGAAAAAGTCGATAAGTTAAAATCAAAACGTAAGCTTGCTCGAACTTCATGCACTAAATTAATTACTTCTATCGATAGATTTATGGAAAGTATTGATACTCAAAGTGACAATGATAAATTTAAACTGTCTGAATATTTAATAAATTTGCAAGAAAAACAAGATGAGCTTAAAAATTTAAATGAAAAAATTGAAGAATTAATAGATGATTCAACGGAATTTGAAAACGAAATACAAAAGTCACATGAGTATGAGGAAGCTATATCTGATTCGAAAACCAATATAAGAAGTAAATTAAAGCAATTCAAGGTCGAGCAAGCTGAATCCGTGAAAAGTAATAATAGTACTTCTAATTTAAATAATGCATCACAGAATCCTGTCAATTTGCCAAAACTAAACATAACCACCTTTAGTGGTGATTCAAGTAAATTCTTGGAATTTTATAACAGTTTTGAAAGCGCTATAGATTCAAATGAATCATTAACAAGTAACAACTGTTGATAAATTTTTATATTTGAAATCTTTCTTAACCGGTGAAGCTTACAAATCAGTAGCTGGTTTTGCCTTAAAAGAAGATAATTATAAATCTTGTTTAACCTTATTAAAAGAAAGATACGGAAAACAAGACCAGTTAATTAGTTGTTTTGTTAATAAATTATTAGAAATCGAACCTGTTAAATCTTCATCAAATATTAAGGGTCTCAGACATATTTATGATGAAAGTGAAGTCAGTATTAGGAATTTGCAATCTATGGGTATTGCTTCAGATAAATTTGGATATATATTAATACCTATTTTGTTAAAACAATTGCCACATAATTTAGTGGTAGAATTTCACAGAAAAAGGGATCCTAAGAAAATGGGTGATGTAGGGGAATTAATGAAATTCATCAAGTTTGAAATCGAATCTAGGGAGGCTGCAGATCTGGTGCCAGGAATTTCGTTGAAAGGTCAGGAAACGTTTCGTTCGAAAGCTGAATATTCTAAAGAGAAATTTAAAGTAAAAAATAATTTCCCGACATCAATTGCATTAAATACTGTTACTAAAGGTGTTTGCATTTTTTGCAATTCTAATACACATACTGGATTAGGATGCAAAATCTTATCCAATGAACAAAAAAGATTTAAGTTAAAGAAAGACGGACGTTGTTATAAATGCTTTTTCAAACACTTACAGTCAGCTTGTAAAGTAAAAATTCAGCCATGTCAAACATGTCAAAGCACACAACATAATCACTTATTTTGCCCACAAACAAAATGTAAAAAATTGGTTGAAAATCAAGATTCAAAATTAAAACAAGTTAGCCAAAATCCTGAAAACGAGGAATAATTATATCACTCTACTGCAAACAGCTTGTGTTCAGGTGGAAAGTGGATCTAAAAAATTATTTGCCAGAATACTATATGATTCTGCTTCCACAAAAACCTTCATTCGGAGTGATTTGGCAAAGGCATTAAATGCCAAAATCCTAAGAAAAGAAAAACTTTTCATTTACACATTTTCTAACAGAAATCCTACAGAAAAAGAATTTGAATGTGTATTAATAACCTTGAGAAGCATATATCATCCGTATAATTCAGTTAATGTTGAGGCATTAATTACGGATGAAATCTGTGGTACCCAATTATGTCAAAATATTAATCCTCAGGTTCAAAACCTTATTTCAAAGGAATATCAATTAGCTGATTTATTCGAGGTAAATTTACCAGTTCAAATTTTGTTAGGAGCTAATTATATTTATGAAACATTATGTGGATCGCTTACCAAAATAAACAAGCAATTATACTTTCAAACGTCTATTTTCGGAACAACATTAGTTGGACAAATGCCAGATAATTATTCGATGAATTCTATTTCTTGTTTAAATGTAATTTGCTATTCGAAAGTGTTGTGAAAACGTTAATGTGGAAGCTTAACTTCCCCATATTTGTTTTTCCTTTTAGGTCTCGCGCCACTGAGATATTCTACTTTAAGTGCTTCTATCGCGATCGCACGTACGACGATACGCGATCTCTTAGCGTAAACAAAAACACGTTTTTCTTGCTCCCACGTATGCATTGCGTCATTGCCAGGTGCCGTTTCCTGATTGGATGCCATGACTGCGCATGTGTTGAGTAACTAGCTTAAATATCACTGCATGACTTGTCTGCTCTCTCTTCTTTTTTTTGCTTATGTGGCAGCTACATATCGTACGATGTTTTGTTTTAGTTATTTTTAAATGTCTGTGCAAGTATGCCAGACTGTTTGTTAATTCTTATAATGTTAAAGTATGTTTAATAAATGTTATTTATTAATTTAAGCCATCCTCTTATTCAGAGTCAGTTTACTTTTACTTTACCATTTGAGCCCGGTGGATTAACCACCCAAATTCTTTAAGACCGGTTATGGGCCAAATGAAGTCTAAATTTAAAAAGAGTTTGTCCATTTTTGGTAATGTTTAAATGTAATTTTTGACTCTGAGGTGTTGGCGTGAAATTATCATAATGAGGTCATCTTTAATGGCAAAGATGGGGGGCCTCTTTGAGAGCTACAGTATTGATGTTTTGACAAGCAACGGCAGACAGCTAATTTGTTTTTATCTCCACCCTTTCGTTGTGAATGAACTTCAAGGCTGCTCCTTCCTGGTTTCTGACTAAGATAAACAAACTTGGGTGGACTCTGGAACTGTAGTGTTTTCTTTCCCTTTCCCCCATGACTGATAAGGAGTTACGTTACGCGAATGTTGTTTACTTTGTGAACAGCTGTTAACTTGGAATGGAGTAAAGTTTGTGGTTTTTTTAGTGAAGTTATTATGGATTGATAAAACTTTTGCTGTTTGTTTTATTGGTGAAGTGTTTTTGCTTGTTAGTCTTCAGTGTTAAATGAATGTTTTTCATCTCATTTAGGAAAGTTATTTTTTCTGAGTAACGTTGTTATCAAATAAATAATTTATTAATTTAAAGTTTTTTAACGTTAATAGTATACTGTGATATGTTTTTGTTATGAATTAATTGTTAGAATTTGTTTTTTTTAGAATTTTAAAATTTTAAATAGATTTAAAAAAAAAAAAAGAAAGATTTGTTAAAGTTGTTAATTGAAAGTTTTTAATTAAAGATTTTTATATTGAAATGGTTTGAATATAGAATTGTATTTTTAATAAAACAGTGAATAATTAATTTAATATGGATAATTAATAGTTAATTTAAATAGTGGTTGATTAAATTTGAGTAATTAATGGTTGATTAAATTTGAGTAATTAATGGTTGATTAAATTTGAGTAATTAATGGTTGATTAAATTTGAGTAATTAACGATTGATTAAATTTGAGTAATTAATGAATTTTTTTTTGTACTTCATTTATTTTGTATACTTAATGTATGTATTGTTGTTAAATGGTTCTTTTTGAAGGGTTAGTAGGTTTTAATATTGTTGAATGGTTTATTAATATTGTATTGAGATATGCATATTTAATTATCCTCATGAGCTTATAGGATGGAGTTTGCTATCCAAAAACTTAACAGTAGCAAGTATGCTACTTGGGCAGAGGAAATACAGGTGTATATGATGGATCGTGGAGTTTGGCAATTTGTAGAAAAACCAGACCTTGAAACACCTAAAGATTTAACTGGAAAGGAACTTCGTGACTTTGAATTGTGTAGGGATAGGGCATATACCTCAATTTATTTAAATATTGAGAAACCATATCGTAGTATAATAAGTGACACTAGAAATGCTGGGGATGCATGGAGGAAATTAAAGGAGCGTTACCAGCCAACGTCTCGCAGTAGGATTGTGAGTTTATTGGACAAATTTTTCTCATTGAGGTTTGGCACAGGGGATGACATTAGTATTTATGCAGCTAACCTTAAAAAGGTAGTTAATGAATTGGCAGACGCAAAACATGTAATGGAAGAAATGTACCAGTCTTTTCAACTTATCCGGTTTTTGCCACCCAAATTTTCAGGAATCGTTCAGTCAATTTATAAATGGGATGATAAAACATTTACTTTTGACAATGTATTAAAAGAGTTGTTGGTTGAGGAGGATAGGTTAAGACAGTGTAACAGTGACCTTGAACGTGTAGATGCATCTGCTTATAAAGTCAAAATTAATAAACAAGGAAATAGGAATAATAGCAATTTTAAATTTAATAAACAGAAAGACATTAAGTGTTTCCATTGTTCTAAATTAGGCCATTTTGCTTCTAATTGCCCAGAAAAGAAGCCAAATTCTGGTAAATTTCAGGTTAAGAAGTTTAAACCAAAGGGAAATTTTAACCGAGACAATTCAAGTTATATTGTAGAGGCTAACTACAGTCAAGGTAGTAATGGTCCTGATGATTTGTCTTGGGTTGTGGATTCTGCTGCTTCTTCTCATTTTTGCCGCAATAAAAATTTGTTTGTTGAGCTTAGGCCAGTAGTAGATACAACAGTATCAGTCGCTATCGGTGAAGAGTCTTGCTCAGTTGAGGGAATTGGCAAAGTGGAATTTTTGGTAAATATAAAAGGTACCCAGAAGAAAATAACATTGAACAATGTTCTTTATTCACCTAGATTGAGAAGAAATTTATTTGCAGGATGTGCCATAGATAAAAAAGGAGGGAAATTTGTTGGCAAGAATGGAAAGATTTTCGTGTATAATAATAAAGGAAAATTGGACTTCTTTGCAAAAAGAGAAAATGGTTTATATTTTCTTAGACCAAAATACCCCGGTGTTATCAGAGAGCATGTAAATTTAACTCAGTCTAAGGAATCAAATCTTGAGATTTGGCATAGGAAATATTGTCATATCAACACAAATTATATAGTTGATACCAGTAAAAATAATGTAGTTCGTGGGTTACCTAAGCTGAAAAATCAGGAATTAAATTGTGAACCTTGTTGTTTGGCAAAGACACGAAGAGTAAGTTTTAAGCCATTGCCAGGAAACAGAACACGTAGGCCTCTTGAACTTGTTTTTACCGATGTGTGTGGCCCAATGCCAGTACCTTCAATTGGGGGATCACGATACTTTGTCTCTTTCATAGACGATTTTTCTAAAAAGGCTGCCGTTTTCCCAATTAAACATAAAGATGAGGTCTTTGATACTTTTGTTCGATTTAAAAACAGAGCAGAAAGGTTCATTGGAAAGAAAATTAAGGCCATAAAGTCAGATAATGGAAAGGAATACTGCAATTACAAATTTAAACAGCTTACTGAAAAAGAGGGAATAGATCATCAGAAGACGAACCGGTACACGCCGGAACAAAACGGGGTTGCTGAGAGATTTAATAGCACTATAAATAATGGGATTCGAACAATGTTGAAGGATAGTGGTTTAGAAGAAAAATTTTGGGCTGAGGCAGCTGTCTGTTTCACATATGTTTGGAATAGAGTTGTCCATCAAGGTCAATTAAAGACGCCATTTGAATTATACGGTGGGAGACGTCCTTCTGTGAGTCATTTAAAACCGTTCGGATGCACTACATTTATAGGGATCCCCAAGCAACTACGGAAAAAATTTGATATGCGTGCAACTAAAGGTATCATGGTTGGCTATGCAGGACAGACAAAGGGATACAGAATTTATAATCCTGAAAGGGGTGTTGTCGAGGAAACTTTAAATGTGAATTTCAATGAGAGAGAAATGTACAGTGGTCGCATCCTGGGCACCATGGACTGTAATTCTGAGAATGGGAAAGTTTTGTCAGGAGTTGAAAATCGTTATATTGATAATGAAGAATCTGATTCTGAATCTAAATTTGATCAGATTATACCACAAAACTCTATAAAGTTACAAAGCACTCCCAAAAAGGAAGCTGAAGTAAGTTCCGAAACTGAAGAGTCAGGAGATGAACACCCAGACCGGGATGTGAATGAAACTGAAAAAACCCCTTGTGAAGCTATTAAATGGGTCCGAGAAGCCATTATGAGAAAAGATAAGTCCCGCAATGATATATATTATGGTGTGGAGGGTTCCAATACTAAACTTCGATCTTATAGAGATGTTGAGAATTACTGTAAAGCCAGAAATATTGATTATCGAAAGGAATTTTTTAGTTTTAGAAACAAAGATGATTATTCTGGTTTAGAACCACGTCCCAAAACTGAACACTATGAAGCTAACATAACGGAAGTAGAAATACCATCTTCTTATTTTGAAGCTATGCGTTCTCCTTTTAGAAAAGAATGGTCTAAGGCAATGGATGATGAAATAACAACCATGAAGGAAAGGCAAGTATGGGAACTTGTCCCCAAGCCTAAAGAAGAGAAAGTTTTAGGTAACCGCTGGGTATATTCCATTAAACGTAATGAGAAAGGTGAGATTGCTCGTTATAGAACTAGGCTTGTAGCACAAGGCTTTAAGCAGGAAAAAGGCATATCTTACGAGGAAGTATATAGCCCAGTGGTTGATTTTTCTCTTATTAGATTATTTTTTAGTATACTAGTCTGTTTTTTCGGTTGGATTCATCATCAAATTGACATAAACTGTGCATATTTATATGCGAATTTATCTGAAAGAGTCTTTATGAGTCAGCCTTTGGGCTATGTCAGTGAGAAGTCTGAGTATGTTTGCCGCCTGAAAAAGGCAATTTACGGCCTTAAACAAAGTGGTCGTGAATGGTATTTCGAGCTTCGGAATGCACTTGAGGGATTAAATTTTAAGAAATTAAAATGGGCAAATTGCATTTTTATATTTAAAAGAAAGGTTCTATTATTGTTGTATGTGGACGATATTATCATTTTTGGACAAACAGAAACATTGGTTTCTGAAGTCATAGATCTCTTAAAATCTAAGTTTGATCTTAAATTGTTAGGACGCACTAAGAAACTCCTAGGTGTAGAGTTTGAAGAGAGGGACTGTAAACTTTTCATTCATCAGATGAGTTACATTGAAAAAGTTTACAATATGTTTAAAGAGTATAAACCTCCAATTACATCTCTCCCAATTTCTAAAGGAGTTGTGTATTCAAAGTTAGATTGTCCAAAAGATGATTTAGAACTAAATGAAATGCAAGGTATTCCATATCGCAGCCTTGTTGGATGTCTCGCTTTTATAGCTAACAGGACTAGACCTGACATTTGTTTTGCAATAAACCTTTTCTCACAATTTCAGGAAAACCCTGGGCCTACTCATTGGAACGGGTTAGTTAAGCTACTTGGTTATTTGTATACAACCAGAGAAAAAAAGCTTGACTTATCTAAGATTGATAACCTTAGTGTCACATGTTATAGTGATGCAGATTATGCCACTAATCGTGATGATAGGAAGAGTATGGGGGGTTTTGTGTTGTTTATTGGTCAGTCACCTGTTTCTTGGAAGACTTTCAAACAAAAGTCTGTTGCCCTTTCCACAATGGAAGCTGAGTTTACTGCACTTACTGAGGCTGCAAAGGAAATCACTTGGGTTAGACATATACTTCTAGAGTGTTTTGAAATGGGGTTATTTGGGAATGAAATAACACAATATGAACTTTGTTGTGATAATAAATCTGCTATTGACTTTTGCAAGTCACCGATTGAAAATGCTAGATCAAAGCATATTGACGTCAAATTGCATTTTCTAAGAGATTTGGTGTCTGAAAAGCTATTTAATTTGTCTTATGTAAGAAATACAGATAATCTTGCAGATATTTTCACAAAAGCTCTAGTTAAAATGTCTGTTAATGATTTCATTTCCAAACTATTTATATAAGTGTAATAAAAATTTTTATGGCATATTTTTGAAAATTTTAAAATATATAGTTTGAGATTATGATAATTGTAATATTTTAGGTGTATCTTCTGGTGTTTCATTTTATATTTTGAGGATAATCTCTCTTACATGTAATCTCTTGATGCTTTTATGCCACTTATTAAAAGGATTTTTTTTTAAATGAAATGTTTTATGTATCCTTAAATGGGATTGTTGTAAGCAGTCTTGGCTTTTGGATCAGGAGCGGATTTGATGGTTTATTGGTTGCAGTTTTTTTTTAAATTTAAGAGTCCTTTTTGCAATTTCATAATGCTTCTTTCTTAAGGAAAATTTATTATTAAATATTAAGGGGGGCATGTCTTGTTAGACATTTGTGTTTTTTTTTGGATCTCAGTGATCGCGAGAGGGGGGCCTTATGTTGTGAAAACGTTAATGTGGAAGCTTAACTTCCCCATATTTGTTTTTCCTTTTAGGTCTCGCGCCACTGAGATATTCTACTTTAAGTGCTTCTATCGCGATCGCACGTACGACGATACGCGATCTCTTAGCGTAAACAAAAACACGTTTTTCTTGCTCCCACGTATGCATTGCGTCATTGCCAGGTGCCGTTTCCTGATTGGATGCCATGACTGCGCATGTGTTGAGTAACTAGCTTAAATATCACTGCATGACTTGTCTGCTCTCTCTTCTTCTTTTTTGCTTATGTGGCAGCTACATATCGTACGATGTTTTGTTTTAGTTATTTTTAAATGTCTGTGCAAGTATGCCAGACTGTTTGTTAATTCTTATAATGTTAAAGTATGTTTAATAAATGTTATTTATTAATTTAAGCCATCCTCTTATTCAGAGTCAGTTTACTTTTACTTTACCATTTGAGCCCGGTGGATTAACCACCCAAATTCTTTAAGAGAAAGAAAGGGATTTGACATCTTTAAATGTTTCGGGTGAAAATTTAAATACTCAATTAAAAGCATTTTGGGAACTTGAAGCAATTGGTATTATTGAAAGTAATGAAAAGAAAATTTTTAATTATGAAGTAATAAATAAGTTTCAAGAAAACTTAAAATTCGTGAATGGTCACTATGAAACACGTCTTTTATGGAAAAATTCTCGTGATTTGCTTAAAAATAATCTTGAAGTAGCAAAAAAGCGGTTTTCTAGTTTGGAAAATAAATTCCTGAAAGATGAGTCTTTATTCAAAGAATACAATTCTATTTTGCTTGACCAAGTTAATGAAGGTATAGTGGAATTGTGCCCTAAAAAGTTTTCCGAGAATAACTGTTACTACATGCCCCATAGATCTGTCATCCAAGACAAGGGCGCCCATATAGGGGGGCAAGGGGGGGCTTTGCCCCCCCCCTAGATTTTGGTTTTGTCAAAAAATTTTAATATAAATCAGTTGCAAGATATGAAAATTTTAACTTTACCTTGTAAAAACAAAGCATAATAAAATATGCCTCGACAACATCAGAAGTCACCGGAAGAAATTTCCGTTTTAGACGGGTTTCCGTCTTAGCAGGTATAATTGTTAGGAATTCATTTTGTCATAACCATAATTTTTTTTTCTTTTAAAGCTGGATTCTGTTTTAGACAGGTTCTATTTTCATAAGTTTTTAATTAGTCCTTTCGAATAGTCTGCTTCTTACAAAGAGGAAAAGCACAAGATAGGAAACAAATTCAGTTTCAGACGATTTTTATCTTAGCCGGTGTTACTGTGTGGTTTTTTCTTACAAGACGATAACACTTTTTTCTGCATAAGGAAGGATTTTGTTATAGACAGGATCCATTTTCACAGGTAAAACTGATTTTGCATGAACAAAACGCTGAGAAATTAGAGAGAGACTTAATAATAAGCTGTGAACGGTACAGTGTAATTTTTAATAGAAAAATTATTTTTCCCTAATCTAATAAAGATTAGAATCCTGAATGTGTCAGATTGTACGCAGCCCAAACTCGAAAATTCTATCTTAAGTCTACAGAACAAGACAAAATAAATTTCGTAGACCTGAAACCTTATAATTCTTGTAAATCACACTTTCCTGGTCTATATGAAACAATGTGGTCAGAAAAGTATAAGTCCACACCATATTTTTCTAATCATTTTGCCACTGTTAAAGAAAATCTCTGTAATCTTTCTCTAGACAATAGTACGAACCAAGAAACACGCTCACAAGTCATTTATTTAGATGCTGCAATGCCATCTATAAAGTTTATTGTATATCTCAAAATAATTTCTCCATATTTTTTTCTATCTGGAGTCAGTTGTAAACAAATTATAATCTGTAGATTAAGATTTGTTTATCTGTTGTTGGTTTATCAGAACACAAAGATGGAACTTCATGAGATTTTTCTTATTCACAGAATGGAATCAGAAGAAGAATTTTAAGAATTTTTCATGGAGCTAATGGAGAATTGTAATTGTAAGAAATCGATATTAAAATGTATAGAACGTCTACTAGATAATCTTACCTTCCTATGGCCACTCCTCTTGAATATTACAGAGCAGCATTTCTAAATCCATATTTAGACTCTTTAATTATATCCCTTGAGTCAAGGTTTTTGAATCGAAATGAAACGTCATTCAAAGCAATTTTACTTCATCCCAATATGATGAAAAATATAGAAAAAAAAATGTTTTTGCCAAAGAAATCAAGGAGCTATCTAATTTTTATAATATTGAGAATTCGGAGTCAGAAGCAAGAACATGGTTTAATTTGTGGACTGTGGTGATAAACGATCTCCTCACAGAAACTACATTTCCCAATTTATTTATATTAAATTATAGACAATTCTGCCAGAAATTTTCATTGTAGGAAGGTCATTTGAGGGTTTCACAACCATAGTATACCAAGTCCATTCTGAAAAAAAAAAATGAGATAGCCCATTTAAAATCTGTTTTCACTTTCTCATATATGCAGGGCTGACACAGGCGACAATTGTTTAGTTCTAATACCTCACACCACTTTCTCAAAAAAATATTGTTGAAATAAAATTCGAGAAAATTTTCAAGGGAAATATTATACTACAAAATGTGTTTTTTTTAATAGTGGTGCGAATAGAATAGAAAAATATTCACCCTTGGCAGCCCTGTATATGTCATCTGTTTACAGACTATGTTTACTGCGAGAGTGGATAAAACAAATTTTATGCACCTTCTCAATGGACTATCTCATTTTTTTTTTTCAAAATGGATTTTGTCTACTATGGTTGTGAGCCCCTTATTCAGTATCCTCAGGCCAGTGGTGAAGGTGATTATGTTCCGAATTGTCTGAAAATTTAAGCATTCGGTTCCGAAAATTCGAACATAAAATATATCACGGAAGAATATCACAAATTTTGACAAATGGCCACAAAACACCAATTTCGTGAATCGTTCGCAGAAAAAAAATCGCCAATTTTGTCAAGGGATCACGGGAAAAAAACGAATTTCGTCAAAAGATCGCGATAAAAACGTAAATTTCGTCAAGGAATCGTGGAGAAAACGCAAATTTCGTCTACAAATCGTGGAAAAAATGAATATTTCGTCAAAGAATCGCGAAAAAACACAAATTTCCTCAAAGGATCGCGAAAAAACGCAATTTTCGTCAAAGGACGCGGGAAAAACTCAAATTTTATCAAAGAATCGCGAAAAAAAAAGAATTTCGTTAAAGAATCGTTGGGAAAACGCAAAATTTGTAAAAGAATCGCAAAAAAACGCAAATTTTGTTCAAGGATCACGAGAAAATGCGAATTTCATCAAATAGCGAAAAAAACGCAAATTTCGTCAAAGAACCGCAGAAAAAACGCAAATTTCGTCAAAGATTCGTAGAGAAAAACGCAAATTTCGTCAAAAGATCGCGAAAAAACGCAAATTTCGTCAAAAGATCGCGGGGAAAAAAAACTCGAATTTCGTTTAAGAATCGCGAAAAAAAGCGAAATTTCGTCAAAGAATCGTGGGAAAAACTCAAATTTCGTCAAAGAATCGCGTAAAAAACGCAAATTTAGTCAAAGATTCGTGAAAAAACGCAAATTTCGCCAAAAGATCGCAAAAAAAAATGCAAATTTCGTCAAAAGATCGCGTGGGGAAAAAACTCAAATTTTGTCAAAAGATAGTAAAAAAAAAAACGCAAAGTACCTTAAATATTTACTAAAATGTATGATAGCTTTGGTGGAAGTTGAGATTTTTCTCAGCCCCCCCTTAAAATTAATCATATGGGCGCCCTTGATCCAAGAGGATAAAATTACAACAAAAACTCGGATTGTTTTCGATGCTTCCTCTAAACAAGCGGATTCCTTATCTTTAAACGAATGCCTGAATCCGGGTCCTAACTTGAACTCAAATGTTCTGGATATTATTTTAAAATTCCGATTACACAAAATTGCCCTTTCAGCTGACATTGAAAAAGCCTTTCTCCAGATATCTATAGCGGAAGAAGATCGCGTTATTTAAGATTTTTATACTATGAAGATTTTGACAAAAATAAAGAAATTGTCCCCTATAGAATGACTAGGGCTACTTTTGGTGTCACCTGCAGTCCGTTTATCCTTGCCTGTACTATCAAAAACCATATAAAAAAATACAAAGACTCTCACAAGAAAACATTTGAAATCCTTAATTCGTCCCTTTACGTAGATGACTTATTTACCGGAGAAAATGATGTTGTACAGGCTTTTAATTTATCTAATGAAGCTGTTAATATTTTGAAAGAAGGGGGAATGAATTTAAGAAAATTTGAAACTAATTCCGAGGAGCTTAGAAAAAGATGGATTGATAAGAGCATACCTATTTCTAATTCCGATCCACCAAATAACTCTCTAAAAGTATTAGGCTTAACTTGGAACAATAATGAAGATAATTTGGGACTAGAATTACGTTCATTGTTATCAAAATTAAATAATGATTCTTGTACAAAACGGAATGTCTTGAAAATTGCAGCTATGTTGTTTGACCTGGTTGGGTTAATCACTCCTTTTATTATTCGAATTAAATATTTATTGCAACAATTATGGGTAATGGGCATATCATGGGATGAAAAATTTTCTGATGTGTTAGAAAATGATTGGAAAACTTGGATTTCAGAAATACAGGATCTCTCACAACTGAAAATTCCCAGATATTATTTTAGCTCCCTGATCATGGAAAAGGAGGGTCTTCAGTTACATATTTTTACAGATGCTAATCCCAAAGCCTATGGCGCAGTAGTATACTTACGATATCAAACATCTAAAGAAAAATTTAAAACTAGTTTTGTCATGTCTAAATCTAGAGTTGCCCCCTTGAAGAAATTAACTCTCCCACGTCTTGAATTGATGGGAGCAGTTATTGGTGCAAGACTTGCAAATTATCTCCAGTAATAAAAAAAATATTCTCCAGGTATTCCAGTTTGTTTTCTGGACAGATTCTGAAATTGTCCTTTATTGGATAAAAGGATCAAAAGAAAAATGGAAACCATTTGTCGCGAATAGAATTTCAGAAATTCATGACTTGTCTGATCCTAGTTTATGGAGACATTGCGAAGGCAAACTTAATCCTGCCAAACTAATCATTAGAGGTTGTTCAGGAAAACAATTGGTCAATTCTCAAAAATGGTGGTACGGTCCCGAATTTCTTTCCTTGCCTGAAGATCAGTGGCCCAGAGTTAAAATGCCCGCAACTCAAGTGTCTAATGTTTCTGAAGAGCGGTCTCGAAAAGCAGAAATTATTTCTTGTGTAGTTAATACAAATAATGCTGATAAAATTCAAGTTTTAAATTTGTCAAGGTATAGTTCACTAAAGAAGTTGTATCGAGTAACTGCATGGGTATTTAGATTTATTTTTAATATAAAACTAAGAGCAGAAAAACGAAATCTTGCAGAGTTATCAGCTGATGAAATAAAAAATGCCGAAAATTTTTGGGTAAAGCTTGTTCAAGAAGAAAGTTTTCCTGAGGTTATAAAATGCTTAAAGCTGAACAAAAATATCCCTAAAGAATCTAACCTTTTGCAACTAAATCCTGTGTTGTCAGAAGAAGGATTACTCTTGGTACGAGGGCGGTTACAAAAGGCTAACTTGCCATTTTATGATAAACATCCTATCGTGCTTCCTCCCAAACATAAATTTACTGAATTGATTATTAAAGATTCCCATGAAAGGGTTTTGCATGCAGGAGTATCAGACACACTGGTACAAATTCGTGAAAAGTTTTGGATTTTGAGAGGTAGACAGTGCATAAAATCAGTCCTCAACAACTGCATAATCTGCAAGAAACTTAACATACGTCCTGGTCAACAAGTAATAGCACCTCTTCCAGGTGACCGCATTAACGAAGCACCCCCATTTTCCGTTACAGGCCTCGATTTTGCGGGGCCCCTATATGTGAAGGGGAGTGAGAATAAAAATTACATCTTATTGTTTACTTGCGCTATTACAAGAGCAATTCATTTGGAGCTTGTGAAAGACATGTCAACTGCAGAATTTTTATTAGGATTTCGCAGATTTATTTCAAGAAGAGGGCTGTGTGCTATAATCTACTCGGACAATGCTAAGACTTTCAAAAGAGCTGAACTTGAATTAAAAGAAATGTGGAAAGCTATCCGCCATCCGGACGTAAAAAAGTTTTACGCCGATCGGGGAATTTCTTGGAAATTCATTGTTGAACGTGCTGCCTGGTGGGGTGGCTTTTATGAGCGAATGGTACGCTCAGTAAAGTGTACTTTACGTAAAGTCATCGGCAAATCTTCATTGATTCTAAGTGAACTGGAAACTCTTCTAGTTGAAGTAGAAGCTATCATAAACTCTCGTCCATTGACTTACGTTTATTCTGAACTAGATGAACCATTTCCTCTAACACCTGCTCATTTTATTATAGGAAAAAGAGTTTTGTGTTTACCAACTATAAAAGTAAACGATTTAACCTCACCAGCAACCAAAGAAACTTTAGTGAAACGTTTTCGTTTACGTGAGACAATTTTAAACCATTTTTGGAAGCGCTGGAAGAATGAATATCTCCTCAACTTAAAATCTGCTCACTGCACGGATCAAAATAAAACTTCTGATTTCAAAATAGATGATGTTGTGCTTGTGCATGATGAACATTTACCTAGAGCTTTCTGGAAGTTGGGAAAAATTACAAAAACATTTATTGGAAGAGATGAAGAATTAGGTCTTGTGAAGTGAAAACAAACAATTCCATTATTAAAAGACCAATAAATCTCTTGTATAATCTTGAAATCAGAAACTTGAAAAACTGAAAAACTTTTTTTTTTTTACTTTCAAAAGACTCTAAATTTTTTCTTGATGATATTTGAATTGGACTTTAATTTCTTTTACTTATCCTTTTTGAATTTTTATAAAATAATTCTTTGCCTGATAATAGAATGTACATGAATAATATTTTTAACTGTTTCTTTTTATATTTTTAGTAGAAGATATTGTAATTTGTTTTTGTGCTTATTGAAGAAGGTATGTAAGTATCACTGAATTATATATTTGCATTGTTTCTTGAATTTAATATTTGAAATTTTCTTGTGTTCATGATTTGATCTAGATAGCATATCAAACTTTGATTTCCAGGACTATGGTTGTATCTTGGACAGTTGTATCTTGACCTGAATTATTTTAAATTTAAATAATTTATTTTATATTTGACTGTCTTCTTGAAATTCTGGGCAAAACTTTAAAAATGTTTTGTTTTACTTACTTGGTTTCATTCTTGAATCTTATCTTGGATATATTATTATTATTTTACTTTTCATAATTTAATTTAAAACTTGTACTTGGAATAGATATGGATCTTGAATAATATTATGTTAAATTGTTTACTTGAAAACCTTAATATTATTTTTTATTTGAAAATTGTGTACAATTTAGTTAATTGAGGTATTTGTTAATTGAAAACTAGGTTACTTGTATTGATGTTATATATATATATGATGTTATATATGTATGATGTAATATTTTTGATGAACCCCCATGTGTTCATGGTGGGGCAGGATGTTACGAAATCCTTGATCACATGTTCTGTGGGCGGGGTTATGCTCACGGCGCGCGTTACGTAATGTGACGTAACCTCGAACCGATTAGAAAACAGTTTTGTATTTTTCAGTTGGAATAATTTGTATCGTGAAAAATGGAGCTTCTTGGCAGCTCTCCTGAAATTTAATATTTTTTCAGTCTAATAATTTTTATTAATTTACTTTTGTGTTTACTGTGTTGTCAAATAAAATAAGAAAAGACTACAAGACTTTTTAATGTGAAATCATGATCGACACACTTCACCAGAATTATTTATTGTGTTTCTTCTTTCGAAATTACGTTCTTCCTGATTGCATCTGCTGCTGCTGATTATCATTATTTTTTACCCACACATGGAAAAGCTAAGTCGGCCGTCGATACATAGGCCAATAGGGGAAAAAATTAATCTGATCTATTGATTTGAAAATATCAGAAATTTGTCCTACAGTAACACTCGCAACTTACATAGATAAAAACTATCAATATACACTGGCCTCCAAAAGTTAAGGTACAACCGGTTTTTTGCATCTAATTTGCGAATGAATATAGAAACAACAAATTTGGAGGAAATGTGCGCTGAACTGTTATTTATTAAATGCGACATAGAAATCTACTTAAGTTAAACGTATAAATGAAATTACAACAAAAAAGCACTCATGGTGGAAAATTCCATTCTTTGAGAAATCAGTACATCGCAGTATTATGCAGTAAAATGTGACAGAAACATTAAAAAACTGTTTCTAATACGGAATATGCCCACCCCGGACGGCATCGACTTTCCATGCTTTCAATTAAATTGTCGGACACCGAAATAGGTAATTCTGACCAGACTTGGAGTAAGCCTTGTTCCAGCTCATTTAATGACCTTGGAGGAGGACTTAAAGCCGCAACCTGTCTTACAAGATAGTCCCAAAGATGTTCTATCGGATTCAAGTCTGGAGAGTGAGCTGGCCATTCCATTCTCTCCAAACCGTGATCCTCAAGATAATCCTCAACAACCACAGCTCTGTGTGGTTTCGCATTATCATCCATTAGAATGAAACCATTGCCAATAGCACCGGAATATGGGCGCACATATGAATCAAGGATCTCATCCTGATATCTCGCACCAGTCACAGTTCCTCCATGGAACACATGCAGGTCAGTGTGGCCTCCGAGTGAGATCCCTGCCCAAACCATGATTCCACCGTTTTGGTACCTGTGTGTTTCGACAGTGTTTGATTGATGGTATCGAGTGCATTGTTCTCTCCAGATCAGAAGACATCTTAAATCGCTCTCCAGTGTGAATCGGGACTCATCTGTGAAGAGTACAGAAGAACGCTGTTGTCTGGTTCAGGAAACATATTCTCTTTCCCAACATAAGCGGGCCCTTCTCTGTCATCTGTTGAGGGGGACACACACAACTGGTCACCTTGCATAGAGACCTGCATTGTGAAGACGTCTTCGCACCGTAGTAGGGGAGATTCTTCTCCCTGGTGCTGCAAAGTGGTCTGCAATGAGTTGCGGCACAGTAGTGCATCTTCTCCTTCGGGCCGAAAGAGCTAGAAACCGGTCTTCTGCAGGTGTTGTAACACGTGGGCGGCCTGGAACATGTCTTCTGGACACAGAATCTTCGTATTCATACTGATCCCAGAGTCGTTGGACTACACTGCGAGACACATTGAGCCGTCTAGCAGTATCGACCTGTGACAACCCCATTTCTATCCATCCTACCGCCCACCACCTTAATGAATCGGGCAAACGACTTCTTCTAGACATTTCTAGACTCTAGTGGCTGTCGTGAACAAAACTGAGAACAATAGTTCGAATGCAACAAAACTTACACGCGAAATTACGAAAGCTTCATAATTACATATTTTTCTCTCATTCACAAGTAACTATTCTTTTCTATAAAATAAAAGTGGTAGCGGTAATTTTTGCATAAGTTTTTTTAAGGCTTATTATTGTCATTCATATAAACTATGAAGATTAATCTGACTGCCATTTTTTGTCTGGTGAGCTTTGAAAAACATGTTGTACCTTAACTTTTGGAGGCCAGTGTATAAACTAGGTCGACCGAATGCGAAAGTCGCTTAAGAAAATTCCAGAAATTTTATACTTGATAAATAGTAGGTTCTAGAAGCGATATGATGTTTACGGCCTTTGGAACTGTTTTAGGAACGTTTGGAAAACAAAAACGAAGAGTTTTTAAAACTATTTAAAAAAAGAAAATGAATAAATTAAAAAAATGTCCGTGCATTTAACATTTAATACCTAAAAACTTCTTACATTTTTTTTTTGATAAAACTAAAACTAAATTTATATACGTGTGCCAACATAACATAATTACATAATTTTCATTGATTTTTCACTTGTTATTATAAAAATTAGAATTGGAGCCTTTATTCATTACTTAATATTTATTGTATACCCTGATTACCGTAATTTCCGGCGTATAATCCGCGGATCAAACAATTATGTTTCGACCCAGAAATTTTATTTTATATAATGGAACATACTTCGACTTCGAACAAATTAGAGCCGAGGAGCCCGTGGCCGTATGCCTACTAGATCGCTGTAAATATTTTACTTCAATTATTAAATAAAATTTCTGGGTCTAAACATAATTGTTTGATCCGCGGATTATATGCCGGAAATTACGGTACATGTTAGCGATTACTTTTTTAAAAAACTAAATCATACGTAAGATGAATTATTTTTTAATAAAGAATTCAGAAAGTAGAGGATTTCAGGAAAAATTAAATTATTAAAAGTAGTTTTATGGTGAAAAAAAAAAATTTGAAGCGATTGCGGAACATTAACACATTTGCACTTAAAACAATATAAATAGTTCAGCGTTTCAGGCCCGTAACTACTGCCGGGACACTGCCCCTGGGCCCCAAACTGATGGTTAAAAAATTATTGTATTTTAATATCTAATCTAACTTCCTATAAAATACCCAGCACCTAGCTAAAAGTTAATAATAAAAAAATCCATCAAAGTGTTAGAGTAAATGTTTTTGCGTGTCCGTTCAAATACTGCATACGCTTCGCATGCAAAAACATCTCTAGAGCAGACAGCAGAATGTCGAGTCAAATGTGTCATGTCGCGCCAGGTACCTGCCGAGTGATGAGTCAAGTGCAAGCTAGGACGTGCAGTGAGCTAGTGCTATTCATGATGAGTCATTCGTTTACTAACTGCTCATCAATATCGGACTGTCAGAGCAGTTGAGAGTCGCATAGTAGTGATAGTACGATAGTTTATAACTTAACCCCTTCATGACGAGCGTCTTTTACGGAATTTTTCATCTTTTACCACCGGTTTTTCAAAACAGAAATTTTCCCCTAATTGAATCGCAGAAATGCTGTCATTATATAAAGCAAAGCTTACAATAAAAATTAACTGGTGGGAATAATCGAGGATTTTGAGCATCTTATGCGTCACGTATACGTGTCGCTCGTCCCCAAGGGGTTAATCTTACTTTGCTTGTGTTGAGATAATAGTTTATATTATGAAACGCCAAGTGGAAATAAAAAAAGACAGACTCTAAAAAGAAGAAACTGGGAGGCTGCAAAAAGTTCGAAGAACTTATCAACATGGCTGGACAGTGGAAACCACTCGACAGGGAATGGTCATAAGAAAGGTATGAATGGTTTGCTTTATTCAGTGTGATGTGTAATTCATGTAAAAATAGTACAGTCAAACTTGAATAATTCGAACGTGTATAATTAGAAATCGTGGATAATTCAAATGTTTCTGTCGGTCCCTTGACATTCCTATAAAACACAATCAGTGGTGGATTAAGCACTCAAGAAGCCCTAGGCGCAATTAAATTTTGAGGCCTTCCAAATATTTTCAGTACCCCTAGTGTGCATTTTATAGTTTTACAATTAGAATTACTGAAAGTGTATATTGTTAATTCCATACGATATTATCTCTAATTGGAATATAAAGTTCAAATTATTTTCTATCGCATGCTAATAACATATTGAAAGTACTTCCCATTCATTACATTATCATAATTTTTAGAACTAAGAGATCACATTTTTATTTAGCTTTTATGTTGAAAATCACTATGTTCTATTTACTAAACTATCATTTCATTCTATCATTCTAAACAAATGTGTTTTTCACAAATATAACTGTAGGATTTTTTCTTATCAATACAAATTCTTTTTTTTTTCCAGTAAAATTCATCTTTTAAATAATTTCTGAGTTATATCAAAGAAACATTTTAGTAATACAAAATTATATATTTTATTTTTAACTATCAATTATAATTAATCAGTTAAAATTAATTGTAAAAACTATTAATTAAGAAATAATGCGACAGATTGACTATTTTACATTAGTCGGATTTGAAACATTTTTGAGTCGGCCAATCTTGCTTTTTGCCCCTCCAAAAATTTTCTTTCGCTACGGCCCTGGCTGAAGCATTCATTTAAACTTGTTTTGACTGAACATATTTTGAAAAATGATAATTTGAAAATAAATATAAAATGTATGAAAATATCAAACATCATAATTTAAATTACTAAATAAATAACATAAATCACAAAAATTATTGCTATAACAGAAAATATTGCAAGTAAAACTAATTTTCTAAAAAAAAAACTGTCAAATGTTTTAATAAGAAATTAAATAATTAATTAAAATAATATTTTTTAATTCACATATTTAATACACAAGGCTAATGTTATAAAAGTTAAATAAACTTTTAGTATGCAAACATAAATAAAATTTAAAATATAAAATAAATAAATAAAATTAGTACCCTAAAAATAGTATTTTCTGAAGTACTCTTTCATGTGTAGTGGCATCATCTATTATCATTTATGCGAAAGAAAAATAAAAACTATACATAATTAAAAAATGTCTGAATTGCAGATATTTCAGAATGCACAAGTACAGATTATGTTATACTCAAATCATTTTTCTAATGAACAAATTGCATAAGAATATTTACTCACAACAAAAAATAAACATTTAAAATATTTTACTTAATAAATCTCTACATTAATATTATAAATAAATGTACAAATCAAATATTTTTATGTACAACTCAAATTCATGCAAAATAGAAAGTAAAATATTAAATCAACAAAAAGTAAAAATACTATTCCAGTTTTATGAAAATTAAAAGCTTAATTGAAAAATTACACAAATTTAGATTTAAGTGCCGATACGTCAGTGAGGGCTCACTGTTGAGACTTGAAAAGTTTATAGTTTCTGTCTGTTTGTCTGTTCCGCGATAACTGCCATAAAAATAATCCGATTAGGTTGATTTTTGGTGGGTATGTTGGTGAGATACCTGGAATTAGCTGTATAGTTTTTGGTTAAATTTGGTTAATTTGTTCGAAAAATGTAGAACATTTCTTTTTATGTTATAATGCATAATGCTTTCCTATGGGAATTCTGACGTTTTTCAAATTTCCTTTTTAACTGACATGAAAATCGCATATTTCAATGTAAAATCATGGATGTTAAATTTTTGATATGGAGGTTTTATTTTTGGAAAATTTGCCGATACATTTATTAGAATTTAGAAATGGTTTAAATTATTGGAATTTTTTTTGCATCTGTTCTGGGAATATAAAACATTTAATTGCCATATTTTTTACAAATTTTAAAATGCATTTCTTTTTACTTTGCTCTTTAATTTATCAGTTGCTTAGCAACCATACTTCAAAGAATATAAAAATATTAAAATTCAAGTAACTCTCACTGTTTTGATGCAATATTTTATTAGCAAAATAAATCATTTTCGGGTGATTTTTAACATTTATTGACATAAAAGAGAATTTATTTTGATACAAGTTACCATTTAACTGCTATAGAATGATTGCCGAAATAATCTAAAAAAATTAGAGAAGTAAAACGAACCTGAAATATTACAATTACTGGAAATTGAGAACATAAAAGCTATCGCAAAAAAAAATACTTAATTGCGCCAAATCATGTTCGCTATTTAGTGAATTGGCAGTTGGCACGATTATGAATGAACCCAATAGGTTTAAAAGTTTCCAGATATGCCTATTCTGCGGAAATTTTAGTATGCCATTGCCATTGAGTTAAATCAGGATGTACTTAGATAAAATAAATATTATAGAATGACCATCCAAATTGTTTTTTCGAAACAAAAATTGTAATAACGCAAGATTTCTAAAATAGATATAAGTGAAAATAGTAGGTACAGTTTACATTTTATAGGTTGCTTTTGTACATGAGATATTATTCAACTTATCCATCAGATGCAGGTGTTCCAAGTACCATTTAGCAATTTTATGTGTTTTTATGAATACATTCTTATTTATAACTATATTCTTATTTTAGAAAAAGAAAAAAAGTTTTATTCCTTAATTTTGCATTGTGTTGGCGATGAACATGATTTATTATTACAATTACTATTTATAAGCAAATCGAGTTTTCTCAGATCTTACAAAATAGAATTTTCTACTTTTCCCTTTTTTTCAGCTAAGAAGAAAGGACAACATTTAAAAGGTTGGTTAAATATTTATTAAAACGTAATTTGCAGGGGCGTAAAGAAGCTAGTACTAGGTAAACTATTTTAATTGAAGAAATGACAAGCTTTTGTATCCAAGCACAAAAAAAAATAGCCAAGATGTACACCAAAGGTACAAGATCCTTTTTAAAAAGAAATTAGTTTTTTTTTTTACTATTTTTTACGTGTAAATGTTTCTTTTACAGGGATTTCTCAATTCGAAAATAAAGGGTCTCTAATGTAGTTGCACATTTTAAAATATGCAGATGATGGAATGATTTTATTTGCAACTTGCAGGCAAATCGGATTGATTCTAAGTTTACTTTGAAAAAAGGCATTTGCATGGAAACTGTCTAATTAATGAATAGTCTGCCGTAGTGTTTGTGATCAGTGTAGGAGAAAGAAAAAAATCCCATTTCAGGAGGCTGTATTTTAGTTTGAGTACGTTTTTTATTGGTGCATGTAATTAAAATCGCACATTACATAAAGGCCTTTCGATGACACATTTTTTAAGACTGTTAGAACAATTATAAGCCAAAGATAACAATATTTTAAAAAAAATGGCACCTAGAAATATATATATATATATATATATATATATTTATATTATATATTTATATATATATATATATTAAAACAAACAAACAAAAAAATACCTGTTTTAATTACACGAATAGCTGTTTTCTCATCAACCAGCACCAAATGTTGTCAAAACAAACGGCGGAATATGGAAGTAGACAGTTGATTGATTAAAAGGATCGTCGTATCAGATCATGTTACACTGGTTTGTAAATGAGGAAACTATTATTTTATTTGTTTAAATTTATGTCATAAAAATCACTTGCTGCAAAAGAACCATTCAAGCTAGCGTAATATCTGGCTGCAGGCGTGGTCACAGACTTTTTGTAATAAATCCTGTTGCAGGAAAGAAAGACTTATCGCCCATTTCATTTCGCCAAATGCTGCTGTTGCTGTCGACCAGTAGAGGCTTAATATATAGAATGGGCTCTTCCCAATACTGTTTCTTATAATACCTTACCATGAATATATATTACGCAATGCGTTATACTATTCTATGATATAATGCCTTTTAATAATTTTAATTGTACTTGATATTATATAATATTACCATATTATAGTATAATAGTAAATTATGGTATTTTATTACATTAACAAAGAATTGAGACATTGATAACATTATTGCAATGTTGCACGTTCTAAGATCTTGCATATTTACCTGTCTTCACTATTGTTGTTACCAATTTTTGTTATCATTTTATTATTTTCTCAATGTTTAGGCCTATACACTTATAAGGCAAGGCATAAAATTAAAAAGGTGAAGTTATTAAACCTTTATCCAATGATCTGACAAAGAAATTTTTTTCCACTCGTTTGTGCGTGTGCATGTTTTTTTGTACAAAATCCTTTACAGAAGACAAGTGTTCAGTTTTGTTGTTTGTGTAAGCTTGATTTGGAATTTAAATTTAGTCTACAGCTACATTCAATGCCATAGCCAATGGAAGGATCATCAGGGTTTGATCCCTCTCCGAAATTTCTTCCGGTTGACATTAAATAAGCCATAAAATATCAATCAAGAAAGTCAAAATTAAAAAATCAACTACAATTAAAATCTTAAATAAAAATTCTATGAGCTAGCTTCACTTTTTTTCCTTTGACTGTCAGCATGCTGAAAAGATGAGTGCAATTTAAGAAAGTAGAAAATAGGTAATAAACAATAGACAATTTTAAAATTTCTTTTTTTTGTTATGTAACTGTGTAAAAGCGGGATTTTTATGCTATTAAATACATTGGTGGAATATTGAAATAGATTCTCCAACTTGTTTAACTGAAATGCTTGACGAATTCAATGAGAGTTTAATTCCAAATATCCACAAATGGGCAAACATAACCGTTTTGATATATGCTCCTAGGAATACATTTGTGACAAAACACATTTTAAAATACATGTAAAAAGCTTCAGAAACCTTTAATTTGGTTGATCCTATTGTTTATACATTGGTGTAGAATCATCATCAACACAAGTAAAATTATAAATTTCTTTACAATGAAGAAGAATCAAATATTCAGTTTTCTTTTGTGATAAGTATTGGTTACTTGAATTCACAATAGATAACTTATAAATAATTTTACCTGTATTAAAAAACAAAATATAAATTACGATAATAAGAATAAAATTTTGAACCTACAAAACCCCTTCGAAATATTTTTCTAATTATAGCCTTTGCGATATTTGCAGTTTTTGGACGTGTAATAAACAATGTAAAATCTAGCTGAAAAATGGATTGTATGTTAATAACTTGGATACAATTACAGATCCTGGCGATTTTAGAGGCAAGACACATATTGTATGGTTTCGCCACAAAAGAAATGCATGTGGGGTTTGATTGTCTGGCCATACTTGCTTTAAAATTAACTGATATTACATCTGAAAAGTAATATCAGTTGATAAACGATCTTTTCTCACTTTAATTACTGCTTTTCATTTTCCCGTTTGACAAATTCTGCTTTATACAAAAAAGTTAACATTTCTCATTTTGGACCATTAAATTAGTCTAATTTAGAGTTAAGTTTCTGCATTATATGTGTTTCAATTTGTATCAGTTTTACTGTATCTATCTTTAACGTCCAAAATAAAATTAAAATTTTAAAGTTTTTAGCAATATTAAGTTATTAGGAAATTTTATGGATTCAAGGATTAAAATTATTTTTAAGTTATCTCCGAAATGTGCAATTTTTGATTTGGGAACAAATTTAAGCATGTCAGTTAAAAAAATGTAAAATTGAATAAATTCACTAAATTAGTTTGTGTTATTTTTCATTCTTTGACCTTTTTAAAATGCCCACATGGCAAGAAAAATGCTTTTCTTGCAGTTCAGGCTGGCATTTTTTACTTTCTTAACACAGGTAGGTGCTAAGTTTTCTTATTTTGTTAAGATATGTGTGGCTTATAGTTCAGCTGACAACCTGAAAAAATGTTTCATCGGTATGCAATTATTTTCATAAATGTAAACAAACAATATATTGATTCCTGGAAACTTTAATCCGATTTTAATGTCGATCACTCATTACATAATTTTATGGGAAAAGACTTAGTCAAATTTATTATAAAAGATTATGCTTTCAAGAAACCTTTTAAAAAATACTGTTTTAAACTATTTCTATTTTATAACTCATACAAAGTTGGAATCATAAAAAATATTTGTAATACCTGTGCCCAGCTAATGGAAAAATACCTCAAAATTATTTAAAAAATTTATAATTAAGTTTAAAAAATATTAAAATTTTGTATTGTCATGAGAAAGACACCCGCGTACATAAATTTCATAATTCTAGCATATCAGGAAGTGAGTGAAAAGTTGTTTACGAAATTCCATCTTTAAAATGCATGAACCAAGTTAAGTTAAATGGAAAAAGTGTCAAAAGTGCTTCATCTCCAACCAACATACCAATATTGTTGTATTTATGAGTAAACAAAACATTTTTCATAAACAACTATTTTCTTTTTATGCTAATGAAGCAAAATATAAATTTCTAAATGTAAAATGGGTCAGTTTTGCTTTCTGAAATGCAACTTGTTTCTTGCTTGTAACCAGAATTTCACCCAGACATTTTCAAGAGAGTTCTGCATCCCGTTTTATACATTGAAAAAAAACTGTTTTATACCCCATCCAAAAAATAATATCCTTCTTGACATTGTCAAAAAATGACAAACTTAGTGTTTTTTCTATGAAAAAATTGCTTCTATGTATAAAAAAAATGTGTTATTATTGCTGGTGCATGAAAAGAATGCCCTGACTTTTAAATATTAACAGTGCCTTAAAAAAAATTTCTAAGAATATAAAGTGGCTTTTTCCCAACTGTTGTACCTTTTTTAAAACTATAGGGAAATTGCATTAAAATAAATTACTTTTAATACAATAATTACTTTTATGTTTTACTTTTTAATATTCTTCTCTCTTTCTTTTTTTTTTCCTTGTTAAATTTAAGAATGTTTCATTCAAATCAATCCTGATAAATCCCAAAGTTGGCAGATGTCCTTGAAGCAGTGCTGACGTTTCCCTTTTAATACATTATGTACTGTAATTTGTTAAAATGCTGAAAAATTGAATTTCTCTTAATTTGTGTGTTTGAAAAATGTATTTTCAACATAAAATTATATATATGGGCCATTTTTATGGAATGTGATTTTGAAAAAAAAGCATGTAAGATGGACCCAAACTCCCCCAGAATTGATTCTTGATATCAAATCTGTTCCTCCAGTTTTGTGTTAAGATTCTCAAAAAAAAAAAAAAAAAAAAAAAAAACCTTAGTAGCTATATTTTTGTTTACATTTCTTAATTTGTTTATAGTTTTTCAAAAGATTCTATACCAAGACACTTGTGGATATTAGCAGTTTGTCATGGAGATTGGAGTCTTATAACAACTTAGTTCAGTGTGGTCTGCCTTTTTCACAGAGGATATGATTGACTAGATTGACTTTATGTATGTCTCATGTGCCAGATTGAGAGATAATGCTGTGCTTACTGTCTTCATATATTGCAGTGCATCTTCCAAAGGTAAGATAATAAGAATAATTCATCATACTGAGTAATTATGCTTTTTAGTAGCAAATAATATTAAGATTGTGTTTTTAATGGAAAATGCAATTTTTAATAAATTTACCAATAGATATTATCATATTGTTATTAATAGATTTATATTATACATATAATTCAATCTGTTAAAGTCATAGTGTTAATCACAAGTCATAGTGTTGAAAGAATGCGAGTTCTATAAAAAATATTTGATAATATTGAATTTGATATATTTTTTTTTATAATAACAGAGATTTATTATGTAAAAATTTTTAATTGTTTTTTGTTTATTTTTTGTTATGCATAAATATTATTCTTATACAATATATATATTTCAGAATTTATTATAAGATTAAGATATTAATATAAAAAAATTGTCTTCATATTCAATGTAGTGTAGTTTACCAAATTCATCTATAAACATTGTGAAAATTTTCACTAATTTTACTTCATGCATACTTTCATCTGCATATTCTCTCATCTGCAAGTCAATTGCTGATTTGCTATTGTAAAATGTGTGAGTCACACTTTACGATTTTTCTGCAGTTTATATGCAAAATGTGTGCAAACATGAACCCTAATAAGTGTCATTACAGCATGGATGCCAATTGTGGAATGGTTAGTCTTTGTTGATGTATACCATATTTTATTAAACTAATTAAACAGCTGATATTGTGTTTTGTTGGAAATATAAAGAAAAAAGCTCATAAAAAGTACTTAGGGTTAATTAATGTAATAGCATTAATTAGAATTAATTTGCTGTTTTATCATAATGTTATTATTGTTATTAACTTAATCCAATTATAATACATAGTGAATATAGGTGCAGATTCCCAAAATCTGTAAGGAGCCAGTGGCTCCTAAACCCAAAAAATTCAGTGGCCACATTGTGAAACAAACGCGTAAAAACAATAGCATTTATATGGCTATATGGGATTTATTGTCTACTATTAAAGCTTAAAAGTAATAAACAGTATATTTTAAAATAAAATTTACACAAAACTTAAATAAATGATTTATTTTTCCTTTATTAAAATTGGGCAGCGGGATTTTAAAGACTCTTTCAACCATAATTGTATACAGTTTGGAGGAATAAATATTTATAATGTAAGGCCCAAAATAACCGATTCTCTAACTTTTTTGTTCTATAGATAAATCCCCCCCCCCCCCCAAAGTGCTTTTCATAGCTGAAAATAAATGCTCAACATGGGCACTTGCATCAAAAAGTATGTCTATAAAAATCAAAAGAAAAAATATATATGAAAAAATATGGAGAAGATTTATTTTCTTTTAAGTTTTAGATTTTAATAAAATAAATTGATCAGTTTTTGACATTCAGGGACAATTTCTTTTTAAAGAAAAAAACAAGAAACTTGAAGATCTGCGGAAATGTGGCATCCATGCTTAATCATGTTTTTTAATTACGGACAACAGAAAAAGTAAAAAAGGAGTAAATATCGTCGGAAATGTGCAGAATTGATTTAAAAAATAATTTTTTTTTTTAAATGCAGAAATCTGACAGTCAGTGGAAAAGGGGCATACCTGTAAGACACTTAGACTTAGGCGACTTAGACATGGAAAGTTAGTGGCCAAAGAAAAAAATCCAGTCGCCACGTGACGACTGGTGACTGTGAATCTGCACCTATAATAGTGGATCTATGCGATTATTTCATATTGCCATCTTTAAGATTGTTTACAGATACATTTTTTCATTAATTTTTTATTAACTGACTTTTTAAAATCAGACAATGTATATTAACGATTTGTGAATGTAGTTTGTCCAAATCCTGTTCAGAAACCTTTCATATGATACCTCATTCATCGTTGTGTGCTTTGTGTCTCCATAGAATTAACATGAGACATCGGGTTGATATCAGACACAATATATATGATTATATGTAAACTATTTATTGTATAACTAAATGCGGGACATCCTTAATCATTTATCATCCACATTGATGTTGATTCTTACAGTACTTGTTAAAACTAAATATTAGTTACTTTTTGAAGTGTATAGAATTTTCAAAAAATCTTATCAATCAAGCATTTGTTTCACTAGCCAACAAGATGCAACATATACAATCTAAAATTCCTTTGACAAAATTTACTCGACAGTAAATATTCATTACTACAAAACATTTTCTGAGCAATATTTTTAACATTTTTTCTGAATAAAATTAATAAATGTTTTCAAAAGAGGAAAATTTAATGTAGGACAGAACTTGTTGACATGTTTACATAGCAACATTGGGGCAATTGGAAAATGTGACTGACAAATACAAATAATTTTGTCTTATTTTCTATAGTCAGCAGTTTTTCCGGCTGCATAAAAATTAACTTTTCCCATGAGAAAATCCACTTGCGAGTGACAAATATCTTTATATAGTTTCACATGCATGTTGTTTTGTATATAAGTGAGTTAGTGTCTTTTCTACAGAATACCTTTTATCAGAGTCCTCCAATTTTTGAAATAATTATTGGCCTTTATGTATGAATATAATGTATGATTTATGTTATGTGTGTAATCATATTCTCTAATATAAATGCTAATATTACTGACAATTTTTATTGTTGTTTTTTGCAGAAAAACAGAAATAGAATTAGAATTAACCACATGTTAATTACAAATATTTCTTTGCTGAATTTACAGTTGATTTCATTTTGTTTTTGAGGAAATTTTTCAATAGGTGAGTATTTGTTAACCAGAAATTTTATATGTAATAAAATATTTCATTAAGTTTGTATTTTTTTATGATGAAAGTTGATTAGAATTTTTAAAATCATGCTTCGACCCAGGCAAAATTTGGACCCCTTCACAAAAATCCATTCAATAAAAACAGATTTCTTTGTAAACTTCCACTCCCATAACAAAATATGAAGAATTTGCTCTTATAAGCAAACTTCTTATTTTTTATATATAGAAAGCAAGACAAAAGTTTTAGTGATTTATTTTAATAAGGCATCGCTTCATGAATACACTAAAATATTTTGCCCCCCCCCACCCCCCTCTCTTGAAAAAGGCTTCCATGTTTTGGAAAATTAGAGTTTCAGTTGAAGGACGCGTTTTCAAGGACACTTGATCAAGGTCATGATAGGGAAGACAGGAAAATTCTGGGAAATCACACGCTCAAGGCTCAAATCTGATTTTCTGACTAGTCATTCTCATTTTGTTTAAAGTTAAGAGATATTGCTTGTTTGTATCTTTTTATGAGGGCAGCGAGCCAGTAATTTCTATAAACATTGGTAAGATATTATCAGTTTGTCTATTCATTGAATATATACATGTTGTGATAATCTTTTTTGCATCATTTGATTCACGATAGAATTATTTTTTATAAAACCGCACAAAGTTTTAACGTACTTTCCATTTCAAAATGTAGAATGATATTTATTTTACAATTACTTATTTCATGAGATTCACTGATACTGTATTTTATTAAAATTTTACGTAAGGTTGTTTTCAAATCCTGACCCATTTATGAATTAATTTTTGTTCAGAAACATATGAAACATGCAGGTGTTGTCATTCAGAAGCTATGTAATCGAAAGATGTTTTTCATTTTTTGTTAAAGGAAGAAGATATTTCCTAAAATACTGTTAAAATCGGCATTTAAAACTGAATTCCCAACGCGGTCGCTCGAGAAATGAAAAAAAAAACTTTTTGCCCAGAATCCTTATAACTCGATAAGCAATTTATTTATCAGGAAATGGAAAACACATTGTGATTTCAAATCACTTCAATGGTCAGGCATGCCAATTTTATTACTTTATGTTTTAAAATGTGTCAGAAAGATTCATGTTGTTAAGCAGGTAATTTGAGCCACCTTAAAATAGAAAATATTGAGATTTAATTTTCTGTCAAATTTTTGTTATTTAATGCTTTTTCAATCTATAAAATAATATTTTCCTATTATGCATATGATTTTAAAATAATCTATAATAATAAACTATAAAAATAATCTATAAAATTAAACTATAATATATAATAAACTGTAATTTATTTAAAATAATTATTTTAGCGTAATAATAATTTTTAAAGAAAAGGTTTTTTTTTCTCTTTTTCTGAGTGTGGAAAATAATTGTTCTAAAAAAAATTGTAAATTTTAATACAATTTACAAAAACTAAAATAAGAAAAAACATTAAAAATTCAAGACAATTTCAAATTACTGAATTCTTATGTGAAAAGGTTAGAATATTATTATTATTATTTTAATATTTGGCCATCAAACGTTAAAAGATAAATAATCATAAATAAAAGCTGGTCATTCATGAACTATATAAAATCAAACTGTATTGCAATTTTATTTTATTTTTTATTTATTTTTATTTTTTTGCAGTACTTAGGTGAATATTAATATTCATAACATTAAAATGATGCAAAAACTTCTTTTGGATTATCACAAATTAATAATGATTGAATGAATAGACATCATATACTGGTAATAGACTTAATAATAATTTGTTTTTAAAACCAGTGTGACACAAAAGGAAGAAAAAAACTAACATTAGACATACATACACATAATGAAAAGATTATTTGAGCATCAATTCATATTTTATTCTGTTCAAAAATGCTTTTTAGAAGTTTATTTAAATTATAAAGTGTTTTTGAGTGAAAAAAAGTACTAATAATCAATTAGGTACACTTTTCAAGTAAACTATAAGTTCAACTTACCTTGTTTTTTTTTCAAAAACACAAATACTTGACATCAGTGGCGCAGCCAAGGGGGGGGGGGGGGGGGGGTTGGGGGTTAAAACCCCCTCCAGAGCTAAAAAAATTACTATAATTGCCGCTTATATGAATCAAAACTACTAAAGTTAAAATTAAGTTTTTTGGCTTTCCGCCTTGGCAGAATCCGCCGCTTTCTTAAATCAAATTCAATTCAACAATGTGATTCAATTAAATGGCGAAAATTCTACTTAAAACTGTGAAAGTGCATATTACACGCATCGGTTATGTCAAAACTTGATTTTTGGACTGCGTCACTTTGTCGAGACGTCTTATAGTAAAAGAAGGGTCATATACTCTCACACAGACGCTTTGAGTTATATAGTATACAGTGGTCTGTTTCTTAATTACATTTCTGTCTTTGTTCCACATTCGAAACAATAACAGACCATTGAATCCCAGAGAAAAAAAAACATACACTTTGTAAGTCTCTCTCAGTTTCAAGCGGCCTTTTTTGCGTTTTTTGCTCTCAGTTATATCTAAAGACCAAGCTATGTGCGTACCCAGGAAAAAAAATCTTTGCAAAAGTAAGAATTTAAAAAATGTACTTAAAGTTATAAAAAGCTATTTTTCGATTGTCAGTAGATTTTTGGAATTGGTGTTTCTTTCGAATCATTTGTTTCGTAGGGGTCTGTACACAAATTTAAAGACTATATTTCATTTGTTGGTAATGTAGCAACGACGTCTTGCTTATGATGGAGATTCATATATTTATCGTTAAAATTTTATAAATTAGTTGTGTTTCCTCTTTTAGCTATTTTTAATTCTATCGCGCTTCTGTGAAAAGAAAATCTCTTTCCTTTGTATTTAAAATTCAATAATTCTTAAACTCTTTTATCACAGCTTGAAGTGATCCTTTTTCAATTAATTTACATTTCTAAATTCTTTCTTTCGTATGTGCTTGCGGTTTTCATATAAGAAATGAAATCATTTTCAGTTTGGCATCTGCGTGCCTTTAATGCATACATTTTGGATCACAGAATAAATAAAGAAAGATAAAATGCAATGTCTATTTCTCGATACATCTGCATGCTAAAATTTCTGCAGATGTTAAGTTCGGACAGTTAGTTTTCTGTTGTTATAAAGATGCTGATGTGATATGGTAATCTGGTTTGGCAGTTTGCGTTCAAAAAAATTAGAATGTGTTTCTCCCTAACGAATTTTCTTCTGTACGCTATGGGTCGACGCGAATAAATTTGTGGCATCTCAAAAAAAGGCATTCGATTTTGAGTTTTCATGATGTGAAGATATAGACGTTTTGAGCGCTGGGGGACCGCCTCATTTTTTCAATTATCTTTCTTCAAATATTTTTTTTTTTCATGGAAGCCTCAAGTCTCCGATATGTTTCTTCACAGGATGAGAGCCTTCGGGTTCTTGCTTATAGCGTATATGTACTACCTGTCATTTATGATAATCTTGAGATTTTATTTAATTATCAGGAAAGTATAACTTCGGCTGATAACTAAATGATATTGCTCTCGAGGAGGCACTGCATCCTGTCCCTTGGTGGAAAGAAGCACTGATTGTGATTTCATTGACTGATAGATACATGCCTGTGAGCAGTGCTGAATTTGCGCCGGAGCTTACCGGAGCTCGGCTCCGATACTTCTTTGTTTTTAGTCAATGTTTAAATACTGGTCAGACTTCACCGGAGCTCATAAACATTGCGCTCCGGTGTTCAGCGGAAGAGCATTTCTGAAAAATCGAATCTTAAATTATGTTCTCCTTTTTCTCCCATCACCAATACTTTGCGTCATTTCCTACCAAAGCACTTACATATGTGACGTAGCGTGTCGCACACGTTGGAGCATGTATCTGTCTAGCGATTACAGATATAGACTCAATTGCTTTATGTCTCAATGGTTTTTGAACAGCAATGAGAAATGCCAGAATTAACCGCACCATATTTTTACTCATGGTATTGTTATGTTTAGTCGCTGTAATTTGCTCGTGTTTGTAAAACATTGTAAATTTGCGATGAAGCTCACAGGCACACAGCTCCAGTTTTATGTTTTGCTAGTTCATATAAAGACATTCTTAGCGAGTAGGATTTTCTTAAAATTCCTCATTTCCAATTTAAATGTTTTTTGTTCTATTATTATTTTTTTTGGCTCTTCTTTTTTTTTCTTTTGCTTATTTTCTGCTCTACTCATTTATTAAATTTCATTATGTGTAATTGAATATAGATACAGTCAAAAAGTATTATTATTTTTTTTACAAAAGACAAAATTACTTTAAATTTTACAAATAATGTATGAAATATAAATATGCGGGTGGGGTAACAAGCATAATGCATCCCTCCTTCTAATGAAAGGGGGTTTCGGTTGATGGTTGTTATTACTGCTGTGTAAATTAGAGCTCCGGTACTCTTTTTTCCTAGAATTTAAGCCCTGCCTGTGAGTATGGATTTTGAAAAAAAAAGGCGTTAAATGCATTTTTTTAGAAAAATACTATCTATAATTACATACAATTTTACGCTAACCATGCATTAATTTAAATTGTTCAGCAATAAATTAGTTATGCATTGATTTACACTTATTACATTTTAACGAATGCTATCTGCATGTCATTAAAATTATACTAGCTGACCCGTCTGGCGGTGCCTGGGCTCATGATAATTACCTCAAATTTGTATGATTCTATATCTTATATCAATTTTATATTTTTAAATAAATTTTTTACTAAAAAATATTGATTATTAGACAGAAAAGCATTTTTAAAAGACACCTTCTTGTTTGGTTGTTTTTTTTTTATTTGTATGTTTGTTTGTTTCTTTTTCTCGTAAGGGTCTCTTGTTTCATAGTTTAAAAAAAATAACCCCAGTTGTCTGAATTCTATAAATTTTTCATCAGATAAACAGGTCTTGACAAATGCAGTCGCCAGGTCGCCACTGGCGACCTAGTTTTTCTATCTTGCCACCAAGTTATTTAACCTGATTTTTTAAAATTATTATTATAATTTTTTGTACATAAATTGACCTAAGAAATGACCACAAATGGCATTTTTTCTCATTTTCGGCACTTTTAATTAGGTAAAAATAAGTTTAGAAAATGCAAATTTTAAATTAATAAAAAATAATTATTTGACTGACTTCGACACGAAAATAGGTAGAAATCATTTTCCTGCTTTACTGTTTCATCCATGCCCCCCTCATCAGATATAGATTTTGCAGCACTCACTTATCCAGACATTTGAAACCTTCGGCAATCAGCATTTCCTGAACATACCGGTTAATGCAGCCTTTACGTTTTTTTTCATAGATAAATAATTTTGATAAATTTCATTTGAAAACTTTGTTTATACCATCTTTTTAAATGATGTAACTATTCTATAAACTATGTAACTAATAATCCTACGATAGGCTTATTAATTTTCTCAATTAATTGATAAAAAACTTTTGTGCTTTTGAAAATTAGTGACTTCGGAGGGGAGCAGGTTATATTTTTTTACTGGTAACTAGAATTCTTTTACTGGCTACCAGATTTTATCAAATTTGTAAAGCCATGGTTATAAATATAATGGTTTTACAGACCTTGTAAAAATATTGATTAGCTGTAAAAAAAATGCTTTCTTATCTTGTCTTTTTTTTTGCGACGTGTCCTTTAAAATAACAACACAAAAAAGTTATTGTCCGAACTCTGAAATTTATTCGATTGTAAATATAACTGTATCCAACCCCTCTTTAAAATTCCGTGAAAAAAGTCTGTCTTTGACTAAAGTCTAAGAGAACAGAGTCACAAAAAAACAGAGTCGCGTCAAAAAAGACTTAGTCGCTTTTAATACTGAAAACATGAGCCGACGCCGAGCAAACCCACACCAAAATACCCAGCTTTCTTTTTGCATTGTCATCGAAAAATTCTCAGATTTTTTTTTAAATACTTTTATTCATCAGAGCGTTTCCAAATTTTTGTAGGTGCCGTAATTTTGATCTTCCAAGATGCTTTTAATGGATTGTGTCGAAATACAGACGTTTAGTTACTTTTAGCATAGAAAAAATATCGTCTTTGAAAGGCCCGATATGACGTGAGGTTCTAAATAAATCGTAATTTAGAATGCTTTCAGCTGTTTCACACCTTTAAATTTCCCATTTATAATGAATTCTTTATGCCAAGCATTTCTATCTTAAAAGTAACCTCTATACTAAATTTCAAGTTTCTAACACTAACAGTTTCAACTAAATCATAATTTAGGATGCTTTTAGAAAGTTTTCAGCTCATTTCGTCCTTTTAAATTTTTAAATGTTTTTAAAAATGTTATAAGGAAGCATTTACTACATAAAAGTAATCATCATGCCAAATTCCAAGTTTTCTTACCAATTGTGTCACATAAATCGCAATTTTAGAATGCTTCTTACTCTTGCATTCTTTTAAATTTCGAATTGAAAAAGTAAATTCTGGGGAGCATTTACGTCTTTTAAGTAACATCCATATAAAATTTCAAGACTCTAGCCCTAAAAGTTCTAAATGGCTTGTTACATTTGGCAAAAAGCAAGGTAAGTAAGTCTATTGAAAATTTTGTTAAAATTGCTTCATTATTATTAAAGTTAGGAATAAGAATTCGTGATTCTCTTCTAATGAAACCTTGTGTATTTTTGATTGAACAAATGGATTCCTGCTCTGTTATTTTCTATGTAAAAATTATTTGCTGTACTGTGCTCTTCCATCTTTAAGTTTTCCCCTCATCATTTTTAAACACTTTATAAATCTAACCTAGTTTTGTGTTATTTCATTGGTGCATTTTATAGTTTGTAACTCTAATATTGTAAACGCTGTTTAAATGAATCATAACCAACGTGATTGCGGAGAAAAGCATTATGATTTCATTCAGTTAAAAGACTGATTTCATTAACCAATGACTCATATAACCGGCGACCATCTTTATTATAAACTCAAAACCCCCCCCTAGAACCAAATTCTGGCTGCGCCACTGCTTGACATAGGGAATTAATTAGCTTATTATTATTTTAATTATACACTTTTAAAATTTATATGAAATGTAATTAATTAAAAATGGCATTAGATATAAATTTTAAATATATATAATTGAAAAAATAAACAAATTGATTCATTCACTATATCAAACATTGTGAACAACATTTTTGAAAAAAATAGTCACAAAAAACATTAAACATTTGAAAAAAAATCAAGGTAAGTGAATTTATAATTTTCTTGAAAAGTGTACCTAAATAATTATTAGTACTTTTTTCATGTATTTACACTTTATCATTTAAATAAACTCATAAAGAAATATTTTCTTTTATAAAATAAATGTTTATTTATGCCCAAATAATATTTATTGATTGACAGTGGCTGGGTTTTGGCTAGCTTACATTTATAATACCCATAAAAGGCATTTTTGTGGATATTTTTGGCTAGATTTAATTCTTGAAAACCAGAAATGGCGTGGCTGCAGCAAGTTTCTGGCTGGCTTTTATTCATTATCATTTTACTGTCCTAGCTATGGCTAGTTTCCATTAATAATTGCCATTTAAATTATAATTGGGTCCAATTTTAGGCTATCTATCATTTAAGATTAACCATTAGAGGCCTAATTATAAGGGATCTCATTGCATTTCTGGCCAATTCTTTTGTGGCCATATTGTGGCTGGCTTGACAGTTTTTTGACATTGTCGTTACGACCAGTGATAGCGGACCCATTTAACAGTTTGGGCCAAGGCTAATGTAGCCATCAGTGGCCCGCAAGGCATGTGTTCGTTGGGACAGGTCTTATTCAATAAATGCTAGTCCAAATGGTACGGTCATGGAAAAAAAGAGATCAGCCGTACTAATTCTGGTACAAATTAATTGTATACAGGATGTCTGAAAAGTCTGGAAATGGTGGTAAATAACTTGAGAAATATACATCAGACTGAAAAACAGAAAAATGCATGTTCAATATTTTTGAAAATCTATTTGTTGATAGCAAAGTTGTCGTCCCAACTCTGCCCATAGGGGAGAAAAGGGGCTACAATTTTGGAATCTTTTAATGATAACCCTCTTTTTTTTATTACAGATTCAGAATCTACAGAAAGAATACATAACATTACAATACAATACATTTGTACTGAGCATTTTCTTCAGAATATTATAGATGGTGCTGTAATTGAGTAAATTGCATTGAGAATTCTTTCAATTGAAAAGACTGAAAACGGTCAAATAACTCGAGAAATATACATCTAATTGAAAAATGAGAAAAATTATTTTGAAAAATCTATTTAGGATATCAAAGTTGTCCCCCCAGCTCTGCTCCCCCCCCCCTGAGGGGACAACTTTGAAATCTTAAATGATAAACCCCTTTTTTACTGCAGATTTGGATTCTATAGAGAAAAATTCATAACTTTTACATTTAACATTTTCTTCGAAAATCATAGATGGCACTGTAATCGAGTAAAATGCAATAAGAATCGTTTCAATTAGAAAGTATGGAAATGGTTGAATAACTTGAGAAATATAATTTAGATTGAAAAACAGAAAATATGTGTTCAATATTTTAGAAAAATCTGTTTAGGAATGTAAAAGTTGTCACTCTTCTAAAATATTGAACACATATTTTCTGTTTTTCAATCTGATATATATTTCTCAAATTGTTTGAAAATTCCCAGACTTTTGAAAGGAAACTATTCTTACTGCATTTTACTCAATTACAGTGCCATCTATGCTTTTCTGAAGAAAATTTTAAATACAAAAGTTATGTATTTTTTTTCGTAGAATTAAAATCTATAATAAAAATGGGGGATTATTATTTAAGATTTAAAAGTTGCCCCCCTTTCCCCCCAGGGAGAAGAGTTGGGGTGTCAACTTTGATATCCCTAAATAGATTTTTCAAAACTATTTAACATGCATTTTTTTGTTTTTCAATCTGATGTATATTTCTCAAGTTATTTGATTGTTTCCAGATTTTTCTATAGAAATGATTCCCAATGCATTTTAACTGATTACAGCACCATCTACGATTTTCTGATCCTTTTTATGTGTCCCAGAGAAATTTAAGTTTGTGACTGAATGACATTGAACATTTTTCTTCCCTGCAGTCAATTAGTACTAGCATCTACTAAATAATGCTTTAATTAAAATTTTCTTAGAGCTCATCTACATAAATTTTTTTAGGGGTCATCTACTATGTTTGTAACAAACTATCATTCTCAATGTAACACCTCTTGACATCACATGTAGATTCTTTGTTAAACTTAGACTTTGGATACCAAACGGGAAGTTATTCATTCAAGTAGTATAGGAATTATGCAGGTTTATAATTTAGAAACCTTAATGTTAAAATTATTTATAATCATTACAGAACAGATCTAAATGCAAGCCCTTTTTAGGGCTCTGTACCTCGAGAATGAAAAGCAAAAGCCTTAGAGTAATTTTACCCATAATTTTATGAGGCAAAAGCCTTTGAATTCTGTCAAAGGCCACCTGTCTGTCCATCAATACTGTTTTTCTTAAGAACGGCTGAGGGTACCAAGTGGAAATTAATATCAAACAAAAATGTTCCTAGGTCCCAGTGTTGTGTAAAAATTTCCAGCTTCTAAATTAAAAACTAACTTAACAAAAAATTGCACCTTAAAATAACATTTGTGGAAATCTCAAATTTGAAAAATTCACATAATAAATAAATATTGAAATTGATGATTTTTGGATTTTTTCATTTACAGGTGCTGTAAGAATGTTTTTTCAACAATTGCAAATTAATCTAAGATTAGGAGCTCCAAGCTTTAAACCTGCATAATTCTTAAACTACTCGGCTGAATGACTTTTTGTTTAGTATTTGAAGCAAAAATTTTTTTAATAATCCAAATGTGATGCTTGACATGACATTTAGATTATTCAAAAACTTTTTGCTAGTTAGTGTGTGTTTTTATTTATCTAATTAGGTGTTAGTATAAAAAATGTTAGTTTGTTATAATTTCTATGTGTAGAAAACCCTCGAAGCAAAATTTAAGTTTAGCACTGATTAGTAGATGGAATTACTAATCGATTGGTGCTAGTCACATTTGAATATGATGATTTGTGACAGAGTTTGAAAGGGGATCACTTTTTTCCAGGACAGTAAAAAAATGCTAAAATGTTTGTATAATGGACCTGGATATTTGAACACTTCCCTAGAAGTATTAGGGAATTTTAACATATGATATTTGTGTCCACACCCTGTCTTTTGTAAAGCTTCAAGTCACTATAATGAATGGAATATTTCAGATTTACTTCCACACTTTCATAGTGAATTCTATGAGCTTAATCTTAAGCAGGCATTTTTAATGCTGCTTGTAGATGACACATTATATACAGGGTAGTCACAGACCTGGAAAACCTCAAAAACATGGAAATATCTGGAAATTTTGTTAACCTGGAAATATCAGGAAAATTCAAACTAATCTTGGAAATTCATTGAAACAAATGTTAATTTCCATTACGAGTGCGGTAATCTGGAAGGAAAAAAAATCTCAGCTCTTGGGCTCAGTCCGTGCCTGAAACCAGCTTGGACTCTATTTTTATACCAGCCTTTGGCTCAGCCTGATGGTGAAAATTTAATTTATAGAAAAATAGAAAAAAAAAGGAAAAAAAACTCTTGTTATTTGAAAAACAAGAACATGACCTAAGTTACAGTGTTTTACAATCCTTTAAAAACAAAGTAAACTGAATTGTTAATAATAAGATTTAAAGAGAAATATTCTTTCTGATTTTGAAGTCTTTCTACAGACACTGTGTTAGCGTAAAGAAGCCCTGAGATATTTCCCTTCTATTTGAAGTCCTTTGTTTATTGGAAAAAAGAACTAATGTCCTTCTTTTATAGTTGTACAATGATATTTTAGCAGAATGTAAACAGTGACTTTTACAGATTTTTGCCAGTGGTTAGAAATAAAAAACAAATTTGCCATTTTAAATGATTTTCAGGAACAAGAAAATTGAGGCTTTTAAATAAAAAATATTAATCTTGAATCAATTTTAAAATGTTATAATGTTGTTAACAAATTTCTGCTGTGTATGTTCAATATTCGTCTCAGCCAAAAAAAAAAATTCTGAGCTTACTTAAAAATCTGAACTGATGACAATGAATGATTGTATTTTCCTTGTACAAATCTTTAATTGGTGAAACTTGATATGCGAGTCATTCTCAGATAATGGGAAATATTATGTTCTTCTCTAAAACATATACATATAGCATATCAGAAAGACAAATTATATAAAGTCAGGCTAATTTGACTTTTTAAAAAATTAGATTTTGTGAACTTTTAAGAAAACATATATGCTTAGAAATTTACAAATAACCTAACATTATTAACTGTGAATTTCAAAGTGCCATATATTATGCGAAGCGAGATGAACTGTTTTTAAAAAATGACGTTGTGGCCTCTTATTGGAAGGCTTACTAGTTTTAGAATTTTAATGCAGAATTATTAAATTAAACAAAAATAAGATTTTTTTTAGACATTGCATTTATGGATGAAACATAAATATTTTGTTTTACATATTTAAGTATACATATAAAAAGTTGATATAAGCAGGAAGAAACTATATTTTAACGCACATTAAATTAAACCTTAAAATTATAAAAAGAAAAAAATTCAAAATTTGCAGTAATTATTCCGGAGGCCAAAAATCTCTAATGCCATTCAAAATAGTGACAAAATAATCATGCTTTCTACACATTAGTTGGCCATATAAACACAGTTAAACATGAATTTAAATGTTGACGTGCGGTTCGGCAGTGTTTCTTATTTTACCATTTAGCTGAACCCCAAAAACGTTCAATGTTTTGTGTATGATGTGTATCTACAAAATTATAACGATTTTGCAAATCCTGCAGCATTTAATTTAGTCAGTTTTATAAGCCTGCCATGAATCAGAAAAAATGATAGAGCCATCTTCTATATATTCTTTTATTTCTCTCATCAGCTCTGTTGGGAACTTTTACTATAAAACATTCATCTGTTTCTCAGAATAATCCTCCAAACAACCATTGCTGAGGAAGAATTCGACCGGCTTGATTGTTATTTTCGCTTTTACAAGAAACTTTTATCAATATCTACAATTGTTTTTGACCCTCCAATTTTTCCAGATTTTCTTGTTAGAAGGTTAGATATACAAATTTCTCTGAGATAATTATTCCAATCTATAACTATACAATGATTTAAATCTAAGTGCTCTTATTTTTCTCCATTTTATTGATGTTGATTCATCAGACCAGGTATAAATGAACCTTAATGCAGTTACAAATGTTAATTTGGAGCCATCCGAGCAGCTTCCTTTTCTAATGGGTATTCTTTTATCGCAGTTTTTCACATTAGACCGTCACAGTTTATCAGTTTGTAGATATATCATGCCCATCAATACAAACTTTTTTCATGGCAGAATTCCATATTTTTAAAAACAGGTTATTGCTCTATTTTCTTTACATGATTGATCACAGATCTGTATCATATTTTCTCAAAACGCAAGAGAAAGCATGGAAATAGAAATTAACTAATATCGATCATTAGAAACACTAAACTGATTTATCCTCAAAATAAACAAAAATGGAAAATGTACATCACGTGCTAGCTTTGTATTTAAAATCAAACATTATTTTACCTTTTCATCATTTTGGAGTTAAATCCAGCAGTTCTTTATTAATTTTTCTTAACTATCATTTTAGCTTGTGGATAAATGTTTATGACTTAAGTTAAAATTGATAGATTCTACGTATCAAAATCTTTTTTGCAGTGTTTTTCTGTTTTATTATCATGACATCATCGTTTAATGACATAATTGTTATTTTAATTAACGAAAGAACTAAAAAATTAGTAAAACATCATTAAAAATACAGAGAAAACATCGAATTAAAAATGTCTTGATAGCATAACAAACATGTGTAAACTCTTTTTTTTCTATGAAAAGTGGTCAACAGGATAATAAACAAGTACCAATTATCCATATTTGATGTTCGTGTCTATTGTCATTACTGTGATGCACAGTAATTTTTTATTCAGCTCCCCACTAGATGTTATTTTGATACAACAGTATTTCTTACCTTGTACAGTACAAGAAGATCTAACAAGCAGTAATGTCTATTTTTGATGAACTATGCAAGAACTTGTAGTGTGATTTTTTTTAATATAAACTTTTACTAAGTAATGACTGTATGCATTAGAGTAATGTTGTAAAAGAAATTATCTATGGAAATTTCATTATTTTAACGATAACCTGGAAATTTGAGACTAACCTGGAAATATCAGGGAATTTTAACATTATATATTTGTGACCACTTTGTATCTACAGCAATACCACTCTTTTAAACATTGCTGTTTTGATACTTTTTATTTAACATACTCAAAGATTGATTGACTTGTTTTTGATTAAAATATTGCTAATTGTATGATTTTTCTCTCCATAATTTTTGTAAATGAATATACAGTAGACTTCGGATTATTTGACGCTTTACTACAAGACACACTAGGTTAAATGACACTCCTCATAGATTTCTTCATCCAATTTGCATAAACGTATCTAAGGACGTTTGTGACTATATTTAAAAAATCTGGAAGAAAATGTACTTTGTTTTACTTATAACCAATTATACATAGCTTTAAACTTGGTAAAGAAAAAACTAATAAATTATTTCAGAGCATTGTAAATTAAATGAAAAAAGGCAGAATATTGTTACAATAATCTTTTATGTTAAATTGAAAATTATTTAAAAAATGAAGAATTTTGACCAAACACACCTTTTTATTAGAAATGTACCTTTCAAATAAAATCATTTTATCCTCTTCATTGCTTCTAGGACCTTAGAATTGTCTTTAGACCTTAGAATTGTCTTTTTTTTAACCTAAAAGTTGTCTTTATTAACCTTACAATTGACTTTTTATTTATTTATGACAAGGACTTGATAAATGCAGTCGCCATTAGCATCCAAGTTTTTTTTTTATCTGAAGACCAAGTTAATAAAGCTGGCTTTTTTATGTACAAAAACTGACTTAAGAAATGAACACAAAAGGCATTTTTTCTCTCCTACATTCCTCTTGCGTACATCAAGCAGTGATCTTCCTCTTCTCTCGTACTTTTAAAGAAAGAACAGAGTTTAAAAGGCATTTTCAATCTCATGCATAGAAAATGACATTCTTTTCCTCTCTATCCAGCTGCCCTATGATTAGAATGTGGGGGAGGGGGTGTCAATAAAACATTAAGAAATAGTGCCAATCCAGACTATGTGGCATTTAAAAATGGAAAGAATGCTAAAAATTTCTCAAGCTTTTCTAAGTTTCAAATCAGATTTTTGTGTTTAGAATTAAGATTGAGTAATCTATCATATTCATTTTAAGTAATAATAATGAATAAGTAATTCATTTGAATTAAAATTCAGAGAATTTTGGTGGGAGGGATGTGTGAGAGAGAATTTCTAATTACGTAACCACTAGAAATTTAGTCAATATGACATTGAAAGACTGAGGGCATTCCTTCTTTGTGGAAGCGGTTTCTTTTAAAAAGTGGGCACATAATGCAAAAAAAGGTCAAAATTATGTTTTCAAAATAATTTTCTCAAAAAGGTGATTTTAGTAAATGATTTTTTTTCTTATGATACTATACATATATTCATTCAGATTTATGTACAATAAATGCTTAGTTATCCAGGAAGATAAGAGAATAGTACATTTAAGAAAGAGAAATTCTTATTTGACAAATTATTTAACCTAGATCTTTAATTTCGCAAGAATTTTATTACTACTAGTTTTTTTACATTATTGACTCAAGAATATTTTATAATTTATAATTGTATGTGTTTGGATTATCATCGGCTGTAAATGGAAATAAAATATTCATTACACTTCAGAAAATTATTATTATTTTTAGTCCTTAAACTCTTATCATAGATTTTTGGATCAAAATAAACATTCCAATCATGTACTACAAGCATGGGGGAATAGTTTATTTTTGCAATCTGTATTACACAATAACTTTTGAGTTATTTTACAAATGTAAAAAGTTTTGATATTTTTCATATTGGGATTTATTTTATAAGTACATAGAGATTTTTATTATTTGAGTATGCTTATTTCTTTTTACAATCAATAAGTTACTTGCCTACAATTTTTATCAAAGGCAACATCTGTTACTCCTCTTAGTGACAATGTTAAATTTAAATTATCATAAGATGTCTCATTATAGATGTTGTAAAGTTACAAAATATTAAGAAATAAACTTAGAAATTATATTCAAACAACAAATATTTTTAATTTTAATTTTTAATTTGGCAAAAATAAGTTCATCAAATGCAATTTTTAAAACAGTAAAATCAAAATCATTTTACTGGCTTTAACAGGAAAATCAGCAAAATTTGTTTCCTGCTTCAAGATTTCATTGATACCCTCAACATTAGATGTAGATGTTGTAGCAGTCAACTATCCAGACATTTGAATCATTTGGCAATCAGCATTTCTGAACATGCCAGTTGATTAAGTCTATTGTGTAATTTCTTTCAGCTATATATAATTTTCATAAATATCATCAGAATCCTTAGTTTATATTATCTTTCTGAATTACATACTATTCTAAAGTAAGTATTATTCTAAACTATGTAATAATCGGAAACTATGCTTCTTATTATTTTTCTTCAATTAATTCATAAAAAAACTTCAGTGCTTTTTGAAAATCAATGACGTGGGAGATGGGCTGGGGTAAATATTATTTACTGGCGACTACAATTTTTTACAAGATACAAGATTTTGTCAAATTTATAAAGCCGTGCTTAACCTCTTCATTCCCAGAACATACGCTGTGCATTTCAGTTATCAGCGACCAGGACTTGCACCAATATTTTCACTACACATCTTACATCATTATAAGAAAGAAAATAAGCTTTCAACCATTGTCAAAAGTGTGTCGATAGCAACATCAACAAACAATCTATGCAAAAGCGTAGATAGCAACGTTGATAAACAATATCGACACCAAGAGAGTGGGTACAAACCGTGCAAACTCCTTAAACTTTTTAACAGTAAGCCGCTAGAGGACGAAAGTACCAGTGAAGAATAAATTAGCACAATCACTTCCAATATCAAAACATTGGTGGAGATTCAACTGTTGCGTGTGTTCTGACATTTTATATTTGTCATATATTATTTATTTTGTCATGGATTGTGAAAGTAGTAATGATGAAGGTTATATTCAAGGGGGTGAGGAAGATTCTGTGACCAGTCACTCAGAATTTGAAGACGTTTCAGATGAAGATGTGGAAGCCAGAACAGTTGGCGATTGAACCTATGTTGTTGATACTTTTTGTGATAGTTGCGAAACAGAATTCAAAGAATTTGAAAATGGATTTGATATCCACCCAGCCGTGGACATGGCAGAAATAGTAAGTCTCCCCAAAAATGTTTTGAACTATTTTTTTCAAATGTAATACACCATATATATAAATGGACCAATGAACGTGCAAACCAGTACTTTTAAGAAACTAACTATCGCTCCTTGAAAGTACATAGCTGACATGGTGTGAACTGACAATACTAGAAATATATTTTTTTTTCGCATATATTTTTTATGGGGCTTGTATGCCTTCTAGAAATGAGTGACTATTGGTCATCTAGTAACTTGTGTTGAGGACTGTGTGTTGCGAAATATTTTGATGGTAAAATTGTAATTGGAGAGCGTTTTCAAATTATTTTTAAATTTTTGCATTTTTCGAGTCCACAAGCAGCAAGAAAAGGGTACCCAGTCACTCGATTTGCACAGTATTTGGCAATTGCGTGAGTGCAGCCAGCTGATTTTAGATCCCGGTGAACATATTGCAGCTGACGAGTGTTTGATGTCCCGACTGCATTTCTGGTAATTCATAAAAGATAAAAGATCCCGTTTTCGCATGAAACTTTTTTGCTTATGTCCAAGTGATCCCAAATTTCAAGGATACATATGGAATTTTTCATTGTATATTGGCAAGGATATTTATGAAATACCATTGCTTCCAGAATATATGGATTTACCAGTATCGTAAATAATTTTACTGTACTTAGCTCAGGATCTTCTCAATGAAGGGAGGCACATTGTTGTTGATATTTGGTACCTATCTGCGCATCTTTGTGAGTACTTATTAAAACATGACACTTATGTAACTGGAACCATCCGGACTAACCTTGGTGTACCAAAGCAGCTTGTGGAAGAACTACTTGCTAAGCGAGCATCCTTATTTTTACAAAATCGTGACAATCTTTTAGTAAGATACAAAGATTAAAGAGATATATACATTTTGACATCACGGTATGTTGCTGGTCTGTGTGAAAAAGTGCACCATTGTTCTGGTGGAAAGAAAGAATTTCTTTGTGAAGATTTTCCAGGACTGTGCAGTAGTAGTCATTTTGATCAATATCATAAATCTTTAAAATAAATTCCTGAGTTTTATGTATATACTGTATGTATGTATATCAGTGTATGTCTATAATGTGCAAGTTTTATATATTATTTTATACGTATTATGATAATGTTGTAAATCCTTTAACGACCTTACATTCATTACTATAAAAACACAGAAGTTATGAAATGGTTTATGACACAAACATTTTACACCACACAGTCTGGTATATAGCTCTTCACCAGCAAAATTAAGCCTGGGAGTGAAGTGGTTAATTAAAAAGAATAAGATATGTAATCGTAAAATTTCTCTTTAAATTATACTTATTTTTTTATAGTATTTAATTTATAACGTGTTATTTATTTTATTTATAATAATAACTATCCATTTTATTTCTATTAATTTTAACCATAGTTTAATCCGTTAGCAAAGTTAGTTTGTACAGTTAGGAAATGCATCAGGAAAAATAATTTTACAATTTTAATATTTTGACATAATTCTAGTCCCTTATGTGTGAGATACAAGGTAGTGTACTGTAGTTATTAATACAAAAAAAATTATTTTATTTGAATGCAGATTTGTGCAGTGATTTTCATTTTTCAAGAGAAATTCTTTTTCCATAAATATGCTTTCAACTGATTAACTTAATTCTGTTTATTGCAGATGTACAAAGCTGTTAATATAGACATCATATCAATCAAATCAATTTTTAAAGTGTGAAATATGCAGCAAGATATTTCTTTACAAGATGTTTTTGGAAATGCATCTTCTGACTTGCATAAGAAAAAGTCCTTTGTTTGTGAGGAATGCAACAAGGATTTTTCTCAGAAGAAATGTTTAATTAAGCATGTGTTGGTTCATATTGGTGAGAAACCTTTTTTATGTGAGATATGCAACAAGACATTTAATGAAAAGACTAATTTAAAAAAGCATCTGTTAATTCATAATGGTGAAAAACCTTTTGTGTGTGAGATCTGCAACAAGAAATTCTCACAAAAGGGTCACTTAATCAATCATCTAATTATTCATACTGGTGAGAAGCCTTTTGAGTGTGAAGTATGTAACATGAGATTTTCCCGTAAGAGTCATTTAAGACAACACTTGTTAAATCATAGTGGTGAAAAACCTTTTGTGTGTAAAATATGTAACATGAAATTCTCCCGTAAGAGTCATTTAAAACAACATTTGTTAACTCATTGTGGTGAGAAACCTTTTGTGTGTGAGGTATGCAACAAGAAATTCTCACAGAAGAGTAATTTAAGCAGACATCGTTTAATTCATACTGGTGAGAAATCTTTTGTGTGTGACATATGCAACAAGAAATTTTCTTACCAGAGTACTTTGAGAAGTCATCGATTAATTCACACTGATGAGAATCCTTTGGTGTGTGAGGTATGTAACAAAAAATTCTCACACAAAAGTAATTTAAGCAGCCATCGTTTAATTCATACTGGTGAGAGACCTTTTGTGTGTGAGACATGCAACAACAAATTTTCCGACCGGAGTACTTTGCGAAGTCATCTATTGATTCACACTGGTGAGAAACCTTTGTTGTGTGACATATGCAACAAGAAATTCTCACGCAAGAATAGTTTAAACAAGCATCTTCTAATTCATACTGGTGAGAAACCTTTTGGGTGTGAGATATGCAACAAGAAATTCTCTGAAAAGGGTAATTTAAATAGGCATCTCTTAATTCATACTGGGGAGAAACCTTTTGTGTGTGAGGCATGCAACAACAAATTCTCACGCAAGAGTGATTTAAGCAAGCATCTTTTAATTCATACTGATAAGAAACATTTTATGTGTGAGATGTGCAGCAAGAAATTTTTTGATAAGGGTAGCCTGAAAAAGCATCTATTAATTCACAGTAGTGAGAAACCTTTTTTGTGTGAGGTATGCAACAAGAAATTCTCACACAAGAGTGATTTAAGCAAGCATTTTCTAATTCATACTGGTGAGAAACCTTTTGGGTGTGAGATATGCAAAAAAAATTTATCTCGAAAGGGTGATTTACACAGGCATCTGTTAATTCATACTGGTTAAAAACATTTTGTTTGTCACATATGCAAGAAGAAATTTTCTCACAATTGTGAATTGCAAAAGCTTTTATTAATTCAAACAAGTGAGAAACCATTTGTTTGTGAGACAAGCATTAAGAAATTTTCACAGAAGGGTTGTCTAAGTGCTCATCTATTCTGCCACAAGGGGCTTCTTTGAACTGTTTTCGGTACTTCTGTTTAAAGTACTAAAGTCTGTACAGAAGTTTTTGTTTTGAAAAAGGCTTTGGCATAAGTTTGTCTTATGAGAGAGTGATTTCTTGTCAGACAGAATGAGTCACCTAGATAAAATTGCGGTTACTGAAAAAAAAATTCAAATTTTATACTACTTATTTATGTAACAATATATCATATATTTTGATGTTTTTTATCTTTCATTTATGTATATATTAAATAAATTGTTTCTCAATATGTGTATTAAATGGTGTAAATATTAAACTAATTGCCTCTGATTGTTAATTGATTGTTATTTCATAAGATTCTGGTGAGATTTTAAGATCAAAATAAAGATTGCTAGAAATATTTTAAAATCTTGCCTTTCTTGTCAGAGTTTTTTTTAAAAAAGAAAGCACCCTAATTTTTTTTTGTCTTTACTAATACATGTGGTTATTTTTTAAGTTCCTTATTTTTAAGTTATGGCAGCATTTATATTCAAGTTATGCTAATGTTTAAAAACCCCAAAAAATTTATACAATACTGTAATAGCTACTCTGCAGAATTATATTGAATTAGTGTAATCAAATAGGCATTTCAGAATTGTATTGAATTAGTGTAATCAAATAGGCATTTCAGAATTGTATTGAATTAGTGTAATCAAATAGGCATTTCAGAATTGTATTGAATTAGTGTAATCAAATAGGCATTTACAGAATTCTATTGAATTAGTGTAATCAAATAGGCATTTCAGAATTGTATTGAATTAGTGTAATCAAATAAGCATTTCAGAATTATATTGAATTAGTGTAATCAAATAGGCATTTCAGAAATGTATTGAATTAGTGTAATCAAATAGGCATTTCAGAATTGTATTGAATTAGTGTAATCAAATAGGCATTTCAGAATTGTATTGAATTAGTGTAATCAAATAGGCATTTCAGAATTGTATTGAATTAGTGTAATCAAATAGGCATTTCAGAATTGTATTGAATTAGTGTAATCAAATAGGCATTTCAGAATTGTATTGAATTAGTGTAATCAAATAGGCATTTCAGAATTGTATTGAATTAGTGTAATCAAATAGGCATTTCAGAATTATATTGAATTAGTGTAATCAAATAGGCATTTCAGAATTATATTGAATTAGTGTAATCAAATAGGCATTTCAGAAATGCATTGAATTAGTGTAATCAAATAGACATTTCAGAAATGCATTGAATTAGTGTAATCAAATAAGCATTTACAGAATTCTATTGAATTAGTGTAATCAAATAGACATTCATCTTAACCTCTTATCCAAGGCCAATGGATAAATTGTTAAGAAAGATAATATTGAACAACATTCTCATTTTTCTAAAGAAGAATTAGTCACCTTGTGCCCAATTAGTAGGGTCTGAAATCTTTTCCAGCTGGATTGACGTGCCAAGTTTGACATTTTTATTTTATTCTGTAGGTTTTAACACAGATTCCAAATACCTTAGATGCCATTTTTCTTACACATTTTTTAGATGATTTTCAACATGGCGTCCAAGATGGCTGTCATTTACTGAATTCTTTAATATTTGTGGCATATTATAGGGCAGTTGCAATCAGCTGATCAACCATTGTATTGATTTGGAAGTAAGGGTAATTCCACCAATCAGAACTGCCTATTTGTACTGTTTACCTCCAAGGTGACGTCAATTGCAACTGCCCTATTGACCAGTATGTCAAATTATATGTTTTTGGCTTAAAGAAATACAAATATGCAATTAAAATAAGCATAAATTGAGTTATTTATTATTTATTTATATATTTATTAACAAAATTACTAATATTGCTTGTTTTCTCTTTTGCTGATGTGAAAGCTGTGTGTTCCCTGGAAGATACTTACTCATACTAGTTACAGTGTTAAAATTTGCGAATACAGTAAATAATTATAATAAGTGATAATAATATAATAAAAGAATAATAAATAATTTGTGGAAAATTATTTCAAAAACCTGGAATAGACAACCTTGAAAAACTGAAAGAATACACTACAAAGCGAGCAAAATTTGGTGAGTTCAGTTAGCTTCATTTTGTAAATGAATAATTTACAAAAGATGAGTACTTTTTGTTCTGGCTACAAAGAAATCGTACATGTTCAAAAATTCCAGAGAGCTCAAAAACCATTTCATGAATCTTCACTCATGCCAGCAAAAAAAGGATCGTCCTTCAACGTCCTCATCGGAGATGGGTGATGGCAGTGAAAGTGCTAAATCTACACAAAACCTTGAACGTGTTAAATAAAAGACTAATCCGGTGTATATTTCAATTTAGAACACTGAATAAAGGTTAATTTTTTTTTGTTTCTACCAAAAATATGGGAGAGATAATCCTGTTAATTAAATACAGAAAATAATAACATTCGTGCAGAGCTGTCAATGGTAAATGAACCATTGATTGCAGGGCTTTGGATATAACATATCATCCTGACTGTATACGAAATATCTAAAAGAAAGAAGTTTTTAATAGTAGTGCATATTCGATTGCTGATATTGACATAGTAAATATTGTTAACTATTATTTGTCTTCTGGAGCAATTATTACAATGAATTCAGTTAATGAAAATTACAATACATTACTTTCTGAGTATGAAATAATTAAGGCAATTGGAATACACAAGAAGCACTTGAAACAACGGTTAAGCACACATATTCCTGAAGCAGAATTTGTTAAGACTGATCATGTATATGAATAGCAATCAATTATTGTCGGAAAAAGAGACAGATTTCTGCTAAACTGCAAGTAGTGAAGAGGTAGATATTAAATGCCTTGCAAAAGCAGCAGCCATTTTGAGAAGGTTAATTAGTTGTAACATTGGAGGCATAGAGTTTCACACGACTATTGTTTTGGCATGCGACGAACTTCTCTTTGAAACACTGCCACATTCTACAGAGATTATTTCCCTGCAAGAAAAATGCAACTCACTACATGAGAAATTGCACAAATGTGAAGTTGATGCTACAACTTTCTTTGAAGAGATCAAAGCAGTAGTTGAAAAGTTTGTCGTCCACATTATTACATAATGCAGTGGTGATATGGGAAATTTTTTCTACAGTTATAGGAACCAATTTGGATCTTTGTTGCGTTTTATACATGCTACGCACCAGGGAGATTGGGCATTGCATCTTGCATAATTAGAGGAACAAATCAAGTATTGTTTTGCTCATGACTTATTACATTACGAAAGCCACATTCCAGCATACATAGCACAGATGAAAGACCTTAAAACAATATATCCAGAAGTATGTAATGCTCTTGAATCTAGTAGTTTTGCAATATCCAAATCCAATGTGCCAATTTCAAAACAATTTGCAGACCACAACTTGGAACAGAAAATCAAAGACCTGAAGACCACTGGTGGAATTATTGGTTTAACTCAGATTGAAAGCACTCTCGAAAGGTATTTCTCGTGCACACCAGAAATATTACGCATTGTTTCAGGTTTGTTTGAAAGATACTACTAAAATGAAGTCTCTAAGCAGCCCATTAAACACTATCAATTTCAGACCTCTATGTCGCTAAGAAATTTTTACAATTCAGCCATGTATTCATGATCATTGTAAAAGAAACCCTCCCCAAGATAATACCACACTAATGAATATTTCATCATCTATGAAGGTTCCAGGATCTCGGAAAGATGATATTCTGAATCATGCCCAAAAAGGCCAATTGGAATTCGAATAATTTGTAAGAGATAGATTACAGAGTGTACTCACTAAACTGTCAATTTGGCATCCAATGAAGAAAAATGAAATTAAAAACAATCAGTCGCTGCTTACCAATGCAGAAGACAGCATTTAAGATTGGTGATAAATTGGTTGAAATTCGAGAAGATAGGCAAATTCTTGCTCGCTTTCTTATTGTTATAGAGTCCAGACCTCAAATGTACACAAACCTAAAAGATGCAATTGGAAACTGTAATATGATTTTCTGTAATACCAAGATCATTATTTTCTTCTGATGAATATATTCCTATTCCAACTGATGAAAGTTTATTTACTGCCGAAATAGAACAATATAATTATTCTCCGATACTTGAATCATTAGCATCCTCGATGATTTCTCCGATAGGAAAAGTGTGTGTTATAGATGGAATCAAGCGCGGATCCAAGGGGGAGGTCATGGGGGTCATGACCCCCCTCTAAACGAAGAACATTTCTATAAAATAATACTTTTTTTAAATATAAATATATATAAAAGGTGTTTTGATATATATTTATTTCTCCGTTAAAAATGCTAATCTTATTGATACATTCACAGAGTTATTTTTTAATAGAAATGCATGAAAAATTGCAGTTATTGCTTACGCATTTAAAGAATCGAACATTGTTTTATATTTTTTCTATAAATGTCGTACATCTTTAATTGTGTCCAATTGCAACCTCAAGACGACATTTCCATGACTGTTGAGCCTTAAAAGTCGGCTTAAAATGTGAACTTTGGTGAAATTTTCTGCAAAATTAAATAAAATAAAAAATAAAAATGGTAACTCCTATTTCTTGGCATCTGAATAGAACATAGAACCTAGAAATTTTATACATTTACCAAGGCTGCTATGGCTCAAGGAATTTTTCAGAGAAAATAGCAGTAGATTCTTATTGAAATTTTTGCCTAATCGCACGATCAAATATGGCGAGTTTTTTTTATAAAAAATTACTGATATTTCCTCTGAAAAAAATTCTGACCAGTAGCAACCCTGATTTACGAATATACTGCAACTTTCATGCATTTAGGAATGAAAATGAATTCAGGTTAAGCTAGAAAATAGCCAATTTGAACAATTTCATGGCAAAAATTGTCATGAAGACATGTGACCCCCCCCCCCCCCCACTCGCCCTTCCTCCAAAATAGACATGACCCCCTTTTAAATGGAGGGCTGGATCCGCCTCTGGATGGAATGGTAATCGTACAGTCAGTGAAAAAAACACCTGCCATGAAAACTTGTGAAGACTTTGCAAATGCTTTCACCAATATCATTATGAAAATGAAAAACAAATACACTGAGGGGAGTATAATATTTGACCACCAAGACATTGAGCGAAAAAGGAGAGTCATTAAAGGAGCAAACTTGTAAGAAACGTGTGGGGGAGACAGAACCTATTAGATTTACTATTATAAACAGTACCAATTTAACATTGGCGTCATTCAAGATGTTTCTTTCACAATATTAAAAAAAATCACAAATGACCGAGTATCTCGGAAATAAATTACTACAGGTTTTCACTGCTAGTGAGAAGAAATTTCTTGTTTTTGACAGTAAGGCATACAGTAACCACATGAATGGTTTTGAGTCAGATTTATGTGACCATACACATGAAGAAGCAGACCCCATTATACTTCTTCATGTACCGATATAGTGAAAAATAATAATAATTATGAGATTGATGTGTTTTCAAGATTCTGACTTTTTCATATTGCTGATTGACTTCAATTCAAGTCACCTAGTGAATAATGAAATTAATTTCGTTACGGGTCAAGACAACAAACACAGAAAAATTAATATTAATGAAAGATGTTGAGTAATACATGTTTATAAAAGCAAAGGTCTACTATGTTTACACCCATATACTGGTGGAGACTGGGAAGGAAAATTTGTAGGCATTTCAAAAGAGAAGTGGATAAAAGTGTAACGAAATCTTCAGTGTGATGATGATATTATAACAGCTTTTCAAGAACTTGGGGAACCTAATGTTGACCCATTATCCAATCTATCTATGTTTGAAAAATCCACTAACTAGGCTTATTTGAAAGATGGTAATTTTTCAGTTATTCCAGAGTTAAGAAGGCATGGTACCTTTTCAGAACTTAAAGTTTCGAGAGGGAGAAGTTGCTACAAACCCTTGGAGCACTGAAGCCACATATTCTACAATCCAACTTAATTTGCACCAATGGAAAGGGCTACAAAAACCCTCGACGGACAATACCCCCACTTATTGGTAATGGTTGAGGAATAAATGAAGAAGGAGCAATTTCTCTAGTCAAATGTCTGGAGTTACCTGTGCCCAAAGGAGTTATTGAACTTGTGAAATATGGGTGTAAGAGAACGTGGACAGTTGGGGAATGTTCTTGCTTAAATAATTCTCTGGTTTGTATTGCCATTTGCATATACAGTGACTGTAATAATACAAAGGACTATCATTATAACCACATCGATAGAAGTGATTTAGAAGAGGGTATGTGACATCCCATTACCGTACATACATAAAAATTCTGTTTTTAATAATTCTGTTCAATATCTTCATTTATTTAAATTATTTCATATAAATATTTTGTTTGTGTATAATTGGTTAATAAAACACTAATATATGTAATGTCTTTCATATTGCTTTTGCTTTATTTGCATCTTACCACTTAAAACACTTGAAAAAGTCAATTTACTACTATTTTGATTGAAGATATGTATTTCTTGACCCCCAAAACATGTAATTTGAGATACTGGTCATTAATATGTTACAAATATTAAAGGAGTCATTAAAGGGCAGCCATCTTGGACGCCATGTTGAAATTTACCTCAAAAATGTGATAAAAAAATGACACCTAAGATATTTGTAATCTACATGTCAAAACTTCGAGAATAAAACAAAAAATATCAAACTTGGCACGGCAATCCAGCTGGAGCCACATCCACATTTGATTACATTTCAAACCCTACTAAATATGATTTAGCAGAAAGTAGAATTCTTATGAAAATTTTATTCTTTTGATGTCATTTTATAAACTTTGTTGTATAAGTAATGATTAATAAAGAAATCTGTTTTGATCTCATCGACAAGAGATTTCTATATGTGTGTTCATTGTGAACACATATTATGACAACAGCATTGAATTTTTTAAATAGTGTATATTGTTGTTTATATTATTAGAATTGTTTATTGCTATTCTATATGTTTGTTCATTGTGAACACAACATTATGACAACTGCTTTGAATTGTTTTAATATTGTGTATTGTTATTTATAATATGTATAATTGGGTTTGATCACATTGGGTATTAGTAGAACCTCCCTCCTGGTATCAGGTTTCACTTGGTTTTTAAACTGAAAGTAAATTATCTCTCACCCTTTGGTACTTTATACCAAAGGATAGGGGGAATTTCAAACTTAAGAGACAATTTTTGTATTAAAGAAGTGGTTTTGAATTTTTTTTTATTCGCAGCGTGCTTTGCAGAATGAATTTTTATGACATCCTCTTAAGCCAACCATAAACTGTACCCTGTGTTATTATATAATGGTGTTTAGGTGCGTTGCTACTGAGCAGAGAAAGGGGGAATAGATAGTAATCTAAACAGTTGTGCATTGTCCCAAACATAGAATTATATTTTAGAATTTTTACTGTACTGCACAATTTATTTTCAACTACCATCAATACATACAGATGATATTGTCAAAAGTTCGACATACTTAAAAATTCTCCAAATTTCAAAAAGTCGTAACATTTACATTACAATATATTTTACATTTTTAGTTTGAAGAACAATAACTGATTAACATTTATGTAAAATCTGTGATTGGAGTTTTTAGCACAATTTTCTGAATTCCAGTCCAATTGCTGATAATTGAAGGTAAATATCTGATTCTGTATTTGGTTTTGCTGGTTGAGTAAGCAGAGAATTGTGCTTCACAAAGACAAGTTGTTGAGGAAGGCAGCAAAACTAATTTTCCTTTTCCGAGCAGTTTTAACGTTCTCACCACCGCGAATTGATATATCCGTTCACTATGCTGTTGGTTAAGTGACTTAACTATCACAATCTGAATACGGTAATCCGTTTAAAACATGAAAAATCCCTTTTCCCTCCCCCATGCATTCTTTCGATTTTCGTTTTATCAATGAATTCATTTTTTTAAGCATTATATTTTCTCGGGTGGCAGCATTTCACTTTTAAGAGATTTAGACCACATTCCCAGTGTCAGTGAAAATTTAAAAAAAAGTAATTACTTTGTTTACAAATTCCTGTCGTTTGAAGATTTAGGATCCTAATTTGAGAATGGTGGATCACTTCTTTAAATAAAAAGTAACGTTGTGAACTTACATTTTATCATAGTACTTGTTATGTAATATTTAATTTAAGTATATTTCAATATTTGTAAGTTTTCTATGGCAACATATATTTACTTTAAATTTAACTCTGACTTTTGGCAACAGTAGTGAAATCCAGTTAATAAACATGCTTGGATGATGTATGTTGTGTGATCTCTTGAGTGTTCAATAGTTACTATTAATTTAGTGAATTTTAATGTTTTAATATAGTTCATTGGCGACGAGCGTGAAGTACGTTTCCGGCTAGATCAAATGAAAAGTTCCGTGTTCTAAAACTTCGTTTCTTGACTTACGAAGATTCCACGTGTGTTTGATAATGTCGGAGTCTGAAGATGAAAATGACAAGTATCATCCTCAGACTGGCAGAATGCCAGCCTATGATGAAAATGACTGTTTCGAAGAATATCTGCTTCAAATTGAATTTTACTTTGAAGCGAACAGAATTAAAAAAGATGCTGACAAACGAGCCACTTTATTGACATGTGTTGGAAAAAAAGTGTTTTCCACATTACGAAACCTCGTTCAACCTAAAAGTTTAAAAGACATTCCTTATAGTGAGATCATCAAAGTATTAAACGGCCATTTCTCCCCACAGACATCAGTAATAATGCAAAGATTTCAATTTTACAATTTAAAGCAAAATGCAGAGGATGTTGCAACTTTTATTGTAAGAATCAAAGAGGCAGCAAGTAAGTGTTCTTTTGGACAATTTCTGGATGATGCAATCCGAGATAAACTTGTTTGTGGTTTGGCAGACCAGCAAATTCAGAACAGATTGTTAAGTGAAAGCAACCTTGACTTTAATAGAGCATCTGAGATTTCTCTTGCAATGGAAACGGCCAGTAAAGAAGCAAAATTTTTTAAGGTTAGAGAGGATAATGTTCTCGAAATTTCGGGTGCTAATGAAACGTTCAAAAAAAGAGCTCCTGTTCAAAATATTTCAAAGTAAGAAGAGAAATCGCGGATATACAAATAAGTTTGAAAATAAACACCAAATGACCAAGAACAACAAAAATTGTAAACATTGTGGAAAAAGGCACCGAGATGAATGTTCTTTTAAAAATTCTACTTGTTATAAGTGTAATTGCCAAGGGCACATAGCCAGTGTTTGCAAAACTTCTACAACAAACTTTGTGAATGAAGCATTTGATGAAATGTACATAAACACAATTTCAATATGTGCAGCTGTTGCAGATGAAGTTCCCAAGCCTTACCTAGTTAATATATTAATAGGTAGTACACCAGTTGACATGCAAGTAGATTCAGGCAGTGCTCATTCAATTATGTCTAAAGACAAATTTGAGGATTTAAAATTAGGCATACTTGAAGAGTTGGAAGTTCCAACAGTGTGTTCCTATCTAGGTCAAATGTTAAAAATTATTGGAAGGTTTAATGTGCCTGTAAAATTTCAAGGAAAGACTTTGTGGCTACCATTAGTTGTTATTGAAGCACCAAATAAACCTACACTCTTGGGTCGTCACTGGATCCAACAGCTTGGCATTGATCTAAATGGTCATATTGCAAATGTTAATAGTATAAATGAAGATATAATAAAACAGAATTTAGAAAATCCAAGGGTTGAAGCCGATTTGTCTCAAGATGATATTTTACAATATTACTACTCCAAATTCCCCAACTGTTTTAATTCAAATGATTCTAGAGGAATGTTAGGTGAAGCAGTAAACATAGCTATGCGAGAAGATTCTGTACCCATTTTCTGTAAATTTAGGCCAGTTCCTTATGCCATAAGACAATTGGTGAATGAAGAATTGAACTCTTTAGTTCAAAAAGGTGTATTAGTGCCTGTAAGTCACTCCAAATGGGCAACCCCCATAGTCCCAGTGCCCAAAGTGAACAGCGAAGGCAAAAGATCTGTTAGAATTTGTGGGGACTTTTCAGTAACTGTAAACAAATTCTGTGAAACTCAATTTTATCCACTTCCATCTCAGGAAGATATTCTAACAAATATAGGATCAGGAAGATATTTTTCAAAAATTGATTTATCAATGGCTTTCCACCAGTTGTCTATAGCTCCTGAATCTCAAGAGTTGTTGACGTTGAACACACCAAAGGGGTTTACTGCGTTATACCAAACTACCTTTTGGTATCAAGTCATCATCTTTCTTGTTCCAAAAGAAAATGGATGACATTCTAAAGGACTTTTCATTTACTGATTGCTACATTGATGATTTATTTATACGTGCAAAAACGAAGGAAGAATGCAAACACAGAACAGAACTGGTACTGCAAAAACTACATTCTTACAATGTGAAAGTGAATGTCCACAAGAGTGAATTTTTCAAGAATACAATTAAAGTTTTGGGTCATGTTAAAGATCCTGAAGGTATTCATCCACTTAGAGAGAAATGTAATGACATTTCAAATACACAAATACCTAGTAATGTTACTGAGTTAAAAAGTTATCTAGGGCTTCTTGGATATTATCAACATTTTATGCCAAATTTATCTTCAAAGCTGAAACCTTTATACAATTTGTTAGAAAAGGACATAAAGTGGGATTTCAGCCAGGAATGTATTGATGCATTTAAAAAAAGCAAGACATTACTAGATAAACATAATGTTTTGGTACACTATGACATAACAAAGCCCATTGTTTTACAGTGTGATGCATCTGAGTATGGTCTGGAAGCAGTTTTATGCCATGAGTCTTCACCTGGTCTATTAAGACCAATATTTTTTGCATCAAAAACTCTTAACAAGGCAGAAAGAAACTATGCTCAGGTACATAAAGAAGCTTTGGCTATCATTTTTGGCATTAAACGTTTCAACAAGTATTTACAAGGCACAAAATTTGTCATTGAAACAGATGAAAAGCCCTTGTTGACTTTGCTAGAGCATGATAAACCCGTTCCGGAAATGGCAAATTCAAGGATGCAAAGATGGGCATTAATTTTATCCAGCTATGACTACATTATGAAGTACAAAAAGAGCAAAGATCTTTTGCTAGCAGATGCTCTTTCTCGTCTCCCCTGTAAAGATAGTGAACCAGTTGACAAACGTGTTCATGAATTTGTATGTTATTTTGAAGAATTTGAGGACCTGACTACCAAAGATATTCAAAAGGCTAGTGCAGTTGATTGTGATGTCAGTAAAGCAATAAATTATACCAAATATGGTTGGCCACAAGTTGTTGCAGATTCTTTACAAGAATATTACAAAATTAGAGATGAACTGAGCATTGAAAATAATTGTTTACTAAGAGCAAATAGATTAGTAATCCCAAAGTGCTTAAGAGAAAAGGTTCTTCAACTTTTACATACTGAACATCCTGGAATAGTGTGAATGAAACATCTTGCTAGGGGATACTTTAGGTTTCCAAAAATAGATAAAGAGATTGAGTAATATGTAAACAAATGTGCCCCATGCCAATTAACAAGGGCAAGTGCACCTAAAGTTCCATATAATAACTGGCCTTTAACAGGCAAACCATTTGAAAGGATCCACATTGATTATGCAGAATATGAAAATCACAATCTCTTAATTGTTAAAGATTCATATTCAAAGTGGATTGAAGTTGCACTTGTTGCTAACACAGATTCTCAGTCTACAATAAAAAAGCTTCGACAGATTTTTGCTACCTTCGGTTTACCAAATGAGGCTGTATCTAATAATGCAAAACAATTTAAATCTGATGAATATGTAAAATTTTTTAGGTCAAATGGTATTGTCTTGAGAAATTCACCCCCATATCATCCAAATTCAAATGGAGCTGCAGAAAAATCTGTTAATGTCATTAAGAACATGTTAAAAAAACACAAATTTTCTAATAAGGTTTATGATGGCTTTCAACATAGACTAGACTGCATACTATTTGCTTATCGAAATACGCCTTCTTCAGTCACATTGAAGACTCCTGCTGAGCTCATCTTCAAATTTACACCACAGACCAAGATTACAAAGCTCAGAAGTGATCACATTATGCAAGAAAAGAGCTACCAAGAGTATCAAAGATCTCGTTCAACGGTCAGTGAAAGATATTTTAATGTTAAAGAAGAGGTTCTTGTGAAATCTACTCGAAACAAGGAAATTAAATGGTTTCCTGGTACAATCACTAAGAAAATTAGTGAAAGTACCTATTTGGTACATGTAAATGGCCAAGTGCGTTTTGTACATGCGGATCATTTAAGAAAGTGCACGCTTCATATTACTGAAATGCCTGTGCAACATACTTTGCCACAGGATTGTGCAAGTGGATCTTCAGTGACAGTCAATGATTCAAATGCAAGGACTATTTCAGACTCAATGGAGGATGAGACAACATCTCAAATGCCTATAGAGACAACAGAGGAAGCAGATAAGGAAAAAGTTTTATCTAGAATTATTAAAACACCTAAACAAACTATGGACTGTCATCAAAACCCCAATTCTCAACTATTTAAAACCCCAAGACCTAAAAGGCTCATAAAGCCTCCAAATCGATTAGATTTGTAGTTCTCCAAATGTTTATTTATCCCTATAATATGCCATGTTTTATTCGATTTTTTTTAAGGGGGGAGAGTGTTATGTAATATTTAATTTAAGCATATTTCAATATTTGTAAGTTTTCTATGGCAACATATATTTACTTTAAATTTAACTCTGACTTTTGGCAACAGTAGTGAAATCCAGTTAATAAACATGCTTGGATGATGTATGTTGTGTGATCTCTTGAGTGTTCAATAGTTACTATTAATTTAGTGAATTTTAATGTTTTAATAATGTTTTAATATAGTTCAGTACTCAAAAACGTTTTTATGATTGAGTCAAAATGCTGTCGTTTATGACAAAGTTATGAGTATGAATTGTTCTTATAATAGATTATTGTAAATGAGTAAATGCAAATTGCTGTGCATGTAAAAATACACATCTCATAAAAATAAGACTTACTGTGTTTTTTCAGAAGAAAATTAATTATAAGGCCCTGTCGTATATTTCGTAAAATATGGTATATTGTTTTTACATGGGAATATGACGTCATATAAAGAGCAACAATTTTTATTCATAAATGTGAGTTTTAAATTTGATGTTTATTTCTTTTCTTAAGTACTTTAATAAAAGTGTGTTTTTTAAAATTATTTTTCCTTTAATTATTTCCCTTATAGTATGGGCTGAAAATATGTGTTCTTCGTACTTGGTAGCTAGTTTTAAATTTGGCATGAAGGTGATTAATAAATGATGCACATATTGTAGGGTTTATCGTGAGATGAGCTGAGCTTTCTAAAATTGTGTTACGTTAGCAAGTAGAACAGGGCTGTAGCTAAAACTTTCTTTTGGAGAAGGCCTATTTTTCTAAGTTTGTGCAGTTCAAAGTGTTCAAAGTGTGGCTATCCCAGGCCAAGCAATCCCAGGTTCGAATCCTGGCCCGGACATTTTTCGTCCAGTTGGAAAATTACTACTCGTATGATTTATTTACCAATTTGAAATAATTGTGTTAAAATTAATCTAGTGTAATCACGTTTCCAGCGTTTACTGGAGTTCCTTTACCTGCGATCTTTTCTGTTGAGCTGATTAAAATATCAGACCAGATTCTGTGATCAATAAGGTTAATGTCAGTGTGAGTATAACATAAAAATCCTAAGAAGTTGCCTTTTGGCCATCTACCTGATTTAATTAAGTGTTACAAATTTCAGTTTAACTTTTCCTATAACCTACTAACCTAAGATAATGGGAAGGTGTCTCCAGTCCAACCTTCAAGATTTTAAAATCTTAAAACACTTATAGCTTCATAAGAAACTATGCTACAAAATATTACACTGCAACATTTGCAGCCATCTATCTGATTTAATTGATATTATAAATATCGGTCATTCGGTAAAGTAGTTGTTATTAGTTTACTTAAAATTTATTAGTAATGTGTGTATCGTTGTGTTTTATTAAAATTTGTTAACAATTATATTTGAAACCATGGAATTTTAGTTATGTTTACTTCTTTTTTTTGGTCTTTGAAGACTTGTTTCTCTTTGGTTCCTTAATATACGAATAAACAAATATAGTAAGAATAATTCTCAACAATATTTGGCAATTTATTACATGCACCCAGTTAACATAAAAGTGTCGCCTTTTCTTCCAAACCAAAGTACCATTTTGAATATAGTATGTATTTAAATCAAAGTAAATTGTATCACAAGTACTTGGCAATGAAATCAAATGTCATAAAGCAGCAAATGGGTGAGTCATGTTTCACAAAAAAAGTCTTGACATTAGAAGTGTTATACTATGATTATATGTTGACTTTTTATTGTATAACTAAGTTCCATAATAAATCATTTATCAGCTGCAACATTTAAAAGTAAACATTATTTAACTGTATTTTCATGGTGTTCTATTGTAGTTTAAAGTTATTTTTTAATGAGGACAACCTTTTGTTTAGATCAGAGTTCTCCACTTAGTACTTGCTTGGGAAGACGCCATTACAAAATTTTTTTGTAGAATTCTATAAAAAATATCTATAGAAAACACATTATAGCATCATGTAGAATTATAGCCGTTCTATAAGCTTGTTCAACCAAAAGCTATATAAATATTTGTAGACGTTCAACATAAATGTCAGAGAGTTTCTATAAAAATATATCTGTAGAAAAAATATAGAGCTTCTATAAAATATGTATAGAAATGTTTATAGTACCCAGGTGGTCACCCTCCCAAGTACTAACAACACTCGATGCTGCTTGACTTTAGTGATCAGAGGAAGAACCAGTACTTTCAGTATGACACAACCATTGACAGTTTCAAAATTCTTAAAACTCTATTTCAACTTAATTTTTTTAGTGATTAGCATTACCAATCATATATAGTTTTGTAAAAATATTTAAAGTCTAATAAATTATTATTTGTTAAAACTGAGACAATTGTTTAAATATTTATACTTCAGAGTAAAGTACTTAAAAATTACGATATTATTAAAGTGCATAAAGTTTATTATATTAGATGGATGGTTTTATAAATTTAACAGCAAATGAAGGAATGATTATATATATATATATATATATATATATATATATATATATATATATATTTATTTATATATATATTAAATTTATGGAGTACTATTATATATTAAACTCATGTATTACAAAATTAATTATTATTTTTCAATTTTAACATATGATTATAAATAAGCTACACACATAAATTTTAAAAGACCAAAAAATATTTCTTTTTTGAAAAACAAAAACAAAAAAAATCTATAGACTCATTAGTCTGTAGAACTTAATTCTATAAGGTTTATAGTATCCATAGAAAAACTGTTCTATAGAAAAATGTTCTACAGAACTTCTAAGAATGCTATAGAAACATTTTCTTTAGAAAAAGTATTCTATAGAACTCTTCAAAACTCTATAAAAATAGCATTCTATAGAACTTGTAAAGAATTCTATAGAGTTCTATACAGCTGTATGAACTATTTTCGTAAGGCCTAAATCCATTGTAGCATAACAAAAACTTTCGTTACTAGGAATGAGGGACTTGTAATTGAAAAGATGCTATTTTACATGCATTCTTAAATGAACATCATTGAATTTATCAGAAATTTTCTTTATTTGTAGTCAAAACAAGTGTAAACAACTTCTTCAACTGTCATTCACTGTGTAGTTCTGTAGATAAAAATCATGCTGCAGAATCTAATAATCTTTCACTAGGTTTATATTTGAAGCAAAATTTTTAAGTGAGGGACAATATTAACTTAGAACCGTCAATGAAAAATAAACTGTCTAATTTAGATAACCAATTATTTACAACCTCATTAGAAAGAATCTTTTCTGGTTTTTGTTTATAATTTAATATAAACGTTGAACTGCACAACAGGTTAAGGAATGAAAAGTCAGTCAAATGTATTATGTGTAATACATTTACGTTCAAAATTTTCAAAAAAAAAAATGTATTTAAAACTTTGCTGCATAAATATAAACTTTTCTTGATATGCATGCTGAAACATTTACAGTGAAACCTCACTGCTTGACTACTACCCTCAACAACCATTTTTTAATGTAAATAAATTTATTCCCATAGGCTCAATATTAACCTAACCTCCATTCAGATTCCCATCGAAGAACTCCCTCCATGAGCGACCAATTTGTTTGAATAAATGGAAAGAAATTACATTCTTTCCTGGTCATTTGGCCTTTACCAATGTGTACATGTTCCCCATTTGAAATGGAATGCTGATTATCCCCACTTCCCAGAATAGCATGTTTGATGAATCCCAGAGAATGTCTTTTATGGCCTGCTTGCTGTAGGGAAATTCCTACCTCTTCCTATGTTATTGCGACCGGAGCATCATGTTTTGTGAGTGTGACTGCTTGCTTCTACTGTCGTCCCAGTAGAGATCGATTTCAGTAGTGTTTTGACAATGATAGCTAAAAGAGTGATTTTAATCTTAAAGGAATGTATACACATTATTAATTAACATAAAAATGGAAATTCATGAAAAAAAATTGGTTCAAATGTTTAAGTGTAAGAAAATGCAGACAAACAAAACTTTGAATAATAAAGGAGCCTTTTTAAAAAAATTGGCAAGACAGTAAGTCACATCAAATGAAATGAAAACTTAAAGAAAAATTTAGTTATGTAAACGACGACCTGATGGAATGGTTATGAGCAGAAAGAAAAAATTGCATCTGATTTTCAAAAGAGTTTTTAAATAAAAGTCATAAAAGATAAAATTGTAAAATCAAAGCAAACATTCATTTAAACATTTTTGAAACCCTTGTAGCAATTTACATATGAATTTCAATTAAAGTTTCCTTTTGGTATTTGAAATTTTTATGTGTAATATAAATTTTCATAACACTACTTGTTATCTTGTTTTCAACTGTCAAAAATTATATTTAAACGTGACCTCTATTAAAAGACCACCTCTTGGAGCGAACATTTTTTAATGGAATGGAGCATGGTCGCTTTATGGAGGTTATAGTTAATGTTTTTAATGAGTGTAAAAAGCAAAAGATTTAACTTTTCAGACAATTATTTCTATTTTCAATTACGTTGATTTTCGGTTCTTTTGTAAGAAAAAAAAAAGTAAATGTTAAATTTTCATGTTAAATGCAATATGATTTAATTACTGATTTACCTTAATTCTGAAATTTTTTATGATCATTGGTAATTTCACTATTTTGAAAATAACAAATACAGTAGATTCCCTCAAATCCACAAACACCTAAAATGTGCAGATAATTTCAGATGTAAACAATGAAACTTACACTTAAAGATGTAGGTGAAAAATTCAATTATTATTTTTTTAAACTTTTATATCATTCTGTACACATTTTAATATGAAATTCTGGTTAATATGATTGCACTCGTGTTTTTTCATGGGGGAAGTATAAATTTATTTCTGAAAATTTTCAAGATAGTTGTGGTATCAATGACAATCTTTTTACCAAATACATTTATATATTACATTTATGCATTTAATCAAGCTTTTTGGGTTATTAAGTAGGGCTAAACCTGAAATAAAACTTTGTTATTTTAAGATTTTGATGTGAATTATGAGTGTACATTTATATGGAGAGTTTCAGTGTCAAGAAAAAATTACCTCATCATTATGCATTATTAATTATTTACGGACATTATTTACCTTTACATTTAATATTTTATTTATTTTTCTTAATTTTTCTTATTTTACTTTATTATTAGCATGTATTATAATTTCAAATGCATTATTACATTCAAATTACTGTTTAAAAATGTAAATAAAACAGTGACCATAAATCCACAAAACTCTAAAATCCGCACAACCCCTGATTTTAAGTAATGTGGATTTAACTGAGTCTACTCTATATATGTAAGCATCAGATATATATATAAATATTTTATATTTTTGATATTTTCGAAAATATCATTATATTTCTTAACTCTGCTGTAATCTAAAAATTCTAAAACCTCTGGTCTTAATCTGTGCAGGTTTGAAAGTGTGTGTATTGTATTTTAATCTTATAATGTGAAAAGTATATTAAAGAAAAGGAAATACTATCTATAAGATTAATCTTAGTTGATGCTAACTTCTTAAAGTGCCTATTGAGATTAAACACTATTTTTCTTTTGTTGCCAATCATGTTCAAAAGAGTTAATTTAACATTGTGAAAAATGATAAATGAAATATAATAAATGAACATTAATAAATAAATAATAAAAATCTTAAATGATGATAAAAATATAAAGTAAAAATTATAATTAAAAAACTATAATATAAAATAAACTTTATAGTTATCAAAAAATAAGGGTTAGTATAATTGCACCATGCTTGGTGCAGTTGTATCTGACATGGTGTGGATAATACATAAGTATCCATTTTCGTGATAATATTTTAATACAAATTTTTGTTTAGAATTAGAAAATGTACACAAAGTAAGTAATATTAGTATAGAACAGAACTTGGTGTCATATTTGCATTCCAGCAATTGGGAGAAACCCAAAATCAGGCCAACTAATAAAAAATATAAACATTATGAACATTTTCTGTAATCAGCAGTTTTTAAAAGACTGCGGTAAATTTAACTCTCTCCAAGAGAAAATCCATTTGCCAGCAGAAAATAACTTAATATAATTTCCCACCCCTGTATTTTTCTAGTTGATGGAGTTGATGCAGTAGCGTATCCAGGATTTAATTTCGGGGAGGGGGTGGGGGGCTGACTTAAATTTCGATGATGTTCTGAGTCTTACGAAACATTTTGAACTGCGTTATAAACAGAAATCATGTTTGACAATAAGGCCGTAGGCAGAGAAAAACGGGGGGCGGGGGGGATACGTTTAACATGAAAATTTAACACAAATTTAACATGATATTTGAGTCTGTCAAGTTAATTTTTACAAAGAAATTCCAGTAATAATAATAATAATCCAACTTCAGTTCACATTTATTCTGAGTCTTTCATTTAAATGGGTGCATTACATAGTTATATTCATACACTTCTCATTCACAGTATTTGTAAAAATGTAATAATCTACGATTAGGGCCAAAAATATTTTCTGTTGCTATGGCCCAAAATTTTGATGGTCAGGGTCTGTTCAGGATAAACAAACTTTCTTTGTAAAATCTCTTTTTTTAATACCAACAAAAATTTAATTCAAAATCTTACGGGTAAGCAAGCATTCTTTCTTGATCTTCCCCTTTCCTTCGTATACATGCTCCTGGGATTTTGATCAAACGTATGGCTATTAACCTTCAAGAAATATATGTTAAAAAAAACTCATCAAATTTGTGAAGGAAGGGACAAGTTAAGAATTAATTGGAAACTAAACATCAGATTTCCCCTTTTTAAAAAAGAGTTAAAGTTATTGAATTATGGCTAACTATATTACTGGACTTTAAAAAAAAAAGGTAAGTAAAATTGTAAGAAAATTTATTTTTAACCTGTGAATTTATTTAATGCTTCTTTTGTTAAATATTCCAAATGGTAAAAATGCTGATACTAAAGTGCGTCATGTCAAAATAAGAGCGATTAGAAAAGAACACTATTCGTAATATTTACTTTCATAGAAGAGTAGTTAAGAATTTTTATCTTTTGCTGGATCACTCGCACGCTGAAATATTGAAAAAGGCATCTTCCTCCCTGCTCATCAACGGGAAACTTTCTGACACATTTTTAAACGCAAAGGCATTAGACTGGCAGGCCTGAATATGGAAAAGATTTGGAATCGAGATGAATTTTTAATTTTTTGATAAATAGATTACTTATCGAAATATAAGTGATTCTGGTAACGTATTAACGACTCGTTTTTCGCGCTTCTCAAGCTGCCGCGTCGGGAATCAGATTCAAAATGTCAACTTTGACAATGCTTTTGAAAAGATTTTCACCCTTTACAAAAAAAAGGGAAAACATGTTTCGATTGCAAAGTTTCTGAATAAAAAGACCTGTGAATTTCATGCGTTTCCGAATAAAAATGAATTTAAAAAATCTGTCATAAAGTAGCCAGTTTGCATTGGAGAAAAGCCTTAAATCTAGAAAAGCACGTAACGTAAATAAAACTAGTTCGCTAGTAAAAAGACCAGGAACAAACGAATCAACAGGAGATTATTTTTTTAGTATTACTACTGGGCAACTTTAAAAGACCCTTCCAAAACCGAAAATCAATAATCTTGCTTGACATTGCCATTCACAAAAAAAAAAAAAAAAATCAGTTCATACATTTGCTGATTTGGCGATAATGTTTAATTTCACTGCGTACTAATATACTTCCTTAGTCTTGGCATGATCTTGCCAATTGAGCATATTATACATATACAATTATCCACTAAAACATGTATGGAACTATTTTTCAGTCATTTGAAAATAGATTTTGTGGTCTCAAGTAATTTTGATCACAGGACTGAGAGGCATATGGGGCTAACGAGAAAACAAATTCGTTGCGTGCCAGAAAATAAAACAAATTTATTTCAAAAAGAATGAAACAAAGTCAGTTTTTTTATTTCCCTGCGACCATTTCGGAAGGAGAATGGAGCTGTTACCCCATAACCCCCACCCCTTGTGTACTAATATGGGAATAAAGAAAATAGAGTGGGTTGTCCATTGCATGACAGAATAAATAATTCTAATTTTATCTCAAACATAAAGAGAAAATCGGAACTTTTTTCATTCCATTTTCAACCATTTTGGGAGGTTGGGGGGTCTGTGCCCCATCAGCCCCTTCCCCCTCTTTGGATATGCTGTGGTGTTACTCTGTATTAATATGGAAGTAAAAAGAAGAAAGTAAATAGTCTGTTGTATAAAAAAAATGCAAATTTATCTCAAAGAACAGCATTATTTTCATGATATGTTCGATTATTTCGGGAAGACGGGGCCCTCTGTAACCCCATCAGCCCCTTCTCCTTTTTAGATACGCTCTGATGTCAATGTGAACTAACATGGGGCTAAAAAGAAGAGAGTGGGTATTCTGTTGTATAACCAAAAAAAATTTACAAATTCATCTCAAAGAAGAAGTAAACAGCACTTTTTCCATGAGATTTTCGAATATTTCGAGAGGGGGGGGGGGTTGTAACCCCATCAGCCACATTTTCCTTTTTAAGTATGCTCTGATGTCAATGTGGACTAATATGGGAGTAAAAAGAAGAGAGTGGATAGTCTGTTCTCTGACAAAAAAAATACAAATTTATCTCAAAGAAGAAAAAAACAGCACTATTTTCATGAGATGTTCGACTATTTCGGTAAGGGGGGCTGTAACACAAACAGCCCCCTTTCCGTTTTTAGATATGCTCTGATGTCAATGTGGACTAATATGTGACTAAAATGAAGAGAGTGGATAGTCTGTAGTATAACAAAAAAAAATACAAATTTATCTCAAAGAAGAAAAAAACAGCACTATTTTCATGAGATGTTCGACTATTTCGGTAAGGGGGGCTGTAACACAAACAGCCCCCTTTCCCTTTTTAGATATGCTCTGATGTCAATGTGGACTAATATGTGACTAAAATGAAGAGAGTGGATAGTCTGTAGTATAACAAAAAAAAATACAAATTTATCTCAAAGAAGAAAAATACAGCACTATTTTCATGAGATGTTCGACTATTTCGGTAAGGGGGGCTGTAACACAAACACCCCCTTTCCCTTTTTAGATATGCTCTGATGTCAATGTGGACTAATATGTGACTAAAATGAAGAGAGTGGATAGTCTGTAGTATAACAAAAAAAAAATACAAATTTATCTCAAAGAAGAAAAAAACAGCACTATTTTCATGAGATGTTCGACTATTTCGGTAAGGGGGGCTGTAACACAAACAGCCCCCTTTCCCTTTTTAGATATGCTCTGATGTCAATGTGGACTAATATGTGACTAAAATGAAGAGAGTGGATAGTCTGTAGTATAACAAAAAAAAATACAAATTTATCTCAAAGAAGAAAAAAACAGCACTATTTTCATGAGATGTTCGACTATTTCGGTAAGGGGGGCTGTAACACAAACAGCCCCCTTTCCCTTTTTAGATATGCTCTGATGTCAATGTGGACTAATATGTGACTAAAATGAAGAGAGTGAATAGTCTGTAGTATAACAAAAAAAAAAATACAAATTTATCTCAAAGAAGAAAAAAACAGCACTATTTTCATGAGATGTTCGACTATTTCGGTAAGGGGGGCTGTAACACAAACAGCCCCCTTTCCCTTTTTAGATATGCTCTGATGTCAATGTGGACTAATATGTGACTAAAATGAAGAGAGTGGATAGTCTGTAGTATAAGAAAAAAAAATACAAATTTATCTCAAAGAAGAAAAAACAGCACTATTTTCATGAGATGTTCGACTATTTCGGTAAAGGGGGCTGTAACACAAACAGCCCCCTTTCCCTTTTTAGATATGCTCTGATGTCAATGTGGACTAATATGTGACTAAAATGAAGAGAGTGGATAGTCTGTAGTATAACAAAAAAAAATACAAATTTATCTCAAAGAAGAAAAAAACAGCACTATTTTCATGAGATGTTCGACTATTTCGGTAAGGGGGGCTGTAACACAAACAGCCCCCTTTCCCTTTTTAGATATGCTCTGATGTCAATGTGGACTAATATATGACTAAAATGAAGAGAGTGGATAGTCTGTAGTATAACAAAAAAAAATACAAATTTATCTCAAAGAAGAAAAAAACAGCACTATTTTCATGAGATGTTCGACTATTTCGGTAAGGGGGGCTGTAACACAAACAGCCCCCTTTCCCTTTTTAGATATGCTCTGATGTCAATGTGGACTAATATGTGACTAAAATGAAGAGAGTGGATAGTCTGTAGTATAACAAAAAAAAATACAAATTTATCTCAAAGAAGAAAAAAACAGCACTATTTTCATGAGATGTTCGACTATTTCGGTAAGGGGGGCTGTAACACAAACAGCCCCCTTTCCCTTTTTAGATATGCTCTGATGTCAATGTGGACTAATATGTGACTAAAATGAAGAGAGTGGATAGTCTGTAGTATAACAAAAAAAAAATACAAATTTATCTCAAAGAAGAAAAAAACAGCACTATTTTCATGAGATGTTCGACTATTTCGGTAAGGGGGGCTGTAACACAAACAGCCCCCTTTCCCTTTTTAGATATGCTCTGATGTCAATGTGGACTAATATGTGACTAAAATGAAGAGAGTGGATAGTCTGTAGTATAACAAAAAAAAATACAAATTTATCTCAAAGAAGAAAAAAACAGCACTATTTTCATGAGATGTTCGACTATTTCGGTAAGGGGGGCTGTAACACAAACAGCCCCCTTTCCCTTTTTAGATATGCTCTGATGTCAATGTGGACTAATATGTGACTAAAATGAAGAGAGTGAATAGTCTGTAGTATAACAAAAAAAAAAATACAAATTTATCTCAAAGAAGAAAAAAACAGCACTATTTTCATGAGATGTTCGACTATTTCGGTAAGGGGGGCTGTAACACAAACAGCCCCCTTTCCCTTTTTAGATATGCTCTGATGTCAATGTGGACTAATATGTGACTAAAATGAAGAGAGTGGATAGTCTGTAGTATAAGAAAAAAAAATACAAATTTATCTCAAAGAAGAAAAAACAGCACTATTTTCATGAGATGTTCGACTATTTCGGTAAAGGGGGCTGTAACACAAACAGCCCCCTTTCCCTTTTTAGATATGCTCTGATGTCAATGTGGACTAATATGTGACTAAAATGAAGAGAGTGGATAGTCTGTAGTATAACAAAAAAAAAATACAAATTTATCTCAAAGAAGAAAAAAACAGCACTATTTTCATGAGATGTTCGACTATTTCGGTAAGGGGGGCTGTAACACAAACAGCCCCCTTTCCCTTTTTAGATATGCTCTGATGTCAATGTGGACTAATATATGACTAAAATGAAGAGAGTGGATAGTCTGTAGTATAACAAAAAAAAATACAAATTTATCTCAAAGAAGAAAAAAACAGCACTATTTTCATGAGATGTTCGACTATTTTGGTAAGGGGGGCTGTAACACAAACAGCCTTTCCCTTTTTAGATATGCTCTGATGTCAATGTGGACTAATATGTGACTAAAATGAAGAGAGTGGGTAGTCTGTAGTATAACAAAAAAAAAAATACAAATTTATCTCAAAGAAGAAAAAAACAGCACTATTTTAATGAGATGTTCGACTATTTTGGGAAAAGGAAGGCTGTAACCCCATCAGCCCTCTTCTCCTTTTTAGGTATGCTCTGATGTCAAAGTGGACTAATATGGGTGTAAAAAGAAGAGAGTGGACAGTCTATTGTATGACAAAAAATTATATATAAACAAATTTATCTCAAAGAAGGAAAAACAGCACTTTTTTCATGATATATTCGACTATTTCGGGAAGGGGGGGGGGCTGTAAATCCATCAGCCCCCTTCCTCTTTTTAGATATGCTCTAATGTCAATGTGAACTAATATGGGGCTAAAAAGAAGAGAGTGGGTAGTCTGTTGTATAACCAAAAAAAAATTGCAAATTTATCTTTAAAAAGAAGAAAACAGGACTTTTTACATGAGATTTTAGAATATTTCGGGCGCGAGGGGGGGGGGGAGGGCTATAACCCCATCAGCCCCCTTACCCTGTTTATGCTGTGATGGACTAACGAGAATGGCTAATCAGCTGTATAAGAGAAAAAAAATTGAAATTTGTCTAAAAAAAAGAAAAAAGCACTTTTTTCATTTTACTCTTGACAATTTCGGGGGGGGGGGCTGCAGCCCCATCAGCCCACCCCCTGGATACTCCACTGAGTTGATGCCATTTCTACAGAGTGTCAAGAATCAGAGTACTCTATTTTTTTTAAAGTGTAACATTTTATAAGTACAGTGTGGGATCTGTTATCTGGCGTTCCCGTATCCGGAACGCTCCGAAAACCAGAATGCAAAATGATAACCAAAGTTTAATTTATTTCATTTTAAAAAAGTAAAAAAATCACGAAATTCTTCAGTCAGTCATGGAAAAAATCACGAAATTTGTCCATTGATCGCATGAAAAAATTCTGGGAATTTCGCCTGTAAATCATGAGGGAAATCCGGAAATAAACCAATTGTTCACAATAAAATATGGCAGTTAATCGGTCGGCGAAAAAATTCGAAATTCGGCAGTCAATCTCAAGGAAAAATGTGAAATTCGTCAATTGATCACATGAAAAACTGCAACATTCGCCCATTGGTAGAAAGAAAATATCGGGAAAATCGTCAATCTGTTGCAGAAAAAAAATCCAGATTTTCGCCAATAGATCGCAAGAAAAACCACAAAATTCTCTATGACATTCAGGAATCGATTGCAGGAAAGAAATCTCCAATTCGTCGTTTGATTGTTGGAAAAAATTGTGAAATTCTTCAGTCGGTCCCGGAAACTTATCACGAAATTCTTTGATCGATCGCGAGAAAAATACCTCGAAATTTGTCTAAATCGAGAGGGAATTATCAGATACTGCAATTAATATTCATTTATCGGTCACAAGAAAAATCGCTAAATTCATCGATTTGTCGCGAAATTCGATTGATAAAAAAGGACTTTAAACAATTGAGCTTAAAATATATTTTCAAAATATATTTAATCAATGCATTCCAAAAATCCTCATCAAAGGATTCTGCTCCCAAGTCCCAAAACTAATTCATAATTGTTAATGTAATATTTTTATAATTTGAATTGTAATTCAGAATGTTTTTTATTCTATGTAAATAAGTTATTAAATTAACAAAATTGTAAGTATGTATTTACATTTATTATTCATGATTATCACTAAATGTGAAATTAGTCATTTTGTACATTTCTTATAATAAAGTGTTCTGAATTACGGAAAACCCCCTTATCCAGAATACCCTAGGTCCCAAGCATTCCGGATGATCCTATGCTGTATTATAAAGTTTGCTTTTTGTTATATGCTTAATCATACTCTATAATATGGATGTTAATCATAATATATATGTATAAGGATATTAATTTGTTTATTTATTTATTTATCTTTGTTTACAGGCGAACATAAATCGAATTAACCACATGCCAGTTACGAAGCTTTTTCTGCTGCATTTCCAGTTAATTTCATTCAGTTTTTGATAAAAATTTTCAATGAGTGAGCATCTCTTAACCAGAAATTTGTTTTCTGTGAAATTTTACATTAAGTTTGTATTTCTTGCAATGTAAGTTGGGGAATATTTTTAAATTGGATGATCATTCTCAGAAAAAAATTTGTTCTTTACAAAATTCCATTCTGCTAACAAAAAAAAAAAAAGTATATATATATATATATGTTGAGGTTTCTTTCAATCACATTTTTCATATTTTGATTGGGTTTTAAATCTTTTTAAATGTTTAAAAAATTAATTAATATATCATTAAAGAAAAAGGATTAATATTACAAAGCTATCACAAATTGGAAATTATATTAGTACTACATGAAGAGAAAAAAATAATAATAACCTTTTTTTTTTCATGACTTGTGGTTAAAAAAAAGTTTGCTTTAGTTATATCATTCTAAGTTTTTAATAATGTTTGTTACGTTCTAAAATGATGTATACTATATTTTCTTTAATAATATGTTTATGACTAAAGTACACACACACACAAAAAAAGACAAACCATCGACATGTTATTCCATTTTTGGAGTTGAGCTTGAAAGATTAACTTTGCTGATAAGATCTGATTGGTCATGAATTTAAGCATGCATTTATCTATGCATCATTGACTACTTAAGTTCCATTCATATTTTGAAGTAAGCTTATGATAAAATTTAAGCAAAGCTACTAAATACCTTAAGAAAATTTCAGATCTTCTTAACAATAGAGTAGTTTTTTGTGATTGAGGATTATATATCATTAGATTAAAGGATATACATCATTTGAAAATATATTAGAGAAGCAAGAAACAAAAGAATTAAAAATGCAGATTTCTAAAAAAGGGCTAACAATTTAAATTAAAATTTAATCTAGGGTAGATGTGCATATAATGGACACACTTCAAAATTTTTTTCTTTATAAAAATGTAGTCAATAAAAATTTAGCTTATATATATATATAACTCTCACTTGCATGCTTTATAACCTGGGTTGACTCTCTTAATTAAACCAATTTTGAAGTAGAAAATAATATTTCATTGTCCCATGATTTTCCAGTGAAAATCTTAATAAACATACTAACAGCTGACTTCACTTTATTAATTTGTATCTTCGTTATTTTCTTGCAAAAATTGGATGTTTTTGCTTTGATAGTAAATATAAAACTTTGAATTTTATATACTAATTGATATTTACAAAATGTTTATTTTTATGGTTTTAGGTCCAGTGTCCATTACTGGAATACTTAAATAGCCAATTTCCAGTAATGGATCATATTAAATGGCCTCCATATGGCCACTATTAAATGTGTAATTTCAGTAGTGCCTGAAATATTTAGATTTAACTGAAGAGCTAAATAAACAGATTTGAGGATTAAATTTTATTTACTACAGGTTGGCTACTAAATACTGCTGCAAATATTCAGTCGTTTTATTTTACAAATATAAAATGATAAATACACTAATATGATGAACATCAGCGATGAAAGTTTACCTGGAAATAATTTTACTTGAATCGACAGCCATCTTTATCGATTACCAAAGATAATCTCGTATGCCATTGTCCCACTGTGACATGAATCATTTTAAGAGGTAATCAGTCCCATTCATGCAATATGGAACCTTTGAAAGAGTCCAAACTTTTGTGATGTTTGCTATTTACTTTACCTTTTAAAATCTCTCAGATACAATAATCTAAAGAATTTAGATCCAGTGAAGAAGATCTTCTTGCATGATAAAATTTGGATAATTCACATGGAGCGAAGCCTATATTGATTTAGCTCAGTGGGAGTGTGCAGAATCTTGCTGAAATATCCAATTCTTTTTGGGATACAACCTGTCAGCATGTGGCAATAGATGTGTAGCTAATATGTCCTGTTTGTAATATTCTGCATTGATTTTTATCCTTTTATCGATGAATTTCAAAGACAATTTTCCATTGTTTGACACTGCATCCTAAACCCTAACAGAATTTTTGTACTGAAAGCATTTAACAGTTTGAAAGTTTTCAGATATATCCTCGAAGGTTGCTAAATATATACAACGTAATTTTTAGCATTATAACACTGTTCACTGCAAAATATCTTCTCATCAGAAAATATTATTCTGTCAACTTTTTTCCTACTATACCAATTCAGCAATTTCTTGCAACTTTGTAATCTTTTCCTTCTTTGTGCAGCAGTCAAACCTTGAACATTTATTTTGCGATAAGGGCGAATACCCAGGTTTTCATTTATAATAACTTGCATAATTCTGCTAGTTACATTCTCTTCTGCAGCTATTTTATTTCCAGAATGTTGTGGATTTCTTCGTTTCTTTTCACGAATTCTTTTATGCAAACTGAGCGTGGATGATCAGACCTAGATCGATCTTTACAGCTATTAATATTCAATAATCGATTTATAGTTCTATATATAAATAAATGTTTTATTAAAACCAAGGCACTTTAATTGCTTAAAGTTTTTACCTGCATTAAAGTTTTTAAAGTTGCTTAAAGTTTTTACATGATTAAAGAGCTATTTAATCGTCAGTCTTTCGGTGTACATCTTTAAAATAATTTTAAATAGTTGCTTTATACAAAAATCGTCTGCACTAATAGAAAATTGCCAAACACTGAAATAGAGAAATAAATTGTTTTACCAAACGATTAAAACTAATTCTTATTTCCTGGAGTGTAACAGTATTTAGTAGCCACCCTGTATATATGAACATGGGAAGTAGTAGGAAGAACATTCATGAAATAGGTTTCGGAAGATGAAAATTGGCCTCGATTTTTTTTTATAGATGGTGCCTATGTAGCACATTGCTATTAGTTCTTCTGCTTCTTCTCTTATGTTACGAAATGAAACTTTGTTAGAACAGGTTTTGCTTTGTAGTTTGGTGGTGCTTCTTTAGCATGATTCTACACCAGCTGCCATATTTGTTCAAAAGTTTCCTGCTGGTTTCATTATTTTGATATAGTTCTTATTTCTCTATGTTCCTGACACTAAACATAAAAAATAAGCTTTTCGCTTGATGATAATTCCATTTGGTTAATAAAGTGCTTGTTTTCAGTTACTTAATATTGTTTTGGGTATTTAATATGCTGTAAAATGGTGTATACTATATTTTCTTACATTAAAGTGCCCACCATTGACGTCAATGGTGGGCACTTTAATTTTTTCCTGCACCTGATTTTTTCAAAAAAGTGTTCAGAATATTATTTCAGATTAGAGTCCTGCATTTCGTCGTGTAACCCGATTTTACCCAAACCCGATCAACCCGCTGTTCGTATTGGGTAGAGTTGAAGTTAATTTTATTCGTTGCGGGTCGAGGCAACTTTACGCACTTTGTGTTCAGGTCGGGTTAGGGTTGACACGATTTTTCAAAAGACGTGAATATTTTGCAAAGTAAAAAATATATATATATATTTGAATGAATGCAAATGTGTTAATTTTTATATAAGAAAAAAATTGATTTTAAAGATATAATTGTAGACAACATTTCAGTAATCGTTTTTCAGTATTTGTATTACAGTAATTGTATCAAATGATCTGCTGAACAACAAAAAACTTTCTGACACAATCTGACAATTTTCTTCTTCTGACTTCTGACAATTTTCGCCATAAAGAAATTGCGTCACTATATAGATGGGCAACAGTTTCTCATCGAAACCGATCATAGCCCACAAACTTGGTTGAAAATCAACGCAGGTACCTGTTTCCTCCTTTTTGATGTTGAAATTTAATAGTTTTGCTGATAAGATCTGATTGGTAATGATATGCATATCTCAATGCATCATTAACTATTTACATATTATCATTCAACATTTGATGAAACAAGCTTGTGATAAAATTTAAGCAAATATCCCAAAGTCTTTAAAAATGTCCTTGAAAATAAATCACTTTTCATATGATATATCAGAGGCATAAATATTAATTGAAAAGATATTCAAGAAAAAAAAATATCTGAAATTAAATTGAATGTAAATTTCTGAAAAAGATAAAAAAGATTAAGAATGTACATTAAAATTTAATTTTATATTATCAGGGACTTATTTATAAAACTTTTGTATCCTGTAAAAGACCTTTGACACTATTTCACCTTAAAACAGGATATTTCACAAAATTATTTGCCTTAAAAATAGACATTTCACAAACTTTTCTTCTCTTTTTTGAGCAACTGAGTTTCCACATAGAAAGTTCACCAGGCTTGTAACAGTTGTAGATTAGCAATTTATTGTTCCAATATTGCATGTTTATAACTTCCTGTTCAATTAAAAATTGTATGGAAATATTTTTCATGTTTAAATAAGTCTAATTTCAAACACATTTATGAAATCAGCTGTATAATGAAAATTGCATTTTAATGTGATATAAATACATATAAAGATTAATTTTGCTAACTTTTTACAGCAATAGTAGTGAAAAGTGGTTTATTTTTACAAAGTATTATTAAATTTTAATAGTTTAGAACAGCCACAAGAAAAAAAAACTTGATGATGAATTTGAAATCAGAATCTCGCATGCCACATTTCTTTGCTGTATCAGACACACATCCATAAAAGTGTACTTAGTTTTGAAATGACTTTATGCTTATGAGATGGATTTCAAAGTATTTGGATCAGGGGTTGTTTATACAGTAAAAGCTGGTAAGTCATAGTTGCAAAGCACAGGAGAAAATTATTACCTTCACAAGTACACTGGCTATTATAATTATATAGTATTATTGTTGTCAGAAGAGGCATTTTCTCCTTTATACATAGGTACAGTTTTGAAAAGGTTTACTGTATGTATATGTATATTTAAATAGAAAGAAACAAAATTTTTAGTTAAATTAATTTTTTAATGAACCTTAATTTTTTTTTTTTTTTTTTTACTTTTTCAATACATTATACGGTGCCTTTTTAGAATATTTTAATACATTTTTTACTGTATAGTCTAACAATATTTTAATCAATAATTTGGATATGGAAAAAATAATGCATTAATGTAAGCTGAGTCTGAATCGCATGGGATTGTAAAATATTTCCATATTGAACAGGTTTCATTGCTCTGCATTGTTTTTTCAGTCATCACCAAATTTCTCACTTGATTTCGTTATTGGCCGTTATTATCGAAAATTTTCCCCTTTGATATGTACTTGGTAAAAAAACGTGAACTAATTTTTTTTTAAATAATTTTTATTCAGTTTCTTTTTAAGATAGTGCAATGGTAAGAAAAGAGGAATTTTTATATTACCACAAGTAATATATTATTTTAACAAACAAATATTTATTGTTGAGTAATGTGGTAATAGATTTAAAAATTATAATTTTTGCTAAGTTTCTTTTTGAAATATGGCAACAGGAAAGAAAATACATTTTTTTCCTGGGTCAAACTTTTCAAGAAGTACTCCTCAAGAAGACCTGAACATCAGGAAAATTGTTTGGGGTTAAAATTTGAGGAAAAAATCGGTAATTTCTTCAAAAAATGGGGAAAAAATGTCCAATTTGTTTTTTAAGTTCACATTAGCCAGCAATCATTGCCATTCGGCATTGATTGTTTAGTTGAAAAATTTTGTAATTCTCTAAAATTGTTCAGAGAATGTTTTTGTGAAAATTTGTATGAACCTGTTAGAAACTTAATTTTAAATGTAAATGCATGATATTTGTATGCATAACTATTGAAATGATTTGGAATCAAACAATTTTTCTTTTATCAATAAAGTTAAAAATGCTAACTGAGTGAGCTTTTTCTGAAAGATGCTCTGTCTTTTCTGAAAAATAGAAATACTATTCTATTTCACAGTTTTTGAATAGGAGAATCTGCCAATCTTTTGCATTTATGAGCAAAAATGAGTTCAGTAATATGTTGGAAAGTAGCCAGTTTGGATTTAAATAAATCCTTAAAAGAACAGCCTCTATTAATTTGCTGTCCATCAACATAACATATGCCCTCCAGAAACTTTCTCATGTGATAAAAGATAAGTGATACTTCAATGGCAGATCTGCCACTCAACCTACATGGTACCTTCTATGTACAGTTGACTCTGATATCATTCTTCCAGTGACTCCATAGAGGAAAGCTACATTAGAGGTTTGGATCAAATTCCTTCATGTTCACAACTTCATATATTGGCCAGTTTTACTCCTCGATAATACTGACTCAACTTTCTGCTTGTGAAATGTAGGATTTAAAGTTCTTGTCGAAATCTTTGAACCACATGAGAATTCATATTTAAATACCTGACCCTTTGATGTCAACATGTCTAATGTCCCAAAAGTCTTCAATCCAAATTCTTTTGTAGTACCTCAAAGTCACTACATGGAATTGTCTATTCCAGGTTTATTTTTCTCAGTAAGTTCTACTGTTTTACTCTCCATTAATTTTTATGCTGGTTATTGATTTGTTTTTGAATGAGAAGGTTATTTATGATTTTTTATCTTCATCTATAAATTTTAGAAATGATTATAGTTTTTAATATTATGTTACAAAATTTATTTGAATTTAGTTTTCTACAGTGATTTTAATTTCCTGGGAGAAAATCATTTGTCCTTAAATATGTTTTTGATTAATTACAAAATATGATAGTTTTATTTATTGCAGATGCATAAAATCATAAAGGTATTTAAAGTGAAAAGGTCAATTAGATATCCATGATGTCATTCAAAGTAGACAAAATTATATAAAGTGTGAAAAATGGAACAAACTATTTCTTTACAAGAGCGTCTTGAAAAAGGATCTTCTAACTTGCACCAAGGAAAATCATTTGTTTGTGAAGTATGCAACAAGAATTTTTCTAGAAAAAATGATTTAAACAGGCATCTATTAATTCACACTGGTGAGACACCTTTTATGTGTGAGATATGCAACAAGGAGTTCTCTCGAAAGGGTAATTTACGAAGTCATCTATTAATTCACTCTGGTGAGAAACCTTTCGTGTGTAAAATATGCAACAAAAGATTTTCTGACAGGAGTAATTTACAAATTCATCTATTAATTCATACTGGTGAGAAACCTTTTATGTGTGAGATATGCAACAAAAAATTCTCTCAAAAGATTGTGTTAAGCAGGCATCTGCTAATTCATGCTGGTGATAAACCTTTTGTGTGTGAGATATGCAACAAGAAATTCTCTCAAAACGACGATTTAAACAGGCATTTGGTGATTCACACTGGTGAGAAACATTTTATGTGTGAGATATGCAACAAGGAATTCTCTCAAAAGTGTGTGTTAAACAGCCATCTGTTAGTTCACACTGGTGAGAAACCTTTTCTGTGTGAGATATGCAACAAAAAATTCTCTCAAAAGAGTAATTTAAGCAAACATCTGTCAATCCACACTGGTGAGAAACCTTTTGCATGTGAGATATGCAACAAAAGATTTTCTGACAGGAGTAATTTAAGGAGACATCTGTTAATTCATACTGGTGAAAAACCTTTTGTGTGTGAGATATGCAACAAGAAGTTCTCTCAAAAGGAACAATTAAATAGCCATCTGCCAATCCACACTGGCAACAAACCTTTTGTGTAAGACATGCTTCATTGATTTTTTTCAAAAGTGTAATTTAAGTAGGCATCTGTTATTTTATACTGGTGAGAAGCCTTTTGCATGTGAGATATGGAACAAAAAATTTTCTGACAAGTGTATATAAATAGCTATCTGTTATTTTCTCCTCTTGAGAAAAATTTTTGCTTGTGATGTATGCAACAATAAATTTTCAAAAAATGTTCTTAAGTTATCATCTACGCTCTCATATTTTAAGATTTGATTCTTCTAACTTCGAAATTTTTCTTTTATTGGCATAAATTCGTCTTAAAAAATCAAACATTATAAACAATCACCAAGTGGAAATGGCAGTCATAGATAAACATTCTGGTTTTATACTTGTTATTTATGTACCAATACACTATATATTTTGTATTATAGTATTAAATTAAGTAATTAATAAATTGTATTATAATATTTAAATAAATTGTATGTGAGTGTATGCATTAAATAGTGTAAATATTGAAAAAACCAGAGGGCCCGTGCGAGGATTTCGCACTGAAATCTAATATTTTTTAGGTACGTCTCTATTATCCCATTGACCACTTTTCACAACAAAAAACTATCGCAAAACTATAAGATTAAACGCCAAAAATGCAGTCCCATTTACTTATGTCAGAAGCATTATACATGTTTGTTACGTCATCAAGTGGTTTTTAACTCGATATTTGCGTGTATTTTTCAATATGTTTTACTGATTTATTAGTTATTTCATTAATTAAAATAACAATTGTGTCCTTAAATTCTTATATTTTATTTATTTATTTATTTTGGTATTCCAATGGCAACGCTCTCCCGTTTATTTGGCGATAGTTTTTTGTTATGAAAAGTGGTCGACGGGATAATAGAGAAGTACCATTTTTTATCAATATGTAATATTTCTTAGATGCAGGTTTAAACTTCTAAAGAAAAAGTAAGGATAAATATATTTGCAAACAACATTTAGTTTTTAGTTAAGCCAGAATATCATCTAATTTATTCCATCAATGTTACAGTAAAAATTGATCCAATATTGCAAAATGCACGCGTGAGAAAAAAAAATTAACAGTTGTATTTTAACTGCATTAGAGGATGACGTCATCCGCTTCGGGAAAACATGGAACATAGAAATATAAATCTAAACATTTCAATTTCAATTTTGCTTTTTTATCATAAATATAAAATAAACTAATAAACCCGTGCGGTGTTTTTTATTATAATTGCTGAGCATCCTATAATGTGGTATTTTATTTTTGTGGCAACAGTAATTTGAAGAAAACCTTTCATTTCTTTCATGAAAACAATGCCGATATTATTTTTAATTATCAGCAAATTTTAATCAAAAACATGTTTTAACGAAATGTTAAGTGTGCTATGTCAGAAGCCTGTGCAAAATCCTTCCATATGGTATCCCATTCGCCGTTCTGCATTTCGTATTTTCTGAGAAAAAGGGATGTTGACAGGATAAATAATATATATGATTGCTGGTGTGTTTAATGCATTGTTTGTCATTTCATAGCTTAACAATACTCTGATGAGTCTTGTTGTAAATAAAGTTTACTAGAAAGTGTTTTAAAATCTTTATTTTCTCGGCTTTGTCTCATAAAAAGAAACTACCCTAATTTTATTTTGATGTCACTAATAAAATGTGTAGTAATGTTTTAAATTGAAATTGTAGCAACATTTATAATCCATCAATTATGTTGTTTAAATATTCTAAAAATTGTATGCAGTGCAATAATAGCTACTCTGCAGAAATGTATTGGATTCGTTAAATGAGATATGTATCCACCTTAACCTTACATCCATTGGCCTTGGATGGTAAGTTCAGAAGAGATGATAAATGTTTATCAACATGCAGTATTTATTCTCTTTTTTTTGTAGCCTTGTATCCATCATGAATTAGAAAGAATTACTGGAAGTGTTTTGAAAAGATCCTGTATTTCATATATTTGATGTAATTTTATAAACTTTTTAAAAAATTAATACAGTTAACTCCCTCAAATCCACCACCCTGAAATCTGCAAAAACCTAAAATCTGCACATCGTTTCCGATTTAAACAATGAAACTTACAATTAAGATGTAGGTGTAAATTTCAATTTATATATATATATATATATGTATCATTCTGTACACATTTTAATATGTAATTCTGGTTAATAGGATTCAACTCATACTTTCTCATGAAAGAAGTATAAATGTATTTTTGAAAAAATTCAAGACAGGGCTGATATCAGTGGCAATCACTGTATCTTTACCAAATAATTTATGTATTAATCAAGCTTTTTTAGTTATTAAGTATTGCTGAACATGAAACAAAACTTTGTTATTTTAAGATGTGAATAATTAGTGTTTCTTTATAAGGCGAGTTTCGCTGAATAATTTAGGAAAAATTATCGCATCATTCATTATGCCTGTTTAGTTATGCAATATTAATTATTTACTTGACCTTTACTTTTAATACATTAAATGTTTTTAAATGTTATTAATTTTTATTATTTTACTTAATTATTTTGTTTTATTGTAAGCATCCATTATAATTTTGAGTGCATTATTAAATTCAAATTATTGTTTAAAAAATTGAAACAAAACAGTGACCAGAAATCCGCAAAATTCTAACCTCTGATTTAGAGATATGCAGATTTAAGAGAGCGTACTGTATATTGTAATAAAGAGAGAAGTTTATTTGTGTGTGAATGCTGTGTTCATTATAGACTTCTTTGTGTACAGCTACAAGATTTGTCAAGGCGTTACATATCTCTATGCCTAAAGTTATTCATCACAAAGACAGTTTTTGGATTATTTATTTATTTATTTATAATTTTTTTGTGTTTTTTAATTATTCTCATTCAGATAACATTGCGATTATTCCTTTTAATTAAAAAATTTGCTTCATTGTTGTAACTTGCATACATTTGAAACACATTGTTGCTTACATTGTTATTAAATCAACATTATTGACATGAACACACTTGTGTTTTATGATATAGATTGACTTTTAGGAAATGTACTTCTCATGTTTTTTTTTGTTTTTTTTCAAATTGCGAACTGATAGGCATCCAAATTAGATCTTACATTTTTGTAACTTCTAAATTTATATAATTTGTGATTTTTTTAGAGCAATTTTCTTGGGAAACACTTAAGGCTCCTCTTCAGTAAACTTCCCGATTCCCCTCGCTAATGTTATTCCTATGGGCGTAGGATGCATTCGTATTTTTAAAATATCTCCTCGGAAAATTAATATTTTTAACTTCTGTTTTCTTTGTACTATTCTTAAAGAATGCCTCTTTTTTTCTTAGTTGTCAATTTTTTTCTAAAATATATACTTAATTTTATATGAAACGTTAAAATCTTATTAAGATTTTAAAACAAAAAAATGTAAATTAAACACATAATTTAGAAATATTTTGATAACTAAGAAAAAAAGAGACATTTTTTAAGAACAATACAAAGAAAACAGAAGTTAAAAATATTAATTTTCCGAGGAGATATTTTAAAAATACGAATGCATCCTACGCCCATAGGAATAACATTAGCGAGGGGAATCGGGAAGTTTACTGAAGAGGAGCCATAATACATAGTGGTACTTCAAACGTATGAGGCAATTTTTGTTTCTTAAATTTTCATATTCAAGTATTTAAATAGAAAAAAAATAATTTTGTCTTCTTCTGCATTTACATTGATATATATTTATATTAATGTTTTGACTATTGATGGATATCAGAACCTTTCTTCAAGGTGTTTATTGTATCTTTTATGAGGAAGGGTAATTCAGTGTCAATCTGCTCACTTATTCCAAAATGAAACATTTTGTCTATGGGCAGTACACATCTATGAGTGAAAAATCTTAAGACTTGTAGAAATTTTCTAGACTGAAAAAGTAGATAAATTTAAATTTTGTTTTTCTGAGTCAAAAATTTTTGATAAAATATAGGAAGGTTTTACTTTATTCAATTTTGTTAATAAATAATTTAAATCTACTCTGAATTCTTCCCTGTCTTTTGTTTGTTTTCTTTTTTTCTTCAATCTACATCATACTTTAATGAAAGCCTGACTTCACCCTTTATTGGAAGTATGAATTTATTGATACCACCTGTATTTTCAACAATATTTTTAATATAAATTGATTTATATCTTTTTCACCTTCAACTTATACGTATAATATCATTGCACTTTAACTACATGCAGTAAGCAATGTAGTAAATCTCTGGCAACTTGATAGTAAATTAAATCTCTTTAAACAACAGCAATTTCATAAGCAGAAAATTTTGATAATAGGACTATTTTAAAAGATCAGTTTTAATTGACACCCACTACCTCAGGAATATTTTTGTTGTGTCTTTGAATGGACAACTTGCATCCATGTGCAGTACACAAATATTTCAGTTGTAAAGACGGATACAGATTAGTCAAACATCTTTTGATTTGTTTTTCCATGTTCCAGTTTTTTTACTTATTTCCCTTGATATTATGAGTTTTTTTTTACTTTTACTGTTTCATTCTTAAATAAGGCCAATGAAAATGCGTAAAAAGAAAACGATAATTTTAAAAGAAAAAAGAAAACTATACTTTTATAAACACTAGGGAATCGAACCTGAGATTTAGAATATAAGTAAATACCATTTTTTATTGCAAACTCTAGCAAAATGTTTACATTTAATATATTTTTTTAGATTTCACGCGAACAATACGAAAAAGCCCTTTTAGATGAAAAATATTGATATTGTATTACACTGCTTGACAATTACTAAGAAATAACTCATTTTTTAACGTAGCATTCCCAACAGCCAACCAACCATAGTAAAATTAATTATTGAGATGATACCTAGTGCAAAATGATAGAGATGTAAATAAAACAACGCTAAAAACACCAGAACTTAAGTTCTGGTATTTTTAACGTTTTATTTACATCTGTACTGTAGTAAAATTAATTGTAAATGACGTACCTAGGCAGGACCTGTTATCTGTCTGAAAGGTAGTGCACAAGAGCTCTTTCTTAATCCAAAAATTTATGCAGTTAGGTGTTAGGAAAAAATAGCGCCTTAAGTTGTTGAACTAATTTCTGTGAAATTCTGTGTGGTAAGGCAATAATTGACTGCAAAATGTCTGCAAAACATCATTTGAGTGCTTACGATCTTGGTCGATCAGTTGGACGGCTTGAAGCATATTAAAGTGTCACTACTGTGGTTACAGGAATGGGAGTATCAAAAAGTGTCATATTGTGATTAAAAAAGGCTGCTAAAGGTAGAAATGCTATGAGAAAACGTGCCGGTGGTCATAGAAAGAACACCACTATCGATATGTATCCCTAGTGGCAAAAAGAAACATAAATCTCACTCCTTGTCAGATAGCTGCAGACATTGCAACTGCTACCGGTACACGTATATCTGCCATGACCATTTTTCGGCTATTAAATCAGGCTGGTTTGTATGCAAGGAAGCCTGTTCAATGCATTGCACTTAAACCATGGCATCGTCAAGAAAGATTGCGTTGGTGTCTGCAACAGTGGCCCATAGTAATGTTCTCTGACGAATCCCGCTTTATTATGACAAGTGATTGTGGCCATTAGTTACTGCAGAGAGAGAGATGAACACGTCATGCACCACAGAATGTTCATGAACGTGATCGATATGGTCAAGGCATGATTGTGTGGGCAAGCATTATGCACAACCGCAGAATACAACTTCATATCTTTGAGCGAGGTACCATAACACCAGAACGGTATTTCAGAGAGATCATTGCGGATCACGTTCATCATTTTAGGAGTGTGGTTGCTCCAGACTTTCTGTTTCTGGACAACAATGCATGTCCACACAGAACCGCTGAAGTATCAGACACACTAGAATGTGAATTCATTGAACGTATGGAATGGCCTGCTTACTCTCCAAACTTAAATCCTATAGAGCAGGGGTTCTCAAACTTTTAGACCGACATACCACTAAATCGAAGTTCATACTTCCGGGTACCACCTGGTAACAAACGTAAAGCTAATATAAAAAACCTGTCTAAAACGAAATATCTCTCCGACTTTTTGTATTTCCGTCATAGCAGGTTTTATTGCATTTAAAAATGAATGATTACGTTACTAAATTGACTGCTTTATAATAACATTCAAGTAAAAAGTAGTATCATCATTAAATTTTAATAATGCATACAATATCAAACTACAGTATTTTGGTATAGTAAAAAAGGCACAATACATAATGAGATATTGGTGCACACTGATTCATATACTGTTGTTGTAGGCTAATGAAAAGGATGGGCTTGTTTTATCAAGCACAACTTCCTCATGTCTGGCTCAATTTTGAGAAGTTTTAGTCATAAGTCAGATTCGATGTTTAGTTTATTCCTGTTTTTTTTTTTCATATAACAAAGGGGGGAAAAGCACATTCACAGAGATATGTTGTGCTAAACACAAACAGACTTTGTGTATTTTTGACGGTACACTGATATTCTCATCAGCGAAAATTCTGTTACATTCATCCTTTTGAATGTGGACTCCAGTAATCCATCACAGGAGAGGAGAGCTGAATAAGTTCACTTCTTTCCTCTCTCGTGAGATACAGTGGCAGGATGTCTCAAATGAAAAACGAATTTCCAGAGACTGATTAAGGTCATGTGGAGCTCAAGCCCCAGTACCTTTTCGGAGCCAGTCTCAAACCAAGATAATAGCTATAAATTTTTGGGGGGAGTATTCGGTGGTTATCCTTAGATATTATGATATGGTTACCAAGTTAATCAAAATCTTTTTTTGTTTTGGAAGAAATAATTGGAAAAAACTGCATTTTTGATAAACTTTACATAAGCAATTTTATTGATTTTGGTGGGCCCTAGGGCATGGCCTAAGGCCTCTGCATTAATCAGGTCCTGCGAATTTCTTATCTAAAGCTTAGTTAGCGCATTTAACATAGGCTCAATACAACCGTATTAATAATCTGCATACCTTTAAATGAGACAGTAATGTCGCTCAGTGGGCTAACACTTGCAAGTTTCTTCATACATTTTATACACCACCTCAGTACATATGTACAATGCTTTACCTTAAATCTGCACTGCATATGACCACAGTATTTGTTTGATTGGAATAATCTTACTCTCTCAAAAACTGATTTCCATGAAATAGGAGGAAACTATAACACTTTTTGTAAAAGAGAAGAAAATATTTCAATCAACACAATGAATCAATTTATGAATTATGTTTGAAATAAGACTTTTATTTCACACTTCGTAGAAGCTCTTCTATTACAAAGAGAACAATGGGTAACAAAACAACATTCCAAGTGTAATTTATAAATTACACTTGGGATGTTGTTTTGTTTTAACTCCTCCTACTTCCAAGCATTCAGACTTTACCTTCAGATAATTCAATTTGTAAAGCTGTTTAAAAACAGTTCTTCCGCTAATTAAAAATACTTCATTCATTAATTTTAAAATTAGATCTTTTTTAAAAAATTAAATTTTTATCTATATAAATCTAATAATCCTTATATATTATTTCTCCTGTCAACATCCCTTTTACTCAGAAACTATGAAACGCAGAACAACGAATGAGATACCATATGAAAGGTTTTAGAACAGGCTTCTGACATAGCCTACTTAACAATTCGTTAAAACATGTTTTTGATTAAAATTTGCTGAAATTAAAAAATTAAATCGGCATTGTTTTCATGACAGAAATGAAAGGTTTTCCTGAAATTATTGTTGCCAAAAAAATAAAATACCATATTATATGATGCTCATAGCAATTATTATAAAAAACACCGCACGGGTTTATCTTATACTTATGATTAAAAAGCGAAATTGAAATTGAAATGTTTAGATTCATATTTCTAAGTCCCATGGTTTTCCCGAAGCGGATGACGTCATCCTCTAATACAGTCAAAATACGATTATTATTTTTTTTTCTCGCGCGTGCCTTCTGCAATCTTGGATCAGAGTTTACTCTAACTTTGATGGAATAAATTAGATGATATTCTGGCTTGACTAACAACTAAATGTTGTTTGCAGATATTTTTATCCTTGCTTTTTCTTTAGAAGTTTAAACCTGCATCTAATAAATATTACATATTGATAAAAAATGATACTTCTCTATTATCCCGTCGACCACTTTTCATAACAAAAAACTATCGCCAAATAAACGGGAGAACGTTGCCATTGGAATATCAATAAATAAATAAAATATAAGAATTTAAGGACACAATTGTTATTTTAATTAATAAAATAACTAATAAATCAGTAAAACATAATGAAAAATACACGCAAATGTCGAATGTAAAACCACTAGATGACGTAACAAACACGCATAATGATTCTGACATCAAGTCAATGGGACTGTATTTTTGGCGTTTAATCTTACAGTTTGGCGGTAGTTTTTTGTTATGAAAAGTGGTCGACGGGATAATAGAGAAGTACCTAAAAAATATTAGATTCAATGCGAAATCCTCGCACGGGCCCTCTGGTTGTGTTTTTAATTCTGGAAAACTGATTGAATCATAAGCGTTGAGTACGAATTTCAGCAAGTCTGCTATAACAGACATTTCTCGTAACAAAAAATAGAGAAAGCGTTTACAGATCCTAAATCGCGTTCGAATTTTTTTTGAAAATTTCTAAGTTAATAAAAAAAAAGCCGTTTTCAATTCCATAATAATATGCTGATGTTTGTATTTTATACCACGTACCAGTAGCGGACTTCTCCGTACCAGTAGCCAGAGCTTCACGTACCAGTACTGGTACGCGTACCATAGTTTGAGAACCCCTGCTATAGAGCATGCCGGGGGTGCTCTTGGCAGACGTGTTTCTCAAAGGAGTCACCCTCCCCAAATGATACAAGAGCTGAAAAACACCTTGAAAGAGGAGTGGGATAATAAGCCCTAATGACTCTTCAATAGTTTAATTGACGGCAGGAATAGCAGATGCAAAATGTGCATTAGTGTCCGAGGAGGCCATATTCCTTACTGAGAAACTAATATCTCTCATCTTTCTGTCTGAAAATACTTTTTTTTTGCAACTCCAAAATTTTTCAAAGGAGACATTTTTTTATTTTTTTGTTATCTCGCTTTTCCATGTGGTGTGATCTGTACCATTCTGCATGATAAATATAACACTCTATCTCCATTACATATGTTCTCAGTTTCATTTCTTTAATTATTGCCTGTGATTATTTATTTCAAAAAATGTCTGTTCCTTAGCAGTTGTCAATCAGTGTAATTTTTTTAATTTATTGAGTGATATACTTTCATATTAGCTGCATGCCACAAGTTAATAGCCAAAGATTATGCTACATGTAGCAGGCTGTTTGATTCAAAAAATTTCAGTGGTTTAAGTGCATTGTCAGATTACTTGTTTTTAAATATGTATTTTATTTATATTATTTTATTTATTTAGTAATGAAGTTTTAATTCTGTTATGGAATATTAGCCGTAAACAAATGCTGGACTATCTAAATTGCTTTAAGGGTGAACAGATTAATCTTTCATAATCGGGCTGCACCTAATAGAGGTAGAGAAAAAAAATCATATTTGAAAATTAATTTTAAAACCGTAAAATATAAGTAAATTTAGATAGTTTTCCAGCAAATTGCATTTGAAAGATTTTTTTTTTCTTTATTCGATGGTGTAAAAATTCAAACTCTACAATGTTTATAAAAGTTAAAAAAATTGCAATAAAAGCAAAAACCATTTGTCAGGTGCTGCCACAGTCAGCATGCCACGAGTGTTATCATATTACTAAATGAAATGTTTTTGCTTTATAATATAGATTCCTGTGTAATTGATAAAATTAAATTAAATTTCAAAATAATTTGTTATACAAATGTGGAGTGTCACTAACATTTTTACAAAAAAAAAAATAGCAACAGACATGGCTTTCACTAATTTCTTTTTGTTGGACACCCACTTCTTTAGGCGTTCTAGAAAGTATGTACAATTTTATTCCCGTGATGACAAGACAACATTTTCAAAACTTAATTCTCATTTAATAGATTATTTTTTAATAAATTTTGATAATGTGTTGAGGAAACAATTTAGAAATTCTAGCTAAAGTAAATAGTTTTGCAGCACAAATTTTTTTTAATCTATTGCCTTGTAACTCAACAAGAAATATTTGTTTGTTTTAGTAACGTAAACTAATATTGGCATTAATATAAAAATGCTTATTTCTCTTCCTGTTTGTTTTGTCACCCCCTCACGGGAAACTGAGCAAAAATGTCGATGGTTTTATGACAATTCATTAATTTTGAACATTTAATACTGTATTTCCATGAAAATAAGACATAGCATGATTTTTCAGGGAACTCGTAACATAAGACTTACCCCCCAAAATAAGCTATCTGACTATCTTAAAATTACTACTCATGCTGACACGCAATCATAATGAGAATTTCAACCAATGTAAAGTAATGATTTTAAAGTCTCATTTTAAAAATCTCAAAAACATTTAACATCATGAAATATTGTTATAAAATATTCTTGTTAAACTATTAGTTTTTTGTTAAAATGTGTACAAAAAAATATTTAAAATTCCATTTTTTTTTTCGTTATAGTTTTAGCTTTAATGTAAAAGATACCAATAATTAGCAAGACTGACTGACTGAAAGGGGGGTGCGCTTTGAGACTTATAGCGGCTAGGCTGTTGTCTCGAGTGATCCAAAACCAGAGACGAATGCAAGCATGACTTCACAGTTCAGAAAGAAGATGTTCCTAAAACTTAGAGACCAATCTCGTAGTAAGTAATTACAGTTCTTGACATAACAAAGCTAAAAGCGACTGAGGCTATTCAAAAACCGAAGGGTAGACAGCCGAAAATCCTTGGATTTGCAGAAGGTTTTTGAGAATTCAATAAAAGAACGGAAGCTATTACCGTTCAAAACAGAAGTATTCCAACAGGAATTGCGTTGATTACGATACTTTGCACATGAGAATAAAATGTGCTCCAAGGAGTCGGGAACCCGGCAGCTGTTACACTTATCAGTATCCACCATACCAAAACGGAACAGAACAGCGGGAGTAATCAACATCTTACAGAGTAGCCGCGTTATCAGAACATCTTCCCGACGACTGGCAGCCCAGAGGTATGTCTGCTGTATCACTGGGATGTCACCGTGAGATGCAAGGTACTTGCTTGACCTGTACTGCTGCTGGAGTGACAGATAGGTTTGCTGTTTCTTGTAACGGATGAGGTCTTCTGGAGAGATCCAGTTTATCAGGACATCAGTATCATTCACCCCTTTCGCAATATGATCCGCCTTTTCATTTAACGGGATGCCCCGGTGACCAGGAACCCAGCAGATTTGAATCCTAGGAATCAATGAAGCGGCTCTCTGTATTTTGTTGTTAAGCCACAAGATAACCCTGGGTGACTTGATGGACACCGACTGCAGCGCTGTAAGCACTGATAAGCTGTCAGTAAGCAGGATGGTAGGGCGATCGAAGATAATCAGTTCATCAAGTGCAGTTCCTATGGCTAACGCCTCTGCTGTGAAGATAGAATTTGCTGGGTAAGTTCTGTACCCAAACTGGGAGGACTTCGTGCATCCGGCAATCGCAGCCATCGCGAACGACTTTGAGGCATCCGTAGCTATAATATGCCATGTCTGTAGAAAGCTCTGAATATATTCCTCGTACAAAGGGACTATGATACTGTCATCAAGGTCTTTCCGCTGAAAGGGCAGGTCTGATAGACAAAACTGGACTACTTCCCAATTACACGGGAGAGGTAGCTGAAAGGTTATCAAATGCTCAGGATGGCCATCAATTTTCTCAAAAACTTCAGCGATGCTGGGAATATTGCCTGCACTCGAATTAAGATTTCCATCATAGAATTCCCAAAGTGGAGACCAGCTGCCCAATGAGCAGTGTTAAATCCAGAATCCAAAAGCAATCGTATTAATTCTATCCGCAAGCGGGGGAATACCGGCATGCCTGCGTAAAATAAGGTTTGGAACCCACTTTGGCAGGCCAAGAGCCGCCCTGATGGCAGTAGTTTGCAGGACCTCTATCTTTTTAAAGAAGGATTGATTAGCTGTTTCGAGTACAGCCGCACCGTATTCTATCATGCTCCGAATGGAGGAGGATGCCAGGGTGAGGAGATGGTATGAGCGCGCGCCGTACTGTTTGTGTGCTAATGCCTACAGGATATAATTCTTTTAAGTGCATTCTTCCGCAGATACTCTTCTTGCTTGCGAAAACCCCCTCGTCTTGTCAATCAGAAGCCAAGGAATTTTATTTCAATTAGCAAGCTTTTAAAGGAAGTGCAAAAACAAAACATCGATACAAACGATAAAAATCGTATACAATATCGATATAAATAAATGTAAAGCCATGGCGAAGTGAACTAAACCTTCTTTTGAAGAGAACTAAAACATTCATAAAAAAATGATAATTTGTGAAAAACACCTTATCATCCAACTACTTTAAAAAGCAACTGAAATTCAGCTCACTATATTGCTGATGTATTTCTGAAATTTAGCTATACTCAACCAGGATTTTGCCCTATTCATTTGATTACTAAATTATGAAAATAGAAATTATCATTCTTGCATGGGGATTTAAGGAATATTTCCCACAAATTCACATATTTCATCTAATATTTAATATATTAATTTTCTAATTGTAGTATGCCACTTTTTAAACTTTACAAAGAATGGTATTAAATTTGGTTGAAAATATGCTGAAGAATGCTGAAATGTTTTGAATTTTTTATAAAACTTTTATATTTCCATGAGTATATGAGAGCCAGGCAAATTCATTTAAGTCAATGACTTTTAACCTATTCTCCTACTTTCGTATCGAATATTAGTTGAAGGGAAATTCCTGGTTTACATTCTGCCAAACATTTCCTCATTGGGGTCACAAAACATTTTAAAATATATAAATAAATTTATGCAAGATTCCATGACATCTTGTACTCCAACTTTGCTGAATGTTTCCATAAATGCTTAGTAAGAAATTAAATGTAAATTTTTTTATTAATTTCATTTCATAACTATGCATACATTTCTTCAAAAATTGACGCACTGCATATACGTTAATCTGCACTTATATTACCCATTATGTGACAAATTATTGTATTATTATTATTATATGGTTAATTACTATTATTAATGTATATATACATATAATAATTATTATTATTAACTCAGATGAATAGTGTATAATAATGACCTACTTTTGAAATGAAACTTATGTTCTTTCCATAGTAAAAAATAAAAGTTAGAAATCCAAAAGCATTTTAAAAAGATAAAGAATCATCCATTTAAAAATTACAAAAAATGATTTCTTTTTTTCATGCAAAAACAACATCATATATAAAAAGTCTTTTAGTTTTTTTCATAAGACTAACTATTGTTATATTTTAGCAATGTTATAGATTCTACATTACTTTTTTAAATACAAATAATTCCAAAGTAATAGTTGCAGATTACCTTATAAAGTTTCTATTTAGTAATATCAATAGATTTTACTATGAAATGCTTCTAAATAAATATTTCTATTGCAATTTTTTATATAATTTTTTTAAAATAAAATTTTCAACAGCAATCGCTATCGATTTCTATATAAGCTATATCAAATGCTTTATATATATATATATATATATATATATATATATATATATATATATATATAACTACAGATTCTTATGGAAAATTTATATGTAGGCATTTTCTTTCTTTGTAAATTTCATGACAGACATCTCCATGAAATGCTCTTCGATGAAATCTATACTAATAGGCACAGCCGTCCTTAGGGGTGTGCGACAGGTGCGGCCGCACAGGGCCTCGCGCCCGGAAAAAAATAATACAAAATAGCTAAATATTTATTATTCATTTTGTTATGAGTTATTTCATAATCAAATTCATATGTGTAAACATGCTTATTTATGTAAAATGTTTTATCAATAAAATATTCCATGTAAGCTTAAGCTGGGACGCTCTAGAAAAGAATAGATTGTTCGTAGCTTATATTCATTTTATGGGAATTGTTATACTCTAGCCGAGGCAGTACCAGGCGCATAGGAAATCTGGACAGTCCCATGACTTGAATATTAATTGTTAAGAGGTCGGTTTTATCTCCGCAAGTCATGGTATATGGAATTGTAATAATAAGGATCACATAAGACAGTTATATTCAAATGTAGACTCATTAAAATTCAATAGTTTAGAAGAAAATAAAAGGATGATTAAAAAAATAATAATTTTTAAGCTCTACAAGGGAATAAAAGTATTTATTTATTTATTTATTTATATTTCTCTTTTATTTATTAAGTCATAATAAATTTCTAAAGATTTCGTTAACAAATGTACAATTATCAAAAAAGTAAAAAAAGAAGACAAAGATAGAGAGAGAACACCCCATACTTTTTAATGGCCAAATTGTCATGGAGAGATGCGAGAAGTATCCTTCGACCCTTAATTTTGTCTACTTTCCTAATATGAATATAAATTTTGAAATAAATGAAATATTTTGCCAAATTTAAATTTCTAAATAGTAACATTCACTTTTGGTATCATGATTGAGAATTTTTCAATCAAGGCAACCCGGAAAAAAAGTACTGTTTATACACTTTTTCTTAAATCTTCATAGAGTTATAAAGGAAAATGTGTTAGTAGTTTATCCATAAATATAGAAAATTAAAACATCTTACAAGCAGATATATCGGGAACATTCACCTACTTACCAGAAAAAACATACAGAAATTTCTAGTGTAAAACAAACCCACTTTACATAAATGAAATACCATAGTTTTTTTTTCTTTTTCGGTTAATTATTAACATTTTATTTTCTGTAGATGTTTTGAAAACATTAGACGGTCCCTTTACGCCATCACAAATTAAAATTTATCAATATGTCTCGAAAACTAATAATTGGACTGAGCTGTACAATTGCATATCCATGTTTTTTACAATTGCGGTTCGTTTTCTGTGAAAATTAATGCCGATCATAATTCATAATTTTTAAATATGACTTTATTAATAAATTTCATAACTATTTTTTTTATTGAAAAAAAATGTCTGAATTATCCATTGCATTCATGCATTGTATCGCATTAAAAAAATGTCAATTGGATGATTTTTGGGACGACAAAAAGTTTGCCACGTGAATTAACATTAACATCCACAAAATTTTAACTCATCTAACTGTACAAAGATTTAAGAAAAAGTACAAAATCGGAGGTGTTTTACTGTCTACCTTGATCAAAGGAATTAAAAAAACAGTGTCAAAAGTGGGTGTTACCATTGTAAAATTCAAAATCGATACAATTTTTAATATGTAGTTGACTCCCTATTTTAAAATTTGTATTCAAACTTGAAATGTAGACACAATTCCCAGTTGAACAGTACTTTTCGTATCTCTCTGTGGCAATTTGACGATAAAAAAAAAATCGCTCTGTATGATATTGCGAGAATGAATTCCCGGCCCAGCCCAACTCTAAAGAAAAAAGAAAGGCTGAGCTCAGTCCGAGTATTATGAAAGGGAATTAGACCCGAATCTGTGTGTAAATCTCTGCTAAAACATACTCCCCCCCCCCCCACACACACACACTCCCAGAAAAAAAAGCGTAATTGTTTGTGTGTCATGCGAGCTGTTTTCAAAGGGCGATTGCGTTGTGGGAAGTATCATTGTCAATTTAGTGGAATTTTATTCAAAATATTTAGCAGAATTTCCGAACAGTTATCTTCATTTTATTTAATCACGAAATGTCTGTCATTTAATAAATCAAAAATTACTATTCAGTATTTTTGGTAGATGAATAAACGACTTCACTGTATTTAATCACGGAATGTCTGTCATTACATAAAGTAAAAATTACTATTCAGTATTTTTGGTTGATGAATAAATGACTTCGCTGTATTTAATCACGGGATGTCTATCGTTAAATAAAGTTATTCGAAATTTCAGGTAGACGAATGAAAACACACAGCTAAACTGGCAACATTGATATTAACTATATTGAAAGTGAAGGGCCTCGCAAAAGTTCTTGCACCCGGCCTCGCTTTCGCCAAGGACGGCTCTGCTAATGGGAAGAGCTTTCCGTTCACTTGGGTTAAGATTACAAACTTTGCCATATTTGCTAAATATCAACAATTATCTTCAAATATTTAGAAAAATATATTGTTTTTACAAATGTCAATACTTAATCCTGACTGTTGTAATATTAATATAATTTTTACGACATTGGCTATAAACAATTGCCTATATATTAGCTATATTTCATTGGTATAGACAGAGGTCACGGCTGCCGAAGGCAGTCGTGCATCATCCGCCGATTCCAGGCTCTTGAAGAGCCCATGCGAGACACGACCAGGAGGGTTCCAGTTTACCCGGGGACCCTCTAGGTGATGCTCTTCGGCCGGAGAGCGAAGCGGGGGCTTACGCCTACCTGCACTTCGAGCTCTCTTTCCCAAGTGGGTTGATGACATAGGTCGAAGCGACATTAGTGGCACCTTATAAAAGGGCCACTAGGTTCACACTTGGGCGGATAGCGAGAATGAGCCACAGCTTCGTTGCCGGAATCCCAAAAGGGAACCGGGTCCTAGGCCTGATGTGAAACACTCACACTACCCCATTGCTGTACCGCACCTTCCGAATACTTCATTGGTATAATGGTTGTAGATGAAACATTAAAAATAAGGCATTAATAAATCAAGCTTTATAAAAAGGACGAGTAAATTAAATTTTGTTGTTTAGAATACTATTTCTGTAATATAATGTTATAAGTAATGCAAAAAACTCTTTTCATTGCTTCCTTTTAAAAACTTCTTTTAAGTTATATCAGTGAATATCGGCAGAGGTTGAAAATTAAATTCAGCAACTTTCGAAATATTGGCCAATAATGGGTAGGACATTTCTGATATCTTAGTGATACCAGGGTATTGTTCCTTTGACTTGAGACATTGATACCGAGATTATTTTAAATTTGTCTTATGCACATATTAGGGGCAGTATAGCAAAATGATAGCTGGGCATATGTTGGGCACTTTAACTGAACCAGGTAGCACATTAAACCATAATTAGATTCACTAGAGCAGAGTGATGTGGTGGTGAGCTGTAACTAGCATAATTACCTTCAGAAAAAAACTCAAATGAATATTTCAATAACTTAAGTTAAAAAAAAAATTGTTTTTGTATTTAAATGTTTCAACGGTGAACTTGAACCAAGAGGAATGTAACTTTTAGTACATGGAGATAGTTAAGTAGGTAGTGAAGACAAAATATTTCCATGACATTAAATGTTTATTTATAAAGACAAAATACATATTTGATGTAGATAACTTATAACACAACAAAATAGATGATTCCAAACAAAAAGGAGATAACTTGTAGCTTACGATATACAGGGTATCCATAATTAAACGACCCTACTTTAAAGTTGTCTACATACGAAACTATTGGTCAGAAATTTTGGAAATTTGTTGAAGGACATAATGAAGGAATGTGAATTTGTTTAAGCGAAAAAACATTTTAGTTAAAAATTTCGCCGCCAGATGGCGTTTTTAATGAATTCAACATAAATTTACGCTAGTTTACAAATTTTATTACTACAAAACATGTTCAACAAAACTTTTTTCACGACATTTCTTAGAATTTCCCAAAACAAACTGCGGTCAACAGTGGAACATGTTATTTTACGATTCCAGATGGTAGCTGAAAATGATGGCCGCCATATGGAACATCCCATACAGCACACTTTCATCTCTAGAACGTCGCATATACATCGCACTGCGACGTTGTGATGTCCCGCGGAACGTCTCAGAGATGTTCTGTCAATGCGCAAATGTCCTTTTTCAGCGATGTCGCATTGCAACATCTGTGAGCCATCGCATTGTGATATCTGTGCGATATTGCATTTTATCACCTACAGTACATCGCACAGATGGCCCCAGAGATGTTCTGGCGATGTGCGAATGTCCTTTTTCAGTGACGCCGCGGTGCAACATCTACGAGGTATCACATTCCGATATCTATGCAACATTGCATTTTAATGTCAACACTACATCGCACAGATGGTCTCAGAAATGTTCTGGAAATGTGTGAATGTCCTTTTTCAGCAATATCGCAGTGCGACACCTATGTGACGTCACATTGTAACATCTACAGGTCTCAAATTGTTACCACTACTTCTGATTTATTAATAACAAATTTATATCCTAAATAAAATTTAAATTACTAGTCGGAAATAGTGATGACAATTGGCCTGCTGGTATGTAAATTTACCCTGACATTTTTGTTGCTGTATTTTTAATTTAAAAAAATACTTTTAAGGACCTCACTTACTTGTAAAGCAAATTAATTACCCAAGGTGTGACTGTCCTTAAAAGGTATTGCAAAATAACTCAATTTCATATTTCTGTTATTTTTCAATTCAAGATAGTCCTAGTAATATCAAAAATTCCCTTCTCTGAATCCTGCAACTTCTTGCATCCTCTAATAAAACTGAAATGCATTCTAGTAATGAATTGGAAATTCATGTTTTAAGAACTTTACTAAGAGTTATCTATAATATGAGAAAACACATTGAATACAAGTAATCTTAAAACAGTACTCTTCTTCTTTCACAATAACCTATTTTTCCTAAGTATATAACAGTTTGAGTGACTGTACTACCCTACTCTGAATGTCTAAAAATTAGTTTTGATGGACTTGTATGGCTTTATTCTGGGTATATAAATTATTCTAGTTGTGTTTATATACTAAATTTGTAATCGATACACTTAAAAAAAATCACTGACGGCTCGGCCTACAGGCACAGGTAGATTTCGAAGCCGCAGACAGTGGGGCGCCTGTTTGTTGGGAATTGTGGAAGAAATTACCTTTTTGCCATGATGCGGTAGTTGGAACTGCCCACTTCAAAACCTAACTTGTTTGCAGGCGGAGCCGCAGAGATTTTTTCTTCTGCTATAAGTGTTGGTCCTATAAAAAAACTTGTCAATATAAAAGTTTTAGATAACATTAAGAGGATTTATAATACATTTAAGTGGATTTGATGTCTTTTGAATTGACGAAGTTATGAATTTTTTACTTATAACCCCCCCCCCTTTTAGACCATTTTTAATGATATCAAAAATCTGTCAGACATACATTTTTGGCCCTTTTTCTAAAAGTAATAATAACTTTACACGGATTCGATACGTATGATAATTAAAAAATTATGAGTTTTTTTTTTTGTTTTCACAAAAAGCCCCCCATCCCCCCCCCCCGGTTCTATTTTGCCCATTAACGAACTTGACCGAGATTTTATGTATCAGTTTGGAAGAGATTTGTGCAGAATTATTACAGTTATCGTGTCCATAAAAGAGTGACACACACACACACACATATATATATATATATAAAGTTTTGAACTGGGGTAGTTTTGGGTTCTGAGAGTCATGATCGGCGTAGATCTGCAAATTTTTTTCAAATATTCCAACGTAGGGGAGAATATAATAGGTAGTATTTCTTACGAAATCTACCTAAAAAGACATTGCATAAGTAAAATACTTTGTTAGTAAATAATTCATACATCCTCTCTCCTAACACTTTTATTTTCATTATAGAAACTCATGATGAAATTTATTATAAACAGTATGATTGTACAACACAAAGAATTGGAATGCTTGTTTACAATTTTTCTCATCTATATTAAATGGAAATTACAAACCTTTTGCAACATTACAAGCCAGGTACAGCAAACCAATGGCAAAAGCAGTAAAATGTTTTTGGTATAGCATACAATGAGGTTAAATCAAATTTGCACACAATACACAAATATAGACGAATTGAGTTTCACTAAATTCGATTGATTGGAAAATGAAGAAATTTAAATTTAATTTAATGAATTCCAATGAACTCTACTACACTACTTTATCCTACTCTGAATGCCTAAAAATCCGTTTTTATGGACTTGTATCACTTTATATTCTGAGTACCTAAATTACTGGAATTGTGTTTGAAAAGCAAAATTTATAATAGGTAATCACTTAAAAAAATACTGTATATGTAAAATGTATTATGCTTTTAAACAATTACTGAATCCCTCCTAACACCTTTTTTTATAATGAAAACTCATTATGATATTTATGATGAGCAGTACTTATATGAGATGAAGATTTGTATGGGTTATGATATGCATACGACCCTCCGCATGATAGAGCCCCTCTGACAATATAATGGCATACGATATTGGGAAACTAACATGCCAATTATCACCACTACTTCAGAATAGTAATCTAGAATCCTAACACTTTTATTAATAACAGAATTTCTGTCCTTAAATAAGGCGAAGATTACTATTGGCAGGGATCAATCCAGGAAAAATTTGGGACCATTGACAAAAATCCGTTTAACAAAACAGGGCTTTTCACAAAATCAATTTTAATAAAACAGGCCACTTCATAAAATTAATCTTATTAAAATACGTGCCTTCACAAAATTCTATTCCATAAAAAAATACTCATCATTAATTATTTTTATTTTGTTATATTTTAAAATGTGTAATTTGTAAACAAAACAAGTTCACCGAAAAGAAAACTTAAGCAAAAGGACTTAAAGAAGAAATTATTATTAAATGTTTCGTTTAAATTTGAGTAGTTAAATTTCCTCTTTCGTTACAAAACGTTATTTTTTACAAAAATATAATAAATTTCACAAAATAGGCCCCAAGAAAAAAACCTGCATCGACCCCCGATTGGGAAATAGTGGTGAAAATGAACCTACTTACATGAAAGCTCACCACCCTTGTTCTATAACACTTTTGTTGCTGTATTTTACTCTAATTTTAAAAAATACTCCATATTCACACTGCAGGGTCCCACTTAACTTAAGCAAGCCCATGTAAATATCAAAAAGTTCTTCTCTGTTCCTAAATAATCTTGCATTTAATAAAAATTCTTTCATCCTTTAATGACACAGAAATACAACTGGGTTATTGTATTGTGAGTTTGTGTGACAACTTTCTTAGGATATGTCTATGATATCTGAGGCATCCAGAATACACTTTTAATGAATTTTTTTTTAAAAACACACTTTCAGCAAATTTGATACAGGGTTAAAAATTTGGTGAAAGAGTGTGTATTCTTTCTAAGTATAAACAGTCTAAGTTGCTTTATTATCCTAATTCATTCCAAGACATTACCATTTTAAACTAAATCTTTGTTTAAATTTCTCAAAATAAGTTTTTTGGACTTGTATCATTTGTATTCGGGGGGTACCTAAATTATTGGAATTGTATTTGCATTGTAAAATTTATAATTGGCAATCACTTTTTTAAAAATGCATGTGTGATATTAGAATTTACTGTAGAAATAAAACCATGCTAATACATAATTCAAGAATTTCTCATTACACACTTTTTTAATGAAAACTCCTGCAATACATGATTTATGATGAGTAATAATATTATATAATAGTGTAGGACAAAGAGTTGTATTGGTGTTTATTTGATTTTTTTTTTTTTGAAATTTTTCTTAGCTATTTTAAACAGAAATTATATTCAACCCCTTTTATTAAATATTCCTTGTTTTACAATATGTTTCACTATTTCAATCAATGAATTTTACTGGTTCAAACTTAATTATTAAAAAAAAAAAAAAAAAAAAAACTCGTATTACTGAATGCAAGCATTTTACTTTTGATGAAAATCATTTGTTAATTATGATTAAGAAAAGATTGTCATAAAATGTTAATTCTTATACGTTACAATATTTGCATGCTTAATTTTTTTTTTAAATCAAAAGTTACGTATTAATTTCTTTAGTATTATTAAGAAAACTTATTAAGGAATATATTACCACCACCCCCCTTCCAGCAGAGTCTTTGGGGTGAAAAGGGTAATTTTGTAGTACGCTGTACTATAATATAATTTTATAAATCAATAATTACTTGCTTAATCATAAAATTCCACATATCTGCAGATTAAAATAATTCAGCTAAACAAGTTTCAAAATATGCTTCTCTGAATATTATTAAATTTTATTAATCTTTTTGGATACACAAGAATTTTACATTCTTTAATACAAATGTAATTTCATTATTTACAATAATTATTTTTATTTAAATTATTCAAAAGTAATTTGTAGTAATTACTGGGAAAATCTTTTGATAATTTCCAAATTTGAAAAATTTAACAATTATCATGTGGATAAAACAATATGTTTCTAGTAAATAATAATTCATTAATTATTTCTCATGTAGATGTTAAATATTTTGTAACTTTCAATAGTTTTAATGCCTAATGAAAAGTTTAAATTTATTTATTTGTAATTTATTTTTCATTGATGAAAAAAAAAGTTTATGAATAATATCAATAAAAATATTAATAAAAAAACTAACATTATTAAACTAATCAGGTTTAAAATAAAATATTCCTGCTGATTTTGTAATGAGAATGTTTAAATAATAAATGACGTCTGTCACATGTGTAATCACAATACTTTCATGAGTACTTATTGTGCAAAAATATCAATGACTAATACAGTTTTATTATCTTTATAATAGTAGTTTACATATTCAAAGAAGTTCTGTAGAAATAGATCAAACTCCCTGATAAGATCTGTTTATATTATATATATATATACTTGTGTCAGAGAGCCAACTTTTAAAAATTTCAGTGATTGGGGAGGCAAAGAATTTGGGTACATTTCTGTTTATTGATGGAAATTGCTGAAGGGGTATTTTCAACTGTGCTATGCGTTTTCTAACTGAACTAAATTTTAACATACTAAGTAGTATATATACAAATCTACAGATCATATACAAGACTACACAAAATATTGCAAATATTTTTTTCCACTGCTGATAATAATTGCTGAAATTGGGTTTTCAAAATTGTTATGTGTTTCCCAAATTGTTTACTTAGACATCAACTTCCACTTTATTAATTGGTAAAGTATTCTGGAAATGTTGGAAAGTGTTTCATAATCTATATATGACGCAGGATTTTTAGTTTTTGTTTTACTGGAAGTTTGTGTGACAGCTCAACAACTTTCATTATGATTATTGAGGCATCCAGAATACATCTGATTCAAAGATGAAAATTTGCTGAAAAAGTGCTTAATGACTATGTTCTTTCTAAGTATAAACAGTGTTTCTTTGTTATCACAATTCATTCCAGGACATTACCATTTTACTCTAAATTTTTGTCTACATTTCTAAAAAATTAGTTTTCATAGACTTGTATCATTTGTATTCTGGGTACCTAAATTATTGGAATTGTGTTTGCATAGTAAAATTTATAATCAATAATACTTTTTTCACTGTGTGTATATATAATGAAATTTACTTGATGAGACAAAACTCCATTCTAGTTCATAATTGATGAATTTTTCCTAACATTTTTAAAAAAAAATCAAAACTCATACAATACATTTATTAAATGTTTATTTACGATTTTTCTCATCCATTTTAAACCGAAATTAAGACAACTTTTTATTTTTAACACTCCTCCTGTAGCTGCTTACATTACATCATATGTGTCACTATTTCAATTTATGAATTTTACTGGTTCAAACTCAATTGTTTAAAAAATCATATTTTTGAATGCAAACATTTTACATTTCATGAAGATCAACTGTTAATCATGATTAACAGTAAATTGCCCTAAAATGCTAATGCTGGACATTACAATATTTACAAGTTTAATTTATTTTTTAATAGAAAATTACATATTAATCTCTTACTAAAAGCAATCTATTGAATATCGACACCCCCCCCCCCTTTCCAGCAGAGTATTTGGAGCGAAAAGGGTTAAACTTTGCAGTTTGTTGTACTATGGTATCAGAAATTAATAATTACTTGATTAATCATAAAATTCCACATACCTACAGATTAAAATAATTCAGTTTAATATTAAAAAATTGCTCCTCTGAATCGATAAAATGCTATTGATGAATCAATCATTTTTCATACAAACAAATTTTACATCCTTTAATACAGATAGAATTTGATTATTATATTTGTTTTAATTTCAATTATTTAAAAGCAATCTGTGCTAAATGCTGAGAAATTTTTCTGATGTACACCAAATTTGCAAATTTTAACAATTTTCTTCATTGACTAGAAATCAACATGTGCTGTATTAGAATTAAAGAACTTTATCATCTTGATAAAACATGTTTCTAAAAATAATTCCTTATGCCAGTGTTAAATATTTTTTTAACTTTAAATAGTTTTAAAATGCATAATGAAATGTTTAAATTTATTTTTTTCATTACTCAAAAATAAATTCAAGCATAATATTAAAATATAAATAAACCAACCTTATTATACTAACCAGTTTTAAATTAAAATATTGCTATGTTTTTCTATCAAGTCATATTTAGTGAGCATTTACAGAAACAAGAAAACTTTGATGTCCCTATTGTAAAGCACAAATATATATTGATACAAATGTGCTCATTTTTTTTTTCATTGATGTCCTATTTTTAATGCACATTTAAAATTATCTTGAATTTTGGCAGTACATAACTTTAGAATAATAATTTATGCAAACACAATTAATGCAGCCTCTAAAATAATCCTGCAGCATATGAACAGATAATGTAAAATCCATCGAGAAACAAAAGTTATCTTTATTACTATTATTTTTTTATCTGACCTTAAAGATATTACTACTTAAATCTTCATAATTTATATTATGTGTTTAATTTTAAGAAAATACTGCACGAGTTTCACTGAAAAAACAGGACCCCCCCCCCTCCCCTCCCAGCACAAACAGATGAAATAAATTTCAACTTATGATGCACTCTCAGTTTTTTTAAGAATACATAGTAATTTCACTGATATAATACATCTTAATCCTCACAGATCTGAATCGTACATATTTGTAAAAAGCAATACTCTTTTAAGAAAATAAAATTAAATAGTCCTTTTAAAAAGGAACAAAACAAATTCTAAACTTTATATAACTGTTTTTGAATGAATGACTTCATTTTTACATTAAATAAGAGACTAAAATTATAATTTTTTATACAGAAAAAAAGTTCAAAAGTGCATGCAACTTGATTTGTTTATTGAGAACATACATCTGACTTGTGTGCTTGACATCAAGTGCCCGCTTATAAGTCATCATCAATATACAGGGACGAGATAGCCACAAGGAAATTTACAACACCAGAGAGTTACATCCGGGAGCTCCACAAAGTGTGTGCAATGGAGCTGGCGGGAGTCGAACCCGCCGACCTGACTCCTACGCTCACAAGCGATTAGCGGAATGGTGTCTTAACCACTCGGCCACGGAGGCCCCATGCAACTTGAATACTGACTCATTGCATTGTTTACACAATTATCATTTAAAAAAAAGTTTAGTATTGCATGGATGGTGGATAATGTAAAAAGTTAATTTTCTACAGTTTTATTATATTTTTTACTTAAAACTCGCAACACATTTTTCTTTAATATACATTAAATAAAACTGCAGAATAAGCTTTATAAGACATTTAAATATATTTAAGAAAATGTAAAATGTATAAATACATAACACGATAATAAAGTTTAATAAATTATAACACTTACCTTTCATGATCTCTCAACTTTTGCAAATAAAACTATTATTTTTTATTAGAATAGACCATTTCTTGATATTGTAGATTTATATATATTAATATAAATATTTTATGATTAAGTGCAATGAACAATTGTTCAATTATATTTTTTAACATAAAAAATCTAAATAAAGTACAAAAGGTAAACATCAAAAAGAAATTTTATTTAGATACCTAAAAGCTAAAAATATCACATGTAAATAAAATAACTATAACATCGCAAAGTGTTTTTAATATGTTTTGCTATGACAAACTTTTCTATTATGACAAGTTTTTATTATTATATTTGAAGATTAATATTTTTTATAGTTCCTCTGGATATGAAAAATAATGCAGACAGCAATCTACTTTAAAATTGCGAAAGGAAGTGCAGTTATCAAGCCTGATTATATTAACATAATCATTTATATGTACGCTTACTCTTCAAGAATAACCATAGTTATTTGTTTTTTACCTAAAAACTGAAGAAACGTCACTCAAATAGAAAAAAAAAAAAAAAAAAGACAGAAATCCAACACACAGCAAACAACATGGCATGCTGCACACACATCCTTCACTTCACTATGAAGTCGCTTTGCATTAGACGCCATTTAGCTCGCACATGCGTGAATGACCATCGCGTATTTGCGCATGGGCGAAAACGGCAGCTTGCGTCTCCAGGCTGTCGCAAAGATACATCTCAGTGGCAGCCTGTTTTGTTTTCTCAGAGATGTTTCATGTACTGAGACGTGATGATAATGAGACTTTGCGATGCACCCGAGACATCACTGGAACCAAGTGTGCTGTGTGGGATGCTATGTTGTAATAGAATATTTATCATAAATGTATGGTAAATTTGTAATTCATTAAAAAAATGCCCTCTGGTGGTGAAATTTCGAACTGTTTTTTTCCACTTAAACAAATTCCCATTCCTTCATTATGTCCTTCATAAAATTTCACAACTTTCTGAACAATAGTTTTGTCTGTAGACAACATTAAAGTAGGGTCATTTAATTATGGACACCCTGTACAAGGCAGATCGAACAAGGAGAAAAACGTATTATCACATGACTAATTTTAAGCTGAATTAAATTTTAATATATTAAGTGTTACGTATAAATGCCTATAGATAATATACAGATCAGTATAAAAGATTTCAAATACATTGCCATCTAACAAGGAAGGTCTCCTTAAAGCGCATACTCAGAATATTTTGAAAAAAAATTCTAATGTGACTACTTCGTACGTTATAAAGGATCAGTCAAATTTAGCTGCGGAATTCCAGTAGAAAATCAGTAAAAAAATAAAATACTTTCGAGTACTTGGCGCAAAAAGATGCGATTTGGCGAGCAACACTTTTTCGTCGCTAAATGCAAGCGATTTTAATGTATTTGAAAAGTCCTGCTAAAATGAGGGTTTAAATGCTTAGTATTTTATGAATTTAAACTTCAACGATTAAATATTTTATTATTTTTTCTATAAGCGTATATTATGTACATACAAGTTAAGTATTGCTGAAATTATTTAATTTTACACAGTTTTCCCGGCTGGATAACTTTTAAGTTATCTGTGCTATTAAGAACGCTCTCATTATACATTTGTCATTTTAAGTCATTGTTTCCACGGTAACAAGACTTTCTCTTGTTGTCTCCGACACTAACAATATCTAGGTCAAATTAACAGTGCTCAGAATCGGACAATTAATTTTTAGCTTGACGCCTTTTTAATCAATTTAAATTTTGTTCTAAACCGTAGAATACGATCGTTAATTTTCTTTAGATGTATATATAAATGTATATGGAAGAACCGTAGTTATAAAAGTGAATCTATTGAAGTTAAGCTTAGTTAAACTAGTTCAGTATAAAGAGCAGAAAACATTTTTCTTAAAAGAGTATTTATCTTAAATGCATATATTTTTTCTTATTTGATTGTGTCGCCAACCCAGCGATAAATCGCCAAAACACGAAATTTTCGTAATTTTTTTACAAACGTTATACCGAGGTTCCGCAGCAAATTTTCTTATAAACGTATATAGCCTCATGAGAAGAATATTCTGTAATTTTTTCAAAATTTTCTGAGTATGCGCTTATGGAGACCTTCCTTGTAAGAGAAGGAATGTGTCTTCAACTGCATGCATGCATTTTTCTGTGTAAATAAAATTTTCTATATGTAAATATAAGATAAATACATATAATTTAATATAAATAAAACATAAAATATTTATATAGAGGGCGATACAAAAGGATACAGATACATTGCATTCTATAGGTAAAAATTTCAAGATAAGTGTTTTCAAGCTTAATTAAGCTTTAATAAACAATTTGATGTGTATGAAAATTTATAGATCATACACAAGGTCACATTGAAGTATTTGAATACATTATAGTCTAATGTTCTCTTTCATAAAAAAGATTCAACTTCTGAAAAAGATGGAGATGTTTTGTGGTTGTTAAGAAAATACCTTTATCAGGATGGGATAAGATCTCGTAGAAGGTGATGATTATGTAATAAAACCACAGAGTAAAGCACACCTGTTGATCAACGGTGGCGCTAGAGGGGTGGTCCGAAGGGGCATATGCCCCCCCCCCCCACGTCGGGCATACCCGCCCCCCCTGTCAGGGTCGAAATTCAATTGTCGTCGGGGAAAATATTTTGACTTTTGAATTTCAACCCGAGTCGGGTCAGGTTGGCACTCTTATGATATAAAATCATATATTAGTAAATTAATGTACTCAAAATAACTTATTTTCTAATTTAATCTTTCTTCCGGTACATGTAATATAACCATTTCCTTTCGCAGTGATTAATTTGTTCAGGCCCTCAAATGTCTGTGGTTTGTAAAATTAAAAAGAAAGAAAAAGAATTGTGTCAGTTTATCTGATAGGTAACCGTAATTCCCATCTCGATGCATTTCTTTTAACTTAAACAAAGTCATCATAATATTCTTAGTTTTGTTTCGGCAGGCCATCTGCACCTGTGCGAAGCAACGCCTTTAATTTTGCTGTTTAAAAATTGTAATTTAATATTTGATTTTGGGTCGCCTTGGGTAGAAGTATTTCGCGTTCCGGTCGGAATGTGAAGGACGAAACTTTTTTTTATTGGCCTCGAGTTGCGAGTAGAGTCCTGCATCATGTGGGGCCAAGTGAACCTGACACGGCTCTTGGTTTGGATCGTATCGGACTGACGCTAGTCTTTTTATTGCGGATCGGACTTGTATATTTTATAACTGTGGGTCGGTTCGAGTCGAGTTAACTTTAAATCTTTCGGGTTCAGGTCAATTTCGGGTTGGGTTTTGACACTTCCGAGTATGTTTCGTGCTGATTCCGATTTCTCAAAAGAAACCCCAAATTATAGCTTAAAATAAAAAACTATATATTTTTTAATATTTATTGTTTTGAGAATTATTTTTTGTTTTGACTCGGGTTTCGGGTTGAAGTATTTCAGGTTGAGGTCGACGAAAATTTTTTTGTCGATTTTGGGTAAAAAAAATTTTTTGTGGGGTTCAGGTTGGGAATCAGCGGGGACCCAAGCCGGAGGTTCGTTCAGTTCGAGGTTTATCATATTCGATTTCAAGGACAGCGCTAGAGGGGGATCCGGGATCCAATTGAATTGTTGTCGGGGAAAATATTTTGACCTCAGAGTAGAATCCTGCATAGGGTCAGGGAACTGCCCATGACATGACCTGAGTCGGGGCAGGTTAGTTTTTTTTTAATGACCTGCAGTTAGTTTACAAAAAACCTGACTCATGGGTCAGGTAGGTGCTGACTATTTCTTTGCAAGCCGCGTTGACTACAATTGTTTCGGTTTCGGGTTGAGTTTTGATTCTTGCGTATCTGGCTTGGGTTAACCTGATTTTTCAAAAAAGAAAACTGTCCCGAATATTGTTTCAGATTAGAATCCTGTATCGGGTCGGGTAAACCGATTTACCTGAACCCGACCAGGCCCGCGATACGGGTTGGAGCTGATTTTTTGTTGTTGTTGCTGTTGGATTCGGGTCTGGTTGACTGTAATGGTTTCGGGTTGAGTTTTGATACTTTCTCGTCATGTTCAGGTTAACCTGATTCTACAATGAAACTCTACGTTGTTGTTTCAGCTGAAAAGCTAGATATTTAAGTAAGGATGAGTCTTTTTACATGTATATTTGTCTACATAAAAGGTAGAATTGATATTAGAAAAATTATTGTAGATTATATTTTCGTAATTGTATTAAACTATAGATATATATATTTTATTTAGGGTTGGATTAGGATTGAAGTATTTCGAATTTCGGGTCGACAAAAAAATTTGCCATTAAAATGTAATTGCTGTAGGGGAAAATATTTTGAGTTCAGTGTAGAGTCGAGTTGAGTAACCCAATTTTCCCGCACATCACCCGACAGTAGGTGGTGGTTAGTTTTTAAAAAAATGACTCGAGCTTAGTGATTTTAAAATAAACGACCCGTGGGTTAGGTTGGCGCTGATTTTTTTCTTTGCATGTTGGGTTGAATGCAATTGTTTTGGTTTCGAGTTGAATTTTGATTCTTCCGTGTCGTATTTGAGTTACCTGATTTTTTCAAAAAAGTGTCCAGAATATTATTTCAGATTAGAGTCCTGCATTTTGTCGTGTAACTTGATCAACCCGCTGTTCGTATTGGGTAGAGTTGAAGTTAATTTTATTCATTGCGGGTCGAGGCAACTTTAAGCGCTTTGTGTTCAGGTCGGGTTTTAACTCTTTCAGATCGGGTTGGGGTTGACACGATTTTTCAAAAGACGTGAATATTTTGCAAAGTAAAAAAAAAAATATATATATTTGAATGAATGCAAATGTGTTAATTTTTATACAAGAAAAAAATTGATTTTAAAGATATAATTGTAGACAACATTTCAGTAATCGTATTTCAGTATTTGTATTACAGTAATTGTATCAAATGATCTGCTAAACAACAAAAAACTTTCTGACTTCTGACAATTTTCGCCATAAAGAAATTGCATCACTATATAGATGGGCAACAGTTTCTCATCGAAACCGATCATAGCCCACAAACTTGGTTGAAAATCAACACAGGTAATAATCCCCGATTAATGAGATGGTCACTAATCTTGCAAGGTTACCACTATCGAATGAGACACCGCCCTGGCAGCCAAATTCCACATGTAGACTGTTTAAGTAGAATGGAATAAATAATATTCTACTCAGTAATTTTGTATATAGTTTTTAATTTTGTAATTGAAATAATTGTGTATTTGAATCATGCAATGAATATTGAAATTTAATTTAACGATGTGAGTCTGTAAAGTGTATTATGAACTTGTGAATAATGATATTTAAGGTAAGCCTCTATTGAGAATTAACATGTGTGTTGGGTGTGTATGGAAGGCCATTGCACCAGCAACGATTAAAGATTTTCCCAAATTGCAGGAAAAATCTCATCGGCTCGAGGGGGTATTGCTGTGACATTTTCCCATATCCCAGCGAAGGTAGCTTGTTTAACCGTTACCACAGATCTCCCAAGTTGTCGAGCCAAACCTAAAGAAACAATCGATCTCCTATACTGAATGGTGTGGACATTTTAGGAACAATACCTGTGATTGCCTGGCACCTAGCCTGACATTAACGAATTAATTACTCTTCTTGTGAGGTCGGGGATGGAAAAGGTTTCCCAGACAGTTGGACACTAAGGGAGGTCATTTTAACCTTCCAATGAGAGCCGTATATCACCAGGGATAGGCTGCCAGAAGTTCAGGAGGTCAGGATGAATTTTACCCCCCGCCCCCCCCTTTTTCTTAGGTTGGAGGAACGAGAGAGGACTGGGAGGGGAGAATTGGTTTTGGAAGCGAGAGGGTAAGACGAGACCCTGAGAAACGGAGCGTAGCAGAGAAGCGAGCAGCGAAGGGGAAACCGGAAGAAACAAATGGCCTGGTCTGGAAGAGAGAAATTCCGAGGAGCTATCAGGCTTGATCCCCAAGGACACCCTGTCCAGTTTAATAGTTTTGCCAAATACAGAGGACCGAAACTAAGTTTAGAATGAGGGTATTTTGAGCAGAGATCGTAAGGAGATATTAGAGGACTTTATTGAACTTGTTTAATATTCAAAGTACTCACACATTTATTTTATTTTATTTAAATGCTGAAACCTGTTGAAGAAATACTCTGTACTTCGATGTTCGAATAAAGAAATATTTCTTTCTGGAAATCAACTATAGTAATTACTCTGGCTAACCACGGATACCAGATCACATTTTATAAATTCCCCCGGAGTTTTTACAGAAGAAACAGATAACAGATAATTATCGTGCATAGTACGACCCAGGCAGGACTCTAATCCGTATATATATATATATATATATACAAATAACTCGAGAAATATACATCTGATTGAAAAACGGCAAAATCCATGTTCGATATTTTTGAAAAATCCAATTAGGGATATGAAAGTTGCCCCCAACTTTGGGGGGCAACTTTGAAATCTTAAATGATGACCCCCATTTTTTATTGCAGATTCAGATTCTACGGGAAAAAATACGTAACTTTTGTATTGAACATTTTCTTCAAAACATTGTAGATGGCGCTTTAATCGAGTGCAATGCTGTGAGAATTGTTACCATTGCAATGTCTGGAAACGCTCGAATAACTCGAGAAATATACATCGTATTGAAAAATGGAAAAATACATGTTCAATAGTTTTGAAAAATCTATTTAGGGATATCAAAGTTGCCATTTTTTGAAAATATTAAACACGTATTTTTCCGTTTTTCAATCTGATGTATATTTTTCCAGTTATTCGAGCATTTCCAGACATTACAATGGTAACGATTCTCACAGCATTGCACTCGATTAAAGCGCTATCTACAATGTTTCGAAGAAAATGTTCAATACAAAAGTTACGTATTTTTTCCCGTAGAATCCGAATCTACAATAAAAAATGGGGATCAATATTTAAGATTTCAAAGTTGCCCTTCTTTCCCCTCGGGGGGTGCAAAGTTGGGGGGTGGGGACTTTCCTATCCCTAAATAGATTTTTCAAAAATATTGAACATGCATTTTGCCGTTTTTCAATCCGATGTATATTTCTCGAGTTATTTCACCATTTCCAGAGTTTTCGGACACCCTGTATATATATATATATATATACATTTACCAATTTGGCCCTCCTATCGGGGAGACCCTGCCCTCCCGTCGGGAAAATCTTGGCACCGCTCTTGATATATTAGAATATAGAAATAGCAAAAGTAATCCAAATTGGAAATGTAAAATTAATCAGACAACACCGGATTCAGGAGCATCACCTAAAGAAAACTATTAATTATGATTATTATATTTTTGAAAGTCTATATTCATAAAAAAGTGGTTTTACAATCAATAAACTGCATTACTTGAAACCCTGTTTAAGATAACAGTTTTTTAATTTAAATTTCCTAAATCATCATAAAACCTTACATACATCTAAATCTACATAATGTAAATAAATAATCATAAATTCACAATTTTGAAGTTTATTATATATAATATGAAACAAGATCAAAATATATATATATATATATATGTGTGTTTGGCATAGTTTATATAAAAGTATTTTCTTTCTTTTAAAAAAGTATTATCTTAAAATTTTCTTAAAGTCTATCTTCATAAGAAAGTCAGTTTATAATAAACGAACCGCTTTGCATGAAACCATGTTTAACATAACAGTTTTTAGATGCATTCATAATTATATAAATACGTAGCACCTATAGCCGTCGTCTGCCTACATTTAACAGAGCAAAAACTACCCAATCGAATGGTTTGAAATTTAATATGTATAATTGTTGCAGAATTTTGTCGAGCTATTTAAAATTTTATGACAATCGAACCAGAACTTAAAAAGATATTAATAAAATTTTCTTTACTCTTTTAAATACTATTATACGCAATCTATATAATAGAAGTGCAAGTAATGTGACTGCAGAAAACAAATATGGGCTAAGCACATCTTATGGCAATTTTTATTCACAAATTTGTTTTCAAATAAAATTGCATAAAAGTTACATTTTAGAAAGATCGTTCAAAAAATTGTTTATTTGAGAGATGAGTTACATTAAAAAATGTATAGATTTTGAGATAACTTCAGTGGAAATTACATTAACAGCCAAATATCTCAATCCATTACAGTAAATAAACAAAAGAGATTCATTCATGGTGAATCATAGAAATATTAAAGCCTGAAGGTAATCATTCGCAAAGCAAGATCTCCATGATGAATTTTGCAATTGTCTGGTGTAAAAAAAAATTTGCATCTATAAACTTGGCATACGTAATATGCAAAAAAAAGGCATGCTTATTTCGCTCATAACAGACAATATAATTCATCTCACTGAAATAATAACAACTAGTTGCACCCGTCAAAATTCGATGTAACAGAATATATTAAATAAATATGGTACAATTTAAGCTTATCAATAAAAGAATAATGTAATGAAAAAAGAAAGTGACTCTGCAAATTTAAAACATGATATTTACACATACATACTCAAAACTTTGCACACGAACACCACATTCCATTGAAGTTCTGATCTCAGTAAAATCTAGACAATTGTATCATTTAGCTTTGTAAAAAAGGAAATTTTGTGTTTGAAAATGCATGTTTTAAAAATGATATCATTTTCCATAAGCAGATGATTTAGCTTATAATTTCAGAGTATGTAGAATAAAAAACTTGGAAAATAAAATCAGTTTCACGAAAATATATAGGAAATATTACCGTAAGAGTCATTTAACTAATTGTTTTAAAATTTTCATTAAATATTTATTATAATTAAATGGAAATGATGTAATTTTCAGAAATATTTTATTTTGTGCATACCAAGGAAGTAAATTAATAGCAGAAGTTCTGTTTATTTAGATTCAGGAATAAGGGTAGTGAATAGGACATCATACTGATACAAGGTTGGTAAAATACTTTATATTCATAGAGGAAAATTGATTTTTTGTTTTCTGAATGATGTCATTTTCTTCATTGGAAACTTTTTATTTTACTTCTTATGATAGATTTCTTACTGTTATTTTATTTACATAGATTACTTAATATTGTTTCTGAAAAAATAATCTGTATTCTGCTTTTCTGTTATTACTGTATAATTAAATGCAATCATTTTACTATGTTTAAATTTTATTAAAAACATTGAGATTCTTCTTTTAAATATGATGACATTTACACTGATGTATTCCGGCTTCTGATTGGTGAAATGTGATAAGGCAAATTAATCTTATTTTGTAGAGATAAAATCTTAACCTAATCGCCACCATTTTAAAGAAATTTCATAAAAAACTTTTAAAATTAAAATATTAAAATGGAAATATTTATATAAATAGCTAGTGCGGGCACATCTGCAAATGAACAGCTTTCATTTTAAAATTATTATCAAAATTAGATCACTAGGAATTTCAGGGCAGATGACTAAAAAAAGTCTTCTGTTTTAAATGTGTACATGATTTTTTTACATTGTAAAACCAGTTATACTACGAACGCACCTTATTTGTTATGTTTAATGTACAATTTCCAACTTGTTTAATTTAAGTTTCCCCAATCATCAGAAAACCTTACACACATCTAAATAGATATAATGTAAATAAATAATGATAAATTCAGAATTTTGAAGTTTATATTAATATGAAACGAGATTAAAATAAAAATGTGCTTGGCATAATTTATGTTAAGTCCAGATCAGCTGATTTGCAACTTTACATTATACACAAATAAACTTTATAATAATACAGCACAAAAACTATGACATATGTCCCATAAATAAGCTGTATAAGATAAGATTCTTTTTCATTTGCGGCTGTTTCATTTTGGTGACTGATTGTAATATTCAGCACATAATGTTACTTTCTTAAGACTAAAATATGCCAATGTCCCTATAAGAAGTTTCAAAATTAGTTAATAGCAAACGACAAATTATTAAACTGAAGATGTGACCACAGATTACAATTTTGTGAAAATTTCTTGTTTGTAAATCTCAGAAAAAAAGTTTCTCATCAATATAAGTTTAACAGATGCTTGATTAAATGACACTTAAAAAAAATTCTTTGTTGCAGTATTCTCACCAGAATGAGAACTAAGTCGAAAATTTAAAATAACCATTTGAAAGAATTTCTTATTGCATATCACATACAGTAAATTGTTTCTCATTTCTATGAATTAATAAATGCCTGTTTAAATAACTCTTTTGAGAGAATTTCTTGTTGCATGTCTCACACACAAAAGGTTTATCATTTCTATGAATTAATAAATGCCTGTTTAAATAACTCTTTTGAGAGAATTTCTTGTTGCATGTCTCACACATATGTGGTTTCTCACCAGTATGAGTTAACAGATGCTCGTTTAACACATACTTTCGAGAGAATTTCTTGTTGCATATTTCACACACAAAAGGTTTCTCACCAGTATGAATTAACAGATGCTTGTTTAGCACATTCTTTTGAGATAATTTTTTGTTGCATATTTCACACATATGTGGTTTCTCACCAGTATGAAACAATAGATGTTTGTTTAAATGTTCCTTGCGAGAGAATTTCTTGTTGCATATTTCACACACAAAAGGCTTCTCACCAGTATGAATTAACATATGTTGTTTTAAATTACTCTGTACAGAGAATTTTTTGTTGCATATTTCACACACAAGTGTTTTCTCACCAGTATGAAGCAATAGATGTTTGTTTAAATTATCTTTATGAGAAAATTCCTTGTTGCATATTTCACACACAAAATGTTTCTCACCAGTATGCATTAATAGATGCCCACTTAAATGATGCTTATGAGAGAATTTCTTGTTGCACACCTCACAAACGAAAGGTTTCTCACCAGTATGAATTAATAAATGTTTGTTTAAAGAACTCTTTTGAGAGAATTTATTGTTGCATACCTCACACACAAACGGTTTTTCACCAGTATGAATTAATAGATGTTTGTTTAAAGAACTCTTTTGAGAGAATTTCTTGTTGCATATTTCACAAACAAAATGTTTCTCTCCAGTATGGATTAACAGATGCTTGTTTAAATTACATTTAAAAGAGAATTTCTTGTTGCATATTTCACAAACAAAAGGTTTCCCACCAGTATGAATTAGCAAATGTTGTTTTAAATTACTCTGTACAGAGAATTTTTTGTTGCATATTTCACACACAAGTGTTTTCTCACCAATATGAAGCAATAGATGTCTGTTTAAATTATCTTTACGAGAAAATGTCTTGTTGCATATTTCACACACAAAATATTTCTCACCAGTATGCGTTAATAGATGCTCACGTAAATGATGCTTTTGAGAGAAATTCTTGTTGCATACCTCACATACAAAAGGTTTCTCACCTGTATGGCAGCGAAGATGGGCATTTAAATAAGCCTTTTGAAAAAAACCTTTACTGCATACTTCACAAATGAACAATGTTCCTTGCTGTGTGGCAGAAGATTTTTCTACAAAAATCTCATGTAAAGAAATGTTTTGTTGCATATTTCGCAATTTAAAGAGTGCTTTAAGTAATGTGATAGGTATCTTCATATACGAATTTATGCATCTGCAATAAATGAAGGTAAATTAATATATCGCTTCTTATGATTAATTAAAAACATTAGAAAATTAAACTTCTTGGGAAAAATTAAAATCAATATAAAAAAAAACGAATTCAAATAAAATTTCTATCATAGTTGAAAATAGCAGTAGACTCCCAATTGTCTGGTTCCAATGGAATTGGCTATGTGTCAAAAAATTTTCAGATACGTTTTGTGACTGTACAAAGATTAAACTGTAAATAATAAAATAAATAGAATAAATAGATACTATTATAAATGAAAATGAATAACTTATCATAAAGAAAATATTATAAATAAAAAAGTTAGCAAAATTAAGTATATAATTTACTGACATATTTTCTACAAAAAGAATGAAACATTTTACAAGGAATGAGGACGTAAGAAATTATCTTTGTGGAAAGAGAAATTATAATATACAGATGTGTATAGTCAGAAAACTTTAAATAATGCATCTGCAAAACTTCTCCAGATTTCTGAAATTTCTCGATTAAATATCAATGTTATTCGTGAAAAAATTCAACATTGAATTAGAACAATTTAACATCATTTTAATGATACATTAACATCTTTAACATGTTTTAAGCCTTGTATAATCGATTATCAGTAAAACAAAAATCATTTTCTTCCAGAAATTTCAAATACAGCCGATAACATACTTAGATGAGATACAGGCAAATTCAATGCTGAAAGTGTCATTTAACGAAGTGTCATAATAGAGTATCAGATAATGAAGAGTCTACTGTATCTTCAGTACAAATAGCAATAGTTTACTAAAAAACAAACCAAACAATAAAACTGAGTATGTTAAATAAAATTTATCATAACAATAATATTAAAAATAGCACTGTTGTAGAATGAATCATATAGAAGCAACATAAAAATATCTATTTAAGAATAGGATTGTAGAATGTTCTCTGACAGTATGAAAATAAATCTTGAGTGATAATTCTTATAGTGCATTACAAAAGATTGAGCGTTCACAAATATCTTATGTTAAATTCCCTGATATTCATGTTCAATAGAGCCATTGAATATGATTTACCTAGTTGAAAAAACTTTCCTCACTTCATTATTTCCTAATATTTTCAGTTCAGCTTTAAAATAATGAAATTGTCATAAGTAATTCATTTCACAAAATTACTTTGATACATCATCATTATTTAAAGTGGATATGAAAAAAAAGACAGACTAAAACATATTTAAACATGTATCAAATAAATAACATACATAATTTCATTTTTCTAGGAAGTTATACTTTAAAAATCAATTAATTGTATTTATTGTAACCACAACAACAAAAAAAAAACTCAGTATTTATTGCAAACACATGTATTAATTACATTTTAGTTATTATGAAAGACAAGTTTGCTATGTTAAATGTACTATAACATCACATTTAAAGAATGAACATGTGCATTGAATTGAATGATGAACCCCAAGAGATACCTGAATCCATATTAAAGAGAATTTAATAACTTTATAATTACACTATTTAAAGTTTACTAAAATGAAAATGGTAATTGATAAAAATAGCTAAACACAGGCTTTTTTTCAGTTGTAAGAAGAATGAATTTATTTATCTCATTGCCTTCATCTCTACATTTAATACCTGAATTTCTTCATTAGCATACTGCTTTATATATTTTTTTTCTTTATTCACTTTTATAATCAACGACAGGTGGCGCTTTTAGACCTGCTAATATTTGCAAAGAATTCCATGTGCTTGAATTAGTTGAAATAAATTAGTGAAATAAATCTTTTTTTTTTTTTTTTTTTTTTTTTTAAATTTCATTCTGGAAAATTGGTTGATTTTAGTACAAATTTTTAAATTTGTGGAGATTTCTACAGAAAGTAGATGTTTGGCTGAAGCAGAAAAAATGTAGCTTAAAATCATAGTAATGTGTGGTAATAAATGATTAAATTTCTGAAAGGATTAGTTTGGAGATGGAAATTTTAGTTAAAGGTCTACTTTTAAGACAAAGAATTTTGCGAAGGGTCCTGTTTTAATATGAAAAGTTTTGTGAAGGGTTATTTAAAGCACCCAGTTTCTTCCTAAACAGATTCCTGCTTTAACTGGTGAGTACTATTTTTTTCATTTACCATCTATATAAATTTGCTTTGTATGTATTTTTAAAAATAACGTATTTAAATTTAAAGTGTTTTATATTCATGAAAAACGTTTCAATGCACTACAATCAAATTTAATACAGTATAAGCTCATATAGTATTAAGTATGGTATTGTGTAAATTAGAAATTAAATGGTGGAAGAAAATTGAATTTAAAGAAAATTCTGGTATTTCATTTTAATATTTGCATATATTACTTATTAAAATTGTCAAAAATAGCATTTTTTTTTAAAAATCAAATTGAAAAACGAAAACAAAAAATTATTTTGTTCACAATTTTTACAATAACATAGATTACATATGTAATGTCATCTAATTCTGCAGCATTGAGAATTTTTATGTAGCTCATTATAAAATGAGCATTCAGTATGAGCATGATTATGTATCAAATGAACATGAGTAAGTTCATTATAAAATGTAAGGTATAAAAAAATCATAAAAATCAGATTTTTTTAATTATTAAAATTTGATTTTTATTGTTTTCCTGTGTTAAGGCAATGAATGGTAAATCCAGAATTGTAGGTTTTTAAAACAATCAAACCTGTAATTAGAAGGTATTAAGGAGTATTTTTATTCTTTAATTAATAAAATTATAATTAGATGGACAAAGAATTAGACATTAGAAAAACAAAATTCCTGTTAATAAAACAGGTTCCATCACAAAGTACCTCTTAAAACAGGTCCCTTCACAAAATTCCTCTTAATAAAATGTGCCTTCACAAAATTCCTCTTAATAAAACAGAACCCCTTCACAAAATTCATCTTAAAAAAATATTCCCTTCACAAAATTCCATTCCATAAAATCACTCTTCATTAATTATTTTTATTTCGTTAGGTTTTAAAATGTGTAATTTGCAAACAAAACAAGTTCATCAGAAAGGAAAAATTTTGCAGGATTTAAGAATTAATAAATGCTTGTCTCTTTGAGTAACTGGATTTCATTTTCCATTACAAAATGTTCTTTCATTAAAATATAATTAATTTCACAAAAATAACTTTTACTTTTCACAAATTTTGTCCCAAGAATAAAACTGTGCATTGACCCCTGATTACCCAGTCAGCAGGGTTAGGGCATTATTAGTATTTTCATTTGGGAATAAATGAAAATTTAAATCTGGATTTTTGGACCCTCCACAGTAACACTGTGGTGCACAGCAGTATAAGTATTATCATTTTTCACAGCTTCATTCATTTTAATGAAAATTTACAGATGTCAAATGATGCTTGACACACAATAAGCTAAGCAGTGCTAATGAGATGAAAGAAGCATATTTATATTAGCATATTAGTCTATTGAGGTATTGTAGTTCCTCTGTAGACTGTCAGATGGTGAGCAGTTTGTTAGAAACATGAATTAGCATATTGGTTTACATTTTCAATTTCTTTAGTTTCTTGATTTTCTTCTTTTTAACATTTTCAGCATATTTTTCCAATAAATATATATTTTTTCTTTTTATAACTTCATCCAGGTTGAATGAACATTTTTGAAAGTATGGATGAATATCATTAGAATTTCCAAATTGTTCATGTTTTGAAAATTGACTTGATTTTATCACAGACAATCCTCTGTACAATTAAGGTATCTTCTTTCAAATTTTCAATTATGCACTCTGAATAATGGAAAAGAAAATTTTCTACATTAGTGTTTTTATGCGACCATACCATGACTATTTTCACGACAGTATTTATAGAGTCGCAGTTATCAAGCTTATTGAATACATCCAAGGTAATCAAAAATACTTTGCATCAAAATTCCTTGATATTTTCCTGTTAGCAGTGGTAAAACTCAGGTGTGTGGGGTGGAGCAGCTGCCTGGGTGCTATATTTGGAAGGATGCGATAAATGAGAAATTATATGAAGGTTAAAAATGAAGGAAAAGTGAAATTGTGTTTGTAAAGCTTTTAATTTTACTTTGCTTAACTAGAAAATTTTATTTTCTTCAAATCAAGCACAAAATTAAAAGGACTAAGTTTGTTTAAAAAGGAGCAAGTCAGGTGTTATCCCTGAGTCCTCTTCTAATATAATTGCTTATCATGCAGAAAAGATCTGCCTATCTCTATACTTTGTTTGCTAAATTAATCTATTTCTATCCAATGGTGTTATTTAACTTTTAAGATTTTGGATAAATTCGCTTGTTTGCTGATTACAGTAATTATGAGTTATTAAATATTGCAGATTGCAATTTGTGTGCTTATTTCATTTTTCTTAAGCTATTTTTTTGTACTCTTCTGAACGAATGCTTATATTTCTAAGAATGAAGTTAATTTACAATTTTTTGTTCAAACCAATGTTCAATTTCAATTTCAATAGGTGGTAACATAACCCTTTATACGAGTTGTGACTTATTCTACAGAATGTATTTCCCTAAACGTCACGTATTTCACAAATGGTCATTTATTACATAGGATGTCACTTAATTCAGAAAACTGTCACCAAATGTAGGACAACTCTATTATGAAAAAAGATATGTAGTTTCACTTCAAGAACATGAATGTTTATCGACATCTGATTTATGAGAAGGACAGATGTGTAATGCTATATAGCAGATTATTTCTCCGATCATACTGTTTGTGCCTGTGCAGCAATGTATCATGTTGTTATTTCTGAACCCTTATGCATCATTTTAAAAATCTTGTAGCTCTGAGTATCCTACCATGAAAAAATGAATAATGTATAAATAATATTAGCATTATGTATTATTAAGAAAGGCATTGTCATGTTTTATATGCTTTGCACTTTATATAAGTTCCACAAATTGATAACTTAAAAAAATCTTTATGAAAGGTCTTTCTATTATAAATACATGTATATATTTGTATGGAACAGTACAATACTTTATAGGAATGACAAACAGAAAATTTAAAACAAAAAAAAAAAGAAGGCAGATATCAAACATGACAGAAGAACCACCACTTTAGCCAGACAATATAGAAAGGAGCAGTTGCAGATTGACTTCAAGAATAGTAAAATAATTTTTCAATCAAGAGCTTATTTCCCATCCATTATCCGTGAATCTATAGAAATATATTTGCAAAAAGATTGCATTTGTAATGAAGCCGCTTCCTTTGAATTAGCTAAAATTTGGCACGCGATGATCGATAGATTGAAAAAGCAATCAAAATAAAAACAAATAATGATTTTTCATGTTTCCCAGTTTGGCCAATTTAAGCACCTGCTAGCCTTGGACATGCGATCTCATAGTTTATGTTTACCATTTTCAAAAATATGCGAGAATATTGTATTTATCATTTAGATCCGAAGATGTTACTGATAGTGTGAAAAAAAAAGTATGTAATCTACATTAAAAAGGTATTTTAAATATTCCGTGTTATGTTTTTTATCACTTTAAGCATTATTGGACTTCAATTTAAAAATACTACTGTTTATATTTATTTCACAATCTTAACACAAAACTAAAAGAACAGATTTTAAGCCAGGGATTGATTCTGGGGAAAATTGGGTTCATTTTACAGACACTTCACAAAATCACCTTCCATAAAAATAGCTTTTTTAATAAAATTTTATGTTGAAAATATACTTTTCAAACACACAAAAAAAGTACATGAATTGTTATTTTTCTGCATTATAACAAAGTGTGGAACTTCAGTATTAATGGGAACAGATTGCCACTGTGTAAAGAACGTCTGTGCCAATTTTAGAATTTATCAGGATTGTTTTAAATAAATGAATTCTTAAATTTACCGAAACAAATAATAACAATAGAGATTACTAAAAAGAGTAGAATTAGATGTGTCCTTCAGAATTTCGTTATTCACAAAAATAAAAAAAATTACAATCCCCCCCCCCTCCTCCCCAAGAAAAAGCTGTGTGACCCCCTAGATACTGTTATATGCATGCCCTTATAATGACAATTCACAAGTCAAATGAGAATTTCAGGGGCACCTTCGTAACACAATCACAGTGGCCTGGCTTTCATTTGAGGTTTTCCAGGTCATTTTTCACACCTTTTCCATCCAATTGAACAATTTCAAATTTAATACACTATTTATTCTAGTTGCTAAAAAAGAGCAGGTACTAGTGGTGTGGAAAAGCCTCTTATTTTCTTACAGGCTTTTTGTAAGACATTTTTACTATTTAAAAGTCAGGGCATTTTCTCAAGACACAACAATAATAAGATATCAGTTTTTCTAATAATACTTTTTGTTTGTTTACAATTACTTTTTTAATTTTTTATTTAAGCTTTGTTTTCTGTTAGTTTCTCAATACATAGTACGCGAAATTCTGAATAATCAATGCCATAATACATTATTGCTTTTCCTTCCAAAACTAAAATGTCAGAAAAGTACAAACATAAGGAAATTGCCAAGTTTGGCAATGAAATCAAGTGCGATAAAGAAGCCAATCTGGTAAACATGGAACCAGTCTAACGATACCGTAGGCAACAAAGTATTGCAACAAAGCTGCTGGCAGATGGAAGGTTTTGTGATAAACAAATCGAAATAATCCAAGCTAACATACAATTACCTATTATTGAAGTTATACATTTATTAATGTCCACATGCTGACAGGACATTGACTAATTAAGCATTCCACATTCCAGTAATAGAAACTGATCCTAAAACTTTCTAAAATTAACAGAAATTTTGTAAATGGTCTTTAGAATATACAATGCAAAGTTTTCTATTCCTATCAAAACAAAAATAAGCAGTTTTTGCAAAAAAAAAAAAATAAATAATATAATAAAATAAAGAGGATATTAATTAATAAAATAAAACCTGCTTTTAGTCTGTTCACTAAATTTTTCAATGAACAACAATAGAAATTGTAAAACATTATTTTCTGATTGGTTTGATTAAGATTGTCAGTAATAATCCAGATTATAAAACATGCAAGGGAGAATTATGAAAATAATAATAAAAGCTGAATTTTCATTGCTAATTATTATTGTTATTATTTTTTTTTTATAAACTAGCAGCTTTGGAAGTTGTTCATTATTGGCACATTTATATTAGATAGACATCAAGCTTTTTCTATGAGTAAAACATACCTTCTTTTAGTAAAAGAGGTCGATTTCAAATAATATCAAAATCATTAATATAGACACAGTTACATAAACCATCACCCAAAGCTAAAACGAATTCTCAGCAAATGAAATTTCAATGCCTGTTTTACTAGAGTACCACCTCTATGTTTTACGGTACACGACGCTCTCTACAGGATGAAATATAAACTATTTTCTTGGCTCATTTTCGTTTTGAGAAATTGACATTGCTCGCGTTATTAATCATAGGCAAAACTCAAAGCTTCCGTGAAATAATTTCTTTTAAATTTTTGACTGATGATTATTTAACCGACGTCTGTTAATTGTTGTTTTTGCCACATTTTCTGGGTATTTAAACTTTTCGTTTACATCTACAATTAAAACTTTTCATTTATAAAAAAAATAAATACATTGAAGAACGTTACGATCTATTTTTGTTTGTCTTGTTTACGGAATATGAATTTACCTATTCTGTTGAGACATATTTAGTTTTTGTTATTATTCTGTTATTTGCATATATTGTTTCTTTGTATTTCTATGCTCTTGAACAAGAACATAAAAAATACTATTGCTAGTTTTGCACATCATTACGATAAAATTCCACATATTTAAACAATTGCAATTTGCTCTTTTTTTTTTATATATTTAATATTTTTTTTTTTTAGAAATGTATGGTTGCAATTTGTTGGATAAAGTTTACTACTATAATAGCAATCTGTCTATATGAATAGAGAGAAGATTCTAATGCAGAATTAAGTTTCAAAATTAATCAGCAGATGTAGACAAGAAGATGCATTAAGAATTTGACTTGATTATTGTTAATTTCTACCTGATGACCACCTTTATCTGAAGATTCCATGCCTTAGAAATACATTTAAAACACTACCTTATAATTTTCTTCATATTTCCTGAAGTATGGAGTAAATCTTGTTCAAAAGGGAAATGCAAGAGATCGAAAAATATTTTTCTGAAATGGATACATTTTCGCATTATACAAAATGACATGCTAAGAATCTTACTCAAAACCTGAAAAAATTATACATCTTAACTTATAATACCTTATCGTATTACAGAACATTATATAATACTGCATATTGAACTATAATTTTATAATGATACATTATTTTACATCATAATTTTATAATGATACATTATTTTACATCATAATTTTATAATGATACATTATTTTACATCATAATTTTATAATGATACATTATTTTACATCATAATTTTATAATGGTACATTATTTTACATCATAGTACAATAACAGTATATTATGATAATTTTGTTATGTATACTTTACCAAATAGCTGAGACATTAATGACATTCTTGCAATGATCCATGTTGTAAAATCTTGTATGGTTACCTATCTCCAATTTATTATTGTTACCAATTTTTATTATTGTTATCACTATTTAGGCTTGTGCACTTACAAGGTAAGACAGGGGGTTACAATGTATTGTTAAACTATTAAGCCTTTTTCATATCTCTGACAAAGAAAATTATTTCCACATTCTTTTTTTTTTTTTTTTTTTTTTTTTTTTTGAATAATAAGAGTCCTTTACGAAAGACAGTTGTTCATTTTTGTTGTCAGCACCAACTTGAAACTTAGGCTTCAGCTACATTGGAGGATTTTCGATGTGTATAAATCAAAGGCAGAGTAAAATGGGCCTATTTATCTTTCTGTAAAGCAATTTGTTTCTTGTTTGGAAAAAAAAAATTCACTTGGACAGTTTCAGGAGGGTGCCACATCCTGCATGGTTTTTAGTTTTAAAAAAAAGGACTTGTCAACCCCTCCAAAAAATACCATCCTTCTTGACTCTCAGTCAAAATAATGGCACCCTAGTGCTTTAAAATATATATATATATATATATATATATATATTGCTTGCATAATGGGAAAATGTGTTATTACTGCTGTGTTGAAAAAAGTGCCCTGACTTTTAACTATTAAAATTGCACATGGAAAAGTGAAGAAAAATAACCTAGAAAAGTTTACATTGCGAACATCTAGTTGTGTCCTCGAAATCCCCATAAATTGCCATTATCAGGGCATGTACCAATGAGTTTCCATGGGATTGAGACAGTTTTTTATTCTTAAAAAAATATTCTTGCAATTTCCTTTTAGTGAAAGATATAATTTTGGGAGGAAAATGACATTTAGTTTTACTTTTTAATAATCTTCTCTAAAATTTTTGTTTGTTTGTTGCTAAATTTAAGAAAGATACATTGATTTAAATCAATCCTGATAAATCCAAAACTGGGCATATGCTTTTGAAACGGTGCTAATTTCTGTCTTTTAACGTTTGCATACCGTAATTAGAGAGGCAATTTTTATGGAATGTTATTTTGAGAATAATTTGTAAAAGAGTCCCAAATTTTCCCTGACTTGATTTCAGATATATAAAAATATTTTTGTTTACATTTCTTAATTTGTTTATAATTTTTCAAAAGATTCTATTGTTGTGTCGCTAACACAACTTAAAATTAAATATTAATTAATTTAATTTAATTCTAATTTGTCCATTTTTTAACTGTTAAAACATATTGTAATTATGGGATGTTTGGTTATTTTTAATATTAATTGTTGTTTTTCATAGTTAAAGTTAAAGTTGCAGTTACGGTTTGCAGGTTGATTTTATAACTAAAGTTGTTTATTTTAATTATATTCTTCTGGCACAGAATTTTTTGTTTATAATTCTCACACTGTCTACCAAAATCTATGATGAATTAATTATACAATTATCATTTGGGTTTAGTAACCAAGTAATTGTGTTGGTGAAATTGATATTTTTTAATTGGCTCTTGGGAGGATGAAAAATGCGCAAATTCTTCTTCTCAATTGTGAAATTTTCAGGTATTATGTTTCTCTAATTAATTTGTGGTTTTTATTTCCAAAGATATAATTGTCATGCAATAATTTTCGAATTTAGGAGTTACTGGAGTATTTGTGTTTGAATAACATTTATGGAGCTACTGAGTTTATTAATGCTTTTAGAGTCTTAATATTTTTATTAACGTTTTGGAGTTTTAATATTTTTATTAACGTATATTTTTATTAACATTTTTGTTGTAATGTGTTTTTCCATTCTTATCTGTTTTTCTAAGTTTTCCTATTCTTCAAAATGGCAACAAGATCACAATTCCCACGCAAAGAATAGCGTCACCATGTGACCACGCCGCAACAACGTGTCCCCATATGACCGGAAGAGGGCGCATTGATTCACACATTTTAAAAATTCAATTACTAAGTTATGCAATTTTGAAATCACTGCAAAAGATGGTGTGAATATTTATTAAGGCAAAGTTCATCAGTTTTGTGAAATAATATGGCGCAGTTTAACATCTTTCATTATACATAGTGTCATTTTGAGGGGCACTATTTGTCGGTGTGCATGTGTCAAGAAATTGAAGGTAAATCAAGGGCTTGGCGTGGGAACATCAAGTTGGTCAGTTGGAGATGAGAAACGAACATGTAAGGTGCTAAGAAAAGTGAATCAGCTCCGGAGCTGTCATAAAGATGTTAAGGTCTTTTTCTTTCCTTTCTAATCTTAAATAATTTTCATCATGCATAAATTAACTTTACCGGTATTTTTTTATTTTATTTTATTTAATTATTTCTAGATTGTGAATTAAGATTCACTTTAACTTAAGTTCTCTAAAATGACTCCAATTGTCTGTATTCAATAAATCAGATTTTAGAGAATAACCATTGGAACTGGTTGATGTGAGGGTAATGTATATGATTTGAAACGGAGTTGAGGTAAATTGGGTTTTTTATCTTTGATGGAGAATTGTGAGATATTTTTGATATGTAGAATTGTAAGAAATTGTTTTACCTTTTATATATTTTTTTGAATCAACTAGTTCCATCGCGTTACGTTTCAGGAGAACATTTTACTTTTCAGATATAAGATTTATTTCAGGAAGAAGAAGATTTATGATAAAGAATTATTTTTTGAGTTTACTAATGAAATGAGACCATTGAAGTTTGTAGGAGTTTAAATTACACTTTTTTGGATTGAATTTTCAGGTGTTTTAATTTTCAAATTGTCTAGTTGAATTGTTTTGAATTTGTAATTATTGAACTAAAATTGTCTCATTTCTTAGTAATTGTGTGTAATTGAAGAGAGGAAGATTAACTTTTAATTAGAGAGAGGTATTTACAATTGAGTAAAGATTTTATTAAGACATGATTCACTTTGACCACGCAGTTGGAGTTATTGTTGGAATATATATAACTTAAATATTTTGATAACACAACGCAACCTTTCTATAGAGTTAAAATGAGAAGTTGATTAAATGATTTTATTTTAATTAAGGAAGTAAATTTTATAGAAGTAATTAATAATTGTAAATGATTAACCAGTGTTTTGCTTTTAATAAGAATGATAATTCAGTTTAATAAAGGAAATCTAACATGATTTTGATGAGGTGATTTTTTAGTTGTGGTAAGACACAACACTATTGTACCGAGACACTTGTGGATATTAGCAGTTCGTCATACAGATTAGAGTCATATCACAACATAATTCACTGTGGTCTGCTTATTTCACCGGGAATATGATTGACTGGACATATGTATGACTGTGAGACAATGCTGTGCCTGCTATCTTCCTATATTACAATACATCTTCCAAAGGTAAAATAATAAGATTTATTAATCTTACTGAGTAATTATGCTTTTTATTAAGAAATAACATTAAGTTTGGTTTTTTACTGGTAAATGCTATTAGCCTATACTTTTACCAAATGAATATTATCATATTGCTATTAATTGATTGATAAATATATATATTAGTATTGTATGATTGAGCTTGTCAAAGTCATAGTGGTAATCACTAATTTTGAAAATTGGAGGTAAGTGCATGTAGAGTATCTAGACATATCAAACTATGTTTACAGGGAGAACAATACAAGGTACATAAAAAAAAAATACTATAAATAGCATGTCTGAAGATATGCATCCATATAGGAATTCATTGTACTAATACTTCAATTAAATCTTTTATTTTTTAACATTATTTTTAAAAATGATACTTAAACCTTTGATTTTAACCTGCTCAAATGTTACTGTGTTTACTGTATATCTTTTTATTCATTCCTCTTTTACTATTTTATTTTCTGTTTTTCAGGCTTCTTCATAAAATGCATTTATATTTTGTTAAATTATGCATGTTTGTTTGAAAAAGCAAAATATTTTTTAACATTTTTATAGAAATAGTAGAAATATATTTTTATATTTTTTAAAGTTCATCAAGACTATCAAAAATACTCATTTTTTCCCAAAAAGGTGAAAAAATATCACAAAAACACCTTTCAACTGTGTTTTTCTTCTATGCAAATTACTTAGTAACTTAAATAGTGGCAATGTTTATTAATGGGAATCTACCATAATTGGATTTCATGTAAAACTAAATTAAATTATTTTAGCAAACATGCTTTGAAAAATTTATTTTATCTCAATTATAATTTAAGGAAATCTTATGAGAGAGTTTCATTTAATTCTAACTGAGTGAAAGATGTCCATGCCAGGAATCAAATCTACGACTTTTGATCTCACGTGCCTGTGAACAGAGCAATCCTGGACAAATATTGTCAACATAATTCATTCAAATAACCTGTTGGCAGAATGGATGCTATGCCCAGTGGTTATTTAAGTGATTTGTGCTGGCCAAGATGAGTCAGTTGATGGAGTATTGGCATGTGAATCCAAAGTTCGCAGGTTTGAAATCTACCATGACCATCTTTAACTCAGTTATAGTTAAATGAAATTATTTTGTAAAATATGTTTTGCCTTAACATTAATTAAAATTTTCCACCAAGATTCATTTTCCTGGGAAACATTCTTTATAGACTGATCATTTTGTTTATTAATGTTATTTTTTCATGTTTTTAATTTTATTTATTGTTTTTATGCGGCATATTCACTTATAGAGCACCAGAAAGGATAGATAGGGTGAAAAGATGCATTTTTTATTACATTTAGTTTTCTAATGTTTGAACCTTTTAACAATGTTGTACATCCGGTAAGAAAATTCTTAAAATTACAGTTGCACAAAGAGTAAATGTTGAGCTGTGCATGCCTGTGATGCTTTTGGAGTCTTAATATTTTTATTAACAGTTTCAGAAAGAAATGGAGACTCAAAAATGTGCAGTTAATCAGGCTTTGCCCATATCGATATTCATTTCAAGGCTCTGCTGCCTTCCAGCTAGGCTTTAGCCTGGGCTTCATCCGGGGCTTTCAATGCAAAGTGCATTTTACCTGCACTAGAAAATAAATAAATAAAATACTTTACTCTAAATTACATGAAAAGAACTAAGAAAAACATAAAAAAAGCATGTAAACAATGATTTTATGGCATAATTTAAAATAAACTTTATTTGTGAAGATCCTGAAAAATTTTCTACAAGGGTCGCCGAAACTTAATAAAATAACACCAATACTAAATAAAATAACAAAAAAAGTGGCACATTACCTGCAGGGCAAAATAAAGTAATTCAAAATGTATATATGAAAAAAATTCATTATGAAATGACATCTGCAAAATAATGCCCCCCCCCCCCTCCTCCACCTCCCATTTTGCATCTTCGAAAAAAAATTCACCTGCAATTTGAAATCAACCTTCAGATTTGCATTTTTTTTTTTTTTTTACTATTAAAGATTAATACATTTTTACACAAAAGATACCATTTACAATCAGAAAAGTACTGCGAAAACATTCATACTTTTCTTTTTTATTATAGTATAACCTCTTTAATCCAAGACTTCTATAATATGGAAACTTTTGTAATCCAGACATTTCAAAACATTTATTCCTTTTTTCATTTTTATCATCAATTAAAGATCATAGATAGCACCACTGTACATACATGAATGAGTTTCAGAAAATAATTAAAGAAAGAAAGAAGTTTAAATATTTAATTTACTACATTTTTTTTTTCCATATTAAAATTATAAGGACTCTCTGAAATTTAAACTTGCAAGATTTGGTAAATGCATAACACATTCCAACACTTCCAAAATAATTTTACAAATCTTCACCATTTAATAAGGTAAAAGATGATATCTAAGTAAACAATTTGGTAAATGCATAACAAAAATATTACATATGTAATTAATATAGATGATTTTTTTTTTTTAATGCTAAGAGGTATAAATTCAGAATTAATAATAGTACATTTTTATCTTTATTTTATCTTAAGTCACAACAGATGGCGCCAAAACAAAATGAAATCAGCTTTCATTTTTTTCCATTTTCTGAGAGGTTTTCCATTTAATATCAGAAATGGATATTTCAAAGTATTATTTATTTGATTCTTCAAAATAGTACCTTTGTTAAAATAACCTGCTATTGTTAAATTGTTGAAGTAACCCAGTGTAATAATCTTTGATTCAATAATATATTTTATTTTCTCAATTTTAATATTAATTGTAATCCTTTTTGTGTTATGTATAATTTAAATTTTATTATATTTCTGTTAGCCTTATGCAATACCATTGCACAATATATTAAAGTAATAATAATAATAAAAATTCACAATTAAGTAATATAATTTTCTAATTAATATTAATTTTATATCATTTTGCTAATTTTGTTTCTCCAAAATTAAGATAAATGGCTCCAAAACAATGTGAAATCTGATTTTTTTATTTTTATTATTTTAAAGTATTGAATTTGTAACCTAATTCTATATTTCCAGGTGTTATAGATTTAATTTTTCATAACTAAATGTGTTAATGTAATACTAAGTTATTTTTTTTAATTAATGGTAAGTTCTATTTAAATTTCTCATTATAAAATTTTTCATAACAGATGTCACATATGCACTGGTGTTGATGCTATTATGGTAAGAGAACGTGGTTTTCAGATGCCTGTTAGTCCTATCGTGCATATTTTATTGTGAAATTATATTATAATTGTATTATAAAACACATATATTTAATTTTATTTTTTAAACACATTTAATTTTATTTAATATGTAAATATTCGTTACTATAACACATATTCTTAGTAACATTTTTATCTTTATTTTGTATAACATTAAGAAATATACACAAGAGAGTAAAGTTTAATATAGAACAGAACTTGATAAAGTTTTTTTATTGCAGCATTGGGGAAAAATGAAAAATGTGGCCAAAAAAAAAAAAAAAATATTTTCATATATTTTCTGTAGACAATAGTTTTTGAGGTTGTATAAAAATTAACTTGTCTCATATGAAAATCCATTTGCTAACGACATATAGTTTTATATAATTTCGCATCCTTGTAGTTTTTTATACAAGAGAGTTCATGTCTTTTTCTAAAGAATATTAAGTATCAGATTCCTGCAGTTTTTGATAAATTTATTTGGCTTTATGTATGGATATAAAGTATGCTTTTTGCTGTTATATCTGTAATCATATTCTAAAATATAAATGCTAATACTAATGATCATTTTTTACAGAAGAACAGAAATAGAATTAGCTACATGTCATTTACAAACCTTTCTCTGCTGAGTTTACAGTTGATTTCATTCTGTTTTTGAGGAAATTTTTCAATGGGTGAGCATCTGTTTACCAGAATTGTGTTTTCTAATGAAATATTGCATTAATTTTGTATTTCTTACAATGTACTGTAATTTCAGGCCAATATCCACAGATCAAATAATTATGTTTCAATCTAGAAATTTGATTTTATGTAGATTTGCTGTAAATATTTGACTTCAATTATTAAATAAAATTTATGGGTCTAAATATAATTGTTTGATGAGTGGATTATATGCCGGAAATTATGATAAGTTGAACAGTATTTTTTACATCACATTAAATTGAAAAAAATTAAAAAACCCATGCAAAATTTATATCTTATAAGACACTTTCATAAAAATCCATTTAATAAAACAGGTCTCTTCACATAATGGATCTCTTCATAAAATTGCTCTGAAAAATTTGCTTTTATAAGCAAACTTTACATTTTGTTTGTATCTAGACTTTGAAATTTGTACATAAATATTTAAAATTTTTATTTATAATAGCATAATTCAAATAGAATGTATATTTTACTATTACAATACTCAATGGTATAAATAATCATTACTGCTAACATTAGTGACCATCTCAGAATTCTATTCGATAATATATCAGGTACCTTTTTAATAGAATGAAACAATCTAAGTAAAAGTTTGTGATGTGTGATAGTTTTAAACCTCTAACTAGCTAAATATTGGTAAAATTTAGCCCCTTCAAATATTTTAGATAATGCAACTTTATCTATCATTACATAATATCTTTCATATTGATTCATATTCTAGATGTGTGATTCCTAACCTTGTTCTGTCCATGCCCAACCTAAAATCATGAATCTTCTCCCCCCCCCCCTATCTGTAAATACACTTATTATTATTTCAAAAGTAAATCTATATTCATATGGAAGAGACGTAAAACTGCAGTAACAATGACAAGTCATTTTACAATATGTTAGCTTAGCAAACAGATAACATTTTGTTACAAACATTTTTAAAATATCTATATAAATGCTGCAAAGTCACACATCTTTGTCTTTATATCTAGAATTGTTTTATTAGGAAAAATAAGCTCTAAAATTGTCTCAAAAAGAGTTAAAAGAGAGCTTATTCTGCTGTTTTTTGCCCATTCAACACTTTATTAGCTTTTATTTATTCATTTATAACTAATTTCTGCACTGTATTGAAAATGAGCTTAAATGTAATGCTAAAATTGACTAATTTGGAGCTAAGGACTGAATGAACATTCTTCGAGGAAACACAAATAAAAAAATGGGCTATGTTTAGCCCAAAAAAGGCAAAGTTATCAAAGCAGGTTTTGTTGTTGTTCTTTAATTTACCTCAGTGTGAAACAAGTGTTATATGGAGGGTATATACAGATACCTTAGACTCCATGGAAACTCCTTAGAAATAAAAAAAAAAATATTTCCAAGGAGTATACAAAACTCCTTTAATAAACAAAGTACTACTTAAAAACTTAAATTATCCTGAAGCAAAATTTAAGCAAAATTTGGTGTTGATCGAAGTTTTAATTAAAGTAGTATACAAAAGTGGAAAATGTAGACTTATATCTTACATGATAAATGAATGATACTGTTTGTATATTCATGTTTTTTAAGTATGCGTATGTATGGCATTAAACAGATTAATTTTTAAAGGAATTAAACTAAAAATTTTCTCATGTTTACAAGATTTTAATTATCACTTAATACAGCTATTTGAAAAAAAAAATGAAATTAATGTTATTGAATTTTTTTGTATGTCATGCTTCTTTTCCCTTCAAATTTTACTTTTAAAATCTAGGTGCATGTGGTAAATGATGAGTGCTTGAGATTTAACTCTCCTCTGTACTTTTGGTCATTGCATAAAATAGTTGGCTGGCAATTTTATATTCCAATTTATGAAACCATTAAACAATTCATTTTTAATATTATGTAATTTTAGTGCTAACTATTAGATTTTAATTAAATGAAATTTGTTTTTCTCTCCAAATGAGACATTAAAAATTAAAAACTGTCATGTAAAAAGTATTTTTTTAATTAAAAATGTATATGTCATTGTGCATGCCTGCCAATTTCTAAGCATTCATTCATTAAATATGGTTTAATTTGACCCAAGTTAAATACGTTTCAAACAAGAAATTTTTGTTAGAAGAAAAATCAAATACTTTTTGTATAGAAACATGAAATTGCATAATAAAACATATATAAAGTAAATTTTCTGTTTCAAGAGGTGTTTTACCTTTGTCAAATTAAATTACATTTCACAAAATAATAGTCAAAGGATTGCAAGCATACTTAATATATGCCGGTATTAATATATGTAATACCATATTTATATACTGCATATGAAGTCTTTATCAGAACCGTAAGAAATTTAATATTCACTTATTTCCTTCTAAGATGCCATTTGGGAATATATTAGTTTACAAGATTCATAGGACTTTATTAAATAATTTAAATTAAATAGATAAATTAGATCGCCAATGTTAGCTTTAAATTACTTTTTGTTTTAAATCAATTAAATCCCAGGCATAGTGCAGTTGAAGGATACAATTATTTCAGTGGCTGGAGCAAAGAAAGGCCTCAGCTAAGCTATTCCAATTCCTTCATGAGCAAATATTGGTCAGTTAAACTCTTAAAATTTGGGTTACTCTTGGCTAATATTGACTCAACCTTTTGCCTGTCATATAGGTGACTTAAACTTGTTAACAAAGTCTATAAATCTCATGAGGATTCATATTTAAGTTTCAGTCTGATTTCAGACCTGTCTCTAATGTCATTAGAGGCCTCCATCACAGTTCTGTCCAAGGTGGTCACATTCCTGAAAAGTATTGAAATATCAGGGAAATTTGGAAAAAATCATGGAAAAGAATAATTTTGTTTCCATATTTTTCCAATCACAGTACCGTAAAATACCGTTGATCCGCCCCTCCCGATCAAACGCCCCCCCCCTACTTTGTAAACAATTAGAAAATTTCAAAAAATCCCGAGAAAGCGCCCCCTCCCCAGAAACAAATTCCAGCCCACACGTCAAAAGTCAAAGTCAACACGAAGTATTTTATCTCCGAGTATTTTTTTCGTCACGTCAGAAAAGCATGCCGATTCTAAACAGATATCGCCAACTTGAGGGGTTGCCAGTTGACCTAGATTGAGAAACGATCTTTTCATTCCAAGCAGTGTTGTCAGATATATTTTTCACATTCACGTGTACAAATGCAAAAAGTAACGTAAATAAAATGCAATTGTTGCCAATCTGAAAAAGCCATATAACCAAACATTAGTTTCGCTGTATTACTTCCGATATAGCAGAATTACCTCCATGGAGATATGAAGTTAATGAAAATATCGATAATGGAAGTTTCTCATTAAATGAGTTAAGTGCGTTGATTAAAAAAAATTCTTATTTATTTTTTAAATAATTTATAGGCGTAATGTTAATTATAAAAACTAATCTAAAAAAAATTATCAATTGATTGATCAGCAGATGGCGCTAAAGTCAAATTTGTAATATTTTTCAGTGGCAGATATAGTATTTTTCGCTTTAAAAATCTGGCAACACTAACTCCGAAAGACCATTCATTCTGTGATATTCTGTGAATGTTCTATTCTCTTCTCTTGTTGCAGCCGCACGTGCTTTATTTTATCTTTTGTCTATAGTGATTGTTTCAAGTTTATTTTTCATAAAGATGCCTGGTAGTTATACCGTAGAAAAAAAATTAGCTGTATTAGCTTGGCACAAAGGAAACGGTGCTAATTTGCATGCTACGTCAAGGAATTTTAGCATTGATCGGAAAAGAATTAGAGATTGGCTTTCGAAAGAAAGTGAGCTTTTGCAGAACAATTATGGGCTATCATCAAAAAAGAGAAAGCTTGGATTAGGCCGGCCATCTCTTTCTGAAGAACTGGACGATTATTTGTTCGAGTTTTTGGAAAAGGAGCGTGCAGCTGGTCATGCCGTGAGCAATAAGATATTGCAAAAAGAGGCACTTCGCAAAGCCGAAGAAATTGGGCTACGCGAGTTCAAAGCATCGGATATGTTTATTTCTCGATGGAAGAAAAGGATGAATGTTACCACCAGAGTAGCCACTAATGAAAGCCAGAAAACTCCCGAAGAACTAAAAGAAAAGATCTCATCATTTCTCCATTCGGTGAAAGTATGCAGAGTTAAAAATGATTTAACTCTGTATAATATCGGCAACATGGATCAGACGATGGTTCGTTTTGACTGCCCTCCTTCAAGGACAAACAACGTGAAGGATGAATCCTCCATAAGGATCGTAAATACAGGATGTACAAAGCGTGGATTTACTGTCGCTTTATGTGCTCGTGCTTCTGGCCATAAAATGCCAGCATTCATCATTTTCAAGGAGCCAAGTGGAAAAATCCCCGCTAAAGTATATAATATCTTAAAAGTTCCAGAGAATGTGAAAGTGACGGCTACTAAAAACGGGTGGATGAATTCAGAAAAATTGAATTCCTGGATAAGCAGAGTATGGGGGCCAGATGAGGATGATGTTTCCCGCTTGCTTATCTTGGATAAAGCACCGATTTATGGGAAACCGGAGGTACGCACGGCACTCACCGACGTAAATACGCATCTGATTATTATTCCGGGTGGATTGACATCCATTGTGCAACCTGCCGATGTATCCTGGAATAAGCCCTTTAAAGGATATTTGGTAGAAAAATGGATGGAGTATATGCAATTGGGTCTGAAGACTCCAAAGGGAAATTTAAAAAAGCCATCCAGACAAGATGTCGTAAATTGGATATCCTTTGCTTGGGACAAAATTTCTGAGGAAATTATAGTAAAATCATTTAAGCGCTGTGGCATATCAAATGCTTTGAATGGTTCAGAAAATGGAGAATATAATGAAAAGTTGGCAGAAGCTGTTGGACCATCGTCTGATGAAATAAATGATGAGATGCTAGATATCATCTTTGATGATGATAGTGATGATCAGGAGTCGTTTGATGGATTTTCCACCGATGACGACTGAGCAGTCTAATTTGTAGTGGATGCGACCCACTTATAAAAAGCGTGCCAAAGTGGATAGAAACCACTCTAAAAAACATGGAGTGCCATAAGGAGGGAGGTCCACGCCCTGCACTCTGGATGGCATAGCACAAAGCCAACGGACGCCTCCTTTAAATATATTAAGGTAAGAGTAATAATAAATATTTACATATTTAGTGATTTTTTTTTTTAAGTATTATAATTTCGAAATTTTATATCATGTTTTTTTTTATCTCCAACGTTATGATAAATCCCCCCCCCCCAAAAAAAAAAAAAGTGAAATTTGATTTTATTATGATTTGAATTGGTTAATTAATTCGATATTTGAAGATGGTATATAGCATTTGCTTTATATTTCACTATTTTAAATGTGTTAATGCCATTACGAAGTTATTTTTTAAAAATTAATTGTAAGTCTTATTCAAGCTTCTCATTATTAGCATATTCTTATATTTTGGATAATAATAGTTTCATCTGCAACATTTTTCTTGTTATAACATTTATTTTTGTGATTTGTATTACTTATTTAATATTTATTTTATAAAGATCAGAAATCATGATTTAAAAATATATGCGGTAATTAACTTACCTAATTTACAACAGATGGCGACACATGTAAAATATTTTTTTTAGAAAATATTTTAGGACATTTTCAGTTGCAGTTTCTCGGTGTTTTTTAATTTTTTTTTTTAAATTATCAAGTTTCTTTCATTTTTCTATTACCATATTAATGACAGATATTATAATTTTTTTTATGTAAATGCATTCTAGTTTATAAACTTCGAAATTCAGAAAATTTTATAATCTGAAATCGCCGTTAATCGCGAAGTTATAACAACAGATGGCGACACCACGTAAAATGTTATTATTTTTAGAAAACATATCAGGACATTTTCATTTGCAGTTTCTCCGCGTTTTTTTTTTCTTTTAATTATCAAGTTCCTTTAATTTTTCTATTACTATATTAATGATAGATATTATTTTTGTTATGTAAATGCATTCTAGTTTCAAAACTTTTGAAATTCAGATTTTTCTATATCTGAAATCGCCGTTAATCGCAAAGTTTTGCTGTTTTTCTATTTTGTATTTTTATTTAATAATTTCTTCTTTCCTGAATTTATACAAAAATACATACTTTGCGACGATCGGCAATTAGCGTACCCCCCCCCCCTCCTCCACACACACACCCATACTTATTACTAACTATTCTATTAAATCCCGTGTAAGCGCCCCCCCCCCCCCCCCCCCCCGATTATTATACGATTTTTCTTCACGTTTGGGGGGGCGGATCAACGGTATTTTACGGTAATCTGGAAAAATATCTCATTCAAAAATAGGACTGATTGAGAAATGTTTCGATCTTTTTCAGTGAATCATTACATTTAGGAATATTTTCAAAATTATTTGTTCCTTCTAAAATGACTTTATGTCAAGAATGTAGCCTTTGTTAGTCCTAATGTTGAATTAATGAGATGGTCTAGGAGACCAAAATGCCACCCTTCCTCCAAAAAAAAAAAAAAATGTTTTAATGGAGAATATTTTGTAATCTTTTTCTTAAAAAAAAAAAAAAAAGATAGGTACTTTTTACTTTGTTTTCCGTGAGAGTTCACTTATGACCTTAATAATGCTATTTTATATCATTAATTTTTTTTTCATTTTTCTCATTTTTTTATTAAACTTTAGCAATGTGCCAAACAAAGCAGCATTGTTAAAAAATTTGTAACATTTTCAAGTTTTACCCCTTTTTAATAAAAATTAGCAATTGAATGTAATCATTCTAATTAAAAGTACTATATTATAAACTAATTGATTTAACCATTTTCTGTTATGCATTGATACATGATACAAGACTATAATTTAATAAATTGCAAATAAGTAACGAGCATTAAGAGTACTTAAATATTTTTATATGCTTACTAAGTAAATTCGTTTAGTACTACATTTTATTTTAACAAAATGAACACTTCAAATGGCTTTACATAGAAAAAAAAAATGATGCAACCTGAAATTGCTGAATTATATTCAATATACGTAGAATAATGACTGTAAATAAATAACAAGATGACAATTTTGTTGTCAAAGCAAGATTATTTCATTTTAGTACCAGAGAGATACGATTTTTTTTTTACAAAGCTAAAAAAATATTATTTCTTTGTAATATGCAAGTTTTGGTACATAATTTTGAATTAGTAATTCTATCACTGTCTGTTGTCTGGTTATCTTTAATCTAATTTCAGAAAAAATATATTTCTCCAACATTTGAATGATATTCTCTAATTGATCACAGTATTTTTTTCTTGCAAATGTTCAGCATAATTTAATTATCTCTCATATTTTTACAGAATCGGAAAAAGGATTAAACAGATAATCATCTTTGTGCATTTGTGATGTTGTTATTCCTAAAAAAATATTTACAAAACATTATTAAATTTTTGCACCAATGGGGAAATATCAGGGAGTTTTGATGTAAAGTCTTTTTGACCATCTTGGATATATTTCTTAATTTTGGTAAATCTGAGTCTATTAAATACTATCACAAAAATAATCATGGAAACACCCATGTAGAAAGACTCTGTTTGATATATCCTAATGGTACAGAGGTTGGTCTTTGAAAAATCAAGTCATCTGTGGAAGACATGTGAACAATTTTGAAATTTCAATTAAACTCGTTCATAGTTTCAAAAATGTACATTCAACACTACATGATACTGTAAAAAGAAAGAGAAAGGTAAAAGCATAAAAACTTATTAATAACACTATAAAATTAGGAATGTGCAAGGCCTTTCGAAAGAACTTTGTCTTTCTTAGTCGGGCGCAAAGAAACCGTGCAACCACTTTGAAGGTAGGAGCAAGACTGAAAGGAAATGGGAGGGAAATAGGCACAAGTGCTTAGGGAATATACTTTAATGAAAGGGACAATACTTTAATAAGAAAGAAAAACATTTATTGGAAAATTGATGTTGAAGAAATAGAAAAAGAATTTATTAAAAAGACGATAATAAAGTTTGCAACTAAAGAAATTAACAATAAAATTGAAAATATAAAGCAGTTTGCTAATAAAGATTATTAACAGAAGATATGAGGGCAATGAAAAAATAAATAATTTCTTTTTAAAATTAAAAAAACAAACTTTGTGTTTTGAATTTTTTTTATAAATTACTTTTTTTTTATTTTAATAAATTTTAAATAGTATAATTAAATTTATTAAATCTCCTGTAATGTAGATTCATCATTCAATTCCATGCACATGTTTGTTCCTTCAGTGTAATGCTATAGCACACTTGTCTTTTATAAATAAAATGTAAGTGATACATGTGTACAGTGCTAAAGTATTTTTACGGGCTACAATAAATTGAGTAAATTGATTTTTAAAGTAATATTTCGTAGAATGATGAACTTATTTATATTGTTTATAGGATTCCTAAATAAATGTCTTTTAGTGTGATTTCTTTTTCATATCTACTTTATGTATCAGAGTAGTGTTGCAAAAGAATGAAAATTTCTGTATATTAATGCTGACCTGGAAGTTCTAGAAAATTTTAACATAAGATATATATTTGAAACCAACACGTCTCTTGTAATGATTGAAAATCACTACTATAATAAATTAGTTATTCCAAATCTATTGCTGCACTTTCATAGTGAATTCTGCAATATTTCTTTTAAACGGGCATTTTTATTCTGCTTGTAAATGATGCATTCTGCATAACTGCAACACCATTATGTTAAACGTTGCTGTTTTGATGATTTTTTTAAGACACTGAAAGTTTTGTTAGTGGATTTGTTTTTAAATAAAATATTACTATTTAATGTGACTTTCTTTGCTATCTGATGTTCTATTGTAAGACATTTTAACTATTATAAATACTCCATTATAACTCACTTAAATGGCACTCTTCATGCATTTAATCATCCAATTTGCATGGGCATATCTTGGAATGTTTGTAGTTGTATTTGAAAGTTTCAGAAAGAAATGCATTTTGTTTTGCCTATAATCAATCAGACAGAGCTTTAAGTAAAGTAAAAATGCTAATAAATGATTAAAATACTAATATATTATGTCAATACATTGTAAATTATGTTAAATAATGCAGAATTTTGTCCCAATAATCATTAATATTAGATAAAAAAATTCCAGAAATCTGGAGGAAATTCCAACTAGACTATTGAAGTATTAGAATTCCTCTTATCACAAAAATAATTTATTTTCTCCTCATTGAATGTATCATTGTTTTCTAAAATTATAGATTTTCTTTGTTAAATTTTCTTTCTGTTTTCTTTATATAGTATGATAAGTTATTTATTTTATGATTAGAGCTATTTATTTTATTCATTATAATTAATTTATAATTTAATCTTTATAAAGTTTATAATGTTAGGAAATGCATCTGACATACCTTTAGTTCAGCGACAATTAGGAGTATACTGTAGTTTTTAATACTATGTTAAACAATTTATTTGAATTCAGTTTTCTGCATTGATTTAGAGTAGCTGGGGTAACTGGCCATTTATAATAAACCACTGGTGTTTTTTAAGTTTTAGCAGTTAGCAACAATACATGTGAGTTCAATTGTAACTCTGCATTGTCTGTGATAGGTTGCTAAAGATAGAAGATTTTTTTATGAACAACGTTGATTTTGTTGAACGTCCTCGACTTTTTATCAAAATACTGCAAGTAGTTTTATTAAACAATCTTTTTAAAGTACGTTCATAATTATATAAATACGTAGCACCTATAGTCATCATCAAGTCCACCTGTCCATATATAACAGTGCAAAATCTACCTAACCAAATGATTTGAAATTTAATATATATTATTGTTGCAGAATTTTTTCTAGTCATTTCAAATTTTATGAAAATTGAATCAAAACTTAAAAAGTTATTAATGAAGGTTTTCTTTATTCTGTTAAATCCAATCATACATAATCTATATAATAAAAGTGAGAGTCATGTGACTGAAGAAAACAAATATGGGCAAACCACATCTTTTTTTGTATGCCAAGCAGCCATTTTTATTCAAAATTATTTTTTTTGAATAAAATTGTGTAAAAGTTACTTCTTTAGGAAGATCGTTAAAAAAATTATTTGTTTCAGAGATGAGTTACATTAAAAAATGTATAGATTCTGAGATAACTTCAGTTGAAATCAGGTTAGCAGCCGAATATCTCAATCCGTTACAGTAAATAAACAAAAGAGATTCATTCATCATGAGTCATAGAAATTTTAAACCATGGATGTAATCATTCGCAAAACAAGATTTCCGTGGTGAATTTTGAAGAGCTGCCTGGTGTCGAAAAAAATTTGCATCTGTAAATGTGGCATACATAATAAGAAAAAAAACCATGCTCATTTTGCTCACAACAGATGATATAATTCATTTAACTGAAATAATAACAATAAGTTGCACCCGCCAAAATTCAACGCAACAGAATATATTAAATAAGTATGTTACAATGTAAGCTTATGAATAAAATAATAATGAATGAAAAAAGAAAGTGGTTCTGCAAATTTAATGACAATTACGTCATTTAGCTTTGTAAAAATTGAAATTTTGTGTATGAAAATGCATGTTTAAAAAATGATATCGTTTTCATAAGCAGATGATTTAGCTTTTAATTTCAGAGTATATATGGAATAAAAAACTTGGAAAATAAAATCAGTTTCATGAAAATATATAGGAAAATATTACCGTAAGAGTCATTTAACTAATTGTTTTAAAATTTTCATTAAATATTTATTATAATTAAATGAAAATGTTGTAATATCCAGAAATATTTTATTTTGTGCATACCAAGGAAGTAAATATATAGCAAAAGCTCTTTCTACTTAGATACAGAAATAAGGGTAAAAAATTAGCAAAATACTTTATATTCATGGAGGAAAATTCATCTTTTATTTTCTGAATGACATCATTTTCTTCATTAGAAACATTTCATTTTTCATATTACTCCTTATGATAGATTATTTACTGGTATTTTATTTACATAGATTACTTAATATTATTTCTCAACAAATAATCTATTCTGCTCTTCTGTGATTACTGCATAATTAAACACAATCATTTTAGTATGCTTAAACTTTAGGAAAAATCATTGAGATTCTTCCTTTAAATATGACAATATTTACACAGATGGAATCCCATTTGTGATTGGTGGAATATGATAAGGCTAATTAATCTTGTGTTGTAGAGATAAAATCTTAGCCCAATTGCAACCATTTTAAAGACATTTCATACAAAACTTTTTTAATTAAAATTTAAATATAAAAATGGGAATATTTTAAAAAATAGCTAGTTGCAGGCATATCTGCAGATGAACAGCTTTCATTTTAATAAATAATTATCAAAATTAGTTGAGTAGAAAGTTCAGGGCAGATGACTAAAAAAACAGCCTTCTGTTTTAAATATATAGATGATTTTTTATATTGTAAAACTAGTTATAGTATGAACACACCTCATTTGTAATGTTTAACATACAATTTCAAACTTCTTTTTTTTTATTAGGCAGAAATATATTAATATTATTAGGTATCTATACATATTTACTTCATGTTTCAAATTTAAGGCTGGTGTTCCAGTTACCCCATACTTTTTTCAAGAATGGGGTAACTGGGTCATGTATTAGGGGTACTTGGATCCCACCTGGCCCTGTTATCCCAACAGGTATAAATTTGTTTTGGAGTTGCTCTTAATTAGAGGAAATTAATTTTTCCATTATTTTTTGTTTGCAATAAAGAAAATTATACAGGATGTCCCAAAAGTCATTGACACATTTTAAAATTCAATAAAATATCAAGCAATTGGCGTACAAGAGTACGGTTTGTGCGAAAATGCTTCTTATGATCTGAAATTTTGTTTTAGCGAATAAAGAAATTATTTCCAAAAATTTCTCATTGATGGTGCTGATTCTGAAAAGTTATCGAATAGGTACAATGCTTTTATGCATAATAATGGCGAAAGATGCACAATGTGCTGCACATTGTGTGCCATAGTGTTTCCCTTAGGCGTTTTCAACAGGGCACAGCACCCTACCCGTTTTTTTATAGTTGTAAATGTGCCCTGCCCATTTTTATATAGCTGGAAATGTGCCCTGATTATTTTGGGTTCGCAAAAAATTGCTGTTGCGAATTTCACCAAAAGGTTGTGGGAAAATATCGCAAAATTCATCTATGGGTTGCGAGAAAATATCGCAAAATTCATATATCAGTCATGAGAAAATATCGCGAAATTCGTCTATCAGTTGTGGGAAAATATCGCAAAATTTGTCACTCGGTTGCAAGAAAAAATTCTGAAATTCATCAACCAGTCATGTGTAAAAAATCACAAAATTCAACAGTTGGTTGTAGGGAAAAAATCGGGAAATTCATCCACGATCGCAGGAAAAAATCCCCATAAGTTTCGCCATTAAGATGCGCAAAAATCAGGAAATTCACCTATTGGTCGCAAGACCCCCGTTACCACTCCCCCGCAAAATTCACTTATCGGTCGCAAGAAAAAACTGCAAAATTCTGCAATCAGTAGCAGAAAAATATCCTGAAATTTGGCAGTCAGCTGCAGGAAAAATCACGAAACTATTAAGTCAGTCATGAGAAAAAAATAGCAAAATTCGTTCATTGATCACATGAGAAAAATCGATAAATTAGTCAATCGATTGTGGCAAATTTTGAGAAATTTGTATATCTGTCATGATAGAACATTTATTTTTCTTATAACGCTGTATTGAAATTTGTAAAGTAGCATAGAAAGAGGAAAAATGGCTAATGCATGTACCAGATTTTTTTTTTTTTTTTTTTTGAGATAGAAAATATTAAGATATTTTTTAATAAATTATATTGTTAAAAAAATTTTTCCTGAGATAAATGGCTATATTTTGGAGGGGTGTGGGGCAGGTAGTGGATAGGCAGCATAGAAATGCATGAAAAAACTTCAACATGCAAATTGATCTCAAGGAAATGTGCTTTTTGGAATAATAAATTATTTTTAAAACACATATTTATGAGTAAAAAAAATTAAATATAAAAATCTGTACAATATTAAAATAAAAAGGAAGTAAGCCATATCTGTAATGTTGTTTCACATTTCATTCAAAATAAAATATTACTTTTGTTTGATAGGCACACTTAACTGATGATGCAATTTTGATATTGAAAAGGATTAGAACAACATTTTTTTCTATTCTAAAGAAAAGTCACTGGTGCTCTTTCTCGACTTATATTAAGTAAAATATTACATATAAAAACATGAAATTAGGAAATTTACAAAGTTATGTATGCACACTGAAACAGACAGTTTTTAAATCTGAGAATTATTTTAAGCACTATTTACTGTTGAAATTGGTCAGTTTATTTTAGTTATATAAGATTGATAGGATCAAAAGCTATACATAGCAATTCAACCATTTTTTGCAGGCACATACTTGACTAGATTGTAGTGTGCAAAATGCAAAATTTTTTTTAATTTGACTAATTTTATAGAGTTTGTAGGATATTTTTTTCAAAATGTCATATGTTTTATAAAGATTTAATTCATAGTTTGAAATAGCCTTTTTTTATCTACTGTTGCCAGATATTAAAAAGCCAAAATAATAAAATTTACAAATACTTCTCAATAGAAAAATATGTTTACATGTGAATATTAAAATAGAAATTTTTTTTTTTGAAATAATTAAGCTATTACTTATGAAAAGCACTAAAAAGCCCTTTTCATAAAAAAATGCCAATTTTGTTCAGCTGAAGTGCCCCTTTTTTTGAAGGAGCATCCTGCCTTTTTTTATTCTGGGGAAAACACTAGTGCATGCACAGTTTTTGTCCAGAACTTCACTGACCCTCCTGAGTTCAACGACTGAGGATGGATAGATGAGTATTGTTAACTTTTGGATTGTGGGTTGCCATAGTTTAGACAAAACTATACATACGCATTGTGTGTCTTTCACCATTGCTATGTATAAAGGCATTCTACCTATTAAGTAACTTTCCAGAAACAATGCCATATATGAGAAATTTGTGAAATTGTTTTATTATTATTTCCTTAAACAAAATTTCAAATCATAAGAAGCATTTCTGTCCAAACCGCACATTTATTGCTAAAATAATAAAGTGGTAGTAAAAATTATTAACAATAATAAGGTGAAGATAGGTAAACATACAAGATTTTACAACGTGCAACATTGCAATAATGTCATCAATGTCTCAATTTGTTGATAAAGTAATAAAATTACTATAGCTTTCTACTAGTACAGTAAAATATTATATAATATTATGTACATCTACAATTAATATTATTAAAGTACATTATATCATACAATAGTAAAATGCATTATGTAATTAATATCATATAATGTACAATAATATTATACAGGATTTTAAGAAATAGTATTGAGTTGATAGCAGTATTTGGCGAAAGAAATGGGCGATAAGTCATTCTTTTCTGCAGCAGGCTTTAATTAGGATACTGTGATCACGCCTGCTGCAAAGATTACGCTAGGTTGATTGGTTTATTTAGTCGGTTTATTCCGGTTGCTGTACTTTTTAGAAATATCGTCTGCAGACTTTTGGAGGAAGATAGATGGAGAGGAAAGTAAGGTTGAAATTTTACAATACAGTTTTTCTCCTCATAGATGGCGCTACGGTAAACTGACGGCTGTCTTAGCCTGCTTCTGCAATGCTTTTCAATGCGAAAAGCATTCATTTTTTAAATGTTTTTGATTGAAAATTTGAACTTTAAAAAAGTCAAACAAGTAGAAATTTCATTAAATAAGGTTTTCTTCTCAACATGCATATATTTTAATAGATATTTGGCGTTTCGATTGCTTTTTATAACTCTTTAAATAAGAGTTCATCCTGACAAAAACATCTGAATAGTCATTTAAAAATAAATATCACGGATATTGTACTGCGGAGAAATACGGAATGGACGTATAATTTTTACAGATTAAAAGTATTATTCAAATTTTCTGAAATAAGTTTTAATCTTGCTTATATATCGATAACCTTTGAATAATTTAATAACTCATAACTTTTTATATCTATGCAATTCATATTATGTACATTTAAAAACAAATTTTTATCTTAATTATTTGGGAAATAAAACTTGAATAAATAATAGGGTCTATTAACTAATTTTTGCAAGAATCGTAAATTGTGACTTTAATATAATGTTAGTTATGAATGGTCCAAAAACTCTCTCTCTTTTTTTTTTTTTAATCATACATAAATGATACAATATAATAATCATACATAACTCTTTCATACACACTTACACACTGCTACAGATAGAAAAGGTAACATACTTACCTTACAATTTGAAAATTATACAGTTATTAAAAATAATATATACTTAAATCTTTTTTCTTTGTGAATATTAAATTTGTTATTTAAATTAGTTCTTTTTCCTAATTTACAATCAATATTTTTTTTTTGATTTAATTGAGCAGCCAAGTAATGAAATTAAATTTTTAAATTACACTTATGAGAGAGGCAAATATATATATATTTTTTAATGAGTTCTTGCATTTGCACTTCTGAATGAAGCCCCAAAATACTTTTTAGTATAATATATTAAAGTATAATATAAAGCACTCACCTTTGGAGCTCTAAACATACTTAAATTTTTTTCCCTTCGATTTTTCTTTTTTTTATCTCATCATCATAGCCCGATTTACATCCTGGAATAAAACATTTATACCCCATCTTAAATTTATGACATATAATTGCTATAATTAAAAATAGTCGAGTAAAATACTTTCAGAATTTAACATGTAATCTAATGAGATTATGTTTAAAGACAGCCGCCAAAATTTTACAGCGCCCTCTTTCGTTAAAAAAATCTGACTTGCATTTTCAATATCCTCGCCTATTCTAGTTTCCCCTCCAGGTTCTTTCTCCGTGCTTGCATTACTGTAAAAATACGGAGTTGCCATCTCAAACATATCGGTTTCAAATAAAAACACTAGATGGCGCCAATTCTCGAAAACAATCGTGTTCGACAGGATTGACGCAAAAACGTAACAAAGATGGGGAATTTTAAATAAACTTAAGTGCTAAATTTGTGAAACATACAGGCTTTTTTTTTTAAAAAAATAGTTTTTTTTACTATTTATAATTGTAAATTTACATGGATTCCTAATTCTAAAAAAAAAGGGTCTCTAGAATGATAGTGAAGCATTTTAAAATATGGAGATGATGAAATGAATTATTTATTTGGAAGTTGCTTACAATTCGAATTCATTCAATGTTTTCTTTAAAAAAAGGTGTTCGCATGGTAACTGACTAATTTATGAAATCTCATTTCAGGTGGCCGTATTTTAGTTGCGTGGCTTGGTTGATCAATGTAATGAAAATCACACATTACATAAAGGCCTGTCTGTGAAACATTTATATATATATATATATATATATATGTGAAATGAATGTGAAAAAGTATGAAAGAATTTTGAATGTGAACGAATGTGGATTGATATGAAAGGATAGTTAGTTAAATCCATTTCAAATCAAAAACTAAAATATAAAAATTCAAAGTTTAAAATCCCTAAATCGTGTGTCAAAATTTTAAAGTTTTGCCTTAATTTCTAGTTGCCCCTGTAACTTAACTTTCCTTACAATACATTTATTACGAACAGATATTAATTTTGAATCCTCGTTAAGATTAAAAGTGCTGACGGTAACGCATCTCTCTTCTCCCGGTGGCTACATCTTGCATGTTAATTATCTGGCCTGCTTACCCAGATATGAGTCAAGGGCTAATTAGCCAATTAAATTACATTATTTCATAAGTTGCAAAGCGGTCTCTGGCGGTAGTTTCGATGTATATAATGTGAGGAGCACGTTTTTGCGTGGCTTTTGACTCTAATCACTCTCCACAAAAACTACAGCCAATATTCTTCGAAGTGCGACGGCATCCTTGCCGTTGTAAGTCCGGCAGTTCGCCGAAATATGAACGATAAGACGATGTTTCCCCGGTAAAAGACTCTTCAAACTGTCCCCTGGGCCTAGCTTAAAGAGAGACTTGTAATTACAAAGGAATAAACGCTAGTTCCCAGGAAAATGCTTGCTGATTTCTTTTACATTCGCACGACTACATCAACGACGTTATACCGATTACTGGAATGTGTGATAGCGGCGATCGACCGTCTGTCGTTACAGAGGGATCGATGTGCGTTCGTTATATCGAGGTGCGCCCGTTATACAGTGGCGATATCTTACAGTGAGTCTGCTAGGATTTAAATACCTGCCATGGGAAAATCCTTTCTTTTAAATAACTATTCATTAATAGGAAACATCGTAATCGAACCAACCATAAAAAGACTATTTTTAATCACCGGGCCTTTAAAAGAAAATAACAGAAGACTAGTGTGTTTAACTGAAAAGAAAAAGTTTGTGTCCAAAATAAAGAAATAAATATCTACAATCAGTTAATAAAAGAGCTCCTGCTTCCTCATTAAGCTATCAAATCTCGGATAAACATTTTATTTCGTTGCCTACTTAAAATAAACAATTTTTCTTCAGCGCTTCACTCCAAAAGAAAAACAGTTTTGTTCATTCACTTTCAATAGTTATCTCAAATGACCTACTATCCAGCGAAAGGGATGGTTCAGAGATGGTTTGTGGAAAATTCAAGGTCAACGATCTCCTGGCAGAAGGAGGAATGTTCTTTTTTTCTCCCTTTCTTTGTGTGTGTCAAGAGTCCGTTGTTTTGTTGATGCTCCCTGTTTTGGTTTCAGTTTAAATGGTGATAATTTTTTTTTTCTTTTTTTTTTTTTTCAAGTGAGTAGTCTGTGCAATCAAATGGATTTAAAAGAAAAAGAAGAAATAGGTATGTTCGATTTTGTTATTTTTTAAGAAGAATTTAAAAGCGGACAGAAACTTTTTATTTTTTGAAGCAGTAAAAGAGAAAAACAATTAAAGAAAAACAATTTGAAATTTTATTATTTTTTAAGTGTTATTTTTCTGAAAAATACTATTATTATTTTACTATTATTATTATTATTATTATTATTTATTATTGTATTATTATCTCATCCTTTTACAACTTAAGTGATTTAATGAAGCAGGTTATTTTTGTTTATTATTTTGGAAAATTAAGCGGGATTTAATGAAAAATTAAGAAGAAAAAAAAAAAAAAAAAGGGCAAATTTTTTGGAAAAAAAAAAAAAAAAAAAAAACTAGTTTCTCATATAAAAATGACCTATTAAATGTTTTTAGATATTTCTGTAAATATGTGTTGTAAAAGGTTTATATATGTCGGTAATCAAGTGGTAATAATAAATGTGTGTGCTCCAGGTAAGAATTAACCTCTGTACAGTGATGAGGTGCACCAAAAATTGATGTCACGAATTTTCAAAGATTCCTGGCGCACTGTGCACAAAAGTGCTAGTGCCAATGCACATATTTTACTGCTTTAGTTTAACTCTTGAGATATCTGTTTTTGTCATAGTAAGACTAAACAATTTTTCAAGAAAAATATATGCTTTTTTATTTTGCGTTATTGTTATTATTGCTATTTTTATTATATTTACCTTTTTATTCTGAAGAATTATATTTTTAGTATTTCCCTGACCAAATATATTTTTGAAACAGTTGCCTTTTTAGTAAATGCACCAAGAATTTAATTAGTGTCATGATTATCCCCAAAGTTATATTAGTGAAAAGAAAGGTATAGGTTCCACCCCTATCCTCATTTAATGACAAAATGAACCCGTTGGTAGACACAACCCTAGCGATGATTCTAGTATGTGCTAAAACCCCAACAAAGCAACCAAAAATAAGGATGATCTCGAAATTCCTGGTCAATCCAGTGGCAATTCTTGTACATCGTGATGTAAACATAACCTCCGGCATTTTTTTTAAGTACCCGGGTACCTCGAAAATAAAACATCCAAAATGCGTGCAAATAAATGTCAGCAGGTTATTGAAAATGACCGAAGACAAAGTTGCTGCTTTGATTAATGTCTCAGGTGATCAAACCCCTTTTTCTGTGAGAAAACTTTTTATGTCAACCTTATATTCCATTTTTATCCCAAACAGTATTCCATTTTTTACCAAATATACCACCATACTGAGGTAGCTGAAAAAAATTAATGTATGTTATCAACGCCACTGTGAAATATAGAAATTCTTCAGTCTGCAAATAATGACTTACTTGATGTTTTTCCAAAAAATCCTCTATTTTCATATGTTGTACCCAGTTTACCAATCAATCAAGTCCGTATTCCAATTTACCAAGTTGGTACCTTTAACCTTTTTTTCCAACTGTCTTGTTGCCAACTAATAACTATTGTTCGAAACTAGATAATTGGCTAAAGCAAGAACAATTGGTTACCTTTTTTAACCAACTGCATAAATTAGACTATTATTTCCCTACAAGAGGGCCTATCCTCACCTAAGTTTTTTTTTTGATTAGAAGTTCCTATTTTTACAAAGTTTTCAAGTTCAATATTTTTTCTCTCCTGAGAATAATTCCCACTAGTGTCCTATAAGCCCAAAGATGCTTGTAAGTAGATATTTTGGAGTAGTAACAGACCTTGTAACTGCTCATATGACATTTTCATGTTTGTGTTGTTTTTATTACATTTATAGTAATTGTTTTGTCCTATATTTACAATATATTTGAAATATCTTTTATGCTATATTTTTTAAATTTAATATTTTGAATAAGTGTTTATATCATGTTGAAGTATTTTTATAAGTTTAAGTGCATATTTTAATTGTTTGTGTTTGTAAATAATATAAGTAATTGCCATATTATATTTCTGTTTTCAAGTATCATATTATTTAGTTTTTATTGTATTGTATAATTGAAGAAAGGTGCAATGTTTACCTTTCCTGATGAACCAACACCCAAGAACAATTCACACAGGACACGTTGGTTAACAAAAACTTTTGCAATGTGCTAATAGACTTTCAAAAAATAGCACATAATGTTCTCGCGAGAAATGTTAAATTTTTTTTTGCTGCAGCTGTGTTTTGTTTACAGTATATGTCATATGTTTAATCTTCAGTGTATATCATCAAATAGTACCAGTATTTTATGTAAAAGTAAGCCCAAGCAGTTTGAGAGTCTAATTAGAATTCCGTAGAGAAAAAAAAAAAAAAAAAAAAAAAAAAAATCGATAGCCTATTTTAAAATGAGTTTAACTTATGGGGTTGAGCCCCACAGCCCTTGCTGACAAGTACTGTGGTGCTCATTTTTAAAGGGGGGGGATGTGAAATGAATGTGAAAAAGTATGAAAGAATTTTGAATGTGAACGAATGTGGATTGATATGAAAGGATAGTTAGTTAAATCCATTCCAAATCAAAAACTAAAATATAAAAATTCAAAGTTTAAAATCCCTAAATCGTGTGTCAAAATTTTAAAGTTTTGCCTTAATTTCTAGTTGCCCCTGTAACTTAACTTTCCTTACAATACATTTATTACGAACAGATATTAATTTTGAATCCTCGTTAAGATTAAAAGTGCTGACGGTAACGCATCTCTCTTCTCCCGGTGGCTACATCTTGCATGTTAATTATCTGGGCTGCTTACCCAGATATGAGTCAAGGGCTAATTAGCCAATTAAATTACATTATTTCATAAGTTGCAAAGCGGTCTCTGGCGGTAGTTTCGATGTATATAATGTGAGGAGCACGTTTTTGCGTGGCTTTTGACTCTAATCACTCTCCACAAAAACTACAGCCAATATTCTTCGAAGTGCGATGGCATCCTTGCCGTTGTAAGTCCGGCAGTTCGCCGAAATATGAACGATAAGACGATGTTTCCCCGGTAAAAGACTCTTCAAACTGTCCCCTGGGCCTAGCTTAAAGAGAGACTTGTAATTACAAAGGAATAAACGCTAGTTCCCAGGAAAATGCTTGCTGATTTCTTTTACATTCGCACGACTACATCAACGACGTTATACCGATTACTGGAATGTGTGATAGCGGCGATCGACCGTCTGTCGTTACAGAGGGATCGATGTGCGTTCGTTATATCGAGGTGCGCCCGTTATACAGTGGCGATATCTTACATATATATATATATTAGTACAATCATAAACAAAGCATGACAATATTAAAAAAACTGGAAACTATCTATGTTAAATTAATAAAAAATACCTGTTTTTATTATTCTGTCAAGGAAATTTCTGTTTTCTCATCATTAAAATCAGGTGTTGCCAAAACGAAATAGCAAAGAACGTAATTAGACAGTTGATTGAGGATCGTCATATCAGATCATGTTGATCTTTGTCTGTAGATGAAGAGACTATCATTTCATTTTTTTAAATTTATGTCATACACGGAGAAAGAACCTGGTCGAAAATGCAAGTCAGATTTTTTTAACGAAAGAGGGCGCTGTAAAATTTTGGCGGCTGTCTTTAAACAGAATCTCATTAGATTACATGTTAAATTCTGAAAGTATTTTACTCGATTATTTTTAATTATAGCAATTATATGTCATAAATTTAAGATGGGGTATAAATGTTTTATTCCGAGATGTAAATCGGGCTATGATGATGAGATAAAAAAAAAGAAAAATCGAAAGGAAAAAAAAATTAAGTATGTTTAGAACTCCAAAGGTGAGTGCTTTATATTATACTTTAATATATTATACTAAAAAGTATTTTGGGGCTTCATTCAGAAGTGCAAATGCAATAACTCATTTAAAAATATATATACTGTCTTACCGTAAGGAGAAAAACTCTGAGCAGGGTTGCTTCCTCAGAACATACCAAGTGGGAGAGGTGTGAGAGATAACAGCAGGTTGCAAACTTGGCACAATTAGCATTCGTTTGACGCTCTCAATTTTTACTATGCCTTCTATTCGACAACGCGAATACAGTAGAATTTAATAATATAATAAATAGAGAAATGTATTGGCAAAAACTATCACATTTTAAATCAAATCTTTATAATATGTTTTTATAGGCATTAAGAATGTTCTCAAATCCAAAAGAGCTACTTTCTGACACATTTTTTAATTCATTTTTGTTCGGAAACGCATGAAATTGGCAGATGATGTTATTCAGAAACTAGGTAGTCGAAAGACGCTTTTTAATTTTTTGATAAAGGCAGAAGATCTTCCAGAAAATGCTGTGAAAGTCGACGTTTTGAATCGAATTTAAGACACGGCAGCACGAGAAAAGGTAAAAACGTATCGTCACGTGACATGAATCGCTTTTAACGGGATAAGTAATTTATTTATTTTAAAAAAATGAAAAACTCATTTCGATTCCAAATCACTTCAACTCGACAGCTTGAGAAAGGTGGTTATGAGACATCAATCGATTATAATTTAAGATACATTATGCTTTATGACTATACGATAATACTATGATGCTTTAAGACTGTGCTCAAGCTCTACGTAGTCACTTTCTGATCCATGCCTATTTTTTTTTTTTTTCGCAAATGCATGACACTTTCAAGTTTCCATATTAAGAAGCTATAGAATCAAATAGCCTTTTTCATTTTCTGACAAAGGCATACGATCTTTCAGAAAATGCTATCAAAATTGACGTTTTGAACCGAATTTCTGTATGCAATAACCCCAAAAAGTTGTCATGAGAGAACAATTATTTATAACTCAATATTTAATACATTTATCGAAAATTGAAAAACGCTATTCGATTCAAAATCATATTTTATTTTGAGAAGAAAAAACTCCGGGAATGTTTACCGTGCTTGTGCGGAAAACTAAGAACAATCAAATGAACATACTCAAATCGTAACCGGGGTATTTCTGTCGTTTTATACGTTTTCGTTTTATGCAGTATATGAGGGAAAAAAATGTTTTATATTTTATTAGTTTTTATTGTAGAAATTAATTTTCTTTTTAATCAAGCACAGTTTTCCCTAGATTCCAAACGACAGTAAGGGTGTCGGTTTTTTTGATTGAGAGGCAAGAAGGGTGGTATTTTTCAAATCATAATGGCAAGCAGGAAAGCAGGGTGCAGCACCCTTTTGAAATCACATAAGGGAAACTGTAAATAAAAGTGTAGTGATAGCCAGGGCTTAAGTTGCACTGGAGCCCGGCTCCGGTACTTTTCTACTTTTAGTAAATATTTAAATATTGGTCGGAATTCATCAGAGCCCATAAATACTGGGTTCCGGAGCCCAGTGCAAGCGATAAATATATATAAAATTTTTATTTTGCTTGAAAAAAAAAATGCTTTAAATTTTGCAAATACACATAATGTATGGAATATAAATATGCAGATTGGAGTGACGGTGGAGGGGGGGGGGGGCACGCTACGGTTATTAGTACTGCAGAATATTAGGGCCCCCGTACTTTTTTTGTTAAAAATTAAGCCCTGGTGAAAGCTTAACAATGCAAAAAAAAGAAAAAAAATGCGTATTTATTTTATAGAATAAATATGCTATGTATGTATAAAAGTTACCGAGTGGATTATGTGTGTTAATGTAATTCTTATTTTTTATATTTTAAAAAAGCTCAAAGCAAAAGCTCAAAGCAGACTGCTACCTTCACCTCTCCCCTTTTTCGCGCCTAAAGTTTCAAACTAAGCCAACAATACTCCTGACCACCCGAAAATTAAGTGGACGAGTCTGTTTCTATAGTGACCACAGAGAGAGAGAATTTTCTCAGAGTTTTTCTCCTTACGGTATGACCTCTCTCATAAGTGTAATTTAAAAATTTAATTTCATTACTTGGCTGTTCAATTAAATCAAAAAATTTTATTGATTGTAAATTAGGAAAAAGAACTAATTTTAGTAACAAATTTAATATTCACAAAGAAAAAAAGATTTAAGTATATATTGTTTTTAATAACTGTATAATTTTCAAATTGTAAGGTAAGTATGTTACCTTTTCTATCTGTAGCAGTGTATAAGTATGTATGAAAGAGGAAGCATTTATGTATGATAAAAAAAAAAAAAGAGAGAGAGTTTTTGGACCATTCATAACTAACATTATATTAAAGTCACAATTTACGATTCTTGCAAAAATTAGTTAATAGACCCTATTATTTATTCAAGTTTTATTTCCCAAATAATTAAGATAAAAATTTGTTTTTAAATGTACATAATATTAATTGCATAGATATGAAAAGTTATGAGTTATTAAATTATTCAAAGGTTATCGATATATAAGCAAGATTAAAACTTATTTCAGAAAATTTGAATAATACTTTTAATCTGTAAAAATTATACGTCCATTCCGTATTTCTCCGCAGTACATTATCCGTGATATTTATTTTTAAATGACTATTCAGATGTTTTTGTCAGGATGAACTCTTATTTAAAGAGTTATAAAAAGCAATCGAAACGCCAAATATCTATTAAAATATATGCATGTTGAGAAGAAAACCTTATTTAATGAAATTTCTACTTGTTTGACTTTTTTAAAGTTCAAATTTTCAATCAAAAACATTTAAAAAATGAATGCTTTTCGCATTGAAAAGCATTGCAGAAGCAGGCTAAGACAGCCGTCAGTTTACCGTAGCGCCATCTATGAGGAGAAAAACTGTATTGTAAAATTTCAACCTTACTTTCCTCTCCATCTATCTTCCTCCAAAAGTCTGCAGACGATATTTCTAAAAAGTACAGCAACCGGAATAAACCGACTAAATAAACCAATCAACCTAGCGTAATCTTTGCAGCAGGCGTGATCACAGTATCCTAATTAAAGCCTGCTGCAGAAAAGAAGGACTTATCGCCCATTTCTTTCGCCAAATACTGCTATCAACTCAATACTATTTCTTAAAATCCTGTATAATATTATTGTACATTATATGATATTAATTACATAATGCATTTTACTATTGTATGATATAATGTACTTTAATAATATTAATTGTAGATGTACATAATATTATATAATATTTTACTGTACTAGTAGAAAGCTATAGTAATTTTATTACTTTATCAACAAATTGAGACATTGATGACATTATTGCAATGTTGCACGTTGTAAAATCTTGTATGTTTACCTATCTTCACCTTATTATTGTTAATAATTTTTACTACCACTTTATTATTTTAGCAATAAATGTTTAGGCCTATACACAGGGCCCGACTGCTAATTTGGAAAGTTCCCTCGATTCACGCATTTGGCGAAAAAGTCTTGGCGCGAGTAACCGGTAATGGGGTTGCACTCATGCAGGATGCGTGAAACGGGGGAATTTTTTATTTCTCCGCTAGCGTATAGCGTTACTGCATTGTAAACGCGTAAACAAACATTCTTTTTTCGATAATTTATAAGTAATTCACGTTCAAATATTTTATGAATAGTTTAAATAAAATGGCTTCGCTTCTTAAGTGTTTGCGAGCGTAAAATGATGCTAAAAATATATATAATCTAACAAAAAGGGCCGACTTTTACTTGGGATGAGCTTTGAATGAACAGTCTTACAGATGGTTTTTATTTTGAAGCTATTGTGATTTGTAATTATTGCAAGGGAGTTTTAGGACAGTGATTTGAATAATTTAACCCTCCAATGCATGGTATAGTTGATCAGCTACATCTAAGATTTTAGCTCATATATCACGTGGAGCATTTTGTTTTTAAAATTTTTGTAAATGACCTTTTGCATTTATTTTGATGCATTCTTATTTCACCCCCCCCCCTCCTAGCAGGGCTTAATTTCTAAGAAAAAAGACCTAATATTCTGCAGGTCTAACACGCGTAGCGTCCACCCCCACTCCCCCCTCCCATCACTCTAATTTTCATATTTATATTTTATACATTATTTTCAAAATTTAAAGCATTTTTTTTTTGTTTAGAAAAACCAAAATTTTAAGTGCTTAAGCTATCAACTATTCCACTTTTTAGTTTTTACAACTTCCAAATAGAAACCTTTGCCTAATCTTAATGTTAATTAATCACAGAATTCTGCGATTAAATAAGCTCAGGATCATGATTCTGAAATAGTGTTAACACAAAAAATGAATAGTTTGCAGCTATACAGAGTAGCCCAGTGACAGAACTATCTTCAAGTGTCTGCAACACTAGTAATGTCTTCGAAAATAGTCTGCAATATGTAATATATCATATAAATAATATATTCTTGCTGCTGTTGTAGTGCTAATTAATTATGGCATCATAGATAGATATATATATATACAAACTGTTTGCATCATTTACATAAATAAATTTAAAAAAAAAAGTGAGACACAAAGAGGTTTTTTATTAGGCATTAGGCAGAAAATTAGATAAAAAATGGAACTTTGGAAAATGCTTTATTTAAAAGAAGGCAATATTGTTTTATCATTTTCCAAAATTCTTGACACAACTGTGGATTTAATGCATGATACAAATGAAGTTGATGTTGATAATATTTTTGAAGTGGTTGTAAAAACTTGTGCCATATCTATTAATGTGCTTTTTAAAATTTTTCTAACAGATTTATATCCTGCAGAAGGATTATTGAGTTCAATAAAAGCTTGCATATCTGCTGTGCCTATTTCTTGTGCATTTCCATCATCTGCTCTGGTTCTTTTCTGCATTATATTGCTTATCACAGAACCCCAGCCTTCGCATGTTGCTTCAGATACTGGAATTGATAAGCAGAAACTGAAAAACTTTATAATATGAGGAACTTTTGGTTCTTTTCAGAAAAACATCGCTTTCACCTCATTTTTTTCTTTAAGTATTATTATATCAGGGATGATTTTGAGAAAAAAAAAAAAAAACGAATTCACAGCAAAATTTCTGAAAGACTACAGCACAGGGTGAAGGGATAAATCCCTTCGGCAATAATTATTTTTGTTGCAAGTTGGGTTAACTGTGTTTCAGGTCGATTTCAGACTGAGTGTAGATTTCTGCAATTTGGATTCGGGTTAACCCGTTTTTGCAAAAGTTAGTTCAGCATATCATTTCAGATTAAAACTATACCTATTATAATGTGTTTGTGTGTACTGAGGTTTGTATAGATGTTTGTGTGTGTGCTGTTTATAATAAAGACAGTTGCATTTTTTCCACGACCCTTTCACAAAATTCGCATTTTTTCCACGATCCTTTGACGAAATTTGCATTTTTTTCTGCAATTCTTTGACAAAATTAAAGTTTTTCTTGCAATCATTTGACGAAATTTGCTTTTTCTGTGATCCCTTAATGAAATTCAAGTTTTTTCAGCGATCCTCCGATGAAATTCACGTTTTTTGTGCGGTCCTTTGACAAAATTCACGTTCCTGTGATCCTTTGATAAAATTCGCGTTTTTCCTGCGATCCTTTGATGATATTCGCGTTTTGTCTGCTGCCTTTTGACGAGATTCATGTTTTTTCAACAATTCTTCGATTAAATTCGTGTTTTTTCAGCAATCCTTTGACGAAATTTGCTTTTTCTGTGATCCTTTGACTATATTTATGTTTTGTCTGCTGCCTTTTAACGAGATTCATGTTTTTACAACGATCCTTTGACAAAATTCATGTTTTTTTCAGCGATTCTATGATAAAATATGCTTTTTTCCGCGATTTATTGACAAAACACAGTCTTTCCCATTCAGTTCTACAATTTATCATATGTTATCAGTTCACCATTCTTGAGAACTAAAAATGTAGTCGACAATAACAGGAAAAAAGATAGTAAATGACAATAAATACTCAAAATTTTTGCTTCATTGAATTAGCTTTGAACTGATATCACTATCAAAACATTCAGTATAGTGCAATATATACGTTTTAATTAAGATTTCTTATTAAATTCATAATATATGGGAAAGTGGAGAGAAAAGATTAGTAAAAGAAAAAGAATTGAATGGAAAATCACAAAATTTTTAATTAATCCCATCGTTTTCGTACAGTCTTTTAAACATGTAATTTCAATGTCAGACATAAAGGTGACTCTATCCCCAGATTAAAATAATAAATAAATTAAAAGCCTAATGATAATCGAAGAACCTGAGCTAAGATGTTTAAACTGCATTATAGATAATTAAAGTTTTTCTATTAGAGTGCCAGCCAGGTATTATGATAGGGAAAAGCGAGCTTCGCCCACTATCAGATTGGAACATTAGATGTAATTAAGAAACATCTGTATATTTGTAATACTTTTGCGAGAATGTCGAGATGAGGGGGGATGTGGAATGACTTTTTATTAAATATCGTATTTATTCTACACAAACTTGCACTCACCACAAGGGGGCGCTTTGCTATCTCTGTTTCTATGGGCTGAATCATGACAGGATATGACTCTTTCCACTCGACATCGATAGAGCTTACTGATTTTAGTTTGGATTTTGACCACCAGGGGGTGCTTTCCTATCTCTTGTTCTATGGGCTGGATCATGGCGAGGTATAGCTTTTTCGACTCGACTTACAGTAACATATGTGAGTGTGCATGGCATGCCCAGTGTATGCTGGCTAAGGTAGTGGGGCCCCCAACATTAGATTTGTTTAAAAGTAAAAAATTATTCAACACTGATTTCAGATACAATTAAGGTTGTTGACATGGGCAACGCCGGCCGGGTAAGCTAGTTATAGACCGGGAGGCGACAGCGCAGACATAGCGCAGCATAAATTTAACTATAAAGTAAGTATAAAAGCCAATACAATCAACCGACTATAAACTGGGCCCTAAATTATGTATCTCACCATTTTTTTAAGTTACACATAACACGAATTCCAATTAATGCTTCCTGCACAATAATCATTTTAAAAAAAAGAGAATTTTTTGTCAATATGTGTAAAGTGTAATTAAAATATAAGGGGATAACCAGAGCCATCCTTAGCAAAAGTGAGGCCACGTGCAAGAAGTTTTGTGAGATTTTTCTCTTCCAAACTAGTTAATCCATCTCTCCCATTCCCACCAATGTTGCCAATTTAGCTGATTTTTTTTTCATGTACCAGAAATTTCTAATAGTAATTTTTGCTTTATTTAATGACAAACATTCTGTGAATAAATAAAGTGAAGAAATTGTGGTAGATATTTTAAATAAAAAAAATTCTGCTAAATTGACAACACTACTTCTCATAACGGAATTGCCTTTTTAAAAAGCTCGCATAACATACACATTGGTGCACCCAGGATTGCACTTTTTTGGGAAGAGGGGAAGGGTGGGAGTATTATGTTTTAGTAGAGGTATATACAGACTCTAACCAATTTCCTTTCATAATTCTCGGACTGGACTCTAGTTTTGTTTTTTACCAATTTGGGTTGGCCATGTCAAAGAGGAATTTTATTTTCTTCTTTCTTTTTTAAAGTAGTTAAAGAGAGAGAGAGAACATCCTCATGCTTTTTAATCACCAAATTGCCGCAGAGAGATGTTATAGGCACTGTTCCACTGGAAATTGTGTTGACTTTTCGAATTCAGATTTTGAAATGGGGTATAATCTACATATTAAAAAATGTTACTAGTTAGCAAATAAATCTAAAAATACCTTCCTACACAGGAAGGGATTTTCTGCAATTGGAGACATAGGCATGGTACGTTTGGATTGGAAGAATGGAAAAGCAGAGAATGGCTTCTTTTTAACACTTTCCAAACCTAGTTGAAAAGTGTTTATGACTTTGGTTTGTCTGCTGTCTGACCGTGCTCTAACTCCCGTAAATATGCTCGGATTTCCCTGAAAATTTTATATGTTATTGCCATTATCTATAGCATGTTCCCTATTTCAACTGAAGTGTGTAGCACTTATAGTTTTTTGCAGGGACACTTAAAAGAATTCCGTTACATTACGGTCTATGGGGAAAAATCATTTGCGGTTTATTTTAATGATGTTACACAATTTCAAACACATTGTAATTGATATATATCACTAAGGTGCAGTACAAGAAGCTTAATATTGAATAGGGTGTGCATAGCACTTATAGTTACTTTACAGGGGCAGTCAAAAGAATTCCGTTACATTACATCTATGGAGAAAAATCGTTTGCAGTTTAATTAAATAATGTTTCACAATTTTAAACGCATTGAAATTTATATATATCACTAAGGTGCTATATATAAATTACAAGAGGCTTACTGCAGACTATTGTGTTTTTAGCAGTCATCGTTCATTTACAGGGACATACAAAAGAATTCTCTACTGTCTGTTAACAATAATTCCTGGAAGTGCGTTTTAAGTTGCTGAACGAGATTTTAAATTTAACTCACTTTTTGTCTATTACTTGGTGTGTATAAATTCTGTAGATCATATACAGGCAGCACAAAAGTTCACGAACACATTTCCGTTTATTGACAGAAACTCCAGAAGAAGAATTTTAAACTGTGCTACACGTTTCCTAACTACACTAAAATTTAGCATCCTATGTAGTATATATACAAATCTATAGATCATATACAAGGCTGAATAAAAATATTTGGATATTTTTCCAAATATTGAATATGTTGGAAATGCCTGAAATTACGTTTTAAAATATGTTATGTGTTTTCCATGTTGTTTACTTAGATGTTATTATTCAGCTTATTAAACGGTAATGATTCGTAAAATTATTTTGGAAGCGTTGGAAAGTGTTACATAATCTATGCTTGACGCATGATTTTTCATTCTTGTTTCTTATTCATTTGATCTTGTGTATTGTAAATGGAACTTTTTATCTATTTGTCAATTTTAATGCACTTGGCTCAGTTTTTAGGTGCGTTCGTAATTATATAAATACGTAGCACCTATAGTTGTCGTTTGGTCCGTCCGTCTGTCTGTCCGCATATAACAACGCAAAAACTACCCAACCAAATGGTTTGCAATTTAAAATATATTATCTTTGCAGAATTTTGTCGAGACATTTCAAATTTTATTAAAATCGAATGAAAACTTTAGGAGATATTAATAAAAATATTTATTAAGAAATTTCAATTTTTTTTTTTTAAATCTGTGCTTTTTTGTTATAGGAGCTTCCGAAGTTTAATCGTCAAGCGAGCGAGATACTTATTTTAATACAGAAATTAATCTGCAGACGATATAATTCATTTCACAGAATTAAAAATCATCAAGATCTGAATATTTATATAACTAGCTGATACATATATATCTGAATATTTATATAACTAGTTAAGATATTTGTATGAACAGTGTCATAAAATATATACTTAACTAGCTGTTTAACCCGTTCTACGCACGGGATATCATGAATTTAATTCTAAAACGTGCGTACGAACGCACCTCGTTTGTAACGTTTGACGTACAATTTCCAACTTGATCTTTTAAATATTTTAGTTGCAAGACATTTTTACCCGACTTTCATATACATTATAGGATCTATTATTTGGAATGATTCAGACCTGGTGTATTCTGGATAAGGGTTTTTTCCGTAATTCGCAACACTTTATTATAGGTATAAAAAATGTACAAAATAACTAATTTTACTATTTGTTAATATTTATTTATCGAATGCATGCAATTATATATATATTTTTTTTATTTGTGTGGTCTCTAGAAAGAAAGCACCGCCAAGCGGAAATTCTCAAAAAAGTGCACACTGTTCTCAAAATGGGTATTCTTGCACCCTGTTCCAAAAACACATTTTGAATTTGATTGTTTAAAGTCCCCTTTTATCAATAGAATTTCGCAATATTTTTTAGCTTTTGCCCTCGATACACGCACAAATTTGTGATTTTTTTCTGTGACCGATCAAAGAATTTCATGATAATTTTCCTGCAACTTATTGCAGTTGTTAAAAGATTTTTTTTCAACATTTGACTGATAAATTCGCAACTTTTTCCCCACAATTGATTGACAAATTTTGCAATATTTTCCTTCTTTCTATTAGTGGACAAATTTTATGGTTTTTACTGTGACCGATCGACGAATTTCAGATTTTTTGCCGTGACTGGCTGCCAAATTTCGAGTTTTACCGACTGACAGCGATATTTTCTCCCATGACTTACTGGGTTCTTCACTACTCGCGGGTGTTTATTCATGCGTTTGACGGACGAATTTTGCAATTTTTTTTTAACGTTTCTGAAACGTTTTTGACAAATTGAGCTTTGGTTATTATATTGCATTTCAGTTTTCAGAGCGTTCTGGATATGAGAACGTCAGATAACAGATCCCACACCATATATATATATTGTATCAAATGGCAAACCAAATCTTAATTTTGCATCCCCTTCGTCTCCCTCTAGTTTCGACAGTGACTTCAGATCTAATTATTGAAACCTGTTCCAATTTTATATTACAGCATAGGATCCGTTATCCAGAATGCTTGGGACCAGGGGCATTCTGGATAAGGGTTTTTTCCGTAATTCAGAACACTTTTTTATAAATATAAAAAATGTACAAAATAATTTCATAAAATAGTGATAAATATGAATAATATATGTAAATACATTACTTATAAATTTGTTCATTTAATACATTATTTGCACAAAATTAAAAAAAAAAAACATTCTAAATTACAAAAAATAAATAAAATTTCATTTTGGGAGTTGGGAGCAGAATCTTTTGATTTGGAGATAGAGACGGCATCAACTGCCATATTTGCAGTTTGTCTGTTCTTCCCTGAATCATGTGTACATTTTATGTTTTGAAATAAATATATTCTCTAAAATAACTTCCCATCCATTAACAAAATATCAGCTGTGAGAACAGCCAAACTACAAAAAGACTAAAATATTCTCTCCCCCCCTACCCCCCGCCTCCATGTCTAGAAATTCATCCCTTTTTCTGGGGATGGAGAATGGAACTTTAACAGGAGAGTTAGATGATAATTTATTTATTGTTGCTGTTGCTACAAAGTGACAATACCACATAAAATCTTTAAAAAATAGTTTTAAAGATTTTTAAGTTTGTGAGCTGAGGGGGGGGGGGGAAGCAAATTTTTAGGTGTGTGTGTGGGGGGGGGGGGTGAGAAGAAATTTAGATAATTATTTAATTATAGTTTCAAGAAAGTTCTAAATAGATTGAAAAAAAACTTTTAAAGATTTTAAAGTATGTACTGGGGGGGGGGGAGGAAATAAAGAGGACTTTTTGGAAGGGAGGAGGGTATAATGTAGATCGTTATTTAAATATTGCTGTGAAAAAAATCACATATAGAGCAGAAAAAATTAAGAAGAAAACTATGCATTTTTGGTACCAGAGTGGGGGCAAAGGGGGGAAACAATAATTTTGAGAGCAGATTTAGATTATTGATTATTTATTGTTACAATAAAATAAGAAATAAAGAAAAATATTAGAAAAATGATTTTTTTTTTTTTTGGGGGGGGGAGGATTTTAGGGTTGAATTTATTTTAATTTTATTTCATTTATTTATTTTTTAATCTGCCGAAATACGGAAGACTCTCGCTTTTTTTTTTAATTTTACAGATTTTAAATTTTACGCGATGCATTTGGAGGGGGAGGATCTTCATGAGATAAGTTTGGGTGGGGCAGGGGGGGAGAAACAGGGATTTTAGGAGGATGGGTTAATTTAGGTGGTAGGTTGGAGTTATTTATTTTTAATATAGAGTATTTAATAAGTCTGAAAAGAAGCTTAAAATTAAAAAGTATAAAGGTTAAACTATACATTTTTGGTACCAGAGGGGAGGGGGGCAAAGGGGGGAAACAGTAATTTTGAGAGCAGATTTAGATTGATTTTAGATAGATAGCATTTATTGTTATAATAAAATAAGAAATAAAGAAAAATATTTAAAAAATGATTTTTAATTTTTCTTTTTTTTTTTTTTGGGGGGGGGGGTTGGATTTTAGGGTTGGGGATTCATTTTTATTTTATTTTATTATTATTATTTTTTTAATTTGCCGAAATACGGAAGATTCTCACCCCTTTTTTACTTCTAAATTAATGATAAAAACAGGTTTTTAAATAATTTTTAGAAAAAATCCTGATTATAAGCCCCCCTCCCAAATTTAACCTTTTTTGATTTCGAAAAAAAGGGGGGGGGGTCTTACAATCGGGATTTTACGGTATTTATTGAATTTATAAATAATATTATAATGTTATTTTTTATTTTACTGACACTTTAAATTTTACGTTTTTTTAATTTTTTTTTTTTTTCGTTTAGTGTTTTGCATTCCGGATACCGGGACGCCGGATAACGGATCCTATACTGTATAAGGAGGCTTTGTCAAATTTTCTCCCCAAATTTTAGTACGGAATAAATATAAGGCGTAACAAATTAAAAGTAATACAAGTTACATGAAAAAAAGGACTGGGTTTAAACGAAAATGTCTAATGTTAAACATAATAAGTTTTAAAAAAATGTGACTTGATGAGCTGACATTTAAGGCATCTGATCTACAGATTTACACATTAGAAATTTAATTCAATATTTATACTGCTTCTTTATGTACATAATTTTTTTTTTTTTTTTTTTTTTTTTTTTTGACTAAGCTTTGGGATATGCCCGCAGTCAGCCATCGTGTTTTTTAAATCAAAACATTTTAACTTTTATTATTAAATATAAATAAAATTAGTCAATAAAATTAAAAACATGTTTATAATAATACAAAAAACTTGTATGTATTTATAATAAAAATTACATATGTTTTATAAAAAAAATAAATGTGTGTGTAAAATTAAAACATTTTTTAACTTATATTATTAAATATAAATAAATTAGTCCATAAAATTTAATAACGTGTTTATAATAAGTAAATATGAATGAAAATTATTTTGGAAATGAGAAGCAAAACAAATATGTTTTGATTTAAAATACAAGATGGCGAAGTTTGGGTGAATTCCAAAGCTGTTCCTTTTTTTTTTTCACAAATGTATTATCAAATACTGATGATGGAAAATAATATTTTTGCAAAAACTGTTGCAACTTTAATTTTTTTTTAAATTATTATTTGAACACCGCGTGAGCTTCATTTTTTTACTTTTGAATAAAATGTTAATGTTAGACAGAATGTAGATAGATGTAAACATTGATTATTATATTTAGTTCTAGTTTATTATTATTTTTCATCAGGATGGCTCTGCCCCCCCCCCCCCCACCAAACAGAGCTGTATTAGCTTTAGTTTTAAGCATGGTTTTAACAATCTGGATGAAAATATGTTTTGATCATCAATGGTCAAAAGCATTTGTTAAATGATAAAATTAGTGCAACATTCTGAAGGGTTTCTCAAAATAACAATTAACAATATTTAATAAAACACTTGGAAGTTTTTCCTAGTACTTTAGAGTTACACTTTAATCTTCATTACTTTTTAATTCAGCACTTTTTTTTTAATTAAGCAATTATGTTTTAAAAATATCTTTTCAATTATAAGAAAAGAGAAAACTAAAATTATTCTGTAAAAAATATTGCAATTTCTTATAATGATCATATTAATATTTTTATGGAACAGTTTTATAAATCATTGACATAAGACATTTACTCTTTAAATATGAATATTTGTCCTCCCTGTATACAATCCTATTTAGAAGCATACTAAAAGTCCTCAATGAAAAAAAAAAAAACACCAGAAATCTAAATGCAATGTCTGTAATTTTTTTTTTTTTTTTTTTTTTTTTTTTTGTAAAAGATAGGCAAAAGATTTCATCAAAATTTAACTCTTTAAAAATATCTTAGTATGCAATTCACAGTAAACAGCTATTCCTATTTATAAACAAAGCAACAATAAACACAGTTATTGTTTATTTAAACCAAATTCTATAACAGTAATGATGAAAACAGGTATTTTTTCTTAATTCTTGGTCACCTACATTGATTTTTTAAGTATTATTCAATGGCTGTTTAATATTTTTAAACAATTTATAATACACAATCACTAATAATTTAATTTCATGAAATATTATTTTATATATATATATATATTCAGTCTAATTTTAATTCTTATTTCTAAATATGAATAATTGTGTATTATTCTGTAATAAAAAATTATAAATAATTATATACAAAATTTGTAGGAATTTTGATTAAGATATATAAGTAAATAAAATAATAAAATCAACCAAATATACATTAAAAAGTAATCTGCACAAGTATTTAGGGCTAACTCATGGTTAGCCCTAAATAGAAAGGATGTTACTTTATTCTTTTATAAATTGAAAGCTTATAAAGAGATAGAATTTTATTGAAAAATGAAGTACTCTAAAAAAAAATAACTGCAGGGATATTTAGAAAGCTGGACAAAAACTGGTATTACTTAATCAATAATGTCATGAAACAAAAATTATACCTTGAATTAACGCTGAAGTAGAATGTTGATTCAATAACTCCCATTCCAAGCTTTGCAGAAAATTCCAACTGTTACATTTTCACAACCATATCCATACAGAATTAAGTGTAATTGAGCAAGTATTGTCAATGATATGATGAGCATAACAAATCATACAGCACAGACAATACCCATTCAATTAATGTACTGGGAGCTGAGAGTTGCTGGTGTTGTTAATAGTAGTGAGCAGGAGCTGTCACTGAAAAAAATAATCCATATTTTAAAAGAATGCAGAAAAATATATGAAATACAGAGTTTATTAAAAATATAACCCAAGCTTATTTTAAGAGTGACACGGGAATACTATAAAATTAATCATGCAAATTATTTTGGTACTTTTCGGTTAGCCGGGCGCCAGTGATATATGTACATATATAAATATATATTTATATACATATATATGTATAGATATACATACATATATGTATATATATGTGTATGTATATATATATGTATATGTAGATATGTGTATATATGTGTGTGTATGTATATATACATGTACATATATCACTGGCGCCCGGCTAACCGAAAAGTACCATTATTTTCTAGATAAATCACTTAAAAAAAGATTTACATTTACACAGTTCATGGTAGTATAATTATTATTATTATTTTGTGTGTGTGAAAGAAAATGCAGCCTTTGAACTTTTTAAAAGTTATACATGAATTTATACAGAGAAAAATATTTTTGTTAAAATTGCAATCTTGGTAATAAGTAGAATAAAAGAAAGAAACTCTCTGAAAGTATAAATTCTAGTATAAACAAACGCGATTAGCAATTTTATTTATATATTTGGTACAACTATTTTGATCGATGTTAAAGTTCGGTAACAATATTAATTATAATAAGCCAAATATATATACATATATATACTACAGTGATAAATAATAAATATCTTAAAACTTACTTTTATCAAATTGTTACATTTCATTTCCTAAATATAAACAGAAACAGAGGAGCCAGATAAATAATACAAGCAACTAGTTTTGCAAACAACGCTAAGCTTGATGCCACATTTGAGAGATCAGTACCATATTTTGTATTTTATCTCAAAATGCGTTTCTCGCCAAAAGTGCACCAATCGAGGGAACTTTCCAAATTCGCGGCCCGACTTAGGCAGGGACATGCCGGGCAGCTGGTCCGGGCCCCTCTTTGGGCTTAGTTAGGATTTTTGTTAAAAGGGTGCAAAATGGACAAAAGTGACCAAAATTCTTACATTTTCAAAGATTTAGGAAGGAAATATAGCCCACTGCTTCCTGTGCCCCATGTCCCTTCCTCCACAAAAAGGAACAATCTACATCATCCTAAAACTAATGTTATAAAATTTTATACAAAGGTACTTTAAAGAGCATGAGGAATGAAGTTACAAGATAACAAGTGTTGAAATTTGTTGATATATTAGTATAAGTGCATGCTTGCACTTATTTTTCCATATTATGGAATCACCCAAATGCATGCTGATGTGATACAAAGATTAAATTTTATAATGTGATAGAAAATTTATAATGTAACAAATAACCAAGAGTGACTGAAAGACCTGTATTAACACTCAGGGCCTGATTACCAATGGGGCACACGCACACTTCCACCAGTAAAAAAGAATAGAAATTTTTTCCTTATTCATGGAAGTAATTTTGCTTGAATATAGCGTTTTAATAAGATGAAAATTTCTGTTAAATTTTACTGGGGGAAGTGTGCCCCGTTGGTAATCAGGCTCTGTTAACACTTCAAAAGCTCATATGAGTCGTTATATTCATATAGAAAAAAATAGTGTTCTGTCATCTATTAAAGTTGTGACCATCTTTCTTGTGATACCCTGTATACAGATGTAAATAGTACTTTGTTCGAATTTTATGTATGCTTACAATAGGTATGAAATTTAATACTAATCACTTCAACATAATTCCCAAGCAATTTATGTGGCCAGATAAAAGAGCCCCCTCCCCCTCCCAGAATGATGCTTGCCCTGGGGTCCCAGGTAGTCTAAGTCAGGCCCTGCCTATACATTTAATAGGTAAGGCAGAAAATTAAAATGGCTGAGTTATTAAGCCTTTATCCAAAGATCTGATAAAGAATTTTCTTCCACTTTTTTGTGTTTGTGCATGGCATTTTGAACAAAGATCTTCACAGAAGAGAAGAGTTCAATTTCGTTGTTTGTGTCAGCATTGGTTTGGAACTAGAGACTGCAGCTGCATAGCAGTTTTTAGATGCGTAATAAGCAAAGTAAACATTAGCTGAAAAAATCGATTGTATTTTAATACCATAGATACAAACACAGATCCCATCTATTTTAGTGGAGAGACACATATTGTAAGGTTTGGCTGCCAAAGAAATGTATGTGGGATTTGATTATCTGGTCATACTTGTTTTTAAATCAGCTGATATTATCTCTTTTCTCACTACTAGCATCTGTTGTTTCTTATACGATGTGATTTTATTCTTTTTTTAATTGAGTTATCAGACAGAAAAATAGAGCATTTGAATAGTGACTTTATTATTTCTGCATTAATATTATATCACACTTCTGCATTTTACAGATGGTTTTGATGAATTCTTTAATTATTGCTTTCCATTTTCGTGTTAGATGAATTCCACATACAAAAAGGTAGCAACAAAATTTTCTCATTTCTCACCATTAAATCAGATCAATTTAGACAAGTTTCTGCATTATATATGTTTCTATTTGCATCAGTTTTACTGTATCTTTAACTTCCAAAAAAAAAAGTTTTTTGGAATATCAAGTTATTAGAAAATTTTATGAATTCAAGGATGAAAATGATTTTGATTTAACTCTGAAAGGTGCAAGTTTTAATTTGGAGACAGTTTTAAGCATGTCAGTTCAAAAAATGTAAAATTGAATAAGTTTTTGCTAAATTAGTTGTGTTATTTTTCATTCTTTGACTATGTTTATATTGCCCACATGAACTTGGTTGTCATGGAAGGAAAAATTCTTTTATTGTAGTTGAGGCCGACATTTTCTACTTTATTAACATAGGAAGGTGCTAAGTTTTCTTAATGTGTTAAAATGGTTTATGGTTGTACTGACAATCTGAAAAAAAAAATGTTTCATCAGTATGCAATGATTTCAATAAATGTAAATAAACAATTATTTGACATTTGACAGAGATTTCTTTGAGACCTAGAAGCTACAAGACTGTTACAAACAATTAAATTGTTGCCTGGAATGTTTAGTGTGATTTTGAAGTTTATCACTCTTTATGTGATTTTATGGGGAGAGAAAGAGTTTTTTTTTTAAATTTCTGTTTTATAACTCATTTAGAGTTGGAACCATAAAAAATACTTTTTGATATCGGTGGCCAGCTAATGGAAAATCACCTCAAAATTAGGTTATTAATTTATAATTAATTTCTAAAAATATTAAAATTTTGTATTGTCTCCAGAAAGACACCAGTGTATAATTGTTATAATTCTAGCATATCAGGAAGAGAGTGAAAGGTCATTTGTTGTTGTTGTTGTTGTTTTGACCCTATTGGGCCCATTGAGCAGCTTTCTATTTCTGTATAGCTGTCAAAATCCACTACGCATGATCGATAAACCATATAAACGAAATCTCCTTATTTTGAACCAATTGCAGATGAGAGACTTGCATCTGGATTGGCACCACCAGAGGTAACGCATATTTAGAACTTGGAAGACTTCATAGCCACGAACAGATTTAACATGCAGCACCCATTAACATACACAGTCCCACAGCAGAGGCAGATGAGAGAAGTTGTCACCCTCCCAACACACTGACCTTGGTCGATGCTGCTTGGCTTTCGGTGATCTTATGAGAACCGAGCTTTATCGTCCACACCACTGCAGGACGAAAGATCATTTACAAAATTCCCTCTTTAAAATGCATGGTTCAAGTTAAGTTAAATAAAAGACTGTCCAAAATACTTCATCCAACAAACAACAATTTTCTTATATTTATGAGTAAACAATTTTTTTTTTATAAACAATTCTTTTCTTTTAATGCTAATGAAGCAAGATATAATGTATTAAATGTAAAATGGGTCAGTTTAACTTCCTGAAAACCAACTTGTTTCTTGCTTCTAATTTCAACCAGACAGTTTCAAGAGGGTTCTGCACTCTGTATGCCTTTTTGGGAAAAAAGAAAAAAAAATGCACCCATTTTGTCCTTCATCCAAAAATGAATGACCTTGACTAGTCAAAAAATAGCACACTCAAGTGTTTTTTCTATTAAAAAAAATGCTTGCATAGTAATTATAAATATGTGTTGTTGTAACTGTTGTCGTGAAATGAATGTCCTGACTTTTAATTATTAAAAGTGTCTTAAAATATTGTTTTAAGAATAAAGGGACTTTTTCCCACCAATGGCACCCTGCCTTTTTTTTTAAAGCTATGGAGAAACTGTATTAAAAGTAATTACTTTTACATTTCACTTTAAATAATCTTCTCTCAATTTTTTATTTGTTGGTAAATTTAAGAATGTTTCATTGAAATCAATCCGGATAAATCCCAAAGTTGTCAGATGCCCTTGAAGCAGTGCTGACATTTTCCTTTTAATACTTAAGTACTGCAATTTGTTAAAATGCTGAAAAATTACATTTCTTATCTTTTATGGAATGTCATTTTCAAAAAGGACATGTAAGATGAACCCAAACTTCCCCTGAAATGTTCCTTGATATAAAATTTGTTCTTTCAGTACCGTGTTAAGGTTCTGAAAAAAAAAAAATTAGTAGCTATATTTTTGTTTACATTTCTTAACTTACTTATTGTTTTTCAAAAGATTCTATACCAAGACACTTGTGGATATTAGCAGTTTGTCATAGAGATTGAAGTTTTATAATAACATAGTTCAGTGTGGTCTGTGTATTTTACAGAGGATGTGATTGACTTTATTGTCTGTCTCATGTGTCTGGCTGAGAGGTTGTGCTGTGCCTACTATCTTCATATATTCCAGTGCATCTTTCAAAGGGGAGATAATGAGAATAATTCATCATACTGAATAATGATGCTTTTTACTAGCAAATAATATTAAGATTGTGTTTTTAATGGAAAATGCGATTATCTTTTTAATATATTTACCAATAGGTATTATCATTTTGATATTAAATGATTTATATTATACATATAATTCAGTCTGTTAAAGTCATTAGTGTTAACCCATTCGGGACCATGGGTGCATATATGCACCCTCAAAAAGAGCATACAGAATTTGTTTTAGGCACCAGTAAAAAATAAAAGTAACATTTACTTTCACTAATTACAGCATTTTTGTGATAGTTTAAGTAAAAGTAGCTTTCTAAAAAAAAGTGGTGCCAACCGAATAAAATTTGTGTAAAAGCTGCCGGTCCTGAAGGGGTTAATCATGAATTTTTAAAAATGGAGATAAATACCATCAGAGTGTCTTGACATTTCAAACCATTTTTCAAGGGATTACAATAAGAACTAAAAAAAAACTTCGCTGTAGATAGCATATCTGAAAATATACCTCCATATAAAAATTCATTGTAATGATTCAAGTAAATCTCTTATTTTTGAACATTATTTAAAGGAAATGTGACTTACACCTTTGATTTTAAGCTGCTCAAATATTACAATGGTATAGTTTTATTACAATATTTGTTTTTTCTTTTCTGTTTATATTTTTCTTTTTTACTTCTTCATTTTCAGTCTTTCAAGCATCCATAATATGATTTTTTTTTTTTTTTTTTTTTTTTTTTACTTATGCATTAAAAAAAAAATAGAAATATTGGAAGAATATTTTTTTCTTAAGGTTCATTAAGACTCCCAAAAATACCCTTTTTTGCCAAAAAGTGAAAAAAATCCCCTTTCATCTATGTTTTTATTCTATGCAAATTATACAATAACTTAAATTTTGCATTTTTATTAATGGAAATCTACTGTAATTAGATTTCATATCAAATTAGATTAAAATATTTTAGCAAGCATGCTTTAAGAAATTAGTTTCATCTCAATTGTAAATGAAGGGAACCTCATGAGGAAATATAATTTAATTCTAACTGAGTTAAAGATATCCATTCCAGGAATCAAAACGAATCAAAACTGGGACACTTTTGGCTTCACGTGCCAATGCTCTACAAACTGAGCAATTCTAGACAAATATTGTCAACATAATTCATTTGAACAAACTATTGGCAGACTGAATGTTATTACTAAGTGGTTATTTCAGTGATTTATGCTGGCAAGAGTTGGCCAGGATGAGTCAGTTGGTAGAGTGTTGGTACGTCAATTGAAAGGTCTCAGGCTTTACACTTGCCATGGCCATCTTTATTTCAGTTACAATTAAATGAAACTATTTTGTGAAATATGTTTTGGCTGAACGTTAAATACAATCTTGTACCAAGATTAATTTTGTGGCAAACATGCTTTATAGACTGATCATTTTGTTTATTAATATTGCTTTTTCAAGTTCCTATTTTATTTATTTATTTATTGTTTTTATGCAGCATATTCACTTATAGAGCACCAGAAAGGATGGTTCGAGCATAAAAATGATTAATAATTTTATTATTTTACTAATGTTTGAACCTTTAACAATGTCATACATCCAATAAGAAAATTTTTAAATTATGGTTGTACAACATAAATGTTGTGTGTGTATGTGTGAGAGAGAGAGAGTGCTGTGTATCCCATGAAAACTAAACTTTACTCAACTATCTTGAAACACTGCTTTTTAGCAGTTTTGCCATAACTTTTGAATAACTTAACAGATTTACATGTTTCTTTTTTTAAATAAATCTAATTAAATTCTTTACAAAGTATAACTATTTTTTTTCAGTTATAACAAAAAATTAATAATTTTCATAGATTTAAAAAAAATTATTTTATTTTTACATATTTTTATTTTATTTTAATGTATAATGGAGAGACAACATAATATGTAGTTTAAAAAAGAAATGGCTACTCAAAATGTGGAATTAATTTAAATAATTTTTTAAAAATTCAAGCTTTTTAGAACATTGTCCGGGCTTCACCCATCTAGATATTCATTTCAAAGACTTGCAGCCTTCCAGCTAGGCTTCAGCTGGGACTTCCAGTGCAAAGTGTGTTTTACCTGCACCTGAAAATAAATAAAACATTTTATTCTAAATTTAAAAAAAAAACTAAAAGAAAGAAAAAGAAAAGTGCCCAGTTAAACTGATAGCATTTATCTTACAGGTTATTCACACTAATTGTAAATTATACTCTTATTTCAAAGAAAAATGCCCTCAAAACATAAAGATATCGACAATTAATTATGTTGGGGATTAGCCCCCCCCCTTTTCCCCTCTTTATACTTAACCAATGAACCCCCAAAACTAATCAGGGAAGTGCCTTATCAGAATGAACTTATATACAAAATTTGAAGCAAATCAGATAATTTTGCATGAATAAATTAAGGGAGGATTAGCCTCCCGTTTCCCTCTATATACTTAACCAATGAACCCCCAAAAATTAATCAGTGCTTCCAAAATTATCCAGGACCTTATCACAATGAACCTATATACAAAATTGTAAACAAATTGGATATTTCTATCAAGAGTTATTGCATTAGGTACATACATACGTGCATATTGAAACTGTGGGCAAATTAGCTGTCAGGGTTTGATAGCCTGTGAGCTAATAAACAAAGATTTCATGACATAAATAAAATAAAACTTTTTTCATGATCCTCCTGACATATTTTCTATGAGGGTTGCTGGAACTTTCTCTACTAAATAAAATAATTAAAAAAGTGGAAGATTACCTGCAGGGCAAAGTAAAGTAATTCAAAATGTATTTATGGAAAAATTTCATTATGAAATGGTATCTGAACAAAAAAGCTCCCCCTCCCCCCCTCCTTTGCATCTTTGAAAGCAGTGAGGATGGGGAAAAATGCAACCTAAAATTAGAAATAGACCTTCAGATTTTTATTTATTTATATATTTTTAAATAGTAAAGATTAATACTTTAAGAAAAAAAAAAGCTACTGTTTACAATCAGAGAGATACTGCAAAATTGCTCATGCTTTTTTTTAAATTACAGAATAACATCTTTAAATCAGACTCTACAATCCAGAAATTTCTGTAATCTGGATATTTTAAAACATTTTTTTTTTCATTCTTATTTTCAATTAAAGATAATATGAGTCTGTTTCAGAAAATATTTAATGATAAAAATAATTATTTATATTACTAGATTTTTTTCATTTTTTAAATTGTTATATTAATTAATATTGATGTCTGTAAAAAATATATATATTAAGTCGTATAAATTCAGAATGATTACTAAATTTTTAACTTTATCTTATCTTAAGTCACAACAGATGGCGCCAAAACAAAGTGAAATCAGATTTCATTTTTTTCCCTTTTCTCAAAAGTTTCTATTTATAAAAGTATTATTTATTTGAATTTTTAAAATAGTAGCCTTTTTAAAATAGCCAACTTTTGTTAAAGTAATAAAGAAAGTTTTTGTTTTATATATCTACTATAGATATAAAACACAAACGGAAATTTCATTCCGTTCCTTATAACTCAAGTTCTGCTGAATGGATTTTGATGGAATTTGCACTGTTCGATAGATAATTTTTCAGGTAAGGTTTTACTATATAACACAACGTTCTACGTAGATTAGTTATAGAATTATGATGGAAAGTTCTGTTATTTTGGACGAAAAGGTTACCATTGGTCGTTTTTTGGTGACCATTATAGTTGGTAAAAGAATTGAAACTGCTATATAATTTAGAAAATAATACAAACACATCGAAATATAAAAGAAAAAAGTTACTAATTTTATTTAAAATAAAAAAGGGGAAACAACAAAAAACAGTTTTGATGACAAATAATGTTGTAAAACGAAAATATTTAATTTATACATGAAAAAGAATGTTCATAAGCTTACAAAATTATTCAATGAGAAAGTAAAACCACATTTCGAGATTTATCGTTTGCGTCAGGTTAAGAAAAATACTTCTAAAAATTTGATTTGATAAAATCTGAGTAACAATTTTGTTTTGGATTTGGTCTTCTTTTTAAAATTTTATTTTGAATAAATCTAACTCCTTCATTGTGTGACTTACAGAGGAAACTTGCAGCTGCAGTTCTAAAAATGACTGTATTTGTGAGTTACATTTTATTTGTTTCTTTACCATTACTATTATTTTGATTTTATTTTTGTCGCCAAACAATTTGATTTTAAGCCAAAAACGCATAAACGTGGCATCGGTCCGAGCGATGTTAAAAAAAATGGTGTTTTTTCAAGTATGCGACAGCATTTTTAGTGTAATTTTTTATATTTGAATGTATATTACATAAATATCAGTTAATATTATAAAAATGAAGTTAAACTTTAGTGTAAATTATAACACATATTAAAAAGTTTTTCACCATTCTTCTCCATTTACATTTTGTTAAATTATGCATTTTTGTTTGAAAAAGAGAAAAAATTAAGAAAAATTATTCTCCGAAATTGTGAAAAAACATTTTCTTAAAAAGTTGATTAAGACTACCAAAATTATCCATTTTTCCCAAGATGGTACAAAAAATCACAGGGTAAGCACTTTTCAGATGTGTTTCTGTTATAGTATGTGAATTATCCAGTAACTTAAATATTGTGTTTTCATTAATGGAAATCTACCATAATTTGATTTCATATCAAATTAGATTAAACTATTTTAGCAAGTATGCTTTGAGAAATTAATTTTATCGCAATTATAAATTAAGAAAATCTTATGAGAGAATTTCTTTTAAAATTTTAACTGAGTGAAAGATGTCCATCCCTGGAATCAAATCTGGGACCCTTCTGTCTTCACCTGTCAGTGCTCTACCAACTGAACAATCCTTTACAACTGTGGTCAACATAATTCATTCAGATAACCTATTGGCAGACTAAATGTTATTGCCAAGTGGTAATTTGAGTGTTTTTTGGAGATCAGAGTTGGCCAGGATTATAGTATTAGGATTAGATTGCTAGAGTATTGGCATGTGAGTCCAAATGTCTCATGCCCAGGGCTTTACAAATTTGATAAAAGCTAGGATCCATCAAAAAATTCTACTTGCCAGTAAAAATATTTACCACCCTCTCCCTCTATCGTCTTGCTGGCCACAAAATGAGGAATGTTTTTAATGTTATATTTTAAATGTAAAATCTAGGCATTTATTTAGAAAATGCTTTAATGTTTATAAATTAACCATAAAATGAATGCTATTTAAAACACTGATTGTATTTTTTAATAATTTTCTATAAAAATTCTAAATGTATGTGAAAGTTAATAACTTTAAGTATTAAACGAATTTGTAGACTGTTTTCGTATTTGAAAAGGTTTTTCTTTATAAACAGATCTATGGTACTTGGATTGACTATCAAAAAACCTGAAAATATTGCTATTTATATGGAATTGCTTTTTACAAAACTATAATATTCATTTAGAGAATTTAACTTTATCTAATATTCAATGGCATATTTTTGCAACCTTTCATAACCAGAGAATCTTTAGACCTTCTCCTTACAAAATTTTATATTTCTCCTTTTTTTATTAAGCACATCTGTATAAATTGCACAATTTGAAAGTGTTTTTGGTATGTTGAGATGAAGAATTATTATGAGCTTTAATCGATTATTAGTTTTTAAATTTGAAAGTTTTAAATCAAATAGATTTATTGTACAATTGTATTAATTTGTTGGATTTTTCTAGATATTTTCCTTTAAAACACTTTTATGTTTTATTAAAAGGAATATTGGAACCATGCAATCAATTTCTTTATTCAGATGCCATTTTTTTTATTCATAAATCATTTTTTACAAATAAACAATGTTATATTGTATACATAACATAATATCTTATTTAAATAACTCATGCCTTTAAATTTCAACTGCTAGTTTTTCAACACTAAGTTCAGGTTCCGGATTGAAAAGAAAAGGAGGGTGGTAATTATTGATCCCAGCCTCCTCGCATGATTTGTTCACCAGCCTCTGCTAGAGAACATCCTTAGAACATCCCTACATTAAATTGCAGTCGAGGAGCAAAACACATATCTGAGATACTTCTCCACGAAATGAAAGATGATTGGCACACCCATGTCTGATGTGCCACTCCAATACAGTCCACCTACATGATGCTTTCTGTGTGCAGTTAGTTTTTATTCCATGATTCCTGTGATTGGAAGGAGGAAAGGTCTATACTAGAAGTTAAAGTGTCTATTCAAATTCCTTCATGTACAAAATAGTATTAGTCAGTTATATTCTTGAAACTCTGAGGAGTCAGTGATCCTATTGGCTAATATTGATTCAACCTTCTGCATGTCAGATCTGGGACTTAAAATTGTTGCCAGGGTCTATGAACCACACACAGATTCATATTTGACTATCTTCAACACCTGTCTGTTTTCATACTTGTGTCTACTGTCACATGTCACAAAGAACCATCTCAGTTCTTTTCAAAGTGATTACGGGCTTAGAAAACACGGAAATATCAGGAAATTATGGAAATACCAAGAAAAATTTGGATAAATCATGGAAAAAAATAATTTTTTATTTATATTTTTTACTAGTTGTTGTAATCTGTAAATTCTTTTTCATAATAATACAAAAATATGATTAATTCAGAAGCTTTTCAATCTTGCAACTTTTCATAGTTGGAAGGTTGCCAATCCACATAAAATGATCGTCCATCTTCAATATAACCTTTTGTTAGTTCTTATGTTGAATTAACGAGATCGCCCAGTAGACCAAAATACCACCTCTCCCTCCAAATAATATAGAATTTTCTAAAGCTATTACTAGGGGAATTGTTTATAGGAAAAATACCCTCCCACTGAAAATGTTTCTAATGTTGTTTATATTTACTTGTGTCTACTATGTTTTTCATAGGATTTCACACATGCTAAAAGGCCTACTATTTATCAAAATGTTTTTTTCATAATGCTCTTTTATATCATTAGTATTTGTTTTATTAAACTTCAGCAATGTGCTATACAAAAGAGCACTGCCAATAATTTTGTAATATTTTAAAATTTTTAATTTTTTTTAATTTAGCAATTGAGTGTAATAATAACTATTAGAGGTAACTAATAAACTAATTGATTATTAAATACTAATTGATTATACTATAAACTAATTGGTTCAACCATTTTTACGTTATACATCGGTACATGCTACATGACTATAATTAAATAAAATATGAAAACAAATAAAAAGCATAATTTCTTAAATGATAAAGAGTGAACTTACTTATTTAGCTTGTTATGATTATTTACAAAATTTGTTTACTTCTTATTGTGGCAAAATGAACACTTCCTAACGGTTTAATGCCTATAAAACAGCGTGGTGGAATTTGTAATAGTGGGGAATTGCACTACAATAAATATGCTTAGAATAATGACTGTAAATAAATAATGTGTAAATAAATAAAGTGAAAAATTTATTTGAAAAAGATGAAGTTTATAAGAAGGAAATAAACTTAGTAGCTAAATAAACTAAAAATATAAAACAGTAAGCTAATAAACAAACAGAGGTATTAATAGAACAGATTAAAGCAATGAGAAATAAAATAATTTTCTAAAGGTTAAAAACAAAAAACTTTGTTTTGATATTTTTAATCAATTACCTTTTTGATTTTAGTAAAATTTAAATAGTACAATAAAGATATTAAATATCTTGTTATAGAGACTCATCATTCAAATCCATGCACATGTTTATTCTTTATATGTGATGTTAGTATACTTAAAATAGCATTTATATACCTTTTATGAATGAAAGGTAAGCAATATGTATGCACAATACTGAGGTGTTTTTATTGGTTACAATACATTGATTTTAAAAATATAATTTCCTAGAAAAATGAAATTATTTATGTTGTTTATATGATTCCTATTTAAATATCTTTTAGCCTAATTTTTTTCATATGCACTTTATTTAAATAATGACATATATCAGAGTATTGTTTCAAAAGGCATTATCTATAAAAATTTCATCATTTTAATGCTGACCAGAAAATATTAGGAAATTTTAACATAAGATATTTGGACCACTTTGTCTTTTGTAATGATTCAAAGTCACTATAATAAATTAGTTTTTTAGACACATTTAACAATGTTATAAAGAATTCTACAGCCTTACTCTTAACCTTTCTTTTTTATCTTTATTGTATATGATACATTATAACACTACTATTTTAAATATTGCTGTCTTGATAATTTTTACTTAGCTACTCAACGTTTTATTGAGTGATTTGTTTCAGAATAAATTATTGTTATTTGTGCGATTTTTTCTCTTATACGTTTTGGAAATATGTATACAGTACACTCCTGATTATCTGATACTCTGTTATAAGACAAATTCAGTGAAATGACACACCTTACGCATTTCATTATCCAATTATTTCATCCAGCATATCTAAGGATGTATGTGACTGTATTCCAAAAGGTCTGCAGGAAAATACATTTTGCTTTACCTATAACCAACTATACAAAGCTTGAAACATGGTAACAATGCTAATAAATGATTAAAATACTGTTAACTTCTTTCAATACAATGTAAATTATATTAAATAATGCAGATTGTTTCAAAATAATCATTTATACATGATCGAAAATTTTCAGAAACCTGAAAGAATTCTGTCTAAATACTTACTAAATCTGAGTATAAGAAAATACTTCTTGCCACAAAATTATTTTCTTATCTCCTCGTTTCTTCTAAAATGTATCATTGTTTTTGCAGAAAATATGTAACTATAGAATTTTCTCCTTAAATTTGCTATATATTTTATTTATAATATTTTTATGATAGTTATTTATTTTAATTAATTATATTTATCTATTTATTTTATTTTCAGTATTTTTAAAATTATAGTTTAATCTTTGTAGCAGTAGGAAATGGATCTGATTATTTTCTGGCATACTCTTTGGTTCTGTGAGAGCCAAATTATCAATGAGTTTACCATAGTTTTTAATACAATGGTAGAAAATTTATTTTAATTCAGTTTTTTACATTGATTTAAATTTTTCATATGAAGTCTATTTTCTCTTCAATAGGTTTTTAATTAATCATAAAAAGTGATATATTAACATAATTCTATTTATTACAGATGTATAAAGCCATAAATGTAGATACATATCATATCACTCAAAGTAGTCTTTAAAGTGTGAAATATGCAGCAAAATATTTCTTTACAAGAACTTTTTGGAAAAGCAGCTTCTGACTCCCAGCAAGGAAAAACGCTTCTTTGTGAGATATGCAGCAAAGTATTTTCTAAAAAGTATCATTTAAATGTCCATCTTCGCTGTCATACTGGTGAAAAACCTTTTATGTGTGAAATATGCAGCAAGAAATTCTCCCGTAAGATTAATTTAAACACGCATCTGTTAATTCATACTGGTGAAAAACCTTTTATATGTGAAATATGTAGCAAGACATTCTCTCGAAAGAGCATTTTAAGCCAGCATCTGTTAATTCATACTGGTGAGAAACCTTTTATGTGTGAAATATGCAACAAGAAATTTGCTCATAATAGTGCCTGGAAAAAGCATCTATTAATACATACTGGTGAGAAACCGTTTGTGTGTGAGATATGCAGCAAGAAATTCTCTCGTAACAGCTATTTAAGCCAGCATCTGTTAAGTCATACTGGTGAAAAACCTTTTGTATGCAAAATATGCAGCAAGAAATTCTCTCAAAAAAGTGATTTAAATAAGCATCTGTTACTTCATACTGGTGAGAAACCTTTTATGTGTGAAATATGCAACAAGAAATTTGCTGATAATAGTGCCTGGAAAAAGCATCTATTAATACATACTGGTGAAAAACCATTTGTATGTGATAAATGCCACAAGAGATTTTCACAAAGGAGTAATTTAAACAGCCATCTGTTAATGCATACTGGTGAAAAGCCTTTTGTGTGTGAGATATGTAACAAAAAATTCTCTCAAAAGGGTAGTTTAAGCAAGCATCTGATAATTCATACTGGTGAAAAGCATTTTGTGTAAGATATGTACAACAAGAAATTCTCTCATGAGTATCATTTAAGCACACACCTGTTAATTAATAGTGGTGAGAATCCATTTCCATGTGGCATATGTTATAAGACATATTCTGAGAAAAGTAGTTTGAAAAAGCCTCTGTTATTTCATACTGGTGAGAATCCATTTGTGTGTGAGATATGCTACAAGAAATTCTCTTGTAAATGTAATTTATGCAAGCATGTGTTTATTCATATTAGTTAGAAACCTTTTGTGTGTGAGAAAAAACTTTCTTTCAGGAGTGTGTTGAAAAGGCAACTCTGAAATCGTACTGGTGAGAAACTTTTTCTTTGTGAGACGTACAGCAAATGTTTTTTACAATAGTTGCTGGAAAAGTCATTTTTTAGTTGATATTGGTGAGAAATCTTTTGTATGTGAGATATGCAATACGAAATTCTTTCAAAATGGTAAATTAAACAAGCATATGTTAGTTCATACTGGTGCAAAATCTTTTGTGTGGGTACAAGAAGAAAGTTTTGGAAAAAGTAATCTAAGTACTAATTGTTGCTCTTCTAATTTGTTGTTTGCTATTAACTGATTTTTATACTTCCTTTTTATATCAGACTGTATATTTTAGTATTAAGAAACTAGAATTTCTTGCCAAATAAAACTGATAGTGACCAAAATGAAACAGCGACAAATGAAAAAAGTTATAAACTTATATGGCTTATTTACATAGCTGCATGTCATATTTCGCGTTACATTACCATAAGGCTTATTTATATACAGTTGAGATGAGTAAATCAGAAGATCAAGAGCGTCAAAGTCAGTTACACTAAAAACATTTTTTTTATTTTGATCTCACTTTATAATATAACAAAAATCTTACAATACTCATTTTATTAATTTTTTACATTGTATAGATTTACAAGGCTATAAGATTTTCTAATGATTCAAGAAATTCAAACTGAAAAACTGTTATGTTAAATATGATTTTACACAATGAAGTTCTTTGACTTTGAATCTGTCTTTTGACATCTGTCTGATCACTGCCTCCCCTCTGAAAATCCTGTTGTCTAATTAATTTTACACTTCCAACTTAGACATTTTTGTGTTATTTCTAGATTCTAATAAACTATGGTTGTGCTTTATGCTGTAGCTTCATTAGATAGACATTGCTTTATACAATTTCTTATCCTATCGTAATATTGATATTTAATTACCTGCTAACCACAAGACATCTCAATCTATTTCAGAAGTTGGATAAGATCTTGTATAAGAAAGATAACCATTGATAATAATGAATTCAAATTCTAACGCTCGTATTCATGAATAACTTCGACCAAGAGTTGAACCCACGGTCCAGTAACCCCAGGTTGAGGTTTTCAACCGAGAGTTGAAAACTCGTATTTACCGTCTACATCGGACGAAAAGTTACCCAACTCAGAGTTACTCGTCCCCTGTTGAATAAAGTGTGCTAATTGGTTAAAAAAATCAGATGACGTTTTCGGTTTCACGTTGAAGCATTGTTTGTTTATATTATGGAGGAAAAGTGCCGAGAAAAAAAAGGAACTTAAATGTAGTACTTATTATTTTTTTTACAAAATATATGCACAAAATAAAAACTTGTAATTACTAAATATGGAAATCAACTTATTTTAATTTCTTACAAAGTTTAACATTTTTTTAACAATTTATTCAAATTTTATGTATTATTATTATTACTTTTAAACATATATGTGAGTAAAGAAAGGGATATGAAATGTGTTAATTGCTAAAGTAAATTTTATAAGTTTTTTTTTTTTTTAAATAAAATTTAGCTCAGTAGCTAAACTAAAACTTGATTTGATCAAAACGAAAATTTTATTTCAACAGCAATTATGTTGATTTTTATTATTAATAGCTATAATTAGTAATTAATTAAACAACTTCTAATTAAGAAAATATTAAAATGGAGAAAAAGAAAAAATTCCAGAAAGTAGCCTCTAGTACTATCTTTATTTTGTCGAATCAATTTATATATTAAATGATATCCAGATGTATTGATTTGATTGTTTTTATTTTCAGCAATCTAATTAAAATGATTAATTTTAATTGAATTAGATAGTAATTAATATGCACATTGACATAAATAACAACATCAGAAGAGTGGAAATAATATCAACAGAGCTGCTTAAAAGGTGGTGTTTGTGGTTCTAGCAGTGCCCTGGCACCAGGCACCCAAGTTTTTCAGGAGCTCCAACGGCGCATTCAATTATAGCTTCCGATCGGTTAACAGACATTTTATTTTAACTAGTCGCTAAATAATAAACTCGAAACTTGTTTTTAGTTTAAACTGTTTACCATGGATATATTGCTACTTTATTAGATGTTATTTTAATGAACACTAATATTTTAAACCTTTTAAGGCTACTATATAAATTTTCATTCAACACAGAATCGAGTAAAGTCTTTTCTAAATAATGGTAAATGAATTCTGTATACTACCTGGACATAAAACTGTAAAATATTACAAAAAGTTTTTTTTTTTTTTGTAGCTTTTAGAAGCTACCTCCTCCACCCCCCTCTTTTTAGTTTAAACTGTCTACCATGGATATATTGCTACTTTATTAGATGTTATTTTAATGAACACTAATATTTTAAGCCTTTTAAGGCTACTATATAAATTTTCATTGAACACAGAATCGAGTAAAGTCTTATCTAAATAATGGAAAATAAATTCTGTATACTACCTGGACATAAAACTGTAAAATATTACAAAAAGTTGATACATTTTTTTGTAGCTTTTAGAAGCTTCTCCCCCCCCCCCCACCCCTCAGACCTTTTGTATAAGAATTTTTCCATTATCAGATTTACAATTTCAAAGGTATTCACTTGACTGCCTTTGAATTTTTTAATAAATTTGCCTAAGTAATTACAAAATATTTTTACATGCATACAGATCCAGTGCATCATTGAAAAAGATGTATTTATATAGAAAATTATACTTATTTTCTATATTCTTTCTAGTTTTTAAATTTTATTTTTTTCACTCATTTCGATGTCACTTCACAGATTCAATTACAATTTTATTTATGAGAGAGACAGAAAAAAAAGAGATTTTTAAATATTTTTTATATGAATGAATGGCGATAGATTTCTAGACTAGATCGGGAGAATAATAATAGTTGGCAGGGTTGAAAAAAAACCCGGTTTTTTTGTTTAAACCGGGTTTTAAAAAATTATTATATAAATTTTTTAAGAAAAAGAGTAGAGATTTTAGTAAGTCATGATGATTTTTTATAATTAATAGTTAATAAATGTTAAACATTCAGATTAGTACTTATTTTTTTTAAATAATTAATTAATAAATACAAAAATTTATAATTAAATTACCTCATAAGTATAGATTTCTATAGGGAAAGTTTTATTGTTTGAAAAACTTAGCTATTATTTTATTGCTATAATTATATAAAACTTTTGGAAAATAATTAAAAAAATTATTATGAGTATTGATACAAAACATAATGAGGGGCAAAGAAAAATAAAACATATTTTACTAAACCAACAAAAAATAAGCTAAAATAGAAAGTATTTTCATAAGCATAATTTGAGTTCATAACCAAAAAATTATTTACAGTATCAATAATATCAACATCAACAAATGATAACAAGTCTCTTAATATATATATTTATTTTAAAAATCAAAAAATCATTTTTTTTTAATTAAAACGAAAAATACATATGTATTGACTTACCTGATTTATTTGTGAGTAACACTTATAGAAATTGAGACATAGACTTAAAAAAATCATTTATAATTTTAAAGATACTAACTTTATTTTTCTTGGTTAAATATATTTAGGAAAACAATTTCTTTATAAAAGCAACTCCGTGCATTTAATTTTAATTAAAAGCTTTAAATAAAAAGACAAATTTTGAAGTCTTTTCCAACCTACTTCGTATTTTTGATTGAACTAATTCAAATGTTGTAATATTATTTCAACACTTGCTGAGGATGCTTTTGCTGTTATACATTGTTCAATTTCAGTAAAGACTTTGCTGTTAAATTTAATTGTACTTGAATTTACTGACTCTTCCACCATTCATATTGGGTGACTTCTTTTACTATATTCTGCTAAAAAAAATGTTCTTCAAAAGGTGAAGATTTGGCGTTAAATTTTACAATCAGTGCAAGCATAGAGTTAGATGGAAATTTTTGTTTTGCTTAGTGTCATGTTTACATTCCAGTAAGCTGAGAAAAATGCGAAATATGACCAATAATTTGAAAATTAGGAATGTTTATGGCAAATTTTTATACAATGCAATTTTTTAATACACTGTTTGAAAACTTACTCGCCCAATTAGATAATTTACAAGCCACTGGTAGGTAATGTCATGTAATTCCCCACCCCTCGTTGGAATGATTAAAAATGTTTGTTGCTTTACAAATTTCATCTTTTTTTTTAATTATTTGCTTTGCTTGTAGCTTGTGCATAACTTGGATTTTGCATTTTTCAATAATGTGTAAAATAAATGAAAACATTAGGGAAAATGAAAAAAAACCAGGTTGAAAAAAAACCAGCATGGTTTTTTTAAAAAACCACTTGGTAAACAACCCTGAGGCATACAAAAATAAGGCATAAATGCAATATAATAAACAAATCAAAAATTGGTTTGAAGAAATAGAAGATTCAAATGTTTTAAACAATGCACAATCGATCTATAACATTAATTAAATATAATTATTTTGTGTCCATATATATATATATATATATATATATATATATATGTGTGTGTCCTATATATATATATATATATATATATGTCCTATAGACACTCTTTTCCCTTTTGCAAACCAAATTAAATATATTTTTGGTTTTTAATATAAATTTTCACCTAAAATCAACTTAAGTATATTTTATTTGATGTCTTTATCAATTCATAAAGAAATTTGAAAAACTCTTTAGTGTAGCAAACAAATATATGTGTAATAAAATAAATATTGACATAAAAGTGTTTTATTTTGCTTAGTATCCATTAAAACATTTGTTAAATTATGTGATAATGGAGTAGCCCAAAGTGGTGCATACATGTGGCCAAAACTGGTGCAAATTGGAATAAATTAATGAGTTATAACTCACAATCTAAAATGTTCCAAAGAATGTTATTTTAATTAAAATAAAGACATTTAAATTTACAACAGAATGGTGTTATTATGATTTAATATGCTTCAATCAGTCAATAACTATAAATTTTTCATTTTCTCTAATTGTGGCCAAAACTGGTTAAATATTTTTTTTAATTTATTTTCCATATTTTTCTAATTTTTTAAATTTTAAGTTAGCATATATTTCTTAAATTATTATGTTCCAGCTTTAGCATAATTCCTAAATTTGAAAACTATATTCTTGTTTTAGAAAAAGAAAAAACTTTTATTCCTAACTTTACATTGTGTCGGTTAAAAACATGATTTAAAAAAAATAATAATATTTCTGAGCAAGTCGAGTTTTCTCACACATTACAAAATAGAATTTTCTTTTTTTTCGGTAAGAAGAAAGGACATCATTTTAAAGGTTGATTAATTTTTTTTTAAATGAAATTTGCAGGCATATAGAGACAGTCAGTGTAGATAAACTATTTTTATTAAAGAAGCAATATGTTTTCATTTCCGACTTGGATTTTTTCCCATAATGTATGCATGAGCCCTGAAACTTTTGGACGAAATTTAGGTGAAAGACTTTCCTCATAAGTTTTATATCTATTTTCATTCATAAGTGCGAGGACTCATGCATGAATTAAAGGAAAAGAACAAAGTCGCAAACTGAAAGATATCGTTTTTTCCACAAACACTAGAAAGTATCAGAGCTCTCACAAACCTTCATTTTCGTCAAGGTTGGCGAAACAAATATCCAAAATGGTGAGGGTCACAATGAACGAAAGTACTCCACACAGAACACATTTCTAAAGGCAAAATTAAGTTGCCTTTATTTATTAAATATATTTAAAAAAATAAATGAGCAAATTGCAATTGTTATAAGATATGATATCACTGTGGAATTTTATCATGTTTATTGAGAACATACATCTTACTTGTGTGCTTGGCATCAAGTGCTCGCTTATAAAATTTTATCATACTCTATGTGCACACAACACAATACCATTTTTATATTCTTCTTCATAAGCAGAGAAATACAAATAAACAATATGGTATGAAAATATCTAAAACAAAAAATAATAATTAAATATGCATCAACACAATGTGAATTTATATATTGTGTAAACAAGACAAACAAAAACAGATGATAACATCCTTCAATGTATTTAAATTTTTTATAAATGAAAACTTTTAATTTTATATGTAAACAAAAGGTTTAAATACCGAGAAAATGGTGGGAAAACCACAATTAACAGTCGTCAGTTAAATAATCATCAGTCAAATATGTAATAAAATTTCACCTTAACTAATGAGGATGTGGCAGTAGAGAGATCTCTCAAGTCAGTAAAACATAGAGATCCTAAGAATTTGCCTTTTGACCATCTACCGGATTTAATTATTGTTACAAATATCAGTTTTTCTTTTCCACTAACCAACTAACCTAAGATAATGCGATGGTGTCTCCTGTCCAGCTTTCAAAATTTTAAACTTTTAAAACAGTTATAGCTTCTTAAGAAACTATTCTACAAAATATTACACTTCAAATGTGACTTTGGCGCGATCTACCTGATTGGATTGGTATTACATAAATATCAGTCATTGGGTGCAGGAAACCATGGTAGTTGTTATTACTTAAAATTTATTAGTAATGTGTATATCGTTGTGTTTAATTAAAATTTGTAAACAATTATATTTGAAACCATGGAATTTCTATTACGTTTCATTCTTTTTTTTTTCTTGTACTTTGATGACTTGTTTCTCTTTGGTTTCTGAATATACGAATTAACAAATATAGTCAGAAAAATTCTCAACAATATTTGGCAATTTACTACCTGCACCCAGCTGACATAAAAGTAAGGCCTTTTCTTCCAAACCTAAGTGCCATTTTAAATATAGTATGTATTTAAATCAAAACATATTGTACCAGAAGTACTTGGCAATGAAATCAAATGTCATAAAACAGCAAATGAGCGAGTCATGTTTCACAAAAAAGTGTTGACTCAGAAGTAATATATATGAATATATGTAGACGTTTTATTGTATAACTATGTACCATTTATTATTAATTTATCAGCTACAACATTTAAAAGTAAACATTATTTAACAGTATTTTCAATCTGTTCTACTTTGTAGTTTAAAGTTATTTTCTAATGAGGACAGCCTTTTGTTTAGATCAGAGTCCTCCACTTAGTATTTGCTTGGGAGGACTAAATCCATTGTAGCATAACAACTTCTAGTGATGTGGGACTTATAATTGAAAATATGTTTTTTTACATGCATTCTTAACTGAAAATGATTGAATTTATGAGAAATTTTCTTTATTTGTAGTCAAAACAAGTGTAAATAACTTCAACTGTTATTCACTGTATAGTTCTGTAGATAAAAATCTTTGTGTTTTTAGTGAACCAAATAATAATAATAATAATAAAACTAAAATAATCTTTCCCAAGATTTATATTTGAAGGAGAATTTTTAAGTGTATGGACAATATATATATATTAACTTAGAAACATCAATGAAAGATAAACTGTCTAATTTAGATAACCAGTATTTACAACATCATTAGGAAGAATTTTTTTGGTGTTTTGTTTATAATTTAATATAAACTTTTAACTGCACAATAGGTTAAGGAATGAAAAATCAGACAAGCTTACACTTATGTTCAAAATTTTCAATTAAACAAAAATTTGTTTTTAAAACTTTGTTGCGTAAAACAAACTTTTCTTGATATTCATCTTAAAACATTTACAGTGAAACCTCCATGCTTGACTACCACCCTCAACAACCATTTTTTCATTCAATAATTTTTTTTTTTCCGTAGACTGAATGCTAATTTTACCTTCATTCAGAGACCATTCTCCAAAGAACTCCCTTCATGAGCGACCAATTTGATTGAATAAATAGAAAGAAATTCCATTCTTTCCTGGTCATTTGGCCTCTAGCTTGACCGATAAGTATGTCCCCCCATTTAAAATGGAATGTGGATTATCACCACTTCCCAGAATAGCATGTTTGATGAACCCCCGAGAATGTTTTTTATGGCCTGATTGCTGTAGGGAAATTCCTACCTCTTCCTATGTTATTACGACCGGGGCATCATGTTACAAGATATGTTTATGAGTGTGACTGCTTGCTTCGCTTGTCCTCCCGCTAGAGATCGATTTCAGTAGTGTTTTAACAGTGATAGCTAAAAGAGTGACTTAATCTTTGAGGAGTAAATACACATTATAAATTAACATAAAAATGGAAATTCTGGAAAAAAATATGCTCAAATCTTTAACTGTAAGAAAATGCAAACAAACAGAACTTTGAAGAATGAAGCAGCCTTTTTAAAGCAATTCAATAAATCACATCAAATGAAATGAAAACTTAAAGAAAAATTTAGTTATGTAAATGACGATCTGATATTAATGGTTATGAGCAGAAAGAAAAAATTTAATTTATTCACTGAATTTCGAAAGAGTTTAGAAATAAAAGTCGTAAAAGATGAAATTGTAAAATCAAAGCAAACATTAATTTAAACATTTGTTAAACCCTTGTAACAATTTACATATGAATTTCAATGAAAGTTTTCTTTAGTATTTAAAATTTTTATGTGTAAATTAAATTTTCATAACACTACTTTTTATCTTATATTCGACAGTCAAAAACTTGATTTAAACGTGACCTCCATTAAAAGACCACCTCTTGAAGTGACCATTTTTTAATGTAAAAGAGTATGGTCTAATAGAGGTTATTAAAAATTTTGCAATACATAGGTACGTACAATAAATCAATTTCAACTGATGTCACAGCATCCAAGAAGGAAAAAAAAATGTAAATAAATAAATATCCATGAATATTGTTTTAAATTATTCATAGTTGACACTTTAGTGAGTAGGACTTTGTTGAATTTCTTGTATTTTTTAGATTTGAATGATAACATTCTTCAAGTTGTTTATTTAGCAGTGCAGTTTAGTGAGATATTTTTTTTTTGTTTGTGGAAAATGGTCAATGGAATAATGAAGAAGTACCTATTATTACTATTTTTGTATCTTGAAAAGCATGCCGTGACTTTTAACTATTAAAAGTGTTTTTTTCCTGCCAACAGCCCCCCCTTTTTTAAACCTATAGGGCAGTTGCAATCAGCTGATCAGCCATTGTATTCACTTGGAGGTAAGGGTAATTTCACCAATCAAAACTGCCTATTTGTACTGTTCACCTCCAAGGTGACGTCAATTGCAACTGCCCTATAAGACGGCACTCTGTATTAAGGTTAAAATTGTTCCATCAAATGGAATAATGGAGGAAAATGACCTGGAAAAGTTTAAATGCTGGCCATCCTTATTGTGATAGGGAGGGACCCCATTTGGGTTGTCATTATCAAGCCTGATACATAAACATATCCAGAGGTTAATGCAGTTTTTCTTCTTCTTGGAAAAAAATTTGTATTTAACAACAAAAAAAAAAGTTAATCACATCTAGTTTTAGTTTTTAATAATCTTTATAAGTATATATCTTTCTTTTGGCTGGGGAGGGGTAAATTAAAAAATACCTGATCTATTTAAATTAATTCTGATAAATCCCAAAGTTGGCAGATGTTCTTAAAACAACATTAAATCATTCCTTTTAATACTTAAGTAACGTAATTTGTAATAAGGCTGCAAATTAACAATTTTTATACTTTTTTTGTTTCCTTGACTAATATATTTCCAAAATTTTAGGGAAAGCCCATTTTTATGTAATATAATTTGTGTGAAATGTCTGTAAAATCATCCAATCTGTTCCATTAGTTTTGTGTTAAGATTCTGAAAAAAAAATGTTAGTAGTATTATTTTTGTTTAAATTGCTTGATTTGTTTCTAGTTTTCCAATAGATCCTATATGAAGACAGTTGTGGCTATTAGTAGTTTTTTGTAAAGATTGAAGTCCATCGGAACATAGTTCACTGTGTTCTGCTTATTTCACAGAAGTCATAATTAATCAGATGTCTGTCTCATGTCTCAAGCTGAGGGATAATACTGTACATACTATCTTTGTATATTCCAGCACATCTTCCAAAGGTTAGATATTGAGAGTAATTAATCTTACTTGGGTAATTATGCTTTTTATTTGTACATATTAGAGTTAAGTTTTTACGGGGAAATACTAATAGCCTTTATACAGATTTAACAATAAATATTATCATATTTTTGTTAATTGATATATATACATATATATATATATATAGAGTATGTAATTAAACCTGTTAAAGTCATAGTGTAAATCGCTAATATTGAAAATTAGATTTAATAGTGTTTTTTCCAAGTATTTTGTATATCAAAATACATTTCTCCAGATTGCATACTATTATGTTTAAATGGCTGATGTGCTGATGAATGATTCACTACACAGAAAATAATTGTCTACTCAGTCTAGTCTTTTAAGTTTTCACTGGAAGGTGATCTAAGTATAATTTTTCAATGATTAGTACAGTTATAAGAATGGTAATGAATAGGATATGAATTGAGTTTTTCCAACTGAATGAAAAAAATGTCTAAGCTGGGAATCATACCCAGTATCCTTTGATTTAAATTGTCAATGCTCTACTGATTGAGCTACCTTTGCCTAAAGTCAGCAGGCATAGTTCGTTTGGGTAACTTTATTTGCAATCTGATTCATTATCTGAGCAAAATAGGCTCACTGGTTGTCTGCCCAAGTAGCTCAATCTGTAGAGCATTGGCAATTTAAATCAAAAGATTCTGGGTTTGAATCCTGGATTGAGCATTTTTTCATTCAGTTGAAAAAATTCAATTCGTGTGATATTGTGTATGATATGCTTACTAATTATTATGATAGAGAGAGAAAAAAAACAATAGCATATTTTGATTCTGCACAAGCATTTGTTTATGTGCTAAATGGTTATAATAATAATTTTTATGATTCTTAACATTGTGATGAAAACTACAAAGTATTGTCGTGTCATAGACTGAAAGCATCATTTGGAGTTTTACTGTGTATTGCATTTTTAAAAATACAGTCGGTCAAACAGAGGAAAAAAAAATAAAGGATGTAAGAATAATCTTCTGTCAAGCTTAGATTACGAAACACTTTTCAACACATTCAGAATACAGTAACAAAAAAGAAGAGGGAGGGGGGGGGACATATGATTATATCACTAAACAAATAAATAGAAAACAAAAATAGTGATTAGCTTGGAATTTTTTTCTTATTTGAACTTTTGTTACAAAAACAAGTTTAGGGGGTGGCGGCTCTGTATACTAAAATTGTAACCAACTTCAAAAATTTCCCACTGAAACACCTAATTTTGACATCATGTTTGGACTCTTCAGATACACAGGAAGTCATTTGGTAAAGAAATTTAAGAATTATGCAGATTTATAGAATTTTGAACTTATAATGTTAAATTCATTTTTCCACACTTTTATTTACCTTAGTTCATATATGTAAGGTTGGAATTTTGTAATCAGTTTTCCACTTCCTCATGTGTGAGAGTTTTAGAAATTATATACAGTTGCATGCTTTCGATTACAATACATAATATTTTCATAACTTAATTATCAATTAATATAATAATTGAATTCAATTTTGAATAAATGTTGAGAATACAATTTAGAAATTCTAGATACTTTAAAATTTTTTCAGGCATCTATTTTTTTAATCTCTTATCACATGACACAACAATATATATTTGTTTGTTGCAATAATTTAAAGTAACATTTGCAATAATATAAAAATGCCTTTTTTCTTACCTGTTTTATGTACATTAAAATGAAATTTAGAAAAATTTAACTTTCTTGATAACATTTAATTAACTTTGACCATTGCTATATTGTTTTTACATGGAAATCCGACATTATATAAACATAGATTTTCACTTATGTAAGATAACTTTTAAATTCAAATTAGAATTAACTTTCATAAGTATGTATCATCATATCTTAAAGCGAGTTTTAACTTTTTTTCTATATATATAAGAAGAAAGTAATGGATTCGTGAAAATTTTCATCATCCTTTTTTTTTTTTATTTACACATTTTGGGATGTCCTAAACATGACTGGGTTATTTTTGGGAAATGTCTGTCTGTGTGTGATGCAACTTTTGTGGCTGCTATATCTCAAGAACTAATGCACGAAATTTTATCAGACTTCAGATTTAGTTAAACTTTGACTTAAATGGATACTGATTTGGTTTGGATGTACATCTCACAACAGGTGGTGTGGCTATGCTACATTGTTCATGAATTCTGTGATAGTAATACCTCAAAAACTATTGTATGAAATTTCATCAAACTGCATATTCTGTTAGGCCTTAACTTAAGTATGGGTTGGTTTTGGTATATATTGATGAAAATGTGGCGCTGATATACTGTGTTCTTCATGATTTCCATAATAGCTATATCTGAGGAGCAATTTGTATTGAATTTCATTAAACTTTATATTTTGTTAGATCTTGACATAATTGGTACTGATTACATTTAGGTATGTATTGCTTAACAGGGGGTATTTTTATTTGTTCCCTTCAGGCATAGAAGCGCCTCTGTGTTCTTCAAGATTTCTGTGATATCTTGGCATCTGATAGATGGCTTCAACTTTAACAACTGGCAACAAACTTTATACATAAGATACCTTTTCTGAAAATCGATGCTGATTCAATTTACCATTTGATCACACTATAGAAGGGTGCTGCTATTCTCCACTTAGGGAAATATTTCTAATCTGTCCACAGTCAACTGATGCATTTTAGGGAACATGGATTTGCCAAATTATTAACTCAATTCTTCTAATTTTCATACACTCCTAATCACATTTATGCTAGAATCACACATTTTTTATGTAAACTTCAGCTGTAGATTACGAAATATTAGCTTTTTGCAGTGAACATTGCAGATATATCTTATTTTTTATTGTGTAGAAATGTGCATAATTTATATTTTAATTTAGCAATTCAAAATGTATATATATGTATATATATATAATTTGTAATAATGGAATATGCCTATGCCTTTATTGTAATTGAATTTATAATTGCTTGAATTTGTCAAAATTGCTTATAAAGTGTAAAAACCAACATATTGAAAAGTGTTCTGGCTATGATTTGAACCAGGGTGATTAGCATTACATGCCAACGCTCTACCAACTGAGCTATAGAGACAATATACAAACTGGTATTCCTCACTCTTATATGTTAGCAAGGCAAGGTCTTCATGAAGCTTCTATTTTGAAATATCTCTTTGCACTACCAATATAAAAATTGGCATTTTATAATTCTAAATACATAAGTGAGACCTAAGCATACAAGGCTGAAATTGATCTAAAATTATGTCACATATCAAATTGGGAGGGGGATACAAAAAGTGTGACAGGGAGAGAGAGGTGCATTTACAAATTGTGACATCACATCGAAAATATGAAAAAAATTATTTTACAAGTAACATGATAAAGTTTATTTAAAATAAATGTATTTTTATTCAGGTAGTATTTTTGCTTTTATTTGAATTACAGCTCAAGATAAGAGTTTTATAGTATATATGTAAATAGATCATGGTAGAAGGATCGTATGTCACTTTCTGTTGCATAAAGTTAACTATTAATTGTTACAAAAGTTGTGACTTCACAACAGGGGAAGGGGGTATCATTCTAGTTTGACAACAATGGACATAAGGAAAGAAAAGGTTAAAAACCAGAAAATATGTTATAATTAATGGGTTCAAAAGAAATATATAGTTTTGTTACATCACATGTTAAAATCAAATTATTTTCATCTGAAGGTAAGAAGATAATTCAAAAAATTGAATGATGATTTATTCATCTGTTTCAAGAGATTTTTAATGATTTTTAAATTATACAAGTATTTAAGGAAGCAGTTGCATAATTTTTCATCAATAAAAATTTAGATGTTTTCTCTAAAATTGATTTAGAAGTTTCCATGTAAACATTTTATTTCTCTCCATAAATATTTTTCTATTGCTTTTTTCAGATGTATTTATAATTAACAATAAAGGGGGAAAAACACTAATGTAAATTCCATTTGTTTTTCTGACATTATTTAAGAAATTTTTGTGGATCAAGTATTAAAAATTTGTGAGACAAAACTATTTTTACAACCACTGTATGGATCATTTATTCAAGTAAATACGTAAAATGACTGTTTCATGAATCTCTATCATTTTAACAATTCACATATATGATTGTGAAATAGGGCTATTTATTTCCTCTTAATAGTTAAGAAATGTTCACAAATTTCTTTGTTATAGAAGTATTTGTTTAAAATCTTTAATAAGAAAGATCTGTTGCAAAGTATAGTGTAATTTATGTAGAATGTATTTTCTAAATCAAACGGCATTAGCATCGCAAATTGAAAATTCAAATCATAACAGCATAATTCAGATAAAATGTATTTACTTTAAATAAAACAAGCAGTAGTGTTACAAAACTATCATAACTTAGAAAATTGATTAATACTATATATGAACATAGAGCAATAGGACCACTTATGAAATAGGCTTTAGAAGAAGAAAATCGGCCTAGAATTTTTTTAAGTAGTTGGTGCCTGTGTAGCTCTTTTCTATTAGCTCTTCTGATTTTTCAATTCTTCTAACAAAATAAAACTTCGTTAGAACAGGTTTTGCGTTTTTGTTTGGTGATGGTGCTTTAATTCAGTTCTATACAGACTGCCATATTTGTTCGAAAGTCACACCCTGATGTTAACATTATTCCCTGATGTTAACATTATTTTGATTACATTCTTAGTTCTCTATGTTCTGTTCATGATACTATATGAAAAAAAAACCGATTTTTTCTGTTTTCATGATGATAGTTCTATTTGGTTAAAGAAAGCGCCTGTTTTGAGTTAGTTAATATTGTTCTAGGTATTTGATAAAGTTTAATACGTCATAAAATAGTGTATACTATAGTTTCATACAGTAAAGTGCCCAAAATAGTAAAACAAACAATTGACTGGTTTCTTCCTTTTTTGTAGTTAAGCTTGAATTACTTACTTTGCTGATAAGATCTGACTGGTGATGAATTTAAGCATGCATTTGTCTATGCATCATTAACCAATTTACGTACCATTCAGCCTTTGAAACAAGCTTCTGATAAAATTGAAGCAAATCACCCAAAGTCCTTCAAAATGTACTTAAATTTTCTTAATAATAAAACAGTATTCTGGGGATATATAGAGGACATAAACATTAATTGAAAAAATATTCATGAGAAAATATCTGAAATCAGACTTAAAAATGCAAATTTCTGAAGAAGAAATAAAACATGATTAAGAATCTAACTTAAAATTTAATTTTATATAATTAGGGATATATTTAGAAAGATGGTGTCTTCTGTAAATGGCCTTGATAGTATTTAACCTTAAAACAGGATCCTTCACAAAATTCCTTGCTTTAAAAATAGACCTTTTGCAAAACTTTGTCTTTTTTTATTAAACAGCCTTGAATCCACATTGGAAGACCAACAAACTTGTAGTAGTTGTTGATTAGCAAATTATTTATGCAATATTGCATGTTTATTATTTCCCATTTAATTTAAAATTTTGCAGGAATATTTTTCATAATCAAGTATAGTTTCAGGCACGATTATGAAATTGTCTGTATAATAAAATTATGCATATTAGTATATGTAGATACAGTACAGATTAATTTTGCTGACATTTTGCAGCATTAGCAGTGAAAAGTGGTTTATTTTTACAAAGTTTTATTAAGCTTTAATAGATTAGAACAACAACACCAACAACAAAAAAGACTGCGTAATGAGTCTGAAATCAGAATCTCACATGCCACATTTCATTTTTGCATCAGACAAACATCCATAAATGTGTTCTTAATTTAAAATGACTTTGTGCTTATGACATTAATTTCGAAATAATTGGATCTTCGTATATATATATATATATATATATATATATATGTATATAAGCAATATAGTGTGCAAAACTTAAGCAACAAACACAAAATGCTAAATTCTGAACATGTGAGTACTCAAAAGGAAATTCTATAAACAGCAAGTGTAGAAAATAGGCACCCTAACAGCACAGACATTCGATGTGAAGTCTTCTTGACATCACAATTGTCACAGTCACTACAATGAACAGAAATGTGATATCTTTCATTCGTCTCATTTTTGCTCTCATTTGGTCACTCTACTGAACAGTCACCATGACTGCTGCTTTTTGACGAGTCACCAGGTGACTTTACAATGAAGTCATCTTGTGACTCTCATGTGACTGTCATTTTGACTCTCCATTGTAAAGTCATCATGATAGCTGTTCTGTGAAGAATTCCCAAATAACAGAAAATGAAATCATCTGGTGACTTTTCACAAAGGAGTGCAATGATGACTTCACAAGAGAGTGTCAATCACCAGAGAGTCACCATGCAACTTCATTGGGACATTATTTGATGACTCATCACAATGCAATGCTCACAATGACTTCAAAGTTCAGTCTTCAACTGACAGTGACTTGAGAATCACAAGCTGACTTCATTGTAATGTCACCTGGTGACCCATCACAAAGCGACAATCACAGTGACTTTTCAGTGTTAACAATCATTTGAGAGTAATAATGAGACAGTGAAATATCCCATATTTTGATTCACCGTAGCGATTGTGACACTTCTAACCATGTGTGATGTCAAGGTAACTACACATCGACTGGCCATGCTGTTAGGGTAGTACCTCTTTTCTACACTTGCTCTTTATAGAATTTCTTTTTGAGTACTCACATGTTCAGAAATTAGCATTTTATGTTTAATGCTTAAGTTTTGCACACCAGTGTATATATATATATATATATATATATATATATATATATATATATATATATATATATAGTAAAGGGTAAATCAGATCTCAAAGAGAAAAGAGAAAATTTCTGTCTTATCAGGTGCACTGTCTATTATAATTATATTGCATTCTTTCTGCCAGAAACAGGCATTTTTTCCATTATACACAAGTTCTGGCAATTTTTACAGTATATTTATGTGTTTATTTAAATAGAATTAAATGAAACTATTAGTTTAAAAAAATTAATTTACCTGAAATTCTTTTTTTTTCAATACTTTTTATGATGTCTTTTTTAAATATTTTAATGAAATATTTTACTGTATGGTCTAACAATATTTTATTTTTTATTGAAATAAGGGGAAATAAATGTAGTAAAGTAGTCTAAGTCAGAATTGGAAGGAATGGAAAAATACACTGAGTGGTTTAAAAATTACAGACACCCTTTATTTGAATTAAACCAGTCTGATACTGTCGTAGAATGACGTAAAAATGCAGAGTTACTTATATAAAGAACTCTCAGATTTGTACGATGTAGTTAGCATGGAAGTAACTGTAACAATGTGTAAGACAGTAGATTTAAGTCATTTGAACGAGGGATGATTTTCGGTGCAAGAAGAGCTGGTGTCAACATCTCTGAAACGACGACTCTTTTAGGATTTTCTCGCCCAACAGTATCTCAGGTGTTTAGAAAGTGGCAGTTGAGAAAAAATTTCAAGCGATAAAGACCATTCTGGTTGAAAAAGGCTCGTGAACGAGAAAGGTAAAAGACAGGTAGCACGCATAGTTCGCAACAACATGACAAATTACAGCTGAAATCAAAGCATATCGCAACACACAACAAGAAAAGCATTGAAAATGATGAACTTTAGCAGCAGAAGACCATAAAGAGTGTCTTTGGTATCACAGAAAAATAGGAAAAGGTGCCTGTTGTGGACAAAGAAAAGATGAAATGGGTCACTTAAGGACTGGAAAAAAGTAGCCTGTTCTGATGAATCTCGTTACCTGCTCCCTCTTGGAGATGGTAGGATCAGAATATGGTGCAAACAGTACAAATGCATGGACCCTTCCTGCCAAATGACAACTCTTCAGGCTGGTGGTGGTGGTCGGGGTGGGGAATGTTTTCCTGGAGTACACTGCGTCTCCTGATATCCGTGGACATAATTTTGAACAGCACAACTTATCTCAACATCATTGCTGATCACATGCACTCATTTATGGCTATAATGTTCTAATGGTCACTTTTAGTAGGACAAAGCACCTTGCCATCGTGCTCAATCAGTCTTAAATTGGTTTGAGGAACATCAGTCAAAGTTTAACCTACTTCCATCGCCAGCTCAGTCCTCTGACCTCAATCCTATTAAGCATTTCTGGGAAGAAGTCGAAAGAGCACTTTGAAGTTTCGAAACACTGCCATCCAATCTGACCCAACTTACGGCTGCTGTTATGTCCGCATGGACCAACATTCCTCCATCAACAACTTGTGGACTCCATGTCAAAAAGAATATCAGCTGTGATCACAGCTAAAGGTGAACCAACTCGTTATTAGAGGGTGTCTCTATTAGAGGGGAATTTTTTAGCCACTCAGTGTATTTCCATTTTAGACATCCATCTTTGCAGATATGTACAGTAAATTGATTTGAAAAAGTCGAAATATCTATTTCCGATTCGCTGTAGTGTGAAAAAGTTGCCTGTGACATTGGTAAGAAAGGTAAAATAAAATTGACATCTGATAATATCTTCTGATTGCCCATACCAAAAAATATTTCTGAAAATTCACGAATTTCAGGGTTTTTTTCGTGTGAAAAAGAAAAATATTTCCACTAATATATTCACCTGGAAAACTTGCCTATGGCATTAATAACAAATATTTTTAAAAGTTACTTGAAATAACATAACATCTTTCTATCGTGCATATCGCTAAAAATTTCCTAATATTAACGAATTTCAAGATTTTTTGTATTAAAAAAATGATTACTGTAATATTTTCAGATGCTGTAGCATGGAAAGTTGCCTAGGTATTGACAAAAATAATGATAAAAAAGATATTTGAAATGGGATAGTATCCTGTGATCAGGCAAAGAAAAGTTGCTTGTATTATTTTTTGAGAAAAAAATCCAATATCTATTATTCATTTGAATATTATTCATATTATTTTTGAAATATTAAAATGATCTTGAAGTTATAATAGAATGTAGAAACATATGGGATGAGTCAGTATTTACTTTTTAGAGATTTCAATGAATTATGTGCTAGCGGTAGTTCATTGTTCACTCAACAACTACTGAAAACGTGGCAGTTCATTTTAAATAAGAAAACATCTTCTGATTGTGCATATACCTTTAAATTTATTTTTAAAAACCATACTTTTGTACTGCTTTTCAAACTTTTTTAAAAATAAAATGTATATTAACTTTTTTGTGTCTGTGTAGTTTCATATTTTTACTGGCAAGCATCAACACAGCATAGAAAAAACACGCAGCTCTTTGCCTGTCAAGAAATATAACAAAATTATGAATCATTTTTTGTATTATCAAATCAACCAAGAACACATCACACAGACATGTTTGCAATTCCAGTTTCATCCAACCAACCATGAACACTTCAACATTTTGTGATATTTATCTACAATATTTACTACACATGCATGTACTTCATGCAGAAAATTTTCAATAATCAAAAAGTTTTCACATTTCAAGCTACCAGTATTGAAATTTTAAACTATCTTTTTAACAGAAACTACTTTACAGTGTTTTTTTAGCTCAGGTGCGATTGATCTGAATTGAAGCCTTGTTCTAAAGTAACCATCCCTTGATTCTGCTTCACAAATGTTTAATGACACATCTTTCCACAAACTGAGTGCAGCAGGCTAACTTTGTTACATACCATTTTGGTACGTCACAAGAGTGTATGAAATATTTGATAGCACCATTAGTTATGTTTCAATGTAGAGATGGAGGAGATAATTTGTCTGTGTTCTAATCAATGAATTCAGTACAATCAGAAAACTTGCAGTTCAGTGTTGGAGTAACAATTTTTCTGATAGTTTTCTCTTTAAAAACACATATGTCTTTTAAAACTCTTCTCAGACCAAGGTATAGATTCTCCTGTCAAAAATGATAGCCTTCAATAAATCATCATTGTTGGCAAAGAACGAATTTCATTCAATCACTGGAGCTGCAACTTGTTTCAGGTTTTCAGGCAAATAATAAGAAATTTCAATAACTCTGTGTTTTGCTGATAAAATTAACTATGACTTTTAGCTTACATGAAGGACTTGCTGTAAAGGAGTATATTGGTATTTGTAAGTCATCTGGAAAAAGAGATAGGGTAGAGTTTATAATGAGACAATTCATTTGGGCAGTTTCCTGTTTGTTTAAAATGCAAATATCTAGAAAATATTTTTGATCTTTGCTTAATTTACCTGGATCCACTACAGGTGTTGTACAGTCGATTGTTTCGAAGGTTACCAGTTTCAGTGTATCACATCTCATGGGTTATTGTCCAGTTAGTCCACAAAATTAATTACGTTTTGTAGTTGCTCTATCTCCGTGCTGAAATATATGATAGACTCGATGAAATGAAGTAAAGAGATGGCTCATTGCAATGAACAGCCGACATAGACTTCAATTTGACAAATCACTCCATTTTCCTGACATTATTGGTATTAGTAACATCAACATTCAACAACTTCTAGGTCTTCAAATGAAGACACTTTTTTATTCAAGAAGAACAGCATGCTACATGCAATTTTACTGATCCTGAGTAAGTTTTCTTACCAGTTTGTCATGAATTTTTGTTATGGCTCGATGCTGGCGATGAACTGCCACATTTTTGGTGGTAGTTGAGTGAAGGATGAACTATTGCTACTACGTAATTTGTTGAAAGCTCTGAAATAGTAAATTATGGACTTATCACATAAGTTTTTATATTCTACTAGATGGAACCCGTCAAAATTTGACGGCAAACAACTTGATAGTACCATAAAAATAAAATTTATAGTTGCTTTAACTTGACAAATTTCATAGTGGGGAGGATAATATGATTAAGTGGTCACAGACCTTTCCAATGATATATAACATGAGGGTTGTGTGCAAAATTTAGAAAGTACCCCTTGGGGGGGGGGCAAAGTGGGGAGATGGGCATCGGAGATGCATAATATGATATAAGTGGTCACAGGCCTTTCCAATGATATATAACATGAGGGTTGTGTGCAAAATTTAGAAAGTACCCCTTGGGGAGGGGGGGGGCAAAGTGGGGAGATGAACATCAGAGATGCATAATATGATTAAGCAGTCACAGACCTTTCCAACAATATATGACATGAGGGGTGTCAACAAAATTTAGAAAAGTATCCCTTGGGGGGGTGGGGGGGGGGCAAAGTGGGGAGTTGGACATTTGAGATGCATAATATGATTAAGTGGTCACAGACCTTTAAAATGATATATAACATGAGGGTTGTGTGCAAAATTTATAAAGTACCCTTTGGGGGGGTGGGGGGGCAAAGTGGGGAGATGGACATCAGAGATGCATAATACGATTAAGCAGTCACAGACCTTTCCAATGATATATAACATGAGGGTTGTGTGCAAAATTTATAAAGTACCCTTTGGGGGGGGGGGGGCAAAGTGGGGAGATGAACATCGGAGATGCATAATATGATTAAGCAGTCACAGACCTTTCCAACAATATATGACATGAGGGGTGTCAACAAAATTTAGAAAAGTATCCCTTGGGGGGGTGGGGGGGGGGCAAAGTCGGGAGTTGGACATTTGAGATGCATAATATGATTAAGTGGTCACAGACCTTTCCAATGATATATAACATGAGGGTTGTGTGCAAAATTTATAAAGTACCCTTTGGGGGGGTGGGGGGGCAAAGTGGGGAGATGGACATCAGAGATGCATAATACGATTAAGCAGTCACAGACCTTTCCAATGATATATAATATGAGGGTTGTGTGCAAAATTTATAAAGTACCCTTTGGGGGGGGGGGGGGGGGGCAAAGTGGGGAGATGGACATCGGAGATGCATAATATGATTAAGCAGTCACAGACCTTTCCAACAATATATAACATGAGGGGTGTCAACAAAATTTATAAAAGTTCCTTCCTTAGGGGGGGGGGGGGGGGTGGCGGGATGGACCCCGGAGATGCATAACATGAATAAGCGGTCAAAGACTTTTCCAGCGATATATCACATGAGAGGTGTCTGCAAAATTTAGAAAAGTGTCCCACTTGGGGGGGGGGGATAGACCCGAGATGCATAATATGATTAAGCAGTCACAGACCTTTCCAATGATATATAACATGAGGGTTGTGTGCAAAATTTATAAAGTACCTTTTGGGGGGGGGGGAGGGGGGGTGGCGGGATGGACCCCGGAGATGCATAACATGAATAAGTGGTCAAAGACTTTTCCAGCGATATATCACATGAGATGTGTCAACAAAATTTATAAAAGTGCCTTCCTTAGGGGGGGGGGGTGGCTGGATGGACCCTGGAGATGCATAACATGAATAAGCGGTCAAAGACTTTTCCAGCGATATACCACATGAGAGGTGTCTGCAAAATTTAGAAAAGTGTCCCACTTGGGGGGGGGGGATAGACCCGAGATGCATAATATGATTAAGCAGTCACAGACCTTTCCAATGATATATAACATGAGGGTTGTGTGCAAAATTTATAAAGTACCCTTTGGGAGGGGGGGAGGGGGGGTGGCGGGATGGACCCCGGAGATGCATAACATGAATAAGCGGTCAAAGAATTTTCCAGCGATATATCACATGAGAGGTGTCTGCAAAATTTAGAAAAGTGTCCCACTTGGGGGGATAGACCCGAGATGCATAACATGAAAAAGAGGTCACAGGCGTTCCAACTTGCAACTTTTTCTCGAAGGCATTTGACAATATTAAATTTTTTTTTACCCAAGACAATTTAACGATATTCTTAATTTTTTTGCGTAATTCGTCAAACGTTCATGGAAAAAATCATGAAATTCGCTAATCAATAGTTGATAAATTATAAAATTCAACAATCGATAGCAGTAAAATCGGTCAATCGATAATGGAAAAATCACAAAATTCATCAAATGGTTCACGCAAAAAAAATTGTCCTGCACACTGATGATATGATCAAAAGGGTTTTGAAGTATAGGACAAAATTAGCACTTGCCAAACAGCGAGTAATCCTGAAAATTTGGCAATGGACTTTATTGCCACCACTGGTCAAACATAATAGTCACACTCACCAATTGCGATGATTGAATGGAAAAAGATTTTTTTCTCCGCTGTCGCTCGACAAATTTCGAAACCATTTGGCGAATTTCACGATTTTTTCTCCAAAATTGACGGATTGTGATTTTTTTTCTCGAAGCCATTTGACGATATTCGAAAACTTTTTCCCCCAAAACCAGTTGATGAATTTTGCGATTTTTCCACTGTCGATTAATGAATTTTGCGATTTTTCCGCTATCGATTGACGAATTTATCAACTATTGATTAATGAATTTCATGATTTTATCCATGAACGAACAAATTGCGCACTTTCTTTCCGCTAATGTTTGACACATTTCGCCCTTTACAATTCAGCCAATGAGTTGAACGTTGTTTCTTTCCAGAAATGTCAAGAATGAAACAATGATTCTTTAGGATGAATTTTCTTCGTTCGATGCACCATGGAAGAAAGAATGTGTGCAATGCAGCAACGGGCGTCACAGACTTTTTAGGGCACCTGCAGACTAAAAACATCTAACCAATCTTCGCGGGGGGGGGGGGAATCACAGATTTCGTCAAATGATTGAGGAAAAAACACTAAATTCATCAAAGGATCATGGGGAAACATGACTTTCGTTAAAAGACATCAGAAAAAACATTAATTATGCAAAAGGATCGTGAAAGATAAGCAAATTTTGTCAAAGAATCGCAAAAAAGGAAAGTTCACCAAAAGGTCATGCTTTTTTACTAAATTTCGTCTAAAAATTGCGGAATAAAATGTATTTTATCAAAGAATCGCTGGAAAATGCGAATTTCGTTAAGGATCATGAGAAAAATGCGAAATTCTTCAAAGGATCGCTGAAAAAACATGAATTTCGTCAAAGAATTGCTGAAAAAACATGAATCTCGCCCAATAATAGAAAAATCATGGTTCATAATCATTATATCTAGTAGTATATGTAAATACAGTTTGTGATATAAGACAAAATTAACACTCACCAATCGGCGAGTAATACTGAAAATTGGTAATTGATGTTATTGCCAGTACTGGCTAAACTTAATAGTCACACTCGCCAATTGCGATGATTGAATGTAAAACGAAATTTTTTTCCCGCTGTCACTCAAAGAATTTTTAAACCATTTGGTGAAGTTTTTCCCGAAACCATTTTGTGAATTTCCCGATTTTTTCTTCAAAATCATTTTTCAACAATATTCGACCCAATACGCATGCGTCAAAAAAATCGCCGGCCAATGAGGTGAGAGTCTATTACTGTCTCTATTAACGTGTTTGGGATCATCTCCTGTTTTTTTTTTCTTGCACATTGCATTAAACCTAGGAAGGTATTTATATAGAACTCACTGTGGAGTGTTTAGAAGGTATTTATTTTATTTATTATAATTTGTATGAATACTTAGGTGTCCATTTCGGATTTACTGTTTAAAAATGAATTTAGGCTCATTTAACATTCGCAAAATCAATCCCGATGGAAATTGTGTTTTTAGATCTCTATCATTTTGTGTATATAGTACAGAAAATAATTATTCAAACGTACGTAAAATATCGTAGAACACGTAATACAAAATTGGACCACTTATAGTCCGTTTATTATCGGGGATGAATCTTATGGTGTTCCGATTGCTAATGAAAACGATTATGTAAATATATGGTTCTTCATAGAAGTATGTGCTTCTTCACACTTCAATAGATGCATTGTTTAAATTAATATAATTCTACAAATATGATGCAGTTTTAAAATATTGAGTAATGATTAATATAGTCAAGGAATCTACTCATATACGTAATTAAGTTTTGGTACTTCTCTATTATCTCATCGACCACTTTTCATAACAAAAAACTATCGCCAAACTGTAACGCCAAATAAACAGGAGAACGTTGTCATTAATACGCGCAAATGTTGAATTAAAAACCACTTGACGACATAACAAACACGTATAATGCTTCCGACATCAAGTAAATGGGATTGCATTTTTGGCATTTAATCATACATTTTGGCAATAGTATTTTGTTATGAAAAGTGGACGATGGGATAATAGAGAAGTACCTAAGTTTTTTATACCAATTTTGAAAATTTATCTTTTTTTGACATTTAAAAAAAATAACAGAAAAAACATTACAAATTTGCCCATTTGCTCAGCGGTCAAAGGATTAAGAAAATATTAATGATTAGCGGAACTGGTTCTAGCTATGAAGTAATATTATTTTGCTCAAAAACCCCCAGCAAAAAAATAATTACAAAGAATAAGTAATCGTCTTTAAATATACAAAAAACAATGTGATTAATGGCCAGGATTTTTTTACATATAACATTTTTTATATACAAAATAAAAACCGAAATAACCTCATTCATTTCACCCGATGTCAAAAATAGTTTTGTTTTCCACATTCTTGGGCAAAGCACTAAATCAATAAAATCACCAATTTGTGACAAATTATGAGTTTCATATGAATCGCCCATGAACGGACATGCAAACTGGTAAAAAATGAATGTAATAAATTAAAACATTCAAGATTTGTATACATACAAACAATACAATGTAAATATTAATATTGTTTGTATATATACTTCTTTGTATACATATATTGTTTGTATACATACAAACAAATATAATGTAAACATTATTCAAATATTAAGAGTTTACAAATCAAAACATTCTAAACATTTGTATACATACAAACAATATAATGCATACATACTCTTTACAAATTAAATAGCACACTTATGTAATGACAAAACTTTTAAATCGAATAGAGATAATATATTTCTGTTAAAAAATAATGCTAAAGTTCAGACTTACATATATTATACATTCACATAAAGCTAGTCACATTCCTGCATATTTATTAAATATTTAGTTGCTAAATATAGAAATAATATTTTATAATTTATATTCAGGCGCTCAGATTCGCTTTTTTCGAACACATAATAATAAAAATATTACTACCGTGCGTACTGTCTTTTGACATTATATTTACATAATCGAATTCATTATCAATCGGAACACCATAAGATTCATTCCCGATAATAAACAGACCATAAGTGGTCCAATTTTGTATTACGTGTTCTACACGTTTGAATAATTATTTTCTGTACTATATAAACAAAATGATAGAGATCTAAAAAAAAAATTTCCATCGGGATTTCGCCAACTTATGAGCCTAAATTCATTTTTAAACAGTAAATCCGAAATGGACATCTAAGTATTCATATAAATTACAATAAATAAAATAAATAAATAAAATAAATACCTTCTAAACACTCCACAGTGAGTTCTAGATAAATATCTTCCTAGGTTTAACGCAACGTGACAACAGAAAAAAACAACAGATGATACGATCCCAAACACGTTTGTAGAGACAGTCATAGACCCTCACCTCATTGGCCGGTGATTTTTTGACGCATGCGTATTCGATCGAATTTCGATGGAATAGATTTGACAGAATTACCAAACAGCTTTAAATATATGGATGACTTCAAGACCTTCTTAATACTTCAAAAATCATAACAGGGCTCCAAATGAATAATAAATATTAGATTTCTATTAGAAAACTAGTACAAAAAACTTTTCTTTATAAAAACATTTTCTTAATTAAGTTTGGGGTATATGGGAGATTGCAGGATATTATCCAATTTCAAAAATTTCTTTTTTAATTATTATTTTTGTCAATATCATAGGGCTCTTTTCCATACTATATTGTGCGAAAATATTACTTGAAGGGTTTTTTTTTTTTTTTTTTTTTTTTTTTTTTTAAGAAAAATCTTGAAATTTATCAATTTCTGGAAATTTTCTGCAGTATGGGCAATTTGAAGATATTATCAAACTTCAAAAAGTTTCTTTTTACCTTTCTTACCAATGCCATAGACAACTTTTTCCCACCATTCTAATACACAGCCCCTTTAATTGTGCTGCATTTCTTTTTTCAAGGGCCACCCAATTTTCTACTTAAGGTAAGATTTCATTATTGGGCATGAGCTCGCTCATGGAAAAGTTCGCAGCTATGATTTATGATAGGTAAAAAATGCGAACTAATGAATTTATGTTTAAAAAATAATTTTTGTTCAATTTCTTTTTTTTTTTCAATTTCTTTTTATGGTAGGGCAACATGAAAGGAAAGAACCATTTTTATTTTACTACAAATAATACATCATTGTAAAATAACAAATATTTATTGTTGAGTCATGTGGTAATAGATAAAAAAAAATAATAATTTTTGTTAAGTTTCTTTCTATAATAAGGCCACAGAAAAGAAAAAGATTAGTATATTTTTTCCACTCCTGAAACTTTCTAAGATATTTATAAAAGATTTGTACTGTGCAGAGAAATTGCTTGATGTTAAAATATCAGAGAGAAATCAATAATTTCTCCTCAAAACTTGGAAAACTATTTAGCTCCTCTGAAAAAAGTCCAATCTGTATTTTATTTTCATATTAGCCAGAAATCACTGGTATTCAGCATACTTCATAATTCATTGTTTATATGGGAAAATTAGTAATTCTGAAAAATTGCGAGCGAAATCAGATAATGTTTTTGTGAAAATTCTCAAACTTCTGCATGTGAATTTTGTGATTGGAAGTTCTTATCAGAGTCCATGAACCACTATAATGAATTGGATTATTCCTAATTTATTTTTCCCAAGGAGTTCTACTGTTTTACTTTTGAGTCAATTTTATGCTGTTTGTGCATATTCATTGATATGTTTTCGAATGATAAACTGTTACTTATGATTATTTTCTTCCTCCATAAATTTTGGCAATGTGTGTATTTTTTAATATTATGTTGCAAAATTTATTTGAATTCACCTTCTTACAGGGATTTTTATTTTTCTGTGAGAAACCTATTTGCTGTTAATTATGTTTTTGAGTATTTATAAAATATGATAGATTAACATAGTTTTACTTATTGCAGATGCATAAAGCGCTAAAGGTAGTTAATGAGAAAAGGTCATTTTGAAATCCATGATATCTCTCAAAACAGACAAAATATTTAAATTGTGAAACATGGAAGAAACTATTTCTTTCCAAGAACGTTTTGGAAAAGAATCGTCTAACTTGCACCGAGGAAAATCCTTTCTTTGAGAGACATGCAACAAGGATTTCTCGAATTTGAGTAAACTAAACAAGTATCTGTTTACTCATTCTGGTGAGAAACTTTTTTTGTGTGAGATATGCAACAAGAAATTTTCTCAAAAGACTTCTTTAAACAAACATCTGGTAATTCATACTGGTGAGAAACCTTTTGAGTGTGAGATATGCAACAAATATTTTTCTCAAAAAAGTAATTTAAACATCCATCTATTGATCCATTCTGGTGAGAAACCTTTTACATGTGAGATATGCAACAAAACATTTTCTGAGAAGAGTAATTTAAACATCCATCTGTTAACACATACTGGTGAGAAACCTTTTGTGTGTGAGATATGCAACAATAAGTTTTCTCAAAAAAGTAATTTAAACCGCCATATAGTAAGTCATACTGGTGAGAAACCTTTTTTGTGTGAGATATGCAACAAGAAATTTTCTCAAAAGAGTGTCTTACATCTGTTACTTCATACTGGTGAGAAACCTTTTAAGTGTGAGAGATGCAACAAGAAATTTTCACAAAAATGTGTGTGAAACAACCATATGTTAATTCATACTGGTGAGAAACCTTTTGTTTGTGATATATGCAACAAGGATTTCACTCAAAAGTGTGTGTTAAACCGGCATCTCTTAATCCATTCTGGTGAGAAACCTTTTGCATGTGAGTTTTGCACCAAAAAATTTTCTGACAAGAGAAGTTTAAGCACACACCTGTTAATTCATACTGCTTAGAAATCTTTTGTGTAAGATGTGCAACAAGGATTTCTCTCAAATGAGTCATTCGAACAACCATCTCCTTATTCAAACTGGTGAGAAACATTTTGCATGTGCTATATGCAACAAAAAATTTTTCTCAAGAGTAATTTAAACAGCCATCTGTTAATTTATGTTGGACAGAAATCTTCTGTTGGTGCGACAAGCAAAAAGAAATTTTTTTTAAAAGTAAGCTAAACGTTCATCTACCTGCACTTTCATAATTTGATATTTGCTATCAACTAACCTTAGTATTTTTTATTTTATGGTTGTTTTACCATGTGTTAGTCTTGAAAGAATACTATTTCTTGCCAAACATTATAAACAATGACTAAAGGTTGGTCAATGAAAAAAATTTTAATTTTATTCTTATTTATGTATCAATACACTATGTATTTTCTATTATTTTATTTTATGTTTTAGTTATGAATATATTAAATAAATTGTATCTTAATGTATATATTAAATAGTGTAAATATTGGAAAAACTACTTGTGTGTTTGATGTAATGATTGTTATTTCATAAGGTAATAACAGTTTGATGAGATTTTAAAATATTAATAAAATTTGCTAGAAAGTGTTTTAATTTTTTTTTCGTTATTGTTTAAAAAAAAGGAAGTTTGTTAATTTTATTATAATGTCACTACTAAAATGTGTAGTTACGTTTTAAGCTGCTTTAGTTTCAAATTGTGGCAACATTTATATTCAAGTAATTATGCTAATCTTTAAATATCTTAAAAATTGTATGCAATGCAATAATAGCAACTGTGCATAAATGTATTGAATTAGTGAAATGAGATTATAATATCCATCTTAACCGTCTATGCATTGACATTGAATGGAAAGTTAAGAGAGAGGTATAAATATTGGTCAACATGCAAATTTTTTTTAAGAGGAGATTCTACTTCTTTGCACCAAAATTTTATTTTTTTTTTATTTTGTATTTTTTGCATAACTTAAGTATGCTCCTAAATCAGTTTCGTGATATTTGAATTCCTTACAAAATTATTTGCTCGTTTGAATGTAATGCCACTCACTGAATGTAACACTATTGTAAAATTATAAAGTTTTTTTAAACGAAATTTTTAAAACTAGGCAATCAAATTTCTCGACAACTATTCAACCGAATGTCATAATATTTATTTAAAAGAAAAATAATTGTTTTTGCTGATGCTTATAGCACTGAAAATTATAATTTTCATATATTAGTTGTTTCTTTTAGATAAAAAAAAGGTGAAAAAAGACTTTTTTATGACTACCATTTTGTCAAAAATTAACTTTTTTAATTAAAATTTAGTATAAGTTGCTGAAAATTTTGTACCCTTTCATAATTTGGTGACCTAATTTGTTTCATATGCTTGATAGTGGTAAAAAAGGGTCACCAATTGCAAATTTATGGCACACACTTGCAGGTGGTACTCTCCATTGCACAAAGCATAATATCATTTTTTTTTCACACAAGCATTCAAATACATACTTGAAATGTGAATAAATTTACTACAAAAAGTCCATAAGTGTTTCTTGGTAATCAAATTTTTTTTTTCAAAATCAAGTAAATTTTAGGCCAAACAAGTATAACATCCCCTTGAGTTAGTAACATTGTATCTATCATAAATTAGATGGAAGTAAAATTGTTTTGCAAAGACACTGTATTTCATACATTTGATGTAATTTTATACACCATTTTTAAATAACTAATGTTCAATTATAAAGAGAAAAGTTTGCATGTTTGTGCATGTTGTGTTTTCAAAAGACTGCTGTGTGTAGAGCTACAAGATTTGGCAGAGGTGCATACCTCTGTGCCAGAAGCTATGTATCTCGAAGTTATGCATCTATTTTAAAACTTATATGCAATGCAATAATAGCTACTCTGCAAAATTGTATTGAATTAGTAAAATGAGATATGTATCCATTATAACCTTCTATCCATTGGCCTTGGATGGACAGTTAAGAAGGAAAGATAAATATTGATCAACATCCAATTTTTTTACTTAAGTTAGTAACCTTGTATCCATCATGAATTAGAAAGCAATAGAATTATTGTTAAAAAAAATCCTGTATTTGATGTAATTTTATAAACTTTTTTTACAATTAATCTATAATAATAAAAAGAAAAAGAAGTTTGTCTATATGTGCATGCTGTGTTCTGAAGAGACTGCTGTGCGTAGAGCTATGAAATTCGAAAGGTATGTATGTTTGCCTGAAGTTATGCCCCTCAAAGATAGTTTTTGGATTTATTTATTAGTTTTTATTTGAAAATTGTTATGCCATTTTTAATTATTCTCATAGTTTACTTTAAATTGAAAAATTACCTTCATTATTGTAACTCGTGTACATTTTAACCACATTGTTGCCCGCTTTGTTATTTTGTCAATGTTACTGACATGTACACACTTGTGTTTTATGATATACATTGACTCTTAGGAATTTTACTTTTAATGTGTTTTTTTAGTGTGAACTGATAAGCAGACAAATTAAACATTACATTTTTTGTAACTTTGAAATTGATTTAATTTCGAATTTTTTGAAAGCAATTTACTTGGGAAACACTTAAAAAACAATATATTCAAATGATCAGTATATTAAAGAAATCTCCAGTAAATTTTGTTACTGCCATGAAAAACTCAAGCTATATTAGTACCAAATTGGCTCAACGTGAACGACGATGCTGAAAATTTTCATTTCAATCTGGGTAGATATAAAAAACACAATTCAAGATTTGCTTGATTTGAGATCAGAGCAGATGTAGCGTGCATAGGTTACACTGCCGCAAGCAGTGGAACCCCCAGCCTTACGATTGTTTATTTTGAGGTTTGTTTGGAAAACCAACCAGTGAAGTGAGTAAAGATCTGTTAGTGTTTAATGAAGAAACAATGAAGAAGTACTTTTTCTGTAAACGGAAGTTTTCAAAGTATGAGTACTATTGACAAGATCTCTCTCGAGTAGTATATCCAGGAAGGGGAGTGTATGATTATACTACTCGAGAGAGATCTTGTCAATAATGTTTATACTTTGAAAACTTCCGTTTACAGAAAAAATACTTCTTCTGGACAATATATAAATTCAAATAAATCTACTCTAATAGCCGTATTTTACACAAAGCTGCTGTGGTAAGATCTTTGTCTAGCAGAGCAATAAGATTTTGTAATAGTGAAGTCAGTTACAATATTAAAATTAATAGAATAATTACTGATTTACGTCGTACCGATTACTCGTGAAGATGGTGCCATAGAGTTCTGTGAGAACTATTGAAGAGATTGGATAAATATATCCTACACCTTATCAATGGGCCAATCTTACAGGAACTATATCTTTGCCGTACTACGCTAATATTTCTGTGAAGACATCTGCTATTTTCAAGAATGTGAGTATTAGAACTGTTTATGTGCCTTTACATGCTATTGCTAATTTTCTGGAGCTTCTATGTCAAGTGATCCAATGACATTTACCTTACTATTTCCAATTGCTTTCATTTTGAGTATACATAAACTACCAAAAGAGAAGATCTCAAAAATATATTTGTTTATTTTTTATCTCATTTTATTTTTATGCAATAAGAGTTTAAAGTCCCAAAATTTGACAATTTTTGCTGTACTATACTGCACATAAATCTAAACAATTCAGTTCAGAATTAAGCTACTAAAAATAAGAGTACCATTCTCCTCAGAATATTATAAGCTTTCGTATGCTATATCACATGATAAATTTATTTAAAGTGTAAAATTTAATTAAAAATATCAATATGAGTAAAAATTTTCCAAAAAATATGCTAATTCTTCTCTATTTCCACAAACTCTTTGCACGATTTTAACTTGGGATCATACAGAAAAATATTATTTTTTATTTGCATGATATGTTTTACTGCAAGGAAACAAACTTTACAGGCTAAAATTTAATGTCATAAATGAGATTTAAAGCCATGTTTTTTGTTTTAAGCACTATTTTAAACCATAACTTTAGTTTTAAATCATATTTTATACCACATTGTTAGTTTTAAAACAAACAAATTTATTTTTAATTTTAATTAATATTATAACAAAAAATATAAATATAAAATACTACTCACATTAAACTAATATTAAATCTTATTCTTATATTATTTCTGCATACTTGATATTATATTTTTTGTTTTTGTGTACTCTTCAAGAGCTTTTGTAGCAGTAAGCATTTCCTTTTTCGTTAATGTATAAATATGGCCAGTAGCAGTTTGAGGCTCAACCTTAGTTAAAATTTGGTCTCGGCTTACCTTGAGCATGTTCAGATTTAGTTTCCCTTTAACTGTTGAATGCATTTTTATTAAGCAGGATATATTTCTTCCAGATTCCCTAAGATGAGTCTTTTTTTTAACACTTTCCAACAAAGTTGAAAAGTGTTTAGGAATTTGGTTTGTCTGGCCATCTGTCTGAGTTCGAACTCTTTCTTGTAAATATAATCTAATTTCTTTGTAACTGTTATATGTTAAGATTTGTTATAAGCATGTTCAGTATTGAAAATAAAGTATGGTGCATTCATGGTTTGTTTACAGGGACACTAAAAAATATGATCTATGGGTAAAAATAGTTTGTAATGTATTTTAATAATGTTATGCTATTTCAAACATATTGAAATTTATGTATATCACTGAGGTGTACAAGATGCATATTGTTGAATATGGTGTGCATAGCATTCTTTTTTGTAGTTCTGTGATTTAATTTGTTAAATGGATTACAGCCATACTAAAAGAAACTCTTGTTCAATTTGTTTAATTATACGAGAATATTGATTAAAAAATTTACTATTTTGATTGCTTAAATACAAATAACTAAGTACAAAGACTACCTGATTAGCACAAAGGCTGACAAAAGACTGAACTTTAGCTTACCACAATACCCAATGTAACAAACAGCTTGTTTGAGCATGTCTCAAGCTGCTTGCAAGTGTAGGTTTCTACATGCTGCAACATGTTCTAATTCGAATGAACAGGCTGATAGCTGTTTTATATTACGAAGGATTTTTTTTAAATAACTAACAAATATAAATAATACAGTAAAACCTGTAAATAAGGGATATCTCTGGTGCTAGGAATTTGTTCGCTACTCTGAGGTGTCTGTTTTTCAGAAATAAAAATATAAACTATATGTGTTGGGGATTGAAAATGTCTGCTCTAAATAGAGGTGTCCACTATTCATGAGGGTCCATTATGGAGGTTTTATTGCATTTTATTTTTATATTTTATGGAGGAAAAATTACATTTAATAAAACTTTTTTTTTCTTTATTTAACAGGAATAAAATTGGATGCATATGCTATATACATACCACTTTTTTAAAAACTATGATTTCTTTCAGATCCCATGTTAAAATTTTAATTTAAAACTAAAGTTATGGTTTAAAATGGTGCTTAAAACAAAAAACTTGGTTTTAAATCTTATTTATGACATTAAATTTTACCCTATAAAGTTTGCTTCCTTGCAGAAAATGTATCATGCAAATCAAAAATAATTTTTTTCTGTATAATCCCATTGAGATCCCAAGTTGAAATTGTGCAGAGAGTTTGTGGAAATAAAGAAGCATATTTTTGGGGAAATGTTTACTCATATTGATTTTTTTAAATTAAATTTTAAAATTAAATTTTACAATTTGAAATAAATTCATCATGTGATATATTATATGAAAGCTTATAATATTCTGAGGAGAATGTGTACTTTTATTTTTTAAATAGCCTATTTCTGAAAAGAGTTATTTAGATTCATGCACAGGCAAATTGGGCCAAAATTACAATATTTTTCTGATTTCAATCCATCATAACTCAAAAAATGGCAACAGATAAACCATTAATATTGTAAGCTGATTTTAACCTTAGGCTATTCAACAAGTGTTAAAAATTACAAGAAATTTAGGACATGAGGTAAAAAATGGTTTAAAAATTGGATCACTTGACATGGAATGACCCGATGACTGCAAGCATAAGTATTCAAAATTTGATCTCAGAGGTAAGGAAGAGATCGGATAACTGTATAGTACACTGTATCCCTTGTAAAGGTTGCAAGTCAAACTTAAATATGAGATTGAAGGAGCACAGATATTCGTTTAAGAAGGGTGCTGTAACTTGAAGAGTGGAGACACACGCCTTAAAATTTGACCGTTTCAAAGATTTTGAAAACATGCAAAGTGCAAGATCTAACTGTTACTGGATTTTCCTGAAGGGTTAGATGACAGTTATATTTGAGTCTCCAATTAATGAAGCTGCTCAGGTACTGGCTGAATACGATGTTTTAATTAAACTTTAACTTTAACTATTATCTTATTTTAGTTCTCATTGTTTTGTAATTGTGAATGTAAAACTGATGAGATGTACTAAAAGTACATGAAACGTCTATGAATGTGTATTTTAATTGTTTTTTATGTATGTGTTTTAAAAAGTAAATGTCTGTAGTTTTATATTTTAATTCATATTGCCATGTAACTTAAAAATATATATTTGTTTGTTATATTAACATAGACGAACATTAGCATTATTATAAAAATGCTTTTTTCCCTTCTTGTTTGTGTTGTCACGTTCTAAAAGGAAACTTGGGAAAAATATATATTGTTTGATAACAATCCTTTAATTTTAAATCTTTACTACAATGTTTTTACACAAAGAAGATATAGCATGATATTTCAGAACACTCGTAACATAAGACTTATCCCCAAAAATAGGCCTATCTGACTATTAAAATCAAAGTCAGTGCTTTGGGGAAACATTGCCGATATTGTAGTCCTTAATTATGCAACGACTCATTTGAAACTCAAGACTGCATGGCATAGAGCGGCAACGGACCAGATTTTCGTGAAGTTGAGTCACATGCTTTGGGAAACATTTCGGAAATCGTAGCTTCGAACCCAAACGGATAATAGGGTCCTGACACGCAATCTTAATGAGAATTTCAACCAATGCCTATTCAGTGTAAAGTAATGATTTTAAAGTCTTATTTTTCTTTAGGGTGGTTCTCAAATGACCTGCTGAATAAAGCAAAACTTTCTGATGCATTTTATGGCATATTTTTAAATGCAAAAGCATAAAATTGGTAGGCTTGGCTATTGAAGCGATTAAGGAATCAAAATGAGTTTTCCTGTTTTTAATTGATAAATTACTTATCGAATTATAGGCAATTCTTGTCACGTGAAGACGTTTTTTTCCCATTTTTTCATGCTACTGTTTCGGAAATACGATTAAAAACGCCCATTTTGAAAGTATTTTCTGAAAAATCTTCTGCTTTTATCAAAAAATGGAAAGTGCCTTACGATTTCAAAGTTTCTGAATAAGAAGACCTACCAAATGCATGAGTTTTCGAACAAAAATAAATTTAAAAATATGTCATAAAGTTGTCAGTTTAGATTTGAAAACAGCCTTAAATAAAATATATGCTTTTGTGAAACTCCCTGCTTGAATGTCTGTTTCAGTTTAATGAATGAATGTTTGTTTTCAACATTCAAAACACTTTTCTCAGTTGTATAAACAATTTCAAATTTTTTTTTCAGATGGCAGCATTTCACATTTTAGAGATTAAAGCCTCAATCAGGGAAACAAAAAAGAAATTGTTAATTACCTATTTTCACAAATTCCTGTCGTTTGAATATTTGGGATCCTAATTTTTGAATGATGAATCACTTCTATCAGTAAAACGTAACGTGTCATGAACTTACATTTTATCATAAGACTCCAAAATGTTTTTATAACTGCGTCAAAATGTTGTAATTCTGCATAATGTTATAAATATGAATAATTATGGATTATTGTAAATGGATAAATGCAAATTGTTGTATTTGTAAAAATAAAGACATCTCATGAAAATAAATCTTGTGACGAACTGACCTTTCTAACATTGTGTTACATTAGCAAGCAGACTAGAGATGTTGCTAAAACATTCTTTTGGAGGAGTCTTGTTCCTCAAAGTTTGTGCAGTTCAAGGGCTAAATCATAGCTGCTATTGAGAACCACTATTTCCGAACAGTAACTTTTTGTCTTATTCAATCAGAAATTTTTTATCATTAAGTTAAGAATTTACTTCTTTTCATAAATACTATCAAATAATCTGAAGGTGTGGCAACTATGCTGAGGTTGGAATCTTATAGTTCCTGTCACAGTCTGCATAGCGTTTCTGCGGAATCATATCTTTATAGCAATACATATATCATATCTGCCAACCTTAAGTCAAATAGGTTTTGGACCAGTAGTTTTACTTAATAAATGAAACCAAATAAATACCACATAGAAGCAAGAAACATTTAAAAAAATAAATTTCTTGGTTTATTTGATTTGAAAAAAGTTGAAAGGTGCAGCTATTATGCACTATCTCATCAAAAGTATTCAGACACATTCCATTTCAGACATTTTCTCGAATGTCTAGATAAATACTTGAAAAATTCTTCGAGAAGTTCAGGAATGTAAAGAGCAAGTTTGACCACATATATTTTGGCAAAAACTTGGTCAGGCAATTAGAGGATCTTGAAGAAAAATAACATTTTTATCAACATCTAAAACAAAATGTTTTAAATGAATTGTAGCTATAGTATATGGCTATGTGGGTCATTTATAATATTTGTGTAAGAATAATATGTACATTCATGGAGATACAAAAGTTTCAGTATAAAAATTTAAAAAAATTCCCACTTATTTTTTGCTTATAGCTCTTCAAACAAATTTAATGCAATTTTCAGGAAATTCGACGAAGTGCGGTAGACACACTATACTGCAAATATAATATAAATATATTAAATATTTGATAGACTAGAGGAGTATTTGAATGAAATAATTTTTAATTATTCATGTAGGAATGATAATTTATTTAATTATTTATTATTAAACTATATAGGATGACTAGTATATAAAAGCCAATCGAATATCGAGAAAAATTAGAAAGATCTAAATTTCCAATTAGATTTTCAGCAGGACTTAAACTATGCCATATATATTTTAAATGGCACTACAAAGGATGTGAATTTATTTTCACTTTGCTAAACAGCGTAGAACTGACAGAGTGAAAAATGTGACCATACTGGGTTCGAACCCAGATACCTTGGTATAGTGCATCGAGTGATTTACCATATAAGCCATCTGGATGAGAGCCAGTTTGTCATTTTTCACTTACATACACTTCTGGACAAAATTATAAACTCAGAAAATTTTCAATTTTTTAAATCATAATATAAATAAGCTTCGCTTTACATTAATAAAATGAAGATGAATATTTATAAAAAGACATCTAAATTTAATATAACTCATAAATAAAATGGAGCAAATAATTTAAATAAGAAAATGCATAACTTAAAAAAATAACATTATGTAAGACCTGGACAAAATTATAAACTCAAAGTTATCAATTTCTATATTCTGGTATTTTTGATATGAATAAATACATTTTATGATAAGAAACTAATTCAGTAAAATATTTTTCACATTGGTATTAATGCCAATGTTATTTATCCATATTTTTATTTTTCTCGATGGTTTTATTAAAAATCTTTTATCATCTGTCTTTGAATTACTTTTAGAATAATTTTGAGACTCTTTTAATGCATATTATTTATTTTGTCGTGTCGTTACAAGTTATTCTTAGAACAGTGAAAATCAACAATTTTTCAAATGCCTCGATGAAAAGTTTTCACAGAGATACAAGTTGGTAAAATTTTGGTCTTCAGAGCTTCTGGAAAACTCAAAGCCAAATTGCTTTGTTAGTGAAATGTTCACAAGGAGCCTGTAAAAAACGCTTTAAAGAATCTGTCAGGTTATGGAGGAAAAACGCAGTGGTCAACGTCCAAAGATAACAGAAAGAAATCGAAGATCGATCTTACGAACAGCATCTAGTATTGGAGCTACTTGCTGCCAATTCAAAATGATTTAAAGCTAAATGTAAGCTCTCGAACTGTTAGACGTGTTCTTCAACGAATCCTGAACATGAAATGGAAGAAAATGAAAGTTAAGCTAAAACTTGAGCCTCATCACATGAAAGCCAGACTTCCTTTGCACAACAGCACCATGGACAATGGAGTGGAGCACAGTGATCTAGTCAGGTGAAAAGAAGTTTAATTTAGACGGCCCAGATGGCTTAAGATACTACTGGCCCGATATTAGGCATGAAGAATGGCATACTTTGGTGGAAGATCCGTGATGGTGTGGGCTGGGTTTTCTCAGAATGGTAAAACTGATCTGTCTTTCCTTAATGGAAAACAAAAAGCAGAAGACTACAAGTTAATGCTGGAAGATAATCTATTGCCTTATGCACTGTTGATTGCTGGAGTAAACTGGTTTTTTCAGCAAGATAATGCAGCAGTACACTCTGCAAAAAAGTACAAAAGTGTGGTTTGAGTGCTAGCATGTGAATGTCATGAAATGGCCAGCCCGCAACCTTGATTTAAACCTCAATTAAAAATTTTGGAATGCAAGGGTTCGAATATATTTTGATGGACGTCAATATCAAAACAGAAACGTTTTAAAAATGGCTATACTTTCAACATGGAATCATTTGGAAAAACTTGTTCAATTTAATGCTGTACCTCATATTCAAAGTAATTCAGAAAAATGGCGGTCCAACTCATTTTTGAATGTGTGCATTAATACTTAGCACCAGGATTTAAATTATGGTCATTTCTTAAACTCAGTAATTTACTGTATTCGGTTTAGTCATGTGCTGTATTAAAATTACACATTTTTTTGAGAAAAATTTAAAAAACTCATTGATGTATTGAAATGTATTGATCCCTAATGACTCCATTTATTAGTTTCTTATCATAAAATGCATTTATTCATATAAAAAATACCAGAACATAGAAATTCATAACTTTGAGTTTATAATTTTATCCAGGTCTCACATGTTATTATTTTTAAGTTATGTACCTTCTTATTTAAATTATTTGCTCCATTTTATTTATAAATTTTAATAAATTTAGATGCCTTTTTATAAATATTCATCTTTATTTTATTAATGTAAAGCTAAGCTTAATTATATTATGATTTAAACAAATATGTTGGCAAGGCTGCAACTTCGCAGTGCAAGATGGAATGACATACATGAGCACACTCTTCAGTGGCTTACTATTTATGGCGTAGTTTCGGTCCTCCTGAAAATTTAGATATATTATCCGATGCTGGGAACTTGTATGCCACTGAATAGTGTGCTCATGTATGACATTCCATTTTGCGCTGCGAAGTTGCAGCCTTGTCAACGTTTATATAAGTGAAAAATGCATGCCTGCCTGGATGTCGTCCAGATGACTTAAATGGTAATGCACTTGGTGCGCTATACCAAGGTATCTGCGTTCGATCCCCGGTCTGGACACATTTTTCACTCTGTTGGTTTGGTTGTATGCTGTTCAGCAAAGTGAAAAGAAATTCACATCCTTTGTAGTGCCATTTAATTAGAAAGATATTTGTAATATAGTGAGCTGAATTTGAGTTGTTTTTCTTAAGTTAACTGGATGATAAGGGATTTTTCACAAATTGTTATTATTTATTAACCGACTTCCAACAAGGGAGTATATTTTACAAATATGTCCATGCATAGATTTTGAAGGGATGCTTCGATTTTGATAATTCTTTTCTTTTTCTTTTTTGTATGGATTCATTCTGATAGATTTTCGAAGAGAACTAAAGTACTATCAATAAAAATGATGAGAAAATCCTTTATCATCCAACTACTTTTAGAAAGCAAATGAAATTTAGCTCACTATATGGCCCATATCTTTCTGAAATTTACCTATATTCTACTAGCCTTTTTGTATGAGTTGCCCTATATATTTAATTTCCACTGTATTAAAAATTTTATGATTTGTCATATGACAGCGTGTATTCAGCTGTGTGTACACAAAATTTTTAGTCTCTGATTTATACAGTTTCTGAGTATGACCACTGTAATGGACAGACAAACAAGTGAAACGAACAGGGTTTCGTGAGATGAACGAAACCCTAAAAACATCTTTTAGTTTTTTATAAGACTAATCATTTCTAAATTTTAACAATGTTATAGAATCTATATTACTTATATAAATACAAATAATTCTAAAGTAATTATTGTGGATTTTTTTACGAAGTTTCTATTTAGCAATATCAATAGATTTTAATATGGAATACCTTTAAAGAAATTTTTCTATTGCAATCTGTATAAATTTCTATATAAAATGTTCTAAAGAAAATTCTCTACAGCAATTTCTATATAAACTTTTACAAATGTTTTTTTCTATATATATAACTATTGATTCCTATAAGCAATTTTTATATAGACATTTTCTTTCTGTGCAAAATTCATGACAGACATCTCCATCAAATGCTCTTAGACAAAAACTATACAAATGGACAGTCCTTCAGAACTTTCCATTCACTTCAGTCAAGATTACACACTTCGTCAGATATGCTAGATGTCGACAGCTATCTTGAAATATTTGGAAAGTGATATTTTTTACAAAAGTCAATAGATATCACTGACTGTTGTAATAGTAATAGCATTTTTACGACATTGACCAATGTAGACGAAACATTAAAAATAAGATATTAAAAAAAATAAAGTTCTTTAAAAATGGCAATTAATAAAATAAATTTTATTGTTTAGAATAAATACTATTTCTGTATTATAATGTTATAAGTAAAACATAAAAGACTTTTGAATGCTTTCTTTTAAACACTAATATTAAGTTATATCAGTGAATATTGACAGATGTAAATTTGATATACGACATTCAAAATATTGGGCAAAATTGGGTAGAGCATTAGCCAATATCATTCTGTTACCTATGTCTTGTGTTCTTTGACTTGAAACATTGATACCAACATTATTTTTAAGTTGTCTTATGTTTCAATTTTGGGCAGTATGACAAAATGGTAGTTGGGAAGTTTAATTCAACCCTGTAACACAGTAAACCAAATTTGAGTTTACTACAGCAGAGTGATGTGGTGGTGAGGCGTTACTAACATAATTCACTTCAGAAAAATGTTAAATCAATATTTAAATAACTTGTGTAAAAAAATATGTTTTTGTACATAAAAATTTCAAAGGTGGTAATTGGAACAATTGAACACTTATAATGTAACATTTAGCATGTTAAATAAGTAATGAAGAAAAAACTTTTTAATGATATAAAACATTTATTTATGAAGACAAAATACATACTTGACATAAATGACTTACAAAATAGATGATTTCATAACAAAAAGAAAACATGAAACTTATACTATTTAAACATGTTCGCACAAATGACAAACTTTTGGATCTTTAAAGAATAATTCTAATAAACACACACCTACACTGACATCGTCATCAATTTAGCATGATAGCATAAGCCAAACAAGCCAATAGAAATTACTTTAAGCATAATTAAGTTAAACTTACTAATTAAAGTTTTATCTCATATCTTTCCATCGTTGTATATCTGGCAGATTTTTTATTAAGAAATTCCAAATTCTCACCAGAAAGTGTAATTAGTTTTTATTGATTTATATATTAATGGTTATTTCGTGATTAAAATAAAATAAAATTACTATTCAAAATTTTCTGCTCTGTAATAGGAATATCTGAATAAACAATCTGCCAGATTTAACACCTGTATATAGGATGATGGTAAAAATGGGTTACTAAAAATATCCAGAACATTATAAAATATTATATAATCTATAATAATCTACTAAAATAAATTACTTTTAACTTAATTGTCATCTAATATTAAAAATAAAAAATACATGCAACATAGCGTAATTTGCAGTTAGCGATCATAGAAAATTGTTGAATTTGAACTCACAGTTGCAAAAAAGCTGAACCTAACTGTTAAAACCAAAAGAAAGATGGATGCAATTTGAATGCATTCATGTGCATTTTAACTTTAAGTAAGTAAATGACATGTTATACAGCTGAAAATAAAAAGTATATTTTTTAAAATTTAGAATAATAAATAAAAAAAAATCGTTGTGAACTACCAAGTTACCATGTTCCACAGTTTTGACACCAACTTTCCAATTTTTTCGATCAACCTGAACACGTTACATTCTCTCATTTTGTTTTTGGAACAAAATTATTATTTCTAGTTATTTGGTTGTTGAGCAATTTAAATTTTTTGAAATTTCAATAACAGTGTTATCTTTTGATTTCATCTTTAAAAGTACCTCTTTTGTGAATTCTGTTAAATAACCAATGGAAGTTATATACCCTAGTCCCGCAGTGGCACAGATGGTTAAAGCTTGGTTCTCGTAAGATCACCAAAAGCAAAGCAGCATCGACCGCAGTCACTTCTTGGGAGGGTGCATCATCTACCCTCTTTCGTCTGCCTCTGCTGTGGGACCTGTACGTTAATGGGAGCTGGTGCACATTAAATCTGTTCATGGCTCCAAAGTCCTCCAAGTTCTATATAAGCGTTACCTCTGGGGGTGCCAATCCAGATGCAGGTCTCTCATCTGGAATTGGTTCAAAATTAGGAGACCTGGGGGGACAGTACAATAGACCTCTGGTCGCGGTGCTTTGGCTTTCGTGCCCTCCCCCCCCCAGTAATACAGTATATGTCTAAATTCTAAAGTTCACACACATGGCTGTCCAAAAAGTTTTGAATATAGTTAAAATTGCTCAAAATGTATTTTTAATTATGCATTTTTACACTGATCTAAATTTTATTATAGTAAGTAAAGTGAATATAATGTAAATAACTTTATATATAACAGAGAAGAAACAGATATGAATACAGATAATGAACTTTCTATTTATGGTAATTTACAGAAAAGCATTATCAATTTTTAAGCATTTCTAAGCTTAATTAATTTTTAACGTATTAAGTGTTATGTATAAATGGTTATAGATAATATACAGCACAGTACAAAATATTTGGAACATGTTATAGTCTATGGGAAAGAATCACTGAAAATGTATTTTACACAGTTTGCAAGAATTTTTCAGTAGAACTAAAATTTATTATACTAAGTGATGTAAACACAAAACAAATATAATATAATATAATATAAATAAAACATAAAATTTTTATATACAAGGTGATACAAAAGAATATGAGTACATTGAATTCCATAGGTAATAATTTCAAGATTAATTAAACTTCAATATACTATTTGATTTTTGAATCATATACAAAGCTGCACTAAAGTATCTGAATGAATTATTCTCTATAGTCATGTTTTTTACACAAGATTTTATCCAACTTCTGAAACAGATGCAGGTGTTTTGTGGTTGGCAGGGAAGTAAATATCTTTATTATAATGGGATAAGATCAAGTAGAAGGAGTGATTATCTACTAAAACCACAGAATAAAGCACACCTGTTGATATATTAGAATCTAGAAATAGCTAAAAGAATCCAACTTGAAATTGTAAAATTAATCTGAAAACGGAGGATTCTGGAGAGGTGCGCACTCCTAAAGATACTTAAAATTTCCTTAAAAACTATTTTCATAAGAAAGTCAGTTTTACAGCCAAGGAACTTAATTGCTTGATACCAGGTTTAACACAATAGTTTTTTAATTTAAATTTCCTAAATCACCAGAAAATCTTACACACTAATAAATATACATAATGTAAAAAATAAATAGAGATTTGTTAAGTTTGTGATATAATATAAAGAGAAAGAATAAAAAAGTGTTTTTGGTGGTGTTGACAGTCACACTCCTGAACGGCTGAATTACTAATTTAAATTATACATAAATAAAGCCTATAATAATACAGTACAAAATACATGACATTTGGTTGTATATATCAGCCATATAAGTTTAGAAATATTTTCATTTGTTGCAGTTTCATTTTGATGGTTGTACTTGATATTTTGCAACAAATTTTAATTTCTGAAGACTGAAATATGTCAATACTACTACATAAAAGGAGTATCAAAGTTAGATAATAGCAAGCAACAAATTATGAGATGGAGTATGAACACTTAGTTTAAATAGAAAATTTCTTACTGTATATCAGAGAAAAAAGGTTTCACACCAATATAAAATAATAGATAGTTAATTAAATACCGCTTTTGAAAATAATTCTTTGTTGCAGAATTCAAACAAAAGGTTCCCAATGTAAAAGTGAAGTTGAGCATTTCAATTACCATTTTGAAAGAATTTCTTGACACAAAATTATTTCTCAATATCATGAATTAATAAATGCCTAATTAAATGAGTCTTATAAGATAATTTTTTACTGCATATCACAGAAATGATGTAATATGACTTAATAGATGCTTCCTTAAATGATGCTTACGAGAGAATTTTTGGTTGCATATCTCAAACACAAGGTTTATCACCAGTGTGAATCAATAGATGCTTTTTCAGACTACTGTTTTTAGAAAATCTTTTTTTGCATATCTCACAAACAAAAGGTTTATCACCAGTATGAATTAAAAGATGTTGGCTTAAATTACTCTTTAGAGAGAATTTCTTTTTACACACTTCACACTCAAAAGATTTCTCACCAGTATGAATTATTAGATGCCTTTTCAGACAACTGTTTTTAGAAAATCTTTTCTTGCACATCTCACAAACATAAGGTTTATCACCAGTATGAATTGAAAGATGTTGGCATAAATTACTCTTTTGAGAGAATTTCTTTTAACACACCTCACACACAAAAGGTTTCTCACCAGTATGAATTAACAGATGTTTGTTTAACGAAGTCTTTTGAGAGAATTTCTTATGGCACACCTCACACACAAAAGGTTTCTCACCAGTATGACTTAATAGATGCACATTTAAATTATGCTTATGAGAGAATTTCTTGTTGCATACCTCACAAACAAAAGATTTCTCACCCATATGAATTAACAGATGTGTGCTTAAATTGTTTTTATGAGAGAATTTCTTGTTGCATATTTCACACCCAAAAGGTTTCTCACCAGTATGAATTAACAGATGTGTGCTTAAATTGTTACTATCCGAGAATTTCTTGTGGCATATTTCACAATCAAAAGGTTTTTGACCAGTATGAATTAATAGGTGCTTGCTTAAATTACCCTTTTGAGAGAATTTTTTGTTGCACATCTCACACACAAAAGGTTTCTCACCAGTATGAATTAACAGATGCGTACTTAAATTACACTTGTGGGAGAATTTCTTATTGCATATCTCACAGAAAAAATGTTTCTTACCAGTATGACTTAATAGATGACTATTTAACTTACCTTTTTGTGAAAATTTCTTCTTGCATACCTCACAAACAAAAGGTTTCTCACCAGTATGAATTAACATATGTGTGATTAAACTACACTTACGAGAGAATGTCTTGCTGCATGTCTCACACACAAATGGTTTCACACCAGTATGACAGCAAAGATGGACATTTAAATTACCCTTTTGAGAATATCCTTTTCTGCATACTTCACATATGAACAATTTTCCTTGCTGTGAGTCAGATGGTTTTTCTACAAAAATCTTCTGTAAAGAAATGTTTCTCTGCATACTTCACAACTTACAGATTGTTTTCAGTGATATCATGTTTACCTATATTTACGACCTTATACATCTGCAATAAATAGAGTTATTTTAATATGTAACTTTTTATGGTTCAGTAAAAATTTATTTGAGAGAATATAAACTTCTCATGAAAAATTTAAATCAATACAGAAAACTTAATTCAAATAAATTTTGTACCATAGTAGTAAAAACTACAATTAACTCCTAATTTTCTGTTACTCCTTGAACCAAGGATATGTCAGAAAATTACCAGATGCATTTTATAGCTGTACAAAGATTAAACTATAAATAATAATTAAATAGAATAAATAGCATCTATCATAAATTAAAATGAATAACTTATCCTTTTATAAATAAAAAATAATGCAAATTTAATAAGAAAATTCTAGAATTACTTTTCTTCTACAAAAACAATGATCTATTTTAGAAGCAATGCAGAGAAAAGAAGTTATTTTTGTGGCAAGAGAAATTCTAATATACAGGTTCGTTTGGTTGGAATTTCTGCAGATTTCTGAAATTTTTCGATTGAATATCAATGTCATTCGGGACAAAATTCTACATTGTATTAAAATAAATTTAACAGAAGTTTAAAACTTTGTTAGCATTTATGCCATGCTTTAGGCCTTGTACAGTTGATTATAAGTAAAAAAATGCAATTTCTACCAGAATTTTGGAATATAGCCACTAACATCCTTAGATATGTCCATGCAAATTGGATGATGAAATGTGCAAATATTGTTATTTAATCATGAGTGCCTTATAACAGAGTTTCAGAAAATCAGGAGTCTACTGTTTATTTATTTCTAAAAATTATGGATGGAAAAATCACACAAATAGCATTATTTTATTCAGAAGCAAATCAATCATAAAAACTTATATTTAAAATAAAAAGTATTAAATCTATAATAAAAATAGTGGTGTTGTAATGATTTGCCTTCATGCAGCATAAAATACCTGTTTAAGAGTAGGGTTATTAAATTTAATAATTCTTATAATGACTTTAAGGCTGCAGACATTGCGTACCCCTCCAAAGGATGCCCATCCAGCGCATCCAAACCCATAAATTTTCTAGAGTAGCAGAAAGAAAGGTGGCTATCTTTGGCATTAAATAGCCAATGTAAGGAGGGCAGTATTTTCTTCTTTCTGTGATTTTATTGTAACACTTTCTATAGACACAGCATGAGAATACTTTTGCTTTATAATAGATATATAAATATAACAATAAAATACAATAAAAATTATTTAAATATTGCTTACATGGATTTCAAGGAAAATAAATAAACCTGCAATAAGAGTTAATTTTAATTTAATGCTAATTTCAAAATAAATGCAGTAGTATGATTAACTATTCAGAATAGGGGTTATTAACAGGACCTGTGAATTTTACTGTTGAAAAGTCTAAAATTGTACTATTGAAATGTGTAAAACCGTAGTGAAAATTCCATATGTCCAACCATTGTACTTTTATTAACAATATGAAGAAATATCTAAAAATATTGGTTACTAATTATTAAAAAATATTTTTTTTTGTTTTAAATCTTGTGAATGCAAGGTAAAAATTTGACAAATGTATATAAAAAATTATAGAAATACAGATCTATAAAAATATAAGAAATTATCAAAATCAAATAGAAGAAAAAATATTTCAATTCTACTTTCAGATCATAAAAAAAACCATTGTTTAAAAGAAATTCAATCCAAGTCATGTTTAGTAAAAAATATATTTTATTTCCTAGATTTTTAATTAAAAGAGGCTACATGTTTAAATCTAAGATAATTATTTTTAAGAATTATATTTTTTATTATGAAAGTTTGTAAATAAACAAACTCTGAAGCAATTAATTAAAAAGTATGGAGTACAAAAAATTAGTTCTATGAACTAAATTATTTGGTTAATATAGCCCCATCCAAACTTTTGGTTGGACTGACAAAATTTTATGTTAGCTTGATATAGTTATATGAAACAAATAGATTTGGTTACAAGAACCAAATAAACAAATTGATTTGGTTGCAAGAAAAAAATTAATTTGGTTATTATAACCAAATCCATTTGGTTATGATAACTATTAATCAAATAGATTTGGTTACAAGAGCCAAATTGATTTGGTTCTTACAAACAAATTCATTTGGTTAAAATAACTATTAACCAAATTGATTTGGTTCTTGCAACCAAATTCGTTTAGTTACGATAACTATTAACCAAATAGATTTGGTTACAAGAACCAAATTGATTTGGTTCTTACAACCAAATTCATTTGGTTACGATAACTATTAACCAAATAGAATTGTTCTTGTAACCAAATTATTTGGTCATGACAACTAAATAAAGCTAACCAAATAATTTGGTCCCTCCAACCAAACATTTGGATGGAGCTATAGTGACAAAAATATTTGGTTGACACAACTATATTTTTGTTTCTTCAACCAAATGGTTTTTTCTGTGTATTTGTGATAGTTTATGCACCCATACACATACTACGTGGGAATAGATTTGGGGCTGACCTCTATTCCAATGTATAAGTGTACAAATATATAAGTATCAGAAATTGAAAAAGTGGCAGATCAACCTGAACCCAACCCGCAAGAGTCAAAACCCAACCCAAAACTGCCCAACCCCAATGAATGAAAGTCAACCCGACTTGTACTTGAAACCGTGGGTAAAAGCGGGTTACCCGACCCGATGCAGGACTCTACTTATAACTCAAGATTTCATCTGTCAAAATAAAAACTATTTATTTCAAAGCATCTTTGTGAAAAAAAAATTCTGGATTTCCTAATACATTTGGCGAAAATCTAAACTCAGAATTTCCCCTCATTAGGCAAAATCTCATCCAAGTCTGAACAGTAACCTTTTTTTTATTGTTTTGAGAGAGGCTGCACAGTAGGAATTATAGTAGTTATCTCCCCTGGTTCCCATAATAAAACTGTCAACAACCATCGGAGTATGTCGGAACAGGCTGGAGGGATGGTGGCAGACTCCAGCCAAAGCCATAAAAGATAAAAAATGCCGACATAATAATACAATAGGATGAATGCTGGCAGACTCGTAATGATCCCAGCTTAAAGCATTACAAAAGACACAGAGGGCGATCACAAATTTCTTATGTTAAAATTTCCTGATAATTTCAGTTCAGCATTAAAACAAAGAAATGTTCATAGGTAATTCCTTTCACAATACTACTCTGATACACAATGAAATAAAACTCACTAAATAGATGAAAATTTTCAAAAAAATAAATTGAAATAAAAACTAAGGTGCTAATAAGAAGAAATAAATATTAAATGAGAAAGAAAATGGAAATCTATAGAAGTATATAACCTATAAAGCTTTGATACCACTCATGCCAGAATCAAAAATATAACATTTAAAACAAATAAAATTTATGGAAAATAACATATACTCTACTGTTTCTATCTACAGCAGGCATGTCAAACATGTAGCCCATGAGCCACATTGCACATGCTGAACACTCATCTGTGGCCTGCCAAACCTTTGAAATTTTCCCTATGTTATATTCATGTTTAACACAGAAAATACACTTTGCTCAAACATTCTGCACTAACAGTGGCTGCATTGTTGCGAAGGCACAGATTTTTTTAAAATTAAAAATAACAACCACTATTTCAGAATAATTTTCTTCATTTTATTTAATGACAGGTATTCTGTGATTAAACAAATAAAATATGACTATTAAAAAAATTGTCAGCTGAAAAAAATCCACAATCTGAGAAAACTGTCATGATGTTATAGATAGCAAGCATCAGAAAGTATAGTATATATAGTATATAGTGAGATCTAACTTATTTTAAAATTTCAGCTCCTAGAAATTGCTGAAGCAAAAATAACAGATCAGGAGGCTACAGCGAACAGATCTTGAATAATGAAAGTTTTTAAAATTTATAAAAAAATGTACATTTTTTAGAAAGTGCTTTTTGTTGTAAGTGCTTTATGTTTAGAAAAAGCTTTATGTTGAAACTAATACTTTATTCTACTACTCTCTTCAATTTACACCACATTACAAAACAATTTACAGCATTTACTAGACAGTACAAAATGCATTAAAAATATTAAAATAGGTATTAAAAGTTTTAAAAAAATTACAAAAAAATAGCTTTTAAATGAGTAGCTATGAAAGTGACGTGAATTTTCATCTTCTTTTTATGGAAAAACGAAAAATATTACCCTCACGCTTCACTTGGGTCAAATTTATATAGTCGAACACAAGTATTTTGGATTAGTGCTCATTAATTAGTTTCATTATTTAGATCAGAAAATGTATCATTATTAATGAACCCTACGTAATCGTTATCTTCTTTTTATTTTATTTTTATAGACATATTTGTATTCGTACACTTTAAGATTTTTAAAAGTAATGCCAAATCTCTCTACCAGTGTGAATAAACAAAATTAAATAAAGATGAACATTACGGATTGACAAAAGTTAATCTAAGATACTTTTATAATTCAAATAAAAACTGAAATTTTATGTTTGATATGTAAAAAATTGTATTGGAGTTTGCAAGGAGTCTTCTCACAAATATATAAAAATGCTTTGGAAAGATAAATTGTTAGATTTGAAACTGATACTTCATTAAAAATTGTATTCATGAAAATTATTAATGGTTAGACATCTGCTTCAAAATATTGCATTTAATTGAACGGAAGTAGAAATCTTTCACAGCAAAGTAGAAGAAATGATGTCTAGAGAACTTAAAGAAATTTGAAAATATTATAAGATAACACGGTTAGGCGTTAGTTAGGCTCCAACTTCAAATGGCGAAAATAGGCAATCTGGCATACTGTCATGAATAATTTTGTTTAAATCTTATTTAATCACTGTGATTAATTAGGAAAAAATAACATTTTAAAATAAGTGGTGGAAGTTTGCCTGATGTGCCCCTGTTAAGTCGGTGCCTATGAATTACTTAAGTGCCACTGCTAGAGAGATTCATGACATAAACAGATATTTCAATAATGAAATGAAATTTATAATTTCTATATTTGTTGCCTATTGCATTGAAATTCATGAGAATACAGATGCACGAAATTTGACTCAGTTGGCAGTTGTTTTTATTCACAGACAAACTGTACTGAAAAATAAGTGAGAAGCTTCTGGAAATTATTCCTATACTTGATACAACCATCATAGTTGATAATTTTGACTCAATTATGAACATTTTTACTTAATAAAGTTTGCCTTTTAAAAATTAAGTTTATATTGCAAATAATGGTATTCCTGCAATGATAGATTTTATAAAGAGGTACAATTTCAAAATTAATAGAAAAATGAAAGATCACTGTGATACACTTAATACATTTTTTATCATTTTGATTGTGATATTTAACTTTTAAATGTCAGATATGTGTTTAAACATCTTTTTATTTTTATTTATGTTCGGCAGCAAACATTTGTACAACATTTTGCTGTTTACAATTCTACAGAATGATAAAATGATAAAAGATTGAAGTATTTTACTCAATAAATATGCTTTATAAAATTTTCAGGTGATTTTAAAAATTATTTTTTGGTAGGTAGGTATAGATTTGGTAGAATTTTTCTTTTTTTTTTTTTACCTCATAACTTTTGATTTAAGAATATGACAAAAAATATTATTACATATTCGTAAATTAGAACTAAAAAAATTTCTTTAATAACAAAAACAAAGTTACGTATGGGTAAAACTGCAACTCAAAATGCTAGTAATCAAATAACAATTAAAATCAAAAATTAATTATTATTAAAATTTTATCAAATTTATCAAAAAGCTGTTAATGAATTATGACTACAAAGTTAGATAAAATTACATAATCCAATAATAATTTTTTGACAAATTTGATAAAATGTTAGTATTAATTATTACTTGATTATAATCGTTATTTGACTAATAGCGTTTCGAGTTGCAACTTTACCCATTTATAACTTTGTGATATTAAAAAAACGATTTTGAGTTGTTATTTATGTTATACTCTGAAATCAAAAGTTATGAGGCAAGGAAACCGGGATCAATCATTTATGGACACCCTGTATTTAAAAACATTAATGAAATCAGTATTAGAAATTGTCACTGAAACATTTATTTAATATACAGCGGATAAAAAGCTGTCATATGCAGCTGTAGTCATGAATAAAAAATTGATTTTTCACTAAAGAATATTTATGATGAAAATGAAAATTTACGTTGCAAAAATATCATGATTGATTTGCATGTTGCATATAAAAACTTGCATATTTCCTAGATGTTGCAATAGTAACACATATTGTATATACTATATATATGAGGAAATGAGTTTCAAAACTCGCCTTATTCAAAATTAAAAAAATCGTGTTTTCTCTATCAATCTACTCTATTGGTAAATCTTCACTGAAAAACACTGCAATCTGCAGAAAAACTAGTTTTAGCAAGTATTTTTGGCATTCTAAAGTCTCTCTTTACAGTGAAAATCAATGGAAGCAGTCAGAGGTTTTTCGTGAGTTCCTCAAATTTGATTTTTGGGATAAGGCAAGTTTTTTGAAACTCACGTCCTCATATATATGTACATACCATACTTTGAACTTTGAATGGGGAGGGGTGGAGACCAATAGCTGCACGGCTGAAGTCCCGAATGATCCACAATACATAACATATTTTCCAAAAATAATGATTCAATGTTAAACTAGATTTTTCTGGTTTCTAAACAAAAATACGCCCAATAACAAGGTGCAACTTGTAAAAAAGATCAAATTAATTAAAAAATTTCGAAATCTGTTTTTTTTTATTAATCTATGATCTTATGTCTTATTATGTGTTAAAAGAATTTTTGAAAAAAGAAAATAGCTTTATGGCAGACATTAGTGTATTTATAAATGATGCAGTTTTCAGGAGCAGAAAATTGCACATTGAACGGGCACTGCATCCAATTACAATGGCTCTCTTAAAGTTCGCCTCAGAGAGTCATCCATGCCATATAAGGAATAACTCCTCCCATTACCTCTTTCCTTATCTGAACTAAGGAAGCTATTTTACGCTATATTCATAACTTTTTTTTCAGCATTAAAATATGGTTTGGCAACATCTCGACTAATCTTAAACTTCTAATATATTGTACGCATGCACGTGCACATGGAATTATAAATTCAAGGTTAAAGAATTTTATGCTTTTATTAGATTGTACTGTACCGATATAAGTTTTTTTTAAAGTTGTCGCCTAATGTGAGCTGACCACACCGTAGTTATCCTGCAAAATTTAATGCTATAAGAATAGCAAAAGTTAACAGAAATTGCAGTGCAGCAAGAGAACTGAATGTAGACGAAAAGAGAATTAGAGAATGGCAGAAAGCAAGAGCCCATCCTAAAAGAGATGCCGAAAGAGAGGCAAGCTCAGCGTCGGCGGCCAGAAGCGCATTGGCCAATTTAGAAAACTAACTCTGTTCTTGGGTAGAAAACCAATAGAAGAATGGGCATTCTTTATCCACCGTTTTAATAAGCATAAAGGCAAAAAAGATGGCAGATGAAAAAGGCTATGATGATTTTCTAGGTGGTCCATCCTGGTGCAATTATTTTTTAAAAAATGAAACAGACTGACGCAAAGACATTTAAGATATAGACTGGCAAAACTGTCAGTTTAACTGAGGATTTTTGATCACAGCTGACGTACGTCAGATTGTTGACATTTCATATAGTAGTATATTATGTGTGGTTAGCTGTGTTGCGCTATAATTTCTTTATTCGAGAATTTTTCTAAAAGTTTTTTTAAATCGTTGTTAAATTTAAAAGTATTCTATTTATTTTAACACTTTCTTGTGGCATTAGTTTGTTATTAAGACGAAATCGCAATTGTTATATATGTAAGCAGAAGCACCGGCAATCAAGGTATAAATAAAACTTTATCTTTCCATCGGTAAGTCAATTTTTATTTATGAGTATACTTAAGAATGCCCTTTCTAATAAATGTTGGTTTCATTGTTTCATTTATTTAGCCAGTGTTATTTAAAGTGAAGGCAAAATAAAATTCATCAATTTGATCTGGCCATGAATTTATGGCACAAATGGGATTTATTTAAAAGTAGTTACTTACTTCATTATAAGTTGTTTAATTGAGATATGTCTCATTATCATATAAACACTGAGATATTAGCTCTCAATGTCACATAAAACTAAAAAAGTATTTTTTTTTTTTTTTGAGTTTGAACAGCAAAATTATATTTATTCATAACATTTTAATCAATAAAAATATAACTTTCTTATGAATCGTTTCATTTTAATTTAGCTGTTAAAGTAGATAACTGTTTTGGAATACCTAATGCATTTCTAATATATAATATACCTTGCAGAGTGTGGTATAAAATAAAAATATTTACTGAAACACTAAGAACTTTTTATTACTGTTGTTATCCAAAACTGTACAATTAGAATAACTTTTACAACTCCCAAATGAATATCAACATATTGATAACCTCCTAAGCTACAATCAAGTTATCTGTGGTCTGCTTACTGATGGAAGTCGAGGAACTGACTTGCAAAAGCTGACGTTTGGAATTCGAGGAACTAAGTTAACAAAGTCTTCTGTTGGAATTTTTATGCCAGCTGGAGACATTCACAGGCAGAGATTTTTATTTAATTTTTCTGTCTGTAAATGTAACTTGCTAGAGCTTGAGATATCTTCCACGTTCAAGAAAACTCTTGCTGCCAATCTTCATTCACAGTAATTCAATATGTTGATATTAAGTTCATTTAAGATTTGGAAAAATTATTTTACTTGTACTTTTTTGCATAACAACAGTAATAAAAAGTTCTTTGTTTTTCAGTAAATATTTTTATTTTATATTTGTATCTGAAAGTATTATATATTAGAAATGCTGATACTTCTCGACTATCTTGGCAAGAGAAGGAAATTTCACATGCATAGTTTCTGGTAATCTATTTACTGTTTCTTTTACAGAAGATTTTTTTCTGTATTTATATAATTTATTTAATATAAAAAAGTCATTTATTTTTTTGGTACTTCTCCATTGTCCCGTCTACCACTTTTCATAAAGTTATCGCCAAACTATAGGATTTAACTTCATATTTTAATACTTGGAAATTTTTCCAGAGAAAATTTCTCATGCCTTGCATTCATAATATCCAAATTTTAATTGCTTGTTGGATATACGCCTATTAAGCAATTAAAATTTGGATATTATAGGATTTAACACCAAAAATGCAGTCCCAATCACTTGACGTCAGAAGCATTACACACATGTTTGCTAAGTCATCAAGGGGTTTTTAATTCACCATTTACCTGTATTTTTCATTGTTTTACCGATTTATTAGTTATTTCATTAATTAAAATAACAATTGCATCCTTAAACGGCTGTGCCATGATATTAAAAGAGAAAATGCATTAAAAAAAATTTACGTTGCATAGTTAAGTGCAATAAATCAATTTCAACCGATGTTACAAACATTTATTCACCAGCCGAGAAGGATAATTAAGAAAAATAATGTAAATAAATAAATATCCAAGATTTTTTTTTCTGTTTTCATTAATATATTGTCATTTTTTTTGTTTAAACTTAATGATAGTTGACACTTTGGTGAGTGGGGCTTTTCCGAATTTTTTTATTTTATTTATTTATTTATTTTGATATTACAATGGCAACATTCTTCTATTTGTTTATTTTACATTACAGTTTGGCGATAATTTTTTTAATGAAAAGTGGTCGACGGGATAATGGAGAAGTATCATTTTTTTTATATACAAACATATGTAATTTGTATATAAAAAACAATAATAATAATATATAATACACAAGGGTTGGGGAATTATATCCCTCTAGTGAGTGGCTTTTCTGATGAGGTGAGATAATCTTTAAGAAATCTTTTAAAAACTGCAGGCTATAGAAGAATTATTTTTACTTGTTAGCTATATTTTGTAACTCTTCAAATTAGTGTAATATCACTATGGTAACTAAGTTCTAACCTTATACTAAACTTTCCTCTATTGTATATATTTCTTAATTTTATTTGAAAAAAAGTACGAACATGTATTATTGTAGTAAGGATTTATTTTTGCAGTTGCGTAAATTCTGTCATAACAATTTTCAACTGTATGTTGCTTCTTGCTGGCTGATAAGATTTTCTGAAAATTTCCTACTCCTACATATATCTTCAAATCTGCATAGCTTAGGACCAGAGGTTGTGCAGATTTTAGAATTTTGTGGATTTCTGGTCATGCATAACTAAATATTCATAATGATGATGAGATATTTTTTTCTTGAATTATTCAATGAAACTCGTCTTATAAAGATATATTAATAATTTACTTCAAAATCATAAAAATACAGAAATTTTATTTCATGCTTAGTCAGACTTAATTATTTGAAGTGTTAAGATCTTACTCACAACTATTAATGATTTTAACACATAAAATTATAAATTAAGTATAAATCTTAGAAATATTTTGACAACTATATAAAACAGGCATCTTTTAAGAGCAGCACACAGAGAAAAAAAGAGGAGGAGATATTTAAAAAATATGAATGCATTATAGGCCTATAGGTTTAACATTAGTGAAGGGAATTTGAGATCTTGCTGACCATGTTTTGGATATTTATCCATTGTGACATTTTGGTGCTTCGAAATCAAGAATACATTATTTTATCATATATTTTTATGAGCAAATATTACAATATGAATTTTATTTTGCCTTTTTAGAACTTAAATGGAGAGCATTCCTAATTTTGATGAATGCAAAATTGTATGTGTTATTTAAATACATACTAAAAAATCACTTATTCACTGAAAAAGAAAATCTTGGAAGAATAAAATTACAAAGATTTATAATTGGTCTCTACACTGATCAACAAGAAATTTATTTTGCATGTAAGAAGGCATCCGTATTATAAAGGCATGCTATTTGCTAATTTTATTGACTGTCAGTTCTTTTTTTTAAAAATACATTGTTTATTCATGTTATCAGGTTTAACCTTCTTTTACACAGCTTGAGAAATGTTGATTATAAATTGAAAAAACATTTATTTTTTTAAATAACTAACTTTCAGGCATGGTTTTGTATTTTAATCTATTACCACATGACTCAAACTCAACAGTAAGTATTTGTCCATTATAATAATGTAAAGTAACATTTGCAGTAATATAAATAAGTAATAATAATAGTAATGAATTATAACAGTGGTGTAACCAGGATCCTCATTGGGTAGGAGTTTGGAATCATCGTTACTCATAAAATGAAAAATTTTGTTTTATGACTTGTCCCTAGTAAATGTGACACATTAAAACCAATGTAATGAAAAGCTATTATTGATGATTAAAGGTATTATTATGAAAAGCTATAATTCATGATAAATTAAAATATATTATGAATGTGATTAAAATTCCAATTTACTGAATCCCAGTAGCAGATTTTTCTGAGTCAATCTGCAGCAAAACAAAATTTATATGTGACCATAAGAAAAAATAGTAACCCATAAATTAAGCAAAATATACATTTACAAAGAAAATGTAATAAGAACATCTAGGGAGGCACCGGATAGTGACTTTGGCGAAATACCGAATATTCAACTGACTATATACTTCTATATTTCATGGTTTAAAAATTTCAAAATAATTTTACATATTTAGCACAAAGACAATTTTCATGAAGAAAACCTTTTCACAATTAAACTTTACAAAAAAATAAAAATAATTCTAGATGCTTTAAATTATTTAAGAAGGATTAGTCTTAACTCTTTTAATTAATAAAAAATTCAACTTATGACTTCTTCTATGAACTAAAATATATGAATAAAATTTACTTACATTCTAAAACAAATATATTAAAATCAAAAAGAAATTTTGAAGGAATATTTTACAGTCATATAGTATTTATTTGACAAGAAGCGAGTAAATAATAATAATAAAACATTCAAATGGTGGCAACTTAGCAAGAAAGTTTTTGAAATGTACTAGAGTGAATAAAGTGAACGATTATTTTCAGAGGTTAGAAATTTATATGATGTTTGTAAAATTTTAGAACAAACTTTTGAGGAAGATAATAAGGTCAAGACAAGCATATTCTGTACAGAAAACCACCATCACAATCCATTTATTCAATCAAAAATACAAGGTTTCTACAAGTAGAACCCTAATATTTGTTCGCAACTTTAACAATAATGAAGATATTTTAGCAAGATTTTTATCATATTAACTTTGTTTTGTATAAAGTGTATTGGAATCATTAAAGTGATTGAATTTTAATCAGTGACACAGTACTGTCAGCATGTCAGCTGCATTCTGAATAGTGGAATATCCAGCTTAGTGTTTGCACTGCACTAGTGTCACTTTTTAACACTTCTTGTCATATTTTACAGAAAGCAAAGTCTGATATTTGAATATATTGTTACAATATCTTCATTATTGTTAATTTTAAATGAAAATGCAAGTTCAACATGGAGTGAGATACACTGTATCTTTTAATAAGTGGATTGCAATTCTGATTTCCCATACAAAAACTGTTTGTCTTGTTACTTATTATAACCCCTGAAAGCTGTATATTATCTTTCATTATGTTTAGGAATACCCAGTTGTGAAAAAGCTAACAATATTGAAAAACTTGCATTTACAGATCATTAGTTCCTATGAATGTCATCATTAACAGTTATTTTTCTTAATTGTTACTTTTCAAACAGCAAATAAATAAAGCAAAAGCAATCTCTGTTATTTAAATAGGGTTGTATTTCTTAATATCTTTATTTATTGACAGTTAAAAATAAAAATTATCTAAGGTTTTCAAAAAAAAAAAAAAAAAAATGCTTTTAAAAACACTTTCTTTAAGTATTCAGTTTGACTAAATATCAAGATATTTGGCCAAATCGAATATTCAGCATATCAAATCAGGGGTCGATCTAGGAAAAATTTGGGGCCTACTTAAGACCCCTTCACAAAAATCTATTTGATAAAATGGACCCCTTCACAAAAATCAATTTGATAAAATGGGCTCCTTTACAAAATTCTATTCCATAAAAACTTACTATTTATTATTTATTTATTATTTTGTGATGTTTTAAAATGTGTAATTTGTAAACAAGCAAGTTCACCAGAGAGGAAAACTTCAGCAAAAGGATTATAAAAAGTTTTTGTTTATAAATGCTTGGTTTGAATTTGATTAACTGGATATCAACTTTCGTTACAAAATGTTATTTTTCACAAAAATATAATAAATTTCACAAAAATAACCTTTACTTTTCACAAAATGGGCCCCAAGAAAAAAAACCTGCATCGATCCCTGCAAATAGTTTGATATTCAGCCTAACCAAATAATATGATATTCAGCTTAACCAAACATTCAGTAGTATGACTGAATACTGAATATTTGGTGCATCCCTAGAAGATACAATAATTTAGGAATAAAGTAAAAATTAAAAAAAAAAATTTAAGAACAGCCTTTATTTTAAAGTTACTAGATTAATCTGCAGTGCGCGCTGCCATGTTGCATACTTTTTCTAGAGGACTTTAGGGATGCTTCAGTTCTCTGTAATTCGCCGCCAAGACTTCAATAGTCGAGAAGTACCAGCATTTCTAATATATAACACTTTCAGATACAGGTATAAAATAAAAATATTTACTGAAAAACAAAGAACTTTTTATTACTGTTGTTATGCAAAAAAGTACAAGTAAAATAATTTTTCCAAATCTTAAATGAGCTTAATATCAACATATTGAATTACTGTGAATGAAGCAAGCATAACCCATGCAACACAAGCTGTAAATGAAGATTTGCAGCAAGAGTTTTCTTGGCTGTGGAAGACATCTGAAGCTCTAGCAAGTTACATTTAGACAGAAATATGAAATAAACACTTCTGGGTGTGAATGTACCCAACTGGCATAAAAATTCCAACAGAAGACTTGGTTAACTGAGTTCCTTGAATCCCAAAAGTCAGCTTTGTAAGTCATCTCCTTGACTTCCATAAGTAGGCAGACCAGAGATATCTTGATTATAGCTTACATTATCAGTTAATATGTTGATAATTCATTTAAGATTTGCAAAAATTATTCTAATTGTACAGTTTTGGATAACAACAGTAATAAAAAGTTCTTAGTGTTTCAGTTAATATTTTTATTTTATACCACACTCTCCAAGGTATATTATATATTAGAAATGCATTATATAGGAATTCCAAAACAGGGCTAAGATGCTTTACACTCACGCAGAAAAAAAAATAATCGGTTAAAAAACGGAAAAAAAGTCGCCAAATTTAGGGGATTTTTTCCTTTAATGGCAACCTAGCCATTGTATTAAGTTATTCGTTTGGCACGGTCTTGAAAATCGCGCCAACCAAAAAGTCGCCAAACTTATGTTTATATGTTTGCGTGAGTGTAAAGCACCTGTTCCCAAAACAGTTATCTTTTTTTAACAGCTAAATTAAAATGAAGCGATTCATAAGAAAGTGATATTTTATCAGGGGTCTCAGCTTTTTATATTTGTGAAAAATCTACTCATAATTTTGTGAATTTGAAATGATAGTTATATTCCGGTTCTTGTTTATACATTTTTAAGAAGATATATGGATGTAAAATACATATATTTTCTTTGTATCTGTAAAAGTGACAGGTCAGATTTTACTTTTAAATGATTAATTTGTGAAATGTTCAGTTTAAAGATGGAAAAATTTTGGGAAAAACATATTTTTAAGACAAAGAATTTTGTGAAGGGTCCTGCTTTAGAAAAAATAGTTTTGTGAAGGGCCCTATTTTAGGGAAAATAGTTTTGGGAAATAAAAAAAATTGTGAAGGGTCCTTTAAAGGACCCAATTTTTTCCTAAACAGATCCCTGTTTATTGATTAAAAAAAATTATGAATAACTACATTATGAATAAATATAATTTTGCTGTTCAAATTTATATAATGAAAACATATTTCAATTAAACAACTTATAATCAAGTAATTGCTTTTAAATAAATATCATTTGTGCCATAAATTCATGGCCAGATCAAATTGGTGAATTTTATTTTATCATCACTTTAAATAATACTGACTAAATAAATGAAACAATGATACCAACATTTATTAAAAAGGACATTCTTAAGTAAACTCATAAATAAAAATGTACTTACCGAAGAATAAGAAATTATCTGTTGATTGCTAGTTTTCACAATTGTACACCACACACAGTATAAATTTAACTGTGCATTTTTGGACAATAGCATCTATGTGCTTAACCTCCTGGGTGGATGTAGAATCAAGCACAAGATATTTTATTTATTCTACTTACTCTGTATTTGTTCATAAACAGTCACATTTCAAGAAACAAATTTATTTTGAGTGAATTGCAAAAATATTTTTTTTAAGTTATCGTAAAAATAAGTTTATTTTAAAATGGTCAAATTAGAAGGGCTTTATTATTTATCATACACACCTGTGTTTTGAAGAGCCTTATAATCTACAAATTATCAAATTTAGTTGTAATCTGGCTCAAAATCATGAAGCATTTGAAGTTAGAATGTGTGTGTGTTGTGTTTGTTTCATCCTACAGTCAAAATCAAGGTCAAAATTATCAATTCCAGAATGTTTTTTCCAGTTTAGTTTATGATTCAAAGAAAAGCAATGATTAAACAATAATTAAAATAATAATAAATATATGTATATTTATCTTTTTAACAAAAATCTTATTTCTAAACAAGTTTTATTTTTGCTTAACTTACAAGATAAAATTTTCGAACATAAATCTAAAATATTGAAACAAATAACAACTATATAAATATTTTACAAAATTAAAATTGATGAATATATATTTAAATATGTATGTTTATTTTATTGGTATGTATTATTTGATTTTGTTTACATTTACTTTTTTGAAATTGTTAAGCTTTATTAACTATTAAAAATATACTTTATTGCAAAACTTATTTGAAATCATCTTTAAATTTTAACAGTCATACAGGCATGCATGAATATTTTGAAGGATCAATTAATTAACTTAGATAGATTTCTTCCCCCCCCCCCCCCAACCTTTTTAAAAAAAATTTCTTGGTTTCAGACGCTTTAACTTATAATCTCCACCAATTTGTTTCGTTTCAATGTACATTTCGCCTTTATTGCATGTTAAAATCATATACTCTTACTCAAATACACCAATAAAAAAAATTATTAATAAATTACCTTATTTTATTCTATTTTAGGAAACTAAATATTTTTAATGCTTATTTAGATATATAAAAAAATAGCTTGAGTAAAAAAATGGCATAAACTTCGTATACATTAATAAAAATTTATTTTTTTAAGTAGCTTCTAGCCATAGCGATTAATGGTAAACAACTCAAATCTGACGTACAGACCTCGCGGTTGAGGTGTTTCAATTTACTTCAGATGGCTGATGGCTTTTGAATGGGCATTGCCAGTCTGTGTATCTTAAATATCTTTGGACTGACGATGCGAACTCGAACAACAATGGATCAGTAATTACAAGATGATTGGGTAGAAAAGAAAGCATCGTTCTTGAAATTCGTAAAAGAAAAAATTGAGCAGTTAGCATTAAATCCATCTCAGATTGGTAATATGGATAAGGTTCCTTTATTGTTTTATATGCTGACTTAACATTCTCCTGATTTTATCAGCATAAAATTAGTTCCAGTTGTAGCAACTGGGAACGAAAAGAACAATTTCACAGTTAAGCTTTCGTGCATGGCATCTGGGGATAAATTACCACCCATAGTAATTTTTTAAAGAAAGACTGTGTCAAAAGAAACTTTTCCAAAGTGTATAGTCATGCTGTGCAACAATAATGGTTGGATGAACCAAGATATTGCAATCGAATGGGCGAAAAATGCTGCCAAAAAAGACCCAATTCTTTTTTTCAAAAGAACTGCCTTCTAATTATGGATTTGAAGAAAGCTCATCTAACAAATGATACTAAAAAATGCTTAGCTTTACAAAAAACACAACTAGCTATCATCCCATGTAGACTTACAAAATTAATCCAACCTTTAGATGTAAGTTTGAATCATGCTTTTAAAGCACAAATGTGCCATTTTTGGGAGGAGTGGATGTCTGAAGAGGATCACACATTTACAAAAGGTGGTCAGATGTGCAAAGCAATGTATGCACAAGTTTGTAAATGGATTGTTGACGCTTGGGAAAAAATTCCTAGAGAAATGGTACAAAACTCATTCGAAAAATCGGAACTAAATGTGATGATGATGTACAGTCGAACTTAAATTCTAATCCGGATTGCTTTCTTGATAGTGATGCAGATGATTTTATGAGTGATAATAATAATTTGTCACCTGAAATTTTAAAATTGTTCAACAGAGATTCTGAAGACAAAGAGTTTGAAGGATTTTCTGATGTGTAGTAAAATTATTTAATGCTCTATAATTTTTTGTGCTGTTTGTTAAAATAAATAATGTTCATAGTAAAATTAATTTATTAGCATTTTTATATCGCTGACATTTATGGTAATATCAATTAAAAGGTAAGTTATTTATTTAAATTCAAAATGTTTAATTTTATATCAGTTAATAATTTTAATTAATTTCTCTAATAATGTATGTGGGGGTATACCCTGCTCGGCATTAAACTAGTTTTTTTTTTTTTTTAAGTAAGTTTGGCATTATTCCTGAAAAATATGGTATTCATTTCTAAAGATTTGGTGAGTTATAAATTAAAATGTAAAATAAATTACAACAGGATTTAATGATTTTTTGTATTTTTCTTCAAGAAATGAGGAAGTTCCATAATTTTAGCATTATTTCGGGCACACATGGATTTAGAAATATCGTAATATGGTGAAAATATTTACAAGAGATATCTAGATACAACTAAAGGTGCATTTTACTTATTTTAAAAAGGACAGGTGCATTTTAGCAATTTTAAAAAGGACAGGATGCTGCACCCTTGCCTAAAGGAAACACTACTCTAAAATAGGAAGTGCAATTAAGGATATTCAAAATGGAATGCCTGCACTGAAAACTAGCAAAGTTTTTGGAGTACCTCAAATATCACAAGATTATAGGACGGGCACCATTTTTCCCTGCTAATGTTGAGCCTCAAACAGATTTTCAACGTCGCCAGCATAGGATTTTAGATTCTGTTCAGAAAAACTTTGAGGCCGGCAAGACAGAAATTCTATTTCATGATATACACGATCAGGCAGGAAATGGTAAGATTTCTTCCTGTAACCACATCCTAAAATAATTTGCAAGAAGGCTGAATATATAAATAAGGCACAAGCTAATATAAATGTAAACAAAATCAAAAATTTGTTTTAAGAAATAGAAGATTTAAATGTTTTAAACAATGCACAATCCATCTATAACACTGATTAAATATAATTAATTTATGTTCATATATATATTTTTTTTAATGTACTATAGACACCCTTTTCCAAACCAAATTAAATAATTTTTTTGTTTTTAATTGAAATTTTCAACTAAAATCAACTTTATTTGATGTCTCTATCAATTCATAAAGACATTTGCAAAATCCTTTTAATATAGCAAACAAATATATGTGTGATAAAATAGATATTGACATAAAAGTATTTTATTTTGCTTAATATCCATTAAAACATTTGTTAAATTAAGTGATATTGGAGTGGCCAAAAGTAGTGCATAGATGTGCCAAAACTGGTGCAAATTGGAAGAAATTACTTAGAGTTATAACTCACAGTTTAAAATATTCCATAAAAAAGTTATTATAATTAAATAAAAACAATTAAATTTACTACAGAATGGTGTTATTATGATTTAACATGCTTTAATCAATCAATAACTATAAAATTTCTTTTATTCTCTAAATGTGGCTAAAACTGGTTTTCAATTTATTTTCCAATTTTTTATTATTTTTTTCCAGTTTTAGCATAATTCTTAAATTTTAAGCACACACATTTGAAAACTATATTCTTATTTTAGAAAAAACAAAACAAAAAAACTTTTATTCCTTACTTCACATTGTGTCCGCAAAAAAAAAAAAAAATAATAATAATAATAATATTTCTGAGCAAGCTGAGTTTTCTCACAGCTTTGAAAATAGAATTTTCTTTTTTTTCGGTAAGAAGAAAGGACATCATTTTAAAGGTTGGTTAATTTTTTTTTTAATGCAATTTGCAGGCACATAGAGACACTCAGTGTGGATAAACAATTTTTACTTAAGTTTCATTTTTAACTTAGATTTTTTTTGCATAATGTATGAGTGAGCCCTGGAACTTTTTTGTGAAAGCCTTTCTCCATAAGTCTTTTATCTATTTTCATTCATACGTGCCAGGACTCATGCATGCATTCTGGCAAAAGACCAAAGTCGCAAACTAAAATATACTGTTTTTTCCAAAGACACTAGCTAGATACCGCAAGAGCTCTCAAAAACCTTCGTTTTCACCAAGGTTGGCGAAACAAATATCCAAAATGGCGAGGGTCACACTGAACGAAAGTACTCCACACAAAACACATTTCTAAAGTCAAAATTAAATTGCTTTTATTTATTAAACATATAAAAAATAAATGAGCAAATTGCAACTGATATAAGATATTGCATCACTGTGGAATTTTATCGTAATCCTTATATTCTTCTTCATGAGCATAGAAATACAAATAAACAATATTGTATGAAAATATTAAAAACAAATAATAATAACTAAATATGCATCAAAACAAGATGAATTTATATATTGTGTAAACAAGACAAATAAAAACAGATGGTAACATCCTTCAATGTATTTAAATTTTTTTATAAATGAAAACTTTTAATTTTAGAGGTAAACGAAAACTTTACATACCGAGAAAAGGTTGGGAAAAACCACAATTAACAGTCGTCAGTTAAATAATGATCAGTCAAAAATGTAATAAATTTTTACTTAACTTATGATGATGTGGCAGTAGAGAGATCTCTCAAAACGAAAATGAGCCAAGATAGCGTTGTTTGTGAGTAAAACATAGAGATCCTAAGAAGATGCCTTTTGGCCATCTACCTGATTTAATTAATGTTACAAACATCAGTTTTACTTTTCCTATAACCTAATATAATTCGATGGTGTCTCCTGTCCGGCCATCAAGATTTTAAAATCTTTAAACACTTATAGCTTCCTAAGAAACTATCACAGAGTAAGGAGATTTAAACAGAGAATCAACTCTCATAGACTTGAATGGTAACTTCTTTAACATGGGATTATGCATAGACAGTGGCGCTAGCTGCGGATGACGTGAAAACTACAGCCGTAACAGAAGAGAGGTAGCTAAATAGAGCTATATATCGCTTTCTTGGCGACAAATGAGGGAAGGAAAAAAAAACGGCGACTACTTGCTTCTTGTTTTGGTTGGTTGGTTGATTGATTTTAAGACGGTCGATTATCTATCTACGCGAATGAAAACAGATTTATTATTTTTAACATGTTCTGAAACAATCGGAATTATATATATTATATATATAATTATAATCTTTATTTTAAAATAAATGAGGTGGCAAAACAATTTTTTTTTCCAAGTTTGAAAGGAAAATTTGATTTTTTTAATTCTTCAAAATGTAAGTTGTGATTTATTTTCATGTGTTATTTTTGTTCTTGTTTTTTCAAGTTCCATAATGTTTGAAATATTTTATATATATTGAGTGTTGACAGATTTGTGCCGAAACGTCATGTTAAGGCTCACTGTGGAGACGCGGGCTTTGTTCAGGACCGAAGATCGCGCGGCGCGCAGGCGAAGGAAAGAGTGGTTATGGAGTAGGTCTTATCGGAAATTGAAGTAACTTAATATATTGAAATAATTTAATTATTTCAATTATTTTAAGCTTCTGTGGCTCGGATTAGGTGAAACTACGCATCTTTATCCTAAAAAAAATGGATCTTATAATAGGAATATTTATTTTTATTACATCATAACAAACCCCCGAAACATTCATGAAAAGCATCACGTGATCAGATAGCCCGATCGGCGTTCATAACGTGCAATCATTTCGCTCGCGCGGCGCGCGATCGACCCAGGAAAAATCTGTGGGTGGTTTGATCACGTGATTGGGCTTTTTTGTGTTTATAGTTTTACTTGGTTTGGTAGGTTGATTGATACAGCTGTAGCAGCATGATCGGATATCTGAAATTTGTCAACTTTTTAACATTCTAAAATGATTTTTTAAGCCTTATGATCCAACATAAAAATAATAGAATACCAAAGTATGATGTATATATATATATAATATATATATATGTGTGTGTGTGTGTGCGTGTACATCATATAGTTACATAACTGCTGTCAACTTATATGTCTCTAAAACTACAGCACCTACTAAAACTGATGGATTAGTTTAGTTGACAGCAGTGACATATAAATATATATATTGTACAAAACAATGCATATAATAAAATAAAGTTTAATTTTCTATAAACAGTGCACCTATAACTAACAAGGGAGAGGACGTTCGGATCACCGAATTCCTGAAACACAGTATTGGTTTCAATAAAATTAATGTAAACTCTCTCAAAAAAAAAAAAGGTTACTTTTCGGTTAGCCGGGCGCTAGTGAAACAAATATAAATATATATACACACACACATGTATGTATATACATACATATATACACAAACATATATGTAGATATATATCTGTTTATATATTTTTTTTTTTTCACTGTCGCCGAGCTAACCTTAAAGTACCAAAATTGTTACGTAATTTACTGACGTTTGGGTTGTATACCTTCCAGGTTCCATATAGATACAAAATCCATGCTCGCCATTTATTTCAGTTTTTTTCCCTATTTTTCTTAATTTAAAAATGATTTATTAGTTGCTTTATATTTTTTGGGATAAATAGAATGTTAATAAATCAAGGTCGTGATACCAACATGTTAAAAGATTTATTTCTTTATTTGTAATAGTAAAATAAAATCTTTGTTAAAATTTGATAAAAAAGCTTTTGAACATTTTATTAAAATATATTTTTTGATAATAACATTGTTGAAACATAATTATTAATTTCTAAAAATATATTTTTCTTGAAATTCATTTTTTGATGTAAATTGCATTATTTATTATATTGCAATAAACATCATAAAACACGAGAAACAAATGCTAAAATACTTATACATTCAGTAGAAAATTTATAAACATTCTAACTAGATTTTATGCATATTCATTACGAAACAAGACGGTAAACTACATGCATTTTACCTCTTTACAAAAATAGGTGCTGATATTTCTAGTTTAAAATAATGTATATCTTTTACATTTTATTTTTATAATATTTTTTACATTGTAAAATATGCTTTGCATTTTATTCGTACTAAAAATTCACTGTTGAAGTACTCATTATAAAAACCTGGAGAAATTCGTGCAAATTGATTATATTTTCATTACATATTTTACATTTGCTAAAAGAAAGAAAGAAAAAAATAATAATGTTTAAATATTAAAAGGCACTGTAATGTAAAATTTTAATCGTAAAATAGCTGAATTTGTCGTATTTAATTATATAAGTAATTGTTAATAATATCAAATTTTATTTTTATAAAATATATTCCATTAATCATGAAAAATACAAAGAAATCGATAAAACATTTTTAAATGGAAAAATCAAATAGAAATGTAGGGGAATTGAACCCGCAATCTCCAGAATCAAAATCAGTGCTCTAACCATTCGGCTATCAATTCCGCTCCAAATTTCCACAAAATATCATTAAAATACGCAAATTAGTCAAATGAAGGCCCGCGTTCATTATCATTGATTTGGACGTCCAAATCAATGATAATGAACGCGGGCCTTTCAATTTCATTCACAGTAGAGACTCACTCTATATGTAAATATCCATCGCCCGCGCGATCTTCGTTCCTGAACAGCCCAGCGAAATGTTTTTGGTTTCCGCCTGCCTGTTTGCCGTAAAAATGGTCCGATTAGGTTGATTTTTAGTAGGTATGTTGGCTAGGTATCCGGAATTAGCTGTATAGTTTTTAGTTAAATTTGGTTCATTCGTTCGGAAAATATAGAATATTTTTTTTAGGTCATAATGCTTTCTTATGGTGATGCAGACGATTTTTCAAATTTCATTTTTATCATAAATGAAACTGGAATATTTGCGTAATGGATTTAGATGTAAAATTATGAAGGCTCAATTTTCGATATGGATTTCCAATAGTTTTAAAATTTTGCTTATAAATTTAATAGAATTTAGAAATTAATTGCTTAAAATATTTGAAAATGTTTTTGCATCTGTTCAGGAAATATAAACATCTTACTTTCATATTTTTTACAATTTTTAAAATCATTTATTTTTACTTACCACTTTAACCCTTTCAGGGGCAAGCAATTTTGTTCCTGTTACGTTGAATTCACACGGGTATTTACGAAAGAATTTAGTTCAAAATAAGGAGAAGCCATTTTCCAACTTTTCCCGTCAAAGTTAAAAAAGTAAAATTTAACTAAAAGTTTCTGGTTCGAATCGGATTAAAATTAGGTGGTATATGATATATACCACCGCCCCTCAAAGGGTTAATTTAAGGATTCTAATTTCTGGAACATTCGAACAATTTTATATGTTTATAAACATGCATGCAATTGAAAAAATAATAATTGCGGATTGTACGAAGTTAAAATGATATTTAAAAAAAGTGATCTGCAGATTTACTAGTATAGGAAAAAACTTAGTACCATGTTTACATTGCGATAGAAAATCTATATGAATAAAATTTTATACAGAGAAATTTTTTTTAACATGAATGAGATTTATGGTATGGCAGTTATTTTAACGATAATATAAAGTCAAAATTTGTTAAAAATCTGCCAACACTGAATATATATAAAATATTTCATACATAATGGAACTTGAAAACAAAACAAAAATAACACATAGAAATAAACCACAACTTACCGATTCTTAGGAATAAAAAATAACTTTGACGTCTTGTTCTTGCAAACAATACACTCCTCTCTTCGTAGCATTTTGAAGAATTATAATAATTATAACCAACTATTTGATCTTCAAAGAATAATTTTAATAATAAGTATTAAACAAGATTCGAAAATCAATTAGCGAACGCCGAAAATTTGCACATGTGCAAATGACAACAGAAAGACGCCAAGCAGAATAGGGTTACACTTAAAATGAAATCACGAAGATAAAAATCGCCAAAGCGATGATTTAGTTCTTATGTCATCCGCCGCGTCGCTCTTTTCAGGCGAAGTTGGATCTCTGTCTTACTCTGAGTACAAAATATTACACTACAAATGTGACTTTGGCGCCATCTACTCGATGTAATTGGTATTATTAATATCAGTCTTTGGGTAAAGTAGTTGTTACTAGTTTACATAAAATTTATTAGTAATGTGTATATCGTTGTGTTCAATTTAAAATTGTTAACAATTATATTTTAAACCATGGAATTTCTATTACGTTTCCTTCCTTTTTTTTGTTCTTTGAAGACTTGTTTCGCTTTCGTTCCTTAACATACGAATAAACAAATATAGTAAGAAAAAATTCTCAACAATATTTGGTAATTTATTACATGCACCCAGTTAATTTTAAAGTGCCGCCTTTTCTTCCAAACTTAAGTTAAAATAATAAAGTATGATTTAAAATAATATAGTATGTAATATAATCAAAATAAATTGTACCAGAAGTACTTGGCAATGAAATCAAATGTGATAAAGCAGCAAATGGGTGAGTCATGTTTCACAAAAAAAGTGTTGACATCAGAAGTAATATATATGATTATATGTAGACTTTTTATTGTATAACTATGTACCATAATTCATCATTTATCAGCTACAACATTTAAAAGTAAACATTATTTAACAGTATTTTTAATCTGCTCTATTGTAGTTTAAAGTTATTTTTTATTGAGGACAGCCTTTCGTTTAGATCAGTCCCCCACTTACTTAGTAGTTGCTAAAGCCATTATAGCATAACAAAAACCTCTAGGAATGTGGGTAAATATGTTTTTTTTACATGCATTCTTAAATGATCGTCATTGAATTTAAGAGAAATTTTCTTTATTTGTAGTCAAAACAAATGTAAATAACTTCTTCAACTATTATTCACTGTATCGTTCTGCAGTTTTTTTTTTTTTTTTAGTGAACCAAAAAAAATAATAATAATCTTCCCAAGATTTATATTTGAAGCAGAATTTTTCAGTGTGGGACAATATTAACTTAGAACCGTCAATGAAAAATAAACTGTCTAACCAATTATTTAAAACTTTGTTGCGTAAAACAAACTTTTCTTCATACGTATGCATAGTGAAACATTTACAGTGAAACCTCCCTGCTTGACTACTACACTCAACAACCATTTTTTCATGGAACAAAATTTATTCTCATAGGCTCAATAGCCAATTCTAATCTTACCTCCATTCAGAGACCATTCTTGGAAGAACTCCCTCCATGTGCTATCAATTTGTTTGAATAAATGGAAAGATATTCATTCTTTCCTGGTCATTTGGCCTTTAGCTTGACCAATGTGTACATGTTTCCCCATATATAAATGGAATATGAATTATCCCCACTTCCCAGAATAGCATGTTTGATGAATTCTAGGGAATGTCTTTTATGGCCTACTTGATGTAGGAAAATTCCTACCTCTTCCTATGTTAATGTGACCGGGGCACCATGTGACAAGACATGTTTGTGAGTGTGACTGCTTGCTTCTGCTGTCTTCCCAGTAGAGATCGATTTCAGTAGTGTTTTGACAATGATAGCTAAATGAGTGATTTTAATCTTAGAGGAGTGTATACTCAAGTTTATAATTAACATAAAAATGGAAATTCAGGAAGAAAATTGTCTCAAATATTTAACTGTAAGAAAATGCTGACAAACAAAACTTTGAATAATAAAGGAGCCGTTTTAAAGAAATTGGTAAGACAGTAAATCACATCAAATGAAATGAAAAATTTAGTTCTGTAAACGACGATTCGATGGAATGGTTATGAGCAGAAAAAAAAAATTGAATTTATTCACTGAATTTTGAAAGAGTTCAGAAATAAAAGTTGTAAAAGATAAAATTGTAAAATCAAAGCAAACATAGATTTAAGCATTTTTTAAACCCTTGTAACAATTTATATATGAATTCCAATTAAAGTTTTCTTTTAGTATTTAAAATTTTATGTGTAAATTAAATTTTCATAACAGAACTTGTTACCTTATTTTCGACAACCAAAAACTTGATTTAAATGTGACCTCCATTAAAAGACCACCTCTTGGAGCGAACATTTTATAATGGAATGGAGCATGGTCACTTTTTGAAGGTTATAGTTAATGTTTTTACTGAATGTAAGAAAGAAAAGATTTAACTTTTCAGAAAATAATTTGCATTTTCAGTTAGTTGATTTTCGGTTTTGTTGTAAGTGAAAAAGAAAAAAGAGAGAGAGAAACAGAAAATGTTCAATTTTCATGTTAAATGCAATATGATTTAATTTCTGATTTATATTTATTCTGAAGTTATTTATGATCATTGGTAATTTGACTCTTTTCAAAATATCAAATACAGTAGACTCCCTCAAATTCCCGACCCTAAAATCCACAAACAACTAAAATCTGCACATCGTTTCAGATGTAAACAATGAAACTTACACTTCAAATGTAGTTGAAAAATTCAAGTTCTTTTAAATTTTATATCATTCTGTATGCATTTTAATATGGAATTCTGATTAATATGATTTCACTCATGTTTTTTCATGAGGGAAGTATAAATTTATTTCTGAAAATTTTCAAGATATCAGTGGCAATCGCAATCTTTTTACCAAATACATTTACTATGTATTTATTTATGTATTTAATCAAGCTATTTGGGTTAATAAGTATGGCTAAACCTGAAATAAAACTTTGTTAATTTAAGATTTTGAGTGTACATTTATACAGAGAGTTTCAGTGATTAATTCAAGAAAAAATTATCTCATCATTATGCATATTTAGTTATGCATTATTAATTATTTACTTGACCTTTACTTTTAATATTTTATTTATTTATTTATTTTTCTTAGTTTTTATTATTTTACTATATTGTAAGCATTTATTATAATTTCTAGTGCAGTATTAAATGCAAATTACTATTTAAAAATGTAAACAAAACATTGACAATATCTGCACAACCGCTGATTTTAAGTAATGTGGATTTAAGGGAGTATACATAAATATCAGATATATTTACAAATATCGGATATTTTTGATATTTTCGAAAATATCATTACCGTAAAATCCCGAAAGTAAGCCCCACTCCCACTTTTAAGCAATTTTGGTTTTTTTTCCATTCCCGAATATAAGCCCCACCCCCCCCACCCAAAAAAATAAATATATATATCCGTAAAATCTCGAAAGTAAGCCCCCCTACCATTTTTAAGCAATTTTGATTTTTCTTTTCCATTCCCAAATATAAGACCCCCCTCTCTCTCACATACAAAAAAAATTGATTTTAAAAATCCAAGAGAGGCAATTTTTATTCTTTTGATATTTTTGACTGATTTCCACTTATGCTTTTATATGATGTTAATGAAATCCTTCCTCTCACATGAAATGTCTGTTCCCTTTTATGCCCTCTCTAACATAAAAAGTTTGAAAACTTGAGAATCTTAAATCCTTCTGTACTTCTTTCTGCTCACTAGTAACGTAACAATTAGTAAAAAAAAATCAATCCTCTACACTACAATCTCCCTTTCCATTCAAAATTTATGCCTCTTCTCCCTCAGCATATAAAGTTTAAAATCTTTAAAACTCTTAATAAAAAATATTATGCTCTATTTGTTGCTCTCTACTAACAATAAATAAATAATCAGCCATTTAATTTTTTTCTCTACCACCAAGATATCTGCTTCCGCATTTTTGCCTCCCCCAGCAAAAAAATCTTTAAAACTTTATTTAAAAAATATATTCTGTCTTACATGTTGCTCTCTAGTAAAAATAAGTAAATAATCAATCATATAAATTACCCTCCACTCTACTCTTCTCTCTCTCTCTGAAACTTACACTTCTCCTTCCTTCCCTCCCTCTCCTCTCAGGATACAAAGTTTAAAATCTGTATTAAAAAATTTGCTGTCTAGTAACAACAAATAACTAATCAACCATTTCAATTATCACTTTACCACCAAAATGTCTGCTTCTTTCGCTTAACTAACCCCTATAAAAAAAATAATTAAACTACATTTATAAAAAGAATCCTCTGTACTCTTTGTTGCTCTTTATTAACAATAAATAAATAACGAATCATCTAAATGCCGAATAGTGGCTGAATACTTGAACCATCTCTAATAATATATAAGCAAAGCTTCTAAAGTCCTTAGACAAATTCCAGATCTCTTGAGTAGTTTTTAGTGATAAAGATCAAATAATTATACATCATTTGAAAAGATATTAGAGAAACAGTCTCTCAAACAAAAGACTTGAAAATGCAGATTTCTAAAAAAATTATAAAAGCAAACAATTTAAATTTAATCTAGGGCAGATGTGCCAGTAATTGTCATACTTAAAAGTTTTTTGTTTATAAAAAAATAGCCAATAAAAATTTAGCTTTAATTATCTTTTTTATAATTCTCCCTTGCACGTTTTATAATCTGGGTTATTGTTGACACTCTTAATCAAACCAATCAGGAAGCAGAAAATAATGTTTAACAGTTCCACTGTTTTTCAGTGAAAATCTTAATAAACATGCTAAGAGAGAACTTTACTTAATTTATAACTTCTTTATTTTCTTGCAAAAATTACATGTTGTTATTTTGATAGTAAATATAAAACTGTGAATTTTATATACTAATAGTCCTTTACAAAATTTCATTTATTTTTACAGGTTTAGGCCAGTGTCCATTACTAGAATGATTAATTAGCTGATTTCCAGGAATGGACACGCCAATACTGAAAGTGCAATTTCAGTAGCGCATGAAATCTTTTGATTTAACTGAAAAGCTAATTAATCAAATTTTATTTACTAGAATGTAATAAGATCAAAATTTTTATAAAAAGCTGCTTTTAATTATTTCCATGGGATAATTAAAATTATAAAAATTAAATCAGATTATTTTTTTAACTCAAATTTGCACATTTTATAATATGGCGATCAATCAGACCAATCAGGAAACAGAATGTTTAAGGCTTAGAAAAAGGTAAAGCTCATAATGCTCTACCTATTCAAATGAAGTTTTTTAAAGCCACACAGCTTATAAAAAATTACTTTTCATCTTCAATGTTTGATTATTTATCTCAGAAAAAACAACTCTGTACATAAAAAAACTGTAAATAATTAAATTTATAGTAGTTATTAAACTAGTAAATCTGCAGATCATGGACCTCAAATGTAATTTCTGCAGTTTCATTTTGAAATTGTTTTACTTAATATTTAAAACATTCAATCTACACTTTCATATTTGTATTATTAGTTACTAAAGTAATATTTCAAGTAATTTTAAAAAACTTTATTCTTTAGAATTATTATTATAACGGAAAATACAATTTCATTCACTGGTGCTCCCAAACATTCTTTTCTGGATTTTTATATTTTACCAGCCCCCCCCCCCCCCCCATCTCAATAATTTGAGGACTGTATTTCTCTGAAATTTAGTACTTTAAATCTATCTAAAATAATTAAAATATTAATCTTGTGATAATGACAATAACTATTTTGAACAATTAATTATTCTTGTATGTATTTTATTAATTATTGCTGTTATATACAATTAAATTTTGATTCACATTTGGAAATGTGACTATGGTATTGGTTAAGTATTATTGATTGATTTAATATAACATTGAAAAAAACTGGAATATAATAATTATAGCTGTTAATTAAAAAAATATTTTCTAAATAAATTTCTTATGGGTGTCCATTACTGGCACTTCTACTCTATATAAAAAAGTGTCTGTAATATGTTATATTGAGCATTGCAAGTAAATCTAAAATTATGATAATTTTTTTCATATCTGTTTGTGAAATTTTCAAAGCAGTTTATTTTACAGCACAGTAGCTCTAATCCACAAACCTCTATGGTTCATTCAAGATTTAGTGATATTCAAGGTGAACATAAAGGTTGCAAATTTATGCCAGGGAGTTGCACTTTTATACTTTTTCACTTTCTTCATTTATTTTAAACATTGTAAACAATTTTTTTTGTTGTTATATCAAAGCAGCAACTTTCTCTTTGACTGGTATTGATTTTGTAGCCAAGTCAATGCAAGGGCTTCTAGTTCATACATGCTTTGGCACCTCCTTCATTCTTATCAGCATTCATTCACATGTGTCTAATGCTCAACAATCCATAGTTATTCACTTTTATTTTACAATGATACTGGTAGGGTTTGATTTAAACATATTAAGCTAAAGTATGATTGTGGTATTTAAAGATAAATATTTATTATGTATAGCAATTTTTACAAATAAAGTGCATAATATCTGAACAGAGTATTTTATCAGAAATTTATTTCTCCTTAATAAAGTTATAATAATACACATTGATTGTTTTTATAACTATATTCATCAGTGTGAAACTTGGACATGTTTCAATGTGCCACAAAAAATCGATGTTTGGTTTTAATTGTGTCCGTCTCATATGCAGGTCTTATCAGGAGGATTCGTAGGATTTTTAAGTCTATATACATGTATAAATCTTAATAAATCAATGCTAAGCTTGATTTCATTTTTGGATTCATCAGTGAATTATTTAAAGCTTTTAAATTCCAAAAATGGTTCATCATTAGTTATATCACTTTTGTAAATACTGGCTAACAGTTCAGCCATTACATATAGCTTTTCTTTTGACATATTTTAAAAATTATTCACATGAAGATATGACATTAAATTTTGAATGGTTTAAAATCTGATTCTTAATTCAGAGATTATTTTGAATGTCACTTAAGTGATCATTAATATAGATTTCTCCTCATCAGTAAGAGTACTACATTTCTCATCAAAACATTTGTAAAAATACTCTTTCTCCCTTTGTCTTTTACATTTTCTTGAATTTTGCATCAATACCACTTACAACTCATTTAAGTGTCTATTTATATCCTTTGTACACCAGAGACAGGTCAATTGTCATATTTGAGATAGTTAATTCACTAAATCAATGTTTGTTAGCAGTTTATGCCAGAAACATGTCATCATGATGAATTCAAATTAATTAATATGAAAAAGTAAGAAATAGTTTTTGCTTGTGTTTAAGGCATGGCTAATTAATCTGTTTTTAATGCATTTAGTGCTTTTATGATATTTCCAATATGTTTATAAATTGCCATCACAGCTTCCCACTTTGCTGATCAATGTTTGAAATTTCAGATAAACAGATTTGAGAATTTCCCATTTGCTGGTAGATGCAGTGAAACTTGCCAAGGCAATTTAGGACATTTAAATTAAGCTTCTCTTCTTGTATGATGTTAGTAGCTTTTACTGAATATTGGTGATGTGTTATTTCAAAAACCTGTTTTTAAAACGAGATAATAATGTCTCCAATTTCACCTTAAGTCTTCCTTCACAAGGCTAAAAATACAATATTTGTTTAAGTAATCAAAAGCAAAAGAAATATTCAAAATTGCAATTTCCATTGTGTAATAGCCCAGAATAACCATGATCTACAACTAGAATAATTTGCTCGCAAGTTTAAGACTTAAATAACACAGTTGCGCGGAAGAGGCTTAATCTAGAAAACCTGGTGTGGAGGGCATAATAGTCTTGTTTGTGAGGTCAACAATCACAGTGTTAGGAATACAGCTGATTTCTCCCTTGTTAAGTAAATTGTCTATTTTCCTGATTCTGGCCTGACAAGGGTAAACTTTCTTCAGCTAGGCAAATTAAATATCTTCACTGTACGAATATCACCTTTCATTTGTTTTTACATTTATGTAATTCCTCATTTTTGCACCCTCCAAAATGCAGTGCTTGGGGCAACTGCTCTGTCTGCCCCTTCCCGCTTATTTTCATCACTGTATTCAGTGAACAAGATAAGAATTATGCACGTTTAAAATTTTGAATTCGTAATGTTAAATTCATTATTAACCAGTGCAAGGATTTCACACTGCAATCTTTGATGTTATTTTCTGATAAGCTTCTTTATTAATTTTTAATGAACTACAATTTTTAATAAAAATTGTCTTTTAATGAATTGTGAGTGTACTATATCAAAAGCCAGTTCAAAAAGTTTTCATTAAAATTGCACAGAAAAGGGATACTGACATCAGAAATAATATATATGATGACAGTTGCAATAACAAACAACATTGTATTCTCTGTAAAAAAAAAAAGAAAAATCTGTAATTTTCATTTTCTGCCATTTAAAATTCTAAATCAGCTATTTTTTTTTTATTTTTTTTTTTTGTCAAAATAAGGAAAAGCATGTAATACCCATTTAAAGAGTGTGCTTACATTTTACTTCAAAATGACACATACTGTTTAAAAACGCATAAACATTGTAGGTCCCCTGATACAAAGTTCGTTTAGAAACATTTTTATTAAAAATATAAATTCTTAAAAAATCGGGTTAAAGATATAAAATCCTAAAACTTGGAGATTTATATAACATTATCACAGGCCTGGGCAATGGCTGGTGGGTCAGCTAGTTTAAGAAATAAATAATATCTTTTTCTGACCTCTTGAAAAGGAAATAATGTTTAAAAAGAATTATATTTACCATATTTTGTGTAAGAAAAATGTTTTAATCCAAAACATTGTCTAATTTTTTCCTACTTTTTTTTAAATTAAGGTAATTGTTTTTTACCATGTTATACAGAAGATTTCAGGTCTGACTTCTAAGAAGGCTATTTATCAAAAAATTTTTGATAATTTGTTTTATTAAACTTCAGCATTGTGCTGTACAAAACAGCATGGTAAGAATTTTGTAAATTTTCCAGTTTTGCTTTTATTAATATAGCAATTGAATGTAATAATAATTGTTAAAAATTATACTTATTAAGATAATTGGTTAGACCACTAACATATAACATCAGTACATGTTATATGACCATAATTTAATAATATGAAAACAAATTTATAGAATAATTTCTTAAGTGATAAAGAGTGCCATTAGTTATTTATTTTGATATGCTTACTCTTAGAAAATTGGTTTGCTTCTTATTTTGACAAAATAAATATTTCCTAATGGCTTACTGCCTAGAAAACAGCATGGTGACATATAAAAAGGGTGGGGGGGGGGGGGGTTGCTGCATTACTTTAAATATACATAACTAATGACCAAGTCTTTACAAATTTGATAAAATCTGGTAGCCAGATAAAAATTCTAGTCGCCAGCAAAGAATATAACCCCCCCCCCCCCACCTCTCGCCCACCTTTATTGACCCTCATTTCTTACCAGACCAAATTTTGTAAAAAAAAATAATAATAATAAGCAAAAAATAAAGATTAAATAGCTTGGTTGCCAGTGGCAACATGCTGTTCACATTTGTTGTCAAGTCCTGATAATGACTAAATAATTAACATGATGACAATTTTGTTGTAACCACTTGATTATTTTGTTTTGTTGCATTTCAATACCAAAAATACACAAATAACTGTTTCAACAAAGCTGAAAAATTATCTCATCTGCAGCATGCGAGTTTTGGTACATAACTGCGAATTTAGTTCATTTCTACCACTGCCTGTTGTCTGCTCATCCATAGTCATCCTATATTTAAGGTGGAAAAATCTAAATTTTCTCAATATTTTAATATCTCAAATTGGCAACAGTATTTTCCCTGTTGAAAATGTCCGATGTATTTTCATTTTCTTTTGCCTTTTAACAGATTTTAAAAAATAGATAGATAATCATCTTTGTGCAATTGTTGCTTTAAAATATATATTGTTTTAACTATAAGTCTCAAAAATTAAATCTTCTGTAGATTAATCTTATATGATTATATTTACCTTGCAAAGGCATTTTATTATATTTATTTTACAAAATTATGACTGTACTCTGGGAGCAATGTTGCTTCTAATAAAATACTTATCAGAAAAAAATTAGTATTAACAGGAAAATATCAGGGAATTTAAATGTAAAGTATTTGTAACCACCTTGGATGTATTTAATAAATTTGATAAATGCGAGTTTATAAATACTGTTATGAAAATAGTCATAGTATGGTGGTATAGAAACACCATTGTAGAAAATCTCTTTTCTATTGATTCGAAGTGCCTTATCGAAAATCTGAAAGAAGATACCCTAACTGCATCAAGGCATGTCTGAGACAAAGTCAAGTCATCTGTGGGAGATGTGAACAATTTTGAAATTCGAATTAAATTTATTTATAGTTTCAAAAATGTGTATTCATTGTCAAATGATGCAGTAAAAAGAAAAGAAGAAGCTTTATTGTAAAAAGATGTTGAAAGAATTAAAAAGAAGAAAATCAAGTTAGAAACCAAAGTAGTTCAAAACATAAAAAAGTACACTAATAAAGAAATTGAGGTATTAAAAAACATCAAGAGAGTAAAAAAAATAAATATTTTTTCTTAAAAACTTTTTAAAAAATTGATATTTATTTAAGTAGCATAATGAAAGTTATTAAGTCTTATGTAATATGGACTCATGTATCTCATATAATGTGGATTCTTCATTCAAATCCATACACATGTTTATTCTTTAAGTGTTATATTATAGCACATTTACCATAGCAAGCTTGTCTTTTATAACTAAAAGGTAGATAATATATGTGTGCATAATTAGTATTAAAGGGTTTTCATTGGTTACAATAAATAGAGAATTTTAATATAAGATATGACCACCTGTCTTCTGTAATGCTTCAAAGTCAATATAAGAATTATTTATTCAAAGATTTATTTTCATACTTTCATTGTGGATTTTATAATCTTCCACTTAAACTGGCATTTTTATGCTGTTTGTAGATGACACAATATAACTACAACACTACTATTTCTAATATTCCTATTTTGATACTGTTTATTTAACATACTCAAAGTTTTACTGATTGATGTGTTTTTTAATAAAATATTGCTATTTGTGTGATTTTTTTCTTCCGTAATTTTTAGAAATGAATATACAGTATACTCATTTACTGACACTACACTATGAGACAAACTCGGTTAAATGACACCCCTCACACATTTCATCATCTAATTTGCAAGGACAAATCTAGAGATAGATTGGCTGTATTCCAAAATTCTGGAAGAAATTGCATTTTGTTTTACTTATAATCAATAAATACACTGCTTTAACCATGGTAAAAATATTAATAAATTATTAAAATCTTGTTACATTTATTTTAGTACAAGAATTTTGTCATGAATAAAATTGATATTGAATCAAAAAATTTCAGAAATCTGAAGAACTTCATCACTAAACAAATCTGTAGACAGGGTGATTCCAGAATTCATGGTACCAATTTTAAGGTGGGTATAGGACACTGTAACAATCATTTATTGTATAAGAAACCAGGATCAGAAATCCATTTATTTAGACAAAATTACAGGATGTTTCATTCCAATTTGAACTTGCCCTTCCATTCTTACTTTTAATCGTAGTGAAGATACTTTAATGAAATCCTTATGATTAATACTAAGATGAGTCTGTTAAGAATTTTGTTAAAATATATTCACTACTGTTACAATTATAAATGAAAACACAACTTCGGATTGATATGAGATGCCCTGTAATTTTGAATAAATAAATGGATTTCAAGTTTATTATACAATAAATTATTGATACAGTGTCCTGCACCTGTCCTTACCATTTGTACCATGAATTAGGGATCAAACTTATTAGAACTTCTCTTGCCACAAAAATAATTTTTTTTCTCCTCATTGCTTCTAAAATGTATCATTATTCTTTTAGATGAAAAGTAATTACAAAATTTTTTTCTTAAATTTGTATATTTTTTATTTATGATATTTTCCTGATGATAAGTTATTCATTTTAATTTATGATAGTAGCTATTAGTATTATTATTTATAGTTTAATCTTTGTACAATTAGAAACTTTGTCTGATAATTTTCTGACATATTCTTGGTTAATACAAAGAGATACATAATTAGGAGCCTACTGTAATTTTCAATAATATGGTAGAAAATTAATTTGAATTCAGTTTTCTACATTGATTTTACTTTTTCATGAGAAGTTTATTTTCTCTCAATTAAGTTTTTAATTAATCATAAAAATTGATATTAAATATATCAATTTATATCTATTTATTGCAGATGCTCAAAGTCATACATGTCGATACACATCACATCATTAAAAATTATCTTTAAATTGTGAAATATGCAGAGACACGTTTCTTTACAAGAATTTTTTATAGAAAAACCTGATTCACAGCAAGGAAAATTGTTCATTTGTGAAGTATGCAGCAAAGGATTTTCTCAACAGGGTAATTTAAATGTCCATCTTCGCTGTCATACTGGTGAGAAACCATTTGTGTGTGAGGTATGCAACAAGAAATTCTCTCAAAAGAATGTGTTAAATAGCCATCTGTTAGTTCATACTGGTGAGAAACCTTTTGTATGTGAGATATGCAACAAGAAATTTGCACAAAAAGATAAGTTAAATAGGCATCTATTAAGTCATACTGGTGTGAAACAATTTGTGTGTGAGATATGCAACAAGAAATTCTCTCAAAAATGTCATTTAACAGCACATCTGTTAATTCATACTGGTGAAAAGCCGTTTGTGTGTGATATATGCAATAAAAAATTCTGTCATAAGTGTGATTTAAGCAAGCATTTATTAATTCATACTGGTGAGAAACCTTTTCTGTGTGATATATGCAACAAAAAATTCTGTCATAAGTGTGATTTAAGCAAGCATTTATTAATTCATACTGGTGAGAAACCTTTTCTGTGTGATATATGCAACAAAAAATTCTGTCGTAAGATTGATTTAAGAAAGCATTTATTAATTCATACTGGTGAGAAACCTTTTGTGTGTGAGACATGCAACAAGAAATTCTCTCAAAAACGTGTGTTAAACAGCCATATGTTGATTCATACTGGTGAAAAACCTTTTGTGTGTGAGATATGTAACAAGAAATTCTCTTTTAAATATAGTTTAAACAGCCATATGTTAATTCATACTGGGGAGAAACATTTTGTATGTGAGTTATGCAACAAGAAATTCTCTCAAAAATGTAATTTAAGGAAGCATTTATTAATTCATACGGGTGAGAAACCTTTTGTGTGTGAGGTATGCAACAAAAAATTCTCTCAAAAGAGCCATCTAAGCCAGCATCTGTTAAGTCATACGGTTGAGAAACCTTTTGTGTGTGAGGTATGCAACAAGAAATTCTCTCAAAAGAGCCATCTAAGCCGGCATCTGTTAAGTCATACGGTTGAGAAACCTTTTGTGTGTGAAGTATGCAACAAGAAATTCTCTCAAAAGAGCCATCTAAGCCGGCATCTGTTAAGTCATACGGGTGAGAAACCTTTTGTGTGTGAGGTATGCAACAAGAAATTCTCTCAAAAGAGCCATCTAAGCCGGCATCTGTTAAGTCATGCGGTTGAGAATAATGTTGGACAAAATCTTATATAAGAAAGATGACCATAGACAGTAATGTATTCAGATTCTATAGTATAGTCCTGTATATGATCTATAAATTTTCATACGCATCAAATACTGTATGAAAAGTTAATTAAGCTTGAAAACACTTTTCTGGAAGTTATTCTCCATAGAATACAATGTGTCCATATTGTTTTGTACCACACTGTATATAAATGCATTTATATTATACATACACCACTTAATATAATAAACTTTAGTTCAACAGAAGGATTTTTGCATGCAATTGAAAATACATTTTCAGCAGTTCTTTCTCGTAGATGTTAATATGTTCAAAATCTTTTGTAATGCTCTGTATATTATGTATAGATATTTATATTCACTTTGTAAGTTAAAATTAAATATCTGTTGAAATTTGATAAATCTTTTCTTGAAAGTATTGCAATTAAAATTTCTGTATTCATATCTTTTTGTACTCTACTATATATGGAGTTATTTATATTTTTTTCCCTTAGTAAAGTAAAGTTTAACTCTGTATAAAAATAGATAAAACAATTGAAAACTTATTTTGAGTAATTTTAACCATTGATGTGAAATTCTTTCAGCATGTGAACTACAAGGTTTAGATATCTCTATGTATAAAATACACATCACATTATATATCAGAATTTTGTTAAGCTTGAAAACTTGTATCATAAAAATATATTTCTTATAATTGTTGTTCATAGATAATAATGTATCTGAATTATTTTGTGGAGCACTGTTGAAAAATTTTAAATCTTACATGCATAGTTTTCTATAGGAAAGATAGAGTGCACCAAATAAAGCATATTATTTGCATTATGTTCAGTTTAAATCTGCATCATTAATGCTAACTTCAAACTATTGCCCTTGTAGATAGTAAATATATCAAATTTACTGTCTGTACTTGAAAATGAACAATAAATGCCATGCACACCATTTTCTATATGCAGCATGTTGTAGTACATATCAATTTTCGTTATTTTTGAAGTAGTGTAACATCACTAAAATATACTTCAAACACTCTTTCATTTTATGTATTAATCATAATTTTAAGTTTTATGTAATAAATACAACCAAGCGTTAAAACTCCGATATTCATTTAGAAACACCCTGTATTATAGTTGCTTAATTTTTTTCTTCCAAACTCCTTTTAACCAATATATATCTCTTTCTACACATTTCAAATCATCACGTATTTGAAATATGTTGTACATTCATCATTTGCATTTTTACCCTCGGACTGTGGAATTTTTAAAACAAAATTTCTTCAAAAATTGTGTATTACAGTATAGAACAATTTATCCAGAAAGGCCAGTTCTAGATGCATTTTGTATAACTGGATTTTTTGTATGACTGGTTGGGCATTAAAGCAACATCCATTCAATCAGATTTTAAGTATATAAATGGCTGTGGCATTGTTTGTGATTGGAAATTACCTATTAGGTTACACAGATTAAGAATCAAATCCAAACAAGACCAGATATTAATCAGAGTTTGAAAGAAAGCAATTTATGGAAATTCCCATACAAAGAATTCTGTATAAAAATGGAAATGCTGTATATCTAACTAAATATGCTTGCATTTTAAATCCTAGATGTTGGTATAAAGTTATACCATGTATGATGTAATGAACACGTCAAATTATAACACTTTTTTCTGGAAACAATCTGAAATCAGACAATTGAAAATATCATTCAGGATAACTCATTTTCTGGTTAACTTGTTTTCAAATAAATGGTTCCATACTGTATATAATTTTTTCTAGAAATCTTTTACCCATGGAAATCACAGGATAAACATCTGTTTAATTTTTACTAAAATCTTGCAGGTTTATTCAGGTTATACAAAAGTATTAAACATGGAACAAACTTTTCTCAGTGCAGTCTAGAAATCATTCCTGGGTATATTTCATTCCACCACTGATCATTTTGCCCCTATGTTTGATACTTTAACTTTCAAATAATTTCCTGTACTCGTTCTTGTATTTTGAAAATAGGTTTCATGGGAGACAAGGCTACATTGTAACTTTTTAAGTTTATTTAGAGTTTTTTAATATGTAAATTAAACTAGTTAAACAGTAACTGTTCTTTTTGAAAATAAATGATAGGTCTTTGATTATCAATAAAATTTCAAGTAAGAATTGCAGCATTAAAAAAAATCTGAACCTATTCAATTTTAAAAATTATTTTTGAAAAAGAATCATTATTGCCTTTCACATACTCTTAAATGTGTCTTAACTAATTCAGTAAGAGCACACATTTTATGGGAAACCTATTTGACCTTATTTTAGAAGTTTTGTCTTGAGTTTCAGCAATACAGTTTAAATGTCATTTAGGTGAGTTTCTGTAAAATTCATAGGATTTTGTGAAAATAGTATCGAATTTATAGAGCTATTTCACATTTTTTTACTGAAATCAGAACACTCAAATTTAGTTTATGTGCCACAAAGTATTGAGAAGCAACATCTGTCATGTTTCTCTTTATTTCTGCACTTAATCTATTTTCCTTTTTAATCACATTAGCAGCATCATCTGTTTCAAGTCACACTCACCACTATGCTTCTAACCAAATAATTTTCAAATTTTTCATTTCTTTATCTAAAGCCTTGTAATATCCTTCAGCAGTAGATGATTAAAGTGGTACAATTGACAGGAACACTTTCTTTTACTTGATGTATTAAATATAAATAAGTAGCTCCTCTACTGTAGATTTATCTGTTGAAGAATCAAGACTTGCTTAGATTGCAGTTTTCTGTTTTGTTGGGACACATTTTATGAAAGGTACAAGTTATTTTTGTGAAATTTATTATATTTGTGTACAAAATGACATTTTGCAGCAAAAGATGAAATGTACTGTAACTCAAATTCAAACCATTCATTTATTAATAATAACTTCTTTAAGTCCTTCTGTTAGCGCTTTCCTTTCAGGGGAACTTGTTTTGTTTATAAATGACAGAAACTTAACAAAATAAAAATAATGCTTGACGAGTACGTTTCTATGAAACGGAATTTCATGGAGAGTCCTGTTTTATCAAACTGAATTTTGGGAATGTGTCCTATTTTATTAAAAGCAATTTTGTGATGTCAACTATTTTATTCAATGAATTTTGTGAAGGAATCCAAATAGGCACCAAATTTGGACTAGATAGACCCAGGAGTGTTTTATTTCTTCAATTAATTCATTCCTTATTTCCTCTGATACATTTTTTGAACCTTACATCATTTTGATACTGTCCAAGAGAAACATCTACATTAAATTTGTTTTTATCAAACATTTGTTTTTATTAAAACTATTTTATTAATAGCTAGATTATGAAAATTTGTAAATGGTTTGTTAAGTTTTGCAACATAATTAGGCCGTGGGGCGATCCCGGAAAAGATGCTTAGAAATAGACTTCCGTTGCAACTTTTGGGGGGCAACTTAATTTTAAACTTTTATGTTATAGAAAGTTCTTAAACATTGAAATTGTCAAAGTTCTGGATGCAAAAGTTGCACATTAATTAGAAATCGATAAAAATATATAGCAAAATTTTCTCATTACATCTAACAACCGATTGGCTCAATCTCCCCCTACTCTCACGTTTTAGCCAATCGGAAGCGTACGTTTATGAATTTGCCGTGGATAGCGTAAAAAACTAGCGAAAATTTCCCTTTTCTGTTTAAAACAAACTTACTATTATCCAAAATGAATTATTTTGTGATCATATGCTATAGCATATTTGCAACTTTAAAAGTATACCAAGGATAATTTTATTAACATTTAACTCTTGATTACCATCTCACTTTTATTTATTGTGACTTTTTTTAATTACTAATATTAATGAAAACAGCCAGATTTCCAGTTTTGCTAACCGAACACCTGGTCTATTACGTATTATACTTCATAACAGTGTAGGAAAAATATATTCTTATATGAAAACATATTTTTTCTGTTTGTTTTTTTTGTTTTTTTTACTAATCTTTAATATTTGTTGAATAATTTTATTCAACCAAATTGCCATAAAGACATTACTCAAGTAAGCCCTATTCTAATGTCTCTTAACTTTATTATAGTTTTAAATACAGGTGCAGATTAACAAAATCTGAAATAAGGAACCATTGACTCCTAATTCTCAAAAATCTAGTGACCACACACAAAAAAAAAAAAAAAAAAAAAAAAGGCCATGAAGAATACTGTGAAGTAATGCATGCATAAAAACAATCCTGTAACTATATTCTAATTTTTTCGTTTCCAGATATTTGTCAGTTAAACGTTTAAAAATCGTTGTATACTTAAGTGATATATACATACAGTTACTTCTTAACTTGTATTGTAATTATTTATTCATATATATTTGTGTGTGTTTTTGTTTAGGAAAAATCATTTTAAAAGTAGAAATATTCTTCAAAGAAAATACATAGGTAAAAAAAAAAATAATAATGATAAAATAAAAAAATAGCATTTGGCACACTTATGAAAACTATAAATTTCATTTTACTTGACATAAATTTTTAAAAACTTTCAACACACTTTTTTATTATTGATCAATATTTTATAAGTTGTTCAAAAGCTTTTCATCATAATTTTTTTAACTTAAACAGATTACAGTAAATTACTTCATCTGCAAATTAAATATCTTCTGTCAATTTTCTAAACAGGTATTAGTTTTTAAAAAAAATCTTATATGCAGTGTACAACAAAAGCATAATTAAATAGATGTTACATGAAATGAATGGATACTTCTTTCAATTGCAAAATATTTATTAGAAATTGAATTCTAGCTTAAATATACTTTTAAAAGACAATTATTCAAGTCAAGCAATTATTTTATCAGGTTTTTGTACAGACATACATTGTTTTATTTTTTTAATATATATTGAAAATGTGTATTCTATTTTAATGTTTAGTAGCAGATAATCTCAAAAAAAGATTTTTTTTTTAAATATATATAAATAGCTAACGATCAAGACACAAAAGTTTTATCATCGAAATAAGGATGTTCATGATAGACATTTATATCTATATTTCGCTTAATATTTCAAGCCTCTTTAAATATTTTGCTTTTGAAAAAATAAGTTTTATTTTATTTTATTTTAAACTAGCTTTATCGTTGTTATTGTTTACGTTTCCTATCGGCAGATGGCGCCAAAACAATTCAAATGTTTTAGCTGGATGGAGAGAAATTGAAAATAATTTGTTTTGCTTTTCTTAGGGTGTTTACTCACTTGATATTTTCTGGACAATATGACTATTACATTATCCAAGCATGCAGCCAGGGCCGGCGCTAGACATTTTACTGACTGAGGCGAGCAATATTTTGCCGCCCCTATGCTGTGATTGTTTTTCCCCACTTCTCAAACTGTTTTAAGAATAAGTAAGTTAATTTTGCTAACTATGATTTATTCAAAAGAAAACAAATATATATATAAAATTAATTTAGAATTAAGAAATTTAAAAAAATCAAATTACTTAAGAAATCGTTTATTTTGAAAATATAGCAACATTTAACTTGAAATTAAATAAATAAAAATGTTATATTGTAATAATAGTTACAACAAGTTAGAAATTGTACGTTAAACGTGACATATCAGGTGCGTTCATTATATAACTACTTTCACAATGTAAAAAAAAATCATCCTCATTATTTCAGTGAAATAAATTATGTCGTCTGCTAGGAGCGAACGTGACAAAGGAGGTAGGTTTGTTTTATTATTATTAGGTATGCCACGTTTACAAATGCGAATTTTTTTTCACCATGGAGATCTTGCTTTGTGAAGGATTACCTCCATGGTTTAATATTTTTATGACTCATAATGAATGAATCTCCTGTGTTTGCGTACTCTAATGGATTGAGATATTCAGTTAACGTAATTTCCACTGAAGTTATATCTCAGAATTTATACATTGTTGATTATAACTCATCTCTCAAGCAAACGATTTTTTTTTCCAACGCTCTTTCTATAAATGTAACTTTTATGCAATTTTATTCGAAAAAATAATTTTAAATAAAAATGGCCGCTTGGCATATGGAAAACGATGTGGTTAGCCCGTATTTGTTTTCCTTGGTCACATGACTTGCGCTTTTATTATATAGATTACGTATGATAGGATTTAACAGATTAAAGGAAACTTTCATCAATATCTCTTTAAGTTTTGTTTCGATTTTCATAAAATTTGAAATGACTCGACAAAATTCTGCAACGATTATATATATTAAATTTCAAATTATTCGGTTGGGTAGTTTTTTGCGCTGTTATGTGCGGACAGACGAACGGACCAGACGACGAGCATAGGTGATGCTTCGTATTCATATAATTACGAGCGCACCTAAAAAGCATCATATCAAAAACGCTTCAAAATCTCATTCGCTTTGCTTTTCCTTTGAAAAATGCATTTATTGTATCGACGTTATGAATATTAGTTTTTAAAAAAAAGTTACATCAGGTGAAGCTAAGTTTAAAATATACATAATTAAGCCAAAATATGTCAAATATTTAAAACCAATCAAATTATGTATAAAATTTTTATAGAATTTCAAATAGCAAAATAATGATATCAATAACAAGTTATATATCTTTTTGAAACATGCAGAAAAATAAAATCCCTTATTAGTAGTATTTAAAAGAAAATATTTATTAAAAATAAAACAAAATTTCAAGATCTAATTTTCCTTGATTTTTCTTCGGCGAAGTCATTTATTTTAATACGAAAATCAATATTATACAGCAATCACACTATCAAGACAAAAAGAGATAAACATACTAACGCAAACTACACATCACATTCTTGAAATTAAATAGGGAAATTATGATATGAATAGAAAATTACATGATCATTTGAAATTGTATACATGAAGATTAAATTTTACATCAGTAATATTTACAAAAACACAAGTATCAACAGTGAAATAAATAATTCGATACTAATTAGCCTTGATTTTTTTTTGTCAAAATCGTTTATTATAGCACCCTAATATTAAAAAAAATAATTGTTTTTCATTTGCTAGAATAATTTAACTGACTGACCCGACCGGCGTTGCCCGGGCACATCAGAAAATAGCACGAAGCACGAAAAAAAAAAAAAGTCAATATAAAGCGCAAAAAATATAAAAATCACTCCACGAATTCCGAAATAAGCTTTAATCAGGGCTCCCACTGGTCCGTTTTTTGGAAACCAGTATTTTTTTAAAAAGAAAATTGTGGTATGTATTTGCAACAATTTCAACTAAACCGGACCTCGATGTTAATTTCTGCAAAAATTATAAAGAAGATTGTTTTTAAAAAAATAGTGGTGTTCAAAAAACGGACCGAGTGGGAGCCCTGTTTAATGAAAAGAGAAAAAAATTACTATATTGGGCTAGAATGCCTTTTTCTAATGTGGAAAAATCGCGGCGAATTGCGGAAAAAAAACACTAAAAGTTGTATATACAAAAATCGCCAGGGGCAAAATATACTATTGGGCTAAAAGATTAAAAAATATATTTTTTACGAAAGTCCAAAAATCGTCTTCAAACGCTAAAAACGCTAAAAATCGAACAAAAAAAATTCAAAAATTGCTAAACGAATTCCGAATAAACTTTGTTGAAAAGGGGACAAAATTTTCTATATTGGGTTAAATGATTAAAACCTGATTCCTTTTACTAATGTGGAAAAATTGCCGCATAACACAAAAACGAACTCGATAAAAAGAAAAAAGAAAAGAAAACTGCCCAGTTAAACTGACGGCATTGAGCTCACAGGCTATTCACACTAACTGTATATTATACTCTTATTTCAAAGAATTTGAAATAAGCCCTCGAAAAATGGAGAAATCGACACTATATTAAGGGGGGGTGCATCCCCTGTTTCTCCCCGTTATAATTAACCAATGAACCCATAAAACTAATCAGAGAAACGCCTTACCACAATGAATCTATATACAAAATTTGAAGAAAATCGGATAATTCTGCATGAAAAACCCATTTATCTAAATTAAGTGGGGTTGCACCCCCCGTTTCCCCCTTTATACTTAACACCCAAAACTAATGAACCCCCAAAACTAATCAGAGAAGCGCCTTATCACAATGAACATATATATAAATTTTGAAGAAAATCGGATAATTCTGCTTGAAAAACCCATTTATCTATATTAAGGGGGGTTAGTCCCCCCGTTCCCCCCTTTATACTTAACCAATGAACCCCCAAAACTAATCAGGAAAGTGCCTTACCACAAAGAGCCTATATACAAAATTTGAAGTAAATCGGATAATTCTGCATGAAAAACCCATTTTTCTAAATTAAGGGAGGGGGGGGGGGGGGGTTAGTCCCCGTTCCCCTCCTTTACACTTCACCAATGAATCCCCAAAATTAATCAGGGAAGCCCCTTACCACAATGAGCCTATATACAAAATTTGAAGAAAAGCTGATAACTCTGCATGAAAAATTCATTTATCTAAATTAAGGGGGGAGGATTAGTCCCCCCCCGTTAGCCCCTTTATACTTAACCTATGAACCCCCAAAACTAATCAAGAAAGCACCTTATCACAATGAAACTATATAGAAAATTTGAAGAAAATTGGATAGTTCTGCATGAAAAAAAACATTTATCTAAATTAAAGGGGGTTAGCCCCCCGTTCCCCCCTTTATAGTTAACCAATCAATTTCCAAAACTAATCAGGGAAGCGCCTTATCACAAAGAATCTATAAACAAAATTCGAAGCAAAACGGTTATTTCTGTCAAGAGTTATCGCGTTACGTACATACGTACATACATACAGAACGGGCGGGCACATTAGCTCTCAGGCTTTCATAGCCTGCGAGCTAAAATAATTCTGCATGAAAAACTCATTTATCTAAATTAGGGGGGTATCCCCCCTTTCCCCCTTTATACTTAACCAATGAACCCCCAAAACTATTGACAGAAGCGCATTATCAAAATGAACCTATATACAAAATTGGAAGAAAATGGGATAATTCTGCATGAAAAACCCATTTATCTAAATTATGGGGGGTTAGCCCCCGTTTCCCCCCTTTATGCTTAACCAATGAACCTCCAAAACTAATCAGGGAAGCGCCTTATCAGAAGGAACGTATAAACAAAATTTAAAGTAAAACGGTTAGTTCTATCAAGAGTTATCGCGTTACGTACATACATACATACGTACGTACATACACAACCGGCGGGCACATAAGCTCTCAGGCTTTAATAGCCTGTGAGCTAAAAATTACAGAGGACAAAATTTACTACTATATGCTAATACAATCTAACAGTAATTCTTTCCCGAAAGTCAAAAATTGAAGGGCAAAAATCGCATTGAAAATCGCTGAATACGAAATGTAATATATTGGGCTAAATGTTTGAAACCGAATTCCTTTTATGAAAATAAAAAAAAGCGCCACGAAACGCAAAAAATGCTAAAAATTACATTGAAAATCGCAATAAAAATCCCAAAAACTTCAAAAATCGCGGAGAACAAAATTTAACATGATAGGCTAAACGTTTGAAGCTGATTTTTTTTTTTTTTTTTACGAATGTCAAAAAATTCAGCGAGAAACGCAAAAACTCTAAATCGCATTAAAAATCAATAAAAATAAAAAAATCTCGGAGAACAAATTCACTACATAAGGCTAAAAGTTTGGAACCGAATTTCTTTTACGAATGTCAATAAATCGCCGGAAAACGCTAAAAATCGTTGAGAACAAAATTTACTAATAGTGAACTGAAACTTTGTAACAGGGATTATTCAGGAATGTCAAAAAATTACCATGGAACGCAAAAAAAACACTGAATATCGCTAAAAATTCAAAAATCGCAGCGGTCAAAATTTACTATATTAAACTAAAAGTTTGAAACAGAATTCCTTTTACGAATGTCAAAAAATCGCCATGGAACGCGGAAAAAGCGAGTTGAAAAACACATTAAAAATTCAACAATTGCGGAGGACAAAATTTACTGTATTACGCTAAAAGTTTGATGCTAAATGCCTCTTACGAATGTCAAAAAAATCGCTGCAGATCGCGAGAAAGCGCTAAAATTAAAAAATAGAGGAGGACAAATTTACTATATTAGTCTAAAGGTTTGAAACCGAATTCCTTTTAACAACGTCAAAAAATCGCTGCGAAACGGGAAAAAACTCTAAAAATTGCATAGAAAAATTCAAAAATCGTTGTACGAATTCCGAATAAACTTTATTGAAAACTGGACAAACTTGGGGGGTTATATTGGGCTAAAATATAAAAACTATATTGGGCTAAAATTTTAAAACTGGAATTCTTTTACTAAGGTAGAAAAATCGCCACAAAACAACAACAACAAAAAATAAAAAACGCTAGAAATTTCATAAACATTGCTAAAAATTAAAAATTCTCAGAGAAGCAAATTTACTGCGGTTGGCTAAAATATTTTTAAAGGAATTATTTTCTGAATGTAAAAAAATCAACACGAAAAGAGGCTAAAAATCGTATTGAGAATCCCGGAAGACAAAATGTAATATATTAGGCTAAATATTTGAAACCGAATTTCTTTTATGAATGTGAAGAAATCGCCGTAAAATACCCCGAAATGCTAAAAATTGTATTGAAAATCGGAAAAATTTCAAAAATCGCGTAGGACAAAATTTACTAAATTAGCAAAAATTTGCAGAAGAACGCGAAAAGACACTGAGAATCGCATTGAAAATTGCATTAAATACAAGTAAAATTTCTAAAATCGCGGAGAACAAAATTTACTATATTAGGCTAAAAGTTTGAATCAGAATTAATTCTTTTAACGAATATTAAAAAATCACCGCGAAACGCAAGAGAAAAAAAAATCTCGTCAAAAATCACTAATAATTCAAAAATCGCCGAGAAGAAAATTTACTAAAGTGGAGTAAAACATTGTAACCGGAATCCTTTCGCTGTAATTATATGCAACTTCTTTGACTGTAATTATATGCAACGTACTCCGTATTTTTATTTTAAATAAGAAAAAAAAATATCTCTCTCTCTTTTTTCTTAAGTTTCGACACATACAATATGCGAGCCAAATGCCGCCCCTCTAGGGGTGCGCCCTGAGGCGGCTGCCTCACTTGCCTCACCCCTGGCGCCGGCCCTGCATGCAGCTGGTATAATGAGGATCCATAAATCTTTTTTTTAATATATAGTTTGTTTACATTCTGCTAACGCCGAAACGTTTGAAACGCCTGTTTTTATTGGCTCTTGAGTGTAAAAATGCGCCAATCGGAGATAGCTTTATAAAACTTATTAAAAAAGAGTTCCACATTTTTATTATAATTATTAATTAATGTGCAACTTTCGAATCCAGAACTTTGATGATTTCTAAAGTATTAAAGATCATTATATTAATCCTGCAGGAATTGAGTTGCCCCTCAAATGTTGCAACGTAGTTGAATGATAATGCCAGTGGCCCCACGGCCTGTTGCACAAACTCTAAATTACTGAGCATTGCTTCATCCATTGTTTTGCTGACACATTGCTAGTTTTGTACTCTCATGTTTGTGTATAGCAATGTTATAACCAATGTGGTTTCTGTACGTTTTCGGTGTGTGGTGCATTTTAATGTTTAAACTTTAAAAACCTTGAACCATTTTTGAACAATTACCTGAAATAGTAAGGTATTTAGAGCCTATTTTACACGAGACTGTATCATTTTCAAATAGTAGCCATTGAAATTCCTCTAACTATTTTTCCTGAAAGTTTCGTTGTTCAGATATTTTATTAGGATCATTTGTGATAGAATGTAGCAATTCTTTTTTTTTTTTGTAAAACTTGTACTTGTTCATTTGGTTTTGATGGATTCACATCATTTCGTTTCTTGTTGTCAATTTTATAAATTCCACACAAAAATGGTTTTATTTGCAAGATAGAACACTTTTTTTTACTCTCCATAATTAAAAAAAAATACTTCACCAGAAAGCAGTATCCTAAATTTAAAACTTGAAACGAAGATTCAAACGCAAAAAGATTCTAGGGCTCCACAGAACCAGACAGCATAAAATATTTCATTAGCGAAAAAACAAAAAAATATTACTGAACGAAAAATTGACACGGGCGACCTTTTTTTTTTCAATTATTTCTGCCCTTTTCAAAAGAAGCCAGTATCCACAAACAAGGAGTGCTTTCAACCTTTCATGTCATATCGACTAAATTTCTATTAATCCTGTAATTAAAAATTCTGTCTCACACATTCCTCCCACCAAAATTTTCTGGCAAATGAAGACTCTCACGAAAACCCTTAGTAAACAGCAGAGCACCAGATACTTATCTCCAAAGTCCAAACTGCATTTTTCTCCAATCCAATCTACTTAAATTTTATCGCTGTGCTGCCAATATAATCCCTAAACTTTCTATTTCTACTGATTTGCTACGCAAATCTCCCATTAAAGACCTTCTGAAAACTACACATGTCGAAAATGCAGTCCCCGGCAACAGTTCAGCAAACTGCTGTTTCATTTCCCATAAAGCGCAACCAATCTTCAACAGACAAAACAGACAGTCTCCATTTTTTGATTGTTACTCTGTTCAACCATCTACATAGTTCATTATCACTAATAATTTTTACAAAAAAATTGCCTGCCAGACACTCTCGGGCACAATTAAATGCAGGTCTAGCCCTAGTATGTCAGAAAAATGTAATCCTGAGCCCAACCCGGTCCGTGAGTTCCGGTTTTCAGGTACAATTTAAATATCTAATGCAGATTTCTGTATTGATGTTGTCAAATTAGCATCAGCTCGTGCAGCACATTTATACTTATTCTCGGTGCAGCCAGGTTCATTAGAAATTGTTAATGTTTTGTCAGTATAGCCCGACACTGTTAAATTTGTTATATAGGGGCGGTCAGCCCGCTTAAATTTTTTTTTCAGTGTGGCTGGCCTGTTTAATTTTTTAATTAACTCAGCCAAGACCATTTTTCATCGGCTGGACCCATTAAAAAATTTATCTTAATTCTGCCATGATATAACAAATTTAAAAGGGTCGGATTAAGCCGAAGAAACAAAATATGACAATTTCTCAATGGACCTGGCTGGGTGGGGAATAATTTATAAATGTGTTGGAACAAGACAATGCTAGTTTAACAACTTCAATACAGAGATCTGCATTAGACATTTATATCATGTTTGAGCCAGGTATCATTTTTTCAATAGACTCAGGCAGGGCTTATGCTTCCATTTAGTTCTACATTCTCAGGCCGGGCCGATATGGAATTAATTGTTCTCATGCCGTATCGGGCAGGGAAGGGCTTTTTTTTTTGTAAAATTAATAGTAATAATGAACTTCTGTTAATGAAATCTTTGGAAATACACTTTAATGAATTAGAGAGAAATATTTTCAAAAGTCTGCTTTTTTACTATACAGCATCCAAAATAAGGATATTTTTAACAATCTTTTTTTTTAATTCTAATTTACATTGATTTTTTTAACGAGTCTTTATTTGAATGTAATAGTCTAAGTGATCATGAATGTTTCTACTCTATATTCTATGGCTTGCGGACATAGAGTCTGCAATATACTGTGAAATTTTGACATAAATAGGTGTGTTGTATTATTTAAAAGAATTGAATACATATAGAAAATTCTATATATCGAACGTCATATTCACCTTAATAAGTTAAAATACACAACGTAAATACATTAACTCACAATTATTTTAGCACCGAGAAGGTGCAAATATAATGTAAAAGTTTTAAAACATTAAAATCTGAAGATGTTAAAAATCGCAGTTGTCACACCTGTCAAAATATCCGAACACTTTCCCTGATGATGCCTTGTGTTTAGCTGAAAGTGTTCGAGATATTTTGACATGTGTGACATCTGTGATTTTCAACATCTTGATAGTTTTAATGTTTTAAAATTTTTATATTGTATTTGCACCTTTTTAGTAATAAATGATTTGTGAGTCAATGCATTTACGCTGCGTAGCTTTAAAATTATCCTTGTTATATGTTAAGTAAATTTGGAATTTTTTGTAGAAATTGAGTCTGGCCGATTCAGGCATGATTTAATTTATTTTCATGGGCCGAGACGTGACTTGCAAAAATATACATGAGGCGATTTCCTGCCGGGAAATTTCGGCTTGTGCAGTTCTCTAGATTACGGTTTAAAATTTTGGGATGCAGTTGAATAACATCGGGAATTCTGTTCAGTGCGTCACGAAGAATGATACGGCAGATGTTATAAATCTAACTTGCATAGTGATTAATAGTAGTGCTTATAATGGAGTTTATAATGATGATGAATTATTTTACGTCTGGTACGATATTTTTAAGCAGGAAGGGATGGAATGATTTTATGATGAAGTGGATAATGCAGACGCATTTATAAAAACATTTTGTAAATAGGAAAATGTGATCGATAGACTCCTGGAAAACTTAGTATAGTTTATCATAATGGAAATTATATTCAAGAAAAATATTTTTTATATATATATTTTTTTCTTCATCATGCTGATTATTTAAAATGAATGTTTGAATACGCAAAATATATAAAAACCCTTTTCAAGTCATTTTTTGTAATTTTTTAATTTACTAATATTGGAAAATAAAACACTTTCTAAAAATAAATTTCTTCTAAATCTTTCCTTTTTCCTTTCAAGAGTGACCCCTCCCCACTTTCTCTCTCTCTCATGACTCTATTAATCTCACTCAGTCAGTCTAAGGTTAGGGCCTATTTAGAAAGTAAATATAAACTAAGCTTTTTAATGAAACTTATCAAAATTACTTATCTGAAAAATATACTGTAATGGCTGAATTAACAGGAAATGCTTACTGCCAAACGCTTCGAATGTCTGAATAGTTGAGTGCTACAAAATCTAAACCTGATGAGAGGGGCGTCGATGAAATAGATAGTGAAGCAGGAAAACAACTTTTTGCCTATTTTCCTGTCAAAGCCAGTCAAATAATTCTGATTTTGTTATTTTAAAATTTGCATTTGATAAACTTATTTTTGTTAAATTTAAGATAAAAGTTTCTCTCCCCATTCTAATCACGTGACATGTTCACTAGAGCGGAAAATAAGGGTATTTTCTGTAAGCACGAAATCCTCTCATCTAGCGAAACATTTTATGTCCTGATGATGAAAAGATACAGGTATACCTGATAAGACGGAAATCGGTCATCAACGGAATTTGTTAACTATCTCTAACGATTAAGTTTTCACAGATTTTACTGAAACTAGATGATATGTAAAATTTCTTCGGCAGAGACTTCGATGGGATCAACGTTTGCCAACACTTACGGAAAAAGATGAGTTTACACGAATGCAATAACGGCACATTGATCAGAGTTTGTTAACCCTATCTTTGTTATGTTACTGTACATTCGGATTTATTTGTAATATAGATACAATAAAGGCTGAGTTATGCAAGAAGAGGAGAGAATCGTCTATTTAAAAACGAGAAATCATTATTTGACTTAGTTGACAAATTATTTAACCCAGATCATGGTTTTACTCAAGATTTTCATTATAATATTTACTTGACTATTTTATAATTAGATGTGTTTGGATAATCACTTGCAATAAATGGAAATAAAGATCATTCATTGCACTTCAGAAGATTAACCTTTTTTTTTAATTTGAAGGGGGGGGGGGAGTATTTATTGTCAAATTCTTATCATATATTGTTATATTAAAATACTCCCCCCCCCTCCATCATTAGCCGGCTGGTGATTCCAATTCCATAATAAGAGCATGGGAGAAAGGTTTATTTGAGCAATTCATATTAGGATTTATTTTACAAACATATAAAAAAAATTATGTGAGCCGGCTTTATGTATATAAGTAAGCTTATTTTTTTACAATCAATATGTTTATAACATTTACTTGCCTACAATTTCTATCAAGAAAAGTATATATTTACTTATTTTAGTCAAAATTTTAAATTAAAACTATCATAACACATCTCGGAAAGTTCCAAATATTAAGAACTAAACTTTTTAATTATATCAAAACAAAACTAATTTTAATTTTATTGTTAACTTTGCTAAAATAAGTTCATATAATGCAAATTTTAAAATAATAAAGAATTATTTTGACAAGAAATACGGCCAAAAAAATTTTTCTTGCTTCCCTATTTTATCGATGGCTCCCTCATCAGATATCAATAGAGCAGTTCACATCACGTGACTTTTACCGGAGAACAATGAAAAAAGCTGTAGGACACACAAATGGAAAAAGCATTGATAAAGGTACCGATAGCTGTCCTACAGCAGCAGCAAAAACCTGTTCATGATGTCACCTTGCACAGCTCTATTTTGTAGTATACTCAACAGTAGCGAATTTGAAGTATTCGGCAATCAGCATTTCCCGAACGTATCTATTAGTTCAGCCTTTGCAGTATATCTTTTACTTCTTTTGAAATATATAATTTTGATAAGTTTTATTAAAAAACATAATTTATATTTCCAATTAAATGCTATTCAAAATTATGTAACTAAAATTCTAAACTGTGCTTGTTTTTACTTTTTCTCAATTAATTCATAAAAACTTTTGTAATTTTTAAAAATCAATGACTTAAGAAGGGTCAATAAATTTTACTGGTGACTAGAATTTTTGTTAATTTCCGTTATACCAACAACATGCCAAAATGTAATTCTAATGTGCCCTGACCATGCAAAGGATTTTTATTGCAAACCATGCCAAAAAATTTGACTCACTATTTATTGAACATGAATATATTTTTAAATAATTTAATTGTAGCCTTGCAAAAAATCTTATTTTTTTATTTTTCAAATCAAAAATATTTATTATTATTATTATTATTTTGCTGAGATTTATTTACCTGTTGATGAGAAAGTTGCAATACAATTGTTTCAGAACTATGGAGTTGTAATTAAATTTAAATGTCCTTTGATGTCCATAATTATACCTATCAGAAATAGGGATGGTTTAACGGGAAAGTACAGAACATTTTACTGGATGATTATCATTACTAGAACTACTATAATTAGTAAAAAATCACCACATTCCACATCTGTATTTCTTAATCAAGAGCCAATGAACGTTTTTCATGGTGATATCCATGTTCAGGGAGTTAATACAGAATTGCAGTTTCACTTCACAAGAAATTCCATTGTTGTACAATGTCAATGGGGCAACCACTTTATCAGGACAAATAGTACTAGAACTGATGCATCCCAATTAAGGGCCCACCATGGCTGAGTGGTCAAAGTACCACACCGCTAATCACTTGCGAGTGTAGGTGGAAGCGGGTTCGAATCCCGCTGGCTCTGTTGCACTCTCTTTGTGGAGCTTTCGGCTGTATTTCTGTGTGTTGTACATTTCCTTGTGTGTGCTATCTCGTCCCTCTATATATTGACGATGACTTATAAGTGGGTGCTTGAGGCCAAGCACACAGGTCAGATGTATGTTGATAAAATGCTTTAGAAAAAAATGTCATTCCAATTAAGCAGAATATACTACATCATATTTTATACATAAATATACCAAAAACTTCAAATATGTTTGAAAACTGAGGTATTCAAAAAGCTGACATAATTTTAATAACAGAGAATATAAGTTACCAAAGAGTTAACATACAGATTTAAAGAGTTTGAGGCAGTTTTCTTAAACAAGCAAATTTCACATCTCTGAGCACAAGAAAAGTTTTTTTATTAAACATAATACAAAGTTTATAAAATTACATTAAATGTATTAAATAAAGGGTTCTTTTTCCAAAAATAATTCTATATCCTTTTAATTCATACTGAGTTCAAGGTCAATAACCCATTTCAGTTGCAAAAAGTGATGGCTAACAAATGCAATACAAACAGATGTATTAAAAAAAACATGAAATCATTTGAAAAAAATCACACTTTTAGTAACAAATTTTAATCTGAAACCATACACATTTGGGAGTAGCGAAGATAAAATATTTCCATGATATAAAACGTTTATTTATGAAGACAAAAAACATGCTTGACGTACATTATTTACAAAATAGATGATTTCATAACAAAAAGAAAATAAGTTGAAACTTACACTACTTAAACATATTAGGAAAAATTACAACCTTTTGAACCTTCAGATTCTTTTGAACAATAAATATATACCTATACTGACAATGCCATCTCTTTTAATCTAATAGAGCATGTTCTCTTTCATTTTTTGCTGATTGTACATATCACATTTCACTAATCTACAGAATTCTGCAGGGCAACTATAGTTGCATTGTGTATGATTTTTATGATACATAAACGTTAGCATAAGGGCTAGAATATAGCTGTTGCCAGGCTGAAAATAAAGAACTTAAAATATAAGCACACATATTAGAAGCAACATAATATTGTAATTTGGGTACTTTCTCTTTATAGGAGCCTTTACAAAATTGAGAAACAAAAATTATACATCAAGCATAGGTTATAAAACTCATTCCAACAATTCCAGAATAGTTTAATGAAACTACATAGTTTATTAAAGTGAAAGAGGACATCTAAGTAAACAATTAAGAACACATTTAAAAACCAGATTTTCCAAATTAACTCCATAGCGAGAAAGGCACTGGAATTCTTTTGTGCATTTCTGAATAGGAACTGTAGATTTGTGTATATTCTACAGAGTATGCTAAAATTTAACTAAGGTAGAAAATGCATAACACAGTTGAAAATTGACCTTCAAAAATTTTTGCAAATAAAAGAAATGTATATAAATTCTTTTGTAGAACCCTGTATGAATTCTTTTGTATAATCAGTGAGAATCTATAAAATTTAAACACACCCTGTAGTATGCAAATATTTAGTCTAATTTAAAAGCACCTGAACTATAACTCTTAACTGAGAATACACTGCCAGCAATGATCGCTCACAGGTAATGCTAATTGAATGAATGATAAAAGCTATGCATGTCCTAATCTACAGCAAGCATCGAAACTCAGTAACGCATTTAAGTTTCACTATGCTTGAAATAGTATAACATCGTTAAAATAGGATGCAGTTTTTCATTCGTAGATTATTATGTAACCAAATTGCTTTATATTTTATAGATTCTTTATATGACTCAACCTGTTTTTATTTGCAACATACTCTACTTAAATCATAATTTATAAAAAGGGCATAAACAATACTTATATAATGAAGTAAAAATTGTAATTGAAATAGTAAAATAACAAAAGTAGCATATCAAAGTTAATAGAATTAGTATTAGCTATTTAATAAGTATAAAATGTACAATTACACAATTCTAAAAAAAAATAGTAGATTAAAATAAAAAATTTTATCACTGCAAAAACATATTATTTTTAAATGTAAAGATATAAAATACAAATTAAATTAATTTTAAATAATGTTTGATGAGTGTTACAGAATAAAAAATATATATAACACTGTAACATTAATGTGATTCCGTCTAAAAAGAACTTTTGACTGAACAAATGATAATTATGATGTTTTAACAAAATTTTAAATTGATTCTAAATAACAAAGTAATTCTTAACACACCATACAATTATACAAAACAATAACAAATGTCCTCAGTATCTTTATACACATTTCACATTTTCATAAATATGGATTAATGATTGTATCTCGGACCCCAGGTGGAGTAAGATTGTTGTAAATGAATGTGATAGAAAGAATGTTTTAGTGCATCTCAGAAAATCAAACTAATTTCATTCAAAACATTCTTGAAAGAGTGCAAAATAAACCACAAAAATGACTTTTCCCCACAGACCATAATATAATGGAATTGTTTCGAGTGTCTCTTGAACTAAGTATAACTGCTACACACTTCACTATCAATAGCAAATGTGTCATAATAAACTTTAGTGACTTGCATCAATTACATGGCAATCCAAGTGATTTCCATAAGTTAGAACACAGACAGATAAAAAAAGTAAAATCAAAATCATAAACATTTTTCATGTGTGTTAGCAATTCTAAAAAAAGATTGAATTAGATGAGGAAAGCAAAAATTTCAAACGCTTTCGCTTCATAGCGACATTTGTTGATATTTTGAAACCTCCTTGGATTTTTATTACTTTAGGAAGTAACAATCTGTATCAAATACACAAACAGTTTTTCAATATTTAATTACATTTTACCTTCAAAATAATGGAGGATTTGAAGAGCAACATTCCATTATAAAAAGTATCTTTCATCTTAAAAGTTTATAAGAAAGTCAGTTTTACAGTCAAAAAACTTCATTGTGTGAAATCATGTGTAACATAAGTTTTTTTAATTTATATCGTCTAAATTATCAGAAAATCTTATAGGCTTATTAATTTTTGCATAAAAATAAAGCAGGATCAATATAAAAATGTGTTTGGCATAGCTGATGTAAAAGCTCCTGATCTGCTGATTTACTAGTTTAAATTAGAAATAGGGTCGGGTCATTCCATGCAAAATGAGCAAAAATTAAAAAAAAGTCGTGGCCACATAGTAACCGATTTTAATAAAATTTGGTACACAGATTCAATTCATATTTAAATAGAGGTATTCAAAATATCTCGACAAAAAATAAAATATTTTGGCAGTTCTGGACATTTAAAAAACTTTTGACATAGAATGGCTTGTATGGAATCGTTCAAAGTTGCAAGTTTAAAGTTCCGTATCTTGAAAACTATTTAACATAAATGAAATTTATTCATAATATTGTAACCCGTGGAAAGTTATTATCATATTTATTTAGTAATAATAATTTCGTATCACCATGGTTAACCTTAAATTGGTTTTAAAAATTGAAAAATTGAAAATTTTGAGAAAATTAAAAGCGTCATGGAAATCAAAGGAATTTAAAAACATATGTGAAATTGATGTATGATGTAATGTTACATATGAAAACCAAATTTCTCAAATTTGGAAGTTGCCATTTATTTTCTTTATCTTCAAAATAGCTTAGAAACTTTAAAAAAAATTACAAAATCAAAATTTTTCTTCTTATGTTTATTTAAAAAATCAAATGAAGGAAAAACCTGACATTAACAATATTGCATAAGCATAAGGTTAAAAAAGCCCATGATATATGCTGAAAAAATTCCAAGATTGCCTTTTGATGTCTAACATAACAGAAATGAGTTAAAAAATGTAATATTTGTTACGTTCTATGGGCTATTTCACTTCAAATTTGTACGCTTTTCTGCCATCTTGCAAAAAAATGTAGTGCTGCCATCAATATGGAGCTTTGATTACTATATAATTGTTTGTTAAACTACTGCCCCATTTAAATTAATAATTTATTCTACTCTAATTTAAAATATTGTTGAGAGAAAAAAACTGAAGGCAAGGATGAAAGTTTCTATATTTAAAATATACAATTTTATCTATAACGTCAAATAATTAAAAAATTTTAAGATGTTTCCTTCAAGTTCAAATAAGTAATAGAAATATTGAATTTTTCATTAGTTGTTTTTTTCTCATTAAGGAATAAAAAGGCAAGAATGAAAGTTTCTATATTTAAAATATATACTTTTATCTATAACGTCAAACAATTTTAAAATTTTAAGACTTATCCTTCATGTTCAAACAAGTAATAGAAATATTGCATTTTCCTCTCAAAATTTTTCATTATTTATTTTTCTCATTATGGAATAAAAGGACAATTACTAAATCACTCCAATCTGTTACTTATTATTCATTCTTAAATATAAATAATTTTTGATAAAGTGTTTCCACTCCTACGGCTAATAATGAAAATTGAAATTTCAAGCATGTAGATAAAACTTCGATCTTATATCAACTGTTAATGTAAGTTTTAATACTTAAATAAACAATCCTGAAATCTATTATTTTACATTTACTCATAAATAAATATGATCTACTTATATGCTGATTTTCATTAAAATCTATGACATGTCAGCCACAGCTGATTTGCTCATTTACCATAGAACGACCCAATATTTTCATTGGTCCCTGTTTCGTATTGGCAACTGTAATATTTGACAAGAAATCCCACTTCCTTAATACTAGACTATGCCAAGACTCCTATAAAAAACAATTTTTAAAATTAGTCAATAGAAATTTTATGGAGCAAAATATGATTGCTTAGATTACTCCTTTTCAGAAAAATCTTTCTTGTTTATATCGCACACAAAAGATTACTCCCCAGTATGAATTAAAAGGTGCCTGCTTAAATTACTCTTTTGGTTGAATTTCTTGTTGCATATGTCACAAGCAAAAGGTTTCTCACCGGAATGAATTAACATATGGCTGTTTAACATACTCTTATGAGAGAATTTCTTGTTGCATATGTCACAAACAAAAGGTTTCTCACCAGAATGAATTAACGTATGGCTGTTTAACACACTCTTACGAGAGAATTTCTTGTTGCATATTTCACACACGAAAGGTTTCTCACCAGTATGAATTAATAGATGCTTTTTCAGGTTACACTTCAAAGAAAATTTTTTGTTGCATATATCACACCCAAAAGGGTTCTCACCAGTATGAATTAACAGATGCTGTTTTAAATTACTCTGTACAGAGAATTTTTTGTTGCATATTTCACACACAAAAGGTTTCTCACAAGTATGAGAGCAAAGATGTGCATTTAAATGACTTTTATTGAAGAATTTCTTGTTGCATATTGCACACACAAAAGATTTCTCTCTCTCACCAGTATGACGTAAGAGATGTCGGCGTAAATGGCTCTTTTCAGAGAAATTCATGCTGCATATCTCACACACAAAAGTTTTCACACCAGTATGAATTAACAGATGCTTGCTTAAATTGCCCTTTTGAGAGAATTTCTTGTTGCATATCTCACACACAAAAGGTTTCTCACCAGTGTGAATTAACAGATGGATGTTTAAAGCACGCTTTTGAGAAAAATTCTTCTTGCATATCTCACAAACAAACAATTTTCTTTGCTGTGAGTCAGAAGTTGCGTTTCCAAAACACTCTTGTAAAGAAATATTTTGCTGCATATTTTACAATTTAAAGACTTTTTGGGTGATGTGATGTGTATCTACTTTGTGGCTTTATGCATCTGAAATAGATATAATTAAGTTAATCAATCATTCATTCTTTTAACCATTCATTAAAAAACAATTTAAGAGTAAGTAAATTTATGAAAAATTATAATCAATGTAAAAGACTGAATTAAAATAAAACACTTACCATGGTATTAAAAACTACAATAGATTTCTAATTAATGCAGAACTAAAGGTGTGTCAGATGCATTTCCTAACTGTATAAAGATAAATTTATAAATAAAATTACACTAAATAAAATAAATAGCTACAGTCATAAAATAAATAACTTACCATAAAGAAGAAATAAAGTAAATTTAAGAAAGAAAATGTATAATTATATGAAAACAATGATGCATTTTACAATCAATGTGGAAAAAAGATTTTATTTTTGCGGTAAGGAGAATTCTGAAATACAGATGTGAATTACAATGTACATTCACTGAGTGAATACAACTTGATTGCGTTAACCTAAAGATTTTTTAAATGCTTTGCGCTACCTCAAATGAAGTAATTTTGCTTATTTTTTTATTAAAATTTGTTTTTATATCTTTCTTTTAAAGATTTTTCACTAGAGCGGTTTTTTATAGCTTTTAAAATATAAAGAAAACTATTGCTTTCCAAAAAAATTGTTTGAGCAGCTCTGCCGCTAAAATTAAAATTTAATAATTTTTTTTTTCATTTTATTTTACTAAGCAACCCTAAAGCAAAGTTTTCCGCGGTATAGCGAATAAAAAAAAAAGTTTTTTTCGGCCCACCCTACTATATATATGACTTAAATATATGTAAATATATATATATATATATATATATGCTTTTAATGTAAAACTTAATAAGTATTGATAGGCGAAAGACAGCTTACTTTAATATATTCAAAAAGGAATTAGGTTCAAACTTTAAATGTAAAATCAGCACGTCTGAGAACCACATGAATCATACAAGAAAAACATTTCAGCTTTGTATTCGATACGTTAATTATGTAGACAACATTACAAAGATTTAAATTGCATATACATGTTAACTTCCATATTTAACTTCATTAACCTTAGGGAACATCACTAATAATTTCTCATGATTGCTTTCTTTCGAAGATCTTAAATAAACATTACTGGGTGTCACTTTAACCTGACAAATCCCGTAATTGACATAAATATTCTACGGTTATTAGCCGACAAGAAAAGCAAGTATCTGAAAGGGGAAAAATATGATGCGAGGTATAAAGAGTTTAAAAGATAAAACTAGAACTTGGAAAGAACATGTAAACGATGAATAGGTAAAATGGGGATATGAAATCTTTGATAAAAAATGACCTTTGATAAGAAAAACATTGACACTTATGGACGCACATCGAGCCAGCTTTCTAAAACATCATTTATATGCCACATGCCTCCATGAAACATAGACCTGACACGATGAGAGCTAGAAACATGATTAAATCACTAAGCTGCTTTAAGACCAACATCAGTTCCAGAAGGAGTTTACTGTCATTACCATATGGTTTCTCAATACATCACATGGCCAACAACACCTGAGACAACGGAACGAAGCTAATGAGCTCTCATCAGAGATGAATAAAAATATCCAGCTCGTAATAAAAATCCCTTCATTACGCATTTCCATTCCCAGCACATGTATTTCATGTCCGGAAGATGCAAATCAGTGACAGTCTATCACAGAAGAGAAAAGCGGGGCTAACGCAGAGGGCTACCGTGGTTGAAAGTCACGTGACAGTCGCGGTCTCACTGAAAACGTACTTTGACGCGCAGCTGTCACAAAGGAATTCCATTACTTTGATTTTCGTGTGTGTTTAAAAACCAATTGTTCCAACGTTCCAACCTTTATTAATAAATACAAACGCAATTTTCATTGCGATTCTTTTCTTTTCTTTTAATTGTGTTAAGAGGTTTTATTAAGTAGTTTCATCAATTAATATAAAGGACGAGATACTTAGGATAATCTATCGAATGTAAGTATTAACCATTTTTCCGTTTTGATGTAATATGCATAACATTTAATTGTGCAATGTTATATACTTTTAATCGTTGTAAATATGATAATTTAGTTAGCAGAATGCCGGTAACTTTACTTATATAAAATAAAACAGCAGAGTAAAATCGTAAGATTATTATTGATTATATATTTTTTTCTAAGGGCAGCTTCGGCGGGAGGACATTACAATGTTTCGGGATAATTTTTCATATCTAGACCATTAATAAATCTAAAATATGAAATCATTTGTAGGGAATGTCACTCCTTGAATTCACCACTGCATTACTGATCTTGGCGATGTATTTTTTTTTTTTTTTTTTTTTTTTTTTTTTTTTTTTTTTTTTTTTTTTTAATGAAAGACATCTATGCATTATACGATAATGTTTGTTTTGTATTGTTTAAATATAAGTAAAGCTAATTTATTTTAAATGAATATGTATTTACTTGCACTATTTATTCTTAAAGTTTTTCGCTTATTGATATAAACAAGTCAAAATTTTTAATAAGTTCAGATTATTTTTAAAGATTTAATATTCAGAATACCACACGTGTAATATTATTACGGATTAATATTAAGAATACTATACATATGATACTTTGCATTTTGGTTCCTTTAAACAATTCATGATTTTTTAAATGTATATATGAATGAAATGTTATTTTAATTTATTTATTAACAAACTGAATACAATTCCACTAATAAATGTGTTAATCTTTTTTTTAATTTAGTTTATAATAAAATAATAAATCAATAAATTGAGATTTTGACTGAAGCACAAAGAAAAAATTGCCAGATATTATTTCAAACTTTTACATTTGTACCATATATTTTCAATTATGTTGTGTATGAATTTCTAACAATCAAACTTTGTTTTACAAGGAAATCCGGCATGCTTAATTCTATATATGCTTATCATTTATGCCATAATTTCTGTTTAAAGTATTGCCATATTTTCCTATATTTGTCTTTGTGTATGTATCATTACTCAGGACTGATATAGTTCAAAAGTGTTTATGATTTCGGTTTGTCTGTCTGTCTGTCTGCCGTCTGACTGAACAAGAACTTTTGATGTAAAAAATTGCATGCACATACCTTTAAAATTAGTTCTGAATTATTAATATTATTAATATATGTCTACGTTAATATTTATTATAAACATAACTTAAAAAGCTCTCTTATACAGTTTTTCATACCATTTAAATTCATATTGAATAATTGAAAATAGCGACATTAATGTCATTTTTTAGATAAAAAATATGTTAACAACTGTGAAAAAATTCCATCCCAAAATAAATACATCTAAATAAAGCAATACGCCGGCAGAGAACATGTCAAGAGACTAATATAGATTTAAATCCTACAAACGAATTTTTTTTTAAAGTAATTCTCAAAGCTCCTTATAATTTTCTATAAACTTCAATACATAACTAAGTTTTTATAATAATGCTTCTCTAAATATTTTGGAGTGCTACACAACTAATATTATTACGATTACATTTTGTTTATGATCAGTTATATTTATTGGTATTTGGTTGTAAAATAAATATGTTTTCTTCCCCAGAAAATGACCTTTTCCCAAATTCTATAGAAGGGAAGAACTCCCCCCTCCCATTTACCTTTCCAGCCTTCAAAAAAGTGAAAGCGCATCCCTTCCATTTTCCTTTTGTTCACCACTCTCTCAAATAAAGCAGGTAGAAGAATGGATTCTCCCTCCAGGAAGGGGGAATAAAAATGGAATGAACAGGAATTTAGATAGAGTATTTCCTAGGGGTAGGGTTGTGAGCAGTGAAGGTTAATAGGCGAGCTGTTCTTTCCCCAACCGTCTTGATTCTTCTTAATTCTGTTCCCAGCTTTATCCACTACTCAAAAAAGTTGAGGCTTGCGAAGTAAAGTCAAATTTGCACTGAAAAATTAAGAATTTTGCTTCTCGTTTTAATATATTATATGCTCAGAAATAAATATTGAGCATATTTCACATTTCACATATGTTTTTTAAATACTTAAACTAAAATTTTGAAAATTTTATATATTATATAAAGTGTGTGTTCAAAGACCGTGTATAATTTTCATGCAAAAATATTGATATTAGGGTATAAAAGTCCCCCCTCCCCCACCTTTTTTGTCTCTCTCTTATTTTTCGACAATCGTATTGTTTTCTCAATAACTTAAATTGTTCTACATCTTTGAAATTTGTATATGCTAAATAAATCATAGTATCTAGTATGTGTTATTATTTTTTACATTTACAGTAACTTCTAGGGTACAGAGAGCTAGGTACACTGTAAAAAATGACCAATGTTTCTTATTTTATGAAAATATGCTATAACCACGAACGAAAATATAATATAATCTTCTGAGTTATCCGAAATTTCAAATAGCATGTTACATTGCCTTTTAATCCCCAGAAACGAATACATTTTCAAAATTTAAAGAATAATTTATAAAAACAAATTATTTTTAGCTGCCCGAATTTTTCAGAAACGTTTCCGAAGGGTTTTTAAAGTGTATTGATTAGTGTCCTCAGGTTGGAATACCTGTTTTTCGAATGTTATCCATTCTCAAGTACACGTTTTCAGCCGCATAAGTTAATTTATACATGAAAGAGTAAAGAACTTTACGTATTTTAATGTTATTGTTAACGCTGTTAATTTTGCATGTTTGTCTGTTAAACCTTTTTTATGAGCATGAAAGTGTTTACTTCAGAATTGATAGCATTCGAAAAACAGGTATTCCGGGCTGAGGACACTAATTAATACACTATAAAATCCCTTCGGAAACGTTTCTGAAAAATTCGGGCAGCTAAAAATAATTTGTTTTTATAAATTATTCTTTAAATTTTGAAAATTTATTCGTTTCTGGGGATTCAAAAGACAATGTAACATGCTATTTGAAATTTCGGATAACTCAGAAGATTATATTATATTTTCGTTCGTGGTTATAGCATATTTTCATAAAATAAGAAACATTGGTCATTTTTTACAGTGTACAGTAGTATATACTTACATATATATATATTTCACTTTTGACATTATAACTGTTTATAAATTATTTTATTTAATATACTTAAAATTATGATAGTATTTTGAACTTTTTATAAGATTTAATCACAATTCCTCTGGTAGGAAAAAATTATTGAAAAAATATTAATTTTTATATATTTTGTGTGTTAAAAATATTTTATATATTCTCTGAGATAAGTATTGAGCACATTTCATTTTGTTTTAAATATTTATTTTTCTACTAAATCTTTAAATTTTTTTATATATTATATAAAATATATATCCCATGACCGTCTATAATTTTGGTGGAGAAATATTGATATTTATGGTATAAAATATCTGTTTGAAAATTTAAAAAAAAATAATCGACAATTTTTTTTTCCAAAATCGTCAATTGTGCTTCAATTTTGAAATGTTAAATAAATTATATTTCCGTAGTTTGTGTTATATTTTGGTGTATTCACAATGATTTGTAGGATATAAAGGGTTCAATTATTTGTTTTTCAGTTTTAACAACTTTATACCTGGTTACAAATTATTTTAATTAGTACTTAAAATTATCCCAGTGTTTTGAAATATATGTAAGATTTGATAATCATGATTGTACTGCTCGGGGGCAGTAACGAATTTTATCAAATTAAAAAACAACTCGGGTATAATAGTAATCTAAAATATATTATGTCAATTGGTTTGCTTAGCTCAGCTGAGACCGGGAGCGTCACGTGACTACTCTAAATTGAAGAAGCGCCGTAGCCCGTCTTTCTCGTTAGCCCCGAGAGAAAAGTGAATGACGTCATACCGGCAACACTGTATGTCATCACGCATTCAATTCACTTAAGAGTCGCGTGAATACCGGGCATAGGAATTGTGAAATGTAAATAATGGCTGGACAAAAATACAAAACGACGTTAATGAAAAACTTATGAAGAATTTAGAACTGGATATTTGTTTAAGAGAGCCTGGATATAAGAAGTAAGTTAAAGTGTAACTGTTGTAGTACATGACTTAAGGAAATAAACGAACAGAATTCATAAATAATAATGGGTTTCATGGATATTAAAGAAACAAAGTAAACATAAAATCAAGGAGTAAATTAAGGTTTAAAAGTGGTTATAGAGTAATGAGATACAGGGAAACTGTTCACATTTTCCTATCACAGATCGACGAACTAATGGGTCTTTGAAATGCATGCTGAACTTTAACTCGAAATTTCTCGAAAACTAGAATCATTTGAAGGAAACTTTTGACCTGCATAGTTAGGGATATGACCCCTACAACATACATTAAAATAATCAAAATCTGTCCACATCATGTTTGGCAGTCCCCTTGTTAGACTTTGTGGGAGTACAGTAAGTTCTTCAGATAAGCTGATATGTCATAGTTAATTTTATAACTAAATCTTATATGCCAGTCTGGTTCAAAATTAAAGTAAACAAGAAATTTATGGATGGTCTCTTCATGTTTACAGAGCCATTGAAACTTTTCTTTATTTGCTTGATAACCTGAAACAAGTTGCAGATCCAATGATCGAATCAAATGCAGTCTTTGCCAACAATGAAAATTTATTTATGGCTGTGATTTTTTTTCAAAAGGACACGTACCTTCATCTCAAAATAATTTGAAAAAGAAGATAATGTGTTTTTACAGGGAAATTTATCAGTAACACTGAAACTCCAATATTTAATTGCACAGTTTCTGATGATACTGAATTTATTGATTGGAACACAACCAAATTATCTCCTTATTACCTCTATGTTGAATCATAACTATAATGATATCAAATCTTTCATACAATCTGGTGACATACCAAATTGGCATGTAAAAATGTTCACCTTCTGCACTGAGTTTGTGGAAAGATATGTAAAACTAGCTTCAGAAATATCATTAAATGTTTATGAAGCAGAATCAAGGGATGGTTACATTAGAACAACATGACAATCCAGATCAATCATTTTTCACAAAAAACACACTATAAAGTAGTTTCTGTTTAAAAAATAGTTTAAAATAGCAATGTATTTCTGGTGACACTACAACCTTTTAACATTTTTAGAACTTAATTAAATTAATAAAATACATTTAACCCTTTTACGGGCGGTGTCCACAAAAAAGGACACCTAATTATAATTCCAAAACTGACAAACTGCACCAAGAATACTTAATTAAAATTTTCCTTTTATTCAGTACCGGAAAATAAGCACGCTTTTATTTTCTAATAAATTCGTTTGTAAATTCCGGTGTCAATCCATTATTTCATCCTTTTGCAAACAGACTTACTCCGCGCCAGAAAGGGTTAAGGCATTTTTCTGTTAGGAGGCTGCAGGCGGTGTCCACAAAAAAGGACACCTAATTTTAATTCCAAAACTGACAAACGGCACCAAGAATACTTAATTAAAATTTTCCTTTTATTCAGTACCGGAAAATAAGCAAGCTTTCATTTTCTAATAAATTCGTTTGTAAATTCCGGTGTCAGTCCATTATTTCATCATTTTGCAAACAGACTTACTCCGCGCCGGAAAGGGTTAAGGCATTTTTCTGTTAGGAGGCTGCAGGCGGTGTCCACAAAAAAGGACACCTAATTTTAATTCCAAAACTGACAAACGGCACCAAGAATACTTAATTAAAATTTTCCTTTTATTCAGTACCGGAAAATAAGCAAGCTTTCATTTTCTAATAAATTCGTTTGTAAATTCCGGTGTCAGTCCATTATTTCATCATTTTGCAAACAGACTTACTCCGCGCCGGAAAGGGTTAAGGCATTTTTCTGTTAGGAGGCTGCAGGCAAAAAAAAAAATCACCAAATATTCTTTATTTTTTTATAATTGTTATGAATTACAAAAACAATGCAGTTAATTATGTGCTAAATAAACCAAGATTGCCAAAATAGGTCAACTTGTTGTGAAAGTGCAACAGCGAAATATTTTAAAGAATAAAATGCAGAAAACATAAATAAAAAATAAAGTGTGTACTAATTTTTAAAAAAAATAACATTTTTATCATTAAATCAATATTAAATAAATTACAACTTATATGTTGAGAAAACAGGTTAGAATTTCTAAATAGATAGTTTAAACAATGCTTTCTTTCTGTTGCATATCTTAAAAAACAAACAAAGCAAACATTATAATTTAAAATATAATTAATTCACCAGTTCACACTTTCTATCAAGTATAAAGCAAATTGGTGAATTTTGAGCTATCATGTCCCATGGCAAATTAACTTATTGTAACGGAAATTTTTGGAGCTGTATGAATTGTAGTCATACAGTTAAGTGTGATTTTTAAGATAAACATGGACTGTAAAAGTATGATTAAAAAAAATATTTCTTTTTTACTTTGATTATTAATATTAATTAGAAGAATGATTACTCATGATAAAATAGAAATTACAATACAGAAGAAATATTTTTACTTACAGTTCCTTGAGCTAAATCCATTTTGAACTTATTCACAGAAATCTCTATTTCACAAAAATATTTATACGGAATGCAGTATGTGAAAAAAAGCATGAAACGAATAGAGAAATAAATGAATGCTATTTTGATATCACAAATGCGATGGCAACAGAACCTTTTGTTTCGCAAGGTGTTGATCCATCCTGAAAAACATTTACAAAAGCTTGGATAGAGAGTCAGGAGTCACCACCTGCAATTGGCACTTAATGAATCTCTCCTCTCTCTCCCCTCATTCACCGAATCTTTTTTTAAAGCATTCACACACACACATACATAAAAAAAGGTCAAAAATTCTTATTTGTTGTCAAAATATGTGGGGTAATTTTGGTTTAAAGTCTCACTTAATTTGGTGCCTGTGATATGAAATCTCACAATGTTTAAATCATGTTATATTTTTATTTCTTTCGGCCTTTCACGTCGATATTATTTGGATTCAATTCCGTATTTATTTTTACGCGAGTGTTTTACATTGGGCATTAATCGGCGTTTTCCTTGCTCTCTTCACCGATATGCTCCCTCTCCGTTCTGCTCGTATTGTAATGACGTCATCGAGCTGCTATCTCGCTCCCTCTTGTGACGTACGCATTAGGTAGCTGTAAAAGGAGGCTCATCTGAGAATAGTAAATATATGAGTTTGGGAAACATATTGAATTGTGATAAAAATCCGATTATGGAAATATTCGCATATTTTAACATTTTGAAAGTGTACAATTTGTTTAATTTTGAAATTATTTTTTTAAATATTGCATTTAGTCCGTATGACGGATATTATTATGACAGAATATAATATCGGGCTTGGACCGCTATCCGGCTGGTTTAGATATTCGAAAAAAGGAAAAAATAGACTGGAAAATTTTTACTTTATAAAAAACATGGCTTTATTTTTGTTGTTGTTGCTAAATGAAGTTTGTTTGAATTTATTAAAGAAAGGATAAAGTGTTTTGAAAGGAATATTAAACGAAACCCTTTTAGCGATCTTCGATCAGACTTACCCGCTTGTTTTAAGTGTCTTGTGGGTGGGAAAAAGCATTTTTATATTATTATGACAATTTTTTACAGAACTTTTAATATTTAAAAGTCAAGGTATTCTTTATAAGATAACAGTAATAATAACACATTTTTACTATGGAAGCAATTTTTTAATAGAAAAAACACTAAGTGCGCCATTTTTTGACTGAGTCAAGAAGGATATTAATTTTTGAATGAGGGAAAAATGGGTGCTTTTTTTTTTCCACAAAAAGGCAAGCAGAGTGCAGATCCCTATTGAAACTGTCTCAGTGAAATTACAAGTAAGAAACAAGTTGCCTTTCTGAAAGTTAAACTGACCCATTTTACAATTAGAACTTTATATCTTGCTTCATTAGCATAAAAAGAAAAGAATTGTTCATAAAAAAATTGTTTACTCCTACATATAAAAAAATTGTTGTGTTGATTGTAGGTGAAGTATTTTAGACAGTCTTTTATTTTAACGTAACTTAGACCATGTATTTTAAAGATAGAATTTTGTAAACGACTTTTCCATCACTTCCTGATATGCTAGAATAATAAAAATTAAACATAGGTATCTTTCTTGTCACAATACAAAACTTTAATATTAATAGAACTTAATTATAAATTAGTAAAATAATAATGAGGTTATTTTCCAATAGCTGGGTACAGGTACCAAAAAGTATTTTTTACGGTTCCAACTCTATATGAGTTACAAAATAAATACATTAAAAAAAAAAACAGTATATATATTTTTAATTTTTATGAAAGAATAATCTTTTACAATAAATTTGACTCTTACTTTCCCCATAAAATCATGTAATGAGTGATCGACTTCAGAATCACACTAAACATTACAGGCACCAATATAATTGTTTGTTTACATTTATGGAAATTATTGCATACCGATGAAACATCTTTTTCAGATTGTCAGTACAACCACAAGCCATTTTAACATATTAAAAAAAATAACTTAACACTTTTCTATGTTAATAAAGTAAAAAATGGCGGCCTCAACTACAAGAAAAGCATCTTTCCTGCTATGACAACCAAGTTCATGTGGACAATAGAAACAAAGTCAAAGAATGAAAAATAACACAACTAATTTAGCAAAAGCTTCTTCAATTTTACTTTTTTTGAACTGACATGCTTAAAACTGTTTCCAAATCAAAACTTGCACCTTTCAGAGTTAACTTTAAAATCATAATTTTTCATCCATGAATCCATAAAATTTTCTAATAACTTAATATTGCTAAAAATTTTTTTTCTCCTTTGGAAGTTAAAGATACTGTAAAACTGATGCAAATTAAAACATATATAATGCAGTTTTTCAGCTAATTTTTACGTTGTTTATTACACATCTAAAAACTTCTATGCAGCTGCAATCTGTATTTCCACAGCAATGTTGACACAAACAACAAAATTTAACACTTGTCTTCTGTGAAAATCAATCTCTTTATCAGATCTTTGGATAAAAGCTTAATAACTAGGCCTTTTTAATTTTCTGCCTTAAGTTGTAAGTGTATAGGCCTAAACATTGATAGCTAAAATAATAAAGTGGTAATAAAAATTTGTAACAATAATAAGGCGAAGATAGGTAAACATACAATATTTTACAACATGCATTAATGTCTCAATTTTTTGTTAAATTAATAAAATTACCATAGCTTCCTTCTAGTATAGTATAATATTATGTACATCTACAGTTAAAATTATTAAAGTACATTATATTATACAACAGTATAATGCTTTATGTTGTATCATATAATATACAATAATATTATAAAGGATGATAAAAAACAGTATTGAGTCGACAGCAGCATTTGGCGAAAGAAATCGGCGATAAGTCCTTCTTTTCTGCAGCAGGCTTTAAACAGCAATCCTGTGACCACGCCTACAGCAAATTTTACGCAAGGTTGATTGGTTAATTTAGTCGGTTGCTGTATATTTTAGACATATCGTCTGGAGACTTTTTTGCAACAAAAATAATCTATATGACATAAATTTAAAAATAAGAAATAACAGTTTCCTCATCTACAAAGAAAGATCAACATAATCTGATATGACTTTCCTTTTAATGAATACTTTGCTATTTCGTTTTGGCAACGCCAGATTTTATTGATGAGAAAATAGAAGGAAGCCATTCTTGTTATAAAAACTTGTATTTTTTATTGTTTCAACATAGATAGTTTCCAGTTTTTTTAAATATTGTCATGTTTAGCTTATAATTGTACTAACAGTCTAAAAAAATGTTTCACAAACAGTCCTTTATATAATGTGCGATTTTAATTACATTCATCAACCAAGCCATGCACGCAAACTAAAATACTGCCACCGGAATTAATTAATTAGACAATTCCCAAGCGAATACCTCTTTTCGAAGTAAACGTTGAATGAATTCGATTTGCCAGCAATTTTCAAATAAAATCATTCCATCATCTCCATGTTTTAAAATAATGCATCACTATCACACTATGAACCCTTTTTTTTTCGAATTTAGGGATCCGTGTAAAATTACACATTATAAATTGTAAAAAAAACTTTTTTTAAAAAAAGGGCCTGTTTGACTTCAGATTATGCAAAATCCCTCGTCATCTTGGGTACGTTTTTCGCAGGTGAAAAAGACGGTTTTGGAGAGTTGGCGCCATCTACTGCTTTTATTGGAAAACCTATATGTTTCAGCTTGCGACTTCGTATTTTCGGCGTAATGCAAGCAAAAGCCCTGGTGATGAAAATAGACATGTAAGCCCTAAGGCATATTCGCCATTCCCAACCGTCAGGGAAAAAATAACAAATTGCGCGTGCGCAAGAACCGGGCACAGACAATTGTGGAACCGGGTTTATGAGGTTACTGCATATATCAAGTTGGCGATTACATTTGGCTTGGTTTTCGGATTTTAGGCAGAGGCACACGTGCAAGTCAGTCCTTGATACAGTTTATAGCTTACGTAATAATGAATTTACCTGAACAATATGTGTATATTTCTTTCAAAAATGATGAAAATAATACAATTTATCGAGTTAAAGAACATACGTGGATATGCATCAGAAGTAAGTTTATTTAATTAGCTATAGTTTCTGAAGATTGTAAAATGCATATAAGATATTTTTGTTAATATCTTCTCAGTTTTGATTATTTTTCTTCAATGATCAACTTTAATGTGATTTACAAATAAATAATAATATTAACTATACTAGATAATAAATTGTTATTTATTTGATAAATTATTATTATTATCAAATATAATATAATAATACAATAATATCTCGATTACTATCAAATTATTACTGTTGAAATTGATATGTACTATCAATATAATTTACAGATAATTAAATTGCTAATAACAAATAAAAATTATTATTATTAAATTTACAATGGTAATGGTGTTTTAGGACTTATAAGATTTTTCTGTGATATTTTACTCTTTTGTGAATCTGGTGACTGAAACCTGAATTAGCAATTGATGTATTTTAAATCCATATTCTTCCTTTTTCATAATTACTACTTTATTAAGATATTTAAATGAAAGAGCTCATTGAATTATTTTTTCATTACTGCTAGTATGTTATATTTTGTAATATTTATTTATTATCATTATTAACTTATCATTAAGTGTTATCAAATAGTAATATTTTTATTATTTTATCAATGTAAATATAAAAGAGGTAATACTTATAATAAATTTTATCTATATTAGATAAATAAATTTATAATCTCTCTTAATAATTTAAATTTATTGATGAAATTTATTATAAATATTATCTTTTTTAATAATGAAGATGAAATGCCTTTTGTAATTATGTTTATAAAATATTACCTCTTTTCTATTTACATTGATAAAATAATAAAAATAAAAATATTTGATAACATTTAATGATAAGTTAATAGTGATAATAAATAATATTTATGAAATATAACATACTAGCAGTAATGATAAAATACTACCTCTTTTCTATTTAAATTGATAAAATAATAAAAATATTTGATTTATTTATTATTATTTTAATATTTGATTACATTTAATAATAATAAGTTAATAATGATAATAAATAAATTTATAAAATGTAACATACTAGCGTTATTGGTAAAATAATTCAATAAACTCTTTCATTTAAATATCTTAATATAGTAGTGATTGTGACTAAGGCAGAGGACAGATTTAAAATATATCAATTGCAATTTGAAGTCATTTGAAGCAATTTGAATCATCAGATTCACAAAAAAGTAAAATACCACAGGAAACTTTCATAAGTCCTAAAACACCATTGTAAATTTAATAATAGTAATAAGTTTTATTTGTTACTATCAATTTAATTATCTGAAAATTGTATTGATAGTAATCTAGATATTATTGTATTATTATATTATATTTGATAATAATAATAAATTACCAATTATATAACAATTTATTATCTAGTATAGTTGATCATAGAAGAAAAAGAATCAAAACTGGGAAAATATTAAGAAAAATATCTATAGCTATTTTACAATCTCCAGAAACTGTATCTAAATAAATAAACTTACTTCGGCTGTGCATATACACTTGTAAGTTCTTTAACTCAATAAATAAAGAAATACTTTTGAGCTTCCCTGTAAACGTATTCTAAATGCTACACATAACATTCTATAGTAACCTTCTTCTAGTGCACCTTAATAATATATACAAATTTCATTATGCTTAAAATAGTGTAACACTTATTAAAATACAACATGAATTATTTTCCCACATAGACCATAATGTAACGGAATACTTTTGGGTGCCCCTGTAAAGGAACTATAAATGCTACATGCTTCATTTTCAATACCAAACATGCTATGATAATCCTCAGTCATGTATATCAATTACATTACCAATCCTACTATACTATACTTATGCGAGTTAACGGACAGACAAACCAAATTCATAAACACTTTTCAACTATATTGGAAAATGTTAAAAAGTCTAAATAAATTTTTTTAAATAAATATATTTTACCATTTAAGAATTAAATAAGATCAAAATGGAATATGGAATTATATATATATATATCCATAAACTGTCTTTTGTGCTACCATCTGTGTTCAATGATCAAAATAGAAGTGATTATTAAAAGGATCTTATAATTATCTAAATAGAGATTTTAATTGTTTATAAGACAATCAAAAGAATCATAGAATCATTTCCTACATGTTATATCGAAAAAGAAGACAATAGTAAAATATTCACTAAATTAAATTTAATAGGTAATAAAATATATATTAACAGGGGTCGATCCAGGAAAAATTTGGCGCCTATTTAGGGCCCCTTCACAAAAATCTATTTAACCCTTTCGTGGTCATGAACGCGTATACGCGGTCAACGTTTTTTACTCCTAAATGGTCATGGGCGCTTATAGACGGTCAGTATTTTTTACGCCTAAATGGTCATGGGCGCGTATGAACGGTTCTGATTTTCTACCTCAAAATGGTCATGACCGTCTATCTGCGTTTTTGACAACCCCCCCCCCCCCCCCCCCCCCCCCCCGTTGTTCCACACTGGGCGGTAAAGAAGGCGTTTATCGACACACTTCCCCTTCCTTCATACACAATGGATGTATAGGTAGACCCACAGAATAGGATATGTAGGATAAGGGTTCTATTGTCTGTGGATAGACCATTTGTCAACTGGATTATTTGTATTGTACTTTAGCTGAATGTCTTACAGATTTGGTTAGAAAATGCCTTAGAGAATTTCGTTTTTTGTACAGGCTAAGAATGACATTGTATTTCAAAACCGATCCAAAAATGAAAGGAAGCAACTTCATAGAATATCATTTTTTAGTTATTATTTTATTTTAAAACTTTCGTCCATACGATTCTAATCCATTACATTAATTATTATTATTTAAAATGTTTTGCCATGTTAAATTTTTTTTTTTTTTTTTAAATGAATACATATGTTTTTATTTTTCTAACAATATTTCAATTTATTTTGTTTAAATATATTACTAAATAACTAAAATCGATTTTTCTTTCTTTTTTTTACTTACAGCACTTTTGCTTTGTAATAGTAACAAATATAATAATACCCAAATAATATTAATAATACCAAATTAATATTACACTTCAAAAATTATTTACTAATTTACTATTGTTGCGATACCAATTATAGCATAACTTTAAAAATAAAACAGTGAAACCTGTCTATAACAATACTGAAGGGACCAGAAAAAGTATCAATTTAGACAGGTTACATTTATAGGCAAGCTCAAGAATGTTAATTGATTCAGAGTACATAGTAGAATAATTATTATATATTGATGGAATATTAGTTTAAATTTATTAGAATTATATATGTAGATAGAAAATTATTTTAACTTTCTAGAATTATCTAATTATATAATGAAATTTAATTTATTTCTTATAAATAATCAGAATTTTGCATTATTAAATAAATACAGTCAAACCTCGTTAACATGAACACGCTTAACGTGAATTACTTTTAACATGAATTGTTTTTATAGTCCCCTATAAAAACGAGTACAAAGGTTTGATACTGATAACATGAATTACTGTTAACATGAACAAAATTTCAATTCCCCTGGAGGTTCATGTTAACGAGGTTCGACTGAGTGTACAGTATAAATAAATCTGATAAAATTAATATTTTTATTACTTTTATCAGATTTGTAAAATTACATGAACAAACGATAAAAAAGAATAGGAATTTATAATTTTGACTCTTAAAAAGAGAAAGAAATTGCAGGTATTATTTATTCGAATATGAAACTAAAGAAAAATACTTCGTGTAAAAAATGTGTACTTGATTAAATTTTAATACTCCTCAATATTTGTAGGAGCCTTAAATATATCATGCAGAATTGATTTGATGTAAGAAAATTATGAACAATTTTTTTCAATTTAAGAAACATTCAGTTGATTACTATGTTCAAAATTAGCATTATAATAGTTGGGATCAAATTAAAGACTGCAAGTAGTTGTAGATGGTTTTATTAGTCCAATTGCTCGCAATTTTTTGACATTTCAGCAAAAGTTCCATGCCCGTAGCTAGGAAGGCGGAGGGGGGGGGGGATTTTTTTTGTCCGTCCGAGCATGATTGACTCGACCCCTCATCAAAACATTTTAAATTTTCCAAACTTTTCTTTATTTCTTTTTTTTTTCTTTTTTTTAACTTCTCTTTTCAGACTAGACCGAAATCATAGACACCCATCTCCAAAACCCTTGTATAAAACTTTTTTTTTCTCAGTCCAAAAGATATGGAGATTGCGATTTGCGTAAGGCATTTCTGGTTTTGTTAGCTCTCTAGAAATCCTCTTTACCGCCTCCCCAATGACTCAAATTAAAGGCTTTAGAAAATAATAGAGTTTTTTAAACATTATCCTGTAAACTATTTGATTAAAACTGATTAGCTGTTGCTCGCGAAAATCGTTTTCTTTGTACAACTGTCACTGCCACGGATGAAATTTATTGTAATCTTGCGCGGTTGTTTCACTATTTCATGGTTTGACAGACAGGCTCCCCAAAACAAGCAAATATGTTTTACAACTATGTATTTTTGTCATTGTTAACTTGGCAAGGTTGCTATAATCCTGGGCTTTTGGAGGCTTTTCAACAAAAGTGAAAAATATCTTTTGACGTCTTTTTTTTTACACCGTTTTAAATGATAAAAGTTTGTGAAATCAGTCAGTATCACACAGAATTGCAATATACATATTTTATGTTCGTTTATATTAATATTGCATTCAAGTATTAAAAAAAAGATTTTAATCAAGTTTAAAAAAGATACAGACAAATATTTTTGAGAAGTAATTTAATAAATAATAAATAAATTTAATTAAAAAAAGCCATATCATGTCATAATATAACATAAATAAAAGCCATCGTCAAAATATAAAATTTGATTAACTAAAAAAGAATATTCTGTATAAATTATTAAAATGAAAGTTCTATGTTCAAAATCAGAATACATTTTGTCTTTTTAAAACTCCAAAAAAAAAAGAAAGAAAAGAAAAGAAATAAAATCATATTTATTTGGGAATCACACAGCAACAGTTACTATTTTAAACTGAAACTTACAGAAATAAGTAACTATTAACAATATTCTCAAGGCGAAACTCTCTATTTTCTAACACAACCACAAAGACATTTTTATTCTTAAATGCACGAAAATCAATCCACTTATCAAAAAATGAAGAATGCTGTTCGATTCTAAATCATTTCAATAATCATGCCTGCAAATTTAATATTTGTATATGTAAAAACAAGTCCGTGAATCTTTTATAAAGTTTCGCGTAGTTGAGCGGGTAAAAATGTTTTTTTCTACAGACAACATTAATTGAATATTGTTTGTAAATTTTTGTACGTATATTCAAATTAATAAATTAAGGAAACATTAACTAAAATTAAAACAATTAGTATTCATGACTATATCTAGTTCATTAGTTTTCCTAATAAAGTATACTAGCCTTCCACTGAAAAATTTTAATCCTCTTTTAAGATTTTTATTAAATTTCCAATTTTTTTTCCGTTTCTCTAGCTTATACTTATTTCTCATTTTCCATTCGGAAACCGTGTAACCGATTTAGATATTTAGATCACATATGGGAAGAAGAGGAGAAAAAAATAAAAATTAGAATAAAAAAGATGTATTTCTTAAAAATAAAAATGTAAAAAGTGGGAAGGCACCAGGAAAAAAAAAAACACCTTTTATACTTATAGAAATAAGGATAATGAATTTTTATAATATTCTCATTTGTAAATTAAACGTATATCAGTTAATTAATATAAAATATAGCATTCAAATGGTCATAGATAACAATTGCAATGTAATTAGAAATCATCTTTACTCTGAAAAAACCCTTCCAGATACCGTCCACGTGTATAAGTCGAAGAATTTTAGACAAAATTTGGGAGCTGAAAATGGGGGGTTGATTTATACACGAGTAAGTAAAAAAGAAAAAAAAATAGCGCAGTGAAATACCGGAGTCATATTGTTTTCGCAAATAATTGGTGAATGTGCAAGTCTTTTAATTAATCACATATGGGTTTAGGTTGGAGAGACAGATAAAAACGGACAGTGGTGATTGATTAAAAAAAAAAAAAAAAAAAAAAAAAAAAAAACTCAAACTCAACAATAATGTCTCTGTAATTGTGCTGCACTCATTTTCTCTTGAGATAGAATTCCCTTCAATACAGGGGCATTCCTTTCAACATTTTAATCCCTTTTCTAAATAGAGTTCAACTTGAGAATGCTTCTAGATTTCTCTCCCAAAAGTCCTACAATACAAATAAATTCTATATTTTAGCAGTTTAAGAAGTTGTTTACCCTTGTAAATAAGGCTTGAATAGAATTTTCAATAAAAGCATGTAATTATTAAATTGATGTTAATAGCTTTCAAAATAGTTTAAGCTTCTTTAGTTTTACATAATTATACAATTTTAAAATGTTGAATTAAAAAAAAAAGAAAGTCTGATTAGAAACGTTAAAAAAAAAAAAAAAAAAAAAAAAAGATTGCCATTACTAATTTAATGAAAATTAATTTTTTTTTTTTTATCCCCGATTACAAATCATTTTTCAACATACTACCAGAAGTGTGGTTCGACTTATACTTGAAAATGAAATTGTTTCCAAAATTTTGCGTAAGAATTGGGGGGGGGGGGGACGGAGGGTGTTTTAGGGGTCTGGGGGTCATGATCGGTGAAAATATACCAAAATTTTTTGGAATTGCTTTCCTCCGAGCGGCTGCAATATGTAGCTTTTTGTATTGAAAGCTACCTAAAGAGGCTTATTATCCCGAAACTACTAAATAAGTAAATAAATTGCTCAAAAAAGAAAAAAAGAAAAGAAAGAAATAATAAAAAAATAACAATCATTTGTTTTAAAATTATCTTATTTAGAAAGTCTTCAATCTAAGGCATCTTAGGTACATAAAGAATTATTCCTTGTAGGTTTGATTTAATTTAAATAAAATAATCTACATCTGAATTTAACTGAATCTGACACCACATGTTAGAAATTCTACTTCATTAGCTTATATTTACAGTGAAGATATAGTTAATAATCAAGTTTTATTTGTGGAATGAGATGCAGTGTTTCATTAAATATCCCTACTGGGATAAAATATTAACACATTAGATTGTATCTCATTAATATAAAACAAGTTATTTACGAAATAGTTTAGAATTTATTGTTTGATAGTTTTTAAAATCAAATGGAAATATAACATTTGCTACTTCTTTTTTTTTTTTCCTTCTCTCTAAATGCGAATAGAATGTCTCCTACCTGTTTACACAGTACAAAGAGTTTTTCGAAGGGGGATTATAAGGAAATCAATCACGCTCAGAAACTAAACTTGACAAGTCTAACTAGATGCCACAATGGACTTCAATAGGCCATTCATTACCAGAGGTGTTTTACAGGGGGAAAGCAATTTCACCATGTTGCTGCTAAACTTTTAACAATGTTAGTACCTTGACCATTTATAAAGATGTTGAGTGCGTCCCAGGATAACCCTTTCCAAGTAGAAAAAATGAAAATAGCTTGACCGCGAATGGGTTAATAAAATGTAATGTCTTCACTAATGTCATGTTTTTAATAAATGTAAAATGTAAATGTCTTCACAAAAATCTATTTAATAAAATGGGCCCCTTCCCAAACATCTATTTGATAAAAGAGTTCCCTTCACAAAAATATATTTGATAAAATGGGACCCTTCATAAAATTCTATTCCATAAAAACTGACTATTTATTATTTATTTGTTATTTTGTGATGTTTTAAAATGTGTAATTTGTAAACAAACAAGTTCACCAGAGATAAAAACTTCAGCAAAAGGATTTAAAAAAGTTTTTGTTTATAAATGTTTGGTTTGAATTTGATTAACTGGATTTCATCTTTCGTTAAAAAATGTTATTTTTCACAAAAATATAATAAATTTCACAAAAATAACCTTTATTTTTCATAAAATGCCCCCCCCCCCCAAAAAAAAAAAAACCCTGCATCGACCCCTGAGATAGAATGCAAAAAATAAATAACTATTAATTTTGTAAAAATTACAATTTCAATTTAATTTAAATTATATGCATTTATAGCGGCTTGATATGCTAGCCACTCATATTTGCAGATGTCATCATGTCATCTTATCAAAAGGCACAGACGAGGTGTGTGAAGGTTTTAAAATAATTAGAAACCACAAGTTTAACTTTAAACAAACATTATATTATTATTATTCAAGCAAAAATAAGTAAAAGATGAGATCGTACTGTCGCGACCAGATAGTCAACAAAACTCTGCAAGTGGCAATAACAGACTGCCTGTTCCGTTGCGGTTACAGTTAAAAGTAAACTCATGCACACTGAGTTGAGTTGTATGAAAAATGTAATACAATAAAGTAAAAGTTAAAATTGCAGTTAACATAGTTCATGTTCAAAATGGAGTTAAAGTTCAGGAGCTAAAGTTGATAAACAGTTCAGGGTTACAGTTAACCCGCTACACATTGTTTAATTTTTTAATGTTAATTGAAAGCAATACCAATTGGCAATTAGAACATACAAGATTTAAAAAACTAACATTATTATTATTAAATAACAATAAAGTTTAAACAATTCATTTAAGTTATTTACTGATAAGCTCATTTGTATAAATTTATATCTTATAAATTAATCTCTATATAATAAAAAATAATTTCATAAGCGTTGGTACTAAATATTGTAAGAATATCATACTACTTTTCCACAGCAGAGGTAAAAAATAAATAAAATAATAAACTCATGAAATTATAAAATAAGTAAAAATACAATTTTAAATAAGTTTTGTATTATTTGCAATTCCTTCTGTTAAAATCAATATATTTCTACATGGGTAAAGGTGGTCAAATTTCGCTAAATTACGTTTAATTATTTAAAAAGTAAATAGTTTGCAGATAATTTAAAATAATAAACACTAAGAGAAAAAAATTTAATTGGTTTATTAAAAAACACCTATATACAAATGATATCTGCCCACAGAAAAAAAAATGAAAGAAATGTTGATCAAATGTCACTCCTGATACGCTATAAGCGCCAATCTGGCAACCTTATTCACGTTTTGTAGCCTAAGATTTTCTGGGGACCCTAAAATGAGCGACATTCCACATAATGCGCATGCGTGTGGACAGAGGGTCACATGACATTTTCAGGCAACCTCTGGCATCTTGGCAGCATAGATTGGCTTGGCATAATTTATTTTTCTACAATATAAGTAACCCTTTGAACGCATTAAGTTGGCGATATCCCATTCTCATTCATTTCCCTGATTTCCTTAGTAGGTAGCGTTGTTTTTTAGCGTTCCTTGTTGTCTCGTTCCTCTGTTTTTGCTTTGAAAATGTAGCAATTCTAAAAAAGTAAGTTTTAAAATATTTATTATTTATGATAGTAGTTTATAATTCTACTTATAAGGTTTTCTGTTGGAAAAATGCATTTCCTAAACTTATACATCGGTTGAAATGATAGGTGCATAAGGGAAAAAAAATGGCTAATCGCGGTTCATTATTGTATACTTTTAATGAGTGACTAGTTTTGTTTGACCTTTATTGCATTTCTTACTAAGATTGCTGGTTCTCAGTTTAATACATACGTAAATATTTGACCCTGTAGAAATTCATGTATCTGTCAAATATGAAAATTCAGCATTTTATAAATGCTATATTTTTTTTACAAAAAAAAAAAATCAAACGTGATTATTTAGTAGTGTGCACCTTTTTAAAGTAATTTTTTACATATTTTATAAATGCTGCATTTTTTGTGTACCTTTTTAAAGCAATTTTTAAATTAAAAAAATAATTTGGATGATTAATATTATAGTATCTGAGCGTCACTTTAAAAATAAGCATGGATTATAGTTCTAATTCTAATAAACTATTTTATGAAATATTGTGTTCTTTCAAACTTTTATATTGTTTTCTTTTTCCTTTTTAGTGACAATTCCTGCCTATCACCATTGCAAGCATTAGCACCAGCAACTCGCAGCATATTAATTGAATGAGTATTGTCTTTGCTATATGGTCTGATAGTATTTCATGTCGTATCATTGATAATACTTGCTCAATTATACACCTAATTCTATTCTCAATACATCCTGATTCAATGTAGCCTGTGAAAATGGAGGGTTTGGAATAAATAGTGAAGAATGGAATCAACATTCTACTTCAGCATAAAAGGTATAATTTTGTTTAATGTTATTGTTGATTAAATAATCTGTTATTTAAAGTTTCTCTTTTAAAATTAAAAAAATTGTGAAATTTACGTGAAAAAACCCAGCATTTCATAGAATACTTTGAGTTGCTATTTTGTTTTGTCTTGTTTCTAAACAATATTTACAATTAATTAAAAATACCTAAGGAGTGTTGTTCACTTTTCAAAGAATTTAAGCCAAAAATACATAATTCTTCATTTTCAGAGATTTCTTTGTTGTAATATAACAAGTTAGAATGATGCTTATCATTTTGTTAAATGTTTTGGTGTAAAACCATTAATTAATATATGAATAAAATGCCTTGCCTTTAGCTGATTATATCGTGTTGTTCTGCTAATGACCTTTAAAAACAAAGATAAATATAGATATAATAGAGTAGATGTACCAGTAATGGGCAACCCTTCAAAGTTTTTGGTTTATTAAAAAAAAATAACCAATAAAAATTTAGCTTTTTATTTATTTTTTTCGCAACTTCCCCTTGCATGTTTTATAATCTATGTAACTGTTGACACTATTAACCAAACCAATCAGCTGGCAGAAAATGTTTCACAGTTCCACTGTTTTGCAGTGAAAATCTTAATGGACATGCTAAGAGCTGGCTGCAATTATTTATATCTTTTTTATTTTCTTGCAAAAATTATATGCTTTTACTTTGATAGTGATAGAAAACTTCGAATTTTATATACTAACAGTCATTTGCAATATTTTATTTATTTGTAAAGTTTTAGGACCTGTGTCTATTGCTGAAATGCTTGATTAGTTGATTTCTAGTAATGGACATCCCCATGTGGATATTTCTAAAAGTGCAATTTCTGTAATAGTGCTTAAAATCTTTAAATTTAATTGAACAGCTACTCTAATTTGGATTTTTAAATTATACTTACCAGAATGTATTACATATATATATATAGCTGCTTTTAATTAATTTCATGTAATTAATAAAATTTTTAATGTTGCAATGAAATTAAGGTTTTTTTTATTTTAAAAAAAACATAACTTGCATATTTAATAATCTGGCAATCAATCAAACCAGTCAGGAAACAATGTTTGAGAGCATAGGAACAGGAGAAGCTCATGGTGATCAAGCCCTCTCCATTTGAATAAAGACAATTTTTTAAGTCGCACAAGTTTTAAAATTTTATCACTTTCTATCTTAAATGTTTCATTATTCAAATCTGCACATTAAAAAGTGTAATATTAATTAAATTTATATTAGTAGTAATGAAATTAGTAAATCGGCAGATCAGGTGCCTCAAATGTCAATTGTACAGCTTTATTTTGAAACCATTTTATTTAGTATTTAAAACGTTCAATGCCGGGTTGTTAAATGCCCGGTTTTTTTTTTCAGAAAAAAACCCAACCCTTTGGGTTTTATCTGGGTTTTATCAGGGTTTTTTTATGTGAAAAGAGGTGGTTCAGAATGTTTTTAAAAAAATGTACTTACTACTAGATACAATTTAAAGTAACTAATTGATCACAAAAATATATAAATCAATGACAATAATCAAAATTATGCTTTGCTTTTAGATAAATTGATTATTAGCAATAGTTTTAACAATGAAATTATCATTAAAGTACTATACTAATACCAGTGCTGAATCAGAATTTTTAAACTAATATTTTGTTAAGGATAAAGTATCTTTATTCATTTTAATTGAAGTGATTGCCTATATGCAATAAATATTTTCTCTAGAAAAAATTCATTCTGAAACATATTGATTAATGATGGATTGCAAGATTTTTTTTTTTCTTTTTGAGTTGTTTGCATTCCAAAATGTGTTGCTATATTCTTTCTTAGGCACAGTAAGTAACATTTCCTCAGCCCAAGGTAAATAGGAAATTTTGGTTTTCCTTTAGTTTATGTTGTTATTGAATTAAGTTGAGTGGTAGTTTATACTTAATTAATCAAAATTTTTTGCAATTGAAACTGGATATAACAAAATTTGCAGAACTGGAAAAAAAAATATTTGCTGTAAAGTAAGTATTTTTTATTATAATTAATTAATAGAATAAATCAAATAATTCTACATGTCTACATCATTAAATTAGGATTCTCACATTTTTGTGGTATTTTGTTAAGAGTTTCAATTGTAGGAAAGTTGAAATTTTCAAAAAACCCACCTGGGTTTTTTGTGTTGGGTTAAATCATAACAACCCTTATTCAACGTGCAATATCATTTATTTCATATTTGTAATACTAATAACTAATTACTACGAGTAATATATCAAGTAGTTTAAAAAGTTAAGACTGTAACAAATAATGTGAATTATAATTTCAATGCATTAGTACTCTAAAACTTTTTTTTTTTACTAACACTTCTAAACATTATATTGTCTCAATAAATGTGATACTTTGAAATTTAATATTTTACCTAAAATAATTAAAATATTGATAGTGACAATAATTTAAGCCATGAATTATTCTCATTTATTTTATTAGTTATACTATGAATATCCTAATTGTTAAATTTATTTGAAAATGACTTTTTGTTACATTAGTATGCTTTCTTGAAATTCTGGTTCTAAATACAATCATAAAAACAATTACCTATTACTTTTTGTAGGGTGTCAATTACTGGAATTTTGGGTGTTTTGATTTATTTCTGTTACAATTAATTTTGATTCACATTGGAAAATGTAACTATGAGAATGGTTAAATATTGTTGATGTTGATAGATTAATATAATATAAAAAAAGAAAAACAGGAATATAATAATTATAACTATTAATTAAAGTATAATTTTTAAAGAAATTCTTTAAGGGTGCCCATTACAGGCACATCTATCGTATATACCCAAAAAAATTAACAAAATGAGATGTACAATTTTAATTAGATATTCTTAATGAGCATAAAGGAAAATTTATGCATATTTCAATAATTCTAGGGATTTTTTTTTTCAGTTCATAAAAAAAAACTTGCAAAATAAAACACTTTTTCACATGTGATGACCTTCACTTGTATTTTTATATTGTTCTGTTGTTTTCAAGCTTTTTCTTTTTTATGATTTTTTTTATTATTTAAGGCAGGAATAACCATTATATGACATATTGAAAATATTGAGGAAAAAAACTTAATTTAGATTAATTTAAAAAATGATTGCTAAAAACTACCGGTTTTCATGTTTTTATATGCAATAGTTTTTTATTATGTACCACCGAGACAGTCAAAAGATCACAATAAATTAGACTATGACAGCAAGAGTTATATATTTTTTTATCAGAGATTTAATCAAAGTTAGCTCTTGGAATAGGTGATAAAATAAGCACTAATAGGATTTTGATCAAGCCCAGTAGTAGAAACAGTGCAGCATGGCAGTGGATGCTGTAGATTATTTTGTAGCTAGCAGAATAATCTTAACTTAAAAAGAATTCTGGGCTTAAAAAAAAAGACAAAGTAAATTTTATGTTCTTGCCTTTCCTTTGAAAGTACAAGATTCTTATTTCACGGGTTACTTTGATTTCTTATGATAGTAAGCTTGGTTCAGCATAGTTGATAGATACATTTTGGTTTGCTGCAGATTGTCACAGAAAATTTGAAACTGGAAATGTCCAAAAAAAAAAAAAAAAAGGCTGAACCAGGGTTTGGTGATATTTGTTTTCAAAATATCATGATTTTTTTATATTATTAGGTATCTGTCCGGATTTTTCTCACAGGGTCTTGTTTTTGTGAAATTGTGAACAGTTTTTTTATATTTATGAAAATTAGCCATAATTTTGTGAATTTGAAAATATAGCTATATTCAGGTTCCGGTGTATATCCTTAATGTATAAAAAAGGCTAAGTAATTTGATGACTTTAATTGTTTTGAGACATGTCAGATTTAACTTTAATGATTAAATTTGTGAAAAGTTCAGTTTGAATGTGTAAAAGTTTTCTGAAAGGTCTGTTTTTAAGGTGAAGAATTTTGTGAAGGGTCCTGTTTTAAGATGAGAATTTTTGTTGAAGGGTCGTTATAAGGACTCAAAAATTTTCTAAACAGATCCCTGATTGATATTTTCATACATTAGATATTTATTTACAAAATATTGTGCATGATTTTTTTAGTCAAAACAAGTGTAAATGAATTTTTAAAGCTGTTATTGACTGTGTCATTCTACAGATAAAGAACTTTTGCTCTGGCAGTGACTTTTTTAGTGGAAAAAAATGTATACTACAGTAGAAGATCTTTATATTATAACCAAACTTAAACACATGAGGTTGTGCATTATATAGAATTTTGCGTTATACAGATCACATTTCACACATCACTAAGCATACCTTGTGAACATGACCAAATATGTCTGTAACATATCAAAATATAGTACAGTATCTTTATATTGCAGTCCTTGGGCCCAAGAGTTGTGCATATTATAATTTTAGATAATATAGATCATTTCATACATTGTTAAATTTACTTTATAAACATGTTCTAAATATGCCTGGACCAAATCATTCATTATAATACTAAAATTTTAATTGTAATAATATCAACTTTTTCATTAAAAAGTTCTGAATTAAGATAACAATGAATAAATGTATCAAATTTAATCCTCTGGAAATTAGCAATTTTTGTACAATGTGGAATGAATGTGCTTCCTAACTGCAAAATTCATTGTTTATATCTGAGAAGCTGTGCGTTATAAAGATCTTCTACTGTATATACTATTCTCCAAGGTTTATGTTTGAGGTTAAATTTTTAAATGTAGAAATTTATAGCTTCATTAGGAATAATATTTTCTGGTTCAGTTTAATTTAAACTAAACAACAGGTTAAGGAATGAAAAAGCAAAAACAGACAAACTTACATTTATATTCAAATTTTCAACAAAAACAAATTATTTCGTATTTAAAATTTTGTTGTATAAAACATAAAATTTTCTCAAAACTTGATGCTAAATCCTATAGGTGTTTTTTTTTTTTTTTTTTTTTTTTGGGGGGGGGGGGTGTAAAATGCAAATTGTGTCTGTTTTCAATTAATTGATCTTCAATTTTGTTACATAAATGAAAAAAAAAATACATTTCGAATATTGTTTTATTAAGTTTTCATGCTAAGTGCAATATGTTTCAGTTTCTAATTTATATTGAGTCTGGAAATGTTTATAATAATCAATAAATTGACTATTATGAAAATATCAGATAGTTATAAGAAGTATCAGATATTTTTGTTAGTTCAAAGATGTAATATTTAACCCTGATCTGAACAGGATTTCATAAATCTTGTATTTTATTATGTACAGGCATGTAGATTCATTTATTGATGGATGGAAGAGCTAACTTTGATTTAATCTTTTTATTTAAAAAAGAGTAACTTTTCATAGTTAAATTAATTGTGACCTTTTTACTTTCTTTTACTTGTTTTCTAATAAAGAATACTATTGCATATAAAAATACGAAAATTGGTAGTTTTATAGACAAATGTATGATAAACATGCTTAGGCAGATTTTAAATCGAAAAGTTATTTTAAGAACTTTTTGATGTTAAAGTCAGACATAGTGGTTTTTTTTTTAATTTCAATATTTTATTCGAATTTTCAATATTAATAGATATTTATTTCATATTTTGAAAAAGTAGTTTTTTCACCTATTGTTGCCAGAATTTAAAAAGTGCAAATAATTTGAAATATCTTTCAGTTGAAAAATATAATTACATGTGAATATTAAAACAGAAAGCAAACTTTAAAATAATCAAGCTATTTACATGCAAAAAGCATTAAATGGGGAAAATTATTTAAAATGTCATATTTAAAACTATTTTCATATAGTGTTTCTAAATACAGTATTTTTAATTGAAATATATATTTACATGTGAGTTTTGAAAAAGAAAAGAAACCATAAAATTATTAAATTGTTACATGCAAAATTCATTTAATTGTGAAAATTGCATCATTTTAAAACCTTTCTTATGGAAATTATTCATGTGACGTCACAGGGGAATCACGTGGAGTGCAAAAAGGCGTCTAGTTCCTTTGTTTACATATTTCATCACTTGATGGAGTATAAATACATATAATATTGTATGTGCATACAATACTTTAGATATTTTTTAAGTAGGAGAAAGAAATTAACTTGGAAATAGTAACATACAAAATGTAAGAAAAGAATACAGCTTAATGCTTTGGTTATTTCACAAGTAAAGAAATAAATGAAGGGTTAAAATCACATGAATTTCGAAGCACTTCAAGGCATTGTAGTTACTCTTCACTCCATAAAACATATGCAAAAACAAGCAATAAGAATGTAGTTCACTATCTGAAGATGACAGTAAGTAAAATATAAAAAGTAACAAATATTTTTGATACAACTCTGATATAGGAAAAACTATAGGTGATATTACATTTAGATTTTTTTTTTTTTCACATGGTGTTTCCATTAGTGGTTTTTTAAATAACATTGTATATGTTCCCTACTGTCAGAAAGGAATGATCTCTATATTTAAATAATAAATTGCTTATGTTAATGATTTATAAAAAATTTCCAGAAAAATGATGTTTTATGTCATAATCAAATATAATAAAAATGCTCATAAAAATGGAATAAAAATGCTGTTAAAAAATAACTTTTAATTTTTATGAAATAATTTGACTATAAAGGACCCTTCACAAAATTCTTCATCTCAAAACAGGACCCTACACCATTTTTTTTATTTCAGAACAGTACCCTTCAGAAAAATTTTCACCTTTTAAACAGGACTTTTCACTTTTAAACTGAACTCTTCATAAAATTCTTTGCATTAAAAGTAGATCTTGCATAAAACTTTTCTATTTCCAAATTGAACCATTTAAAAGTAAAATTTGAGATGTCATGTTTCCATATATAAAGAAAATATATGTATTTTACATACGCATGTCTTTAAAATGTATAAACAAGAACCGGGATATAATGATCATTTCAAATTCACAAAATTATGACTAGACTTTTCAGGAAAAAAAAAGATTGTCTGAAAAATTTGGACAGATCTCAGTGTTATCTAACTATATATAATTTAAATTGACTTCACAAGGTCAGTGTCCTGGTCCTTAAGTCAGTAACTTTCGTATTACAGCATTTGAATGACTGATTGCTCTATTTTCCATGACAACAAAAGGATGAATTGGGGAGGATAGATCATAGATGTCCTTGAGATGCCAATTGAAATTGTATGGAGTATAGATGAGTCAAGGGTACCCGCAAGGCAGGGCAATTGCTCCTCCCTGGACTCCAGTCAGATTTCAATTCATTCAGTATTTCAAACTTTATTGTGATGACAAGATTTGTATTAGATAAAAGAAAGTAATCACAATAGGTTAACCCTTAAGATTAATATACTTCCTAACAATTATTTCATATTTTAAATTAAAATTAAGGGAATTGATTGAAAACTTCTTTTTATGTTTATTTTGGGAAAACAGGTGGGGGGGGGGGGGGCAGAGAATAATGTTCAAGGACATACGAAAAAGATGGGCTCATTGAGCTGAAGCCCTCATAGTTGTTCATCTATTAATAAAATTTATGTGTACTTTTATAGTGTTAATAAATATTTTTTACTCCATAAACATTGTTTCCTTTATTTTTTTGTTGGAAGTTGGAAACCTATTTGCAAATAGAAGGTAGGTGCTATTAATTTATATAATGTAATTAAAAAAGAAGACAAATGAAACATTTATATAATGAAACAGATGAAGTACATTTGATTAAGGATCTAGAATTTCTTTCTCTTTTCAAATATTTGATATTAAAATATCAGTTACTACAGCAATTTAAATTAATATAAATATTAAAAAATATTTAAAATATGAAAAAAAATGTGAATTTCTAGAAATTTATAACTTGACATTTTTCTAAACAAAGTTTATTTTTAAAACTAATTTAAGAAAAGAAAATCCATATACATATTCTTAATACAGCCTTTGTTTACATTACCAGTACATATTTTAAGATTATGTCAGTTGTCACCCATAACTGGTGCCGCACTTTAGGGTAAAATTGACTTCTAATTTCTATATGGAGAAACAGTGAAAGTGTTAAGCATTTAGTATTATGGAGATAGTGCTTAAAAAGGAGTTCAGGGTTTCCCTGATCTGATGAAAAAAAAAACAAATTCTTTGAATTCTTCATTTTAAATAAAAGCAGTAGAAGTTCATTTTTGGATTTTTAATGTGTTATTTGTTATTCTTCTGATTATGATGATATGATAAAAATTGCCTTGCACACGGGGTTCTGATGAAAAACTCTTAGTTAATTTATTTCATGTTTATATTCAACATTATAAATAAAATTGCAACCTTTGCATTGGCTGCAGGCACTCTGTTCCAAAATCTTGCCCCTCCCTGGATTTTGTTTTAAGGGTGTTTATGGGCAGGGTGGTTTCAAATAAACATAATACAATAGGGAAAACGAACCTAATGTTTGGTATCCCTATGCTACAGGGGTCCACAACAGACACAGGCTGTACTCATCTAGAGAGTCAAACTTCCAAAAGACTTTTACGTTAACTCCTAATCACTCTTTGGTTAAAAGATCAACTTCTAAGCTCCTGGCATATTCTGAGGTATGGTTTTACCTCCTTGAAATAATATTATTTACTAACAGTCTAACTCGAAAGATGCACCCATGGATGCAAGACCTTCAGTCACAGGACTGATTTCAGTCTTGGAGATTTTTTTGTGTGACTGATTGTACATTTTACTTTATTTACTTGAATTATAGAAATTTTACTCTCAGGAATTTTTAATCGCTTTCTTTTATTGCAAGAGATCAATTTTTAGCCATAATGCAAAACATAGAAATCCTCTAAACCATTTTCATTTGGTTATTCCTAAAAGTTTTCAGTCTTGGCATAGATGGATTTCTTGCACCCATGGATGCACCATAATGACAAATGATGTCACACAAAGTAGGTTATAACAAATATTCTGTGGTATAACTCAATTCTCTTAAATTAGATGGAAAAATGGAGTAAAGATCTTTCGTATTCCCACTAGAACCACCAACATAACGGCGTACCAAAAGAAAGCAGAACAAAGAAGTGACACGACCCCATGATGGCTGTAGAGGTATGCAGTGGTTGGACAATAGGTCTGCACGAGCTTAGCCTGCAGACTCGGGTTGGGCCAGGCTTCTTATTTCTTCTTCTCTCTCCCAAACCCCTCTGAGCCTATTTTGGGTTGGCGTTTTATTTATTTTTATAAAAATGAAACTGTGAGGTCTAATTTAATGCCTCCCCGCCTCTCCCCAGCGTACAAATATTGAAATTTCAAAAACGCTAGAAATTAGCTCTAATTTTCTCTGGTTTCGGTATCACGCTGCTTTAACCCTTTCAGTGGCAAAGTACTCCTGTTGCTAAAATGTTGAAATCATTCATTTTCACCATAATTTAGAAACAAATTTATTAGGAAATAAGTAAAAACCTTTCTTCACTCTCATTAAAAAAACAAAATTTTATTTCAAAAGCCTTGTGTCAGTGTGACATTTAGGAATTAAAATTAAGTGGGATATATATGTCCCACTGCCCTTCAAGGGGTTAATTGAAATGCAAGGGGAAGAAGTGTAGCCTGCAGAGATGCGGCTGTTGCTATTTGTGGGTAATGTCCTGTGAAACAAGGGTGCCTCTATATGAGTGTGCAACATATCCTATATATATAAAATCCTAATGAAACGATTTTATGAAATGACTAGCAAGTGATTTGAATATACGAAACGAATTTATGAATGAAACTTCATGGTTTGTAAAACAATTTTGTTACATAGAGAGATAGACATATACAAGGAGATAGATACAGAGACAGAACTAGAAGGCGATAGAGAGACGGACAGAGTTAGATGGGGATAGAGAGGTGCACGGATGTAAAAAAAAAATAGAGGAAGATAAGAGAGCTAAATATGGACAGAGAACTAGAGGGAGTTAGATAGATAGCTCCAAACAGTGACGTAGTCAGGGTGGGGGGTCCAGAATCCAGATGCTCTGAATACCACTAATTTTGTAAAGTTTTCTTTGACTTTTCTAATCAGAATACTTTCTGCGATAATCAATGCAAAGAAAACTTTGCATTATTACTTGTATCCAGAGCATTTGGACACCATCCCTGGCTACAGATAGAAAGAAACAGGAAGATACATTGATAGAAGGAGATAGAGTGAGATATAAAGAGATAGAGGGCAATAGCGATAGAAGGAGATATAGTGATAGATAGATATAGAAAGAGGACTAGAGGAAAACAGAGATATAGACGGTGATAGGTAGATAAAGTGATATAGGTAGAGGGCAATATAGTGATAAATAGATATAGAGAGAGAACTAGAGGAATATAGGCGGTGATATGTAGATAAAGGGATATTGGTAGAGGGGAATATAGTGATAGATGGAGAGAGAACAAGGGGGCGTTCGAGAGATAGAAGGAGATAGTGATAGAGAGATATGGAGATTCAAAGCTAGATACGGAGAAAGAACTAGAGGGAGATATAAATGGAGGTAGAAGGAGATATAGCGGTAGACTGTGACAGGGATATAGAGATATATACAGATAGAGAAATATATGGAGATAGAAAGTGATAGAGAGAGAACTAGAGGAAAATAGAGATATAGACGGTGATAGATGGAGAGAGAACTAGGGAGTTACAGAGATAAAGTGATAGAGAAATAGAGAGTGTGAGATATAAAGAAAAAGAGAGATAGAGTAATAGGTGGAGAGTGAACTAGAGGGAAATATATAGTGAGAGGAGCTGGATATAGAGATAGACAGTGATAGAGATATAGAAAGATAGAGTGATAGAGATAGATAGGCGGAGATAAGGAAATGGAAATAGAAAGATAGAGAAATATGAATATAGATGGAAAGATGATACTTAGAAAGAGAGTCACACAAAAAATTCCGGAGATTGGCGCAGGGGGCAGAGTCTCCTAGTCCTAATGCGATATAAAATTTAATCGATTGAGATGACTTTGGGAAAAACGAATCCCAAGCATCTTAGAGAGCCTGCCATTATCGCCAAACTAATTGTTGTTAATTAGTCTGACTCATCTAATCTAACTCGTCCAGACGAGAGTTGACGAGTTCTGGGATATAAGTTTGCAATAGTTTAAACAAAAACTTCTGTCTTAACACGTGTCTTGTGCGTATGTCCCCAGTCTCATATAGATGCACCCTAGTGAGATAATTCAATAAACATTAGCTCGGTGAAAACGGCAGGCTCGTCCATAGACATTTTATGTTTAGGCTGAGCATGGCAACACTTTAGTCTATATCAGCTGTAATAAAACATCAGTTGTGCGTTACAATTAACTCTCGTATTTACCCTCGACCTTAAATACTGGATAAGCGCGAAAGCTCAAATGGTATTCACGATTAATCTGATTGGATTTCAGCTGCGATCATGTCAAATCAGTTTAATGGTGAATATCATTTGAATGTTCGACCGAGGTTTTCGCGCTAACCGGCAGTTGAGGTAGATGGTGAATATGAGCGTAACTGGATTAGATCAACAATCTAATTTCACTAATGAAAAACAAAACTGATAAAACATCTCCACTAGGGTTCCTCACAGAGTGGTGACATTCGAGAATTAAAATTTGATTGGTGTAGACAATTTTGGACAAAAACATAGTCGTCAGGTAACGTTTGTTGATATCTCACTCATTTAATCGAACTCCTTCAGAGATTATCTCTACGTAGCGTTGCAAAACATGAAAAAAACGGGTTTAATTCCGGGAATAAATCGTGTGTTTTGGGATATAAATAAAAAAATTCCCGGGAGTTTTCAGAAAGTTTCAGTTATAGAATAATCGGTACTTTTCGGTTAGCCGGGCGCCAGTGAAATTTATATATCTATGTATACATATATCTATACATACACACATTTATATATGCATGTATGTATATATACATATATATATACATACATATATGTGTGTATGTATACATATATATGTATATATAGATATATACATTTCACTGGCGCCCGGCTAACCGAAAAGTACCGAATAATTTAATTTACAGCTGTTATGCAACTGTAATAGATCTGTATTCACAATTTTTTGCATATTAATGATTGACTAATAAAAATATTTGCGATAACTAATGTAAACAAAACATAAATACAGAAATATTGCACAGTTCACATGAAAACTAACAAAATGTACGCTTCAGCAGCAAAAATGTTAAGAAAAATTAAAATATTCAATTATTTATAAGTAAAAAATGAGAGAGAGGCAGATCTCGCCTGACATGAATATAAGCTTCTGTTTGACATTTGACGGCGATTGCTTTGAGACCTATAAGCTACAGGGCTGTTTGTCTCATCATTCCTGTTATCAAAATCAAGCCAATGTAAACAAAAATAAAATAAACCAAATTAAAATAACTCAATGCGAAAATACAATGCAACTCGCAAACAAATCAATATAGAGGAATATTTGAAGGAGTGTTGCTTTGAGACCTATAGCTACCAAATATGCGGGTTATTTTCAACTTTATCTCCAAGTTATGGATTGTTGGCTGCCATAATTTGGACAAAATATTCAGTCTGAGAATGTATTCAGAACGCGACTCTCTTATAGAGGCATCCGATCTTCATCAATCGCACATTTCGACTAACTGTAGTTAGGGTGCCTCTATAACATAATGGTGGCAAAAGGAAAATAAAACTTGATTAGCCAAAACGATTGTGGACAAAAACGAATCGTCAATATCTTAATGCGTCTGCCATTATCGCCAAACTAATGTTTGTTGGCATGTCGAACTCGTTCCGGTGAGTTTCGCCACGCTCTAAAATATTGTTTACCACACTTTGGACAAAACATTTGAAACAGCCATTTTGCTGTTAGAGATAGTGAACCAGTCTAGTCAGTCGTAAAAGAGAGCACAAGATGTAAAATTCAAAGTCAAATTTATTAAAAATTTAATTTGGGTAGGATTTTGAGAAAGACACCACTAAATTTTCATTATACCAAGATAAATTAGCTTCCCCAAAACTTCAATCAACGAAATACAACTTCAAATGTCAATTATAATGAACTCAAAAACGTAACTTTTACAGCTTTGAAGACGTAGCAAACCAAGATGCTTTCAGCCAGACTTAATCTCCAATATGCAAGCCAGCCGAACACTGATTTCAAGATGTCCGCCTAGGGTACGACTAAAAATGGCACCCCGAAATTAACTTTATTGAATTAGCCGGAAATATGACAATAAACTCTTACCCACTGTTATAGAGAAGTTGCAATCAGCTGATCAACCATTGTACTTCACTTGGAGGTCAGGGTACTTCCACCAATCAGAACTGCCTATTTGTAGTGTGTGACCTCCAACATGACGTCAATTGCAACTGCCCTATTCTCCTTTCCAGCTTCGAATTAGATGAGCACGATTGCCGGATCTCACAATAACTCACAAAGAGTAGAAACTCCACCCAAGTTCCAATTTCCCAACGCATTCCGAAGCTTAAATATTATTTAAAACATCGATTGACCAGATGTGAAAATTTGCATAAATATCGATGAAAAGCAGAAACTCATAAGTTCCGAGGTTTTCACATTCATTCGTCGAAAGTTAAAGAAAGGTAGCCCTGATCAACTTTACCGCACATGGACAATTAGTGGACAAAAACTACGTTCTCATTCAAAACTTCGCCTACTCTTATGTCGATACATCATACATTTTTAGCCTGAGATATAGTGTGGAAATCAGCCAACCAAAATGTGCTAAAAAAACTTATCCCATAAAAGTTGAACGATGCTGAATGATAGATGTCTATCGCAGAGACATCTATTAGTTCAAACATAAACATTATATAAGGATTCAATGGGCTTTATTGGGAATCTGGGTAAGAGATTGTAAGAATACCACCAACACGTGATTTCTTACAATATCGACCAATGTATGCATGCGATACATAGACAAACAAATATAAACACAGCAGGGAGGTCACATGATGGTGGTTTATGACGTCATGCCAATAAAGCCCATATAAAAGGCATTTCGGCCATTGAACAAGCAGATGTCGCTGCGATCGACATTTGTCCTTCAGCATATTCACTCAATATTTATGGGATTCATTTTTTTAGTACTTTTTAAAGCATTATTGGAATAGCCTATTGCCACACTATATATTCTAGACGCTGTACCTGAGCATCCGCCGAGTCCGTGTGTGTATGTCGCCATTGTTTTATAGTGACATCCTAGCTGTAGTTGGGAAACAACGTTCATAATTGACAACAAGTACCAGGCCCACAAAGCATCGTCTAATTCTAAAAGGTCTATCTTAATTAGGATGTCTTTATATGAGAGCAACGATTTACACACAGTGCAGATGCCCATACTATGCTTAGACAGAGGTTCTTGTCCAAACTTACATTCCATGGATTCCAGAACTTGCTGGTACCGTGACTAACAAAACAAAATACATGGCCGGCTTATGACTTTTGAAACGTCATGAACCGGCAGTGTATTTCATTGGTCGTGCCGGTACACGGCTGATCGAATTAAGACAAGTCAACGAATAAGAGCTTGGAGGCAGGTCGTACGTCGCCAGGAGAAAGATTGTATGCGACACGGAAGGAGATATTCGTATTAAACCGAGACCAACGAAATACCGTCTGATTCATGACGTTTAAAACGCGGATGTCAAGGCGTAAATTCAAATGCGGACTGTGCCATATTCTGACCATAGCCTGGGATTTCATTTAATCTAAATTTTTAGATCCCAGTTGGTGCCATTTGTCTTTCAGCCGTGTGTGGATCAGTTATAAAGCAGCAAAGGGCCTTTTTCAAGGCTGACCAACCCGAGCTAACTCTTGAAAACCTCCACTTGGGCTAGGCAATAGCCTGAAGTGTCTGAATCAAAATTAGTGAGCAATATGGCCCCCTAAGAGGTTCTTTGTGTATTGTGCTTCGGTTATTGGTCCTCTAGTGTACCAGTTGTTACAGCTTTGCAATTACTCTTGGTAACTTACTCACTTCACCTCTTCCAATTTTGTCAAATCCAGACTTAGACTTCTCTACGAAGTGTAGGGTAGAGGTCTGCACGGGCCGAAATTTACAGGCCCAGGCCCGGCCCAATCCGTACAAAAAACTTTAGCCGAACCGGTCCGGTGTAAAAGCAAAATGTTTGGCTCGTACAATTTCTTTTGGCCCGGCCCGTCCGGTATAAAAGCTAAAATCTTGGCCCAAACCTGCTCCAGTATAAAAGCTAAAAGTTCGGCCCGAGCCCCGCCCTGAAAGAGTGAAGACCAGACCCGGTGCAAGTCTCGTGAATGAAAACAGGCCTGTGGTCGTGCAGACCTCTAGTGTAGGGCACCATAAAAAGATTCTTGGATGCTTCATGCCAGTAGCGCAATCTGGGTTTTAAGCGCGCAGGGCAACTAAAAAATTTGAAATCCCTTCTTAGAGGTTACTGTAGTTCCTTATATTATAATTTTAAAAAAATGACTAATTAGAGCTCTTAAAAGATTTAGCGTGCTGCGAAACTTTTGAGACCCTACAAAAATCCAACTTAAAGTAACACCGCTTTTCGAACTTTCCTCGTACAATTTTGATTTTGTAGCCGCAGAGTCCTGCGCGGATCGCGTTGTCCCGATCCAAACACGAAAACTCCATTGGAAGTAAAACCGAAACCCAACAAGAAAAATCTTTATTCACCTGTAACCGAGATGAAAGAAAATTACTTCATATTTTAATAGATTTATAAAATGTAGTCTACAATTATATATCAAACAAGCAGGCTAAGCCCACTGCACTGGTCCATTTTACAAATGAACCTTAAATCAAATGAAATGGTGAATTCGACCTTGTATTTTGAAGTATGCTTAATACATTGCCCCATGCTTAATACAATGCGAACGCCATTGCACTATTATATTATCTGATGCGTTAGACAAAATTCGGGCTATTAAGAAGCAATTCCCTTTTATTTGATCATTTATAGTAGAGTTTGGAAGAGAAATGTGGCCTTTATGTCCAATAAAATGTTCTCTAGTCACCACACTACTAAAAAAAGAGAGCATTACAATCATTGAAGAGATTGATCATTGAACTTAAATAATGTTCGGGTTATCTTCATACGCGTACTTCTCCGAGGTTATAAGGAAAGGGCATGTTTACAAACAAACAGTTCCATCAATCAATCTACCACTGCATTTTTGTCGCAGCTATCATTGCAGGAATCGTCATGGCGACGTAGGCCAATCATATTATAGACCAGTTTAACGTAGACCAATCAAATCCCTCCATCTCATGTATACGGTAGGAGTCGTAAAGAACGAACAGGTTTTTCTCCCAAACCAACAGTAATTTAATCAACAGTGACGTCATCTGTCCTTTCCTTATAGACACTGAGTGGCCAAAAAATTAGAGACACCTCTTATTTGAAAGTAAACCAGACCGACAGTGATGTACAATGACTTAACAACGCAGAATTGCTTATATAAAGAACTCTCTGCTTCGTAGGACCTAATAAGCACGGACGTTACTGTAAAAATGGGTAAGACGACAGATTTAATTTGACTTTGAACAAGGGGTGATCGTCGGTGCAAGAAGAAATGGTGAAACTACGACTTTTTTAAGATTTTCTCATCCAACAGTATATGGAATGTTTACTGTGTGACAGTTGAAAAAAACAACTTCAAGCGATAAGCACCATTCTGGTCGAAAAAGGTTGGTGAACGAGAAAGGTGAAAGGCGAGCAGCACGCGTAGTTCGCAGCAAGAGAAGGGCAACAACACGTCAATTACAGCTGAAATCAGTGTAGGTGCATCACAAAGCACATCCCAACGCACAACAAGACGGACTTTGCAAAGGATGGGCTTTAGCAGCAGGAGACCATCAAGAGTGCCTTTGGTATCACATAAAAATAGGAAAAGACGCCTGTTATGGGCAAAGAAACAACGAAATTGGTCACTTGAGTACTGGAAAGCCTTGAGTAGCCTGGTCCGATGAATCTCGTTTCCTGCTCCATCATGCAGATGGCAGAATCAGAATGTGGCGCAAACAGCACAAATGCATGGACGCCTCCTGCCAAATGACAATTCTTCATTTTGGTGGCGATGGAATTATGGTGTGGTGAATGTTTTGCTGGAGTACACTGGATCTGTCGATATATGTGGACACAACTCTGAACAGCACAGCTTGCCTCAACGTCATTGCCGATCACGTGCACTCGTTTCTGGCCATAATGTTCCCTTATGGAGATGGTCACTTTCAGCAGGACAATGCACCTTATCACCGCGCTCGATCGGTCTTAAATTGGTTGGAGGAACATCAGAGTTTAGTCTGCTTCCATGGCCAGCTTTGTCCCCTGAGCCCTGACTTCAATCCTATTCAGCATTTGTGGGACAAAGTCGAACGCCTCTATCCAATCTGACCAAACTTACAGCTGCCATTATGTCAGCATGAGTCAACATTCCTCTGCAACTGTATGAGCAACGTGTTGAGTGCATGCCAAGAATAATATCGGCTGTGATCAGAGCTAAAGGTGGACCAAATCATCATTCGATCAAACTCATTTGATTACATCAGATTCATTTTTATGTTTTTTCATTTTCGATGGAGGTTACTTGCGGCGGCAAAGCGTTCCAGGTTGGCGCTCCTTAAGCACTGCATTAACGTGACTAACTTGGCGATAATGACAAACTGGCCTAGATGCTTGGCAATTCGTCCTAAATCGTCATAGCCAATCAAATTTTATTTCACGTATGTCTTTATTCTCTTACAGAGGCACTCTAGTCCAATTCTTCATAGCCAGTATCGTTAAATTCTGGAATGTTAGTTTGCCATAGCTTGTACAAAAACTTCAGTCTGAGCATTCGCGCTGTGTGTATGAGACCACTTTCTTATACAGGCACTTTACATCTGATAGATAATATTTCAGATGTTTGATTGGTCAACAGGATCTTGAATATCTTACTTTTCAGTATAGCGCTTAGAGGATTAGAGTGCTCGAGAAGACAATGGCAACATACGGAATATAAAATTTGATTGGTTGCGACGGTTTTGGACAAAAGTGAATCGCAATCATTTTGGCAATTATAGAGCTCAGTGGTCTGTTCATGACGTTTAAAAGTTACAAGGAGTGAATCATCTTTACACGACGATTGGTACAAAGCGGCGCGCCCATCGTTTTGTGCCATCATCCCTGTATGTCTTTGGTCGCGGCCAGCCACCCGAGGCTAACGAAAAAGACAGGCTACCGTGGTGCGTTCCACTTATCTTTTTTACAGACCGCTAGAGTGACGTGATGCTCTTTTCGTACACTTGCATTGGTGCATTCGAGCATCACGTGACTCCCGCGGTCTGTAAAAAAAGATACGCGTAAAGCACCGCGGTAGCCTTACTTTTTCGTTAGCCTCGCAGCCACCGCGAGGCTAGCGAAAAAGAAAGGCTACCGCGGTGCTTTATGCGTATCTTTTTTTACAGACCGCGGGAATCACGTGAGGCTCGAATCCACCAATGCAGGTGTACGAAAAGAGCATCACGTCACTCTAGCGGTCTGTAAAAAAAGATAAGTGGAACGCACCGCGGTAGCCTGTCTTTTTCGTTAGCCTCGCAGCCACCATTTGTGACGTCATGATAATGAATGAGCAAGCCCGGTATTTAGTGTTGCCCTGCTATTAGACGAGTGGGACAAGTTGAAAACTTAATATTGGCGTTTCGTCTTTGTCCAAAATCGTGTCAACCAATTCAATTTTATATCCTGTATGTCACCCCTTTCATATAGAGGTTATTTATTGCGCGCAACTTGGAGTACATGTGCGAGTGTAGTTTTGCAAAAGACAGTTATGGAAACCCTTTATTATTATCAGGGCTACACTAGATACTGGGCTTGTTCATTCATTATCATGACGTCACAAAAAGTGGCTGCGAGGCTAACGAAAAAGACAGGCTACCGCGGTGCATTTCACTTATCTTTTTTTACAGACCAGTAGAGTGACGTGATGCTCTTTTCGTACACCTTCATTGGTGCATTCGAGCATCACGTGACTCCGGCAGTCTGTAAAAAAAGACAAGCGTAAAGCACCGCGGTAGCCTTCATTTTTCGTTAGCCTCCAGGTGGCTGGTTGCGACGAAAGACATACAGCGATTGGCACAAAACGATGGACGCGTCGCTTTGTACCAATCTCTGGTCGCGGCCAGCCACTATTTGTAACATTTTAAGAAAAAATGAGCCAGTCTGGTGACTAGTGTTGCCTTCTTATTATGCACATTCAATTTAATCTACGTAATATGTTGGTAGTAGAAAAAGGCAATGCTAATAACATGATTTTTTTTAAACAATTGTATGTCGTAAACTAAAAAATGCTAAATTGAAGTAACTCTTTTCTTTTCAAAATTACTTATTCGTAGCTCTTCCTCAATGCCTTCAGTCAATACGATCCCCAATACCCGATGCCGTATGATCGATGTTGGCCTTGACGCACCCTTTACGAAAAGTTAGCTATTGCTTCTGATCCAGAAGACTCGTCGCACGACTCCAGGAAGAGACGGGATCGCAGCCAAACTTCTGCAGGGTCTCCCTAGAGAGTACAGGAAAGTTACTGGCTCTCTACAACAATCTTCCCATCATAGTTCCTATTCGTAAACCAGGGAAACCAGCCCATTTCACATTATCTTATCGTCCGATTGAACTGACGGCTGTCTGCTCCAGTCTTCGAACGCCTTATACTTCATCGCCTTGTTTACTGGGCTGGCAATAATAACATATTTCATGCTTCTCACTATGGCTTTATGCCGTTTAATTATTGTACATCGCTTCTCAGTAAATTCTATGATGACATCTCTAGTGCTCGTAACTCCCGTCAAGCGGCCTTCAATATGCCTAGACATCCGGTTGGCATATGACTCAGTTTGGATCAACGGGCTGATTTACAAACTCGCTGTTCTCGGCGTACGGGGCAAGATTAGACGCTGGATCGCACATTTTCTGACTGACCGCTCCATCTGCGTCCGCTGGAAGTCAGTCTACTCCAATAGTCGGCAGTGCAAGAGAGGCGGGCCCCAGGGAAGCGTCCTCTCCCCGTTCTTATTCATGGTTTTCCTCCAACATATTTTTGAGATCCTAGAGTCCATATCCTGATCCTCTTATACACGCTGGGAGAAGACCCCTCAGCAAGCACCTTTGCAAAACCATAAAACAGCATAGACATGCTGCTATTACAGTGCACTGCTTACCACCTTTCCGTTTCACCGGACAAAAGCGTCGCCATCGATTTCTTTCGTCACCGATCTTTTGTTTCTACGGCCATGCTCTGGGGTACGACGCTCAAGTGGAGCCCTGTAGAAGACATTTTAGGAGTATTGTTCAGTAGATCCCTCTTTTTAAACCACCATTTCTCATCCATATGAGCTAAGACTTTTAAGAGGTTAAATTATCTGAAGGCGGTTGCCTCGTGTAGTCATAGTGTAAACAGCGTCCATATGTTGAGCTTGGCCAATTCTACTGTTTGCAACCGCCTAGAGTATGCCTGCCATCCCTTTTTGTCAATGTCAGTCCATCCTCTCTCATTACTCACTACAATGCCGCCCACCATGTTGCCACAGGTCTTCCAAAGTGTACGCTTATCCCACTCCTTCGCCGTGAGGCGAATGCCACTTCCATGGACAGCCGGATCCATTGTATGACTCAGTTTCCTTGTTTGCCAGCTGTCCCTTCCAAACAGTTCATTTTCGGCCCATTCTGCTACCGGGTTTCGAAACCTCTCTGCTGATCCCCTAGCTCTATAGGGGCCGTCCATAAATGATGTCACGTTTGGAGGGGGGGAGGGGGGTTCATGAAATTGTGACAAGAGGGTTGGAGGGGATAAGAAGAAGTGTGACATCACACATTTTGGTTAAAATAAAATCATTAAAATCAGCAGATCAAATTTTGAAGTTATTTTGAAATTACCAGAATTTGAGTGTATTTTTTAATCGGACTAAAACAACTTTCACGTGATTTGTTTTCACATATATTCCTTTCTTTAAAAAAATATAAATATTTTATTACTAATTGTATTACTTTATTGTATATTAATTATGTTTTTGTCGTAAACCGTAATCTTATTTTATACAAAATAAATACACGAATAATTTTTATTGGGACTTAAAACGGCCTATAGAGGCACTGATTGCAGCCGTCGGTACAGGAAAATTGGCCCTTTAACTAATGTTAAAGTGCCATTGAAACCATTATTTATTGTAAACGCGTTTAAAAGTGTTAGATATTCAAATTCGGATAATTTTTACTTTGACATATAAACACAGAACACAAATAGCACATGAAATCTGAAATTGTGCATAAAAATAATCATTATGAACAAATTAAAAATGCATGTAACGCAATGGGATTGCAAGGGATTTTCCTGAAGGGAGAAGTTATATCTTTTTTCCACCAGATGGCGTATTCGAGCGCTTGAATTCCCAATTGTTATGCTCACAAATGTCATTAAAACTTATACTTAAAGTTGAAAAATAAAATTTGAAACATGATCTATAATGTAGTGCTTTGTTTCTGAACTCCAAGTATATGTCTATATAATATAGCGTGACATGTGACAAGGGGGGGGGGGGTATGGTGAAGTGTGACTAAGGGGGGCAGGGGGATAAAAAATATTGAAAAAAAGTGTAACATCATTTATGGACAGCCCCATAGGGCAGTTGCGAGGCTAACGAAAAAGAAAGGCTACCGCGGTACTTTACGCGTATCTTTTTTTACAGACCGCGGGAGTCACGTGATGCTCGAATGCACCAATGCAAGTGTACCAAAAGAGCATCACGTCACTCTAGCGGTCTGTAAAAAAAGATAAGTGGAATGCACCACGGTAGCCTGTCTTTTTCGTTAGCCTCGAGTTTAGACCCTGTGACATCAGAATCATTATTTTATCCATGATATTATCCATGTATTTTTCGTTAGCCTCTGAGCAGTTGCAATTGACGTCAAGCGTACTCACCACTGATTCAAGGTTCTTGTGAATCCAAATGAGTTATCTACAAGGAAATGACCGCACAGGTGGGCTCTTCGGCCACGGAGAACATCGCCACCTGCGTATCCTTCCCCTGCACCCCATCAGTTGATGAAGGTCGTTACAATAGCAGAGCCTATGTAAAGAGGAAGATTCCACAGAACACTTGGGGACCATACCAGAATTCTCTAGAAGCTTTGGGGCTGGAAACCCAAGAGTGTGCCATGCCGTAGGCCGTAAACAAGAGAATTAATACATGCTCTTGCAATACCGACGGCTTCGAACGCAGGTGCATTGGGTAAAATTGAGCTGTGCCACCAGGTGCCGGAGATCACCTGTCAGGCACGTCAACTGCCGTACCCAAGTTCTAAGAATCTGAGGGGTGATTATGAGTAAAAAAAAAAATTCCGAAATTCAAAACAAATTTTCTGAAAGTATACAACAAGGGGGGAAGGGGGAATCCACTCCCGGCACTAATTATGTTTTTTTCGCACCCCTTTGACGATTTTGCGTTTTTTCGCGATCTTTTGACGAAATTTGTCGTTTTTCGCGATCCTTTGATGAAATTTGCCGTTTTTTCGCAATCCTTTGACGAAATATGTTGTTTTTTCGCGATCCTTGGACGAAATTTACCGTTTTTTCGCGACCTTCTGACGAAATTTGCCGTTTTCTCGCGATTCTTTGACGAAATATGAGTTTTTTTCGAGCTCTTTTTTTGAAATTTGACGTTTTTTCGCGATTTTTTGACGAAATATGTGGTTTTTTCGCGATCCTTTGACGAAATTTGCCGTTTTTCCCAGATCCTTTTTCAAAATTTGCCGTTTTTCCCAGATCCTTTTTCGAAATTTGCCGTTTTTTTTCGCGATCCTTTGACGAAATTTGCCGTTTTTCCCAGATCCTTTTTCGAAATTTGCCGTTTTTCCCAGATCCTTTTTCGAAATTTGCCGGTTTTTTTCGCGATCCCTTGATGAAATATGCGGTTTTTTCGCGATCCTTTGATGAAATTTGCCGTTTTTTCACGATCCTTTGACGAAATTTGCCGTTTTTTCACGATCCTTTGCTGAAATATGCAGTTTTCCGCGATTCTTTGACGAAATTTGCCGTGTTTTCACGATCCTTTGACAAAATATGCTGTTTTTTCGCGATCCTTTGACGAAATTTGTCGTTTTTTCACGATCCTTTGACGAAATTTGTCGTTTTTTCACGATCCTTTGACGAAATATGCGTTTTTCCTCGATCCTTTTTCGAAATTTGCCTTTTCTCGCGATCCTTTGAAGAAATGCGGTTTTTCCGCGGTCCTTTGACGAAATTTGCCATTTTCTTCGCGATCCTTTGACGAAATTTGCCGTTTTATCGCGATCTTTTGACGACATTTACGTTTTTTTCGGCGATTCTTTGACGAAATTCAAGTCTTTTTTTCGTAATCCCTGGACGAAATTCGCGATCCTTTGACGAAATTTGCGTTTATCCCGCGATCCTTTGACGAAATTGGCAATTTCTCTTCGAACGATTGACGAAATTGAATTTTTTCGTCGACCATTTGTTGAAAAACGCGATATATTCTATGTCCGAATTTATGACAGATTTTTTTTTAAATTTTCGGAAATGACTGCCTTAACTTTTCGGAAAATTCGGAACAGAATCATCCCTGGAGAAACTTTAACGAGCACGACCAGGAGAGTTCCTGTATGCTCTACGGCCGGAGGACGTAATTCGCGATCCTTTGACGAAATATGCGTTTTTTGCAATCTTCTGACGAAATTCGCGTTTTATCGCGATCCTTTGACGAAATTTGCGTTTTTTGCAATCTTCTGGCGAAATAGGCGTTTTTCCCCGATCCTTTTTCGAAACTGGTCGTTTTTTCGCGATCCTTTGACGAAATATGCGGTTTTTTCGCGATCCTTTCACGAAATTTACCGTTTTTTCACGATCCTTTGACGAAATATGCGTTTTTCCCCGATCCTTTTTCGAAATTTGCCATTTTTTTCGCGATCCTTTGACGAAATATGCGGTTTTTTTCGCGATCCTTTGACGAAATTTCCAGTTTTTTCGCGATCCTTTGACGAAATTTCCAGTTTTTTCATGATCCTTTGACGAAATATGCGTTTTGTCCGCAATCTTTTGACGACATTTACGTTTTTTGTACCAAACATTTTTTGTACTAAAATCGATATATCCTGTCGATGTCGAGTCGAATGAAACAAACTGCATTGTGATGGGACCCATAGAACTCGAGTTAGCTGCAAAATCCGTTAGTTCCATCTTCCACCACCAGGGGGCGCACTCTGTTCCATACAAACATAGCTGAAATCTTTGAGGCTGTCGATTTCGAGTCAAATGAGCCATACCTCGTCGTGATCGGGCCCATAGAACAGGAGATAGGATAGCGCCCCCTGGTGGTGAAACTTGGAACTAAAATCGATATATCCTGTCGATGTCGAGTCGAATCAAATTGCATTGTAATGGGACCCATAGAACTCGAGTTAGCTGCAAAACCCGTTAGTTCCATCTTCCACCCCCAGGGGACGCACTCTGTTCCATACAAACATAGCTGAAATCTTTGAGGCTGTCGATTTCGAGTCAAATGAGCCATACCTCGTCGTGATCGGGCCCATAGAACAGGAGATAGGATAGCGCCCCCTGGTGGTGAAACTTGGAACTAAAATCGATATATCCTGTCGATGTCGAGTCGAATCAAATTGCATTGTAATGGGACCCATAGAACTCGAGTTAGCTGCAAAACCCGTTAGTTCCATCTTCCACCCCCAGGGGACGCACTCTGTTCCATACAAACATAGCTGAAATCTAATAGGCTGTGGATTTCGAGTCGAATGAGCCATACCTCGTCGTGATCGGGCCCATAGAACATGAGATAGGAAAGCGCCCCCTGGTGGTGAAACTTAGAACTAAAATCGATATATCCTGTCGATGTCGAGTCGAATGAATCAAACTGCATTGTGATGGGACCCATGGAACTCGAGTTAGCTGCAAAATCCATTAGTTCCATCTTCCACCACCAGGGGACGCACACTGTTCTATACAAACATAGCTGAAATATTTCAGCCTGTCGATTTCGAGTCGAATGAGCCGTACCTCGTCGTGATCGGGCCCATAGAACACAAGATAGGAAAGCGCCCCTGGTGGTGAAACTTGGAACTAAAATCGATATATCCTGTCGAAGTTGAGTCGAATGAATCAAACCATGTTGTGATAGGACCCATAGAACTCAAGTTAGCTCCAAAATCCATTAATTTCCCCTTCCATTGCCAGGGCTGCACTCTCTTCTATATGAACCTAACTGCCCCTGGTGGTGAAACTAAAATCAGTAAGTTCTATCGATGTAGAGTCGAATGAGCCAAACTGCATCACGATTAGGAATGCATAACCTGTGGCCCGTTGGGTAACTGGTGGCCCGCAGAGACCATACATGCGAACCTATCGAAAAATTTCGAATTTTCGTAATAATTTGTGAGAAAAATTTGCAAATTTTGTCCATAGATCGTAGGAAAATATGAATTTCATCGATCAGGCACATAAAATCCTGAATTGCATAGAATGGATGCGAATTTTGTCAAATGGGCATGGAAAAATCAAAAATTTCGCCAATTTGTCGCTAGAAAAAAAACACAAATTTCAATAATCAGTCAACAGAAACTAGAGATGCCAAAATCGGTAACTGCGGAGTTGTAAATTTCGTCAATCACTCAAAAAAAAAAAAAAAAAAAATCTTGAATTTTGTAAACTAATTGAAAAAATCCTGCGAATTTTGTCGATAAGGTACTTAAAATCGTGAATTTCATGGATCGAGCAGCGAATTTCATCGAATGGCATGGAAAGATCGCAAATTTCAACCAACAGTCGTGGAAAAAATTTGCAAATTGTCCATAGATCGTAGGAATACATTATGAATTTTGCCTATCGGGTTTTCAAAATTATGAATTTTGTCGATAGGCATGGAAAATCGCAAATTTCGTCAATTGGGCGTGGAAAAATCAAGAATTCAATCGAATGTTTGTGGAAAAATTGTAACTTTCAACTAACGATAAAAAAAAAAAAAAAAAAATTGCGAGTTTCGCCATTGTCTAGAGAAAAAAATTGTGAATTTCATTAATTGGCCGACGGAAACCATATCATTTGAAAATCATGAATTTCGTCAATCAGGCACAGTAAAAACATGAATTTTGTGGATCAGGAGAAGGGAAATCATAAATTTTGTTGAACGCATGCATAAAAATCATGAATTTTGTTTATTGGACATGTAAAAATCAATAATTTCATCAAACGGATGCATAAAAATCAAGGAAGTCATCAATCGGGTGTGTAAAAATCTTGAATTTCATCGATCAGGCATGTAAAAAATCATGAATTTCATCGATCAGGTGCATAAAAATATAGGACAAAATTGCCATTCGCCAATCGGCGAGTAATAATGAAAATTTGGCGATTGACTTTACTGCCACCACTGGTCAAACTTAATAGTCACAATTGCCAATTGCGATGATTGAATGGAAAAAGATTTTTTGCCCACTGTTGCTCAACAAATTTCGAAACAATTTGGCAAATTTTACAATTTTTTTCCCGAAATTATTTGACGGATTGTGATTTTTTTTTCTCAAAGCCATTCGACGATATTCAAAAAAATTTCCCCCCGAAACCAGTTGTTGAATTTTGCGATTTTTCCACTATCAATGAATTTTATGATTTTTCTGCTATCGATTGATAAATTTCGTGATTTATCGACTATCGATTAATTAATTTCATGATTTTTTCCATGAACGAACAAAATGTGCACTTTCTTTCCGCTGATGTTCAACAAATTTTGCACTCAATTTCCGCTGCGGTTCGACAAATTTTGCAATTCTGTTCCGCGATTGTTAGACAAATTTCACTATTTTTCTCCCGAGATCGTTTGACGAATTTTGTGATTTTTTCCCCCGAACTTATTTGACGAATTTCTCTAATTTTTTCGCGACAGTTAGACATAATTTTTTTCTGCAATACCTGATTTCTTTCCCGAGACCATTTGACAAATGTCGCAATTTCTTTCCCGACACTATTTGACAAATTTTGCCGTTTATTCCACAATCATTTGAGAAATTTCATAAATATTTTATCAAGTATTTGTAAATTTGTTATTGGTCAGTGCTGGAAAACACTGGCGAGTAAAAAAAAAATCCATGTACGGGCCAGTGGCCACTGAGTAAAAAAGTTGAAACCTATATATAAAAGTTGAACCTATACATAAAAATCATGTATTTTTTAAACGGACACATAAAAATCACAAATTTGTCAAGTAGCCGCATAAAAATGACAAATCCATCTAGTGGGTGCATTCTTCCAAATTTGCAACTGAACAGTGTTGTATGTATGGATAATGCTAATTATCCCCCCCCCCAACATCTCCCTGAAACAAAATTATCTCTGTGCTACTGATGGTGGTCCTCGACAACTCAACCATTTTTTTAAGTGGACCTTCACTTAAAAAGATTGTGCACCTCTACTATCAATTAACAATAAATTAACCTATCGCTTGTGTCATGTATTCATGAGCGGTGATTGCGATGCAAATTCTTGTTTACAAGAATAAGACTCATATTAGGTATTTTATTATTTATTTATTGTTTGTTTACTTATTTTGATTTTCTTGTCCTTTTAGAAATTGACTTTAGATTGTTACTTAAATGGTAAGATGATTGTCAATTACCTGTTTTATCGATAAAAAATTATACAAGGTAAGGAAATTGCATTGTGTCGAGTGAATATTTAGGAAGTCTTTTAAAAACCGCAGGCTAAAGATTTGTTTTTTACTTGTTAGCTATATTTTGCAACTCTCCAAATTATTGCAATGTAAATATAGTATGAAGTATTATCCTACACTAAACTTTCCTCTGTTGTATAGCTTTTTTTTATTGGAAAAAACTCCTGAAAATGTATTGTTGTAGTAATGAATTATTTTTGCAGTTGTGTAAATTCTGTCATAACAATTTTCAACTAAGGGAAATCTTACATTGGACATTTAATCACAGTATTTTAAATAAGAAAACTTAAAATATTTGCAAATTAAAGAAATGAATGAGGAGATTTTGTTTAAAATTACATCTAAGGATTTTTTTTTTACAAAAAATGCAAAATTCGCCAGTCATTCGGGAAATTATCACAAAATTCTACTAATAAAATGGGACTGTAAACAAACCGGTTCAAAATGTGTCCTTTTTAAAAATTAAATTCCATCCCAGCGACCCTTAGAGTCCACTACAGAAAAACCTTGTATTAAATGCTTTTTATTTAAAAATAGGGTACTTAAATGTTAGTCGAGCACTAGCTGATCAACAATTTTTTTTTAATCTCGCCAACCCTTTTTTTCTAACCAATTTTTAACATAAGCTAATAAAGTATAGCCAACATTTTAACATTGCTATATAGTATCTTAAAAAACTTACTTAAAAATAGCTAAAATATAATCTTAATAAAATACGTAAACACAAACATATCAATACAAATAACAAAATCTCATGTAATCGGGTATATTAATGATTAGGCTTAGTCAATAACAAAAATGTTAAAGTAAGCCATAACATAAACTATAGAAACATTGTATTTCATAATGAAAACATCGTATCTAATTTTATATACATAAAAGTGAAAACTTACGTTATATAAATACCCTATATAATATACCAAAGTTTCATCACAATTAAACGTATTTCAATCACACTGGAATAAAAAGTTTTAGTTATTAAATTTGTGTGAGGTGAATGATGGGAAAGAGTTGCAACTGAAATGATGCCAAATGAAACGAGATTTGGTGAATTATCACTGGCGCCCCCCCAAAAAAGTACCAAAAACAGTCTTGTAATTTGAAAGTAGGTTCTGTTTACACTTTTTTGTCTTTTGACAATGATGTTTTGAATGTTATTTAATTATGCTTGAAAGGTTTTTACTCAAAGCCATTACAATAGTGTTTTACTTTTGCCGATTTTTAAAAGATTCACTGGCCATAATGCAATTTCCTTATATCATTTTTAACGATAAAACAGGTGACTATTGACAATTATCTCACCATTTACATCACTAAATCAAAAAACAATTTCTAAAAGGACAATCTAATCAAAATAAAAAAACAAACAATAAATAAATAATAAAATACCTCATATGAGTGTTATTCCTATAAACAACATTCGTGACTCGCTCTTGAATACGATATTTATATCTACTCTACTACAATAACGAGTGATTGGTTGGTTAACGGTGCTAGTTTTGTCTTCGCTCAGCAATAACAACTAAGAAATGGGAAATCTTTTAATTCTTTGAAAATCGAAAACTTATTATAAATAACAGTAAAATTGAATACATATAATTAAAAAATATCTCCTCATATTAAAAAATGAATGTAAATAGTTTTTCGATAAAATGCAAATTTATAATTTCGAAATATTTTCTTATAAATGGTAATTTAATATAATACATATGTATTAAATATTAGAAGTGTATAATTAACTGTTTTCGCATTTAAAAAAATTAATAAATTTACCTCCTACATGCAGAAGTTTTTAACTGTATTCGTGAAGCGATTATTTGGCATACGTTGATCGTGGAAGAAAAAAGGAATAAAAAGTCTAATGATAAGTCTATGGAAATACGTGAAGGAAAAGAGTCCGATTTTAAAACTGGATTATATAGAAAACAAGAGTTTTCCTACGTTAACGCAAAACCACATTCACTTAATCTAAAGCCGATTAATATCTATATATTTAAAACGTTAAGCGATTTCTTTCGACAATCCGTCAGAACAAACTACTGCATCAAATTACACCATTCTTTTTTTAAATGACAGATATTTGGACACAGATTTGTTATCGTGCATTCGTTTGTTCAAAAATTTAATTAATTAGCTGTAATTTTCAATTAAACATTTACTTCTGCTTATGACGTCATAAAGACGGCAACTCCCACTTTTGAGGGCATAGAGTTTATTCCCTGAACTCTGTGGTTCGCCAATCTTTTGACATTAGCCAATATCAACTAGGTAATATTTTAACATTGTAGTATAAAATCTTAAAAAAAAACTTAATTAGCTAGAATATAATCATAATAAAATATCTAAACGTAAACATATCAATATGAATAACAAATCTCACGTAAAATGTTGCAATTTAAATGATTCCAATTGAAACAAGATTTGGAGAGTTATCCTTGACGCCCAGCTAACATAAAAGTACCTATTTTATTCTATTTATTTACACACATATTCAAATTTATTATAAAACACCAGGTTGCCATACAAAGCAAAAATCGTCATTTAGGTGCCACAAAATAACCCAGGTGCGTCTGCGATATGTGTACTGATTTAATCAAAATTATTTTGGTTGCACCGCATATTGCAAAATTAATTAAATCCATGATTATTGTTTCTTTCTCAGATTAAAAATAAGAAAATTGGTACTTCTCTAATATCCCGTCGACCACTTTTCATAACAAAAAACTATCGCCAAACTGTAACGCCAAATAAACGGGAGAACGTTGCCATTGAAATATCAAAATAAATAAATAAATAAAATACATGAATTTAAGGACACAATTGTTATTTTAATTACTGAAATAACTAATAATTCAGTAAAACATAAGGAAAATAGACGCAAATCTCGAATTAAAAACCACTTGATGACGTAACGAACACGTATATTGCTTCTGACATCAAAAAAATTGGACTGCATTTTTGGCGTTTAATTTTACAGTTTGGCGATAGTTTTTTGTTATGAAAAGTGGTCGACCGGATAATAGAAAAGTACCAGAAAATTTAATGTTTAACGAAATTCAATTATTTGATCGATCGCAAATTTTGGTTCTTTTCTGTTATACCGACACCATGCCATACATGTAAATATATGCTTGGCGACAATGGTGTCCGTATAACGAAAAAGTACTCAATTTTTTCTTAGTTCGGGCTATACCAAAAACAAAAATTTTACAGGTAACAAAAAAATCGCCGTAAAGGGCTGCTTCATCAGCTGTTATGACAGCAAAGTTGGATAAAATCTAAGAACCTGAATTTTACAACGTTTATGCGAAACACCACAGAAAACACACACTATTTTTATATAAGGAGGGTATATTTAAACGAATAAGAGAACTAACAACCTTCAATAATAGAATGCATGAAAAAGTAAACAAATAAGGGATTCAGCAAATCATAAAAATATGTATTTCTTAATATAACTATAAAATACAGAAAAATATTCTGGTACCATCAAAAATATTCATTATCCCGTCGAAATTCCGTGCATTATCCCGTCGTCCCATTAAGAAAAAAACTATATGTAAATTAGGTACTTTTCGGTTAGCCGGCGCCAGTAATATATATATATATATATATATATATATATATATATATATAATAAACTCCAATGGAAAATTACTTGCAGAATCATTATCACAAAAGCCAACCAAAATCTATAAACCACATAAATTCAATACTAGAAAAACAAAACTATATACATTATATATATTTGTATATATGTATGTATATACTATATAAATATATACTTCATTGGCGCCCTGCTAACAATAAAAAAAAAATAATTAAGAAAAGCCCCATTATCTAAAGTATCATTTATCAGTAACTTTTAACAATAAAATTTACAATATATTAATGAAAGCAGAATCAAAAATAATCTTGGATATTTATTTATTTACATTATTTCTCTTAATTATGGAAAAGGAATTATCATCCTGATTATGTAAAGAAATGAAGAAACCATACAAATAAATTACACTTGAAAACATTAAAAATCTCCTTTATCTGTAGATTGATTTATTATTGTAAAAAAAATTCTTCATCTTTACATAAAAATTGATTAGCTTAAAACAATGTATGCATTTCAGAAGATATGGATTTGAAACGAACAATGATTAAAGAAGACATTTTAAAAATTTTGATCAAAACATTTTAAAACTTATTTTTAACGTCGAATTTCGACGGTGCGTTTGGGGAGATGCAATGCACATGCGCATAAGAGCTCATTCGGTTGCATTATCACAGAGGGGGGGGAATGTGTGCCTTATTTAATATGTTCTTTTATTGACTGAATATGAGATGAAGGTAGGGATATGCTATTTGTATGATACTTCATAGGTTCAGGAAATTTTCTTTCTTGCCGTGAGGAATAGGGCGGTAATATCAAACTGATTTCCATTTTGTTTATGGATTGTTTGGAGTTTGCATCGAAAATAATAACATAATTCACTGGGAGAATTTTTTTTAAATAAAATATTTGAAAGATTGTTTCATAAGCACCCTTACTTATGTAATAAAGAAGCTTATTTTACTAATATTGTTATTGTAATTTTTTCCGCCAAGTTTTGACGGGTACCATCTAGTAATATATTAATTTTTTAAAAATCACCCGAGCCATTTTCGAGATAATTTTCAAGGGCCTTACATTTACCCAAATTTAGTTAAAAATGGACTTCCAGTTCTTAAAATCTATTGCATGTAGAAATGTATAAATTTCAGGATAGAGTTAGGCCATAGATATAAGACTAATGTGAAAAAATTGAAACGGTATACCTCATATTTACTGAGATATTAAATGTCGGCGTTTCGATTTTCCTTTGATGTCCTGCTAGCTGTATATATGAGAGTGACAGAATCTTCGGTTTTGGGCTTTCGGTTTTTCGCTGCGTCACTCGAGAAACTGCCGTCTCTCATGATATAACTCAAACGTCTGTGTGGCAGTATATGACCCTTCTTTTACAATAAGACATCTTGACAAAGTGACGCAGTCCAAATAACCAGTTTTGACATAACTGATGAATATGCGCTTTTACAGTTTTAAGTAGAATTTTCACCATTTAATTGAATCACATTGGATTTAACAAAGTGGCAGATTCCGTCAAGGCAGAAAGGCCAAAAAGTTTAATTTTAACTTTAGTTTTGATTCATATAAGCAGAAATTATAGTAATTTCTTTAGCTCTGGGGGGGGGGACCCCCCTTCTCACCCTTGGCTGTGCCACTGCACATTACAACCAAAAATAAAACAACAAAAGCAATTTTCTTGCTAACTTAAATTTTTAAAAATAAACCAAATATACTAAATCTTTGCAGCACATCCCAGTTATTACAATCACATTTAGTACTACTTTTCATAACAGATACCCTTATAATCAGTCTTTAATTTTAATATAATAAAAACTATCCTTATAATTCTTAGTGTAAAATAATATTGTTAACCTGAAAAAAAGTAGACAAAACATAAAACATTGCATTTGTTTAATCGTCGTGAGTTTTTCTTTTTGCATATAACATGCAATATAAAATATAGAGTAGTGATATAACATTCATTAAAAAAAAAACCTCATTAAAATAAATATAATAATCTCTAACTATAATAATTTTTGACATATATGAGAAAGATGTTGAAGGCCTATACAACAGCAGGCTAGTGTCATTTAGACTTTTATGTCAAACTTCTGGCACTGCATAAAGCAAATTAAATGCGTCAGTAGTTTAAGTAAGCATTAAATTGACAAAGAATGGAATAACTATTTAATAACTGTATAGTTTTTTAAAAGTTATTTTTTATATATAAGTTAATTACAGTTATTATATAATTAGTTCATTCTTTGTCAAATTAATACTTAATGAAATGACTGACATGTTTAATTTATGAGCTTACCTGTGTCATTATTAAATGTGCCAGTCACACATTTAATTTATGACACAGTGTGACTGACACATGTGAATATGAAATCTTCCCTTATTTATTTTTTAATTGAATCTCAATCATATCAAATTGTGATATGCAGCTGAATAACAAAAAGACTCCTGAAGTTAAGATATTTTCAAATTACTTTATTCATAATCTTATTGTTAGTAATTCTTTTTGCTTCTATTTTATATTGTCAATTTAATTGATGTTTTTATATTTTTCATATGTAAATAAAAAATTTTAAATTTAAATTTTATTGAATCATTTGGAAATTGGATGACCTAACGTGGATTTATATAAATGAACATACTATACACATAAATATGTGAAGAAAAATACTTAGACTGTAACACTGAATTTTATTAACAGATATGATAAGAAGTACTGTGTAGTAGTTCTGAAATTGTTGAAATACTGACTTAGAATTATTGAAATATAAACTTTGAAATTCCCAATTAAATACACTAACTCCTCGTTATATCACACATTCGGCTATTTTGCTCTTTTTTAGTTGTCCCTGATAAATTTCTGGTTTGCTGATAAAAGAATATACGGAATAGTCAGCAGCATTTCTGTATAAGCAGAAATTATTTCTGCAGTTCAAAAAGATAATAGTTCTATGGCCCAAGAAGAGAATGACAAAGAGGAAGTATCTGACGAGGATTTAGTAGCTTCAATGACAGAAGCTGTTCAGTTTCTTGAAAAAAGCATATGAAACTTTTGAAACGTTGATATCCAAGCATATAAATGAAATGCAATTAGTTCATTTTAGTTCTTTAACTTCCAGTGGCAAGAAAATAAAAAACAAACAACTCTGGATACTCATTTTCAAAAAATACTATACATGTAAGTAAAAACATATACTGTATGTGTACGGATTTGTATTTTTTAACGTTTGACCATCTCATTGTGTTGAACTTGTAGCTTCTTTGAACAAGTATAAAATCGAAACATAGTAGTTTAATTTAGGGTTCTTTATTTTTCACTTATAAACACTCTTCTCACTCCCTTTGGTTTTTCGCGCTTTTCTCTTATCTCCCAAGTAGCGCAATATATATCGAGGGGCTGTTGTATAAATTTTAATGTTTTAAATAGAAATATTTTTAAAAAGAAAAAAAAATATATTTTTAGGAAGAAATAGATACAATTTACATTTCAATTATTATTTTTCTCTTGAAAATGCTACTTTTTATTTCCTAATATTGATAAGGGTGATTTTAATTTGGATGATTGGAGTTTGATTAATGCATTGAAAAATAAATAAATACATTTTTGTACTTAAGTATGCCTTGTTAAGTACAGTACAAGAAAATTGAGCCTATACAACTAAATCCTATGTTAAATAGAAAATGAAATTACAAAAGAAGGTGTATCTAGTAAAAAAAAAATTCTCCAGTACATAGTGATTCCATTCTAGCAGCTTTTATTGCAATTATATTTGACAATTAAAAACAAAAAAAAAGTTCTGTTTTAGGCACTGTTATAAGCTTCTGTGTACATAAATTAATTAGATAAGAATAATGATGCTATCTGATGAGGAGACTGGAGCACAAAGATTCAATGTACTTTTCAAGTTTAAAAGAATTAATATTAATATTTTGCTCTGCAGTTTTGAAATTTAAAAAAAACAAGATTCATAAACAAAAGCTATTCAGTGAAATAAAAAGGTAGTCTTGAAAAACAGTTTAAAAATTCTGATTACATTAATGTTCTGTTTTGATAAAGAGAGAAATTTTTCAGGAAAAGAGAAATTATGGTTGTAAAACTAATTTAATAAGATTATAAGTTAAAACATAACTCATAAAACACTTCTTGAAAGCTGTAGCTTTCGTTTTCAGAGAATAAGAAATATTTAAGAAGAGAAAAATTTATTAACTGTTCTACGTATTTGTTTATACTAGAAGTAATATGCATGATTCTCAGCCAACTTTATAAATCTGATACTAAATTGAAACATGAATTGGATACTTACTACTGTTCATTTAAAAAATTAATTTTTTATCAATAAAGTTAAGTTTTTACTGTGTTTTATCAAAGCTTAAGCCCAAACCAAAGTTAAAAAATAAAAACTTATTTTGGCCCTTTTGTTCACTGGGTGCAAATCTTACCAAGCCCCCCCCCCCTTTTCAATAGCAGCTTTTATGTATTGTATGTGTAAATTAGAAACAATATTTTGATGGTGAAATAAATTATTTTGGTTAATTATATTGTTTCTTCTTCTTCATTTTTTTAATGAAATAAATTAAATGAAAGATGTGTATACTTTAAATGGTATAAGGTGTTTATACTTTAAATGAAATACATGCATTAGAAATATTGATGATGGGAACAACATTTAGTGATTTATCACCTATACCCAGCTAAATTAATAACACATTTATTTCTAATGAAACAAAAATCAGAATTGAACATAAATTACTTTCTTAGTCCCTGAAGAGGTAAACACAATTTCATTTTAAAAAATTCAAATAAAAGGAATTAAAACACTGACATCAATTACTACTGGTATTTAACTTTTAGATACATGATAAATACAATAATTTATTTTTTACACAATAATATATTTCATTTAGATACTTTTGTAAACAGCTTGTTTTCATTACTTAAGAAGGAAAAATAAACAGAAAAGAAATTGACACATGTATTTAAATATTAAAAAAAATTCTTATTTGGCGAAAACATGTGGAAATTAATTATACATATTGAGAAAAAAAAAATTGTCAACTATTACAAATATCCAAGCTGATTTTATTTAATTAAACATTCAAGACGAAATAATGATTTACATTTTTTTCATTGTTAGTAGTACATGTTTTATCTAGAAAAGAGTGCTGTAATCTATCTAATTGCATTAAAATATGATGATTAGAATTAAGCTTGGTTCCAAGCATTTTGAAACATTTTTGGTAAATTCAATATTTTTCTCTAATTTTTCAAAACAAATATTTTGAATAATTTTAAATTACCAATGGTAATAAATTACACACTTAAAAATATAGATACATTTTTAAAAATAATAATTTATCAATTTTTGTGTTTTTAAACATCACATCAACAGTTTAATGCCTCAACAGAAGACTTATTTGTTTATTTATAACCTGATTATCAGATTTTATGAATTATCTTCTATGTTTTTAAATGATTTGCATGCTCATTTCCAACCTGAATAAAATGAGAATAGAAAGTATTAAAAATAGGTGTGGTGTTACAATTCAGATTAAAAATCGTTTTTCTACTACAAATAAACAAATTTATTGAAATCTAGTATTTTTTTGTTCAAAATTAATTATTACTACCTTAAACCAAGAAATAAATAAACCTGTAGTGTTAAAATAAAGAATGTGTTAAATAAATTTTAAATATGTCAAAAAATAAACAAATCTATGATGTTATAGAATACTAAATGAATTAGAATATTAACATAAAACCTATTGCAGACATATAATTCACAATAAACACTACAGAACTCAAATAAATACTACAGGAATCCAACCATTAAATATGAAAGTTATTCCGAATTGCAAGGAAATAATTTTAAATGTATAACCGAAAAGCTTGCATTCTGTGTCATATTGTTTGCTGAAATTTAAATTGAAATATTATTTGAATTCATACCGCAGTTTTGTAAACAGGTCTGAATGTTTACAGAAAAGTTTAACATATGTACTAAAACACGAATAACACAATAGTATAAACTGTATCGCTCAGACTTTTAATGAATATAAACATAAAAATAGCGAATAAATTTTCTTTTAAACAGGTATTAGCGTTTCTTCAATAGATTTTTAAATATATGCTATATGCTTTTAAATAGAATATTTATTACACGTAATGATTAATAATTTTATAAGAAAAATGAAGACTTTATAAAATGCTTGCTAAATACAATCAAACACTGATTCAATTACTATAAATTATAAAATGAAGTTTAACATAGCCATATCATTTTTAAAAAATCAAAACAAACATAAGTAAAACACAAAATTGAAAGCGATTAACTGCCAAATATTGCATTCGTATATTTTCTTATTCACTACAACTGTTTGCTAAATTGCAAGCGATTTACCGCCAAAAATGGTAATACCTCGCTGGAATCAGGCTCTGAATTCCCAGAAAAGGTAACTTCTGACGCATGCGCATGAGATGGAATGACGCTCATTTTAGGCTCTCGTAAGATTTTCAATCTCTAAGTTTTGACGCATGCGTAATTTGTTTTTTTCCCTGACGGTTAGGACTTTAATCTATTTTCCTCATACATGGAGTATAGGGAAAAAACTAAGTCGGATACAAAAGCTTATCGTTTCTTCAATAACAGTAGTTTATTAGCGCGAGCTTCTCTACGCCCCTGCAAATTGCTCTTTCATAAAAATTTAACCACCCTTTTAAATGATGTCCTTTCTTCTTAGCTAAAAAAAGGGAACGAAAGAAAATTCTATTTTGTAGGGATTGAGAAAACTCGATTTGCTCACAAACAATAATTTTTAAAAATGTTCGTCAAGGATACAATGTAAAATAAGGAAAAAAGTTTTTCAAAAATAACAATTTAGTGTTAAATAAGAATGTATTGGGAATTCAAGCGCTCGAATACGCCATCTGGTGGAAAAAAGATATAATTCACCCTTCAGGAAAATCCCTTGCAATCCCATTGCGTTACATGCATTTATTATTTGTTCAGAATGATTATTTTTATGCACAATTCCAGATTTCATGTGTTATTTGTGTTCTGTGTTTATATGTCAAAGTAAAAATTATCCGAATTTGAATATCTAACACTTTTAAACGCGTTTACAATAAATAATGGTTTCAATGGCACTTTAGCATTAGTTAAAGGGCCAATTTTCCTGTACCGACGGCTGCAATCAGCGCCTCTATAGGCCGTTTTAAGTCCCAATTCATAAAAACACATAAAATTGCTAAATTGTACTTTTGTTACGTACTTTTGTTATGGTAAAAAATCCTAATATGTTGAAAGTGACTTTTTATTTTTGGAAGAAAAGGCAATAATGCTTTACCAAATTGATTATTCATAAATTTGCATACTATTTTTGTGTAATGGTTTAATGAGAAAATAATAAGAAACAAAACTTAAATAAAAACGAAAGGTAAAAAAAAGGGGAGGGGCGATGGATAATGGAAGAATTGTTATCTTATTACTGTCATGTCTTCAAAAAAAGAGGGGGAGGGGTAATAATGGAAGAACTATGGAAAATTCAGTTTTAAAAGTAAAATTGTTAAATTGATTGGAAAAGGTCAGAAAAATGACCTGGAAAACTTCAAAAGCAGGGCACTGTGATTGTCGCGCGACGCGAAATTTGACTTTCCTTAAGGTTTTTAGCATTACAGCAGAATACTGCAATTTCATTGGCTGTCTGTGAATTATGATAACCATAGTTTGGCAAGAAGTTGATTTGGCACCAACGTATGCTTCGCCACCGCTTTTATTTATATTTATTCATCAACTCAGCCTTAATGCGAGCTGTCGATATGAATAAATTGAAAGTAGGTTTTTTGGGTAATTTTGTTGCGCTATTAACGAGAGTTTTTCAATATTTTAAGTTAAAAGAAGGCTCATAATTTAGTTTATAGCAATTTTTATTTATGTAGTAGCCGTGTGTTTCACAAATTGGAGTGATTCTTTCTCTAAGACGTTTCCAGTGTGAAAAATAAATATAAACATTACCGTTTCTTTTAATTCAATTTGAATTGGCCAGCTGGTGTCACTTTTAAAAGCCGGAGTGTAATTTCTCCTTCTGCTTTGAAAGTGTGTACCTGCTAGCTAGCTAACTCTAATAAATTGCAGCTGCGAAATTTTATAAATGGATTCCCGCAATTAAAAACAGTCATAAAGCTGATAATGCAATATCAGATTTGGTAAATATTGAATTTCTTCTGCCCATTTATATTTGTTTTTAATTAATAATTCTAAACACTTGTGTATTATTTTCTAATGTGTCTCTTCTGTATAGTATATAACAACATTAAACCGTAATTTAACGTTCACATTTAAAATTTCCATGCTTGCATCCATCTAAAGATTAAAAGTAATTTCAATTCATTTTAGTAATGAGAGATTTTCAAGATGACTGCCTGTTTAATGCTTTAAACTTCGAACGCATATTCCATATTAAAAAAAAAAATCTTTTGATATGCTCAGAACAAAGCCATCACGTATTATAATAATATGTATTTAAGTATTAGATTTTTGTAATTATCAAATTACAGAAAATTAAACATATGGTTTAACGAAGTTTTTCGTAAATCTTTTTAACTGTACTTGTTTTTATAGTAGAAATATATGAGCATTTATAAGTATTTCTTGTAATATTATATAAGTTTAAAATTTAATATTAATGTCTGCTCTTTACTCTTATATATCTCATGAGTATTACTACATTATTTTATAAATGTTTTAGTATCTGTAGTTGACAATAAAGCGAGAGGAAGCTTTATTGTTTCTTATTTAGTGTAAACAAAGTGTGGCAAAATAGAAGTGTTAGTGTAAATAAAATTGCTACCTTCTTTTTTTATTTATTCAAAAGATCGTATTAAAATGATAAATATTTTTCTATATACCTATAATGAGTATTCCCTATTATTTTAGTATTTATTTGTTCAATTATACTATTTTTTGTTAAAGAATTAGATATTTTTTTACAATAGGATTATTAGGCTTAACACTATCTTTCTTAATCAAAATTCTTTTGAAAAAACATGATACCGTAGTTTTTAATAAATTAAATTTTTTGTGATATTAATGTAAAAAAGTAAATATGGATGTTGGATGTTCATCTGAAATTAACACTAATAAATAATTATATATAAACGGGCTATATGAGAGATAATATTAGCTATGCTTATCTTCTCATACAGAAATGAATTGCATTTTCTTATATTTGTAGAATATAGCCCTCAAAAAGTGTTCAATATAAGTTTCATTTTTTTCTTTATTGTGAAATTGTTCAATTTCGTACATTCTTTCTTTTTCTTCATATATTTTTTATTGTTCTTAGGATTTAATAGATATTGTAAACAAAAGTTTTATTCTATATATATATAACAAGTAAAATTCTTTTAAAATATATGTTGTTGCATGTTACTTCTTTAAAAAAAAAAAAAAAAAAAAAAAAAAAAAACTTGTTAGCCATGTGCAAATAATAAATTACTAAATATTGTTCCCATCACCATCCTTTGCATTATATTCATTTCATTTAAAGTATAAACTTTTCATACATTTCATTTAAAATACACACACAAAAAGGAGAATATCACAATGAAAAACATTTTTTTTCAATATCGCAGCATAGTTTTAAATTTTACATATATAAAAAAAAAATTGCTCTTGGTGAAAAAAAAAAAAAAAAACATTTATGTGCACGATCACATAAAAAGTACCAAAAGCTTGCTACTATAATTTTATGTGTATGATTACAGCCCAATAGCTAAAACAATGCAGCAGTGCTGCAAATTATTTTAGACCTTTGCAGATCAATTTAACATCTTTTTAAATAAAATTCTGGCTTATGAAAAGTTGCTAAAATTTCTTTTTTCTAGATTTATTGTATTTTCTTCTTGTGATTTCGCTGTAAGTATATGAATTTTCCTTATTTTATGAGTTATTGTAATTTTTTATGATAGCAAACTTTGGCAGTCTTGGGTTGCAGATAAATTTTGGTTTATTGCAGATTAACACAGAAAATTCTGCTACTTACTAGGGATTGCAGTATGATTATTTAATATTTCTTTATTGCTAATTAAGGATTCATGTAGTTTTTACCCTTCACGCTGCAAAAGATTTGTGTAGTTGTCAAGGAAGGTTATATTTGGAATAGAAAATAGTTGGAATAGTAATGCCTCTATATTAATCATGCATTGTGGAGGGGAAAATATACATTTTGTAATCAATTAAGATTTTTTTTCAGAGTAGAAAAACATTCTGTTTTTAAATTTTTATAAATTAAAAAATATTGGCAATATATAGAAATTATGTTTTACTTATGTAAAAAATTAGACTTGCTTGTCTATTTTTTTTTTAAATACAATTATTTTTAAAATTTCAATACAAACATCAAATTGTGACATTCTTTAATAAATTTTACACTGGGATATCAAACAAAAAGTCATTCAGTGAAGTAGTTCAGGGGTTATGCAGATGTAAAATTTGGAATTCTTAATGTTAATTTCCTTTTTAAGGCCCCTCTTGACTCGTGTGACAACTCCTGCTCCGTAATGTTTTTCCTATGGTGCAGTTATTTTCTAATATCGCGTTTGCATATTCTTTTTTTTTATCATCACAAACACCTTATGCTCTCAAATTTTTATCAAATGCCTGGGTTCTTTGAAAGATTAAATCACATGAAAAATTAAAATTTTCTAATTAATATTTCCGAAAGTTGTGAGCAGAATTTTTTGTCATTTGTTTATCTAGATCTGTAAATATTTTTGTGTCAAAAGACTTAAAATAGTTTTCGTTTTTTAGACTTGTGAAAAAGCATAGTTAAAAGTCATTCTGTTAACTGCACCTTTTTCTGGTAAACCTAAAATGTTTCTTTTCTTTTCCCAACACAGACCTCATTTTTGCAGTTTTGACATTTGTTTTGCACACTTTTCGGAAAAAGATAGAATTTTGAAGCGATTGTTAATGAATTTTAATTAATATTTCGGTTAATTTCAAATATATTAAAATTCTGAGTCCCAGGTGCACCAGAAGAGGCCTTGGACTATCTTCACCTAAATTCTCAGACTTCTAGATGCACTAGATTTTCCTATCCATCACGGACAGACATACATGGACACAAAGACAGGGCGATTTTGCCTTTTATTAATTTAGATGTAAAATAATTTAAAATTTTTAAAGCTTTCCTTCATGATTACACAAGTAATAGAAACATTGCATTTTACCCTTCAAAATTTTTCAATTTTTATTTTTTTTCTCATCTGTATTAATAAAAGACAAAATCACTCTGTGTATGTGTCTGTGATGGCTAAGCTGACCTAGAAGTCTGAAAATTTAGGTGAAGATAGTGCAAGATCCCTCCTGCTGCACCTGAGACTCAGAATTTTAATATTTTGAAAATAAGAGTAGTTATTAATTAAAAACCGATTAAACATCGCATCAAAATGGCTACCTTTTAGAACACCCATTATCAATTTCCAAGCAGAAATCAAAGGAATTTCAAATTCATTTACTAATTAGCAAATTTTAGAAAACTAATTAAGATAGTGATTTGAAATTTACACACCATATGTAGCTGAATTTTCTGTATCCGGCAAGGAAATTTTTGTAACGTCCGGCTTGTAATTTTTGCAAAAAACTGCAAAAACTTGTTGGCAGCAGACAATAAAAATCCGATAAAGTAAAAGACTAGGGGACGGCTTTCATTAAAAACTGAACTAGAAAGAGAACTGTTTCCGATCCCTCCATTTATTTTGCGAAAATGATAGGAAATAATTGCCATTTTTTACTAAAACACAAGATTTAAGATAGCTAATTAAGATTTGAATTTGAGGATGGGAAGGTCAGGTTATCTGGCAGCTATTTTAACATACTGTATTCATTGTTATGTTCTAATTATCAGAAATAAATAATTACTTTTTTAATGGTCGCGTTAATGTAGGGGAAGAGGTTTTCTTGAATAAAGTATTTGTTATACTTCAGGGTATACTATATTTTTGTACTTGTTAATACGAAAAGTATTACATTTAACGTCTAACTTTGTATAGTTTACTGTTACAACTTTGCAAAGCAAGCAACTTATTTCCATCTCTGTAACTAAAGCAGCTATAAATCTGGTGTTTTGTATCAGGATAGTAGTAATTATCAATAATAAAGCTATATTTTTAATTACGAAACTTTTTACTAGCGAAAAACATTGAAACTTCCGTTTTACTGTTGAAAACTTTTGCTAGCGTTTAGAACCCAAATAAAATAAATAAAAATTATTGTGAGATTAACAATTAAAATCACTTACATTTAGGTCTGGTTGTTCATCAACTTTCTTTAAACGGTTACATTCGCAACCTTTAACGTACTTTGAAAACGCCATAACTAAAAATGTAACGCATCAAAAATAGAAATAAAAAAGCACGTGGAAATTACAGTTCCCAGACAAGCTCTGTCTCGATCTGAATCTGAGCGCGCAATCGAGATGATGATTTTCCAACAGACTTGTAGCAATATCGCCAAAGACAAGTTCAAGCCAAATCGCGATTACGAGCCAAGTTCTGTTACCCGCATTCACAGACAGCCAATGAAATTGCAGTATTCTGCCATAATGCTAAAATCCTTAAGGAAAGTCAAATTTCGCATCCGATCTGAACGTAGTATTATACTACAGGCTGAATCATACTGGCCCTGTAATAACTCGTGATCAAAAACCAAACCAAGCAAAAACCGGTTAGCTTACTGCAGTTGTGGACGGTGAGCGAAAATGACAGGGAAGGCAAACACCTGCTCTAGCGGTTAACTAATGCTTAGCTTGACTACAATATAACGGTTATTTTGGCAACAAGATGGATGTGCATCAGCTCCACTTATAGATGCAGGGCCTGATTAACGCACAGGCCAACTAGGCTGCGGCCTTGGGCGCACTGCTGATGGGGCCTCCAAAATGAATAAAATGATTAGAAAAAGTTTCTTAAAAATGAAGTTTTCTGCAATTATTTCACAAAAACAAAACAAAAAGATTTTGCTTAACTTGACAACTTTATCATAATATCTAATATTAATTCTCAAAAAAATGGTTAGGTACTATTTTAATTTGAAGGGGCCCCAAAATGTTGCTTGGCCTTGGGCCCCAGAAGAGCTTAATTCAGCTTTGTATAGATGCCATCCTGTCTGTTCCTCATTATTGTTTTGAAGTTATCTTTTTTTGTTTCTGAATATATACGTCTATGGTGTCTTTCTGTCTGAATCATGAAAATTTTCTGTTAAAGAAAGTTTCTGTTTCCACAGGTTTTACTATACTACTATGCACATTATATGTAACTATGTATCGTCCCCCCCCCCACCCCTTCGAATAAAGGAGTTTCTGGATCCCTTGCTTAAAGAATTGATTTATTCTCATGAAATTCATTCTTAATAGCTGAAAAAAAATCTCAATGTGTTAAATTTTTAACAACAACTTAAAAACTACTAGGCAGAATGAGGTGATATTTCAGATTTGTATGTTTGAAACTTCTAGAAATCGAATTATATTTAAATTTATATGAGTTACAATACATATTTCTTTTTTAAAAAATAATAATTAAAAAATTAAATAAATCAAATGAACATTTGAAAAAGATATGTATTGCAACCTATATAAATTTTAACATAAATCAATGCCTAGAAGTTTCAAGTTTATTAATGTAAAATGTTACATTATTACGCTGAGTAGTTTGTGAGTTGTGCTGAAAAAACTATACTCATTTAGTTTTACAACTGCAGCCTGTCTCGATAATTGAGGTTCAACGAGAAAATATTGTTTATTACATAACAATATGAAATTTTTTAAAAAAAACGTTATTTACTTATAAGATTCTGTAAATTTATTCAACTAAATCACATCTAAACGAATAAATGGGCACATATCATAACTTTGATAAAGACCCTAAAAATCTGTAACCATACAGTGTCTCAAAAGTTTTGGGAGAATGGTAAATACTGCATTATTTAACACTTTTGTGAGATGCTATTTATAAATATAGTATTTCCCTAGTTTCTGATAGCTTCAGATAAACGTATTTCCACCGAATCCATAAGTTTTTGAAACAATATGGCTGGCAGAGAATACTATGCTTTTTTGATGGCTGACTTTGGTTTGTTAGAAGAGTTGTATTGCTTTTCAATACTATTTAACTGGTTTAGGTACCCCAAATATTCTCAATTGGGTGAAATTCAGAGCTTACCGCTGGCCATTCTAAAACGTTAACCTTTTTTGTGGTAAGCCACTGTTTTGTGCTTTGTGAGTTGTGGATTGAAGCACTGTCATGCTGAAATTTTCACTCGGGATACCCTAAGATGTCATTCAATAGAAGTAGATGTTGTAGTGGTGTCTTTTGATACATTGTTAAGTCTTATTTGCATAGAGAAAGGCCAGGGAAATTTCGCCATTAAACCCAATTTCCACCCACCAAACCATCAGAGACTTTACTGCACTGTTGTATACTGAAGCTGATAAGCAGCTGTTTCCCGAGATCAAGCCAGTATCAATTTCGACCATCAGGCAATACACACTATATTTCTTTTCATTGCTGAATAGTACTGTGAACTGAGCCTTCTCGTAAGACATATACTTTCGAACACAATCCATTCTGGCTTGATTTTAGGCACAAATTGCAAGAATTGTTTTCTAAAGGAATGATTTTTGATTATCTTATGCATCTATGTATTGTGTTCTTTGAAACATTGACACCAAGAGTATTTTTGATTTGCCTTATTGGCATATTTTGGCCAGTATGGCAAAATGGTTATTGGGAAATTTAACCCAACTCTGTAACACCCTAAACCAAACTTGAATTCACTACAGCAGAGTGATGTGCTGGTGAGGTGTAACTAAAATAATTTACTTCAGAAAAAAATTTCAATTCAACATTTTAATTATATGTATTTAAAGAAAAATGTTTCTGTACTTAAAAATTTCAAAGGTGAAATTAAATACTTAGAATGTAGCATTTATTATGTGCAACTGAAAATATTTCCATGATACCAAAAATATACCAAAAAAAATAATTATCAGCTAATATACTTCAGAAGAAATTACTTGTAATGTACCATAAATCTCAGTTTGTGATCTTAAACAATTGCTGAATTTGCTTTACTTAAAGTTTGCTTAAGTCTACCATGGTTGAGAAAATTGATTTGTTTTAAAATCAAACCTATCAGATTTTTAAAAAAAATTAAATCATTTTTTAAAATTTATATCAATTTTTAAAAGTTTTAATCAATTTCTAAAAATTTAAATCAGATTTTTTAATTATTTTAATTATCTACAAATTAAAAGTTGCAAATGATATTATTTAAGCTAATAGTGCAATGTATTAAATAAACGGTATCATAACTTTTTTATCCATTGCCAAAAAAACTCTTGCAAATTGCAATGACAGATAAAACACTGCCAATAAATAAATATATATATATATATATATAAAGGAATTCTTACTTTCTGAAAAAATAAGGTTTCCAACAAACATCTCTATGGCAGAACAAGTTCTTCATTATTTATTGATACAATATTTATCAAATCAGTTTTTTAAGCACTAGTATTTAAACAAACATAAATCTAATTATAAAGGATTATGTATTTATTGGTTTGATGGTTAGGGGTAAGATGTTAAACATCAACAAATTTATCCTTTTTCTGTGCTCTAAAATGTTTAAATGAATTTCTAAAGAAACAAAAATCAATCACAATGAAAACATTTCAACTGCATATTCAAAATTTCTTTATCAGTCTTATTTACTCTTTTATTTAAAAAGACATGTTTAGCTGCTTTTGCATTTGTAAGTGCATTTCATTTTAACTGTATTTTTGTTTGGAGAAATTGATATGGACAGGCTCTAAATATGTTTGGAACAAATAAAAATGAATATAACGCTAGGAGTTCCAAGTTTTGAACCTGCATCATGCCTAAACAACTAGAAAGAATGACTTCCCATTTGGTATCCTAAGGAAATATTTACAGAAGTACACAACGAGGATTTCAAAATTGGTGTTAATATTAGAAATATTTAAGTTCGATACAGTTTCTATATGTTGATGGCTTGCTAAGAAAATTCTAAGTAGGTTAGTCTTAATTTGTAGATATTATTAGTAATCGATTGGTACCAGTCACAATTTTATAGGAGGATTTTGTGGCAGAGTTAGTATAGGGTACTTGTTCTCTTTATTTTTTGCTCATTCTACAGCTAACTTCTTCACTAATTCTATACAATTCTGCAGGGTAACTATTATTGCATTGCATGTGATTTTTATGATATATAAAAATTAGCATAATTGCTTGAATATAAATGTTGCCAGTATGCAAATAATAAAATTAAAATATAACCATACATATTAGTAGTGACATCATACTGGAATTTGGGTACATTTTTCTATAGGATCCGTGACACAATAGATAAACATGAATGAAAAATCCTACATAAAGCACTGATTATGAAACTCTTTCCAACACTTCCAGAATACTTTAATGAAACTTTAGAGTTTATTAAAATGAAAGTAAACAGTTATTAACATGCAAAACATATTTAAAAACCAGATTTGCACAGTTACCTCTATAGCCAGAAAGGCACTGGAATTCTTTTGTGTAGCCCTATATACAAACTATAGATTTGTACATATTTTACATAGTATACATGCTAAAATTTAGCTTATTTAGAAAATGCATAACACAGTTGAATTCTCCTGAAAATTCTCCTTTTAGTAATTTCTGCTAATAGACAGAAATGTACATAAATTCATTGGTACAGCCCTGTATATCAAATACAGATTTTTATATAAACCACCAATTAGGATAAAATTTAATTCAGAAAAAAAAACGCATAACACAACTAAAACTACTTTCACAAATGCCCATCCAAAGATAGCAATGTATTCAGGTCTTTGTTTAGCCCAGGATACCATACCATTTTATTCATATTTTAGAAACATATCTTAGTATACTAAATATATTCAGCTAGAAAATACATAACGCCTTTAAGCAATTCACACCAATACACAGTAAATTTTACAAATTCTTTTGTTTAACCAATAGAATGAATAGAATTTATACACACCCTGTAGTATGCAAAAATATAGTTTAACTTAGACACAAACACCATAACTCTTAACTGTAAACACACTTTTCCAGAATTGATTGCTCATGGATAGTTATGTAGCCTAAATCTTTTGTGTGTCTAATAAAAATAACGATAAATGTTATGCATCTTCCAATCTGCAGAAAGAATCTTGTAGTGAACCTCAGTAATATATATAAATTTCATAATGTTGAAATAGTGTAACATCCTTAAAATAGGCTGCAGTTTTTCAGTCATAGATAATTATTTAAATGAATTATTTTGTGTGACTGTATAAATCAGCCATACTCAGACTTCTGTCCTCAGAACACACTCTACTTATATCATAATTAAAGAAAGGACATTAATATAGTAAAATAATGAAAGCAGTATAACAGAGTTAATAGAATTAGTATTTGCTATTTAATAAGTATAAAGTGTACAATTACCAAATTCTAAGGATAATAAAATCAGTAGATAAAAAAAAAAAAAAAACATTTTATCAATGTAAAAAGTTACTTTTCCTAATTGTAAAAATGTAGAATACAAATTACATTAAAATAATGTTTCATGAGTGTTGTAGATTAAAAAATATATATATAATATATACCACTGTAATATTAATAGGATTCCATGTAACAAAAACTTTTGACTGAACAAATGATAATTAGGATGTTTTAAAATTATTTTAAATTGATTCTAAATAACAGGGCAACTTTTGACTTACCATAAAAAATATATAAAACAATAGAGGAGGTCTTCAATATATTTCATCTACATCTCACATTTTCATGAATATGGATTAATGATTGCATCTCAGGCTAAATGTTGAGTGTGGTTTCTGTAAATGAATAATAAATACTTTGCACTTCCTATTTTACATAATGCATGTTTTAGGGCACCGCAGACATTCCTACTAATTTCTTTCAATAAATTCTTTAAATAGTGTAAAATAAATTACAAAACGACTCTGCTCAATAGACCATAACAAAACAGAAATATTTTGAGCGTCTCGCTGAAGGAACTAAAACAAACGTTACATTTACAATAGTGAACATCAGTGATGTATATCAATTACATAGCAATCCGACTAATTTACTAAAGTTAGAGCACAGATGAATGGGAAACCATTAAATTAAAATCATAAAAACTTTTCAAGTATGTTGGAAAGTTTTAAAGTGAGATTGAATTGGATGAGGAAAGCAAAATTTTCAACCTTTTTTTACCAACATTTATTGATATTTCAAAATCTCATTGGATTTTTATACCCTTATGAAATAACAATCTATGTATCAAACACACAAGCAATTTTTTCAATATTTACTTATATTTTATCTTCAGTATTACGGGACATTTGGGAGGCAGCGTCCCCTTAAAGAAAAGTATTTTTCATCTTAAAAGTTTATAGGAAAGTTAGTTTTACAGTCAAAGAACATCATTGTTTGAAATCACGTTTAAAATTTTTTTTTAAATTGAAATATCCACAATCATCAGAAAATCTTATAGGCTTAGAAATCTGTATTATATAAATAAATTGATGAATGTAACATTTTTAAGATAATATAAAGCAAGATAAAAAAAAAATGTGTTTGGCATAACTGATGTTAAGGATCTTCATCTACGGATTTACTAGTTTCAATTAGAAATATTTTCATTGGTTGCTATTTCATTTTGGTGACTGTAATAATTGTCAACAAATTCCACTTCCTTAATACTAGAATATGCCAAGGACGCTATAAAAAGAAGTACGAAAGATAGATAATAGTAGATAAACAATTGTACATTTGTCTTACTCTTGTGAAAAATAGCTTTCTTGTATATCTCATACTTGCTTCTCAGTAGTATGAATTAACAAATGCCCGATTAAATAGCTCTTTCGAGAGAATTTTTTGTTGCATACCTCACACACAAAAGGTTTCTCACCAGTATGAATTAGCAGATGCTTGCTTAAATTACTCTTTTGAGAGAATTTCTTGTTGCATGTCTCACACGCAAAAGGTTTCTCACCAGTATGAATTAGCAGATGCTTGCTTAAATTACTCTTTTGAGAGAATTTCTTATTGCATATCTCACACACAAAAGGTTTTTCACCAGTATGACATACCAGATGCTTTTTCAAAGTACTTTTCTCAGAAAATGCCTTATTGCATATCTCACACACACAAGGTTTCTCACCAGTGTGAATTAACACATGCTGTCTTAAAGTACTCTTATGAGAAAATTTCTTGTTGCATATCTCACACAAAAAAGGTTTCTCACCAGTGTGAATTAACAGATGTTTGCTTAAAGTACTCTTATGAGAAAATTTCTTATTGCATATCTCACACACACAAGGTTTCTCACCAGTGTGAATTAACACATGCTGTCTTAAAGTACTCTTATGAGAAAATTTCTTGTTGCATATCTCACACAAAAAAGGTTTCTCACCAGTGTGAATTAACAGATGTTTGCTTAAAGTACTCTTATGAGAAAATTTCTTGTTGCATATCTCACACAAAAAAGGTTTCTCACCAGTGTGAATTAACAGATGTGCTTTTAAATGGTATTTTCGAGAGAAATTCTTCTTGCATATCTCACAAACAAACGATTTTCCTTGTTTTGATGCAGAAGTTGCTTTTCCAAAAAGCTCTTGTAAGGAAATATTTTGCTGCATATTTTACACCTTAAAGACTGTTTTGAGTGATGTGATGTGTATCTACAATTGTGGCTTTATGCATCTGCAATAGATATAATTAAGTTAATCAATGATTCATTCTTTTAATCATTCATTGAAAAGCAATTTAAAAGAAAATACATTTCTTAAAAATTATAATCAATGTAAAAGACTGAATTAAAATAAAATTCTGACCATAGTACTAAAAATTACAATAGACTTCTAATTATTGCAGAACTAAAGGCGTGTCATATGCATTTTCTACCTGTAAAAAGATAAAATGATAAATAAAATTACAATAAGTAAAAAAAATTAGCTAGTCATAAAATAAATAATTTATCCTAAAGATAATATTGAAAATAAAAAATAGAGAAAATTTAAGAAAGAAAATCTATACTTGTATGAAAATAATGATGCACTTTACAATGAATGAGAAATGAATTTTTTTTTTGTGTGTGTGTGGCAAGTGGGATTTTGATATACCAGATGCGTTTAGTTGAAATTCCTGCAGACATCTAGAATTTTTCAATCTGATATAAATGATTATTGAGCAAAATTCTACATTATTTACTATAATTTACATTTTTCAATAATGTAACAGCAGTTTAATAATTTTTTTGTATTTTTATCATGTTTAAATCTCTGCCTGATTGATTATAGGTAAAACAAAATGCATTTCATTCTTCAATTTTGGAATACAACTACAAACATTCTTAGATATGTCCATGCAAATTGGATGATTAAAGGCATGTAGAGTGTCATTTAACCGAGTTATAATAGAGTAGACATTATAATAGTTATGATGTTTTACAATAAAACATCAGATGGGAGAGTAAATGCATATAAATGCCGTAAAATCCCATTAATCTGCCCTTCCCGATTAAGCTCCCCCCTCGCACTTTGTAAACAAATTGGAAAATTCAAAAAATCCCAAGAAAGCGCCCTCCCCCAAAATAAATTTTCGCTGTGCACGTCAATATCAACACCAAAAATTTTATCTCACAAGTTTTTTTTTCCGAGGATGAGAAAGGCATGACGAATCTTTGATATATCGTACATGTGTACAAACACAAATGTAACATACACATCTTCAACTATTGTCAATCTGAAAAAGCAATATAACTAAACATTAGTTTTGCTGTAAATTTATCTCCATGGCGATATGAAGGAAATTATTTAAGTTTCCATTGCCGCCATCTCTTCTATTAGTACACTTTATTAGCATACTGATTTATATTTTCAATTTTGTTGTTAAACTTTTTAGTTGCTAATTTTATTTTCTTCTTTTTAGTAATTTCTTTTTCTTCAGCTTCCTTTTTCCAATAAATCTTTTTTTTCTTTTTACAGTATCATCGAATGTTGAATGTACATTTTGGAATCTATGAATGAGATCATAGAAATTTCAAAATTGTTCACATGTCTCTTACAGATAACTTGATTTTGTCACACACAAGCCTCTGTATAATTAAGATACTAAAAAGTCTTTCTAAATGGGTGTTTCCATGACTATTTTCATGATAGTACTTATAAACAAACATTTACCAAAATTATCAAGTATATCCAAGATGGTCACACATACTTTACATCGAAATTCCCCGATATTCCCTTGTTAGTGCTAAAATTTTTCTGATAATGAATATTTTGCTTTGAATAGCATCACTCGCAGCATACAGAGATAATTTATGTTCTTACAGTGATAATTTATGCTATCTTATGTTCTATGCATCCATCATAATGCAGTTTGGCTCATTCAATTCAATATCGATAGAAGTTACAGTTTTTAGTTCCAAGTTTCACCTCCAAGAGCCACTTTCCGATCTTGGGTTCTATGGGCTGATTATGATGCTGTTTGACTCATTTGACTGGATTTTGATAGCTTTAGAGATTTTAGTTATGTTTGTATAGAACAGATTGCACACCCTGCCAGTGGAAGTTGCAACATATGAATTTTGCAGTGCGTGCGTAGCACACCTGTTATACGGTCCCACAAAAAGCAGGTACGCAAGCAGGAGGTTCATTTGGTTAGTGGTTTATAATATTAGAGGTGGAAATTAAGAGGTTTTCTGGGGCAGCACACCTGTATACGGTGCTGAAGGTAGCAGGGACCAGAGCCAGAGGTTCGTTCGGTTATAGGTTTTTCATATTTCAGTTTCATATCGATTCGAGGCTGATGTAAATTAGGGGCCTACTAGTGGGTGAAGCTAGCTAGTTTTATTGTTAGTTTCTTTAATTACAAACTTTATGTTCTTCTTTTTAATAATTTTTTTTATCTTCTTTAGCATCCTTTTTCCAATAAATATATTTTTTTTCTTTTTAGAGTATCATCTAATGTTGAATGTACATTTTTGAAACTATGAAAGAGTTTTATTGAAATTTCAAAATTGTTCACACATCTCCCACAGATGACATCATTTTTTTTCTCAAACAAACCTCAGTACAATTAGGATATCGAATACAGTTTTTCTGTATGTGTGTTTCTATGATTATTTTCGTGATAGTATTTATAGACTCACATTTACCAAAATTATGTAATATATCCAAGGGGAGGTAACAAATACTTTATATCAAAATTTCCTGATATTTCCATATTATTACTGAAATTTTACTGATAATGAGTATTTTGTTAGGAATAACATTGCTCCCAGCATATATTCAGAATTTTGTAAAATGGATATAATAAATAATGTCTGTGCAATATAAACAGAATTGTACAAGAGTCATGTACAAATGATTTCATTTTTTAAGCTTTATAATTAAAACTATATATTTTTAAAACAACAGATGTACAAAGATGATTATCTATTAATTTCTTTTGAGTGTGTAAAAAGATGAGAAAGACTGTTGACCGTTTTCAACAAAAAATTAATGTGGTCAATTAGAGAACAGTTTTCCAATTTTAGAGAAATATGATATATTTTTTTAGAATTAGCCTACAAAATTTTTAACAATGTTGTTTTGTATGGCTCATTGATGAAGTTCAATCTTATGCATTAAAATATTCGTTTAATACAAAATATGGTAAATATGTGAATATTTTTTTTTTTTTTACATTCTTAAGAGGACACAGAAATATAATTTTTTTACATTATTCACAAATTCAAGCTTTACACATTGGTACATGTGCAGATTACACAAAGGGTTCCATTATCAATTGTAATATAGTATATATATATAGTGTGAATACAGTAACTATTATTAGTAATACACTACATCAACTATACTATAATAATTTATAGTGAAAAAAATTCTTTACAATGAAGTAACAATTTTTCGATAAATGAATGTAGCTCAGAAACATTTCGAGTTGGGGGAATAGACCCAATAAACTGTTCTGCTGGCTTTAGAAAATTTTAAACTTTCTGGAGGGATGGGGGCATTTTGATCTACTGCACCATCTCGTTAATTCAACATTACGTCTAACAAAGGAATGATGGAAAATGATGGAAATTCATTTTAGATGGACTGGCAACCTTCCAACTTTGAAAAGGTGCCTACAATGCAATGCTTCACTGAAAAAGATTGAATTACTTCTGAATGAGTCCTATTTTTGAATGAAAATTTTTTTCAGATTACTCTGATTGGAAAAAAAATTGGAAATGAAATTATATTTTCTCCTAAATTTCCATAATATTTTAATATTTTTCAGGTCCATGCCCACCTTGAACTGCAATGGAAGCTTATTATGACATTAAGAGACGGATATGAAATCAGACAAATACTTAAATATGAATCCTCATAGGGTTCTTAGACTCTGGCAACAGTTTTAATTCACCTATTTGATAGGCAGAAGGTTGAGTCAATATTACCATAATTTCGGGCCTATAATCCGAGGATCAAACAATGATGTTTTGACTCAGAAATTTTATTCAAAAAACTGAAGTTAAATATTTACAGCGATTTAGTAAGTTAAGTTTTATAAAATAAAATTTCTAGGTCGAAACATGATTGTTTGATCTACAGATTATAGGGTGTAAATTATGGTACCAAGAGTAAAACTGACCAATATTTCAACATGAAATAATTAGAATAGCTTAGCTAAAGAGTTTCCTTGCTCCATCCACTGGAATAATGATATCCTAGTGCAATTGCACTAGGTCTGGTCTTGAGTCGATTTAAAAAAATATATCAATTGTAAAACTAACATTGGTGATTCAATATATTTATTTAATCTTAAATATTTAATGAGGTCCTACCAATCTTATAAATTCATATATATTTCCAAATGGCATTTTAGAAGAAAATGAGCGAATATTAAACTCCTTACGATTCTGGTGCAGATTTCATATATAATATATAAATATGGCCTCACATATATTAAGCATACTTGCATAATTTATTTTTAAGCTGTTAGATTAATTTGCATGGACTAAGAAAATCTGCAGTGCCTTCTACCATGATGTAATGTTCTGTTACGGGGATTGGTTGGTACCAATAACATTTTAATACGATTAATTTCCAACAGAATTAGTAGGACAGATATCTTTTTTTCTTTTTCAAGACCATATTACAATTTCGACTAGCATTTAATGAACGATACCTGTATTTCCATCAGCTAAATTTGAAGAAACATTCAAGCATAAAATTAATGGAACTGTCTTGAACAAATTTTACCTAAAAAATATTTAAACTTTATAAATGAAGTCCTATTAATCTTATAAATTACAGAATTAATTAGTAGAAGTATTACTATTTGACTGCCAAGTAGCAGAGATTTCAATGTCATTCTGATGCAAACCTAAATTCATCTGCGATCCAACAATACTGAACCAAGCTACTATTGTAGGAACTTATAATAACTTGTAAAATAATTAAAGTTTGCATATATGAAGAGAATGTAATAAGAAAACATAATAACTCTAAAGAAAAATAAATTTTAGCATTTTTTTAAGCATACAGATTATTTTTTTTCAGTTAGATTAATTTGCAAGGTCTGAAATTACATACAGTGCCTGCTCTCATGCTGCAGTGTTTCCGCTACTGAAATTGATTGGTACTAATCGCATTTTTATACAATTATTTGTAACAGAATTAGTAGAGCTGAGTTCATTTTTTTCAGAACAACAATTTTGACTAGCATTTATTGAATGAGACCTGAATTTCTATTCACTCAATTTATGGCATGAAAAAATTTTCAAGCCTAAACTGTATTGAAAATTTTTAACCTAAAAAATATTTGAAATTTATAAATGAAGTCTAACAAATCTTATAAAAATTAATATATTCCCAAACAGCATCTTAGAAGGAAGTGAACGAATATTAAACTTTTTTACGGTTCTGGTGCAGGTTTCATATACAGTATATAAATATGGCATTACATATATTAAGCATACTTGCAACCCTCCCACAATTATTTTATGAAAAGTGGTTTAATTTGACATAGGTAAAACAGCTTTCAAAACAGAACATTTATTTTATATATCTTTTATTGTTCAATTTCATGTTTCTATGTGAAAATTATTTCTTTTTTTTTTTAACCGCTTAAATGCCAATGTTTCAAAACTGGAACAGAAGTTTTAACTAAATATAACAAAAGAAATAATTTTCGAATTATTACTTTTTTTTGTATAATGATAACAAAGATTTGAAAATATTTTCTCATTAAAAATTAAAAATTTAAATTTAATAATTTTATGTTTTATGATTTCTAGAAACTTCATATTTTTGGGGTATTTTCCACTATTTCAAATAAAATTCTCTAACACATTTATTATGCATAAAATTGGAAAATATTTATTATAGTCTTAGGAAGATAGCTACTATTTGTAAAAAAAAACACTATTCAAAACTTACTGAAATATAATACAATTGTTTGACGCAGTTTCAAAAACTGATGTTCCAATTTTTGAACACTGGCTCTCTAGCAATAAAGATTTCACAATGAAATACCCATTACATAATCTGCTGGCTGACTCGATGATGGTATCACCAAGGTCAGAGATCAGACAATGTCAAAGCATCGACCAGAACAAGTTTAATATATTATGTAAGTAAATTGTGCAGCAGAGAATGAAAGGAGGGGAGGGGTAAATTCCATTCCTACTAAAAATATGAATTGGGACACAGTATAAGCTATGTCCTTTCCTATTGTTTCAACTGTTATGACCTGCAACCACTTTAGAAAGATCAATAAGTATTTTTACTTGATGCACAGTAATCAATTGAAAAAAGGTAACAAACTTATTATTATAGCATTGATATATAAAGAGTTACCTAAAACTCTGTAGCAATTTGGAATCTGGCATGGATAGTTGAACATAGCTGAATGAATGGTTCTGTAATATGAATGGCATGCATGCAAAATGTTTATCAAAGGAAAACCTATTAGGATTGTATTTAATACATGGGTGTTCTGCTCATCAAATGGATATCCATGTGCTATAGAGATAAAAAGTGGAGGAAAGGGAATCTCGCCTGTTGTGCAGCTGGCTGCAAGAGTTCTGAATGAATTATTATCTATATTGCAAGACGATTCAAAGCATGATGAAAACATTGATAACTTTTTTATTTCATACAATTAAATTTCTGAGCTTGAAAACGAGGCATGCTAGTGATAGGAACAATTTGTGAAAATTGCACTGTCTTTTATCCATTGAAATCCGAAAAAGAATTCATGAAAGAAGACAGGAGAAATTATGATTTTTTTTTCTAACTGAACGGTATACATCTCTCAGTAGCATGTAACTGCTACACACAGTTGAATCTGTTGAAACAGTCAAGAGATATTGAAATTCAAATAAATTGAAAATTGATGTTACTTAGCCGCATATGATCAAGAAATACAACGAAGGACGTTATGGACAAACCTTTAGGAAGTTATAGGCCAAAAATTAAGAATGAGAAATTTTGTTGGAACCTTTTCATAAATGCTTTCAACATGATAGATGTTTCAAGTGTGAATCTGCATTGTAAGGTGAATGAAAACAAAATATCAAATTTTGAATTTTGTAGCAAATAATGACTTATCTTTTAGAAAGAAAAATGTGTCAGACAAAGGTGCGTCTTCCATCATTGATCCCATAGTCAGGTAAAAAGAGAAACAAGAATATAGTATGGGGATTAAATTGTATCTATAAACCATGATGATTGTGCAATATGTAAAAAAATATACAAAGTAATGTTTTCGGTGTTAAAAATATATTCATCCAACTTATTTCCTAACATATCATGGACATTAGAAGTGGATGCATTATGTTTTTTAATTTTGTAGAAAAATAGATCCAATTGAACCTGATCAACTTTCCGTTGTTTATTAAATCGCATTCACCAAGGCAGATGGAACAGTGCAATACTATATAGGAATGACAAAAAGAAAATTTAAAACAAGAATAAAAGAACGTATGGGAGATAACAAGTATGACAGAAGAACTACTGCTGTGGCTAGACTAGATAGAATAAGGCTGTTACAGATTGATTTCAAGAATAGTAAAATAATTTTTCCATCAAGAGTTTATTTCCTACCCATTATCCATGAATCAATAGAAATATATTTGTGAAACAATAACATTTGCAACAAATTAGCTTCTTTTGAAATAGCTAAAATTTGGCATGTGATGTTTTACAGATTGAAAAAGTAATAAAAATTAAAATAAAATAATAATTTTCATGTTTTCCAGTTTTACCAATTTAAGCACCTGCTTGCATTGGACATGTTATCTCATGATTTATGTTTAACATTTTAAAAAACTTTGCAAGAATATTTTATTTATCATTTTGATCTGAAGATATTACCGTTTTATTAAAGAAACATATGTAATCTATATTAAAAGTATTTTTAAACCTTTTGTGTTACGTTTTTTGTCACTTTAAGCAATAATTACACATCAATTTAAAGTTATCCAGTGATTTTATAATATTATTTGTAAAATTAAATGTGTTTGTAAATAAATAAAATAACATAATGTAAAAAGAACTAATAAATAAAATTAAATGTGTGTTAAATAAAAATATGTGAAAATAAGACTAATATGTGTGTTAAAAAAATTAAATGTGTATAATAAATAAAATTAAATGTATGTGTTTTATAATAAAATTATAATATAATTTCATAATAAAATATGCACACTAGGACTAACAGGTGTACGAAAACCAGGTTTTCTTACCAAAATAGCATCAACACCAGCGCATCTGCGACATCTGTTATGAAAAATGTTATAATGAGAAATTCAAATAGAACTTACAATTAATATTAAAAAATAACATTAACACATTTAGTTATGAAAAATTAAATATATATTTTCCCCTAGAAATATCGAATTAAATCAGAAATTCAATACTTTAAAATAATAGTAGGTAATAATAATAATAAAATCAGATTTTGCTTTTTTGGAGCTATCTATCTTAATTTTGGAGAAAGAAAAGTAGCAAAATGATATAAAATGAATATTTATTCCAAAATTATATTACTTTTAAAAAACTGTGAATTCTTCTTATTATTATTATTTAATATATTTTGCAATGGAATTGCACAAGGCTAAATGGAAAAAAATATAGATTATACATAAAACAAAAAAAGTATTACAATTAATTTAAATAAATAAATATGATATTGAATCAAAGATCATTACATTTTTATTATTTTAACAATGGTAGGCTATTTTAACAAGGCTACTATTTTCAAAAATCAAATAAATAATACTTTGAAATATCCATTTCTGATAAAAATGGAAAACTTCTGAGAAAAGGGAAAAAATGAAATCTGATTTTGCATTGTTTTGGCGCCATCTGTTGTGACTTAAGATAAAATAAAGTTAAAAATGTATTATTAATTATGAATTTATACCACTTTTTAAAAAATACATCTATATTAATTATATATGTAATATTTTTGTTATGCATTTACCAAATTGTTTACTTAGCTATCATATTTTACCTTATTAAATGGAAAAGATTAATCTTCGATCACGAACAGAAGGCGGGTGTGACGTGAAAGTCACGTGGTGCCAGAGGAGTCTATTTGACTGATTTAGCGAAAGAAGGAAGATTCAGAGAAGAAACTTCCGGACTAAGTTATTTGAACTTGGATTACCATATCTGGCTAGTTCGTGCCTTTTGATGTAGAATGAAAATAAGATTACGTGTATAGGTGTTATACAAGAATACAAATTCGGAATTCTTTACCGTCGTGATATGCCAAAAAATGCTTGGAAAATAGGAAGTAGTGAATTTTTATTGGGTGAATTCATTGTTGAGAAAAATTTTTGTTAGGCTATTTTAGGTAAGGGCAGTTTTTACACAGTGACCTTGTGAATTAAATATACAAGCTAATCCATAAGCAATAAATAAAAAATTTCAGTAAAATGTGCTTTCTGCGATTGAGATATTTGTATAATGTTTTGGTGTTATATGAAATATTCATGATATTTTGGTCAGTAAGATCACTCGGCTAAATCATATTCTAAAAAAATCCCTGATGCCTCGACCTACAGGCAGAGGTAGATTTCGAAGACGCAGACTGTAGGGCACCTGTCTGTTGGGAATTGTGGAAGAAATGACCTTTTTGCCATGATGCAGCATTTGGAAATGCCCACTTCGAAACCTAACTTGTGTGCAGGCAGAGCCAGGAGAGATTTTTTTTTTTTTTTTTTTTTTGCTGTAAGGGTTGGTCCTATAAAAAACTTGTCACTATAAAAGTTTTGGATAATATTAAGAGGATTTATAATAAATTGAAGCAGATTTGATATCTTCTGAATTGATGAAGTTATGAATTTTTTCTTCTAACCCCCCCCCCCCACTCTTTCCCCTCCCCCTTGGGGCCATTTTTAATGTTATCAAAAATCTGTCATACATAAATTTTTGGCCTTTTTTCTAGAAGTAATAATAACTTTAAACGGATTCGATACTCATCATAATTAAGACGTTATGGGTTTTTTTCTGTTTTTGCCAAAAGCCCCCCCCCATTTCCCCCCCACTTAGTTCGATTTTGCCCATTAACGAATTTGACCGAGATTTCATGCTTCTTGATTTCATGTATCAGTTTGGAAGAGATTTGTGCAGAATTATGGGAGTTATCATGTCCATATAAAAGTGACATAGATAGATAGATAAAGTTTTAAACTAGGGTGTTTTTGGGTTCTGGGAGTCATAATCGCGGTAGATCTGCAAAAATTTTTCAAAAATTCCAACTTAGGTGAAAATGTACCTTTTCTTCGTAGGTAGATTTCTTACGAAATCTACCTAAAAAATTGTTTTTATAAATTATTTTCTCATAATATTTTAACTAGATTTTATATACACTTATATTAAAATACAAAAATGTGATACCTGAAAACATTGCCCCACCAGTGGCTGAGAGGTTCTGCTCTCAAAGCTGGTAGACAGGAGGTACTGCGTTCAAACCCCTGTCGCGCTCGTCGGTCTAACCGTTTGGAGTTTTCCGTAGATTTCTTCGAACCTTGCGTAAATACGGGTTAGGATCCCTTAGAAAGACCTCCACGGAGGGCATGCTCCTCACCGGCCTACATCCCTAGCACAGATAATCGGGCGTAACAAATAACCAACCAATCAATCTAGAAATATTCTCAAAACCAGTATTTCAATGTAATTTAAATTGATTTTGCATAAATCATATAGGTTCAGTAATGCAGGTTTTTTTTTTTTTTGTGGGGGGGGGGGGGGTTATTTTGTGAAAACTAAAAGTTATTTTTGTGATATATTTTGTGAAATTTGTTATATCTTTGTGGAAAATAACATTTTGTTATGAAAGATGCAAATTCAAACCAAGCATTTAATAATAATAACTTCTTTAAATCCTTCTGCCAGTGTTGAATTCAGACACTTTTTTCCGGGAGGACACTGTAGAGTTCCGAGGAAGGACGTTTCAATGTTCCGGGAGGCAATGACCCCCCCGGCCACCCACTGAATTCAACACTGGCTTCTGCCAGAATATAACAACCTTCTAGGACAAAAGAAATTATATCAGTGAGAGGAGAGGACAGACGAGAAAGAGAGAGGGGAATATATATCGCCAAAGGCAGGAACGCTCGAATATGTTACAACCCTAAATAATTGCTCTTCCACTGTCCGAACCTTTGAGAAAATGAACTCTTCTTCTAAGCGCCGATCTTACCCGCCTTCTCGTTGTGGTCGCATTATAGTAAAATTACTTTGGAAATGTTGAAACATGTTATGCATTTACCAAACCATGGAAGTTCAAATCTCAGAAAGTTCTTATAATTTTAATATGGAAAAAATATGTAGTAAATTAAATATTTAGGCTTTGTTTTTTTCCTTAATCATTTTCTGAAACTCATTCATGTATGTACAGTGATCTGTGATCTTTAATTGAAGATAAAAAAAAAATAATAATAAATCATTTGAAATGTCCAGATTACTGCAATTTCTGTATTATAGAAGTATGGATTAAAGATGTTACACTGTAATAAAAAGAAAAGTATAAATGTTTTTGCAGTACTTTTCTGATTGTAAACGATATATTTTGTTTAAAAATGTATTGTTCTTTAATATTTAAACAGAAATATAATAATAATAAATAAATGCAAATCTGAAGGTCTATTTCAAATTACAGGTGAATATTTTTTAAAGATGCAAAATGGGAGGTTGGGGGGGGGCATTATTTCTTAGATGCCATTTCATAATGAATTTTTTACATATATACATTTTGAATTACTTTATTTTGCCCTGCATGTAATGTTCCAGTTTTTTTGTTATTTTATTTAGTTGAGAAAGTTTCAATGCCCCTCGTAGAAAATTTGTCAGGATCTTCATGAATAAAGTTGATTTTATTTATGTCATAAAATTATTGTTTACATGTTTTTTTTATATTTTTATTACTTCTTTTCATGTAATTTAGAGTAAACTCTTTTATTTATTTATTTATTTATTGGTGCAGGTTAAATGCACTTTGCATTGTAAGCCCCGGATGAAGCCTAGGCTAAGACTCCTATAATAGGAGCTGACACATATCCATGTTCTTTCGCATTATTGGTACACAGCTCAGCATCAATGTACCACAGCCGTAGTTGGGGTTGCTAAGACTCAGTTCTGATTAGCTTAGTTTTTTGACTGGGCAGCAAATCGGGTACCAAACCTGCGAGGATGTGTCAGCCTCTATTATAGGAGTTCTAGCCTACGCTAAAGCCTAGCTGGAAGGCACCAAAGCCCTTGAAATGAATTTCAAGATGGGAGAAGCCTGGATAATGTTCTACTAAATTTGGATTTTTAAAAAATTATTTAAATTAACTGCACATTTTTGAGTTACCATTTCTTTTTAAAACTACTAATAATTATGCTGTCTCTTTTTTGTACTTTGAAAACAAACAACAAATATGTAAAAATAAAACAAAAATTGTAATAAAGATATTCAAAATCTATAAAAATTAATAAATCTTTGTTATAACTGAAAATTTTTTTTCTTTAGTTATAGTTTGTAAACAATTTAATTACCTTTATTTAAAAAAAAATAAACATGTAAATCCATTAAGTTATTCAAAAGTTATTATGGCAAAACTACTGAAAAGAGTGCTTCAAGATATCTCAATAAAGTTTTGTCTTCACAGGCATGCACAGCTCAACATTTACTCTAAGTATGACTGTAATTAAAAAAAATTCCTTTCAGATATACGACATTGTTAAAGGGTTAAAGGTTCAAACATTAGAAAACTAAATGTAATTAAAAATGTATTTTTTCACCTTATGCATCCTTTCTGGTCCTCTATAAGTGAATATGCTGCATGAAAACAATACATAAATTAATAAAAATAAAAACATGAAAAAGTAATATTAATTTTTAAAAAATGATCAGTATATAAATCATGTTTGCCAGTAAAAATAATATTGGTGCAAAATTGTAATTAATGTTAAGGCAAAACATGTTTTACAAAATCATTTTATTTAAGTATAACTGAGTTAAAGATGGTTATTGCAGGTGTCAATTCTGAGAACTTTGGATTCACATGCCAACACTCCACCAACAGACTTATCCGGGCCAGCACAAATCACTCAAATAACCACTGGGCAGTAGCATCCACTCTTCCAACAGGCTATTTGAATGAATTAAGTTGACAAGATTTGTTGAGGAATGCTCAGTTCACAGGCACGTGAGATCAAAAGTCCCAGATTTGATTCCTGGGATGGGCATCTTTCATTCAGTTAGAATTAAATGAAACTCTCTCATAAGATTTCCTTATTTTATAATTAAGATAAAATAAATTTCTCAAAGCATGTTTGCTAAAATGGTTTAATTTAGTTTTATATGAAATCCAATTATGGTAGATTTCCATAAATAAACATTTGCATTATTCAAGTTACACTAGAAAATTTGCATAGAACAAAAACACAGTTGACAAGTGTTTTTGTGATTTTTTTTTCACCTTTTTGGGAAAAAATGGGTATTTTCGATAGTCTTTATGAATTTTAAAAAGAAAAAAATATTTTTCCACATTTCTATAAAAATGTTTAGCACAGATGTCATATATGCACCATGTTGGCACGATTACAACAAAATGGCAATTTTATGTCTCACATGGTAACCCGATTATTTTGTTTATATTGTTGTTTATTTACTTTTAATTTTTATTTTAATTCTATAAATTATTTTTATTATGTATAGGAATATTTATTTATATCAAACTATTATTTATTTATTTATTTTTATTTCCTTTTTTAAAATAATATTATGTTATTTTTATATTGAAATAAAAAATCAAGTGCTACTATTGCATGCTATTTGTAAGTAATATTCAAAAACAAAGATTTCGACAAATTGGCAGGGGCAAAAAATCACGCCAACATGGTATGTATATGACATTTTAAATTTTTTTTTTGCTTTTTCAAACAAAAATGCATAATTTAACAAAATATAAATGCATTTATGAAGATGTCTTAAAAACAGAAAGTAGAGTAGTAAAAGAGGAATGAATAAAATGATATATAGGAAACAATAAAAAAAAATGATTGTAATAATAGAAAATTGTTAAAATATATACCATTGTAACATTTGAGCAGGTTCAAATCAAAGTTTTAAGTCACATTTTCTAAAAATAATGTTCAAAAATAAAAGATTTATTCGAAGTATTACAATGAATTGCTATGTGGATGCATATATTCAGCCCTGATATTTATAGTGTTTTTTTTTTTAAGTACTAAGGCTTGTATTGTTCTTCCTATAAACATAGTTTGATGTGTCTAAATACTCTACATGCACTTACCTCCAATTTTCAAAATTAGTGATTACCACTATGACTTTGACAAGTTCAATCATACAATAATCAATCAATTAATAGCAATATGATAATACTTCTTGGTAAAAGTATAGGCTAATGGTATTTACCAGTAAAAAACCAAAATTAATGCTATTAACTAACAAAAAGCATAATTACACAGTAAGATTAATAATTCTTATTATCTTACCTTTGGAAGACATATTGTAATATAGGAAGATAGTAGACACAACATTATCTCTGTGAAATAAGCAGAGCACACTGAACTATGTTGTGATATGACTCTATTCTCTATGAAGAACTGCTAATATCCACATGTGTCTTGGTATAGAATCTTTTGAAAAACTATAAACAAATTAAGAAATGTAAACAAAAATATAGCTGCTAACTTTTTTTTATATATCAGAGATCAAATCCGGGAAAGTTTGGGACTATTTGGACATTTGGATGGAGATTGCTTTGAGACCTATAAGCTACAACGCTGTTTGTTGCGAATGATCTATATTTTTTTATTCACAGAAACACATACATGACTTTGGCAATTACATAAATCTTCTAGACAAGATAGCATAAGGAAATAACAGAGAGATACAACTGGGAGCTCCACAAAGTGCGTACAATAGAGCTGGCGGGAGTCAAACCCACCGGCCTTGATTCCTACTACGTTTAGAAGAGATTAGCGGAATGGTGCCTTAATCACTCGCCATGGAGTCCCCGTTTGGGACTATTTTACAAACTATTCCCAAAATAACATTCCATAAAAATTGCTTCTCTAATTACGGTATGCAAATATTAAAAGGCAGAAATTAGCAATGTTTCAAATGCATATGCCCATTTTTAAATCTATCAGGATTGATTTAAATTAATGAAAACATTCTTAAATTTAGCAAAAAACAAACAAAAATTTAAGAAAAGATTATTAAAAAGTAAAACTAAATGTCATTTTCCTCCCAAAATTCTATTTTTCACTAAAATAAAATACAAGAATATTTTTTTAAGAATAAAAAACTTCATCAATCCCAGGGAAATTGATAGGTACATGTCCTGATAATGGCAATTTATGGGGATTTTGAGGACTCAATCCAGATGTTCGTAATGTAAACTTTTCTAGGTTATTTTCCTTCACTTTTCCATGTGATTAAAAATTTCACTTTCAATACAGTTTCTCCACAGGTTTTAAAAAAAACAGGGTGATGTTCATGGGAAAAAAACCACTTTATAGTCTAATCACAATTTTTTAAGGGAATTTTAATAGTTAAAACTCAGGACACTTTTTTCAACACAGCAATAATAACACATTTTTCATTATGCAAGCAATATTTATTTCTTTTACAGAAAAGCAATAGGATGCTATTATTTTGACTGAGAGTCAAGAAGGATGGTATTTTTTGGAGGGGTTGACATGTCCGTCTTTTTTTTTTTTTTTAACTAAAAGCCATGTAGAATGCAGCACCCTTCTGTGTGTGAAACTGTCCCAGTGAAATTCTGTTTCCAAACAAGAAACAAATTGCTTTACAGAAAGCTAAATTAGCCCATTTTACCCTGCCTTTGATTTATACACATCCAAACCCTCCAATGTAGCTGAAGCCTAGGTTTCAAGTTGGTGCTGACATCAAAAATTAACAATTGTTTTTTGGTAAATGACTACATTAACAGAAAAATAAACTTCTTTGTCAGAGTTATGAAAAAAGGCTTAATAATTTAATAATACATTGTGACTTTCAGTCTTGCATTGTAAGTGCACAAGCAAAAATATTCATAACGATAATAAAATAATAAAAATTGGTAACAATAATAAAGTGGAGGTAACTATACATGATTTTACAACATGGATCATTGCAAGAATGTCACCAATGTCTCAACTATTTGATAAAGTATATAACAAATTATCATAATATACTGCTATTGTACTATAATGTAAAATAATGTACCCAGTGTTTCGGTCTCTTGCATTTCCTATTTGAACAAGTTTTACTGTATACTTCAGAAATATGAGATAAATTGTAAGGTGGTGTTTTAAATGTATTTCTAAGGCATGGAATCTGCAGATAAAAGTGGTCATCTCATCAGGTAGAAATCAACAATAATCGAGTCAAATTCTTAATACATCCGCTGATTAATTTTAGAACTTAATTCTGCATTAGAATATTTTCTCTGTTCCTATACACAGATTGCTATTATTGTAGCTGTAAACTTTATCCAACAAATTGCAACCACACATTTATAAAAGCAAAATATTAAATATGTAAAAAAAAAAAAAAAAAAAAAAAAAAAAAAAAAAGAGAAAATTGCACATGTTTAAATATATATCACTTTGGAATTTTATCATAATGATGTACAAATCTAGCAATATTATTTTTTATATTCTTGTTCAAAAGCATAGAAATACAAAAAAACAATATATATACATAACACATTTATAATAAAAACTAAATATGCATCAACAGAATTTGTAAATACATCTTCTGTAAACAAGACAAACAAAAACAGATGATAAAGTCCTTCAATGTATTTAAATTTCCTAAATGAAAAGCTTTATTAGTAGATGTAAACGAAAAGGTTATATACCGAAAAAATGTGGCAAAACAACAATTAAAAGATGTCGGTTAAATAATCATCAGTGAAAATTTTAAAAGAATTTATTTTACTGAAGCTTTGAGTTTTGCTTATTATTGATGGCGTGTAGTCGTCAGCTCAAACATATCGTTTCGTTTTTCCAGTAAAAACACTAGATGGCGCCAAATCTCGAAAGCTCTCGTTTTGCCAAGATTGGCGAAAATCATCAATAAATTTGGCCCCTTCTTAAAAAAAAAAAAGAAAAAAAAAAATTAAATGATATAAAAAAATCGATTAAAAAAAAACAACAAAGACTCACATTAATTTGGAAATTCAAAACTGGCAACAGTGAACCGATCCTTTTTCGTGTGGTAGGTGAAACTGTCACAGCCCAATTCTTGCAGGATACGAAACGAAAAGATGGCGGACACATGACGTCAGGTGAAAACTCTCTTTTCGGATGCGATCCATTTCGCATCTGGGAAAAAGTGCTATTCTGGGATCAGGTTTCCGTACGTTCGTAAGCAATTACGTATGCTATCCAGTGTTCGAAAAGGCGCGACCGTCCCGGAATAGCTCCTCCCAAATCACGTCAGTTTTACCGATTACGATGATCGATATTAAGAGGTAACCAATGAGAATCCGTCATCGTATCGTAGTTTCAATAGTTGACATAAAACTTTCAATTCAATGGCTGCGATGTTTATAATTCGCTTGGCGAGGATAATTTTCGTCTTATTGATAATTTAATGTTCAATTGTAATGGAATTCCTGTTATAATGAAAAGGTAGCTGTTTCAGAATGTCTGTCTATTAAATAATTAAGTGAGCTGTGTATATTCTCCGAGAAATAAAACTTTTACTGAATAAGTATTGTCATATGTATGTGTGTTTATTATAAGACACATACTTTAGCAATAATGATTCAGTTTTTACTACGACTGATTTGCAGATAGGATTCTCCAGCATCGTACAGGCCTTAATAGGTAGGAAGCCAGCAACTTACATTTTATTAGTATTTACTTAAGAACTGACTGCTTCAGGGTAAGTTTTCAGTTTTAGTATATAATAGTATTTTTTATAATTTAGAAAAAAAAATGAATGTGTGAATGTTCAAATTTAACACAAATGATCTTATGATTATGTACAAAGCAGCTTTATTTTAAGCGATCAGCTTTCTTGAATTTATAGATTACTTTATTATTATTATTTATTTCATGCTTTATATAATTAATATATATTTGATATACTGCAGATATTCATGTATGAAAATAATATACATTGAGATTTTCTAAATCTTAACATTTTTTTCCCTTTGAAAGTTATAAAAACCAAATTAATGAAGCTCAGATTTTCAAATCTTTTCTGTGAATAACTGAAGAATATTGAATTTCAGTGACATGTTCATTTTTTAATAATAAAGTATGGAACTTTTTTTTTCTGAGATAGTATACAGAGAAATGCAGTTTTGATTAAGAGAAAACCAGAAGGAAATTTGTTTATTGTTTATTCAATATTTTACAATGTAGTAGAAAGTGATACTTTCAGAAACAAATTAAAGTAAAGATTTTGACACTATTTAAAGTTTGTAAGCTTCTGCAAGGGAAAATAACGAACTAAGATGTTTATGGTGAGGGGGGTCAGGTATTACATCAATTTACTCACTACTGATGAAATAATTTTCTGATGGGATAAGAAAAAAAACCTATATAATTTTTTTTTTATTATTATTCATTGATTATATGTCATGTTACTCCCAAATGCCAAATGTTAATATTTTATTGAATGTTTAGGTATATTTTACTTAGTGGGTAAAATGAATCATCTCTTTTAAAAAATTATGAATGTGTCAGGATATAAACATTTATGTTTGCCACATTATTTTTACTGTTATCAAAGGTACCTCCTCTAATGTGATTAAATTGGTAAATAAAATCTCTCCCCCCCCCCCACACTTAAAAGAAAATTCTTTGTAAAAATGAATCATCACATGAACTGGCTTTTTTAAAATTTCATTTCTTAAATTTGCATTTTAAAAAGAAATGATAAAGAAATTTATTTTATTTCTAATTACTTATTTTCATACGTCAAACAAAATGTATAGAGCTCTGTTTTTTTTTTGTTGTTGTTGTTTTTGTCTAAGATTGTGATAAAAATTTTAATTATTACATTAATTTGAGATTTCTGTGAAAAATTCTGTAAGAAATAAAATGCTTGAAAGTTAAACTTGTAGAAAGCTTTTAATCACCATTTCAATATTCCCTTCCAACCCTAATATTATATTTAACATATAAATATTATATGTAAACAATGCTTATTTATTCCTTGCATCTTATTAAAATAGAGATAGAAAGTTCTAAAAGTCAAAAGATTCATTAATGTAATTTATTTTTAATTTATATATTTATAACTGTAATAAAAATGCATATTTTCAACTATACACAAAATAGCAAGAATGGCTTTAATAAAACATGCTAAAAAGTTAACTTTATATCAAGTGCCAGAGTTGTTTATACAGAGATAATCAGCAGAAGCTTTCAAAATATTATTTATTTTCATTGGTATATTAAAGTTTAATATCTTTCATATGCAAAATGCAATATTAAAAAAAAATTCAACAATTAAATGTTATTTTAACATTTGTTATAATCGCTTTCTCTCTTTTTTTTTTTTTTTTTTTTTTTATTGTTATATTAATATGATTACTAGAAATACACAAGTATTTAATAACAAAGCCAGTCTGATTTAGTAGAGTAGGAAATTACAAATCTGAAATACAGAATTTTTTATACTTCTTTGTTATAAAGGCAACGAATTTTTTTTTAATACTTATACAATTTATTTACTTATATAGAAGTCTTATCTATTATATACAAACAGATGTGATTAACCTGTTTTTTTTTTTTTTTTTTTTTTTTTTTTTTTTGCTTTTATTAGTGTATTTAAAAGGTATAATTTCTTTTCTTTTTTTTTAAATTAAACTCATAAAAGCATGATGAGCTGATAGAAATACTGTATTTATTTTGGATTTTAATCATATTGCTAATATTTTGAATTAATATTTAGGATTTTTTTATTATGGCTTAACTCTGTATTTTCTTATTTTGTTTTCAGCCGCTCATGCTTTGACGATTTTTCTTTCTTTTTAACTTTATAAAAACACCAATATTTTTATTTTATTTTCCAATTTTTCATCGTTAATATTACAAGATTCATTATTGTAGGAGTTACCTTATATGCTTCATTATAAAAACTAAACTGATTTATTCATAAGATAAATAATAATGAAATTATGTACATTGTATTATGATATGCAATGCACCACTTGATTGAACATGGTATTATGATTTGACATTAAATCACATTGTTTGGTGATAAATTTTGTTTATTGTAAATGGGCTACTGGAAGATAAACAAGTACCAATTTAATTGTGCAATCCATATACTTAAATACTTTTAAAAATGCATTTTTTAAAACCATTTATAGTCATTAGGGTTCGGTGTTCTGTCAATATAAACAGCTGACAGAACAATGCTTAAATAAAATAAAGAAGACTGACAAAAAAGATCATGATCTTAACTAGTAAATCATGCTAGCCATCTACACAATTTCAAACACAGTAAGTAAAAAAAAAAAAAAAAATATGCCTCCCCCCCCACCCCAAATAAAAAGCATTTGAGATCTGTTCTTTGTAAAATTTGGTCACATAAACAAGTTTTTTTTTCTTTTTTCTATTTCACTCTTTGGATTTAATCTTTAAATATAGATAATAAAGAAATATGTTTCATTTCTAAAAAATATTTTTCATAAGTTAAAAAAAAAGTCCCTGCACCCTCCAAAACTGATGAAAAAATAATTAGTAATTATTCTTTTACCTTTATGTTAATTTCGGGTTTCTACGAAACATAAAGTGTAAAGTCAGTGTATTAATACATCTTTATGAAATAAAATAGTTACAAGTTAAATGTTTAAAAGCTTTTATTCACTATATTTCAGTATCTGGAGGCACGGCAGTGCCTCCGCCAAGTCGAGAGATGACAGCCGTAAGCATACTTTTCTGGAAGCAACTCAGGGCACTTTTGACCCCCCCATATCTCCGCGCTGGAGTATCCCAAAAATTTTAAACTTCAATTATAGAGAGTATTTGGCCCACAGGACCAAAATTTAAAATTACAACTTTCTGTCTTTTCTAGTTCAGGCGATATATGAACTCAAACATTCGATTTTTTGTCACTTCTTACTCACTCGTTCACGCGTCATCAAAAAGATTGGGTAGATCCCGTAGCCCCAGAAACTTGACATTTGGAAAAAAAGGTAGTGTTTAGGATACAAAAAAAGGAAAAATTATAAAATCCAGAAAATTCGAAAAAAAAACATTCGAAAATTCAACAAATTCCATCAAAATTGAAAATTGAAAATAATACGATCTTGTAGTCTTGGAAACTTAAGATTTGGTGTGAAGGTAGTGTTTAACATCCAGAAAAAGAAAACATCAAAAACACCAAAAAAATCGAAAGCAAAATTGAAAAAATCGAAGAAATTGAAAAAAAAACGAAAATTTGAAGACAATCCGATTTTGTAGCACTAGAAAATTCAAATTAGGAATAAAAGTAGTATTTAGGATACAGAAAAAGGAAAATTAAAAAAATCCAGAAAATTCGAAAAAAAAACAAAAAAATTCGAAAAAAATTGAAAAAATGAAAATAATTTGATACGATAACGCTCGTATTTATAAATTAATTTGGATGAAACTAATTGTGTGTAGTAAGCTCACCAATGCCTCGACCGAGTTCGTTGGCCAGCTTGGTCCGCCATCTTGTTTCAAGATGACGGCCACGGAAAATTTTAAAACTAAAATAAATATACAAAAAAGTTAAAAAATCAAGTTTATTTTTTAATTAGGTGTTAGGACTTGATACAAGGATTCCAGAGCATTTTTTGTTTTACCTCTATCTTAAAAATTGGCTGAGATAGAGCAGTTTGAAATTCTAGTGTGGCTGACATTTTGAAACAAAACAGCACATTACAAAAAACCAACGATAAATTTATGGTCAATAATGGTCAAGCAGGTGCAATCCCGAATGAATACTCCGTGTTATTATAACTGTAACTTTGACTTCGAAATTTTGATACGTTGCATTTTCTATTTGTTGATATTTTTGAACTATGATTTACGCTAAGTGAAATGTTGTTGTTGAAGAGGGATTTTCCATGTAAATCCGAAACGTCCAATTTTAATATGTTTTTAATGTTTTATGAAAGTGTATTGTAATGTCTGTAATTTTAATGATTTTAATATAAATTTATAAGTTTTAGTGAACGCGATTTCTCGCAAATTATTTTCTTTCATTGTTGTAATCATTTTCCCAATCATACGCATAAAACTATATATTCATATCCATTAGCGCCAAATTCTCGCCAAACTTGGCGACAATTGGCGAAATCTCGCCAAATTTGGCGACAAAAATAAGTCTTCATAAATGAAGCCAACTTGGCTATAGCTCAATAATTTTGCGAATTTCTTATTCAAATTCAGTGTAAACGAATCTTTTGTAAACGGTTTCTTTGCATTTTGACTTGCTGTTTTCGAGTAACATTAGCTAAAATTTTAAAACGAAGATATAGGAAAGCTACCTTTTCCTGCCGGTACAGGCCGGAGCACTTTTTTATGAGTTGTCGGATGCAATCTATGTTTTGCATTAAATAAAGTAAAACATTGAAAAACAAATCCCACAGGATGGGGATAGTTTGTTTTAGATAGATTTTAAGATAATTGTCCTATTAGCTAGTACACCTTCCGTTATTGTTTTGTGTTATTTTCCCCGGATTATGCTTTTCTTTTCTTTTGTTTACGAATTTTGTAATAGAAAAGTTCCGCTATAGACTGGCTACGTTATAGACCTTTTTTTTTATAGACAGGTTCATTTTCTTTCACAGGCTTTACTCTATTTAATTTATATATGAAATATTTGTTGTTAAAAGATGTTGGTCGCACAAAAATTTTCACATCTCTCCCTCCCTCCCGACATTACTGGTTGGTTATGGCTTGATAGTCCTAAATAAAATCATGGTGATTCTAAGATTCTCCTGATTTATCTCTAAATTGAACATAAACGATCCTAAGAAAACGGATCAATGAATTACTATATTGGCATGAGGAAATTTAGTTGCAGAAAAATGGAGCATATAGCTAACATTAAGTCTAATAGGAAAACCACAGCTTTGGCAAGATCTGGAGGCACGGCAGTGCCTCCGCCAAGTCGAGAGAGGACAGCCGTAAGCATACTTTTCTGGAAGCAACTCAGGGCACTTTTGACCCCCCGATATCTCCGCGCTGGAGTATCCCAAAAATTTAAAACTTCGTTTTTCTAGAGTATTTGGCACACAGGACCAAAATTTAAAATTACAACTTTCTGTCTTTTCTAATTCAGACGATATATGAACTCAAACTTTCGATTTTTTGTCACTCACTCACTCACTCGTTCACGCGTCATCAAAAAGATTAGGTAGATCCCGTAGCCCTAGAAACTTGACATTTGGAAAAAAGGTAGTGTTTTGGATACAAAGAAAGGAAAAATTATAAAATCCGGAAAATTCGAAAAAAAAAAAAACATTCGAAATTCAACAAATTCCATCAAAATTGAAAATTGAAAATAATACGACCTTGTAGTCTTAGAAACTTAAGATTCGGTGTGAAGGTAGTGTTTAGTATCCAGAAAAAGAAAACATCAAAAACACCAAAAAAACCGAAAGCAAAATTGAAAAAATCGATAAATCGAAAAAACCCGAAACATTTCAAATAATCCGATTTTGTTGCGCTAGAAACTTGGAATTCGGAATAAAGGTAGTATTTAGGATGCAAAATAAGGAAAAATTAAAAATTCCGGAAAATTCGAAAAAAAAAAATCAAAAATTCTAAAAATCCGAAAAAAATTGAAAAAATTAAAATAATTTGATTTTTTAGTCTTAGAAACTTAAAATTCCCAGTAAAGATAGCGTTTAGGATTCAGAATAAGTTAAAATAAAAAACGCAATAAAATTCGAAAATAAAATCGAAAAATCGAAAAAATCGGAAAAATCGAAAAATAAGGAAAATTTGAAAATAATTCGATTTCATAGCGCTAGAAACTTGAAATTTGGAATAAAGGTAATATTTAAGATACTAAATAAGGAAAAATTCAAAAATATGGATAATTCAAAAATACCCATAAATTAGTGCAGACGATATATGAACTCAAAGTTTCGATTTTTTGTCCCTCACACACTCACTCACTCTCGCGTCATCAAAAAGATTGGGGAGATCCCGCAGCCACAGAAACTTAAAATTTGGAATAAAGCTAGTGTTTCGGATACAAAGAAAGGAAAAATTATCAAATCCGGAAATAATATTAATAATAATAATAATAAAAAAAAAAAAAAAAAAAAAAAAAAAAAAAAAAAAAAAAAAAAAAACACATTCGAAAATTCAAAAAAATCGAACAAAATTGAAAATTGAAAATAACACGATCTTGCAGTCTTAAAAACTTAAAATTTGGTGTGAAGGAAATAATTCAGATAATAGTGTTTAGAATTCAGAAAAAGAAAACATCAAAAACACACACACAAAAAATTAAAATTAAAATTAAATCGAAATATCGAAAAAAATCGAAAAATTTCAAATAATCCAATTTTGTTGCGCTAGAAACTCGAAATTCGGAATAAAGGTAGTATTTAGGATGCAAAATAAGTGAAAATTAAAAAATCCAGAAAATTCGAAAAAAAAAATCAAACATTCGAAAAATTCGAAAAAAATTAAAATAATTTGGCCTTAAAAACTTAAAATTCGCTGTAAAGATAGTGTTTAGGATTCAGAATAAGTTAAAATAAAAACGCAATAAAATTCGAAAATAAAATAAAAAAATCGAAAGAAATCGAAAAATAAGGAAATTTTGAAAATAATTCGATTTCATAGCGCTACAAACTTGAAATTTGGAATAAAGGTAATATTTAAGATACTAAATAAGGAAACATTAAAAAATATGGATAATTAAAAAAAAATCGAAAACTTAAAAAATAAATAAATAAAAATAGAAAGAAAGAAAGAAAAAGAGAGAAATTGAAAATAATATGATCTCGTAGTCATAGAAACTGAAAATTTGGTGTAAAGGTAGTGTTTAGGATTAAAAACACAACAAAAATTGAAAATAAAATAAAAAAAATCGAAAAAAAAAAAACGAAAATTTGAAAATAATTCGATTTTGTAAAGCTAGAAACTTAAAATTTGGAATAAAGGTAGTATTTAGAATACAAAAAAAGAAAGAAATAAAAAATCTGTAAAATTAAAAAAAAAAAAAAAAAAAAAAAAAAAAATTGAAAAAAAATTCGATTTTGTAGCTTTAGAACTTAAAATTGGCGTAAACTTATTGTTTAGAATGCAGAAAAAGGAAAAATTAAAACACAGTAAATTCGAAAATAGAATAAAAAAAACTCGAAAAAGATCGGAAATTTCAAAATAATTCGATTTTGTAGCGCTAGAAACTTGATATTTGTAATAAAGGATACAAAATACGAAAAAATTAAAAAATCCAGAAAATTATAAAAAAAAAATTCGAAAAAATCAAAATTTAAAATAATTTTATTTTGTAGTCTTAGAAACTTAAAACTGAGTGTGAAGGTAGTATTTACTATTCAATAAAAGGAACAATTAAAATATTCTTTAAATTCAAAAATAAAATCGAAAAATCGATATATCTTTAAGAAATGAAAATTCGAAAACAATTTGATTTTGCACTGCTAGAAACATTAGTTTTAAGATAATTTCCTATTAGCTAGTACAACGCCCCTAATTGTTTTATGTTATTTCCCACGGATTATGGTTTTCTTTTCTTTCGTTTACGAATTTCGTTATAGAAAAGTTCCGCTATAGACTGGCTACGATATAGGCGATTTCTTTATAGACAGGTTTGTTTTCTTTCACATGTTGTACTCTATTTACTTCACATATGAAATATGGATTGTTAAATGATGTTAGCCCCACAAAAATTTTCACAGCTCCCCCTACCCTCCCGACATTACTGGCTGGCTATGGCTTGATAGTCCTTTTAAATAAAATCATGGTGACTCTATGATTCACTTGATTTATCTCTAAATTGAACCTAAATGATCCTAAGAAGACGGATCAAATAATTACTATATTTGCATGAAAATCCGGTAACTTAGAATTAAAATCGAAAAATCAATAAATTTATAAAAAGTCGAAAATTTGAAAGTAATTCGATTTTGTAGTCCTAGAAACTTGACATTTGGCAGAAAGGCAGGATTTAGTACACAAAGTAAGGAAAAATTAAAAAATCCGTAAATAAATAAAAAAAAAAAAGACGAAAAAAAACCCATCGAAAAAAGGAATATAGTTTGATTTATTGGAAATTTTAATTTTGGCTTTCTTTTTATACAAAAAAGTTCTTTTATGTTAAATATCAAGTATCTAGGGCTGCGAGTAATATCTCAGTTGGATAGCATCTATCCTGGAAGCAATTGAGAATATTTTTGATACTCCCCCTTCCATAACTTAGTGCTTGCCTAGGAACCTGAAATCTCTTTTTGTACAGTACTTTGCAAACGAAACTAAAGCTTCAAATTTTTGATACCTGTAAATAATAGGGACAGAGTGAGGGCTTAGCGAAAATCAGTGGATGATCTCCAAAAAGAACCCAAAATCAAGAAAAGGAGGATTACTTACAAAAAGAAGTGAAATCCCATCAAAAAGTCACCTGTAAAAAATGCAGCCAAGTCTTGTAACTCATTTACCGTAAAAAGTACTGAGATCGTATAAAGCCAAGTTTAACTATCTTATTAACTCTGAAATTTTCATTCACAAATCACTCCTAGTCTCTACATCTTTAGTTAATTATTATTTTGTGACTTGGCAATTACGCAGCACAGGGAAGTTATTACACCTTACTATGTTATGGGATGGGATGGGATAATTTAATTAAGGCAAATTATATACGCACAGGGAAGTTATTACACTTTAATATGTTATAGTATTATTTGATTAAGACTAACTATATACATCACATTCTGGTGCTACGTAATTGCCAAGTCACAAAATAATAATTAACTAAAGATGTAGAGACTAGGAGTGATTTGTGAATGAAAATTTCAGAGTTAATAAGATAGTTAAACTTGGCTTTATACGATCTCAGTACTTTTTACGGTAAATGAGTTACGAGACTTGGCTGCATTTTTTACAGGTGACTTTTTGATGGGATAGTAACATACCATGACCTCCTTTTTTTCTTAGCATATTTCTACATAACTATCAGCTAATATTTATTCATCATGTATCTTATTAAAATAATGATTAAAAAAAAAAAAAAGAAAGAAAGAAAAAAAATCAAACATTCTTTTCAAAGATTAATTAATACAGCTTTTTTTTTTTTTTTTTTTTTTTTTTTTTTTTTTTTTTTTTTTTTTTTTTTTAATATGAATCTAAAATAAAAAGCATATTTTTAACTGTAAACGAAGAAAACAAAGTGGGTTCATAAAAATCTCAAAAAATTGAATTTTCTCATTATCTGTTTTATATTTAACATGCAGTTTATAATTACATGCAAGTAGGTGATTTGGTACTTTCCCATTACATGGACAACATGCCAAACTGTATGATAATGCATAATGTATGTATTAAATGTATGCTTGGTGACAATGGTGTCCATATAACGGAAAAGTACTGGTGATTTTTCTTTTGAAATTACTTCAACAATTTTTATGAAATCAATAATTATTGTTTTTTTTTTTTTCATTTAATAACACTAATTTCAAGTTCAAACTTTTATTTTTTATACAATAATAAAATTTCTGATGTATAAGTGATTAATGCTATAAAACACATGAATAAAAGTTTCACATTCCTATTACATGAACATTTGTCCCCCCCCCCCTCCTCCAAAGAGGGAAGAAAACAAATGTTTATAAAAAAACAATTCTTAGAGAATATAAACCCTAAAAATGAAATAACTTTAATCAATGATGAATAAATAACATGTGTATATGTATATTTTTTAATCTGCAATTTTTATTCATGTAGAATTGAAATTGATTTTGCAATTCTAGTAAACAGATTGTAACTAAAATTATGTTTTTGAGTATCTTTTCATTGGTATTTTAATGTTTAGATTACCATACCACATAATATGCAATATTTAAAAAAAAAGAAAAAAACTTCAATAATTAAATTTTACCATGTATTTTTTATTTTTTGCATGTTATTTTAAAAATATTGCAAATGCAATAAAATATTTAATAACAAAGACATTCAGATTTAGTAACAATAGAAAATTGGGTACTTTTCGGCTAGCCGGGCGCCAGTGATATATATGTACATATATAAATATGTATGTATATATATATATGTATGTGTGCCAGTGATATATATACATCACTGGTGCCCGGCTAACCGAAAATTACTACTATATTTGAAAAGATGATTTCAAGAACTTTATTCGGTACTTTTCGGTTAGCCGGGTGCCAGTGATATATGTACAAGTACATATAAAAATATATATGTATATACATATATATATACGTAATACATACATATATGTGTATATATATGTACATGTAGCTATATGTGTATATGTATACATATGTGTGTATATATATCACTGGCGCCCAGCTAACCGAAAAGTACCCTTTATTCCTTTTCAAATGTATTCGAATATAATTCTGACACATTGATTAATTATTCTCTTAATAAGATTCGAAGCAGATTATAAAAGAAAAATGTAAATTTTAACTGTCCTGGAACTGCGATTTTTTTTTTTTTTTTTTTTACATAACTGCTACATATTTTTTTAAAAAGAGAAAGTCCAATAAAAAGTAAAAGAAATTGATTATTCTTTCTAATTTTATTTAATGTATAATTATTTAAAAGATAAATTTTTTTAAAAAGCACAAGTTATGTGAGATAACAACAGCAAAAGATGGATAAGGATTTAAAAACAAAGAAAAAAATCTCTAACTTATCATTTATAAATCGCTGCCACTGGCAATTATTGTTATTATTTTATCCACCACTATTTCAAACAATGACCTTCATCACAAATTTTTGGGGTAGATTGATTTAGAAATAGCGGTGGGGAAAATAATAAAAACCACCAGTGGCAGCACTGTTTATGTACCTTACCTATTAAATTCAAATTAATGCATTATTAATCAGTAATTAAATTTCAAATCTTTTTGACTGAGTTTTTGGCTATTCAAGTTAAAAAGTGAGTATATATAAAAAGTATAAAATATATAAAAAGTGTGCATCAGCTAATTAATGAATAAACAATTTGAATATATAATAATACACAAATAAAATGAAATTAAATTAAAAAGTTTTTTATTCTTCAACATTTTTCAAAAATACAAAAAAGTGGCTATATATATATTTTTTCTAGTAGATAATACACATGTAGTTTAAAAAATTATATTATAATTAATAATTACTGCAATGAAAAAAGATGCAGCATAGGAGAAAATTTTCAGCTAAGCATTCATCAAAACCTACGGTTATATGTAAAATAACTAAATAAAATCGCATTTTAATAGCATGTATTTCTTGAAACAAGTATTATGCTTAAAATATATGCAGCACATAACAATTTAATTAGTAGCTCTTTGCATAAAGACATAAGAAGAGAATCAATTCCAACCCCCCTGAATTTTGAAGCTTTAAATATTTGTTTTTTTTAACTTTGACATCTAAACAAAAATGTTTAAATTTACTTAACACATGTGACTTAAAATAGTTAAACATTTAGAGAGAGCAGTTATATTTTAATGTAAAAGTGCTTTTTATATATTATAATAGTAGTCATAATCAATTTATATATTTTAAGCACCCCCCCCCTCCACTTCCAAGGATTTTGCTCAGTTGATACCAATGCTATGAGAATATCCTAGGTACTTCTAATTATTAAAAAAAAAAAAATAAATAAATAACAATTATTAAACGTTTAAAAAATATCATCTAATGGTCGAAATAAATATTTCAAGTAAACTGCTTGTTATCTCAAAATTAAATTGAGGTTGCAAAAAACATTAAAAATCTGTACATTACTAACATAACATTATAAAACTGTAACTAAAATGTGATTCTCAAGTGATCATGACATTCATATAATCTTTTCACAACTAAAAATAATTCATTAATGTATGTTACAATTCATATTTATCTACTCTAGATGGGTACCAAAACTTTTTATATTCAAACATGTGTCTTTATAAACATACACAATTTTTATTTGATAAATATATGCACCTTTAATTTCTGCAATCCATGGTGCATATTAATCTACCTTTAAAAAAGAATATACGTAATTTATTTAATAATTAAATAAAAGTTTTTTATTAGCAAAATATCAGCAAAAGCTGGACAAGTCAAAAATATCGTAATAAATATTTAGTTTTTAAGCAAAATTAACAAAATATACTATAATATTCATCACAAATGGGATAAAAGTCTCTTAGTATTGAAAAACACTAGAAAATTTCTTATTAAAATGTCCTATTACATGTAAACAATCACAAAAGTTGTGTTCGAAAAGGGCTTTTCACCTACTTTGAGAGGGTGAAATCAACGTCCGAAATTTTGTAAACATTCGAAATAATATTTCGCATCTAACTTTTCCCCATGTACGAAAATAAGTGCTCCAGAATACCGATTTCCTTCCCGTATGATACGATGACGTCAAAATGTTGTCACGGAGGAGGCGTTTCCACCGACTTTTCGTATTCGAACGCTGTCAGAATTAGGCTGTTGTGTAGCAGTGTTGCAAATTTCGCCTGTGCTTTAAGTAATTTTTTTTTATTAAAATTTATTCAATATTTCAGTAAGTTTTACTTTTTTCAGCTTATAGCATTGTATGTTATATTTTATTTCATAATTTAATTGCGTAATTACAGTGTTTTACTGTACTGCAGGTGATTGATTTTTCTGTGTTGCTATTAGTGCGCCATTTTGTTGAAGATGCTGATTAAATATTTTATAGTTAATTCTTATTTTACTTCTTTGTTTTCATCATAATTCCCCTTAAATAATTGTTGTCTACTGTATGATCACTTTAAACTTGCGTATAATCAATCGATTTTTCTAACTTTACCAGTTAACTTGGTGCACATTCAAGTTGCCCTTTGTTAAAGCCGTTGTGCAATAATTAAATAAATTATTTATTGCTAAAATGTCGTTTGAATGTTTCAGATTTCGTTTGATTAGTAGATCTCGCGTTAGTAGTAATAGAATTACAGTGATCATTTGTTAATTTCAGCAATGTAATTTGAGACCTAGTTGAGATACCTTGCCGGCTTCGAGAAATTTCTCCTGACATCACGATTGAAACAGTTTGTCATGTTGATAATGTTAAACCAGTGGTGTAGTCGAGGGGGGACGGTGTCCCCTCACTTTTTTATTTTATGTCGAGCATCCCCTTACTTTTTATTTTCAAGGGGGACGCGAGAGGACGCCATCTTTTCAAACTTACTAATTTTTTAAAATTATGAGCACACCAATAAATCAACAATTTTAAGAAATAAGACATTGATTTTTAATACTTTTCAACAACATGGAAAGTGTTTACGGTGTCAGATCGCTTGTCTGTCTCCATCTGTTTGCATTCTACTTGTAACTTCCAAAATTTTGCTGGAATTTTGACAAAATTTTATGTGTATTTTTTCAATGTAGCCTTATCACTATTGTGAATTATGTGTATAGCATCAGTATTTCGTTTACGAGTGATCAAAAAAGAGTTCTTTCATATTACTGTTTACTGGGCAGAGATTGTTTGAAATACACATAAATGAAGTAATGCCATATGGTATTGAAATTCGTTACAACATATTCCCTATCAAAAATAGCATTTATCGTTCGTTTACAGGGACGTTAAAAAATATTTCGAAACACCAAAACACCATGAGCTATTAACAGTAATTGTTTGCAATGCATGGAAAACGGTGCACGAAACATTTATAGTTATTTTACAAAGCCAAAGAATCCGGACACATTGTCAGACGTGGGTTCAGTTGCTCGAAACGTGTTTTTGGTTATATTTTGTATTTTTCAGCTGAAGAAAATATTCATTTGCTAAGTGATACATAAATGATATTTGTATAAAGGGCGAAACAAAAATAATCAAAATACACTACCGTCATACCCAGATATTTCTTGAAATGCGTTTTGCAGCTGGTTTAAATTTTAGTGTGTTATGTGATGAGCATATGATCATTAATTTCTATACATGACCACTCAAAATAATTCGAATGAATACGTTACCATTTATAGATAATTATTGCTTGGTATGTGTTTAAACTGAACAAAATTATATTTTCGATTTAAAAAATGCTAGACATGCTTTTCCTTCACACATTGTTGCACCAAATTAATTTTACAAACATTTGTGTGTAATGAATATATAATATATATTGGCCAGTATACAGTGTGTCTGTGTATTATAAAAGTTGACATGCACTTTAATTTGTTACCTGCTGGAGATAAGTAGATAACGTAAATTATAAAAAAGTTTAAAATAAAGTAAAAAAGTAATATTGAAATAATATTGTCAATGAAATAATTATCTTGTTAATTTTCAAACATTTATACAATAACTCTTTATGCGACTCTTCTATTAAAAATTTGTCAGTCAGAAAAATTTTCCTTTTTGCTGCAATAAAATCATTAAAAATGTGCATACCTATAATATATTTAAATTTAAATTTAAAAAATGAAGGAAGAAAGCTGACTTATAAAACCTTTTCGAACCATTTAAATATTACTTTAGCAGTGAAAATGGTCCTGTGCACATATTGGCGATAGCATTTTTAGAACAAAATTAAATATTAATAGGTGTAAAAAGGAAAAAAAAATGCATCGCAAGCGTATCTAAATAAAAAGCTGCACAGGCAGGAATCATGTAAAGAGATAGTGTAGTTTTAAAACTTACAAATTAAAAATAATAATAAGAAGAATTGGCTAAGCATACCCTATGTATTTTCCGTCAGCTGCCATACATAACTGGGGGTCAACCGTACATGTTTATTATCATCCATGTTACTGTTACCTTCTTGTAATACCTCATAGCTTTTCTAATTTGATATATAGTCGTTGTCCCCTTCATCCCCCCTGCATATTTCATACCTTATTTTAAACTTTTTTGCATCTTACATTGACTACTTATCTTCAAGTTTAAATTTTTTCAGTCGACCTTAGCTCAAACTTGAAGACTTTGTGAAAAAAATGCAATACTTTGATAGCAACGTGGTTCAAAGTGGTTTTTAGTGACAAAACTTGATGCTTTTAATTTATAATAGTAATTTAACTTTAATGAATAATAATTTGTTCAATCTTCTAATTCTAATATTTAACGATTCATCCTTATCTAAGTGAAAACCACAGCCTTACTCAAAATTTGGAAAGCGGTAAATCATAGAATGGCTACTAATACAAAATCTAGAAAATATAAAGAGGTGAACATTTTTTTTTGAAAATAAGTATTTCTGTAAAGTTTATTGAAAGAGGGAAAATAATACATATTATTAAACTGTGAGAGAATTAAATATATTGCTGCTGTTTTCAACCCATTTTTCCCCTTTTATTTAAATATTTAATAAATAAATGAAATTAATTTGAGCCACTTTTTTAGCCACTTTTCTTTTATCTTACATTTCTGTATGTATGTGACAGTCAAATCTTGTGATTCATTTTTCACCCACTTCCTGTTGACGTAGAGCTTTGAAATTTGGAATATATATATGTATACCTGACGAAAGTACATGAATTGGACATTCATTTTTAAAAAATTAGATCCCTAAGGGGGATACTGGTCTATTTCACCCCTTTCAAATTCATATTGGGATATTCGGAAAGTTTCTTCCGTTTGGGAGAACCAATTCATACCGTAAAATTCTACCCATCAATTGATATTAGATATTGAAATTAATGTCTAATAATTAAATGATAGAATTTTCCGGTACGAATTGGTTTTCTCAAATAGAAGAAACTTTCCGAACAACCCAATATTGTTTAAAAATCCAATTTGGACTAGCATCTGAATCCTAAAGATAGTCTTTTTGTCAATAAAAAGCATTATTTGTGGGTTATCCTCGGCATCGGTCACATTTTTTAATTTTTTTTTCTTTTTTTCTGCACATAAAGAAACTGCACATATTTTTACTTCTGGTCAAAAAATGGCATAAAAATTGTCTAGACACGAAACACGTTCAAAATTTTGTACAGAGTTTGGGCAGTGGTATATATAATCCAGAATGTTAAATAATCTTTTCATCATATATAACATACCTGTGAAATTTAATCTCAGCCGGAAACACCGTTTAAATGCTATCCTGCTCAGACACATACACATATTGACTCATTGCAAAATCACCAAACACAGACTTTGGCAATCTTAAAGAAAATACCGACTCGCAAATGCACATACATAGAGAATTGTTACAGAAATAGGAAAAGCGGATTTAGGGAACCTATAAAAGTAAAGATATAAATTTCATAGTGTTTTTTCTTGTCATGATTACAATATTTTCCTTGACACTATACGTGTCTGTAATGTAAAAATGCAATAATTTTCAATGCTCTTCATCAATGCATATTAATCAATAGTTATTCTATGACTATCTCAAAAATAAACAATGTCTAACAAAAGTCTCGTTGCGTGGATTAGTGTTATTAAATTATGAATTCTATTTCAAATATTTTCGCACATGAAATAAGGTTAACAATATTTTAATTTATGGGAAGCTATGAATGACCAACAGATAAAAAACTTTAATTAATTTAATTTAAATAAATTTTAATTTAAAATTTTTAATTTAATTTTTCAATTACTTTTCTCTGCAATTCAAAATGAAAAGCAAGATTCATAATCAAGTTTACCCTATGGGTGATACAGATACAGACCCTAATGATCGAGACTATGAGCATCCCCCCACTTTTTTCCCCAGGACTACATCACTGTGTTAAACGTAAGTAATGTGGAATACATAAAGAATACATAACACCTAGAATACATAAAGTGGGGAAAACAGCTATCCTTGTAATGCTTTGAAACATGCTAAAATGTTATAGCCTCAATGTAAACATTCTATTGCAAAAATTGGCACAGCTGTCATATACACACCACATTGGCGCGATTGCAACAAAATGGCAATTTTATGCCTCACATGGTAACCCGGTTATTTTGTTTAATATTGCTGTTTATTTACTTTTATTTTTATTCTATAAATTGTTTTTATTATGTATATCAATATTTATTTGTATCAAACTATCATTTATTTATTTTTATTTCCTTTTTTTAACTAATAGAAGCTATTTCATTTATTACGTTATTTTATTTTTATATTGAAATAAAAAATCACGTGCTATTATTGCCTGCTATTTGTAACTAATATTCAAAAACAATGTTTTTGCCAAATTGGCTGAGGGAAAAAATTGCGCCAATGTGGTGCATATATAACTATGCCCAAAAATTTAGTAAATATATGTTTTTTGATATTTTGAACAGTTATAAGTTGATAATCAAGCAATGACATAAAATAAATTGCAGAATAAATTTTGGAAGATTAAATCACTTAAAAAAATTCATCAGGAAAAAAGGATTTGTTTTTGCAAATATGTAGAAATAAAAATCCAGACAGCTTTAGCCTATTACTCAAAAAAAAGAAGGAGGGGATAAATAAAAATAAGGAAATTTTTATCCAAAGAAATTTCTGAATCATTGAGCAATTTTAAATATTAAAATTACATCGGAACAATCACTTTATTGATATGATAAAATTATGTTAACTTTATATGATTGTAAAATATTTTCATGTATTTTAATGACAGGGTTATGTTTACTCAAGTATAGCCTTTTGATAATTGTGCTAGTTTATATGTAAAATATAAAGTTTGAATCAGCCGCTCGTGTGGTTATTGGAGATACTTTGAGGAGTTACAAAACTATAAAAAATAATATTGTAAAACTTGTTGTAATACAGATTTAAAAGAAAAAAAAATCATTTGTTTTTTACAATTTGTGTGAGTAAAGGCACAGGTGTCATATACACAACACATTGGCGCGATTGCAACAAAATGGCAATTTTATGCCTCACATGGTAACTCGGTTATTTCGTTTATAGTGCTGTTTATTTATTTTTATTTTTATTCTATAAATTGTTTTTATTATGTATATCAATATATATTTATATCAAACTATCATTTATTTATTTTTATTTTATTTTTTTAATTAAAAGAAGCTATTTCATTTAATACCTTATTTTATTTTTATATTAACATAAAAAATCATGTGGTATTATTGCATGCTATTTGTAATAGGTTATGGGAAAAAATCGTGCCAATGTGGTGTATATATGACATCTGTGACTGAATAAGTTTGACAAAAATCTTTCCTATTTGCATTTTTTGTGTCAGTTGAATTAAAAATATACCCAAATTTGATCCATTCACAGCAGGTTCTTATTAATCTTGTGTATATATCATAGTAAGCATACATAAACATAATGTGGAGTAAATGGACCAGTAAAGAACAGCTTTAAAGAATTTATTTTTTAAATAAAGTTATAAATATTATATTCCAGTTTTTTTAAATATTATAGTAACTTATCAACACTAAATAATCTCATAGTCACATTTCCCATCAGGAATCACCACTTAATTGCAATTATTAACAGAAATAAATCAAAACATCCAAAATTTCAGCAATGGACACCATACAAAAAGGTAATAGATGATTGTTTTAACGAGTGTAATTGGAATTTAATGAAACAAAATGGTCATTTTCAAATAATGGTACTTTTCAGTTAGCCGACTGATTAAAATACTTACAACCAGCTGAAACATGCTAATACAATGTTTACATTGAGAAGAGCTAGCAGATGGTGCTGCGATCCCATTGTTATCTTTTCAGCAACGTTGTACATTTATTGGATTCAATTTTTTAGTACTATTTTGTAGCAGATTACCACACTGTGTATTCTAGGTGCTGTAGCTTTAGTAATCTAGTTACTGTAAAAATATTCTGCTGTACTTGATTAGTGTTGCACGTGCAATCTAACGAATACGAAGTTAACCGCCAATGTATCACTTCATTGCAAGTCTAAAGTATGTGTAATCTTATTAAGTTGTTTGTTACTTGAAAATTTTAAAATTTCAAACTAATAAATAAAATTTGTTTTACATGTGTCTACAAAAAAGTTTGTTTTTAGTTAAATTTGAGGTTTTAAGTTAATTTGTGGGAAATTTATGTATAGTTTACAAGTTCGTTTTTTAAATTTATAGATTAGTAAATCTAGTTTTTCTGACGTATTTTTTTCCCTTCTTTTTGGGTGTCAACATGTATGTATGTGAAGGTTTTTTGAAGTTTTATCATCATATTGTGTGAAATTTGCGTGCGTCATTTATGATGTAATGCATGTGTATTTTTAAGATTGCTATATGAATGTTTGTTTAAAAATGCAACATCATTACTTATTTATTAAAAAAAAAAAAAAAAAAAAACTTTCTGCAGTTAATGAAGGTATATGTCTCATTCCTGCACCAAAATGTCTTCAGATTTTGAACCAAATTTACACTTTGTTTCCCCATAAGGGAACAAAATGGCAGCCTAGGTATCTAATTAGAGAGTTTAATAACTTTTCGTACTGCAATTGCTGAATGCAAATTTACTCTTTGAACACCCATTTCTCAGTATCTTAAAGCTGAATTTTTTAATGTAATTGAAGTGTTGTTACTAAATGACCAAATACTTTACTGAATCTTTAAATTTTTGGAAGCTAAAAAAATAACTCTTACTAGATAATGAGAGTTGGAGTGTTGACCCTTGGCTACTGCATAAAAAATCTTTGTCTGGCAATTTATGCAAACAAGTTTGCAATACATCGTAAATACTGTGCACCTTTAGTACTATTAGATCTTCTCTACTAATAGTAGAATAAAATCTATTAAATTTTTTTGTCCCCAAATAATGTAATAAAAATTGTGTTGTTTGCATGCTATTCAAGAGTGCAACATGTATGAAAAAATACATTAAGTCTATTAAAATTCTCTGGCTTCTTAGATGTTTTTCTACAGGGTTTACATTAAATTTTGTTTTGACTGAATAAGCCCCTGTTCTTTGACTAAAAGATATAGCATATGCTTACTTTTTTTTCTCTATTTAGATAATTTACTGATTTTCATTAGCCTTATTGTTAAGAATAGTCTTTCTTATTTTTATGCTCAAAATTACAATGAATTCTAATACTCAGCCCTATTTTTATTCTTAAATGAATTTTTTCCTATTGCTGTTGAATGATTATAGTATGTCTAAGTTCATAGGATGGCCTTTTATATAAGGAAGATTATGAGAACAACAATAGGGCATGCTTCCAAATATTAGCCCTTTTTAACATTTTATCTCAGTTTGACTCTGAGCAGTAAAGTTTCGAACTTCTGTAGGAAAATGCTGAATGAAAGGACTTTACGTGCAAAGATACTAAGAAAAATCATCTTAAAATTGAGCTGATCTGTGTTTAGAATTTATTTAAAACTAAAATGTTAATGGCCTACATAATGCTGCATTTTATAACTATTAGTTATTAGGTGTAAGATTTTAAAGAAACTGAACCTTTATATGGTTCATTTTAAATTAAAAATATTTTTGCGTTAATTTTCTGATTTTTTTGGAAAAATTAGAAAATTAGATTTATTTAAAAAATAATAAATTACATAGTTTTGGCTTGAAAGAATTTTGAGTATCAGTTTGCGGTAGAGGTGCACGACCTTTTTAAGAGAAGGGCCACTTAAAAAAATGACTGGGTTGTCAAGGGCCACCATATGTAGCACTGAGATAATTTTGTTTTAAGGAGGTGTGTGTGTGTGTGGAGAGGGGGTGTAAAAGCCTAAAATCAGATTTTAAAAACATTGACTTTAGAAGGGTAGTTTTAGCCCCCTAAGTTCCTCCCTTACCAGTCAACATATTCACTTCTGTTGGCAACGGTATATCAACAGTTTACGTTTGTATTTATAAAAGAGATTGCATGTTGGATTATTTTCTAGGATTATTTTCGAGGAGTAAAAATATTCCTTGACTTTATTTGGAGGAGTAAATTTAGCTTTATTAAAAGTACTAAAAAACAAAGATAGGCATGAAGGTTGCCAGCAGCGAAAAATAGTTGTACTTCCATGAATGAAAGTGGGAAGAGGAGAAAGATGTATCATTCTAAATTGTACTTCTTAACATTATCAGTCATAAAATGCGGTTATCAAGTAGGGGTGCACAATCTTTATAAGAGGTGGGCTAGTCACAAAAATGACTGTATTGTCGAGAGCCAACATGTGTAGCATGGACAAAATTTTGTTTTGGGAAGGAGGGGGAGGATCGACAATCTATATATTATAAAAATGCTAATATTGAAAAGAGGGTTATACTCCACTACCTCCCTAGTCAGCATAACCCAATTCATTTGGCAAGGATGGAAAAAATTTGCAATTTTTTTTCCACGCGAAATTGACAAAATTGCAAATTTTTTTCTTGAGTGATTGGTGAAATTTGATTTTTTTTATATGACAAAATTCGCAACTCGAGCATTTCTGATTTTGACATCTATGGTCTCTGTTGACAGACTAATGAAATTAGTGTTTTTTTCTTGCAATAACATGATGAAATTCATGATTTTCCATACCCGTTCAACAAAATATGTGATTTTCATGCGACCGGCCGTCGAAGTTTGTAAATTTTACACACTTGATTGCCAAAATTCGATCTTTTTGCAGTCCCAATTGGTGAAATTTAACGATTTTTTCGTGCCCAAGTTTGCAAAATTCACGAATTTTCTGCACACGTTCGACGAAATACATGATTTTAGTGCCCGATCGGCGAAATATGCAATCTTTACACGTCCGATCCATAAAATTTGTGATCTTTATCCGCCCAATTGACAAAATATGCAATGTTTCCGCGATTGATCTACGAAATTCGCGATGTTGCTTGTCCGATCGGTGAAACTGATCTGCGGGCCACCAGTAAACTCATCACGGGCCACAGGCTGTGCATCCCTAGCTTACGGCGAAATTTCTGTAATAACTTTTTTTTCTAAAGTATAATGTAATGATCAACTCTTAAATGATTAGATTCATTTTTGATCTAAGTTGAACAGCAAACAGCATTTATTGTGTTATTTGTCAATATTTAAAAAAACCTTTCATACCAAATTAAAAAAAATCTTTTATTGACTATGGCAGTTTTTCCAGGAAAAGAAATTTTCAGTGGATCTACTGTGTTTTAGATATTGAAGTTTTGCACCAGGAAAAAAGCATATTTTAAAAAGTTGAGTGATATAGATTTTTTTCAATCTACAGATTTAAAAAAAATCGAAAAATTTGTCTTTTTAATGGTTAGATTCCCTAGGTAGTATTATTAAATTAAGCATATACTAAATAGTTAAATAGACTTTTTCACATCTAATTATTTCAAGAAATAAAACTCAAAAAATTAATGCAAATATATTTTGTGTAAAAGAGTTCTACAAGCTTAAGGTTTTTTAAAAAGTCATTTCAAATATTGCAGTCAAAATTGCAATCTGGTAAATCATGATTTTCAAAAGGTTTTCTGAGCTTTTATGTTCAGTACAAATGAATGACAATTGTTTGGTTTATTTACTAAACTGTGAGCCTGATACAATGCCTGAGTGATTATACTTGAAATGTAGCGACAGGTGGTCTGATTGTCATGTGAGGAATACATTTTTATAAGGGGTTCCTTCAGTAATGCTTATTTATTCAGTGCTTATTACTGCTTTTCTAAGAGTCCTTGCTTAAGAGACTACTTCACTCAGGCGAAAACACCTGCTCGCTAATGTTAAACCTATGGAGGAAATAATTTTCGCTATTTCAATCGCATTTCTATATTTTTAGATTTTTTTTGCATTGGATAGCTAAGGTCAATCTCTATGTACGCTCCTTTGTACTTTTTCGATTTTGATTACAAGTTTTTTTTATTGAGATACTTTCACTTTCGGAACCGGTTTCAAAAGTGAAATATCATCAAATAAAAAAACTGCAACAAAAATCGAAAAATTACAAAGGAGCGTGCCTAAAGATTAACCTCAGCTATCCAATCCAAAAAAAAACCATTTTTAAATGTTGAAATCAGAACGAGATGTTGTACATTATTTCCCCCATAGGATTAACGTTAGCGAACAGATGTTTGCGCCTGAGTGGGGTAGTAAAAGTACTGGTAAAAGTACTTATTTTTCCTTAAGAATGCAATTCAAGTGACGACACAAGTCCCTTGCCTTTAAAATATAAGTGTAACAATGTAGTATGTAATGACGATCCATTCTTAATAAATGAATAACTCCTGATTCATTTTCCTTCGAAATTCTGAACAGCAAACACGGATTATTGTCTGTGCTATCCCTGCAATATTTTTAAAATATCTCTCATATTATCAAATAAAAATTTATTTTTGTAGTTTGAGGATGGCAAAGGTGATCTTGTAGAAGAAATTTTTCTGCCAGGTTTTCTGTTATTTTAGACTTTCAAGTTTTGCACTAAGAAAATGGTATTTTAAAAATGCACATTTTTTTTCAATCTACAAATAGAAAAAAAAAATTATCTTTTGTTAATTGCGCTGAAATGAATCTTGACAAAAATTCCTAGGTAGTGTATTAAGCATATAACTCTTAGAATAAGTACACTATTTGAAAAAAAAAAAAACCTTGAAAATTATTGCAAAAGTTGAAATTTAAAATCAGTTATGCAAGCTTTTTTTTTTTTTTTTTTTTTTTTTTTTTTTGAAAAATAGTTTAAAATTCTGCAGCTAAGATTTGTAATCTTGCTTTTTTTCTGCAACAGTTTTCTGAGCTTTTATGGTGAGTAAAAATGAGTGACAATTGTTATTTTTTTTCTTTTCATATTGATGTACTTCATTTGCTTTATTACTGAGAAGTGTAGCAATGTAGTGATGATCTATTCTTAATAAATTACTCCTGATTCATTTCTGCTAGCTAACAGAATTCACATTCAATTGTGAGATTCTTGCAATTAAAAGGGAAAAAAATCAATGCAAAATCTTATTTTTGTTAGCAAAGTTTGTGTTGCAAGAAATCTGAAGATTTACAAAAAGTATTGTCTTTTTCATATTTTAATGCCCCTTATTCTTACCATTCCAATTTTTGGCTTTGGAATATATCTATATTTTTCATCCAATCAACTTTTTTTCTTCTTCTTAAGATGTCTTTCTTTTATGATTGATAAAATATATCTGAAATTTATGTTTAATTTTACATTTTGAATAAAGTAGTGTTGCTGCAGATGCATCATTTAAGCAGAATGCGTTAAAAATAGATGAATTTTTCAGGATGCATCTATCTTGTAAGGAATATTTTTGTATTAAATACGTTGAATCTCTTATTATTATTATTTTTTTTAAGATGCAAATTTTTAGAAGTGTCTAGATCACCGATACAGTGTTACAAAATCTTATTCGCAGTTTAACTGCTTTTCTAAAGTTTTAATCCCTGATATAATAAAATGGAGCGTTTAATTTAGAAATATTATGTCAGACGTAAATGTAAGAGTATACAAGGCAATTAAATACTATCTGAGATGTATAAGGTACAAATAATGTGAACCTCAGTGATTATACTGAAAATGTAGCGACAGGTGGTCTGATTGTTATGAGGAAATACATTTATATGAGAGGCTCCTACAGTGCTAATTTATTTATATTTTGCTTTTCTACAATTGCCCTTGCTTAATTGGGAAGAAATAATTTTCCTTAAAAATGCACTTTTCAAGTGACACACTATTTACTTTTTACATTTTACTTACTGGTATGGATTAGCTTACAACACTCCATTTAAGGGGGAAAAAATTATGTTTGAATTTTTGGCCTTAAAAACATCTCTGAAGGGGTCAGCATTTACAAAATTTTCTGGGGAAAACAGGTAATAGGAACCTAACCATTATCTTAGGAACTGCTGAAGTGATTTCAATATATTATCTATATTTATTTGTATTGTAATTAGCTCATTTTTCAATTAATTTGTTTTTCTCTGAAATAAATTCCTATTCAGTTATATTGAGCTTTAAACATGGCAAAATTATTAATAAATGTGTAAAATACTGTTCAATTATTTCTATACATTATAAATTATATTAAATAATGCAGAGTGTAGATCAAATATTAGATCGAAAAATTCCAGAAATCTGGAGGAATTCAGACTAAACGCATCTGTATATCTGAATTCCACTTGCCAGAAAAATATGTTATTTACTCCTCATTGATTGTTTTTTTTTTTAATTATAGAATTTTATGCATAAATTTGCTTTATTTTTTATTTGTAATGTTTTCTTTATGGTAAGTTATTTATTTTGTGATTGTTATCGCAAATACAAACATAGCGATTTTCGAAAACACTAAAACTACCCGTTTTAATACTTTCATCATTTTAAAGCAAAGAAAAATAATACTTTAATACATGAAAAACAGTCCTCTTAAAAAACATAACGAATATATTTTATTCTCTGACTTCCGTGCCGACAAAAACATTCTACAAAACCATTTCTGACAACCACACTTTTTCACACAGCTTAGAAAAATACAATTTCGAAACAAAAACATCTTTCTCACACAGCTTAGAAAGATACATTTATGAAAACAAAAAAACATCTTTCTCACACAGCTTAGAAAGATACATTTATGAAAACATCTCCTGTTAGTAGGAATTCAATTGGATTCGCAACAATCTCCCACCTTGAGTTTTCAACAGGAAAACTCAACAATAGGCACTTCAAAATAAAACAAAATATGTGTAACATTATACTTACATTACATGGCCAAATTATATATATTCTTAACACTAATTTTCAAAGACAAATTATACAATTTCCTGCAAAAATTCAAACAGAAATTAAACATATTATTACAAATTCAAATTAACACTACGAAATGAGATATACTAAAAATAAGGAAAAAAAGAGTTTATAATGTTCAATGTTCAAAAATAGTCTTATGACTGATAACGTTTTGGAACAGTCACTGTTCTGCCACTTCTCGTTCATAATACTGGTTCGAAAGAGTGTTCTTTTGAAATCTCTAGATTGTACAGTTTTTGTATCTGTCTTAAAAGTTCACCATTTTCAGTTTTTACCCGAGCAACTCTCGGGTGACCATCTTTTCCAGAAATTAGTTCTTGCACACGAGCTAAAGTCCAATACGTACGTTTCTTATCAGACTGCATGAGAACAACATCACCAACGGTCAGTTGCTTGGCATTCTTTTGCAGGGAATTTTGTTGGCGTAACCAGGGGCGTGCTAAGATTTTCAAAATGCTAGCCAATAAATTAGCCAAATTAAAATATTTTTAGCCAAATTTATCTATAATTAGCTGAAAGTATATAATGTATTTTTTATCATTAACTCTTTCAGCCCTGACTTTATTGAATGGGTAAAAAAGCATTTTCCCACTGCATTATATTTGCTGTGTGTCCAAAAATTGTGCCCATTTTTTTATTTTTTTATTTTTTTTCAGTTATACTCCATCTAAAAATAAAAGTATTACCATAAAGCATGGCTGCCAACTGTTCCAATTTTTGCATACCACTGAAATTTAATAAAAATTTTTGCCTTATTTAATCGTCGAAATGCTGTGGTTAAATAAGGCAAAAATTTCTATTAAATTTTAGTAGTATCCAAAAATCGGAAGAGTTGGTAGTTCTGCCTTAAGTTGGTTGGTTGTATAAGGTTTAATGGCGCAAGGTCCCATTAGGGACAAGCTGCACCAATAGTTCTGCCTTAAAGTAAAGATTAAAATTAAACTGTCGCCAACTAAAAAACCCCCCAAAAACTGCTGATTAAATTTGAACTGAGTACTGTTTTATTATTGTTACTTTTGTGAGCATAGCATACATATTTTTCACTACAAACTTTTTTTAAAAATCATCCGTGTTTCAAAACATGATTACAAGAACGAAAAGCTCCTGATAAATAAATTCACCAGTCTTTTCGCCATAATAATTTTTTATTCGCCAATTTCGTGATGTATTCGTATTTGGTGCATAGGCGAATGACAAGCGCGGCCCCTGCATAACTGCCCTAAATACTCAATACGGAATTGTCTTCTAAGATGTTCTCGAACTTGTTGTCTATACTTTGCTCTTCTGTTTAATTCTTGTGCATCAATTGCATCAAAATCTATCACATCTGAAGACCTTATTTCTTGAAGAAACATTGATGGTGTTAAAGGTGCTAGATCATCCACATCTTCTGAGACATACGTGAGTGGTCTAGCATTTACAACTTGTTCACAGTCACAAAGAATTGTGATAAGCTCTTCATAGGATAATGAGGCTCTACCTAGTATTTTCCTCAAGATGCGTTTCACCATTTGTATCAACCTCTCCCACCAACCACCCCACCAGGCAGCAGTAGGCGGATTGAATTTCCAATGAATCTTTTGTACAGCTGCTGCAGCTGAGATCTGTTCCCAATCGATGTCTGAAAAAGCTCTATCTGCACTGACAAAATTTTTACCATTATCAGAATAAACGGTCGTCGGTCTTCCTCTTCTCGCTATAAAGCGCCTAAAAGATTGGAGGAAGGTATCTGTTGCTAATGACGTCACTAATTCTAAATGTATGACCCTGTACACTGCACAAGTGTACAACACAATCCATACCTTTTTCCCATTTTTCAAATATAAGGGCCCAGCTAAATCTACTCCAGTTATTTGGAATACTGCCGTATCTTGAACTCTTTCTGCTGGCAATGCAATAGATTCTGACTCTGTCTTCTGTGCACTTAATATTTTGTATCTCACACATTTCTGAAATACTGCTCGAATGGTTTTCCTGGCTTTCAGGATCCAGTAGTCTTCTCGTATAGATGTCATCAAAAGAGCCACTCCTGCATGTGATAGCTCTTGGTGTTTCCAGGAGATCAATCGTTGGACTACAGGATGGTCAGACGGCAAAAGAATTGGGTACTTAAAATTGACAGTATCTTCTCGATAGATGACTTGTGTTTTTACTCTGATGATACCATCTTCATCTAGGATTGGTCTTAGGCTACGAATTTTCTCATTATGCTTTTCAAAGCTGTCTTTCTGGATCAAAATCATTAATTTTCTTTCAGCTTGTTCTATTTCAAAACATGTAAGATCAGATACTTCTTTTCAATTCGGTTTTCTTGAATTACTTATGAATCTTAGAATCCATGCGATCAACCTTATTATTTTCTTGTATGATGAAAATCGTCGATATTACCAATCATTAAGTTTTGTGTTCTTGTTTAATGCTGAAATGACACTTTTCCGTTTCTCAGCATTAATAACTTCTTCATCTGGTGATTCGACACTTTGAGGCCAAGTAAATTCTGGCTCAGCCAGCCAGGCTGGTTCCTCCCACCATTTTAGCTGCAAGAACTGTTCAATGGAACAACCTCTGAAAGGAAGATCAGCCGGATTAAATTTTCCTGAAATATGCCGCCACTGATCTTTCTGTGACAAAGACCTGATTTCTTCTACACGATTCCAGACAAATGTTCCCCATCTATCATCTCGCTTTATCCAGATTAAAGCTGTGGTTGAATCACACCAATAACAGATCTTCAAATTTGGAATTCTTAAATCAGCAATGACACGACTACCCAACCTGGCTCCAATGCAGCATGATAAAAGCTCTAACCGCGGTATAGTTAGGTTCTTAAGAGGAGCTACTCTTGCGTGTGCTTGTATAAAACTCACCAAAATTTCATTTTTCTTCTTTACTCTCAGAAAAATACAAGTAGCATATGCGTGTTTACTTCCGTCACAAAATATGTGAAGACTTACATCATTTTCAAAATTATCTAGATTCATCCAGCGCTCAAGTTTGATGTCAGAAATTAATTTTATTCCCTGCACCCACTTCAAAAATTGTTTAACTAAATTCTCTGGAATTAATTCATCCCATTTTAATTTCAACTTCCAGCATTCTTGTAGAATAAGTTTTGGGAGCAAAGTCACAGGTGAGGCAAATCCCAAAGGATCAAAAACCTTCTGAGCCAATGAAAGTAGAGCTCGTTTTGTAGGAATAATTTGCTCTTCCTCAATAGGGCCGATTTTGCAAGATAGGGTATCGTTTTCTAGATCCCAGTTTAAGCCTAGTACTGGTGTTATGTTAACTGTTGAAGTTTCAGACATAATTTGAATTGGATAATTTGACAGCCATCCCCTTAAATTGAATTTCGCGGAGGACAGTAACATTCTCGATTCAATTATGAACTTGTTTAACTCTTCAGTTGTGTTGAAACTACAAACACAATTATCTACATACAAAGATTCATTCAAAGTTTCTGCTGTAGAAACAAAATTGTCAGGTGTACTTTACAGATGGTGTTTCAGAGTAGCCACTAGTAAAAAAGGGCTGCAATTGATTCCTAAAACCACACGTTTATGTCTGTAAATTATATTATCCTTCCATAAAAACCGTAGATAGTCTCTGTCACTTTCTGTAATACCTATCTGTAGGAATGCTTTTTCTATATCAGATACTGCACCAACAGAAAATTTCCGAAAATGATGCAATATTGAAGGAATCATTTCAATCATATTTAATCCTTTATCCAGACAATCATTTAATGAAGGAAAACCTTTCACATGAGCCAAAGCATCAAAACTGGCCTTACTTTAGTAGTTTCACTCAATTCTTTAAATACAGGTCTGTGTGGCAAATAATGTATTTTGGATTTTTTATTATCGACCACCCTTTCAATTATTCCTGCATTTAACCATGTATCAAATACTTCATTATAAACTTCAGTTTTATTCAAATTTGATAACCTTTTCTTCGTTGCAGCAAGCCGTTTTTCGGCCAATTCTCTATTACTAGGTAAGCGGGCATTATCTAATACCCAAGGCAATGCTACTTCATACCTCCCATCTGAATCTATTCTTATGTTTCTTTTAAAATGTTGCATAGTTTCTTCATGAATTTCATTTTTAGTTTTAGATTCAACTGGATCAGTTATACCAAGAATATCTAGCTTCCATAAATTAGCAACGGAACTTTCGTTCCAAAGAGATGGAATAACCATAAGAGAATCATTTGTTTCAGATTTAATGCCTGGAATTTTCCCTATGAGAGTCCACCCCAAATGGGTCTTTACAGCAACCGGACCACTTTTTAAAACTTTAATATTTCCGGTCAGTAATTTTCCCGTCACATTGGAACCAATTAACAATTTTATTTTATTTTCGGTTTTACATACATTATTTTCAACATCCGAAATCTTAATACCATATTTATTTAATTCTTTTAACCAAGGTACATTTGGCACCTTTTTTATATTAGAACAAATAACAGGAACATCTAAAACATGCATATCATATTTATAACTATTATCAATACTACTTAAATGAATTCTATATTTGTTGTGGTTTTTCTCACTTGTTTCAACACCACCAAATAATTTATGAATTAATTTAACTTCATCAATACTTTTATAATTCAAATACTTAATTACATCTTCTGATAAATATGAACGCTCAGAGCCCGTATCTATGACTCCCCGTACAATTTTTTCTTTACCATCGTGCTTAACATGTACATGCAAAGTTTGTAATAACACTGTTGGGTCAGAACCTTGAGTAGTCAAAACAGTATGACTACTCCCTGACTCATGTTTACGACTTTCTAACGCCGTATTACTCTCTTCATTACAAACATTTTGACACATTACAGCAAAATGCCTTTTACCACAATTTAAACATTTAATCTTCGATTTACAGTGACGTGAAATATGATTTTTCTTAAGACAGACAAAACAAGCCCCATTTTTCAAAATTATACTTCGTTTATCTTCAAAAGAAAGCGAATTAGCTTTAAAACATTTTTCTGATAAGTGACACTTATCACAAAATATACATGCTTCATCATATTTCTTAATTAAATGTTTATCTTTAAGTTTATCACCTACAAATAAATCAGTAGCAGTTGGCATAGAATTATATTCAACATTTTTAAATCTAGTAAAATTCTTAGATTTATCAAAACCAAAACTAGTACGCGCCAATAAAATACGTTCTTCAGACAACACTTCATTTTTTAAGAAATTAAGTATAGAATTTAATTCACTCTTACCTTGATCAGACTTTTTACAATCCCGTTCCCAAATTCGGAGAACATCATGAGGTAAACATGATTCCACCAACGGGAATAAAATGCTCGCGTATTTATCCTCTGTGACCCCAAGAGATTCCAACGATCTAAGTTTGGTTTCTAGGTTGTCATATAACGATGACAAATTGCACTCTCTTTTCGATGTATTATTATTGCATAATACCAGCTGCAGCAGATCGCGAACATAAATTTGTATCAAAGTGTCTTCTCTTCCGAATCTTTCTTTTAGATGTTGAATTACTTTAGCATAATTTTCAGCCGATATAGGATAACTTTTCACAATTTGAGACGCTTCCGATTTCGGAGTAATTGCTTGCATGAGATGTACGAACTTCGAGTGATAGTCTAACACAGTGTCTTTGTGAATTTTCTTGAAGGTATTCCAAAACGTTAGCCACGATCTTGAGTCCCCATCGAACGGCTGTAAACTAATTTCAGGCAATCTGAGGGTGCGGGATCCCATTCTTTCGTTTTCTATCGAATTAGGTAAAAGAGGCTGATATTCGACGGTAGGCTTAACACAAAACTGTCTTGCATTCTGCTTCACTTTTATTAATATTTCATGGTATTCTTCACATGCTTTGAATTCTTTAACATAATCTTTTTCCGCAGACCCATTCAACAACATAAAATTTAATATTTCGTCATCTGTGGAACGTAATCTTGATGCTTTGTCTACTAATTGATCTAAAAGCTCTTCTATTAGATTAACATCTGGACTTGGCTGGTTAATAGCTTCGTTTAAAGCATTTAAAGTCTTCGTAAATGCGCTTCTAAGCGGCGTTCTTTTTATTTTTAACGCATCCATACTTGTACAGTTTTCCACTTAAAAAATATTACTTCCTATGTCCTTCTGTTCGAGTGCCAATTTATCGCAAATACAAACATAGCGATTTTCGAAAACACTAAAACTACCCGTTTTAATACTTTCGTCATTTTAAAGCAAAGGAAAATAATACTTTAATACGTGAAAAACAGTCCTCTTAAAAAACATAACAAATATATTTTATTCTCTGACTTCCGTGCCGACAAAAACATTCTACAAAACCATTTCTGACAACCACACTTTTTCACACAGCTTAAAAAAATACAATTTCGAAACAAAAACATCTTTCTCACACAGCTTGGAAAGATACATTTATGAAAACATCTCCTGTTAGTAGGAATTCAATTGGATTCACGACAATTGTAGCTATTTATTTTATTTATTGCAATTTTACTGCAAATTTGTTATAATTTAATCTTTATACAGTTAAGAAATGCATCTCACATACCTTTGGTTCCACAAGCATAAGATAATTGGAATTTTAATTATTTTTTCGGGATTGAAATTTTTAATAATGTGCTCAAAATTTTATTTCAATTCATTTTACCACATTGATTCTAATTTTTTATGGGAAGTTTATTTCCTCTTAAATTACTTTTTAATGAATCATAGAAAGTCATAGATTAACTTAATTCTATCTGTTGCAGATGCATAAAACCATAAATGTAGATACACATCACTTGACTCAAAGCAATCTTTAAATTGTGAAATATGCAGAGAAACATTTCTTTGCAAGACAATTTCGAAGAAATGCCTTCAGACCTACAGCAAGGAAAATTGTTCGTTTGCGAAGTATGCGGTAAAGGTTTTTCCCATAAAGGTAATTTAAATGTCCATCTTCGCTGTCATACTGGTGAGAAACCATTTGTGTGTGAGATATGCAACAAAAAATTCTCTCAAAAGGGTAATTTAAGCACTCATGTGTTAATTCACACTGTTGAGAAATCTTATGTTTGTGACGTATGTAACAGGAAATTCTCTGATAAGAGTGCTTTAAGCAGGCATCTGTTAATTCATACTGGTGAGAAACCGTTTGCATGTGAGATATGCAACAAAAAGTTCTCTTACAAGAGTAGTTTTAGCACTCATGTGTTAATTCACACTGGTGAGAAACCTTATATTTGTGACATATGCAACAAGAATTTCTCTACTAAGAGCACTTTAAGTGGGCATCTGTTAATTCATACTGGTGAGAAATCTCATGTTTGTGAGGTATGCAACAAGACATTTTCTCACAAGGGTATTTTAAGCAGGCATCTGTTAATTCATACTGGTGAGAAACCTTTTGTGTGTGAGATATGCAACAAGAAATTCTCTGATAGGAAAACTTTAAACAACCATGTGTTAATTCACACTGGTGAGAAACCGTTTGCATGTGAGATATGCAATAATAATTTTTTTGTAAAAAGTACTTTAAGCAATCATCTGTTAATTCATACTCGTGAGAAACCTTTCGTGTGTAAAATATGCAACAAGAAATTCTCTCGAAAGGGCCATTTAAACAGGCATATTTTGATTCATACTAGAGAGTAACTTTTCTGTGATATGCATATAAAAGAAAGATTTTTCTGAAAAGAAGTAATCTAAGAGTTCATTTTTCACTCCCATAATTTCATATTTGCTATTAACTATTTTTGATACTTTTTATCGGAAGCCTTGGCATATTCTAGTATTAAGAAAGTGGGATTTCTTGCCAAATATTACAGTCACACAAATGTAAAAGTGATCCATGAAAATATTTCTAATTTAAATTAGTATGTGAGAAGATCAGGAGTCTCAACATCAGACACATTTTTATGTTGATCTCACTTTGTCTAAAGAATCGTGTACCTCTCCCTTATGCCGTTGACAACTTTTCATAAAAAAAACTATCACCAAACTGTAACGCTTAATAAAAAAATTTAAGACTGTTGTCATTGAAATCTCAAAATAATAATAATAAATAAATAAATAAAACAAGAAATTCGTAAAAACCCTACTCACCAAAGTATCAACTATCAGCAAGTTTAAACAATCAAATTTACAATACATTAATGGAAACAGAAAAAAAAATCTTGGATATTTATTTATTTATATTATTGTTCTTAATTATCCCTCTCGGCTGGTGAATAAATGTTTGTGACGTCAGTTGAAACTGTTTGCATGTAAATATTCATCGCAATAATTTTTCAAATCTTTTTTTCTTCAGGGCACCTCCGTTTAAGGACGCAATTGTTATTGTAATTGACAAAAAAAAACTATTAAATCAGTAAAACATAATGAAAAATAGAGGTAAAGGTTGAATTAAAAACCACTTAATAACATACCAAACACGTGTTTACGATTCTGACATCAAGTGAATTTGACACAACGATCAGGTATTTTTGGCGTTAAATCCTATAGTTTTGGCGATAGTTTTTTTGTTATGAAAAATGGTCGACAGGATTATGGAGAAGTACCAAAAAATCTTACAATTCTCCATTTTTTACATAATATGGATTTATAAGTTTAAACGATTTTCTGATGGTTGAGGATACTTAAATTAAAAAACTGATGTTAAACGTAATTTCACAGAATGAAGTTCTTTGACTATAAAACTGACTGCCTTTTGAATATTTAAGGATGAAATTTATTTTTGTTTAAAGGGACACTGCCTCCTGAGTCTCCGGTAATATTGAAAATAATATATAATAAAATATATTTTTAAATTGGTCAGTCTATTTTTTTGCACACTGATTGTTATTTCATAGAGTAATAACAATCGGATGAGGTTTTAAAATGTCAATAAATGTTAGCAAACAGTGCTTGAAAGTTTTACTTTCCTCATCCTATTCAATCTCTCTTTTTAACACGTTCCAACGTACTTGAAAAGTGTTATGATTTCTGATTAACTGCCTCCCATCTGTCCGTGTTCAAACTATTGTGTTTTGTGTAGTATTTGCATCGCCATGTACTTGATATATTTAGCTATAACAATGTTAATTCATACTTGTTTAACTTGACAACTGGATGGGGTAACCCCATCTAGATAGTATTTCTTAGTGTATTACTTTTATACTTTACTTTTTTTAAGAACTCATAATATTTGTTTTAAACATTGACTATATCTGGATGGGTGACCCCATCCAGATGTTTTGCTCATTATGCTTTGTTTCTTTTTTGGTTTTGTTGTGGATTTCTTAAATTAATTTTTTCTTAACTTTTACTTTGGCGCAGCTTTTCCCCAGTGGGACCTTGCGCCATTAAACCTTATACAACCAACCAACCTGTCCGTGTTCAAACATTTGTGTAGTATTTGCTTGCCATGTAACTGATATATGTCACTGGTGTTTACTATAAAACATTTATTATTGAAAATGAAGAGTGTAGCATATAGTTTGTTCAGAGAAACATTCAAAATAATTCCATTACATTACGGTCTATGGGGTAAAATCATTTTTGGTTTGTATGTCCTTTCAATTTGCAACAATTTTTTGGCAATAGATAACAAAAATTATATGTTTTATTGAATACATTAAACTATTAGTTATAGTGCAATAAAAACTTTATCATTAATCATAATAAATTTAATCTTACCTTAAATAATATAATTGTCAACTTTTAATTTGTCGATATTTAAAAAATAATTTAATCTCATTTAAATTAAATTTTTTATATAAATTTAAAAATAAATGATTTAAGTTTTTAAAAAATCTCAACTGTGGTATTCTTACGCATTTTTAAAGTATAGCATTGATTGGTAGACAATCAAACTAGTATCGATTAATACTAACAAGGGGACCGCCAAACATGTTGCGCACAGATTTTGATGATTTTAAAGTAGGTAGTTAGGGGTCATACCCCTAACTATTCAGGTCAAAGGTTTCCTTCAAATGGGCTTTAGTTTTCGAGAAATTTCGGTTAATGTTCAGTATGCATTTCAAATACTCATTAGTTCGCAGTCTTGAGCAAGAACTCCGTGGTGCTGAGGTAGCGCTCGCGATTTGAGAACGGGAGATGAGGGTTCTGTCCTCTCTAATGACTTTTTCAACTTTAAAAAAAAATTTATATATTTGTCGTGTTATAACTTTTATGCAGATTATGAATTCTGCATCTTTGAAATTTTTGATATTTTCGTAATAATTCCATTTACATTTTCGATTTTTTCGTGAAAATTTATAGTTTTTACTCAATTTTTAATTTAATATTTCTGTTGACGAAAATCCAAACTAATATATGTCTTTTTAAAACAATTCTTGTTTACATATGTATATATGTATTTACTTATATTTTTATCGTATTTATGAAATAATGCATTTATTTTTATTTGCATTTTCTTAAACAATTTCTAATGACTAAAAAAAATAACAAAATAATGTATCCTTTTAATATTTGATTTGTTCTAAATATATTGAAATATGTTAACTGTTGAAATACTAAAATAATTATCATCACCGACATTGACATTTTTAGTTTGTTAAATATGGAACTAATTGTGTGATACATATCGCAAAAATATTCTAAATAAATTCCGTATTAAAAATCGCTGTTAAATATATTCTTTACGTAAATTGTTTTAACAATATTGGAAGAATGTATAATCTACAGGGATGAGATTTCTCCGCTTTTTTGAATACCAGTATAATCTTAGAGAAAACGTTGTTCTCTTAAATCACAAAATGTTTCGATTAAACAAAAAAAACTTTTTTTGTAAGATTATACTGGTATGCAAAAAAGCGGAGAATTCTCATCCCTGATAAATTAGCATATTATATCTTCTTTAAATACTTAAATTGTAATAAGTATATTTAAAAATGCATTAAAAGTTGAAAAAGAAATTATTTCAAACGTTATAATTACTTGCAAAGGAAGCTAAACGAAATGAATAAAAAGAAAATTTTATTTATTCTGAAATTACCATAAAAATCATTGCAGACGATTTTTCAGATATTAATATGTATTGTAATTTACAAACGATTTTTCATTTCTAGTTGAATTTTTCTGCATGGCATCGACTTGTTAGAATGAAAAAATAATAATTGTAATATATTGTTTTTTATTTGTGCAAATCAAAAAATTATGTTGAGTTTGAACTTTACAGTTAAATGTATTTAAATAGCATAAATATATATATATATATAACAGGCTAAAATTTGGATGTAAGCATTACTCTTTAATATTTTATTACTCCTTTCAAGATATGCTGTTGGAATTACCTAATCATAAATACCTTTAGAAGATTTGAGATAAAAAATACTTTGTAAAAATTTTAAAAAATGATAAATTTTCATTTACAATTTCATAAAGTTAAAAAAAGTATTATTTTAGAACGGTTATTAAAATATAAAGGGTAAATAATAAAAAAAAAATAAACTAAATCTAGACAAAAATTAGTTTGGAATTTCGTCAATAAAAATATTAATTTCAAAACTTCAAAAAAAATGTAAATTTTTACAAAAAAATCGAAAATGTAAATGGAATTTATTAGGAAAATATCAAAAAGTTCAATGATGCAGAATTCATAATTCTGCATAAAACTTATAACGCGACAAATATATAAAATTTATTAAAAAATTCAGAACCCTCATCCCCCGTTCTCAAATCGTGAGCGCTACCTCAGCACAATGGAGTTCTTGCTCAAGACTGCGAACTAATGGGTATTTGAAATACATACTGAACTTTAACCTGAAATTTTTCAAAAACTAAAGCCCATTTGAAAGAAACCTTTGACCAGAATAGTTAGGGGTATGACCCCTAAAACACACTTTAAAATCATCAAAATCTGTTTGCATCATGTTTGGCGGTCCCCTTGTAAGTCACATTTTTATGGGATGAATATAAGATGTATCTTTTTATTTATTTTTGGCCATTGTACATTTAAGCGAAAATAAATGAAAGAGCCATTGCGTATTAGTCACCAATTATTTATAGAAAAATTGAAATTGCTATTTGACTGGAAATTATGTTTTCTGTCAATTATTACTTTAAAAATAAGCTTAAGGGGCTTGCATGTTGAAATTGTAACAAACATTGAAATTTTCATTGTGAACAATTAATTACATTTTACATCATATTTGGGTTTTTGATGAATTTTACCTTCGGATACCAAAGAGGAAGAAATTAGGGAATTATGAATATTTAATGTTTTGAACTCCTAAGTTTAAAACAATTATTAATACAATCAGTCTCAAAAGTTTAGGTAGAAACTAAAATATGATAATAAAATTTGATTCAAGAAATATATGGAATAATTTCTTAATAAATACTCAAAATTTAATTGACATGAACATAGTAAGGATATTTTAATGGTTACAGTTTATTGGTTATTTAAAAAATACATCTTTCTTCATTTTTAAAAAACATCCACCATCTGAAAAGTTAAATTAATAATTTTGGCCAAAAACTGAAATGCAGATGGCCATACGTAACATGTGTTAAGACTGATTGAAAAATTAAACAATAAGTGGGAAAATGTTTGGAAAAATTTTACTTAATTTGTTAACTTTTTTTTATTTGAAGTTATTAGATGAAAAAAATATTTATTTTATTTTCAGTTAGATAACAGTTAATTTACTTACTTAAAGTTAAAATACATATGCATGTATTCAAATTGCATCCATCTTTGTTAGGTTTAGATTTTTTGCAACTGCCCGTTCAAATTCAGCTATTTTTTGGGATCACAATTCAAGATTTACGATGTATCACAAGTAATTTTTTCTAAAGTATATTAGATGACAATTAATTTAAAAGTAATTATTTCAGTATATTTTTATAGGTTTTTGTAATATTTTATAGTGTTTTTGGAAATTAATTAAAAATTTTAATTTCTGAGTTAATTTAATTATGCAAATATCAAAGTCAATTTTGATTGACTTATATGGCATGTGCTATTAGATTTAAAGACAGTGGAAGTATAGGTATGTATTTATTATTCAAAATTTTCTTTGAAGATTGAGAAGTTTGTCATTTGTGCTAACATGTTTAAATAGTGTAAGTTTCAAGTTATCTTATTTTTGTTATTAAATCATCTATTTTTTTAATTCATGTATGTGAAGTATGTGTTTCGTCTTCATAAATAAATGATTTATAACTTGGAAACATATTTTCTTCACTACTCACTTAACACCTGCACATAGTAAACACTACATTCCAGGTTTTCAAGTTCACTGTTGAAATTTTTCAGTACAAAAACATTTTTCTTTTAACACAATTTATTGAAATATTTATTTAACGTTTTTTTAAAGTGAATTATGTTAGTGACACCACATCACTCTGCTGTAGTAAATTCAAGTTTGGTTGAGTGTGTTACAGGGTTGAGTTAAACTTCCCAACAACCATTTTGCCATTCTGCGCAAAATTGGTCCAAAATTAAACTGCGTACTTTTCTGATCAAACGCCAGATTCAGATTAAACAAAATATTATAATTATCCCTTTGAAAGTAATTATGTGCCGTACGCCGTTTCTCCAATCTTTAAAAATATGTATCCGAGCTTCCAATAAAGATTGGAAAATATACCAGACCATATCAACGTTCATTCCCGTTTCGAAATCTGCAATCAGTTTCGAAAAATACAAATATTAACCCTTTGGAAAGATTCGTTTTTAAATTTCACTTTTGCGAATTATTTTTTTCTGCGATTTTTTAAATTGTGCATCGGTTTCGTAAATGAAAATATAAACAAAACAAAAGACACTAACCATATCTATGTTCATTTCCGATTAAGACGAACCTTTTGGTTTGAAAAAATATTAATTACTCTTCAAAAAACTTTCCATACGCCGCGTCGTTTTGCAATTTCAGCAATATTTAAAGGTCAGTATCAGTGCTTCTGTTCAATATACGAAAAAAATAAAAATATCAGATCATATCTATGTTCATCCGCGTTTCGAAATCCGCAATCTGTTATGTACAATATGAATATTAAACCTTCAAAAAAAATTCGTTTCCGAAAGTCACCTACGCGAATTTCGTATTTTCGTGCCATTTTAGAAATAGGCTTGGGAATTAAAAATACGAACAAACCAAAGATATCAAATCATATTTACGATCAATTTTGTTTAAAACACTGCCTTCGGATTAAAAAATATCAATATTAATGCTTTCAACAACGTCCGTTTGTCTTTTATACTTTTATGTATTTTGTGCAATATATAACTTTTTTGTCCCTGGAATTTTTTATTGAAATACAAAATAACAAATCACTCACGTCTTTAAAAGTCGTCTCCTGTATAAAAAAATACGAATATTAACCCTTTGGATAAAATTCATTTCCAAAAGTCACTTTTAGCGAATTCGTTTTCTCCGCACATTTGCAAATAGGATTAACATTATGCATATTTTGATTATAATACATCCGCTCTGAAAATTTAATACGATACGCTAACCTTTTAGCTAATATTAGAGCATATAAATTTGGTTCAGAAATTTTGAGATTTAGGGAGAAAATGTTTAATCAGTTTGAAAATATACAAAACAAATCTCAAATGTTAACATTACAAATTCGTTTTTTACACTAATAATGTAAACTTTTTTTATTCTATTGCTCTAGAATTTAAATACCTTAAACTAAACCTTTCAGCTGCTATTTCAATAAAATTTTGGTTTAAATATAATAAAGTTTAGAGGTAAAATAATCAGTGGGAAAAAAAATTCCTTAGTAAATGAAAATCTTAAATTTTACATGAAAAAAAAAGGAATTAGAAGTAAACACTGCTTTTTGCAACTAAATGTCGATATTTTTGCACAAAAATTATTCACAGGCTTCGATACTATTATGTTTACAACTCATAAAAAATTTAAAATGTTTGGAAAATAAGAAATGATCCGATGTGGAAAAAAAAGGTGAGAAGGAAACACTTTTTATTTACCGAAGGCAGTGAGGCCCTCCCACATTTATAGGTTCATTTAGAATGATTTTTGTTTAAATACATAAATTCATTCAACACTGATTTTAGGGACATTTAAGGGTCGGGCTACGCCAGTCCTTCATTTAAAATTATGAAATTAAATTAGACCAGAGCGTGTCACGCACACCGGTGTACGCTGCCGAAGTCATTGGGGCCCCAGTACTTTGATCTTTCAGAAATATTTTCGTTTAAATATATAAAATCATTCATTGTAAGGTTACTATCATGGGCCGAGCGATGACAGACAGGTCAGCTAGTTGAGAACATTTGGGGTATCTTAGCCTGTGAAGTGTAAAAGCATGGAAAGTAATACAACTATCGGTCATTGAAAAAGCATGGTACTCTCTGCCACCAATAATATTTCAGAAACTAATGAGTTCAATGGAACCATGATTATCTGAAGTTATCAGAAACCGGGGAAATACTGTATTAATAAATAACATCAAGTAAAACTGTTGAATAATGTGTTATTTTCCATTGTGACAGACCATTTGAGACACTGTTTGGTTATAGAATTCTATGAGCCCACTTTGATGCGATTTACTTGAATAAATTTATAGAATCAAATAAGTAAATAATGTTTTTGTTTTATTTTGCATTGTTATTTAATGAACGACTTTTTCCGGTTGCGCCTACAGTTTCGAGACTGACTGCATCTGCAAAACTAACTGCAATGCATATAGTTTTTTAAGCGTAACACATAAACAACTTGGCATAATCTATACTCATAAAAGAAAGTTTAGCTCTGTCTGTTCGCGATGTATACAGAAATCTATTGCACATAGTGCTATGAAGATTTAGATGGCGATTATCCAAGGCAAGTCCTGATGTAACTGAAGACCAGATTTTTTATTTTTTAATAATTAGCCAAGATATTAATTGAAAACTTATTGAAAAGCATTCTTCTTTATGATAATCAGGCAGCACCCACGCGCACGCTCATTTCGAATATTTTCAAAGGTGGCAAGCACAGAAAATCTGAAAGTGCGAGATCGGCTTATTTTTTATATGGACCCAATTTTCATGGATCAATCCCTGGTATCAAATGTATTTAATTAATTTTGTGTTAAGATTCTGAAAAATAAGTATTGTTAGTATTATTATTTTTGTTTAACATTTCTTAATTTGTTTATAGTTTTCCAAGAGATTGCATGTAAAGACTTGTAGTTATACATAGTTCAACATAAAGATTGGAGTCCGGTCTGAACATAATTCACTGCATTCTGCTTATTTTACAGAAGATAGGATTGACTGGATGTCGGTATCATGTGTCAGGCTGAGATATAATGCTCTTCATATTTCCCAATGCATCTTCCAATGGTGAGAAAAAGGGAATTATTAATCTTACAGAGTAATTATGCTTTTTACTGGCTAATACTATATAGGGTTGGATTTATTAATGTCAAATACAAGTAACCTGTATACACATTTACCAATAAGCCATCTTCATATTGCTGATAATTTTTGTATTAATAAAAGAAAGATGTTTGACTGTGTGATGTCTGTTGGGAATAAATAGGGAAATATATCGCATTTCAAATTGGGTTCCAGATAAACAAAAGCAGACCAAAATGCACCTGAGACTCAGATTTTAGATTTTCTTTATGAAGTTTTTTGTTATTTTTTATTGAACGGAAAAATTTTTGTATTTACCTGATTTTCAAATTGCACTGTAGATTTTGAGCCATTTATAAATGGAATTCACATTCAATCTTTTAGTCCAATAAGGTAAATTTTGTCCTCTTTTCAATAAAGCTTATTCAAAATTAAGACAGCAATTTTTGAAAATTTTTTATAAGAAAAATTGTCCAATTTGTAGAAAATCAGAAGTTTGTCTTTTATTGACCAATATCTGTTTGATACCTTATTCATCTAATCACAGTTAGATATTCAGGAAGTGAGATTTGTTGTCAAATGATATAAATGGCTGTGAAAAACCCTAATGAACTTTTATGCTTATATATATATATATATAAACATTTTATTTATATATACATATTATTTTTTATATTTTTATACAGTACTTTTATGTTAGAAGAGTGTCGCTAATAAATCGTCAAATACCATTTCCATTGCCATCATTCATATTGCATTCATTTAATTTAAAATACATATATTGCATACATTTAAAGAACAAGTCTCTTGCATGTATCATTTAACCCTTTAACGGGCGGTGGTCACAAAAAAGGACACCTAATTTTAATTCCAAAACTGACAAACGACACCAAGAATATTTAATTAAAATTTTTCTTTTATTCAGTACCGGAAAATAAGCAAGTTTTTATTTTCAACTAAATTCGTTTGTAATTTCTGGTGTCAGTCCATTATTTCAGCATTTTGCAAACAGACTTACTCTGCGCCGGAAAGGGTTAAAATACAAAAATAAAATAAATAACAATTAATATCATAAACCAAAACATTTTATTTTAAAATCAAAGCATTGTTTCTAAATTGTACACACAAAAATTAAAAGCTGATATAACCAAGATTTTTTTTTTATTGCCAAGTGTTTTCGTACTGCTCACAAAAAAGTACCTAATTTTCTCCTGCTTGTATATAAAAATAGATAAATGGCTTTTTTATACTGAAAAAATTGTGTGTGTATATGAAACAGTGAATAGGTTGCTATGAAATATGTTACAAATATCCTTCTCTCACTATCGCTATTTTCTCTATCTCGCTAAGATTGGAAAAGTACCACTATTTTCTTTAAATTTTTATCTTCTGCACCTCATTGTCATTTGTGTTGCCTTATTTAGCATTTTTAATATTTTAGGTTTGAAATTAGTTCATTTTGTGCTTTTGTTGTCTTTAACTCATTAGTTATCTGTTTGGCAATTCTTTAGTCATATGGCAACCCTTTTCCATTGCTAAACACTGTATTCTCGCTACGTACATTTTCAGTGATTCCTCCATTGACAGTTCAGTAGAAAAGAATGTCATTTGATGTCTAGGATCAATAATTTCAAGAGGATAATTTATAATTTTTTTTTGCTATTAGCATAATGATAAAGTATGAGCAAAGTATCCTGTGGAATTATTATTTTTCCTTGTCTTCAAGTTCTTATTTGGTGATTTTAAAATACAAATGGTTCATCAAGTTAATTCGAAGATACAGAATTGAAGTCTTATATTTCAGCCCAGTGAACTTAAAAAGGGGTTTTGCTTTTCTTACCACTCCCACAATACACAAAGTTTAACATTAATTTTTTTAATTTTTTTCTGTGCTATTTGTTAATTTCTTGTAACATGAAATAATCATGGCTAGAAAACATTGCGACTCACAGCAATTGCTTAAATTGATTTAACCTCAGATTGCTACACTTGTGGTAAATACATCAATATAGACAGGAGTAGCAAAATTAATAGATGGTATCATGCAAAAAATTGGCTCATGAGGTTTACATAAAATGGGATTCAGTACATTGATTTATTTTTGGATGGCTGCACATGCAGTAGTTTCATCGATATAAATTCGAATGCAAATTTTCATAAGATTAAAGAGAAAAATCAGATCAGCCATGTTAGCTTTAAATTGTAATTTTGCTTTAAATCAATTTAATGTCCAGGCCTAGTGCAGTTGGTCTAGAATACCATTAATTCAGTGGCTACAGCAAGGAAAGACAGCTAAGTTATTCCAATTCTTTTATCTGCAAATATTGGTCAGTTTTACTCTTGGAACTCGAGTTACTCTTGGTTAATATTGACTCAATCTTCTGCCTATATAATAGGTGACTTACAGTTGTTACCAGAGTCAATGAACCATATGAAGAATCATATTTAAGTATCTGTTTGATTACAGACCTGTTTTGAATGTCATAATAGGCCTCCATTACAACTCTTTCCAAGTTGGTCACAGACCTGAAAAGTATTGAAATATCAGGTAAATTTGGAGAAAATCATGGAAGAAAATAATTTCATTTCTATTTTTTTCCAATCATGGTAATCTGATGATATCTCATATAAAAATAGGATTAATTCAGAAATGTTTCCATATTTTCAGTGCATCATTGCATTCTAGGCACCTTTTCAAAGTTGGAAGGTTGCCAATCCATGTAAAGTGACTTTTCATGAAGAACATAATGTTGAATTAACGAGATGGTCCAGTCAAACAAACTGCCGTCCTCCCTCGAGACAGTTTAAAATTTTAAAGTTGTTGACGGTATGGTTTTGGGTCGATGCTCCCTCCTTCAAATACAACTAACTTATATTCATTTATCAAAAATTGTTGCCTTATTTTTTTTACTGTTTTAAAATTATTATACTATAGTTAATATATTACTAATAATAGTTACAGTATTCACCCTAATACACTATATTAAAATTGATAATTTAATCCCTTGCATAATCTACGTATGTACTAATTTGTACAGCTTGAATTTGTGAATAAAGCATAAAATTATCTTTTTGTATCCTCTTCAAATCTAAAATAAAAATTTTATCTTATTTATATATTTACCATATTTTGTATTAAAAACTGTTTTAATGCACAAGATTTTCTAATTTTTTCCTTTAAAAACAGATAAATGCTTTTTACCACGTTTTTTGGACTATTTCATTTGCATCCTTAATCAAGCTACTCAATATCACTAGTAATTTTTTTTTATTAAACTTCAGCACTGAGCCATACCAAACAGCATTATTAATAATTTTATAACATTTTAAAGTTTCCCCCTATTTTGAAAAAAGTTTAGCAATTGAATGCAAAATTAAGCATTAAAAGTTATATAAAATAATTAATTTGACCATTTGATGTTATGCATTTCTACAAGATTCATGACTACAATTTAATATTCTAAAAATAAAAAGAAAGCATAATTTCTTAAAAGATAAAGAGTGCAGTTAATTCTTTATTTTGATATGATTACTTTTCTAATTATTTCTAGAATTAATATCTAGGATACAACATGGTGCAACCTGAAAGTGCTGTGCTACGTTCAATATATTCTTAGAATAATGACTGTAAATAAATGACAGGATGATGATTTTGCTGTCAAAGCTAGATTATGTAATTTTAATACGAGAAAGACATCAAGAATTTTTTCAACAACGCTTAAAAATGTTATTATTTATTTATAATATTCAAGTTTTCATACACAATTTTGAATTAGTAATTCTCTGACTGCCTGTTATCCAATTGTCTGTTGTCTAATTTGAGAAAAATATCACATCTCTTCAAAATTTAAATAAAGTTCTCTGATCACAGTATTTTTTTTTTCTGAAAAATGTTCAACATAATCTCTCATTTTTTTACAGACTTAGATAAAATTAAATAGGTAATCATCTTTGTGCAGTATTTTAATCACGTAGCATTTTTACCATGATTAAAACTCTATCTCATTTATTATGGGTAAAACAATGCATTTTTTTCTGAAATTTTGGAATACAGCAACAAACATTCTTTTATATATTCAACTGTTGCTTTGAAATATATATAGTTTTAACTATAAAGCTTCAAATTTGAAGTTATTTTACATTATTCTTATAGGATTCTGTTAATGTTGTGCAGGCATTATGTATTATGTTTATTTTACAAAATTATGGCTGTATGGTGGGGGCTTTGTAATTTCTAACAAAATACTTATCAGAATAATTTTAGCACTAACATAGAAAAATTAGGGAATTTTGATGCAGAATATTTGTGACTACCTTCGATATGTTTAATAATTTGGTAACTGTGAGTCTATAAATATTGTCATAAAAATAGTCACGAAGATATGACGAAGATTTGATATCCTAACTTGTACAGAGGTTTGTCTGTAAAAAAGCAAATCATCTCTGGTTGATGTGTGGAGGAGTATTTTGAAATTTCACTGAAACCCATTCATAGTTCCAGAAATGTACATTCAATACTAGATTATATTTTTTATAAGTTACCTTTTTGATTTTAGTAAAATTTAAATAGTATAATTAAGATCATTAAATCTCCTGAATGATCTTCTTTAAGTGTAATGTTATAGAACACTTATATTTTATAAATAAAAGGTAAGTAATATATTGCATAATGATAAGGTGTTTTTATGAGCTACAATAAATTGAGTAACTTGACAAAGTAATATTTAGTAGAAAAATGACCTTATTTGTGATGTTCATATGATTTCTCTTTAAATGACCTACAGTGTGATTTTTTTTTTCATGTCTAATTTAATTAAATAATGATTATGTATCAGAGTAATTTTCTGAAAGAATAAAAATTTCTTTATTTTAATGCCGACCAGAAAAAATGAGAGAATTTTAACATAAGGTATTTGAGACCAATGCATCCGTGCATCTCTTCAAAGTAACTGTAATAAATTTGTTATTTCAATTCTATTTCTCAACTTTCATAGCAAATTCTACAATGTTGCCCTTAAACAAGTATTTTAATGCTGCTTCTAAACGAGGCATTATAACTACCGCACTACTATATTAAATATTGCTATTTTGATCATTTTTATTGAATATACTGCAATTTTGTGGGTGGATTTGCTTTGAAAAAAAATTTCCTATTTATATGAGTTTCCCAATTTCCAATAAACATATATAAAAATGTTTATTGCTGTATTCCAAAATTCCAGAAGAAAATGCATTTTGTTTTTCCTATAATCAATCAGATGGAGCTTTAATCAAGGTAAAAATGCTAATAAATGATTAAAATATTGTTACATTATTCCAATATAATGTAAATTATATTAAATAATACAGAATTCTGTCCTAATAATCATTTACATCAGATTAAAAAATTCTGGTAATCTGAACGATTTCTAACTAAACAAATCTATATACTAGAATTCCCCTTGCTACCAAAAATATTTTTTTGTCATTAATTGTATACGCGGATATGGTATCACTCTTTTCCTAGAATTATTGATTTTTTTTTAATTTTCTTTATTTTTACTTCATAATATTATCTTTGTGGCAAGTTACGTATTTTATCATTGTAGTTATTCTTTTATTTACTTTAATATTATTTATAATTTTATCTTTATACAGTTATGAAATGCATCTGACACACATTTAGTTCTGCACTAATTAGGTGTCTACTAAAGTTTAGTAATACTATGGTAAATATTTTATTTGAATTCAGTTTTCTACGTTGATTTTAATTTTTTATGAATTTGTTTTCTTTTAAAATGCTTTTTCATAAATCATATAAAGTGACTTATTAATTTAATTTTAACTGTTGCAGATGCATCAAGCCATAAATGTATATACATGTCACATCACTCAAAACAATCTTTAAATTGCGAAATATGCAGCAAGAGACTTCTTTACAAGAGATTTTTGGAGGAGTATCTTCTGACTCACAGCAGGGAAAATCGTTTGTTTGTGAGATATGCAAAAAGAATTTCTCTCGAAAGGACCATTTAAAATCACATATGTTAATTCACACTGGTGAGAAACCTTGTGTATGCAACATATGCAACAAGAAATTTTCTCATAAGAGTACTTTAAGCAAACATCTGTTAGTTCATACTGGTGAGAAACCTGTTGTGTGTGAGATATGCAACAAGAAGTTTTCTCAAAAGAGTCATTTAAGACAGCATGTGTTAATTCACACTGGTGAGAAACCTTGTGTGTGTGAGATATGCAATAAGGCATTTTCTGAGAAAAGTACTTTGAAAAAGCATCTGGTATGTCATACTGGTGAAAAACCTTTTGTGTGTGAGATATGCAATAAGAAATTCTCTCAAAAGAGTAATTTAAGCAAGCATCTGCTAATTCATACTGGTGAGAAACCTTTTGTGTGTGAGGTATGCAACAAAAAATTCTCTCGAAAGAGCTATTTAATCGGGCATTTGTTAATTCATACTACTGAGAAGCAAGTATGAGATATACAAGAAAGCTATTTTTCACAAGAGTAAGACAAATGTACAATTGTTTATCTACTATTATCTATCTTTCGTACTTCTTTTTATAGCGTCCTTGGCATATTCTAGTATTAAGGAAGTGGAATTTGTTGACAATTATTACAGTCACCAAAATGAAATAGCAACCAATGAAAATATTTGAAAAAGCATCTGGTAATTCATACTGGTGAAAAACCTTTTGTGTGTGAGATATGCAACAAAAAGTTCTCTCATAAGAAGGCTTTAAGCAGGCATCTAATAATTCATACTCGCAAGAAAACTCATGTATGTGAAATATGTAACAAGAAACTTTCTCGAAAGAACCATTTAAGCCGGCATCTGTTAATTCATACTGGCGAGAAACCTTTTGTGTGTGAAATATGCAACAAGAAATTCTCACAAAAGACTGCTTTAAACTACCATCGATTAATTCACACGGGTGCGAAATCTTTTGTGTGTGATATATGCAATTAGAAATTTTCTCGAAAGAGCCATTTAAGTGAGCATCTGTTAATTCATACTGGTAAATATATTTGTGTGTGTGTGTGGTATGTAATAAGGCATTTTCTGAGAAAAGTACTTTGAAACAGCATCTAATAATTCATACTGGTGAAAAACCTTTTGTTTGTGAGATATGCAACAAGAAATTCTCTCATAAGAGTACTTTAAGCATGCATCTGATAATTCATACTGGTGTGAAAACTCATGCATGTGAGCTATGCAACAAGAAATTTTCTCGAAAGAGCCATTTAAACAGGCATCTGTTTATTCATACTGGTGAGAAACCTTTTTTGTGTGAAATATGCATTAAGAAATTCTCTCAAAAGACTGTTTTGAGCAACCATCTGTTAATTCATGCTGGTGAGAAACCTTTTATGTGCGATATATGCAACAAGAAATTCTCACGAAAGACTAATTTAAGCAGGCATCTATTTATTCATACTCAGAAGTAACCTTTTATGTGTGATATACACAAGAAAGATTTTCCTGAAAAAAGAGTAGTTTGAGTGTTCATTTTTTGCTCCCATAATTTCTTGTTCATTATCAACTGATTTTGTTACTGTTATTTTTTTTACAGTTTTATAAGCTTATAAGATTTTCTTGTGATTGAGGCTATATTAAAAAAAACTTATATTAAATATTATTTCATGCAATGAAATTCTTTGACTATAAGACTGACTTTCTTATAAACTTTTAAGCTAAAAAATACTTTCCTGTAATAGGATGTTGCCTCTTCAATCCCTTGTAATATTGAAAATAAAATATAAATATTAAAATTTGCCCATGTGTATGATACACTGATTTTTATTTCACAAAGGAATAACAATTCGGTAAGGTTTTAAAATGTCATTAAATGTTGGTAAAAAGTATTTGAAATTTTGTTTTCCGCATCTAATTTAATCTCTCCTTAAAATTTTCTAACATGCTTGAAAATTGTTTATGACTTTGATATAACTATAATTCCACCTTTCTGTGAAATAACTTTCGTGAATTACTCGTTTTGCCATGTAACTGATGTATGTCACAGAGGTTTACTAAGGCACATTCACTATTGATAGTGAAGTGCAAATAGTCAAATCTATATACTAGAATCTATATACAAACTATAACTAAAGTACAGTTATAGTGTGTTTAAGAGAGCCTGAAACTAATTCCATTATATTATGGTCTATGGGGCAAAGTTGTTTGTGGTTTACATTACATTATTTCAAGAATTTATTGAATGAAATTAGTATGAATTTCTGAGTGTCCCTGAATCATGCCTTCTGTAAAATAGAGAGTGCTACATATTTCATATTCGTTTATAGCAACCTTTGGCATGGGATGCAATCATGAATCCATATTTATGAAAATGTAAGATATGCATAAAATATATTGGAGACCTTCGCTATCTTAATAATATTATAAATGCGATTGTGTGTAACTGTTTGTTTGAAGCCAGCGTCAAAATTGAGTATTTAATGGCCCTGTATCTTAGCATATAGATGGATTATAAGCCAGAAAATGAAGATAGGCTATATGTTGTTTATGTTATTCAGATATTTTCCTTTATAATTCTAAATTTAATTATTTTCATAGCTAATAAATGAAACTTTTTTTCGTATAAAATATTAAAATGGTTAAATTTACTTTATCATTGCTAATACTTTAATGTTGCCAATACTAAATTAAAACCTGAAATAATAATTTTTACTCAACAATTTATTTTCAATTGAAAAAATTCCACGTGAAAAATGAAAGTGAAATAAAAAAAATTAAGAATTGAAAAGAAGATGAAATAACATTATTACAAATAAAACATATATTTTCAAGCATTTCTTAATAATTCAAATTTTTATTTTTTTCACAGAAAATAAATGAAATTTTTTTCATATAAAATTTTTAAATGGTTAAATTTATTTTAATGTTGCTAATATTTTATCGTTACGAATACTAAATCAAAACCTGGAATAATAATTTTTACTCAACAATTTATTTTCAATAGAAAATTTTTCACATGAAAAATGAAAATGAAATAAAAATAATAAGAATTACAAAGAAGATGAAATAACATTATTAGAAATAAAATGCACATTTTCAAGCATTTGATAATAATACTAGATGCATGAATATGAGTTTAAGGATGATTACGAAAAGCAGGCAATTATGACTTCATAAATGTGAAAAATAAAACGGATATGTTTTCATGTTGAAATAAACTGATCTTGGGTTATTAAATTACTTCTTATTATTTTGTTTCTTTTCTTTTGTTTCTTTTTTTGTGTGTGTTTTGTTTTTCACATGAATTTTTAAAAAAATGTTTGAAAAGAAAATGGATAGCAAAGGACAATAACATGCACTGCAAAATTATGCATGTCAAAAATGACATCATGATTAACGGGAAGTAGTTATTTTCATTCATAAAAACAAACAAACAAACAAAACAATAACTCGATGGACTTTTCCCATGTCATGTCCTTTGTGGGTTTACAGAAGAAAATACCAATAGGCGTGCAGAACATTTTAACACTGCTTCCCCTTCGTCCAATAAACAGTCTTTTTTGGGAGGCATATACCCACACAGGCATGGCTGTTGCCACTCGTGGGTAAAGTCCATTGCCTGAAAAATAACAATATTTGATGAGATGTAATTCTTAAAGCGTTCATCTCAGGAAATTTGAATAAAAATGACTTTTTTAAAAAACAGAAAGTGGCATTTTCGTTCATAAAAACTTGAAGATTTAATATTATTGCATCAAAGTAATATAATTTGCCCTCTACAGTATTTTAAACTTAAGGCTCAAGGGCTTGAAGTGCATTGGTACAATTGAGACATGTTTGTAAATGCTGGTTTGGCAACCAGATTTTAATTCAACATATCTTTCAGCTTTAAAGGTTTGTTGGTTGGTTGATTTATGATGCCAATTATTTACTCTTAGGATATAGTCTCTATGGGGAGTGCCCTCCGTGAGGGTATTTCTATGGGATCTTAACCCGTATTTATGGCAAGGTTCGAAAGAAACTACGGAAAACTCCGAATGGTTAGGTCGACAAGCATGACAGGGGTTTGAATCCAGCACTTCCCGTCTACTAGCTTTGAGAGCAGAACGTCTCAGCCACTGGTGGGGCTTCAGCTTTAAAGGAGTAAAAAGAATATTGTCATTTTTAAAAATAGACTTTTCTTTTTGGTAATAGATTTTTGTAAAGTTTTATAGGATTATAAACATGGCACAGATTCCATTACAATGTTTAAATGTATTTGCAATATTTTTAAAAGTTTTTAATAAACAACGTTGTTATCGAAATATAAATAAAATTTGTCATAAAATTCTTTTAATGCAAGAGCAGAGAAGAAATAAAAATGTAATGAAATTTTGCTCAATCCGAATTGCGTAGACTTGAAAAAGAAGATTGTGTCAACTCTTAAAAATAAGCAAATTCCTAATATTATAAACGTGAAAGAAAGCATTGTATATAGTAGAATTTCTTTCATATATAGTTAGAAAATAGCCAAGAATAGTATGGCTGGGCTCTATAATCAGGTCCTTAGCCAATTTGCTTTCTTTAGCGAGCAAAATTTGTTGCAAAAAGTAAATAAATTTTTATAACCAGGTTTTTACACTTTATGGTATTCTAGATGATCATTTTTTCTCTCACTTTGGACTATTTTTTTCAATTGGTTGCAGTTTCATTTTTGCGATTGTATATTATTTGTTGAAAAATTTCACTTTTTTAAGATGGAGTTATATTAATGCCCTTATAACAAAGAAATGCTGGATTGTCTCCTATAAAAAGTGATAAAACATTGGTTAATTATATATTTTTTTAATTATCAGGAATTAAATGTTTTGCTTAATTAATGCATTTATTATTCTGTTAATGTTACGTGAACAAAGTGAGGGGTAACAGCTAGTTGTTTTATATTTTTTTATGGTGAAGGAAGATTGCCCTGTTATTTGTAATCAGATTAAAATTATGTTAAACCCTCTTAATTAGCATTTATTCAGTCAAAAATTATTTTACGAGGAATTCTATTGACAGTACAGTGGTATATATATTTTTTAATCTACAACACTCATCAAACATTAATTAAAATTAATTAAATTTGTATACTCTATTTTTACATTTGAAAATAATAATAATAGTTATTTGCATTGATACAAAGTTTGATTTTTTTTAAAGAAAATCTACCAATTTTTTATCGTTAGAATTTTGTAATTGTACGTTTTATAGATATTAAATAGCTATTACAAATTTCATTATTTCTCTTATATTTCTTTGTTATACTATTTTTGTTATTTTACTATTTTGATGATCTTTTGGTTTACATTATTATATAAGTTCAGTGTGTTGAGATAAATTGTGCATGACTGATTTATAGGATCAATCAAAACAATTCGGTTACATAATAATCTACAGGCAGCCTATTTTAATGATGTTACACTGTTTCTAACATAATGAAATTTATATGCATTACTGATTTTCACTACAAGATGCTTGCTATAGATTAGGAGTTGCGAAGTATTTATCATTCTTTTCAATAAGACACGCAAAATATTTCTTCTACAGCACTATATTAGAGAGATAATTACGTGAAGTGCGTTTTCAGTAATGGTATGCATTTTTAAGTTTAACAGATTTTTGCATTCTACTTGGTGTATATAAATTCTATAGATGTTAACTGACTACACAAAAGAGTTTGTAAGCATTATCGAGAATGGGTGTGAATTGCTTAATTTTAATTGAGTTATGCATTTTCTAGTTGGATGTATTTAGTATAAATAATTAGTAGATATTTCTAGAATATAAATAAGTTTATATACAGGGCTATACAAAGAACTAAATGCACTGCCACCTTTAGATAACAATGAATGGAAGTGTGTTTTTTGTCTGATTTAAATTTTAGCCTTATAGGTGGCATCTATAAAATTTGTATTCATCTGTAAATAATATACATGGCTTTTCAAAATAATTCAAGTACATTTCTGTTTGTTTCCAGAAATTGCTGAAAGTGAATTTTCAGTTGTGTTATGCATTTCCTAGTAAAATTACATTTTAGCATAGTATAAAGAAAATATATAAATCTATAGATCATATTATACAGGGCTGCACAAAAAAATAAAGCTCTTTTTAAGTTGTGGATTATAATTGCTGAAATCTAATTTTCAAGTATGTTATATGTGTTCTAATTTTTTTACTTAGATATTTCCTTTCATTTTATTAAATGGAGAAGTATCAATAAAGCATTCTGGAAGTGTTGGAAAAAGTTTCATAATCTATGTTTGATGCATGTTTTTTTTTCTTTCTGGTTTATTGTGTCAAGGCTCTTGAAAAAAGAAATCCCCAAATTTCAATGTGATGTCACCAGTAGTGTGAGTGATGTTTTAAATTCTTTATTTTCAGGCTGCGGCAACATTTATATCAGAGCAATTATGCTAATGTTTGATACTTTTCCAATATAGGGGTCTTGGCATTTTTTTAAAAAAAGCTTGGCACAATTCCAGCTTCAGAAGTTAAGATTTGTTGTCAAATAATACAAGCAGCTATGTAAACATGCTGATGAACTTTTATGCTTGTTTATACATCTATTTATATAGATATAAACATTTTATTTATATAAGTAATAATATTGCATTTTATATACAAGTTACTTCTTTTTGTATAAAAAAAATAGATAAACAGCTTCTTTATACTAAATAAATTGTATAAATATTGAAAAAGTTGCTTGTGTTTATGAAACAGTGAAGGTTGCCAAATCCTTCTCTCACGAAGGCCATTTTCTGTATCTCGCCAAGATGCCAAGCAGGGCCGGCCCAAAGTTATTTTGGCGCCCGTGCGAGCACCCATCGGGGCGCCACCCCCCCCCCCCCGACCCACACGCAAGAAAATTAGAAAAAATGCTTGACTTATATTCTTCTTTTCTTTTTTTTTTAATATTCGTAATTTTTATACATACTATTAATAATGTTTTAATATATTAATTTAAAATGTTTTAACACCAGATAAAAGTTTCTGAATTTAATCCTATATTAGAGTTTGTATTTGGTAAATTGTAAAATCAAGTCTCAGAAGGTAAATTTCAATTTTACAGTAATTATCAATCTTAATGTGTAACATTACAATACAAAAGTATAACACAAGGCACACCACATGCTATTGAACGAAAATAACAAAAGTAAGTTAATTAATTAAAATTAAAAAAAAAAACATTTTTTAGAAGAATACTGTTTGGAATGCTACAATTAAAGAAGCAGAACTATAGGTAAATAGCAACTATGAAAGATGAAAACTGTAATCTTGTCTTGTTATTTAGTACATGAAACAAAAATAATAATTAAGATATAAAAATATAATAAATTTCGTATTTAAGTATCTATTTTCGTAAAAGGCTCACTTTTCAAGATGAGAACTTAAAAGAAAAGGAAAACCCGGTTTTTTGTTCAGCTAATTCCAAAAACATAAACATTCTTATTCCTTCTTTTCCTTTTTTGAATGTCTCTCTGTGATGATATCCCCCCCCCTAAAAACAGAAGCTAAATTTACTAATTTTAAGTAACCTTAATTAATAAAACACTAAAGAAAAACTGACTGAGAATAAGAGTTGCATTTATAGTAATAAGCAATACCTTTTACAAAAAATGCCCTCTCCTTCCGCTCCCCAGGGGTGATTCTGAATTTTAAAAAAAAATCTGAAATTCAGAGCAAATTTTCTGAAAAACAGAAAGAGAGGAAGTGGATTCTCTTCGGACACCAACTATAACTATGTGTTTTTTCTGTGACCCTTTAAAGAAATTAGTGTTTTTCTGCGATCCTTAAACAAAATTTGATTTTTTTGCTATCCTTTAACTAAATTTAAGTTTTTTTCGCGATCTTTTGACGAAATTTCGATTTTTTTCGCTCTTTTTTGACAAAATTTGTGCTTTTTTTCGCGATTTTTTGACGACATTGACACCTTTTTCTCTGGATGTTTTGACGAAATTTCTGTTTTTTCGGGATTCTTTGAAGTATTTTGTACTTCTATTTCGCGATTTTTTGAAGAAAATTTGCGTTTATTTTCGCGATCCTTTGACGAAATTTGCGTTCCCCCCCCCCGATCCTTTAAAGAAATTTGCGATATTTTTCTGTGAACAATTAACGAAATGGACTTGTTTCGTTGATCATTTGTCGAAATCCGTGACATTTTTATGTTCGATTTTTCTGATTGATGACCGATTTTTATTTAATTTTCGGAACCAAATGCCTTAAATTTTCGGAAAATTCGGAACAGAAACATCTCTGGTCCGCCCCCCCCCCCCAAAAAAAAAAAAAAACTTTGCCTTTTCCTGGATTTTGTTCTACTGGTGCCCAAACTAAAATTAAACAAACCATCCCAATGAAGGCTATATCATGTTGAACTTAAGTCTTAGCGCCGCACTGAAATTAGATAAAGAAATTGTCATTATAGTTGTATCAATCAAGTTAAATCACAGGATATTGGTAAGGACATCATTAAAAGAAGAAAAAAAACATAATAGCGCATACTAAACGGAAAAAAAGTTATTTAACGATAAATGTATTAAAGGAAACATTTTCTCAAGAAGATTACAAAATAAAATTAATATGCAGGTAAATTAACTTTTTAAAAAAATAGTCTAAAGTTTCACAATTCTGCATTGTCAAGCTTATGTTGATTTATTCATTGAGTTCTTGGCTCCTGTTAATGAGAAATCAAGGTAAAGTAATTCTACTATAAACTTCGGTTTACTGGATTTACAAATAATAAAGTGCATGTCATGAACGCCGATGGCAGGGAGGAAGGCAAAGAAGAGCCTTTTCTCCACCCTTTTGAAAAAAATTCGTCATCGTAGATGATTTTTTTTTAAAAAGGGGGGAGAGTACTTTTAGCTTAATTTTAAATTATAAATCACTAAGAGCAAAATTGCGCTTAAATAACTAGTCAGATGTGCCAATTCGAAAACTTTTTTTTTAATCTCGTACAATTTAATACTAAATTCCATGCATTAGTTCTTGAGATAGAGCTATTACTAAAATTATGTAAACCCTGCAAAATGCAGCATAGCAGCGCCACTTGTTGGTTGATTTACACTAAAATTTAATCAGCAACAACTTATGAAAACGTCTAACTGAATCTGAAGTTTGATGAAGATTCCTGCATTAGTTTTTGAGATAGAGCTATTGCGGAAATCGTAATAAATGCAGCATAGCAGCGCCCCCTGTTGGGCGATTTACACCAGAAACTAACATTGCTAACTAATTTTTTGCATTAGTTCTTGAGACATGAGATAGAGCGCCCCCTAAATTTTTGTCATATACAGACAGACAGAGTAACTGACTCACAGGCAGTCATTTTGTAAAAACATGTTTTTCGGGTTACCTGACCTTTAAAATATGTCAATCCGTCGAAAATTTTCTCGAATCCAATACTTTCTTTTTGTAAAGACAGAAGAAAGTAAAAAGGGTTGCACAACTTTATTCCAAAGAAACTCTACCCAAGTAGATTTTATTCTTCCAGTTCTTAAGGTTCTAATTATTTCACAAAATAATGAATAATCTCTGTCATTTTGAATAGAATTAATTCCCTTTCAGTTTAGACAAAGTTTGACTCAGTATCAAATAATCTGATTCCAAAAAAGTATTTTTTATTTTATTTTAGCTAAATTTCCAGCAATTTTTATTTTTAATTTACAATATTTGCTTAAAATTTCAGTTATTTTAATTAGAGTATTGCGAAATATTTATCGTGTAATGAGCTAAAGACTATATTATACTAATAAATAATCTCTATTAATGAATGCAACAGTGCGTCATTATGACTCAATATATATTTTATGTCATTATTTCTTAATGGCTTTCCGCTCAAACGTCCCTTTCAGACTATGTTTCTGAAAACTGAGGCAATACATAAATTCAAAGAATATGGCATAAGCGCCGGCTGAGATGAGCAAAATCCCTGAAATGGGAAGATTTTGCAACAAATGTGTGCCCTTATTAAAAATAGGGGAACTCCGACCGATATTGGAATCCTAATAATATTATAAATCTGATTGTGTGCAAATGTTAGGCTGAAGCCAGCGTAAATATGGAGCATTTAATGATCCTGTTTCTTTGCATATAGGTTGATTATAACCCTCATATGAACATAGACTGGGTTTTGTTTATTTTATTCAAATATTTTTCTTAATAATTCAAAATTTCGTTATTTTCATAGAGAATAAATGGACAATTTTTCGTATAATATTTTAAAATGGTTAAATTTACTTTACCGTTGCTAATACTTTATCGTTGCCAAAACTAATTCAAAACCAGGAATAATAATTTTTACTCCACAATTTAGTTTCAATTGAAAAATTTTCACGTAAAAAATGAAAATTAAATTAAAAAATTAAAGAATTAAAAAGAAGATTAAATAATATTATTAGAAATAAAACATACTTTTTTTTGTTTTTGATAATAATACAAGGTTTCCATATCCGTAACCAAGGAAACAGGCGCATATGTCGTCATACATCTAAAATAAAGCGGATATGCTTTGATTGGTGAAATAAAATGATCTTGCTTTTTTTCTTCACTTTTTTTCTTTTGTATGGTAACAATGCTTGGTGTTTTGCCGTCTGTGCAGGGCTATATAACTATACTGTATTTTTTATTTAAATTTCAAAAAAGTAAAAAGAAGTTTCAAAAGCAAATGGTTAACAAATGTCAATAATATGCTCCGCAAAATTATCCATGTCGAAAATGATGTCATGGATAGCGAGAAATCTTTATTTTCATTCTTAAAACTAAAAGAAATAACTCGATTACCTAAATAAAATGACGAATGTTAATAGTTCCATTTTTGTTGATAAAACCTAAATATTTAATATTATTTCGTTAAAGTAACATAATTTCCCCTATGCCAGTATTGAAATTAATTGCCTGGAAAAGAAAATTAACAAGAATTATGTCATTAAAAAGGGATTTCTCTGGGGGAAAAAGAAACGTCATATTTGAAATACACCGGGAATTTTCCAATATGTTTTAAAATGAATGTGAATCAGTTCCTTACATTAATAATACAAGGATCAGTAAGTATAGAAAGTAGATGAGTTTAACGCCATATTTATAATGAAAAATTTAAATGTTTTTTTTTTATCTATACTGATTACTAAGCATGAGTATCCGTTATATACAGATGAGAGTTTTCTTCTAAAAATCACATCATAATTTTAAGAAAAGGAAAATGAACACGAATCTATTATATTAAAATCTGACCGTGTGTTTATATTTCGCAACTACTCCTAGACTATCGAACGTAATGCGATTTATCATGGATCCGAGGATGTCACACAAACTGTCAGAATTTAAAAAATTAAATTAGATGCCATTTTTTTTGGAATTTTTAACAAAGTTTCTCTACAAATGGAAAGCAAATTACTCTATATTTGTGTATAAAAAAGGAGAAATAAAACAGATCAGTATATTTTTTACACCATTTTCTCATTACAACTGAAAAACAGAATTTATTTTCACTTTGAATAGATTGTGAAAACAAAATCTTGATTTCAGTAAATTATCCGAAAAATAAAAACATATTTTCACATATTCAAACTTCATGAATCAATTTATTCTGGAGAACAACAAACATTGCCAAACAAACCCAACAAACATTCAACCTGCAACATTCTGGCCATGCGTTGCCCAACAAACATTCTGGAGAACAGCAAACATTGAACAACAAAATTTCAACAAAAATTGCCTGTCAACATTCTGTCATTTATAAAACAAGATTTGTTTCAGCTATACATTAAACCCAGGAGGCAGAATTGAATTTAAAGAAAAAGCATGTACTATTTCCAATTAATGTTTTTTTTGAAGGATGGCTGTTAAAACGTTTCACAAAGGCATTAAAAGTAAAATTGCTTATCAGGTAAAATTGACTTTTGTTTTTACTCAATTTGTCTATTTAAACGATTTTATTTGGCCCTCCTTTTTGCATTGGTTGCAATTTCATTTTCGCGATTATTTGGCACAAAATTTCAATTTTTTAAGACTGGGTTATGTCAAGATCCCTATCACAAAAAATACCGTATTGTCTCCTATGAAATGTGATAAATAGTTAGTTAATTATTAAAGTTTTTAATTATTGGGAGTGAAATATTTTGCTTAATTAATGTATTTATTCTTCTTTTAATGTTGCGTGAACGAAGTCACGGGTAACAGCTAGTAATTAAATATTTAAAAAATTGTACTGGTGGGGGATCCACCTTCCACGATATGTGCCGGAAAGAAACACTGGTTCCGATCAAAACCTGATTATAGCAAGAGCAAAAGAGGCAGCTGTCCAGGCTCTCATCTCTAAAAAACTCCCCCCCCCCTCTAAACCCCAGAATCGTTTTCTTAATAAGTAGAAATTGTGGCTAAACACATTATAAGGGGCCCATCACAATCTTTACCCACGTGCCGCAACGTCCTTTGTAATTTCAACAACTTTCAAATACTACGTGCATGTTTTGTAACTTTAAATATTCTACTCTATATGTTTCACATTCGCATGCAAATTAATCATTTAAGCGAAATAAATAAAGAAATCAAGCTACACTTGAAAAATGTTTGGAGTGATTCATTTCTACCTAATTAAATATTCAATTTAAAGCAGTTTAATAAAATAATTAGTGAACGACCGAATTGTATTGTCTCGATACTGAGGTCATTTTAATAAGAATCATTTAAATACTTTTCATTTCTGGCAAAATTTCGGAGAAATTGTGCTCATATCCAGAAGACACTACTAGAATAAAAACTTTTTCAAAGACATCTGTTTTTTATTTTTAAATTTATGCACCTCCAAGCTACTAAGGGTTCCCTCTTTCCGGTCATCTGTGGAGCATTCTCAGATTTCCTGTGGGATAAGAGGACTCGAGAATAATGCGCTTAAATAGCCGGGAGCGATAGAATTGACCATCTGTGAAAGTCGAAAATAATTAGCATCCCGCAAAGAAAGCACATTTGAATCAGGTGGTTCCTGGGGTTCGTGATTCTGTTTCTTTTCTGAGTATGACAAACCAATTTGAGCATTGGGTTAAAGGCAGTTCCATTCAGATAAAGAATAGAAGCCGATGTCTGCATGCGAAAATTCGGTGGCCCTGAATTCTTTTTTTAAACACAACGAAGAATCCGACCCCAACCTAGAAGTAGTTTTTGTAGCTATAAAATAATATATAGAATTAGCTATAGCAATAGAAAAGCTAGCTATAGAAAATGTAAAGAAAAAAAAAAGAAAAACGCACAATATAAAATAATTTTTATGGGTGCTCTTGCTGGCGCCCTTCCGGCTCGGCGCCCCGTGCGGTGGCACACTTCACACACGCCTTGGGCCGGCCCTGATGCCAAGGCCCCTATACTGAAAAAATAACCTATTGTTTAAGATACCAAAAAATAATATGCAATGCATAGCTACCATGCAGATTTGTATTGAACTAGGCATATGTGATAGGCAGATCTTTACAAATTTGATAAAATCCGGTAGCCAGAAAAAAATTCCAGTCGCCAATTTAAAAAATTTCACAAAACTTTTTTCATGAATTAAAAAAAATAATTAAAAGCATGGTTTAGAAATAATAGTTACATATTTTAGAATAGTGCATAATTTAGAAAGATAATATAAACTAAGTTTTCTAATGAAACTTATCATAATTAGGTGAAAAAAATTACTGTAGATGCTGATTTAACTTGCATGCTTCAAATGTTCAGACAGTTCAGTGCTACAAAATTTATGTCTGATGAAGGGGACATCGATGAAATAGTGAAGCAGGAAAACATTTTTTTGTCTAATTTCCTGTCGAAGTCAGTCAAATAATTTTGATTTAATTATTTTAAAATTTGTATTTGATAAACTTATTTTTGCCAAATTGAAAATAAAAGTTAAAAAGAATATTTAAAAAAACTTTACATTTGAATATATTTTCTGAGATTATTTCTTAATACTTAAGAGTAGAGCGAAAGTGCAGTTTGTGCTCATTTCTTAAGTCAATTTCTGTAAAAAAAAGCTGGATTAATTAACTTGGTTGTCATATATATATATATATAAACCTCGGTTCACATTTGTCAAGCCCTGGATAGGTACAATCAGCAAAAAAATAAAATAAAATGTAAATTAACAAGAACGAAAAATCATGCGTCAAGCATAGATTATGTAACACTTTCCAACACTTCCAAAATAATTTTACAAATCATTATACCGTTTAATAAGCTGAAAGATAACATCTAAGTAAACAATTTGGAAAACGCATAACATATTTAAAAACGTAATTTCAGGAATTTCCAACCTATACAATATTCGGAAAAACATCTGAAAACTTTTATTCACCCCTGTATAGGATCTATAGATTTGTATACATACTATATAGGATGCTAAATTTTAATTTAGTTATTAGGAAACGCGTAGTACAGTTTAAAATTTTTCTTCTGGAGTTTCTGTCAATAAACGGAAATATGTTCGCGAACTTTTGTGCTGCCCTGTATATGATCTACAGAATTTATACACACCAAGTAATAGACAAAAAGTGAGTTAAATTTAAAATCGCGTTCTGCAACTTAAAACGTACTTCCAGGAATTATTGTTAACAGACAATAGAGAATTCTTTTGTGTGTCCCTGTAAATGAACGATGACTGCTATACACACAATATTCTGTAGTAAGCCTCTTTTAATGCACCTTAGTGATATGTATAAATTTCAATGCATTTAAAATAGTGAAACATTTAATTAAACCGCAAATGATTTTTCTCCATAGACGTAATGTAACGGATTTCTTTTGACTGTCCCTGTAAAGTAACTATAAGTGCTATTCACAGCATATTCCATATTAAGCTTCCTGTAATGCACCTTAGTGATATATATCAATTACAATGTGTTTGAAATTATGTAACATCATTAAAATAAACCGCAAATGATTTTTCCCCATAGACCGTAATGTAATGGAATTCTTTTGAGTGTTCCTGTAAAAAAACTATAAGTGTTACACACTTCAGTTGAAATAGGGAACATGCTATAGATAACGACAATAACATATAAAAATTGCAGGGCAATCCGAGCCTATTTACGGGAGTTAGAGCACAGACAGACGGCCATACGGCAGACAAACCAAAGTCATAAACACTTTTCAACTTGGTTGGAAAGGGTTAAAAACTGATATGTCAATTCGTTTGTCTCTAATTCCATTAATTTTAAACTTTTATTTAAACCAACAATGAGGTGTTTCTAAGATCTGTAGCCGATTCAACACTCAGCTTTTCTAAATTCAATATATTTAAAATGTAAGCATGAACAAAGAAATGTGTTTATCCTCAAATCTATTGATTAAAGCACCCGTTAAGGATTGACATGCGTCCTTAGAAATTTCCATAAATACTGCAACTCCCTTTTTGGGCAGAATGCAAATAAAATAGCTTTTGTATATAAGATGACAACAAAATATTTGATATTAAACTATCAAATTGGGCTATAAAATTATCCATACTAACTCTGCCACAAATCATCCTATAAAATTGTGATCAATACGGAATCAATTACTAACAATGCATACTAATTAATTCTATACTACTTAAAATTGGGATAACAGGTAGTTTTTCAACACCAACACCGATTTTGACATTCTTGTTGGATACTTTTTGGTAAATTTTATCTTAGGATGCCGAATGAGAAGTGATTTGCAGAGATGCCAAGCTCCTTCTAATCTTCCGTAATATGTAGAATAATATAACCCAATTTAACAATGTTTCGAACCAGAAAATTTATTTATGAATCTTTATTTATTTAATTTTAGATTTCTACATTGAATATATTTAATTTCATTTCTTTAAAAAATTTCTGTTGCGAAACATATTAAACCAGGGTCAAATTAATCCACATATTACGGAAGATTAGTAAGAACTTGGCACCTCCAATTTCGGTCTTGTAGTTTAGGAATGATCAGGTTCAAACTTGGAACGTCTAATGTTAAATGCAGTTTTATTCATTGCAAGACAGATTGCAATGCAGGCAGCTTTTTAAACATAATTCAAAAACTAATTATGGAATGGGATGCAATTTCAAAGTAGCATATTTAAAGCTTCTAGAAATCAATTTTATATATTAAATTCAAAACTACAATCGTCCAGGGGGAAAAATTATAAAGAAAAGAACTGGTACATTTTAGTCACCAAATTACTATTTCAGAAAAAAAAAGAAATTGACATCTGACTAGAAACGATGTCTCTTCTTTCTATTTATCTCTAGCTTCTAAGAAAACTGCTGTGTCTGCAATAAAGGAATTTTTTGTGACCAATGGTCTTTCCTGGCTTTTATATTAAGAAAATTATGGAATGTAAGAATGTGAAAATTGGTACTTTTATAGAGAAATGGTCGTTAAATACGTTGAGCATACAGTTTTTAAGTTGAAGAATAATTTTAAGCTTTATTTAATGTTGAATTTGATAAAAGTGGATTAAGTTAAATAAGTTTTATAGAAAAATATGCTTTGTAATTTAACCATCATTTGCAAGCATATGCTGGACTAGATTGCGGTGTGCAATCATTTTTTACTTAATTTTTTTTCAAAATTTCAGTATCTAAATAGCAGTTTATTTCATATTTCGAAAAGTCTTTTTTTTTAACCTATTCTTTCCAAATATTGAAAAAGAGCAAATAATAATATTTCCAAACATGTAACAATTGGAAAATATGTTTAGTTGTGAATATTAAAAGAGAAAAAAAAAACTTTAAATCAATTAAATTATTATGTGGGAAAATAATTAAATTGGGGGGGGGATTACATTATAAAAGCTAAAAAAATATTATTACTGAACATTTTCCCATAAATAAATATATTAAATTACATGTAAATATTAAAAGAGAAAAATGTATTAAAACAAATAAATTATTATGTGCAAAAAGCAAACAAATGTTGAAAATTACACTATATTTTAAACGATTTTCTTCTAGCATCTAAAAGAAAGCTTTATAAAAGTCCGAGAGGCAGTGACATATTTTACAATGAGTATACAAGCTGATTTTCATATGTGTGATAATCTTACTTAATAAATCATGAAAACAGCTTTTGCGACAGCAGTCAATGCAGGCTTGCAAACCTAAAAATTTCCTCATCAAAGGGAAATGAAAAGCAACCTGATTACAGAAGATCGATACTGGTTGTAATAATACTATTCAATCTTCCATAAATAGGTAATCCTTTCAAAACAGAACAAATTAGCCTGTTTTTACAGCCTGCAGGATCTGGACAGGGGGGTTGATGAACATAGTTTGTAGGAGACAGAGCCCCCTAGTGTTAAAAATAACAAGCCTTCGGGGCCATCGCTATGTTAAAATTGTAACAAACTTTGAAATTTTCAATGTGAAAATTTAAATTTGATATCATGTTTCGCTTTCTGATGAATTTTACTGTACGATACTAAACAGGAAGTCATTCGGTGAAGAATTAAAAAAATTATGCACATTTAAAGTTTTGAATTCCTAATGTTAAATTAGTTATTAATACTGTCTATTTTAAAAGGTTGGACAGAAGCTAAAATACGATAACAAAATTGAAAGGAGAAATAGATGGAATAATTTCCTAATAAATATTCAAAATATAATTGAAACATAGTAGACTTAATTATGCAGATATTAAAGTAATTTTTGTTTGGCTGATTTGGCATGTGCCTTCAGATTAAAGAGATTACAGTATCAGTGTAGGTGTGTGTTTAATGTTAGCAAGCAATATTCTTTGAATGTTGAAAAGTTTGACATTTGTGTTACATTCTTAAATATTGTATGCTTGTAGTGACCTTAAATTTTATTATGAAATTAAATATTTTGTTGTGTTATATCATGTGTGTCATTTATGTGTTTCATCTCTATAAATAAATGTTTTATATCATTTTATATTTTGTTATCGCTAACCTACATAACAGCTGCACATAGTCAAAGTTCCATTTCAAAAATCTAAAGAGAGTTCCATGAGTTTAAAGAAAAAACATTCTTCTTTTAACTTAAGATATTGAAATATTGAATTGAAATTTTTTCTGAAGGGAAATTATATTAGTTGCACCTCACCAGCACATTACTCTCCTCTAGAGAATCCAATTTTGGTTTATGTGTTACAGGATTGAGTTAAAGTACCCAACATATGCCCCGCTACCATTTTGCTATATTGACCAAAATATGCTCATAAGACAAATTAAAAATAATCTCAGTATCAATGTCTCAAGATAAAGGACAGAATACACAGGTAACATAAAGGTATCAGCCAATGTCCCTACCAAAAATTATCCAATATTCCAGAAGTCGCTGAATTTTGTACATCAAATTTTCAACATGTACTGATATTCACTGATATAACTTAAAATTTATTTTTAAAAGAAAGCATTCAAAAGAGTTTCTCGCATTACTTATAACATTATATTACAGAAATAGTACTCTAATTAATAAAGTGCAATAAGTTTGCCATTATTAAAAAACTTGATTTTTTCATGTCTCGTTTACATGGTCAATGCCGTAAAAAGGGTAATACAACAGTCAGAAATAATATTTATTAACATTCGTAAAAACAGTATCATTTTCTAAACATTTCAAGATAGCTGTCGACATTTAGCATATCTGACGAAGTATGTAATATTTACTGAAGTGCACAGAAAATTCTGAAGGAATGCGCAATTAGTATAGTTTTTATTGAACATTTGATGAAGATGTTTGCCATGAAATTTACACAAAAAAATACCTACATATAAATTTCTATAGGAATGTATAGTTATTTTTATATATAAAGAAGAAAAAAATGTTGATATCTATAGAGATTGCTATAGAAAATTTTCTTTAGTACAATATGTATAGAAATTTATAGAGGTTGCAATAAAAAAATTCCTTTAGAAGCATTTCATATTAAAATCTATTGATTTTTCTAAATAGAAACTTTATAAGACTTTCTGGAATTCTTACTTAAAAATTATTTGTATTTAAAAAGTAATGTAGAACCTATAATGTTGTTAAAATATAACAATGGTTAGTCTTACAACAAACTAAAATACATTTTTTATATATAATGTTGCTTTTGCATGAAAAAATAATTATTTTATGTAATTTTTAAATGGATGCTTCTTTAAAATGCTTTCAGATTCCCGACTTTTATAAGGATTTTATTTTATATTATGGAAAGAACACAAGTTTAATTTCAAACGCAGATCATTATTATACACTATTCATTTAAGTAATAATAATAATAATCATATATATATATATATATATATATATATATTAATAATAAGGTTATATATCTAATTTATGTGCATATTAACTTGTATGTAGTGCATAAATTTTTGAAGAAATGTACACATAGCTATGAGATAAAATTAATAAAAAGTATATATTTAATTTCTTACAAAGCATTTATTAAAAAGTTCAGCAAATTTGGAGTAAAAAATGTCATGTGACCTTGCATAGATTTATTTATATTTCTAAAAAAAGTATTGAAACCACTAATGAGGAAAAATTTGACTGGAGTAAAAATGTAAACCAATGTAAAGGAATTTTCCTTCAACTAATTTCGAAAAGAAAGTTAGGAAATTAGGTTAAAAGTCAATGACTTAAATGAAAATTCGTTTTGCCTTGCTCTCCCATATATTCATAGAAATATAAAAGTTTCTAACACTTCACCATGCAGATCTTTCAGCCAAATTTACTGTCACTCTCAGTAAACTTTAAAAATTGCAGTAAATGCAATATTCTGCAATTAGAATATTAATATATTAAACATTTGATGAAATATATGAACATTTGTATGAAATATTTCTTTAATATGCATGCACGAATGATAATCTATATAGGGCAACTCAAAGAAAGAGGCTAGTGGATTATATATAAATTTCAGACAGATATCGTGATATGGGGAGTTGAATTTCAGTTGTTTTCTAAAACTAGTTGGATGATAAGGGATTTTCCTATCATTTGTAATGAGGTTTTAGTTTTCTTCGAAAATCTATTAGAACAAATCTATTCAAAAACAAAAAAATAAAAAGAATTTTCCAAATCGAAGCATCACTACAAAATTTATGCAAGGACATATGTTTAAAATACACGTTCCTTTGTTGGAAGTTGTTTAATAAAATATGACAGTTTGTGGAAAATCCCTTATCACCCAGTTACTTTTAGAAAAAAACTAAAATTCAGTTTAAATAAATTGTATTGAATTTTATGCACGTTTTGAAATTTGATTGTACTGTAAGGCAATAGTTTATGTGAGTTTAACCCTTAGACGACTGTAATACACAGAAATAATAAAATTTAGATATTTTTGTAGTGGAATTTTAGCGAATTCATTAAATTTTTCTGTGTTTTCACATGTTTTAATTTTAGTCTGCTTTTTAACCTAGATATCATCCTCTGGCAGATTTATAGAGAATTAAAATTGATTTATCTGCAAAGATCTTACCCATTTTTTTAAATTAGAGTAATAATTTCTACTTTTATTTTTAAGTAAGACAGGTTGATCTAGATTTTCTTCATTTTTATGCCCTTCGTGTAAGACATGGGGTAACTTAATATTTGAATAGTGATTTATTACTTATTCTCTATACATCAATTTGAATCCTGGTTAAAATTCATAGACATGTTAGTTTTTAAAAGTTCATGTCTATGAACTTTTAACTTATTTTAACTTATATTAAACTTATTTTAACAAATTTAGATATAAAAATGGGGTTTACTGATCCAACACTTAATTTTTAGCATGTGTACAGACTGGGTTTTATGGTATTTTGACATTTTCTATATAGTTACTTTAATTAGCTACCGTCACTATTTAACGAATAATTACTTTTACCTTTTATGATGTGTCCTTTTAAGTTTTATTCAGTAATGAACGGTTCTATATTAATTAACTTTCTATATTTTTCCATAATAAAATTGAATTTTTACTTTTACTGACCATTATTTATCCCCATTAAGTTTTACTATTGCAAATTAACTTCATGCTCACATCTAAAATCTTGAAAGCAAAAATTTAGACGAACTTTATAAATTTAACATAACCTGATGAATATATATTAGTTAACAGATAACTCACACATATGGTTTTTTGATACAAGTTAGTTTATATGAGAGAATATGATATAATGTTAGTTTTATTCACATTAGGGGGAGTGATAGCCTAAGATGGACTGCTCAGGCCAGTAAATGAGGTCTGTAGAGTATAGTACCCCTCCCGGTGAGGGAGAGATTGACGTCACAAAAGTTCCGGTTAGAATTTTTACCTCTCGAATGCAGTAATCCGACACTTTTGATTGTGCACAAGAAATAGTGCAATACTTTTTTTTAATTTATCACAAATATTAAAAAAGCAGAATTTTCTGAATCAACAGTTGATTTTTTAACATGCATTTCATAATTTTTATCACATTCAGTTTAAGTTTTAGAATGTTTAAACTAATTTTTAAAACACACATATAAATTTTTATCATTTTGATGCCGATTTTTATGATGTTTAAATTGATTTTCCCACATAGTTATCTTAATTAGCTAACATTACTCATTTTAACGAATGACTATATTTGGGAATTTTCCATACATTGCTTTAATTTTAATCTATATTTTGATAGACTTAATGAATTTGGCATTACTGAGTAATAGGGATAGGAAATAGTTACTTTTGATTAACTGGTTGCATTGTCCCACAGTTGCATAGGCAACAGGTTCGATAAACCATTTATTTTTATAACGTGTAACCAATCGCTATGTATGCAGCCAGTGGACGTTTTAATTAAAAGGTCTTTAAATAAAATGTTTGAAGTAATTTTGGAAGTAAGTATACAGGGTGTATCAGGATTGAACGTTTAATTTTGGTGAGGAGGTAAAAAATAGCAAAAGAACGCAATACCACATAAGAAAGCGCAAATGAATGCATGATGTTGTAGAGGGCGCTGTGTATCCCCAACTTCTGATCATGCGCAAAGTTCTCCTCCAAGTCCAGCCAGTCGTTATTCAACATGTTAACTTTGCAGAAGTAATATAAATCATTATACGTTTAATGAATATGCAGATATGCATCTAACTTATAGTGTGGCAGGAGAAAGAGGTGGAAGATCTGTGCAAACGTATGCAGAACGCAACCTCAACCGGTGCAAACCATAGGATCTATCGAAAAGGCTACAGAATTATATAAAAAGTATGAAATACAGGTTGTTTTTCTAAAAAATAATTATATTTTCTTCTAATTCATACTGAGTACAATGTCCCTAACCCACTTCAAGTGTAAAGGCCTAACAAATTAATCGAAAACAGCTAAATGAACAAAAACATGAAGCCATTTTAAAAAAAGAATCAAATTATAATTATAAATTCGAAAATTGTGTCGTAAAACAAAAAATTGAGCATATTGGTCGATATTTATCTTTTCTTCTTAACCTACCAGCAATGGACAATGTATAGGCAGCCTAAAACAGAACACTCCATGCATTTTAATCAACAAATTATCTCCAAAAATGAAACTAGCCATTCTGATTTTTTCTTTCAAATTATGTAAAAAAATAAACTTAGTAGGTAGTCTCCACAGCGATGATTGTCTGAAATTGTAACACATTCTGAAACTTTCAATACAAACATATAATTTTAATATTTTATTTTGATTTATTGTCAAATTTTACCTAAAGATACCAAATGGGAATTGTGTTGGTGATGAATTATACAAATTTAAAGTTTTGAATGTTTATTATTAAATTCCTTATTAATAGTTGCAAAGCAAATTCCAATGCTTGAAGTTTTTTAAGCATAACTCAAAAAATACTTTTCATAAGGAGATGATATTTTAGTTTCACAAATTTCAAAGCTTGAGAGATCGATTTCTATTTAAGTTTTTATGAGTAACAATACATGCTTTTTTCAAATATAATTAAAAAATATATAAATAAAATTAACATTCGAAAAAGATATGTGTTGCACCTATAAAATTTTTAACATACATCAATGCCTAGAAGTTTCAAGTATGCAAATATAAAATATTATATGATTATGCCGATTAGTTTGTAAGATATGTTTAAAAAAACTATATGCAGTTAGTTTTCTAATAACTGCAGTCCGATTCGAAAGTTGAGGCACATCCAGAAAATTCCATTTACTAAATAACAAAATAAAAGGAAACAAAAACAATATTTACTTATTAGATTCTATAAATTTATTTAACTAAATCATATCAAAATGATTAGAAGAGCATATTATAATAATTTTGATGAAGACCCATACAAATTTAAACAACACATTATTTAACATTTTAAATCTATATATATATAATCCATTCTTGGTTTGTATGTTCCCTATACACATCTACACAGTTTGACAGATTTGCACGAAACTTGATATACATACGTTTTAGAACATGAGAAGGGTCACAGTCAACTTAAAAAAGTTCCCAGGCCAATCTTTACCCCTTTTTTCAACCACCTTCCATCGTTGATCCTAATATAAATCCTTTTTTTTTGTCAATTTCTAATGCAATTATTCTTTCCTGTTACCACACCCTAAAAAACTGTAGAATAATACAAAACAAAAATGGTAACACCTGTACTTTGCTTTTATATGCCAATAAAAACAAAGACTCATTCGCTATATTTTTGTTTTCCGAAATTGACGTCATTTTAAGCATGAAATGTGCATTTTTCATATATAAAATAAAAACTTTAACTATAAGTGCATTAAAAGAAGTAAAACTTTCATTTAAATGTATTTGAAGTTAAAACATCTACTATAATAAAAACATTTGAATTTCAAGAAAAAAAAATACAAAAAAATAAACTAAATGTGACATCACTTTCAATAACTATGACGTCAAACTGACTTGAAACAAATGGTTGCTATGATTTAATTCATATTTAGTAATACCATTGAGCTGTTTTTAATACTTTAAATGCAGTAGAAACATTTTCTCTGATTTATATTAAAAAGAAAATGAAACATAACAAATGTTATCTCAGAGTCAATTCTTTTCTCAATCGAAAAAAAGCTTCATGATGGTCGTCACGCCTGAAAGCATTTTACGTAAGGCTACTATATATTATAGTAGATCTAGTTTTATGGGAGACTCACATACTATAAGAAGTAGTGTTCAAAATATATTAATTTCATAGTTAAATGCATTTTAATATCTCTTATTAATTACACCAAATCAATATATTAATTTCATAGTAAAATATGTTTTGATAACTCTTATTAATTACACAAAATCAGTATCATCATCTAAAACATTTTATTTTTTTATCTAACATTCTAAAAACAACATATCTGGAAAGTTGGCAGATTTCATAAAAAAGCATGCTGATAATTTTAACAGCAAAAATAAAATAAAATAATGGAAGCAAGGAGTTAATAAAACTGACATTAAAAAGTATCTTCATATTTACTTTTAAAGCCACCACAAGCATCTAGAATTTAATGTCGTTTTAATGTCCAAGATGAATTTAATGTCCAAGGGTTCTACAGAAAAGAAGTATCAAAATTAATTAATAGCAAACAACAAATTATGGGAGAAAAAACAAACATTTGGATTACACTTCTGTGAAAACATTTTTCTGTATATGTCACAAAAAAGGTTTCTCAGAAGTATGAATTAACAGATGTTTTTTTAAATCACACTCACGATAGAATTTCTTGTTGCATATATCACAAACATAAAGTTTCTCACCAGTGTGAATTAACTGATGCTTGCTTAAAGTACTCTTGTAAGAGAATTTCTTGTTGCATACCTCACAAACATAAGGTTTCTCACACGAGTGAATTAACAGATGCTGGCTTAAATCACACTTACGAGAGAACTTCTTTTTGCATATCTCACAAACATAAGGTTTCTCACCAGTATGAATTAACAGATGCCTGTTTAAACTACTCTTAAGAGAGAATTTCTTGTTACATACCTCACAAACATAAGGTTTCTTACACGAATGAATTAACAGATGCTGTCTTAAATGACCTTTTTGAGCAAATTTCTTGTTGCATATCTCACAAACAAACGGTTTTTCACCAGTATGAATTAACAGATGCATCCTTAAAGTACTCTTGTAAGAGAATTTCTTGTTGCATACCTCACAAACATAAGGTTTCTCACACGTATGAATTAACTGATGCCTGCCTAAATCACTCTTTTGAGAGAATTTCTTGTTGCAATGCTCACACGCATAAGGTTTCTCACCAATATGACTTAACAGATGCCGGCTTAAAACACCCTTACGAGAAAATTTCTTGTTGCATATCTCACACACAAAGTGTTTTTCACTAGTATGAACTAGCAAATGGTTCTGTAAATGGCTTTTTTGAGAGAATTTCATGCTGCATGTCTCACACACAAAAGATTTCGTACCAGTATGAATTAACAGATGCCTGCTTAAATCAATCTTTCTAAAGAATTTCTTATTGCATCTCTCACATGCAAAATGTTTCTCACCAGTATGAATTAACAGATGTGTGGTTAAATTGCCCATTTGAGAAAATTTCTTGTTGCATATCTCACAAACAAATGAATTCCCTTGCAGTGAGTCAGAAGCTGCTTTTCCAAAAAGCTCTTGTAAAGAAACATTTCGCTGCATAATTGATGCTTTAAATACTGCTTTGAATGATGTCATGTGTATCTACATATATGTCTTCATGCATCTGCAATAGATAGAATTAAGTTAATCAATCCCTTTTTATGTTTCATTAAAAAGCAATTTAAGAGCAAATATATTTATGAAAAATGAATGTAGAAAACTTTATTTAAATAAAATGTTTGACATAGTATTCAATACTACAGTATACTCTTAATTATTACAGAATTAAAGATGTGTCAGATGCATTTCCTAACTGTAGAAAGATAAAATTATAAATGAAATTACAATAAATAAAATGAATAGCTACAATCATAATATAAATAACTATAAAAAATTATTAATAAAAAATAAAGCAAATTTAAGAAAAGAAATCTGTAACTTTACAAAACCAATGATCAATTTTACAATCTATGAGGGAAAAATAAATTATTTTTGAGGGAAGGGGAATTCTGATATATAGATGTGTTTAGTTAGAATTTCTTGAGATTTCTGGAAAATTTCGATATGATATAAATAATTTTGGTACAAAATTTTTCATTAAAATAACTTACATTGTATCAGAATAATGGAACACTATTTAAATCATTAAAATTTTTTATCATGTCTTAAGCCTTGTTTGATTGATTATAAGTAAAACTAAATGCATTTCCTTCTGCAATTTAGGAAAACAACTACAAACATTCTTAAATGCGTTAATGCAAATTGGATGATTAAATGTGCGAGGAGTGTCATTTAACAGAGTTTTTATAGAGTATCTAATAATAGAGTCTGACAATAGAACAAATACAATAGAACATCATACAAATAGCAATATCTTATTCAAAACCATCAATTCAAATCCATCAATATAACTTTCAGTATGTTAAATAAAATCATCAAAACAGCAATATTAAAAATAATAGTGTTGCAGTTATAATGTCTCATCTACAAGCGGCATGAAAATGTTTTAGAGAGAGACTGTAGAATTCACTATAAAAGTGCAGAAATAGTTTTAGAATAACTAATTTATTATAGAGACTTTGAAGCATTATAAGAGACAGGTTGGTATCAATATCTTACATTACAATTCTCTAATAATTTTAGGTGAGCATTAAAATAAAGAAATTTTAATTCTTTCACAATACTACTCTGATACATAATCATTATTTAACTAAAGTAGATATAAAAACAAAAATCACACTAAAAGACACTTAAATAAGAATCCTATAAAAATAAATAAATTCACTGTTCTATGAAATCAAGCCCATAACCAGAAAGGGGGTAAGGATGGGCAGTGCCAGACCTGGAAAAGCTTTTGTTCGTCCTTCTATGATTGATCCAATATCCCGTACGTACTTTAATAAAATAAAGTTAAAGTTCAGAAAATAAAAAATCTTTAAATTTTTTATAAATGTTTTCAAAAGGCAAGGCTATAACCAAAGGTACCACCCCTCCCCCTTTTTTATAGCTTGAGTCGACTTTTCGAAACGAAAACAAAAGCAGCAAATATTTTTTGCCTTTTGTGACTGGACAGAGAACACATAATCTTTGACATTTCACACGTTGTAGGAGTTTCCATTACCCAATCACCTTTACAAAGGGCTGAAACTGATTAGTTATTTGTAAAGCTAGCTTTCTTTGTACAACTGATATCCACATTTTCATAAACAGGTGCAGTTCATTGTGAACCCAAAGACTTTGTCAAGACTAAAATTCAATGGATATTAAGAACCAAACTTGAATTTCCTATACTTACAGTTACCACTTCTGCAAAATCAGTGACTATCATGTGTTATGACTGGGCCTCCTTTGTGTTTTTGTCATTGTAAACTGCATTGAAAGATTTTTAAATATTGTAAACATTAACTGTTTTCACATTTGTCATTACAATTTTACAAATGACAAAAATTTGTGAAATCGGTGTCACAAAGAATCCCAATTTTTATAAGGAATCTTTGAGAGTAAAGTACAGTCATGTATCATGTACCAATGCATAACATCAAATAGTCAAATCAATTAGTTTTTGTACCTTTAATGGTTATTATTACATTCAATTGCTAAATTTCTTTTAAAAAAGGGGAAACTTCAAAATGTTACAGAGTTATTAACGATGCTGTTTTGTACAGCTCATTGCTGAATTTTAATTTAAAAAGTACTAATGATATAAAATAGCTCTATTAAGGATGAAAGTGAAATCACCGCAATACACGGTAAAAATTATTTTGAAAACATTTGTAACAAAATGTTATCTGTTTGATAAGCTAACATATTATAAAATGACCTGTGGTTGTTATTGTAATTTTACACTTCTACCATGTGAATAAGAATTTACTGTTTAAATAAAAATAATAAGTACATGTTATCAGAGGTGGAAGGGCATCATAAATCAGAGATGCTTAGGTGGGGGTGTGGACAGAAAAAGATAGGGAACTATTGATCTAGAATATGAATAAAACTGAAAGATATGCAATGATAGATGAATGATGCTTTATCTGGAATATTTGGGGTTACTAACTTTACTAATATTTAGCAGGTAAAAGTTTTAAAAGTATAACAAATCACAAACCTTTACTTAAATTCAATTAAAAGGGTACCTGTACATTATCACATAGAATACTGAGATAGTTACTAATGTTAGCAGATGATTATACCATTGAGTATTGTGATAGTAAAATATACATTCTGTCTGAATTATGCTATGATATATTGAATTTTTAAACTTTTATGTACATATTTAAAGTCTAGCAATACATATAAAATATGAAGTTTCCTCATAAAAACAAATTTTTCATCTCCTTTTCATATTTTTTTAGGGGAATGGAATTTTATGAAGAGGCCTCTTTTTTAAAAAAAGGGCTTTTGTGATGGGATCCCCTAAGATAAATATTTTGCATGGTCAAAGCATAATTTAAAAAATAATGTTCACCTTACAATGCAAGAATTACAAACCTAATGCAATATACAAAATACTGGCTACAAATTTCTGGTTAACAGGTGCTCACCTATTAAATAAGTTCCTCAAAAACAGACTGAAAGCAACAGTAAATTCAGCTACGAAATGTTTGTTATGTCATGTTGCTATTTCTATTTTTCAGTAAAAAACAACAAAATTTGTCATCAAACTTTGCATTTATATTATAGAATATGATCACAATATAACAAAAAGGATACTTTATATCCATATAAGCCAACATTTTTTTCAAAAACTAGAGAGAACTTCGATTCATTATATTTTGTAGTAAATACACTAAATCCTTTGTATACAAAACTACAGTGGTGAAAAATAACCCTGGCATCCAAAAGTTAAGGTACAACCATTTTTTCGACGTTCACTGTTAAAATAATGATAATAAAGGTAAAAAAATATAGTTTATATGAATGATCATAGTCAAGTTCAATAAAACCTTGTAAAATATTTATACCCATCTCTAATTTTTTAAAGAAAGAGGCATTTATATGGCAGTTAAAAGGAAACTGCAAATATCCCAATTTTGTAATTTGTGTGGAATATTTTTTGCTTGTTGATCTTGAATTGTTGGTGCTTATATAGTGTTGTCTATATCTTGGAGATGACATTAACCTGATTCGTTATGATTGCGGACAATCCGATGGATGGAAATGGGGATATCACAAGCTGGTGCTGCTAGATGTCTTAATGTTCCTCGTAGAGTGGTTCAAAGTTTCTGGAATCAAATTAAATCCAAAAATTCAGTATCAAGAAGAGTTGTTCCAGGCCACTCATGGGTTATAACCCCCGTACAAGATTGATTTATTGCTCGTTTGGACCAAAGGAGAAGGAACCTATTGTGGTTCAGGTCATTTCAGATCATTGTAATGCTACAGGAATTATAGTACTTGCTACTATAGTGCACAGACGTCTTCACAATTAAGAACTCTATTTAAGACAACCCATTGTAAGTGTCCTTCTTAATCGACAACACAGAAGTGCCCATTTATGTTGGCGAAGAGAGAACATTACTATACAACACTGGACTTCTGTACAGCTCACAGACAAAAATCAATTTTAATTCCTAAATTCAATATCTTTATGAATGTAAATATATAAAATAACTTAAAAAAATAATTATTTTTTATATTTGCCAGTACGAACATGTTTTTGATTGTTAAGACCTTTTTTCCTGAATTTTGATCACAGGATTACGAAGGTGCCTTACAATGTATCAAAAACTCTAATGTGAGTGTGGTGCAAAATTATTCTCATAGTGAATTTTTTTGTGCTGCCACTGCTCCTTTCAATAAGTGATAGACATGATTTTTTTGTTTCATATTCAGTGAAAATCAATAATTAATAGAAAGTTGAAATTGCTGATTAATAAAAAAGAAGAAATGTCTCATGTTAGATTCATCCTCCTTACACTCCTTCTAAAAGTTTATTAAAATAACATTTTGCATTGTATTGTCTACTCTCCCAAATCCTATTCTTGTTATCAGTTTCTTTGCCAGTAATAGTTGTTGAATTAGAATTGAAGAAAATTGTTGGTTTTCCAAAAATCCAATTGCAACCTCTATTTATAAAGGATTTACTTTTTTAAAGATTTTCTAAAATTTACACTACCATCTATAATTTGTTTGGAAAAACTATCTTGTGTCAATGGCTTTAAATGTGTAACAAAACTGACATGCATATTCCGTATCTAAACTCTTAAGGTTGTTCTCAAATCCAAAAGAGCTACATACTAACACATTTCTGAATTCATTTTTGTTGAGAAATGCATGAAATTGGCACGTGTACTTATTCAGAAACTATGCAACTAAAACATATTTATATATATATTTTTCTTTTTAGTAAAGGCAGATAAATTATTGTCAGAAAAAAATGTCAAAGTGAGTGCTTTGAAGCGAATCTCTGACACAGTAGCATGAGAAAAGGGAAAAACATGTTGTTCAAATCACTTATAACTATAAAAAAATGGAAAACTTATTTCAATTCCAAATCACTTCAATTGTCAGGCCTGCCAGTGTCATGGTTTTGTGTTTAAAAAGAAGTCAGAAAATTTCACGTTTTTGAGCTGGTCATTTGAGGTTCTTAAGGAAACTAGCTGCTGCTTTCAACATTTTAAAAATTTAAGTTTTTTATAATGCCTATTTGATATATTATTAACTTGTTTTATAAAAAAAATAATTTAATTGAAAAATATGGTAAAATTTCTTGTAAAAATTTTAAAAAATAATTTTTTTAATGTAAGTAAATTTTAAAATGCTACTTCTTGTACAATTTTAAACTTTTCAATTTTTTTTTTGCATGCTTTTCTTTTAAAAGTGCATTCTATAACACTACGAATCAGATTTCCAAAGAAAAAATTATAGTTTAAGATTTTAAAAAAATAACTTGAATAAATAAATAACAAATTATATAAAAAAAATTATTTAAAAAAATAAATTATTTATATTATGAAATGCACCTTTATGATTGTTGAAAATAAAATAAAATAATCTGTCAATTTAAAAGCATTTACTGGAGTTTAAGCATGTTAAGATTGAAAAAATACAAACTGAGGAAATTGATATTAAAGACTGCAATGCCAAAACACTAAAAGGGAAAAGGATGCAATGAAAAGCCCTTTTTCAATATTTATAATAATCAGATCATTACATAACTTTGGTCAAAATATACTAGTGATGTCTACATGCCTTTTAAGAAAAATAAATAAAAAATTGAATATTTTTGTCATTTTTTGCATATTAGGAGTGAGTAACCTTAAGGAATTTATCATTAAAAGTACATAAAAATAATATTTCAATATTATTTATTTATTTTATGGTATCTTTTAGGGAAGGTCTATAATAACAGCACACATTACTATGTGTGCAATGTATAAATTTATATAGTAGTAATGTTTAATTAAATTGTCATAAACAAACATGCAATTGACCACTTTGCGTTTCATATACCAGCTAGCCATTTTATTCCCAAATTTATTTTTTCAAATAAATCTGCATAAATGTGATATTTTTAGGAAGATAGTTACACAAAAAAATAACTTTTGACAGTTGAGTTACATTCAAATGTGTATAGTATATATATACAGTGATTCTTTAATCCAGAATCACTGCAATTATGAATTACGAGAATTTCCGGATTACAGAAGTTTTGAAACAAGAATGTAATTAGATAATTAATGATAATAATAATGTCTGTCAAATATGGCAATACAAAAATACAAGGAACTTAATAATTTAAAATAATTATAAAACACCAAGAAATTTCAATTCAAAATGTCCTAAAATATATTTTTAAAATAATATTGTATTAAATAATATAAATAATAATGTGTTGTCATCTGTTGGAAATAAACAACCTCTGTAAGATTGTTTTGAAAAATCACAATTTATGATTTATGAATGCTGAATAAATAATGTAAATAGATAAGATAACAGATATAACATATACAATATGGCAAAATTTTATAAAAGTTGAGAAAATTATTATAATGAGAAATTTAAATAAGACTTACACTTAATTTAAAAAATAACTTTATTTTTCAAACATATTTAAAATAGTGATAAATAAGGCTAATGTTAAGGAAAATTAAATATATAACATCTAGAAATATGGAATTAAGTCACAAATTCAATACTTAATAAAAAAATTATATTTTGTTTAGTTTTGGTGCCAATTATTTTAATATGGTAAAATTATATAAAAATAGTAAAATTATATAACATGAATATTAGTTCCAAAACTATATTACTATTTAAACAACTTTAATAATTTTATTACTATTACTTTAATATATTTTGGAATGGCATTACACAAGGCTAATAATTTTATGAAAAAATAAAAATTATATATAAAACAAAAAAATAATACGCTTTGATTATTTTAACAATAACAGGCTATTTTATCAAGGCTATTTTAAAAAACTCAAATAAAAATACTTTGAAATATATATTTCTGATTTATAAATGGAAAACTTTTCAGAAAAGGAAAAAAAAATTGATTTCCCCTTGTTTTGGCGCCATCTGTTGTGACTTAAGATAACATAAAGTTAAAAAGTATTAATTCTGAATTTATACAACTTAATATTAAAAAAGACATCTATATTAATTACATATATAACCTAGAAAATTCTAACAAATTTAAAAAGGAAAATGTTTTTTGGAAATTAAATTAGTATTTTTCCCTTAACTATTTTCTGAAACAGATTCATGGGATCTTTAATTGAAAATAAGAATGGAAAAAAAATAATAAATGTTCTGAAATGTCTGGATTATAGAAGTTTTTGGATAATAGAAGTCTGGATTAAAGATGTTATAATTTAATAATAAAAAAAGTATGAATGTTTTTGCAGTACCTTTCTGATTGTAAAGAGTATCTTTTGTTTAAAAAAGTATTAATCTTTACTATTTAAAAATAATTTAATAAAAATCTGAAGGTCGATTTCAAATTGCAGCTGAATTTGTTTTCCCTCTTCAATGCTTTCAAAGATGCAAAAGGAAGGAAGAAAGGGGGCAGGAGATGAGGCATTTTTTGCTGATTTCTCACTGATAATTTTTATGAAATTTTTCAATAAATATATTTTGAATTACTTTATTCTGTTCTGCCTATATTATTTCACTTTTAGGTAGATTTCAATGCAAAAAAATATAAAGCTATTGCAGCCGTTCGGAGAAAAGCAGTTCCGGAAAATTTCGATATATTTTCACCGATCATGACCCCCAGACCCCAAAATCACCCTCCATTCAAATGTTGATATATATATATATATATATATATATCTGACCTATGTCATACGATAACGCTCGTATTTATAAATCGATTTTGATGAAACTAATTGTGTGTATTAAGCTAACCAATGTCTCGACCGAGTTCGTTCGCCAGCTTGGTCCGCCATTTTGTTTCAAGATGGCGGCCATTTAAAAATTTAAAACTAAAATAAATATACAAAAAAGTTAAAAATTCAAATTTATTTTTTAATTACGTGTTAGGCCTTGATACAAGGATTCCATAGCATTTTTTGGTTTACCTCTATCTTAAAAAATGGCTGAGATAGAGTAGTTTGAAAGTCTAGGGTGGCTGACATTTTGAAACAAAACAGCACATTAACGCGATTACTCGCAAATTATTTTCTTTCATTGTTGTAATAATTTTCCCAATCATACACATAAAACTATATATTCCTATCCGTTAGTGCCAAAATTGGCGACATTTGGCAAAATATCACCAAATTTGGCGACCAAAATAAGTCTTCATAAATGAAGCCAATTTGGCTATTGCTCAATAATTTGGCGAATTTCTTATTCAAATTCAGTATTAACGAATCTTTTGTAAACATTTCTTTGCATTTTAACTTGCTGTTTTCGTGCAACATTAGCTAAAATTTTAAAATGAAAATATAGGAAAGCTACCTTTTCCTACCGGTACAGGCCGGAAGGACTTTTTTGTTATTATATTTAGTAGAGAAAGTTTTAGAAAACCCTCACTGAAAATTTGTCAGGAGGTTCATAAATAAATTTTATTTTATTTATGTCATAAAATCATTGTTTACATGCTTTTTAAAAAAAATTATTAATTCTTTTTATATACTTTTTAATCTATGATCATCCATAATGTCATTTATTAACATAATAATTATCTGTACTACCGACTACAACAGACATTCACTTATTTTAGAAACCCATCAAAGATCAGTGCACATGTCTAAAAGCTTCAAAAAATATTTTTAACTATGCAAAATCTAGTGAATATGTTAAAAAAAAATATTTTCACCTCTTGGTCTGAGGCATACTCAGTTACTGATGTTGTGTTTCTACCTTGATTGTCAATCTGTTTTAAATGTTATAACAGACTTCAAAATAACATTTTGAAGAAATACAGTACTCTCGGGAAATTCGGTTTTTTATATTGTTTTATGTCACGTTTACTAAATGCAATTTTTAAATTCAATAATGTCCAGAAATTTTATTTTATTTTTTTCAAATACGGACTTCAATATTTAAATAAAAATTATATCAAAAATTATGAAAAAAATAAAAATTAGTTTCTTTTTACATATCTTATGCGTTTATGTTATTCATGACTATTTCTCCATGAAAGCGCAAAAACAATTTAAATAAACAACTAGCATACAAAAAATTAATTTTGCTTTTCTCAATAAATCAGGAATGTCTGTATTCACACTTCGTCCATAATGTGACTTCTAATGGCACTTTGCAGCGAACAACCCCCTCCTCCAATATATTATTTTTCTGCCCGTTCTGATGGTAGCAGTAATTTATAATTTATAAAATTGTTTGACCTTATTTTAACGCAAATGGTTAACTTTTCATAAAAAATAAGATTTTTAAATTAAAAAATAAATAAAAATTAAAAACAACTTCTTGCTTTCATATCTAATTATGTTTGTAAGATAATTCACAATTGCGTAGTTACAAAAATTTATATATAGATACAGATAATTTTCTTGTAGTTCAAAAAATGAATAAGAGAATATTATCAGTAAATTTGCAAAGGCCAACAAAAATTACTAAGGTACAAGCTGTCAAATGCATAAAAATGGTAATATTTAACATGTCTGTTCTCATTTTACCAAATTTTCAAAATTCACATTTTGGTTACAATGTGACTTCAAGATATCGTAGTCTTTTTTTGGTCACAGTTTTATCATGACATACGTGATGTTACAAAAATTGAAAAATTGACCAGAAAAGTATTTTTTACAATGAATAACATGTTTTGAAACAGTTTTGCATGTTTTTAGAGTTTTAAAGAAGTTTACATTTTAGTCGCAATGTGACCTCACTGAATGGTGGTATTTTGGTCACAGATGTGTCATGACCAATGTGACTTGCAATGCCATTACTGCGACCATGCTTTCTATATGGGTAGTTTAAATTACACATAAATGAACCTTATAATAATATAGTATAAGATGTATGACATTTGACTACATAAATAAGCCATGTAAGTTTAGAAATATTTTCATTTGTTGCTGTTTCATTTTGGTGATTGTTTGTAACATTATGCAATAAATCTTACTTTCTTAAGACTAAAATATGCCAATGCTCCCATTTAAAGAGAGTATCAAAATTAGTTAATGACAAACTAGAAATTACAAGAGGGAGAATAAACAATTAGATTAATTAGAAAATTCCTTGTTGTATACCTCTGAGAAAAAAGTTTTCTCACCAATAAAAATTAAGAGATACTTGATTAAATGTGCCTTTGAAAAAAAATCTTTTTTGCAGAATTCTTACACAAACGTTCTCACCAGTATGAGACTGAAGTTGAACATATTTAAATTACCTTTTTGAAAGAATTTTTTCTTGAATATCTCAGACACAAAATGTTTTTGTACTAGCATGAATTAATAAATGCTTGCTTAAATAACTCTTTTTAGAGAATTTCTTATTACATACCTCACAGATAAAAGGTTTCACATCAGTATGAACTAACAGATGCCTGCTTAAACAACTCTTAAAAGAGAATTTCATGTTGCAAATCTCACATACAAAAGGCTTTTCCCCAGTATGAGTTAATAGATGCTTTTTTAAAGTACTCTTCTCAGAAAATCCCTTTTTGCATACCACACACACAAAAGGTTTCTCACCAGTATGAATTAACAGATGTTTGCTTAAAACATCCTTACGTGAAAATGTGTTCTTGCATATCTCACACACAAAAGGTTTCTCACCAGTATGAATTGAGAGATGAATTTTCAAAGTACCCTTTAGAGAGAATTATTTGTTACATATCTCACACACAAAAGGTTACTCCCCACTATGAACTAACACATGGTTAATTAATGCACTCTTACGAGAAAATTTCTTGTTGCATACCTCACAGACAAACGATTTTTCTTGGTTGAAGTCAGATGATGCTTTTCCAAAAACCTCTTTTAATGAAATGTCTTGCTGCATATTTCACTCTTTAAAGATGGCTTTGAATGATATTACATATATATATACATGCACAGCTTTAAGCATCTGCAATAAATAGAGTTAAGTTAATATATCCCTTTCTACAATGAATTAAAAAGCTATTTAAAAAAACTGAACTTCTTAATTCGAAATTAAAGAGAAATTAAATTCACCAATAAAAATTGAATTCAAATAAATTATCTACTCATAGTACTAAAACAGTGGTTCCCAACCTTTTTTTAGCCGCGCCTCACCAAATATCTGTAAAATGATGATGCCCCCCGTCTCCCTATAACATATAATTCTTATAAAATTTTAAAAGAATTTACTCCTGATAGAGTCAAAAGCATTTAACATTGATCCTGAAACGTGCCGAAGGTAATGGATGAATCAAATATTTTTTATAATCATCTGATACTCCTCGTAGTTTACTGGCACACAGTCGCCACGTATGCGTGATGTATAGAGTGCTCGGATCCTTGATTAGAAAAATCAATAATCTTGAATCAAAAATTTTTGCCTTATTTAATCGCAAAATTTCTGCGATTAAATTACGCAACAATTTCTAATCAGAATAAAACGTGATAAAAGATTCTGTAAAGGAAGTTCGTCAAGTAATTGTTAAATATACACTTGAATAGTTTCATGTGTAAAATTGATTCTCATGTGACATATTGCAGTACGACTCATTCAATAAATAATCGAAAAAGTTGTTTAAAATTCTAAAATACTTATAAATCAGAAAAATTATAAGGAATTTTTAAATATATTAAAGTATCTAAATATCTTTAAAAGTTTTCTCTATAATTATTCTGGTAGATATGTATTTAAAACTTTTGAATGGATACTTTTTAAAAATTGAATAAAAAACTTTTTTTTTTAAATTATTTTTTTGAAATTTGTATGTGTAACTTTTATTTCCAGTGTACAATATTACTATTAGAAAAACAATTCAGAAGGTATGAGTTCACAGAAATTCCGAATTATCACCTTGAAAAGTTAAATTGCCCCCCTGAAAAGTCAAATTGCCCCCCTGTGGGGCGTACGCCCCCCGTTGAGAACCGCTGTACTAAAACTACAGACAATTATCTGACATTCGCGGGACCAGAAGTGTATCAGAAAAGCAAAATTAACAAATAAGAACATTATCAGATGTATTTTATAATTGTATAAAGATAAAGATTAAACAATAATTGAAATCATTATAAACAGCATAATCACTATTATATTAAATGAAAATATCTTATAATGAAAATGTTATAATTAAAACATAAAAGAAATTGAAAGAGAAAATTCTATGTATCTGTAATTGTATGTCTGTTTTTTGTCATAAGTAAGTTAATAGTCAATTTTCAATGAAGGAAAACAACGATACAATTTATAAATGATTTTTGTGACAAGGTAGAATTTTATTATGAAGCTGTGTTTGGTCAAAATTCCATCACATCTAAAATAAATTATTATTGTGATAAAATTCATCATTTGTTAATACCATTTACAATGTACTGAAAAACATAATGAGTATTTTAATCATTTACTAATATTTTTGCCATGGTAATGCTTTGTATAATTGATTATAAGTTAGATGTGCATTTTCTTCCAGTCTTTTTTAAACACGCACAAACATCCTTAGATAGGGTAAACAGTACAGTTATTGGCACTATATACAGTTATTGGCACCTTTGTATTCAAATGAAAATATTAAGAAAACTAAAAAAGTTTTGATGGTGAAAAAAATTTTAATGAATAGTTTATTCCTTCTAAAGATCACATGAATAATATCATGGCTGAAAACCAAGTGCATCATATTAAAAAAAATAATGTTCAGAGGAGTGTCTCATCTTTTAGAAATAGTCACTTTTTTTCATTATTTGTTAGTATACACTGTAGCAGTTTTTATTCAAAAATAGTACATTCTTTTTAATTTTTCTTCCCACTTTGATTGTTTTTGATAAATATATAGTATCTACAACTAAAATAATATTGATTTGGTTTTAAAACTTACTAAGTATTTATTTGGTGTGGGTGCCAATTACTGCCTATGATAACTTTGACAAATCCAGTTATTGGCACCAGTGCCAATAACTATAAATTTCCCAAAAAAATTCAAATGAGGTATTTTGTGTGTTTTATTTTTAGTAATACATTTTTAAATGATTTACCAGTCTTTTTAAATTGAAATATAAAATTTTAACAGTTATTGGCCCCGGTGTCAAGTTACTCATTTGGGGATGCCAATAACTATCTTGTTTCAATAGCCATATTACATATCACTTAAGTAACTTGTGCTCAAAAGAGGGTGTAATTCTTATTTCATTATACCCAAATTCAACTAGAATTCTACAATTCGCATGCCAAACTTTTTGTTAACATACCAACATATTGTCATTTGTTATTTATTTAAATATATTTTTCTTTTAAATATAAAAATTAATAAATAAAATAATTTACTTCTATATATCAGTCTCTGGACTTCAATGTCCACCAATAGTAATCTACCCATATAAAAGGATGCCGAATAATATTATCCACGCTATGCCATGTTCTTGGGGGGGTTGGTTTATCTGAAAGTGGATGGATGACAGCAGAGGCCTTTTATGAGTATATGGCAAATATATTGATACCATTCTTTAAGAAAAATGTTATGCCAGTCATTTTATTTTTAGATGGCCATAAAAGCCATATTACATATCACTTAAGTAACTTATGCTCAAAAGAGGGTGTAATTCTTATTTCATTATACCCAAATTCAACTAGAATTCTACAGCCATGCGATGTTGCAGTATTCAGAGGTCTAAAAATAGCATGGAAGGCACCTGTTTTAGAATGGTATAGGAAAAATTCAGATGGCACACTTACAAAGGAATATTTTGCACCAGTTCTTCAAAAAGTAACTACTTCAATCACTAAGTGTACTACCTCACCGTTAAGTGATATATCCTTTTTTGGCCTAATACTCCAAAGCAGAAATGGAAAGAAATATTTGAAACTAAACAGGAAAAGAAGAAAGTAGAACAAGCTGCTAAAGAAGAGCGAAAGCGAAAAAGGGAAGAAAACAGAAACAGAAAATTTAAAAGCTAAGAAACTGAACAAAATTGCCAAATTGTAGTTAGAAGAGTCGTCTGAATTAGACCTGCAAATCAACCAACGTTATGATGACAGTGACAACAATAGTTCAAATGAATTTACAGTTAATTGTCATGTTCTTGTCAAATATGGAGGAAAAATATCTTCTGGGATAGTAGAACAGGTACAAAAATAAGAACTACCAGCAGGGCTTATTTGTGCTGGAGCTCAGATCCGGTACTTCTGTGTTTTTAATATATATTTAAATATTAGCCAGAATTCACCAGAGCTCATAAACACTGCGCTCCTGAGCCCAGTGCTATAACGGAATCCTCCTTTCCCTCCCCATCTCCAATCTTTTGCCTTGTTTTGTATCAAAACAATTAAAAGTGACGTAATGTGTCGCTCAAGTAAGGGATGGAGATGAAACAGGCTCGATTTTCATTCTTCTGGTTTGGGCTGGCTCAAGCTCAATGCGTCTTAAATTCAAAATTTTATTTATTTCCATTTCAAATCATTTTAATGCTATTTTGATCAGAATAAAGAGTAAACAGAAATAGTCTTTTTCTACTCTGCATAGCTGTGAATTATTCTTTTTTTTTTGTGTTAACACTATTTCTGAATCCTAATCCTGAGCTTATTTAATCGCAGAATTCTGCAATTAATTAACATTAAGATTAGGCAAAGGTTTCTATTTGGAAGTAGTAATAACTAAAAAGTGGAATAGTTGATAGCTAAATATACGCAGATAGATGTATTTAAAATTTTCATTTTACTAAATAAAAAAACAATGCTTTAAATTTTGAAATTAATGTATGATTACTCCAATCTGCATATTTATATATGCAGATTAGAGTGATGGAGGAGGGGGGGGGGGTAGTAGCTATAGGTGTTAGTACTGCAGAATATTAGGGCTCTGGTACTTTTTTTCTTAGAAATTAAGCCCTGTACTATAAGTAAGTACAATAGTAAAAGAAGAAGAGTCATGGCAATTTCCTGAAAAAAAAAGATTTATTATGGTATCCATTAAAATCTGTCATTAGGAAAATTGATACCCCACTGCTGAAAAATGCCAGAGGCATGTACAAAGTTTCAGAACTTAAAGGACATATTGAATAAAACTTTAAATCTGTCCAGTTTTTTTTTAGCTTTTTTATATTTCCAGTCATTTGTTATTAAAATTGCACAAAATAAGTCAATTTCATATGTATTTCGCTTAATATAATCAATTTTATTATAATTAAAAGGATTATTAAATGTACATGAAAATAGGGTATTGATTTGTTTTGTCTTCGCATTCATGCACATGATTTTTGGAGGGTGCCAATAACTGTCACATCAAGGTGCCAATAACTAAAAATAGAGTGCCAATAACTATGATTTCTGTCTTACATCAGTTTATATTTTTTAGCTAATTTACTTTTAGGTTCAGTTATTTTATTTATTCATTATCAGAAAATAGTATCTTTAGTGGTTTTAAATTAAATTTTGGTTTCATTTTAGCTAAAAAAATTAAGTCACGCATTCTCTCACTATAGAAAAGTTTCATTTTAGGTGCCAATAACTGTACTGTTTACCCTATGTCCCTACAAATTGCATGATGAAATATGTGAGGAATGTCATTAAACAGAGAGTATCTTATAATAAAACGTAAGATAATCAGAAGTCTACTGAATATTCATTTCCAACAATTAGGGACGGAAAAATCACATAAACAGAAATACTTTATATAAAAAAAAATCCCTGAACTAAACTTTGATAATCTTAAATAAAAAGTACCAAAAAAAGCAATACTTAAAAGAGTGGTGTTGCAGTTATAAGTCATCTGTTGACTAATTAAGAGCAAGATTAAAGAATACACTATGAAAGTATGAAAATAAATCTGGAGTAGCCAATTCATTATAGTGACTTTGGAGAATTACAAAAGACAGCTGTCATCAATATTTTAAGTTAAAATTTTCTGATATATACATATTTCAAGGTAAGAGTAAAATTTTCCAGTCAAGCAGTAAAATAATAATTTCTTTTTTATAAACGATACATTTTGTGACACTACTCTGATACATACATCTATTATTAGATAAAAGTGTATATTAAAACAAAAACTATGATACATGATATTTAAATAGAAATCATACAAATAACAAATAATTATTTTGTCTTCAATTTTTTATGAAATTATATTTTAAAAACACATTAGTATAGTCCAGATATATTACTTAATTTTATTTATAAAATGTAGGCATGCTATATTAAGTGTGCTATAATATCACACTTAAAAATAAACTTATGCATGTGATTGAAGATTAGTCCACATTACAGGGGATACAGTAACTTTAATTAAACTATTTAAATTTTACCAAAGTAAAAAGTTCATTGATAAAAAAATATTAAAAAACAGTTTTATTTTAGTTTATAAAAAAATTATTTATTTCTCATTGATCTCCTGATCTTGTTTATTAATGACAGATTTCAAATGCTGTACGAGATCCCTCCCATCCCTTAATTTTTTTCTCCGCATGAGATTCTTCAGCAAATTATTTAATTTTTCATTTTCTTTTATTTTAAAATCACAAATTTTGTTAATTGCCTCATGGAAAAAAAAGCATGACAATGTTTTGTCCCATAGGGATATGAAAATAGCAAAAAGTTTTACTAAAGATTTTGTGCTTCCCTATCCACTAAAGATCTAAAATCTGTACAATACAGAAATCTATAAAAGCCCTTGGTCCTAGGCTGTGCAAGATGGTTTATAGGTTGCTAACTTTATTTTCATGTTTTTAATTTCTTTAGACTTTTTTTTCAATAAATCTTTTTCTTTTCTTTTTACAGCATCAGCTATCATTGAGTGTACATTTTTGAAACAACAGATGTGTTTCTATAGAATTTCAAAACTGTTCACATCTCTCAAATATGACTTGATTTTGTCATAGACCCTCCTCTATGAAATTAGGATTTAAATTTCCAATTAAGAACTCTGAATTTATAGAAAAACGTCTTTCTATATTGGTGTTTCCATGTGACCGTACCATGATTATTTTCATGACAGTATTTTTAGACTTCAGTTATCAAATATATCCAAAGTAGTGACAAATACTTTCCATCAAAATTTCCTGATATTTTTTCTAGTTAGTGCTACTTTTTATCTAATAAGGATTATTTTGTTGTAAATAACATCCTTTCGCAGCATATAGTGGTAATTTAGTAAAATGAGTATTATAAAAAAAGTTCTTTGCAAGGTAAACATAATTATATAAGAGTAATGTACAAATGATTTCATTATTTTTGAAGCTTTATAGTTAAAACTATATGCTTTTGAAATAATCAGCAGAAATTACTGACTTTTACCTAAGATTGTAAGGCCAAAAAAATTTCCCCCGATTTTTCCCTGTGGAGTATGAATGAGAGATCTGTAGGGTAAAGTTATATCTAACCTGAACCAGAAATTTTGTTTGAAGTCAATTTGCAACTTGTGTTGAAACTGGCAAGAAATTATCATTGACCTGAAATCCAACCTCTACCTGATAAAAAGATTTCACCAACCCCTATCCTGAAATAAACCTGAAAAGAATTATTTTAATGCAGTTATGCAAAGTAGTCTACCATTAAATCTTTAATACAAAATATATCTTTTATGTAGAAAAATGAACATTTACTATATGTGCATTAATATTCAAACACAATAAAACTTCTCAGTAATGGATACCTCGTGATTGTGGAATTATCTGTTATTTGGAGGTGTCTGCTATTCAGCGGTAAAGATATTAAAATATATAGGTGCTAGGGACTGAAAAAAAATTGCTAAATAAAGGTGTCTGCTATTTGGGGGTGTCCTTTATGAAGGTTTTACTGTATACAGTTTTCCATCTTGAAAAGTGTTTTGGTCTTTTCTTTGAAAAATTGAGTGAACCGAACCCACCATGCAGAGTCAAAACTTTGTCCATACACGAAATAATGAAAGTCTGCCTGACCCGCCGCATAAGAAAAATAATTCAACCTGACCCAATACAGGACTAGTGTGAATCCTGATGAAATGTGTCAGAAAGTTTCACAGAGGAAATTATTTTTTAAGAATACCTTTAACAGGTGATTTCTAGTTCAGCTTGTTATCCAAGAATAGATATGGTTTCATTCAGAAAGAACCAACTGCTATTCACTAAACATAAGTTATATTCACACAAAGGAAGAAGTATCTGTGTCATCTCTTCTTTTATGTTGTATGCCTATTTATTATTCCTCCTAGGAAATTTTTGGTGTGATAAGATTTTCCCATTTGACATACTAATCATGGACTTCTGCAGGTTTCATATTGGTGTTCTAGTTATACTTTATCCGTAGCTTCTGCAGGTTGGTGATCTATTTTCTGCCTGTTGTTAGACAGACTTCAAGTCAATTTAAGAGCAATCGATTATGATTATTTTCAAATTCCAAAAAAGAAAAAAGAACAGATAATATCTCCATTTATGAAAGTTAGATTACAATTACATTTTTGATTATCGGTGTTTAAATTCTAGAAGATTATAATTAAAATATTTTTGATGTTGAATTATATTTTAGTGATTCTATAAACTCCATGTCATGAATCCATCTTGCTTTTTAAACTCATTCTTTAGCTATCTGCATATAATATTCACATTTTTAAAATTTCATATTTTTTATCAACTATTTCAGTTTTAGGTAAGATTCTGTTACAGACAGACAGGTCTCATTTTTACAGGTTTTATTGTATTAAATATTTTTTTGTGCAAAATAAAATAATCAAGGTTTGAAAGTAATATTTAAAAAAATGCATTCCATTGTTAATAGACAATACATTTAATAGTCAAAATTGTGACTTTTTATTGTTTAGACTTGCTTCCTTAATTCATTATCTATATTATAACAGTGCAAATTTGGCGACTGTCTTAAATAGATATAGGGCAACCTACTTCACATTTCATATGCCAGGTGGCGATTTTTACTCAAAATAATTTTTTTAAATAAAATTGCATAAAAGTTGTATTTTAAGAAAGATTGTTAAACAAATTTTTCAGAAATTAAATTACATTTAAATATGTATATTTTCGAAGATAGCCCCAGTTGAAATTAGGCTGAAAACTCAATATTGATGCAAACACAAGAGATTCATGGAAAAAAATTTAAACCTTGGAAGTTAAGCACTCTCAAAGCAACATCTCGGTACATTACTACAAAATATGAAGTTTAATGAACTTCTATACATTACATATTCAGATATAGCTATCATGGAAATCATGAAGAACACAGTACAGCACCACCACCTTTTAAGCAATATACATGAAAACCAACCCATACTTAAGTTACGGCCTAACAGAATATGCAGTTTGATGAAATTTTGTACATTAGTTTTTGAGGTATTATTATCACAGTGAATAATACAGCATAGCCACACACCTTGTTGGGTGATGTTTATCCAAACCAAATCAGTTTCAATTTAAATCAATTAAAATGTAAATGTTTACAGCTAGAGTGCAGATGACGCGGCACAGAAATGCATAATAAGCAAATAAAATATGGCTGTTATCTTTAGTTTTATTTACAAATTTAGAAAACTACGCTTCTTGAAAAATACCTTAAAATTTTACATGATGATTTACAGAATAAAACTGGGAAATGGCACAATGGACATTAAAACAGTTTAGAAACTTAGCATTGTACATTAAAAATGTTAAGTTTAACAGAAATATAAACATTTTGAAGAACCTTTGTTAAATTTGTGTAAAGTAATTATTTCTACACAGTTTAGATACTTTTGTACAAATAAATAGCACAATTATTATTTATTTATGCAATCATTGTTTTCTTACATAATTTGTGTACAACACCTAAAACGTGAGCATCCAACATGATTTTTTCCCTTTGTGAATCCCAGGCATTGAAAAATGGTTTAAGTCAGCATTTATATATTTTCATATCTCTGTGACTTTTCATGATAAAAGGCTGAAATTTTGTACATGACCTTATTAGTGTATGGGGCACATTTTACTCAGTGGGGAATTTCTTTACAGGGGCCATATAAAAATTTAAATTTTGTATTTCTTCAAATTGAATCCCCTGAATATTTTAATTGATTTAATAAAATTCTGAATAAAATTCTGTATCTTTTTTTTACATAACTTCGTAATTGATAATTTATGTCTATGATCAATATTTAAAGAATAAAAGCTGAGGTCAATGATTTTGGAACACCCCTTATATTTGTTATATTAATTTACAGTTTCTGTAAAAGGATGTGTTAAATTTCTGAATTCAAAATAATTTCTCTAAATTATAACTTTATATTAAAACAGTGTGGTATCTGTTATCCGGCATCTCTGTATCCAGAACGCTCCAAAAATTGGAATGCACAACAATAACCAAAGTTTCATTTCAAGAAGTAAAAAAAATCATGAATCAGTCACAGGAAAAATTGCGAAATTCGTCCATCGATTGTGTGAAAAAATTCTGTAAGTTTCTGCAGTAAATCATGGGAGAAAATCCAGAAAAATGGTAAATGCAGCAGTCAGTCGTGAGGAAAAACAAGAAATTTCATCAGTAAAAGTAAAATATCATAAAATTGATCTAATGGCTGCAGGAAAAAAATCATGCTTTTCGCCAATCAGTTGAAAGAAAAAGTAGCAAAATATCCCGAAATTCATCAGTTGATTGCCGGAAAAGAAATCTTGAATTCATCAGTCAACTGTTGGAGAAAATTGTGAAATTCTTCAGTCGGTCCCATGAAAATTATTGCAAAATTCTTTGATCGGTCGCAGGAAAAATATCACAAAATTTGTCTGTTTATGGAGGGGGAAATATCAGATATTGCAATTAAAATTCCTTAATTGTTTGCAAGGAAAGCTGTGAAATTCGTTGACTGGTCGCGAAGAACTACTGATAAAAAAGAACTTTAAACAATCGAGCTCAAAATATGTTTTTGGTACGTGGTGAAAGAGTGCACTTTTTGAGAACAGTGTGCCCCTGTTTAAGAATTCCCACCCAGCAGCTTTTTTGTTCTAGAGTAAACACAAAGATAAAAAATAAATAATGGTATTGCTTCCATTCATTAATTTACAAATTCAATAAATAAATAATGGTATTGCTTGCATTCATTAATTTACAAATTCAATAAATAAATATTATTAGTATGGTGCAAAATTATCAGGCTCTAGTAGTTCTAAATTTTCCATATGTACCATTTATGGCCATGGAAGTGGCCAAAAGGGGTACAACATATGTTTAGTTTTTGGCCAGATGATTCATTACAGTGAGAATTATAGCCATAAAAATAATTTTTTTACTAACTGGATCAAACAAAATAAACTATTGTTGTTTCTGTTTTACTTATTATGAAAAGCAAGGCTGGTGAGACTTTCTGAAAGAGGTTTTGTTATTCTCCCTCTAATACATAATTCACTTTAGAAAAAAAAGGGTACTGTGCTAAAAAAAGCAATGTTACTAGAGAAAATATAGTATTGTGTCTAGTATTGATAAAAAAGGAGGAAATGGGATATGTATTGTGCAGCAATGATAAATAAAGTTATTCATTTCTAAAGATTTGGTGAGTTATGAATTAAAATATAAAATAAAATTACAACATGATTTAATAATCTCTTGTATTTTTCTTCAAGAAATCAGGAAGTTCCAAAATTTTTGCATTATTTTGGGCACACATGGATTTAGAAATATTGTAGTATGGGGAAAATCTTTACAAGATATATCTAGATACAACTAAAGGTGCATTTTACTGATTTTAAAAATGGACAGGTGCATTTTAGTAATTTTTAAAAGGACAGGATGCTGCACCCTTGCCTAAAGGAAACACTACTCTAAAATAGGAAGTGCAATTAAGGATATTCAAAATGGAATGACAGTAATGAAAACTAGCAAAGTTTTTGGAGTACCTCGAACGTCACAAGATTGTAGGATGGGCACCATTTTTCCCTGCTAATGTTGAGCCTCAAACAGATTTTCAAGTTGCCAGAGAAGGATTTTAGATTCTGTTCAGAAAACCTTGAGGCCGGCAAGACAGAAACTCTATTTCAAGATAGACAACTAGGCAGGAAATGGTAAGAGTTCTTCTTGTAACCAGAGCCGTCCTTAGGGGTGTGCGACAGGTGCGGCCGCACAGGGCCTCGCGCCTAAAGAGGCCTCGCACCCGGACGCAAAATATTGTTATGAATTTTGTAAATATTTCATTCTTTTTAATTTATTTTAATTTATTATTGTGAAAATTGCAGTATTATTAATGTATTTCCTATTGAACACCATGTAACTCAATGCTAAAGGCCTCAGGTGCTTTGCAAGAAAAACAACCTTACAGCATCGGTTTTATAATGGAGTTCTATTGGAAAATCGCCAAGGAATGGGTTTTTCGCCAAGTTGGCGACTGATTTGGCGACTTTTTGTGCAACCACCCCCCCCTTATACCTGTACATTGGGATCCTTTCTTGCTTAGGTTCTCTATCGAAAGTTAAAGCACTTTCTGGTAATTTCTAGCATCTGAAAGCTCCGGAATAATCTGGAAAGATCTCTGAAACCTATATAAGGACCTCCATCAGCTCAGTTCAGTTAGTTGTCTGTCAACTGCGATTGAATTCATACGAGAGGCTTTGCATTGAGAACTGTGTTTCTTGGATTGATTTTGTCGTTGATACGTCGTATTGAACGCATTGTTTCTGTGTGAAATTTTGCTGTGCTTTTATTGGATTTGAAGATTACTGAATATCTTGTAATTTTCAGAAGATATTGGTGTTCGTATTGCCCTTTTTATAGTGAATAAAGCCTTTTGATTGTTCTTATATATTGGCATCAGTCCTTTCGAACCCCGAGCTCACAACATTTGGTGTCAGAAGTGGGATTGAATGCCGATTACCAGAGCAATGGAGGCGCAACTGACAAAATTATTGGAGAAATTAGGAGAGATGGATGAGAAAATGACTGCGAACCAGGCTGAAATGAAGAAGGAAATGTCAGCGATGGATGAGAAAATGACTGCAAACCAGGCTGAAATGAAGGAAATGTCGGAAGAAATGATGAAGGAAATGTCGGAAGAATTGAAGAAAGAAATGTCAGCGATAGATGAGAAAATGACCGCAAACCAGGCTGAAATGAAAGAGATGTCGGAAGAAATGAAGAAGGAAATGTCAGCGATAGATGAGAAAATGACCGCAAACCAGGCTGAAATGAAAGAGATGTCGGAAGAAATGAAGAAGGATACGTCAACCAACCTTGGTGAGTTGAAAGAATTAATAGATAATAAAATAACATCTTTAAATGAAAGAATTGACAGCGTGGAAAACAAATTTGAAGGAAGATTTCTGGAAATAGAGGAAAAAGTTCAAAAGACAGCCAATACCGTAGAAGAAAGGATAGAGAGTATAGAAAAGGAGTTGAAAAATGTGAAGAAACAAAAGATAACTGCCGAAAACTATCCCGAAGATGTCAAGTATCAAGCTATGCTTCCCCGGGCCTCTATTAAACTCTCGACCTATGACGGAAAATCCTCATGGCCAGTTTTTAAGACACAATTTGGGATCGTAGCGGACGCCAATGGATGGGATTCCCAGACAAAGGCTTGCCAGTTAGCTGCTTCTGTACGAGCTGATGCTGCCGATGTCCTACAGACTTTGCCTGCAAATGAACCGCTGGATTTTGAAACGCTCGTCAGTGCCTTAGAATTACGCTTTGGCGAGAAATGCATGAAGGAATATAGCAGACTCCAGCTCAAATCTCGACAGCAGAAATCCACTGAATCGCTGCAAGAGCTTGCTACGGATGTCGAGAGACTTTCACATCTTGCTTATCCTGACTGTCTGACTGAAATTAGAGGAAGCTTGGCTCTGCAGCATTTTATTGATGGTGTGCGTGACTCTGAGATCCAGAAACAACTCCGGATTGCAGATCTCAGTGACTTAAAAGGGGCTTTAGTTTATGCCCTGAAATTCGAGGCAGCCCAGCAAGCTACAAGGAAAGATCGGCACTTTGTGCGAGTAGCCAACATGCCTGAGACGTCGGATAGAGCTGTGGAGTGCTTACAGCAGCAGATGAATGACATAATGAGAAAGATGAACTCTTTAATGGACAACAAACCTTACAGGAAGATCAAGTGCTGGAAATGCGGTGGAGAAGGCCATATCCAAATCGACTGCCCAAGACGACCCAGCACCGAAGATAATAACTCACCCGCTAACGGAGGAGCAAGAAAACTGATTATTGACCATCTTGCGGGGCGGAGGTTTCCAGATCCTAAGAAGCCTCAATTTCAAGTATGTGAAATTTCTGCAAGAAGTTGCGGCGAGAACGGAGTTTTTCTAGTCAGAAGTGTGAATGATTTGCCCTGTATTATGATCATCGATACAGGAGCCAATGTGACCATCATTCGGAAAGATCTAGCTCAGCGGCTGAAAGAAAAACTCTCCTGGAACCCGCCACGTGTAATCCTTCAAACGGTGACAGGAGATAAGATCGATATATTTGGAAGAATGACACTGGAAATAAAGTTTGGGAACGCCGCTTATCGCCATACAGTCTACGTGGCCGATATTTCAGACCCTTTCATACTCGGACTGGACTTTTTAAAAGAGCATGGATTTACACTGGACTTTAAGAATAATGAGTTACGCTCTGCTCAAGAAGATGTCACTATTTTCAAACTTGGAAATGAGTCCGGGTCTATTCAACGGATCACAGCCAAGACAGATGTTATCATCCCTCCTCGGACCAAAATGATGATACCTGGATTAACTGGAAACGAAAGAATTTTCCAGTATGGCTTGACTGGATATCCTGAGAAGAGCCCAAAGGGAGTGCTAATAGCATCAGCGCTGATAGATCTGTCGAGAGATGTGATCCCTGTGAGGATGGCGAATGTAAGCGAAAAGTCTAGAACTATCCAGAAGGGTGAAGTGCTTGCTACCTGTGCTCCAGTCACCTGTGTTTGCAAAGACCCGAGCTTGACGTTGTCGGAGCCGCCTACAAGTTTAACACCTGAAATTGGACGAAATGAGAATTTTATCTCCTGAGCAGAGACATGCCGCAGAAAGACTGTTCCAGGAATTTACGGATGTGTTTACACAAAACGAGAATGATATAGGTCGCACTTCTCTGACACGTCATAGAATTGATACTGCCGACCATCCACCGATTAAACAGCATCCAAGACGCTTGCCGTTTGCAAAACAAGAAGAGGTTTCTAAGCTCTTACGAGAGATGCAGGATAGTGACATCATCGAACCGTCATCAAGTCCGTGGGCCTCTCCCATCGTGTTGGTCCAAAAGAAAGATGGCTCCACAAGATTTTGTGTGGATTATCGTAAACTTAACGATATCACGAAGAAGGACAGCTATCCTCTACCAAGAATAGACGACACGCTAGATACTCTTTCAGGACATAAATGGTTTTCCACGCTGGATTTGAAGAGTGGATATTGGCAAGTAGAGATCCATCCTGATGACAAAGAGAAGACCGCATTTACTACTGGACAAGGACTTTGGCAACTTAAAGTTATGCCGTTCGGGCTCTGCAATGCTCCAGCAACGTTCGAGCGCCTCATGGAGACAGTGTTAAAAGGTCTGACTTTTGAAGCTTGTCTCAGCTACCTAGATGACGTCATCATTGGTGGCCGCACGTTTGAAGAACATCTTGGAAATATTCGAAAAGTGTTAACCAAGCTAAGAGCGGCGAATTTAAAGCTGAACCCTCTGAAATGCAAGTTCTTCCAACGCGAAGTAAATTATTTAGGACACATCATCTCAGCTGAAGGTGTTCGAACAGATCCTGAAAAAGTGTCTGCAGTAAAGAACTGGAAGCGTCCGGAAAACGTCCATCAGTTGCGAAGCTTTCTGGGACTATGCACTTATTACAGAAAGTTTATACAGGGGTTCTCCAACATCGCAAGACCCTTGCATAGGCTCACTGAAAGCAAGCAGAAGTTTCTATGGACACAAGAATGCGAGAATTCCTTCCAGCAGCTGAAAGAAGCTCTCACATCCTCTCCAGTCCTAACCTATCCACACCCCGACAAACGATTCATTGTGGACACGGATGCTAGTCATGAAAGTGTCGGTGCTGTACTTTCCCAAGAAATAGATGGCCAAGAACGAGTCGTAGCATACTGGAGCAAATGTTTATCGAAACCAGAGCGGAATTATTGCATCACTCGTAAGGAGTTATTAGCTATAGTGAAAGCCATAGAACACTTCCATCACTATCTCTATGGCAGGAAATTTCTCCTTCGTACTGACCACGCATCCCTAACATGGCTGATGAATTTTAAGAACCCAGAGGGCCAAGTAGCCAGATGGATACAACGACTCCAGGAATACGACTTTGACATCAGGCATCGTAAAGGCTCATCGCATGGAAATGCTGATGCCTTATCAAGAAGACCGTGTCCCGAAAGTTGTCGCTATTGTTCCAGAGCGGAGAACAAGTATAATCCCGAACATGTCATACGCCAGACGAAGACTTCCCTATTGACGCCACCAGATCCCTGGAGTGATGAGAAGATTCGAGAAGATCAAATGGCAGACTCTGAGATCAAACCAATCTTGGAGTCATTAGAATCTTCTAGCACGAAGCCCAGTTGGAAAGACATCTCGACTTACAGTCCTACGACGAAGCAATATTGGGCTCTTTGGAACTCTCTCCACGTCAGGAATGGTGTCCTGTTCCGAAAATTCGAATCGGAAGATGGGAAGACATCTCGGTGGCAGATGGTACTTCCTCGATCCCGAATACCAGAGGTCCTCAAGGAATTACATGGCAGTCCCACTGGTGGCCATTTTGGAGTCATGAAAACATTACATAGAGTCCGAGAGCGCTTCTTCTGGGGAAAAGCGAGAGCTGACGTCGAACGATGGTGCAAATCTTGCGATGCATGTGCAGCTCGAAAAGGACCAAAGAAACGTAGCCGAGGAAGACTACATCTCTACAATGTAGGAGCACCTTTCGAACGCATCGCCCTTGACATCCTAGGCCCTCTGCCAAGAAGTGCTGATGGCAACAAATACCTCCTTGTTGTCATGGACTACTTCACGAAATGGCCTGAAGTTTATGCCATCCCTGATCAAGAAGCTTCTACGGTTGCGGATGCCTTGGTACACCAGTGGATATCAAGGTATGGAGTCCCCCTTCAAATGCATTCTGACCAGGGGAGAAATTTCATCTCTGCTGTGATTGAGGGTCTCTGTCAACTTCTCGGAATGGACAAAACTAGGACGACGCCTTTACATCCACAATCGGATGGCATGGTTGAGAGATTTAATCGTACCATCCTTAACAATCTCTCACTGCTAGTCTCAAGAAACCAACAAGACTGGGACCAAAAACTTCCATTGTTTCTTCTCGCCTATCGCAGCGCCGTCCATGAAACAACCGGCTATTCCCCGTCTCAGATGCTTTTCGGTCGTGATCTTCGTCTACCTTGTGATCTGATTTTTGGTCGCCCTCCAGATGCGCCTTCATCGCCAGAGGGATACGTGCAGAATCTCCAGGCATGATTTGAAGACGTCCACAACTTGGCTCGAGAGCGGATCAATATACAGATGGAGAAGATGAAGACCAGGTACGACACGAAAGCCACGGGACATCAATTCAAAGAAGGTGACAAGGTTTGGTTTTATAATCCGACTCGACGTAAAGGACTTTCTCCCAAACTGCAATCGCACTGGGACAGTCCTTATACAGTCCTAAACAGACTGAACGATGTCGTAATTCGGATCCGAAAGTCACCAAGTTCGAAGCCTAGAGTCGTTCATTACGACAGGCTGGCTCCATACTATGGCCATAGTACTTAGTTCATTGATTGTAAATAGTGTAATGTAAATAATGTAAATTAGTATGACCATGGTCTTGTATATAAATTAATGTAATTATTTATTTTGCTTAGCATTATCATTATTATTGTTATTATTATTTAAATACTTGTATGTAATGGTGTCTATGCTTTATAATTCAGCATTATGAATGTGTTTAATTGTTATTTTCCATATTTGCTTTAAGTGCTTTGAATAATATAGCATTTGTTGGTAACGGGTTTGCTTTCCGATCAAAGGTTGAACTGCCCGGGACGTGCAGTCCTTGAGAGGGGGGCAATGTTATGAATTTTTTAAATATTGCATTCTTTTAAATTTATTTTAATTTATTATTGTGAAAACTGCAGTATTATTAATGTATTTCCTATTGAACATCATGTAACTCAATGCTAAAGGCCTCAGGTGCTTTGCAAGAAAAACAACCTTACAGCATCGGTTTTATAATGGAGTTCTATTGGAAAATCGCCAAGGAATGGGTTTTTCGCCAAGTTGGCGATGGTTTTGGCGACTTATTTTTGTCGCCAAATTTGGCGATATATCGCCAAATGTCGCCAAGTTGGCGACGGATTTGACAACTTTTTGTGCAACCACCCCCCCCCCTTATACCTGTACATTGGGATCCTTTCTTGCTTAGGTTCTCTATCGAAAGTTAAAGCACTTTCTGGTAATTTCTAGCATCTGAAAGCTCCGGAATAATCTGGAAAGATCTCTGAAACCTATATAAGGACCTCCATCAGCTCAGTTCAGTTAGTTGTCTGTCAACTGCGATTGAATTCATACGAGAGGCTTTGCATTGAGAACTGTATTTCTCGGATTGATTTTGTCGTTGATACGTCGTATTGAACGCATTGTTTCTGTGTGAAATTTTGCTGTGCTTTTATTGGATTTGAAGATTACTGAATATCTTGTAATTTTCAGAAGATATTGGTGTTCGTATTGCACTGTTTATAGTGAATAAAGCCTTTTGATTGTTCTTATATATTGGCATCAGTCCTTTCGAACCCCGAGCTCACAACAATATGTTTTCTTTAATAAAAAGAAGAAGGTATAATAGAAAATCTCTAATATAAATTCATGATTTTAGTTAAGAAAAGATAGTAAAATATAGCCTATGTTGGAAGAGGAACGTTCACCATCAATTTGACATCATTACTTTTGAAATTGGTTTAGTAGCTCCAGAAATTATCTCTACGAAACACACAAACAAATGCTACTTCTTTATAGTAGCTGGGGGATCGAACCCGGGCTCCCCGGGTTACAGTATATAGGTGAAAACCATTCTTTTTTATTGATAGTATACATAAGATTATGTTAAGAATCTGGAAGGAAAGGGCCTCGCAAAATCGCTTTAAGTCGTCCTCGCTAAGGACGGCTCTGCTTGTAACCACATCCTAAAATAATATGGCTGAAGACACAAATAAGGGTCAATCTAATATAAATGTAAACAAAATCAAAAATTTGTTTGAAGAAATAGAAGATTCAAATGTTTTAAACAATGCACAATCCATCTATAATACTGATTAAATATAATTATTTTATGTCCATATATATATATTTTTTTAATGTCCTATAGACACCCTTTTCCCTTTTGCAGTGGCCAAAAGTGGTGCATAGATGTAACCAAAACTGGTACAAATTTGAAGAAATTACTTAATGAGTTATAACTCGTAATCTAAAATATTGCATAAAAAAGTTATTATAATTAAAATAAAAACAATTAAATTTACAACAGAATGGTGCTATTATGATTTAATATGCTTCAATCAGTCAATAACTATAAAATTTCAATTTTCTCTAAATGTGGCCAAAACTGGTTAAATATTTTTTTCAATTTATTTTCCATATTTTTCTAATTTTTTAAATTTTAAGTTAGCATATATTTCTTAAATTATTATCTTTCAGCTTTAGCATAATTCCTAAATTTTTAGCACACACACTTGAAAACTATATTCTTATTTTAGAAAAAGAAAAAAAAACTGTTATTCCTTACTTTACATTGTGTCGGTTAAAAACATGATTTAAAAAAAAAAATAAAAAAATATTGCTGAGCAAGCTGAGTTTTCTCAGTCTTTAAAAAATAATTTCATTTTTTTTTCGGTAAGAAGAAAGGGCATCATTTTAAAGTTTCTTTAATTTTTTTTTAATGCAATCTGCAGGCATATAGAGACACTCGGTGTAGATAAACTATTTTTATTCAAGGAACAATATTTTTTTAATTTCCGACTTTTGATTTTTTTCCATAATGTACGCGTGAGCCCTGGAACATTTGAACGATATTTGGGTGAAAGCCTTTCCCCATAAGTCTTTTATCTATTTTCATTCGTAAGTGCCAGAACTCATGCAAAAGAACAAAGTCGCAAACTAAAATATATCGATTTTTCCACAAACACTAGAAAGCGCCAGAGCTCTTAAAAACCTTCGTTTTCGCCTAGGTTGGCAAAACAAATATCCAAATTGGCAAGGGTCACACTGAACGAAATTACTCGACACAAAACACATTTCTAAAGGCAAAATAAAATTGCCTTTATTTATTAAATATATAAATAAAATAAATGAGTAAATTGCAACTGTTATAAGATATGGTATTACTGTGGAATTTTATCGTAATTCACACGTGTGCACACACAAACACACGCGATACCATTTTTGCATTCTTCTTCATGAGCATAGAAATACAAATAAACAATATTGTATGAAAAAAACAAATAATAATAACTAAATATTAATCAAAACAAGATGATTTTATATATTGTGTAAACAAGACAAACAAAAACAGATGGTAACATTCTTTAATGTTTTTAATTTTTTATAAATGAAAACTTTTAATTTTAGATGTAAACGAAAAGTTTAAATACTGAGAAAACAACAATTAACCGGTAGTCAGTTAAATAATCATCAGTCAAAAATGTAATAAAATTTTACTGTAACTTATGATGATGTGGCAGTAGAGATCACTGAAAACGAAAAGGAGCCAAGAAAGCGTCATTTGTCAGTAAAACATAGAGATCCTAAGAATTTGCCTTTTGGTCATCTACCTGATTTAATTAATGTTACAAACATCAGTTTTACTTTTCCTATACCTACTAACCTAAGATAATGCGATGGTGTCTTCTGTCCAGCCTTCAAGATTTAAAAATCTTAAAACACTTATAGCTTCCTAAGAACTGTACTACAAAATATTACACTACAAATGTGACTTTGGCGCCATCTACCTGAATTAATTGGTTTTATAAATATCAGTCATTGGATAAAGTGGTTGTTATTAGTTTACTTAAAATTTATTAGTAATGTGAGTATCGTTGTGATTAATTAAAATTTGTTATCAATTATATTTGAAACCATGGAATTTCTATTACGTTTCCTTCTTTTTTTTTTTTTTTTTTTTTTTTTTTTTTTTGTTCTTTGATGACTTGTTTCTCTTTGGTTCCTTAATATACGAATAAACAAATATAGTAAGAAAAATTCTCAACAATATTTGGCAATTTAATACATGCATCTAGTTAACATAAAAGTGGCACCTTTTCTTTCAAACCTAAGTGCCATTTCAAATATAGTAAGAAAAATTCTCAACAATATTTGGCAATTTAATACATGCATCTAGTTAACATAAAAGTGGCACCTTTTCTTTCAAACCTAAGTGCCATTTTAAATATAGTACGTAATATAATCAAAATAAATTGTACCAGAAGTACCTGGCAATGAAATCAAATGTCACAAAGCAGCAAATGGGCGATTCATGTTTCACAAAAAAAGTGTTGACATGAAAAGTAATATATATGATTATATGTAGACTTTTTACTGTATAACTATGTACCATAATTCATCAGCTACAACATTTAAAAGTAAACATTATTTAACAGTATTTTTAATCGATTCTATTTTAGTTTAAAGTTATTTTTTAATGAGCACAGTCTTTGGTTTAGATCAGAGTCCTCCACTTAGTACTTGCTTGGGAGGACTAAGTCCATTGTTGCATAACAAAAACTTCTAGGAATGTGGGACTTGTAATTGAAAATATGTTACTTTACATGCATTCTTAAATGAACATCATTGAATTTATGAGACATTTTCTTTATTTGTCGTCAAAACAAGTGTAAATAACTTCTTCAACTGTTATTCACTGTATAGTTCTGTAGATAAAAAAAATCTTTTTGTTTTTAGTGAACCAAAGAAAAAAAAACTTCCCAAGATTTATATTTGAAGCAGAATTTTTAAGTGTGGGACAATATTAACTTAGAACCGTCAATGAAAATTAAACTGTCTAATTTAGATAACTAGTTATTTACATCTTCATTAGAAAGAATCTATTTCTGTTTTTTGTTTATAATTTAATATAAACTTTAAACTGCATAATAGGTTAAGGAATGAAAATCAAATAAGCTTACATTTGTATTTAAAATTTTCAATAGAGAAAAAAAAAAAAGGTATTTAAAACTTTGTTGCATAAAACAAACTTTTCTTGATATGCATGTTGAAACATTTACAGTGAAACCTCCCTGCTTGACTACTACCCTCAACATTCAACAACCATTTTTTCATGGAACAAAATTTATTCCCATAGGCTTAGTACTAATCTTACCTTCATTCAGATACCATTCTCCAAAGTACTCCCTCCATGAGCGTCCAATTTGTTTGAATAAATAGAAAGAAATTCCATTCTTTCCTGGTTATTTGACCTTTAGCTTGACCAATGTGTACATGTTCCCCCATTTGAAATGCGATGTGGATTATCCCCACTTCCCAGAATAGCACATTTGATAAATCCCAGAGAATGTCTTTTATGGCCTACTTGCTGTAGAGAAATTCCTACCTCTTCCTATGTTATTGCAACCTGGGCACCATGTTACAAGACATGTTTGTGAGTGTGACTGCTTGCTTCTACTATCTTTCCGGTAGAGATCTATTTCAGTAGTGTTTTAACAATGATAGATAAAAGAGTGATTTTAATCTTAGAGCGGTGTATACACATTATAAATTAACATAAAAATGGAAATTGAGGAAGAAAATTAGCTCAAATCTTTAACTGTAAGAAAATGCAGACAAACAGAACTTTGAAGAATAAAGGAGCCTTTTCAAAAGAATTTTAAGACAGTAAATCGCATAGAGTGAAACGAAAACCTAACGAAAAATTTAGTGATGTAAACGATGATCCAATGGAATGGTTTGAGCAGAAAGAAAAAAAAATTGCATTTATTCATTGAACTTTGAAATTGTTTAGAAATAAAAGTTGTAAAAATAAAATTGTAAAATCAAAGTAAACATTGATTTAAACAATTTTTAAACCCTTGTAGTAATTAACATATGAATTTAAATTAAAGTTTTCCCTTTGTATTTTATATTTTTATTTATTTTCTAATGTGTAAGATAAATTTTCATAACACTTGTTGCCTTATTTTTGACAATCAAAAACTTGATTTAAATGTGACCTACCTTAAAAGACCACCTCTTGAAGTGACCAATTTTTAATGGAATTTTTAAGTGTGGTCGTTTTATGGAGGTTTTACTGTAGTCTGTTTTTGAGGAGTATAAAAAGCATAAGATTTAACTTTTCTGAACTTTTTTTCTATTTTCAATTTAAGTTTTTAAATTTTCAGTTTTGTTGTAAGTGAAAAAAACTAGTTGTTGGGGGCCACCGTAATACTTACCCATCATGGATATGCATAATGTAAAATATTAAAATAAAAATGTGTAAACTACTTATAAAATGCATTGCAATTCAAATAAAATCGTGGCTTGATGACGTCACAAACTTTAAAGGCTCGATTACTGAATTGCTTGAAAGAAACATCCTTATAACTCCAAAAATAATAATCCTATTAACTAGCGGTTTATTGCATCTGATTAAGCGTCAAATTTCCAATTAAAATATATCTTTGAAGTGAAATTTGGATGAAATACAGGGTCATGAAAAATCGAAGAGTGTGGGAAATAGGATTCCAAATATCTCGGCAACTAATTATCCGATCGACTTCATGCTTTATGCAAAATTTATGTTTTTTTATTGTTTTTTATATTCATTTCTTAAAATAAACAATTTCGAAAATTTTTATATACCTTTCATCAGAATGAATATTTCGAGAGTCCGAAAAAAATTGTTCCGGTTAATCGAGGTTATAGAAAAGAAATAGGCTTCTTCCCATTATTACATACTAAGTACATACCAAATTGCAAGTCTCTATCTCAATTTTTTCGGGAGATAGAGCGTTTACAGACACACACACAGACGGACGGCAAAATTTTTTTTCTAAAAATATGTTTATCGGAATCTCCAGTGTCTGAAACGTGTAAATCCGTCAAAATTTTTTTTTCGATTTTCAAAACGATTACAAGACTTTTACAAGACGATTACAAGACCCTATACTACGTATGATGGGTAAGTAAAAAAGGAGAGAGAAAGAAAGAAGAAGTTAAATTTTCATGTTAAATGCTATGATTTAATTTCTAATTTACATTAAGTATGAAGTTATTTATGATTACTTATTTGACTATTTTGAAAATATCAAATATATATAGAAATATCAGATATGTTTCAAAATATCGGAAATGTTTTATATTTTCAAAAATATTTATTATCTCTGCTGTAACCTAAAAATTCTAAAACTCTGGTTTTAATCTGTGCAGGTTTGAAAGTGTGTAGTGTATTATTATTTTAATCTTATATGCTGAAAAGTATATTGAAGAAAAGAAAGTACTATCCATAAGGTTGATGCTAACTTCTTAAAGTGCCTATTGAGATTACACACTAATTTTTTTTTTTTTTTTTTTTTTTTGCCAATCATGTTCAAAACAGTAATTTAACCAAAGCCGGATTAAGCATTTCTGGGACCCGGGGCTACTGAAAATTTTGGGCCCCTCTCCCCTTCTACTGGACCCCCCCCCCCCCCCCCCACACACACACACACAATTTATTTTTTTACTCCTTAAACACAATTTTTTAAAATTGATTATGTTACTCACACTTTCTTTTTTGTATTTTTAATCGTGCTCTTAATTATTTTATTTAAATATGTATATTTAAATACCCATTTATGTCCCAAATTATGAAATAATAAAAATTTCATCTTCTAAAGTATTTTTGCTGATTTTTTGAAGATCAATAAATTTTAAAAGGATATTGTCAATTAAAATTAAAGAACGAAATATTTATTTATAGGGATTTTGAAGAATATTTATAACTCTACTCAATTTTTTTTATATAAAATTTTTTTAAAGTATTTTATAGAACTAGGGCATGTACAAATATAATTCCCTTACAATAAAAATACGAAAATATTTAAGAACTGAAACCAACCACTTCCAACCTTCAGACATAAAAAAAACTAAACAGATGCAATGAAAGATAAACCATCCTTTTAAAAACAGTTTTGTTTTATGCATCATCTTTTGGAAAAATATAAAGTAAAGTATCTGTAACTCATTGTAAATTGTATTACTGCTAATCGATATATTAAAAGAATTTTATAACAAGCTTTTTTAATGGTACATTAAAGTACCATCAGGCCATAAAGGGTTAAGAGCGATTCTAAATAGTTGCAACCATTAAGGAGATCAAGCATTATTTTTTTAAAGGATGCATCTACTTTGTCGAATCGCTCTAAAATATCATATCAAAGTGTACACATTAATACACATTCAAATTTGGAAAACTTCTTTAATAGGGATTTTTCCTGTCTTCTAGTTATCAGGTTTCTCTTCACAGTTCATAATTATACGACTTGTACGTTCTAAACCACACAAAATATTGTCATAATTTAAATAAGTGCTTTTACTCATTCGTAATGTCAGCAACATCGAGCGGAGTCTGCACGGAAGTTAGCGAGCGTAACTTGTAATTGTGCAGGCCGCCAAATTTTGTTACAAATGCAATTGTGAGATACATTTTTATTACGAAAAAACATTTTTTTCTGATTTAAAAAAATTTAACACTTCAAACTTTTTACAAAATTTACTTTCCTAGTTCAATCCGTATCTTGACAGTGAAATAAAAGTTCTAAATATATATGCTAGAATTTTTCGTTTTTAATGAAATAAGTTAATTTTGTGCAAAATATGATAAATCTAATTAAGACTTCTTAAATACAAAGGAACTACTTTCTGACAATTTTTTAAATTCAATTTTGTTTAAAATAGCCAGGTGTTCTTATTCAAAAACTATGTAATCGAATGACGTTTTTCACTTTTGGGTAAAGCAGAAAATCTTTCAGAAAATATTGTCAAAGTAAGTGTTTTGAACCAAATTTCAGGATGTGGCAGCAAGAAAGGGGTAAACTTGTCGTCACTTGACAATAATAGCTTATTACTCAATAAGTATTATTTTCAAAACTGAAAACTTTATTCGATTCCAAATCGCTTCAACAGTCAGGACTGTCATTGTTAAGCTCGTTTGAAAATTTGTCAGAATATGCATCAGAAAGTTTCGCGTTGTTGAACTGGGAATTTGAGAACCATTTTAAATAAATTAATGTGAGCATTTTTTAAACAATTTAACCCATACGCATAGAGTTTTAGTAAAAGGTACAAAAGAAAAATGCATAAATAAGAAAAAAAAAGAATAGTGTGTAAAGCTGTTTAAGTAATGAAATTCATAAGAAATCAACTAAAATAAATTAATAAGGTAACAAGATGACGATAAATAATTCACAAACAATCGAACACATTTTTTTTCCAATCCATTTAAAAATATACAGTTAAAAAAATGGTTTTCTTCAAGTCAAATTTTCTCATTCTCAAGCACAAGCTGAAATAAAAGCATTTGTTAACACTTTGGGTCACGTATACATGCTGCTGAATGTGTTGAGAATCCTCGATTATTCCCACCAGTTATTTTTAATTGTATACTTTACCTCATTTAATCTTAGCATTTCTGCGATTCAATTAGGTGAAAAATTCTGTTTTGATAAACAGATGGCAAAAGATTAAAAATTCTGTAAAGGACTCTCGTCAAAAAGGGGTTAAAGATAAAGGAAAAATAAAACAATTGCATTTTCTAAAATCTTCTTATGATCTATACTAAAAAAGAAAGTTTCGCTTTGTCTATGTGTGTCTCTGTGTGCGATGGCTAGCGAAATCTATCACACGTAGAAGTCTGAAAATTTGGGCGAGAATAGTCCAAGACAGGTCTTGGTGTACCTGGGGCTCAGATTTTTAATTTTTTAAGGTCCGATCTCCCTGGGCCCTTTTAAGTTTCTATGCCCTAAATTGGTAATAACTTTTCCCCTTTTAATCCAATTTTCTTTGTTTTCGGGACCCATTCCCCATTTTATTATTTCAAACTTTCTGCATTTCATTTAATACACTGGCGCCCTCTGGTCCGGTCCGGCGTCTCTTGGACATTTTGGATGCCATGAATTTTCAGCCCCTAATTATGTGTCCTCTCACTGCTTAACTTTTAAAAAGTTGAGCCTAGGACTCCTCTCCCTGTATCAACACCCTCATATTTTTATTGGTACCGTAGCACCCTTTTTTAAGCATCCCCCCCCCTTTTTTTTCTAATTAAAAAAAAATTAATTCTAATGATTAATTCTCACCCTATGCTTAATTCTGACTAATTGAAAATGTAAAGCACTAAATACCAAGACCTTTTAACATGCTTTCATGTTAGGGCCCTGCTCTCAACTATCTGTTGGACCTTTTTGGTCCCCATATTATAGCTCTCTTAAAAATGGCCCAATTCACTTTTTTTTCCTAACAACTTCTTAAGTCCTTCGACTTTTTGCACAAATATATTCTATTGAATACATATTTCGCATTACTTTTATAATTTTGAAAGGTTTAATTTTAACAACTAAATATTATATGTAGATATATATAATCTCCAAAAGAATAATATTATATATCGAGAATGTTGTATTTATATTTTGGCAAAGGAGGTCTGGAAAACGGATGTGGAAAAAAAATGTATCTAATAGTACAATATAATAGCTTGCAACCGCTTTTTGATTCCAAAACACAAGCCACATGCTAATTTGAGAATGTATTTTTTTGTCACAAAAATTTTCAATATGTGTATACATAATTTTTTTTATAAAACAGAAGAAAGAAACGTGGTTGATTGTATAAATTTGGTGCCCCCTCAATTTCCGCGCCTGGGACAACCACCCCCTTCGTGCCGCGTTTTGCACGGCTCTGATAACGGGTCCCAGACAGATCAGCTAGTACTCAAATAAAAGCTTACGAAAAACATACGCTTCTATTCTATGTTTTTTTTTTTTTTTTTCCCATGGATTTTGTGCAGGAGAGGAAACGATATAAAGGCGATTTCACCATGGTCACTTGCGCACTGTTGAAAGGTACTTACTGTCCAATGTCCTTTGGAAGTGTAGATGTCACACAGTAGGGAATCGGTCCTGTGCTCGTTAGTAATTTCTTGGAAAACTTATGCTAAGCACATGTGTTTTTGAGATTGCAAAGTAGAAGAGGGAAATAAAATAAAGTTGTTTTTCTTCGTTTGTCTCGGGGAAAGAGGGTTAAGCTTTAGAATTAGAAAAAGGAAAAAGGCTTGGAGGACTAAGTGAATTTTTTCTCGCCATTTCTATGTACTATTACTTCTTTTTTTTTTTTTTTTTTTTTTTTTTTTTGTAAATTAAGTCATTTTAAAAACAAAACTTTGATACAACTTAAGCCACTGCTGAGGCCCCCCTGGCAGGTTGGGGCACGGGGCTGCAGCCCCCGTACCCCCCCCCCCCTTAATCTGGCTATGAATTTAACATTATTCAATTCATAGCAATGTTAAAAATGGTAAATTACATTAAATAAATAAATAAACAAAGTATAATACATGAACATTAATAAATAAACAACAAAAAACTATAAACTATAAAAAAAAGAAACTATAAATTATAATTAAAAAAAACTATAATAAAAAAATAAACTTCATTGTTGTCAGAAAATAAGAATTGCTATAATTAGTAGTATAATTGGTATGATGCTTGGCACAGTTGTATCTGACCAGGCCCAGATAATATGTATGTACCCATTTTTGTGGTAACATTTTAATCCATTTTTTAGTTAAAAATTAGAAAATGTGTACAAAACAAAAAAAACATTGGTATAGAATATAACTTGGTGCCATGTTTGCATTGCAGCAATTGGAAGAAACACAAAATATGGCCAACAAATAAAAATATATAAATGTTTGGCACATTTTCTGTAATCAGCAGTTTTTAAAAGACTGCAGTAAAATTATCGGTACTTTTTGGTTAACCGAGGGCCAGTGAAATATATATATATATATATATATATATACAGTATATATTGTGCAATATATTATATATAGTCAAGTTTCACTGGCGCCCGGCTAACTGAGTTTGTACCAAATTGTCTCCCTTCCTGAGAAAATCCATCTGCCAGCAGAAAGTTAGTACCTGCTGAGTTAGTGTCTTTTCTACAGAATATCAAGTATCAGAGTGCTCTAGTTTTTAAAAGTGTATCATTTTATCAACATTATAGATTTAAAGTACACTTTTTGTTATAGGCTTTATCATACTCTAATATGATTGTTAATCGTAATATATATGTATAAGTACTATATTAATTTGTTTATTTATTTATTTATCTTTGTTTACAGAAGAACATAAATCGAATTAACCACATGTCAGTTATGAAGCTTTTACTGCTAAATTTCCAGTTATTTTCATCCTGTTTTTGATGAATTTTTTCAATGGGTGAATATTTCTCAACCAGAAATTTGTTTTCTGTGAAATGTCACATTAAGTTTGTATTTCTTTGAATGTAAGTTGAGGAATATTTTAAAATCGAGGGATCATTCTCGACAAAAATTTTGTCCTTTACAAAATTCCATTGCCTTTAAAAATAAAAAGAAATATTAAGAGTTTGGAGTAAAGTAAACTCTTCATGTTTTTTATATTTTGACTATGTTTAAAATGTGTTTAAAAATTTAAATAATAAAATATTAATGAAAAAGCATTAGAATTACAAAGCTATCATGACCATTCTATATGGTTTTTAAAAAAAAACAGTTGCTTTAGTTGTAATATTGCTCAAAGTGTTTGATAAAGTTTGTTATGCTCTAAAATGATGTATACTATATTTTCTTCCATATTTATGACTAAAATGCACAAAATGACACAGACAAACTATTGACTTCTTCTTCTGTTTTTGTAGTTGAGCTTGAATGACGTGTTTTCCTGATAAGATCTGATTAGTGATGAATTGAAGCATGCTTTTCTTTATGGATCATTGACTATTTTAGTACCATTCATCTTTTGAAACAAGCTTGTGATAACATATAAGCACAGCTCCTAAAATCCTAAAAAAAAAAAAATTCCAGATCTCCTTGAAAATAGAGTGCTTTTTAGTGATAAAGGTTTATATATCATTAGATTAAACTACACTCATGTTCAGAATTATGAAAATTTGCATGTTTTGTCAAATTTCATGAAAAATACTGAACGAAAGGTAAAATTAATGCTTCAAAACAAAGATGGAAATGTTTAGAGTTGAATGCGTAAATAGGTGGAGTGAGTAGAGGAAAAGGCTTTATAAGGACACATGGTTATTTTTGTGTTTTGCTCGCTCACACACCTTGCTGAATATCTTATTGGGGTTTTTTTCAACACTCGGTAAAATGCAATAACAAACAGTAAAAAGGAGTAACAAACAACATTTGGATGATGGAATGAGATGGGGAAACTGGAAGCATGGCAGTCTCAAGTACAGATTTCGAGAGATTTCAATTTAATGCCAAGTTTTGTGTTCAGCCTATGGAAACAATTTAAGGATACTGGATCCATAGAGAGAAAAACCTGGGCAAGGTCGTCCAAGATCCATGAAGGCCAATGAAAATTGTTAATAGTCCATCACAGCTTGCATTACAGGAGTGCAACAGATTCTCAGTTCTTTCGTGACCTTTATGCAGCCATAGGAAGCTGACTTTCAGCAGTTACTGCTTCCAGCAGGCTACATGATAGAGGGCTGTTTGCAAGAAGACCTGCTGTTTGCGTCCTGCTCACTTCTGTACACAACAGAGCCCGTTTTGCATGGTGCAAAGATCATTTACTTTGGACCAGGGATCAATGAAGAATCATTTTATCCACTGATGAGTCTCTGTTCAGTCTAAATACTGATTCTCGACGTACTTTCATCTGCATAGAACCAGGGACCCACTACCTGCCCTCTAATGTCCGAGAAAGAGACCACTATGGCAGTGGAGGTTTGATGGTCTAGGCAGGCATCTTGTTGGATGGGCACACATCTCTTCAGTTGTTTGGCAGAGCCTCTGTGACTGGTGTGAGGTATAAAGATAAGATCTTAAAGCTCTATGTTTCAGGGGATGAATTGGCCCTGATTTCATTTTAATGGATTAAAACGTGTGCCCACATACAGCTCATCTGGTTGACGAACTACTGGAATGTGAAGATATTCGCCGGGTGGATTAGCAAGCCAAAACTTCATACGTAAATATCATAGAGCATGGTCTGTCATGCTCTGTAGAGAGCAATTGCAACTTGTATTCCAGCTGCCAGAAGCACTGCGGAAAAAAGCTGGAGGAGTGGGCTCAACTACCACAGGGACAGATAAACTGCCTGATTTCCAGTATAAATTCACATTGTGAGAGTTGTATAACTATAAGAGGAGACCATACCCTCTGTTAACCTATTTTTTTGTTTAATATTTTAAGCTTTGTTTTTTACCTTCTGACTCTGATAAGTCTAGAGAGTGTTTCAGGAAATATTACTATGACTATTAATTTTATTTATTTCTTTTATTAAAAGTTTTACATTTATCCCTGAATTCTAAAATGGTATTTTATTTAGTTATTATGACATTGCACTTGTGTATTAAATGTGTGAATGAAACAATATATTTTTTATTATTTATTTTAATTTTTTATTAAAACATTTTTTTTCTATTTTTGAAATTGAGTTGCAACATTTTCTATGTTAAAGGAGTCATTTTTGTGTTTTGTATTATTTATTATTTAGTAATTTAGAATTGTGATTTAAAAAATTATCTTGCCATTGTTGTATCATGTTATTTACACCAGATGACAGTTTGGAAAATACACATTTTTATTTTTAAAACATTTTGAGACATTTTAATTCTTCTAGATAATGTTATTTAATCTTCCTTTATTAAAAAATTGTTTACATGTTTGTATTGTCTTATTAATATCTGATATTGATGTGGCGTTTTAACTAAATTGTTATTATTTATCGATTCAGTTTCACAATTTTTCTTGTCTGAGAATTTCCATAATCATGTTATCATTCACAAAAAATGGTTGACATCAGAAGTAATATATATGGTTATTAGTAAACTGTTTATTGTACAACTAAAAGCTAAACTTCCTTAATTATTTATCATCCACAGTAAACACTTATTTAACAGCATTTGCAATTTGTTATTTTGAATGTTTAAAGTTATTTTTTTTAATGAGAACAGCCTATATTTATTAAATTGGTTTAGAGATCAGGGGCTTTTATATAAAACATGCTTGGGAAAGGGGAGGAAGGGGATCACATTCAATGTTTCATAGGAATAACTTCTATAAATGTGGGACATGTATGAGTTTTTCATGCATTCTTACGTAAAAATCTTTGAATTTATAAGATTTTTTTTTTTTAATTTTTTGCATTTAAACAATTTTAATTTCTTAGAAAAAGTTTACTGTGTGTAAAAAATATTAATTATTAAAAAAGCCTTTTTTTTTTAAGTTTTAATCCAAAGTGTGGTGATAAAGTATATCAATGGATACATATGCTATATATCCAATATTTATTTTCAAAGTATCATGATGTTTGATATATTTATATATTTGATATTTATTTCCATTTGTGATAATTTATGTTACTTGATATTCTGATATCTTCATAGATTTGATATTTATTGTCAAAATATCATTGTGTGGGATATTGTCAGTCAACAGAAGTTTAAAGTAATTCAGCAATCCTACTCTTAAACAAATATTTTTATGCTGCATATAGATGATTCATTGTACAACACCATTATTTTTAATATCACTGTTTTCATAAATTTAACATACTCAGTATTATTGTTTGATTTGTTTTGAGCAAAATATTGCTATTTGTGTGATTTTTCCTGCCATGAATTTAAAATATGAAGATACAGCAGACTCCTCATTATTTGATACCGTAAACTGGGGCGGAGCTACTTTGGGCCACTTTTTCCTGGTTTCACTAACATTTCCGTTAATAAAAAATATTATATATGATTTTTCAATGTCAAAATTGATTTGTAAACAATTAACATGAAAGAATGAAGCAAACTGTATGGTTTTAAAGAGGCAATCATTTACGTATTTATTTTTTTCTACCTTTAAAGTTTTGAAACAAAGTAGCCCTTCTGGGGGCTATTTTGGTCCATTCACTTAGTTTCATATAAATTAAATACATTTCATATGTTGGACTATTGAAACCCCCTTGCAATAGGATCTACTAATTAATTAACACTGTAAACTCGATAAACAAATGTTTTATTTTAACATTTAAACACAATAAACCAATTGTAAATATTAAAGACACGAGAAACAGTTTTAAAAAATTGTCCGTTGTTCACATTACTTTTGTCTATGCTGAACTTTTCATTCAAACTCATAATCAGCCATCTCAGCAATATTGAAGTAGCCTCGTTTCATGAGCTTTGGAGGGTTTATTTTGTTCTTGACGTCAGCCCATTCGTAAACAACAATATCCTTTTTATCGGGCCATTTGCATGACTTTTTGGTCTTGCTCATGCAGTCAATTCTAGGGCCTGGTTCTTCTCCATTGGGCAGTTTTGTTACTAAACCAGGGTAGTGCTTTCCTTCATATTTGACTATGACGAACCCAGGTAGCACAGCAATATCGGTCCGATATTGACCAATATCGGGCAATCTTGGCATGCATCGGCGAAGACCGGTCACGTTTTACCGATATTGGCCGATATTGATCAATGTTGGCCGATGTTGAATCTGTAATATTACAATTTCTCTAATGTTCGATATTTAAATTTTTAACTTATATATAGTTTTTTTTTATAGCAAGGTAGCAGACAGAAAACAATTTAAACGACACTTTAAGTTCTGTAAACCTATGGCAAAAAACTCATATTGGCAAACATCGGACGACATCGATCAAGATCGACAGGCTGGGATGTGCATGATTACAACTGCAATTCAACCAATCAGAGACAAGCATCCTTTTCCTTCAGATTAAAATAAAACATGGCCGCGCTCACGCACGCTAGTTGTGTCGTGAAAATTGTAAACATCTTTAAAGAAGACTCTTTTTACTCTCTAATCGGTATGTATTGCTATTACTTATAATCTGTACTGCTTTTTGAACATTTGAAGATATAATTTTATGCATTTGATGAAATAATTTTAATTTAAACGTATTTTTTATCTGTTTAAGCCTAACGCTAATTGTTATATATGGTTTAATGTTTTTGTTATTATTTTTTTGATTGCTTGTCTTGATTCTAATGAACGATTTTTTAAATTTTGTCATAGAACTAGAATGCGTATAGGTATGCTATTGAAATTGGTATTTTCTATCTCAAATATTTTGTGCCTTTGTGTAGGATGTAGCTTATATATTTACTTTTAAATTTCTTCCTAAAACCATTTTTCAAGGCAATCGCAGTGGAATGTATTTTCAAAAATATTTTTAATTTCTCAGTTTAATAAGATTTAGATATTTTGTTTGATTTACGATTTTCTGTGTCTGACCTTTCATATTGTCATTTATGTTTTAAAGTTTAAGATAAATAAATTACTGTTCTTCAGATGTCTTTTTTAACAACAAAACATACGTTCTACATTTAAGAAAATTATTGGAACAGATGTGGAATCCCTGGTCACGGAATTTTGGATTTCTTAAATATACATGCGCATTAATTTTCTTTTTATTTTAAAAATCAACATGCAATTTCCCAACTTTCTCTTTTATTCCTGTAAAATGTAACATTCCTTCGTCGCATACATGTTAAAGTAATATATATGATATCGACATTCTTTATATGATAAGTTTTGTTACAAAAGCGATAAAGTATTTTTGGTTGCTGCATTATACTAAAACATTAATATACAAACACAGCTGCCAACACTTTCCCATTTCTTACAAGTCAAATAAACATATTTTTAATAAGAATTATAACTTAATAAATTTATTATTAAGTACTAATAATTATTACTTAATAAATTAAATCAAAGGTTGAATCTTCAAACAAGGGCGATAATAATTCTTTAACATGTATATTCTAAATAATTCTTTAACATGTATTCATAATCTTTCATCATAAACATACAATTAAAATTTTTCTGTGGATTTTTAACCATTTATCTTTTTTTTTTTTTCAGAATCCTAATTGTATTATGGTGTTTATGTAGAAAAAAAAAAAAAGATATTTAGCAGGTAAACGTATTTTTAATCTGTTAAATGTATTAAAGTTTAAGATAAGACACTTATATTGTGGAATTGTAGTGAATATATGATAGTAATTATCCTTTTAATACTGGAAAAGTGTTAAAAGTAGAAAATGATATTTGTAGTAAAGATGTGAGAAATCTCCACTTTTCAGAATGGTCAAATTGAAACTGTAAATATTAAATATATTTTATGGGACAATTTGTTTTAGATATCCCTTTTTAAATATTTTTGTTGATCCTAATGTCAGAATCCTAATGTCGCCCTATGTAATATACAGGCATGAAAGTTCTCAGCTTTTTAACTGAAATCGGCTTTTTTTTATGTCACTTTGGCAGCTTCTGAGATTGATGCAATATTAAAAGGATAATATGAAAAAATCATAACCTGAAAAATTAGAGAGGAAGCTTTAAAATGCACTAGTTTTGATATTTGTAGTAAAAGATGCGAGAAATTTTTAACTTTTTATAATGGTCAAATTGAAATTGTAAATATTTGATTTTTTTTATGGGCCAATTCGTTTTAGAGACCCCTTTTTAAAGATTTTTGTTGATCCTAATGTCGCTCTGTGTAATATAACAAGCATGAAAGTTCTCAGCTTTTTAACTGAAATCAACTTTTTTTTTAAATGTCACTTTGGCTGCTTCTGAGACTGATGCAATAATAATATAGCATATAGCATGAATAACGGAAAATAGTTGTGAATAAAAACAATAATGGTTTACATATACCTAAATCAATTATATTGTTTAATTTTCACTGATATTTATTTCTGCATGTTATATTGCAATAATAATAATAATACTTTCATGCCTGTATATGTATGGTAAGTATGAAAACTTATGGTGATCATGAATCTGCATCAAATCCTATTTAATTTCTGTATGAAATAAATATGCCACACTTATAGCATAAAAAGGTGTCTTATTCCCACCTAAAATTTTAACTTTGCATTATTTAATAATGGAATGATGCCCGCAAGCTAATGTTAAACTAGGGGAGTTTTGTTTAGAAATTTCTCGTTTGCATTTTAATATTTTGAAATGATTTTTTTACATAAAATATCTGAGGTTGATGTCTATCTGAGTTTCTTTGTACTTTTCTGATTTTGGTTGAATTTGTCTTTCTTTGAAGACACTTTTAGTTTATATCACTTAAGATATTTCAGAATTATTGATTTTTGTTTTGGTTATTTATTTTTATCAGCTGCCATTACTTACAAGTCAAATAAACATTTTTAATAAGGATTATAACTTAATAAATTTATTATGAAGTAGTAATAATTATTACTTAATAAATTAAATCAAATCTTACCAAATAAAAACAAAACCCATTTTATAATTTTATCTTACATTATAAAATACTTCATAAATGTTTTGTGCTTATTTGACTAGGGGGGGGGGGGAGCTGTGGAAAATAAAATCTAGTTTTTGCATTATAAATAATTTTTTAATATGTATTATAATACGTTTCAAATTTTTCTGTTGATTTTTAACCATTTAGCTTTCTTTTTTTTTTTTTTTCCCAGGATCTCAATCGTACTATACTCTTTGTCATCTGCCACCCTCTTGTGAACAAAAACGGTCATTGAGTCTTCAGAATCATATACTTAAGATACTCTATCGTAAGTATGCATGTTTTGGGATTTTTTTATTCTGATTGTCATAACAATGAAAATGACTGGTCCAAAGTATGTTTATTTGACTTAAAAAAAAAACAAAAAAAAAACAGAAATTTGGCAGGTATATTATTGTAGAATTGTAGTGAATAATATATTACGATAATTATCCTTTTGATATTGGAAAAGTGTTAAAAGAAGAAAATTATATTTGTAGTGAAAGATTCGAGAAATCTTCAATTTTTAGAATGGTCAAATTGAAACATTGAAACACATCAATTGTAAATATTAGATTTTTTATGGGGCAATTTGTTTAGAGATCCCTTTTTAAAGATTTTTGTTGATCCTAATGTCGTCCTATGTAATATACAAGAATAAAAGTTCTTAGTTTTTTTACTGAAATCGGTTTTTTTTTTTTTTTTTTTTTTAAATGTCACTTTGGCTGTTTTGGAGATTGATTAAAAGGATAAAATAAAAAAAAATGCCCTGAAAATTTAGAGAAGGGGTGGGGGGGGGGGAGATAGATAAAATTGTAATGGTGTACAAATTCTGTGCTTTTAAATTTTCCTTGTAACATATGCAACATTTAAAATGTAAAATTAATAATATAAGTTTAAAAACTGATTTTAAGATGCATAACAAAATAATTAATATGTGTGGTCAGTTTTTTTTCCAGTGTTCCCAGTTTCAGTGAATATTCTTTCAAATGCAAAATGAAGGTTGGGGGTACTAAAATAAGAAATAGAAATAGTTTTTAAAAAGTGCTAAACTAATATATATACTTTTTTAACTATTTTGTGCTCATAATGCATGCATATCATGCAAATTTTGCAATATTATCTCCGATTTTGCTTTAGAGTGTTTTCTTCCCGCAAAGTTTGCTTCAGTTTGAGTAGCTTAGCTATGCTAATATAGTACAGAAATTTTAGCATGAGGATGTGTTTGAACTTTGAACTCATAATATAGCATGAATAACCGAAAATAGTTGTGAATAAAAACAGTGGTTTCAATTTTAATGTCTTTTAACTTTAATTGCATATTTATTTTACATATACCTAAATCTAATTACATTGTGTAATTTTCACAGATATTTATTTCTGCATGTTATATTGCAATAATGACACTTTCATGCCTGTATATATATGGTAAGTATGAAAACTTATGGTGATCATGAATCTGCATAACTCAGAAATTTAAACTTTTCAAATCCTATTTAATTTCTGTATGAAATAAATGTGCCAGACTTATAGCATAAAAAAGCATCTTAATCCCACCTAAAATTTAAACTTTGCATTATTTAATAATGGAATGATGCTCACAAGCTAACGTTAAACCAGGGGAGTTTAGTTTAGAAATTTCTTGTTTGCATTTTAATATTTTGAAATGATTTTTTTACATAAAATATCTGAGGTTGATGTCTATCAGAGTTTCTTTGTACTTTTTCTGATTTTGGTTGATTTTTTTTTTCTTCGAAGACACTTTTAGTTTTTATCACTTAAAATATTTCAAAATTATTGATTTTATTTATTTTTTTTAGAACATAATATTTTTCCCAACAGACTGTTCATCACTTATTAGTCTTGAATCAGTAAGTTCAGACTTAGATTCAGAATGAAGAAATCAAAAAAATAAAATTAATAAATTGTTAATTTTATTAAACATTAAATTGATTTGCAGAAAGTTTTTGACACAATATTTATGTGCACAGAAAATTTTTGGTTTTATATAAGTCTGCTGATTGATGAATTTTGCTATTTTTTACATGAATGATTGAAGAATTTTGCAGGATTTTTTTTTTATGATGTTAGGCTGACAAACTTTGCACTTTTGTGGTGATGGACTGATTGATTTTGTACTGTTTTACTAAGACTGAATGATAAATTTCATTGAAATTGAGAATTTGAAATGTTCTGTAAAGAAGCCCATTGTTCTGTGACATACATCACACTTTTAACCATATTCTGCTTTTGGTAAAAACTACTTTCTAGGGAACATTTATATAATTTTTGATGTCACTTCTGGCAAGAACTAATATTTCAATCTATGAAAAGTGAAACAGATGAAGGAATCAATGTCTGGTGGATATCCCCGGGTTTGATTGCTCTCTGAGGATCACGAGTGTGTAGTTTTATTGTGTAACAAACGACTACCATGAGTGATCTTCTGCAAGCACGTAAAATTTGATGTTCCTCTGTGCTAGCTGCTACTTTAAAAAATATGTTGGCTTGAAATTTTACCTTGAAGATCTATTGATAGAATAGGAGTATCGTTTCTGTGCCGAAAAAGAAGAAAATGAAGTAAGTTTATTGAAGTAACGTCAAAAATAATATCGATGTGGAAACAAGCTTTTTTTTATATATATATATACTAAATTATTTAGCTAAATTAAGTTTTCATAAAAATAGCATGTTAGTTTCGATTAGTCTGCGGTTTTAAGATAGTGAAAATCAAATTTTGATAGTTGCATTCTGAATTATCCTGTGACTCATCGGTAAACATTTCCTTTTTTAAAAATACTTCTGCAAATTAATTTTAGGTACTTTGTTGTTGTAGTGCCCCCTATCCCACACTTAATAAGTGTCATTTATACTATAAACACACTAAAGCTAAACAAAACTATTTTGATTATCATTCATACATTAAAATTAAAAAAATATGTTTCTAACTCTGGTTTTCATGGTGAAAACCAAATTTTGATAATTGCATTCTGAACTATCCTGTGTTTCATTGGTAACCATTTCATTTTTAAAGTCTTGCTGCAAATTAAGTAGTTTTAGGTACTTTGTTATTCTTATTCACTATAATTTCTTTATATCTCTATAAATAATTATTGTATGTTCAGAAGATTGGCTTCATATTATGCAGAAAAATCTAGAATCAGTAAGTTCAGAGTGAAGACAGTCAAAAAGATAAAATATATTAACACAAGTTTGGTTAAATATTTTGGGTGAAAAAAAAAATAATTTTCAAGTTGTAATTTTTTAATATTAAATTCAAATCTAGCATTTCCATTACATAGTTTGTAAATAAAAAGGAGAATAAGTAAGCATAGTATAAGTAGTAATAAGTTATTAATTTTCATGATGAAAATTCACTTGGACAAATTTTGATTTTTGCTCATATTCTACTTTTCTAGTGAGTGTGAAAATGAAGTTTGATAAAGCAAAAACAACTGTTATCTCCAGCCCCATTGAAAATGTCCTGTGCGATCTGCCAATTGGGATGGAAACTGTTTTCAAAGGAAAAGAAGGAGAACATAGGAACAAGAAATAGATGACTTGGAGAAAATTTGAATGTAATATGATAATATAAATAGTGATAGTTTGTGAATAAAAAAAAAGTTTAATTTGACATGTTGTGATTTCAAATAAATGCAATGGTCTGTAATTTTTTGCAATGTTTTATTTATCTTATTCACGACAGCAGGTCATTTAGTGATCAGAAGACATTAATGGGGACTGTTCAATGATTCGAAAACACCTGCTAGCTTGTTGAAGCTATGGGCAGGTTATTTTCTAATTTCCTGTTTAAATTTGATTTTTTTTTTTTTGCATTGGATAGTTGAGATTAACCTCAGCTATCTTATGCAAAAAAAAAAAAAAAAAGAAGTTCAAATTTAAACGAGAAATTAGAAAAGAACCTGCCCATAGGTTTAACATTAGCGAGCAGGTGTTTTAGCGTCAGTGAAGAGTCCCCTTAAGCCTAACGCCAATCATTCTCCAGAAAAGAACTGCAGAGGGAAAGTTGTCATATAAGGTAAAGGCAAAGTGTTCTTGGCTCAAATGACTCAATTTTTAGGAAGTTTTATTTATTTATAATAATTGAGTTTTGTTTTAGCACTTTTAAAACTAGTGTTCCATGTTTGAGATATTTTAATAGAATACTATTTATAAAATAAATTTACAAATCTTTAAAATCATTAAAAATTAATTTTAAAGGCTTTGTGAAACAATTCATAAAATCCAATTAAAATTGGAATTTTAGTAAAACATACATAAATAATTGTGATATTTGAAAGTTAAGCTCTTTTAAAATTTCTATTTCAAATGCATTAATTGTACATAATTTCGAGAAAAGAATAGTTTTCCTGACTTTGTTTAATGCCTTTGCAAAATATTATTGACTGTTTAAATGGTGATTTCAGTTGCACTTTCTATTTAAAATTGCCATTAAAAAGTAATTTTAATTAAAACATAAAAATTTAATGAAAAATATAATATTCACTGAATAATATAGAATTCCAACCGAGTGTTTATCCGCTAGTTGTATACACGAGTCTCTGATTCAAAATGAAAAGAGTCCTAAAAATAATTTTTTTTTTTTTCAAAGAAAAAAATGTAAATTAATGAATTTTTGTATTGATTTTTGATAATTTTTAATATAAAGTAATTCAATTTTAAAAGTTATACAACAGGTGGATTTTTGCATAAGTAATTTAACGAATTGTTTTCAACTAAATTTTGCCAGATTTTTTTTTCAGTTTATATAAATACAATTAAATAAATCTGAAGATTTATATTTATGGTAAGAGCAGAAAAGAATAAATCCCTACAGCTACATGTTATTTTTCTTAAATTTTTAATAATGGTTAAATATTTCTATTGATTATGTGAAAAAATTTTATAAAAAATTGGTAATATGGCAAAAAAAATATATATATATGCTGTATGTTACAATTTTCAATCTTACCACTTGCACAAATTCAAATTATTACTATGGATATAATATGATTTTTTATTTTTAATGAGAAAAGTAACATTTAATTATCTTTTTTACATTTTAATGTTTTCACAAAGAACACTGAAACTGAAAAAAAAAAAAACATCAAAATGTAGCTATTATAAAATTTTGAATAAATCATTTTATTAATATTAAATTTAATAAAATACTTTTTTAGTATTCTTTCATTCATAATCTTTAATATTACAACTATATCTAATGGATATAATAATAAAAACTGAGGCTTTTAACAAAACAGTTAATCCATGTGGCATTTTAAATGCTTATATATACATGGATTAGCTAATTCAAAGCTGGACTCACCAATATAAAATGGTAAACCTTTTTTTCCTAATGTAAAGAGTTATTGATTTCTAATATTTTGCTAAGACTGGTAATCAATATCTCCCTATATGAGAAAAAAAAAGATTTGCCATTTTATAGTACTGAATCCAGTTTTGGCCAATATCGGTCGGTCCGACGTTCACCGATATCGGTCGGTCCGGGGTTGACCGATATCGGCCGGTCCGGCGTTCAACGATATCGGTCGGTCCGGGGTTCATCGATATCGGTCGGTCCGGGGTTGACCGATATCGGCCGGTCCGGCGTTCACCGATATCGGTCAATATTGGGTCCCGATATAGGCCGATATTGGAAAAAAAGCTAGCCATGCAATATCGGCCGGTCCGGTGTTTACCGATATTGGTCGATATTGCGAAATCGTTGTTCCCGATATAGGCCGATATTGCTGTGCTACCTGGGAAGTCACCTTCTTTTAAATTACTTTTTAAAAATTTTGGTTCAGGTAGATTTTCTTTGCTGGTACTACTGGGTGCTTGGATGTCGTCTAATTACTGTACGCCCCTGTCTATCAAGATGGCATTTCATAAAGTATCTTAAATCAAGATCTGTAACTGGAAATCCTAATTCAGGCAGCTTGTTGATATGTGCCTCAAATAAACGTTTTTCTTCAGAAAACACTGTGGGATGACCATGTTTTTTCACCTTATTTGTTTTTAGTTTATTTATTATCATACTTCTAGGTATATTGTAATACTGGCTTTAGTTGCGGGCATTCTAAACCCGATTACTAATTATCAATTAAATGAAATATTGCACTTCACAAATTAAGAATACATTTAAAACTTAATAAATTATATTTAAACTCAAAATACACTCTTCGCACCAGCGCATGGCAATTCAGCATTAATCGTTACATTAGCACGCTAAAATACGTGCGTTCAACAGGCAGTCCCAGAGTCCAACTAACTGTTTCTTCCCGCTCAACGGCGAAGGCTTGTTCCGTGCGGTTTCCCGTTAAGCACAGATGAAAAACCATGGATCCAACATCCGAAATTCTGGACCCAGCTCATTAGCTGGTTTTAAGTTTTCGGCGATGCCAGATCCCCACAGTACCCCCCCCCCCCCTGAGTGATAGCGAAACAATTTTCACCATCAGAGGTAGCGAGGGTTAAATCTGACACGCCGACCAGCACGAGTAGTTACTGGACTTCTTGGAGCTGGAATTTCCGCTTCTTCTGTGACTGTTGCTGCTGGTGAATCTAATTTAGAGTGGTTTTCTTCGGATTGAGGATTCGACGGCTGCTCCTCAGTGCAGAAGAAGGCAGGTTTTACTCTGTCAATATTTACCGTAACAGTTCTGACGTTGATCTTAACAGTGAAATTTTTGTCGGTCCGTTGTAGAACCTGGTAAGGCCCCTCGAATGGAGCTTGCAGACTCTTCTTAATACCCTCTCTGCGCAAGAAAACATGTGAGCAAGACTTCAAATCCTTGCTGACAAAAATTTTACGCTCAGGTGTCAACCGAGAAGTGGCTGGTTGTAATCGTCGCATCACCTCCCGTAGCCTGCCAAGAAAATCGACTGGGTTAGGTGAACCGGCTGCTGGAACAAGGAACTCTCCTAGAAGTGCGATGGTGGTACCATATACCATTTCCGCTGCTGTAGCCTGCAGATCTTCTTTCCACACTGTTCGTATGCCCAGGAGTACAGTTGGCAAAACTCGGGCCCAATCCGTGGTGTTGTGGGCCATAATTGCAGCCTTGAGCTGTCGATGAAATCTCTCCACCTGGCCGTTCGCTGCCGGATGGTATGGGGAAGTATGAACTTTCGAGATGCCCAGGTAACGATTCAGCGCCGAAAATAGTGATGATTCGAATTGGGGACCTTGGTGAGTTGTTAGACGTAAAGGTGGTCCAAAACGGGCGATCCAACTGGCGTAGAAGGCCTCCGCCACACTCTCAGCAGTAGTATCAGCCAATGGAATTGCTTCTGGCCACTTGGTGAATCTGTCAACACATGTTAAGCAAAACCGAAACCCATTAGACGGTGGCAATGGTCCAACCAAATCAATGTGAACATGCTGGAACCGAGCAGACGGTTGTTCAAATATGCCAATAGCACTTCTCGTGTGCCGGTGTACTTTGCTCCTCTGGCAGGAGATGCAGGATCGTACCCATAAAGCAATATCTTTCTGCATTCCAGTCCAAACATAGCGTTCAGCAATCAGTTTCTGTGTCGCTTTGACACCAGGATGGGACAGTTCGTGCAATTTCTGAAACACTGTTTTTTGCATGTCTGCTGGCACAAAAGGTCTAATGCGACCAGTGGAAATATCACACTGTAATTCAACCGCTGAATCACCTACTGGCATTGGTTGAAGTTTTAAGCTAATGTTGTCTTGCTTCGCATGTTGTAAAGCAATATTGGTTGCTTGTAATTTGGCCATCAGCTCCAAATCAATAACACAAGACTTGATGGAGGAAATATTTATCCTGGAGAGAGCATCAGCCACAACATTTTCCACACCACTAATATGCTGAATGTCCGTGGAAAATTGGCCTATAAAGTCCAGCTGTCGAGTTTGCCGCGGTGAACATTTGTCTGTTTTTTGTCTGAATGCAAAAATAAGTGGTTTGTGACCAGTAAAAATTGTAAAGTTCCGACCTTCAATCATATGTCTGAAATGTTGTACTGCGGAATACACCGCCAAAAGTTCGCGGTCATAAGCACTATACTTTTGTTGAGCCGGTGACAGAGATTTTGAAAAAAATGCTAGAGGTTGCCAATTGTCATTCACCTGCTGCTGCAAGGCTGCACCAATTGCAAAGTCTGATGCATCCACTGCAATAGATAGAGGTGCCGTAGGTATGAAGTATGCCAAGGTGGCAGCATTTGCAAGTTCTTCCTTGCTTCGTACAAAAGCATCATTAGATTCTTCTGTCCACTGAATTATGCTTTTGTCATTCTTTTTGGCTCCTTGCAAATATTTGTTTAAAACCCCCTGTGTGTGCGCAGCATGGTAGATAAACCGGCGATAGAAATTAAGCATGGCCAGATAACGTCGCAATTCTTTAATGGTTTCGGGACGGGGAAAATTTTTAATCGTGTTAACCTTATCCTGAAGTGGGCTAATACCATCCGCAGAGATGTTATGCCCTAAGAATTTAACATTAGATTGGCCAAAAACACACTTAGATGGGTTTAAACGTACCCCATATTGAGATAAACGCTCGAACACCATTTGTAAATGTCTGACATGCTGCTCGTAATTCTCCGATGCTACTAGTACATCATCAAAATATGGAATGCAAAATTCAAGCCCATATAACACTCTATGGATAAATCGCTGAAACGTCGCAGCAGCATTGGCTAAACCGAACGGCATATACAAAAATTCAAAAAGACCAAACGGAGTTGTGACTGCTGTTTTTGGAACATCCTCAGGTCGTACCGGAATTTGATGATATGCTCTAGACAGATCTAAAGTCGAAAAAATCTTTTTACCGTGGAGCGCTTGTGTACAATCCTGAATATGAGGAACAGGATAGCGATCCGGAATTGTAGCAGCGTTTAAATGACGATAATCCCCGCACGGGTGCCAATCACCTTTCGATTTGGGTACCATGTGCAGCGGGCTAGCCCAAGAGCTGCTAGAAGGTCTGCAAATACCTGCCGACATCATAAACTGAAATTCTTGCTTAGCCGCGCGAAGCTTATCTGGAGGAAGTCTGCGAGGCTTAGAAAACACAGGTGGACCTTTGGTCTCAATAATATGCTGCACATCATGCTTTGGGGGGTTAAGGGAGGCTGAAGTATCGGTTAGGCTAGGGAATTTGTTGAGCAGCGTATGGAATGTTGTCATTTCAGAAACCGTGCGTATATTGCTACTATTTGACTTATCAATTATACCCTGCGCCTGCAAATTAGTAATGGGGTCGTGTAACTTTCCCTGACGCACATCAATGAGTAAACCAAAATGTCGAAGAAAATCAACCCCTATAATTGGTTGCGAAACATCCGCCAGAATAAATAGCCAATGAAATTCCCTGCGCAGGCCTAAATCTAGCTTTAAGAGCTGCTGACCAAACGTAGGAATGATCGTGCCATTAGCGGCAAAAAGTTGTAGCTTATCTGCTGTACGTGTTCTATCAGCTTTTGTCACAGGTAAGACAGACACGTCAGCCCCCGTGTCAATTAAAAATTTCAAATGAGTAGTTCTGTCATTGAGATAGAGCCTATTTATCTGAACTGCGCCGTCACTCCCAGAATTGAGAGACGGCTGTACTAGTTTCCCTCCCATGAACAAGGCTTGCGGCATTTACTTGCTTTATCAGCAAAAGTAGCATGGTACCAACATAAATTCCTTCCAACAGCATTCCTTTCTTGACTTTTATCACGTTTATAATGCCTAAAACGGTCACGGGACTTGGAACGACTCTGCCTGCTATTATTCCCCTGCACTTCCAACTTCTCCAAGCGTGTGGAGAGTGCAAGAATTAATGTTTTGAGCTCCTCGTTACCCGATTGGATATTTTGAACCATGGGGGATGGACCATTCGCTGCAATGATACCATCGGCCATTTCGGCCAATTTGTCAAGCGGGTCATTCGAAATTGCTAATATTTGTCGCACATGAGTGGGTAGGCGCTGGAGAAATAAGGTTTTCAGCAAATCATCCTTGACCTGACTACCAGCCTTACTCCGCATTTCAAGCAGCAAACGGGAAGGTTTTTTATCCCCCAGTTGCAAACCAGAAATCAACTCGCGAATGCACTGATCCTCACTCATGGAATATTGATTTACGAGCCGATTTTTGAGCCTTTCGTATGGCTGATCCGTGGGTTGCTCACTAATGATATCGCCTGCTATCGCCAGTTCCTCCGGTTGCATTGCTGCAACCAAATGGTGAAACTGGGTAACACTGTCAGACACCCCTGCCAGCTTAAATTGGGATTCCAAATGGAAAAACCAAAGTTTCGGGTTTGCACGCCAAAATGGGGTCGCCTTTACCCCAACCCTATGAATGCCTGGAACGACAGCATCCGGTGTTTCTGTTGACATTTTTTTTAAATTTTACTACACAATTAAACCACGAAAAAAAAAATATAAATGCAGGACATATACTGTATACAGAAAAACTGGTTTCAACAACCCTACCAAAATACTATGTACACAAATGCTAATTAAGACATAATAAAAAATAAGAATGCAAGGAAAAGTATGGAAACAAAAATTTTAGCATAATATAATACGATAAACAATATTTTGGATCACATAAACATGCGATTTGATCTGGCCAGGCTTAACGATAGTATGTCGAAATAAATCACGTCATACCCCGAATTTCAAAATAAGCATATATTACAAAACAAACCAAAAAATATTCAATTTGAAAGCACTTAAATAATGCTGCACTGAAAGCTTATTACCAATATAAATACATATACAAAAATTAAATAAAATGCGCAAAAAAATTAATGTCGAATTTATTCAGTGGCAAGTAAAATTTATATGCACACACAGGGGTATTACTGATTTGAGACACCATCAAAATAGATACGACTCACCGGGATTCAAGCTCTTTACCTCGTAGCGCTGATGTCTCCACATGCCAATAGGTGATTAACAACACAGTTTACCGATAATGCACACAGTCGTGTTTCACACAAACTCTTGAAGAAATATGAAAAATATATCCGCTTGGGTCACTAATGCTGTACACACACCGTAATTAAGGCCATTATAAGGTCGATGCACTTAGATTATCAGACGAACTGTTCAAACACCGAGGTCACCACTTTAGTTGCGGGCATTCTAAACCCGATTACTAATTATCGATTAAATGAAATATGGCACTTCACAAATTAAGAATACATTTAAAACTTAATAAATTATATTTAAACTCAAAATACACTCTTCGCACCAGCGTACGGCAATTCAGCATTAATCGTTACATTAGCACGCTAAAATACGTGCGTTCAACAGGCAGTCCCCCCAGAGTCCAACTAACTGTTTCTTCCCGCTCAACGGCGAAGGCATGAACCTAGATACCTCTTCTAGGTTCATGGGCGAAGGCTTGTTCCGTGCGGTTTCCCGTTAAGCACAGATGAAAAACCATGGATCCAACATCCGAAATTCTGGACCCAGCTCATTAGCTGGTTTTAAGTTTTCGGCGATGCCAGATCCCCACACTGGCTTGCGTTTCTTTGTGTCCTTACTCCACTTCTTATGTCCATTAAACAAGCTTGCAAGGTCTCAGCATTGTAATCTATATATTTTTTCGAACCGACCTTTCTTTTGTAATTTCTCGTCATGTTATCCTCTGCAACTTAAACAAAAACAATCAATGTAACATTTAAAAAAAAAAATTACATAAACCATTTTTTAAGAGATTTGGTTGTATAAAAAGTACCGTATTTACCCGCGTATACGTCGATCCCGCGTATAAGTCGACCCCCCCCACTTTCCCGATCAAGAAATTTGATTTTTTTTAAATCCCACGTATAAGTCGACCCCCCACTTTTCCGATCAATAAATTTGATTTTTTGTTTAAATACATTATTCAAAATCACCTGGAAAAAAAAAAAGTATACTAAATATACAATAATAAAGGAACTTTAATTTTTTTTTCTTTGTACATTTATTTGAAATCATCTGAAAGAAAAAGTACTAAATATACAATAATGAAGATAATAATATACAAAGTTAAACTGATTCAAGGTCCGATTCAATATCGGACAACAATTCACATAAATCCTTCGTCGTCATCGGCTCATCATGATACACGTTTTCAATCTCTGTATCACTACATTCTTCCTCGTCGTTATCACTTTTGAAAATGGCATCATCTTCTGTGCCGTCTAGTTCGTTCGTATGCAGCAATTCTTGAACGATTTTATAATCATTTCCGAAGGAGTTTGATTTCACGCATCTTTAAACCACTGGGCAATTAATGAAATGTCGGGCTTTCTAATATTACCGCCCTTTGTTAATGTTGGATAACCGGATGAAATCCACTCTGAAAAAAATAAAATAAATAAGGACCCTCGCATAAGTCGACCCCCCCCCCCCCAACTTTAAAGTCTTTTTTTGTCCAAAATTTCTCGACTTATACGCGGGTAAATACGGTATTTCTAAGTAACTGGGGCTACTTCGGTCCAAACCAGGCATGGCACAAAGTAGCCCCGAAAAACTAGTTTTCACGCTAAGTTTATGAAAACGTAAACATTTCCTGTCAAACGAAAAAGTTAAAAGAAAAACTATGAACACACATGGGTTACAGGTTACTAAACATAATATTTTGACACTTAATTTATTTATAGCTCTTATCCAGATTGTTTCACTATAGAAAGTTTGGAGAGTTAAAATCTACACAGGAAAATAGTTGTTTACAAACACATCCAGTGTTGCCACTAACAAAACTTAAAATTACCCCAAACTATTCAAATACCCTATAGTAGGGTACAAAATATTTTTCAAGGGAAAAAACTCCAAATTATTTCATATTGTTTGTTCAATACAAAGAATGAAAACTTTTTTTATGTGATGGACCAATGTAACCCCACAAGGATCAAATCGGTATTCTATTATAAGACAAACTTGGTTAAATGGCACTCTTCATGCAATTTCATCATCCGATTTGCATGGATATATATATATCTAGGGATGTTATTGGCTGTATTCCAAATTTCTCGAAGAAAATGCATCTTGTTTTACTTATAATCAGTTATACAAGGCTTAAAGCATGGTAAAAATGTTAATCCATATACTTAAAGCTAACCTGCTTTTTAGTTTTTCGTGCAAAAATGCCTTTTATAGGCATGCGCGAGCATTCAGCTAATCAGCTAGAGGCTTTTACTATCTTCAGACACGATATTTCAGCCAATCAGGTGAAGGCTTTTTCCTCTCTCTAGAAGCGTGTGTGGATTACTACGACTCCATTTGGTTGTTCAGTTGTTGAAACTTTATGGATTTCTTTTATAAGGTATTTTTTCATTTTACCGTATTTATTTTCTTTTTAAGTCGTATGTGTTTTATTACTTTGAATTTTTTATAACTAACCCCTTTTTTTGAGAGAGAGAGAGAGATTTCGTGGCACGAAATTCCGGGAATCGTTTCCGATGTAAACAAGTGTAAAATTTCAGTTTTTTAAACTTTTAATATGTAATTCTGTGTGATATGATTAAATTCAGGTTTTCTCAGCGACGATCACAGTATTTTTACCAAAAAATTTTTGTATTAATCAAGCTTTTTTGGTTATTAAGCATAGCTAAACACGAAAGAAAACTTTGTTATTTTAAGATTTTGATGTGAATTATTTGCGTACATTTATAAGGCGAGTTTCACTGAATAATTCACGAAAAAAAAATCTCATCATTATACATATTTAGTTACGCATTATTAATTATTTACTTGGCCTTTACTTTTAATATTTCAAACTTACAGCTGAATGTAACTATTAAAACATTTGAAATACTGTATTCGTAAAATGAAATTTCAGCTTAAACACTCGACAATTACTTTTACTTATGCATTATTAATTATTTACTTGGCCTTTAATTTTAATATTTCAAACTTACAGCTGAATGTAACTATTAAAACATTTGAAATACTGTATTCGTAAAATGAAATTAGCTTAAACACTCGACAATTACTTTTAGTTATGCATTATTAATTATTTACTTGGCCTTTACTTTTAATATTTCAAACTTACAGTTGAATGTAACTATCAAAACATTTGAAATACTGTATTCGTAAAATGAAATTTCAGCTTAAACACTCGACAATTACTTTTAGTTATGCATTATTAATTATTTACTTGGCCTTTACTTTTAATATTTCAAACTTACAGCTGAATGTAATTATTAAAACATTTGAAATACTGTATTCGTAAAATGAAATTTCAGCTTAAACACTCGACAATTACTTTTAGGTTAAATTCAGGTTTTCTCAGTGACGATCACAGTATTTTTACCAAATAATTAAAAGTACTACATGCATGCATCTATCTATCTATCTATCTATATTAGAAATTGTGCAGGTTTCTGGTCACTGTTTTGTTTACATATTTTAAACAAAAATTTCAATTTAATAATGCACTGAAAATTATAATGAATGCTTACAATTAAACACAACAACACAAAACAAAAAATTTCACAAAAACACATTATTTCCCCGATATTTTCCCACAACTAATCAATAAATTTCATGATATTTTATTGCGATTTTAAACCATGAACTTTAGTACTTTTCTGTTATACGGACACTATGCCAAAATGTATGTATGTATGTAAATGTATGTATGTATGTTTGGCGACAATGGTGTACGTATAACGGAAAAGTGCCTGAATTATTATTTTTATATATATATATAAAATATGAACATAATTGGCGACACAGCAAGTTTTCTGGATTTCTCCCTGGCTCTCTAACCACATTGTTAACAAAACAAAAAATTCACGAAAAACACATTATTTCCCCGATATTTTCCCACAACTAATCAATAAATTTCATGATATTTTATTGTGATTTTAAACCATGAACTTTAGTACTTTTCTGTTATACGGACACTATGCCAAAATGTATGTATGTATGTATGTTTGACGACAATGGTGTCCGTATAACGGAAAAGTGCCTGAATTATTATTTTTTTATATATATATAAAATATAAACATAATTGGCGACACAGCAAGTTTTCTGGATGTGAAAGGCGGAGATGAATTTCATTCATTCAATGACCTTTTTAAAAGTTTCAAGTTTGGATTGAGTGCACATGAACATAGAAACCGATACCTATTTCTATGTTTATGATTGAGTTATTTGGATATCTTTTCGTATAGCACAGAAAATCATTTCTCCCGCTTTCGTAATACAGATAAATTCTGGTGTATTTTTTTTTCTTCTTTTTATATCATTCGTAAAATGAAATTTCAGCTTAAACACTCGACAATTACTTTTACTTATGCATTATTAATTATTTACTTGGCCTTTAATTTTAATATTTCAAACTTACAGCTGAATGTAACTATTAAAACATTTGAAATACTGTATTCGTAAAATGAAATTAGCTTAAACACTCGACAATTACTTTTAGTTATGCATTATTAATTATTTACTTGGCCTTTACTTTTAATATTTCAAACTTACAGTTGAATGTAACTATCAAAACATTTGAAATACTGTATTCGTAAAATGAAATTTCAGCTTAAACACTCGACAATTACTTTTAGTTATGCATTATTAATTATTTACTTGGCCTTTACTTTTAATATTTCAAACTTACAGCTGAATGTAATTATTAAAACATTTGAAATACTGTATTCGTAAAATGAAATTTCAGCTTAAACACTCGACAATTACTTTTAGGTTAAATTCAGGTTTTCTCAGTGACGATCACAGTATTTTTACGCACAGTATCTTAAAGCTAACCTGCTTTTTAGTTTTTCGTGCAAAAATGCCTTTTATAGGCATGCGCGAGCATTCAGCTAATCAGCTAGAGGCTTTTACTATCTTCAGACACGATATTTCAGCCAATGAGGTGAAGGCTTTTTCCTCTCTCTAGAAGCGTGTGTGGATTACTACGACTCCATTTGGTTGTTCAGTTGTTGAAACTTTATGGATTTCTTTTATAAGGTATTTTTTCATTTTACCGTATTTATTTTCTTTTTAAGTCGTATGTATTTTATTACTTTGAATTTTTTATAACTAACCCCTTTTTTTGAGAGAGAGAGAGAGAGATTTCGTGGCACGAAATTCCGGGAATCGTTTCCGATGTAAACAAGTGTAAAATTTCAGTTTTTTAAACTTTTAATATGTAATTCTGTGTGATATGATCAAATTCAGGTTTTCTCAGCGACGATCACAGTATTTTTACCAACAAATTTTTGTATTAATCAAGCTTTTTTGGTTATTAAGCATAGCTAAACACGAAAGAAAACTTTGTTATTTTAAGATTTTGATGTGAATTATTTGCGTACATTTATAAGGCGAGTTTCACTGAATAATTCAAGAAAAAAAAATCTCATCATTATACATATTTAGTTACGCATTATTAATTATTTACTTGGCCTTTACTTTTAATATTTCAAACTTACAGCTGAATGTAACTATTAAAACATTTGAAATACTGTATTCGTAAAATGAAATTTCAGCTTAAACACTCGACAATTACTTTTACTTATGCATTATTAATTATTTACTTGGCCTTTAATTTTAATATTTCAAACTTACAGCTGAATGTAACTATTAAAACATTTGAAATACTGTATTCGTAAAATGAAATTAGCTTAAACACTCGACAATTACTTTTAGTTATGCATTATTAATTATTTACTTGGCCTTTACTTTTAATATTTCAAACTTACAGTTGAATGTAACTATCAAAACATTTGAAATACTGTATTCGTAAAATGAAATTTCAGCTTAAACACTCGACAATTACTTTTAGTTATGCATTATTAATTATTTACTTGGCCTTTACTTTTAATATTTCAAACTTACAGCTGAATGTAATTATTAAAACATTTGAAATACTGTATTCGTAAAATGAAATTTCAGCTTAAACACTCGACAATTACTTTTAGGTTAAATTCAGGTTTTCTCAGTGACGATCACAGTATTTTTACCAAATAATTAAAAGTACTACATGCACGCATCTATCTATCTATCTATCTATATTAGAAATTGTGCAGGTTTCTGGTCACTGTTTTGTTTACATATTTTAAACAAAAATTTCAATTTAATAATGCACTGAAAATTATAATGAATGCTTACAATTAAACACAACAACACAAAACAAAAAATTTCACAAAAACACATTATTTCCCCGATATTTTCCCACAACTAATCAATAAATTTCATGATATTTTATTGCGATTTTAAACCATGAACTTTAGTACTTTTCTGTTATACGGACACTATGCCAAAATGTATGTATGTATGTAAATGTATGTATGTATGTTTGGCGACAATGGTGTACGTATAACGGAAAAGTGCCTGAATTATTATTTTTATATATATATATAAAATATGAACATAATTGGCGACACAGCAAGTTTTCTGGATTTCTCCCTGGCTCTCTAACCACATTGTTAACAAAACAAAAAATTCACGAAAAACACATTATTTCCCCGATATTTTCCCACAACTAATCAATAAATTTCATGATATTTTATTGTGATTTTAAACCATGAACTTTAGTACTTTTCTGTTATACGGACACTATGCCAAAATGTATGTATGTATGTATGTTTGACGACAATGGTGTCCGTATAACGGAAAAGTGCCTGAATTATTATTTTTTTATATATATATATGAAACAAAAAAAAAAAAAAAAAAAAAAAAAAAAAAAAAAAATTTCGTCGTTGACTTCATTAAGACTATAATTCTGTGTAAATCCCATTATTCTAAATTATTTTCTCGCTCCAGTATTCGATTGTCAAAATTACATCTAGCGAAATATATAGTTTATTCCAAATTCATTCTCTTAAAAAATGGCACTGATAGAATGTTCTATTAAATTTACGCACTTTTATTTTCTTTAAATAAAAAACATCCTAGAATCTAATAATTCAAAAAATACCCATTTCCCAGCTAAAAATATTTTACTTTTAAGAAATAACAACCTATGAATTTCTTTTCTTTATTTTTTATTTCCCTACGATTCCTGACAAAATATTACTTTTCAAATTCTGAAAGATTTTAATCTCAATGTAAAAATTATTTTGGCATATTGCCATACTTGATAAAAACATATGTACTCCTTTTCTCTCTGCTTTTATTTATTCGAAGGAAGTAGAAGGCACGAGATTGTTCTAGAACATTTTTTGGCGCGCTTTTGCCAGCTTCGGTAAGTTCACTTCGATATTAATTCGCCGAAGAAGTTAAGCCGTGAGCGTTGATTGGCCTAGAGGCTTTTTAGATAGAATGTATTCTGGCGCGCTCGGGAAATGATATACGGATTTTTCCCGCGTTTAGAGCAGAATGTTCCGGGATTTCGGTGGTGGATGCAACTAGTCATGTACTTCCTAAATCTTCGAAGGTTCTCCTTGGCCGCCGATTGATTTTTAAAAGAATACCTGCCTGTACTAACTAAGATGTCTTCTTATATTTAAATTTAAATCATCAAGTTTCGCCACGACCCTAAATTTAGCAGTGCATGGAGTGAGTTTTCAATAGAGTAAAGCTTAATCAATTAATCTTTAAATTTTTCGAATAAAGTGTGAACTGGAACGAACTGCCTCTTCTCTGTAGCTTATACGTACACAATGAAGTAAGTCTCGGTGCTCGACTGAAAATCTCCTCGGAGAAACCTCCCTTGCCTTGAATAGGAGTCTACAAAAGTATGGTGACTCCAGTTAAATCGTCACATATTGAATTTTTTTAGTCGACAGGATGTTGACAGTATTCTTACATTAGACGAACATGATTTTGAGACATTTTTTGGAGTCTAGCGAATATGCTACAAGTTGTGCTTTTGTTCAAACATTTTTGCCAGTGCGTGCAGACAGCAACTGTCGCGACGGATGGAACGATGTTTTGGTATGATGTAATCAAGATTGAAATATGTGTGTATAGCGGATTTGAAGTGTGTATCATCGAATTAAATGGAAATTTGAAAAGACTTATTTTATGAGTTGCGGCCAAGTAAATAAAAAAAAGAAGACGTGGCAGTGTAAGTTATTTTTTCATGATTGATATTTTATTTTGTGACTTTATGATATTTGAATATTTTTATGTGTTTTATTTTTACTGTTTATGATTATTTAAAATTCTATTGTTATTTAAATGATACTTAAAGTCGGGGCTTTGTAAAGAAAATGAAATACATTCTTATATTGATAAAAGTAATTGAAAGATAAATATAATTAATTACATTTTTCGTTCTAAACAGACTATATTTTTCTTATTTCCACTCTAAAGCAATTTGACTGGAAACCATTTGCGTAATTTACTATTTTTGCTTCCTTTTTATTCTGTGTTTATGTTTTCACTAAAAAGATGTAATATGATTGAAATTTATTATGCTGTTGAAGTTATTTCCAACTATTTGGAAAGAATTGATGGTTTGTAATTTAAATAACAGAATATTAGATCCTTTACGTAATTTGATGTGTAAGTGTATACTGATATTACTTGTTGTTCTTATGTTGTTTATTATTTTGAATTTTAGAGTCAGATAATTTTATAATTGTTGTTAAGTTAAAGATTAATATATTATGAATTGATATTAGATATTATTATTATTATTATAAGTTATAAGATTATATTATTAGGTTTTAAAAAATTTAAATTCAAGTAATTACTAAGATGAACTGTTGGAGTAGTACAAATACCTTAATGAAGATCAGAGCAAAATATGAACGTGATTTCGATCAATCTGGGAAACAGTATGTCCATTATCTGTCAGTTGAGCATAGGAATATAATGGGTTCTTTAATCAATCGCCAATACACGGGTAGACTTTCGGGTACTTTAAATTTTTCGGGTCCCAATAGAGATATCACACAAAATGATATTCGGACAATTCTTATTGATGAAATATACAAATTTGAAGGAAAGTCAGGTGAGCTCACGACAAGTGATATAGCGGAACATGAAATCGATTTTGATATTTATGACAAAAGTGTAGACAATAGAAAAATTGACAAGTGTTGTAAATGCTTAGTGAAATTTGTGGAGCAAAAAATAATGTGTAACTATTGCCACGAATTCTTTATGTACCCTAAAAGTAAAATTAAATTAGATTAAACTCAAAATTTTTATGTGAATATTATATTTGTACTGACACATTTACTGTGTAGAATATTTTCTGTTGCAAATTCCTATAATTAATAGAATTCAGTAGGGAAGCTTATCAGAAATGTCTATCAGTATTTTGGGGTTGAAATATGATGTTTACTAATAAATTAATGGTGATTGGATAACTTTGAAAAAAAAAAAAGGGTTTTCACTTTAAATTATATTTGTTCAAGTGATAATTTTAGTGGCAGAAGGAATACGGTCGCAATTTAGAAACATGGAACAAATTGCGACAATATTATTTTCCAGATGACTTCAAATTATTTCATGAAGATACACAAAAACCAGCACAAACAACTTCACATACAGGTTCACAAAATCAAACTAAAGTAAAAACAATAGATTAAACTCAAATTCTTTTAAATATCGCTTATTACCATAATTTCAACATTATCAGGTATGTTCTTGGGTCGACACAGGAATATTACTTGTTTTTGAAAGTTTTTGAGGTTAGGTAGACACCTTATGCAGGCATAAGATGTGTATTATGATTTTAGGAATTTTCAAATTGATGTTGAAAAATGAAATTAAAATTTATATATAATTACAGGTTTTAGTAAATATAAGTTGTATTATTTAATGGATTCACAGAAGCTATATTTATTTTGTTTAATACAATAAAGGTCTTGAATTATTCTTGAATGCTGATATTCTGTATTAGTCAGAGTTGATATTGTGATGTTGTAGTAAAATGTTAAGAGAGATTAGTTGAAATTTAAGAATTACAATAGTATAAATAATAGTTTTATATTCCAATTCTCTGTCACCTATCTATCTAACAATTATTATTATTATTTTTGCTTATTACTTAAAAAGTGTAAAAAGAAGAAGAGGATTCTACACTTAAATTTTGGTAATTAGCTATACCCGATTATGTCATAGATTTTTTAGTAGTCAAAAGAAGAGTATCAGAAAGGGATATTATTGTTCACAATTGTTGGTTGAGTGAATCCTATCTAAATATTTGGGCATCTAAATTATTTAGTATTGGAAAATAATGTAGAGTTAAATTTTTTTTTTATATAGATTTCGGCTAGCAAAAAATTATTTCCTTATCCTTTCAAGTAAGGAAACAAACATATTTTGCTATGTATTTTTTTTTTCCTCAACCAAGAATTTTATATTGAATGTAATATTTACTGTGATATATTATATTGTTAGAGTAGTTATTGAAGTCTGTTGATATTATTTATTTTGAAAAGATTTATTAATGTTATTATTTATTAAGAGAAAATATTAGAAAAAATGTTGAGAGAGATTTAGAGTTAATATTAGAGTTATTAGAGTTTTATTTACAAATTGAGTAAACTGCTTACAATGAAATGTAGTTATAAAATATATGATGAATTAGAATTTTTGTACCAAGGTTGTGATATTTCAAAGTAGTATGTATACCATGTTGTGCAATATGGACATTTATTAATTCAAAAATTTTACTGATTGCGACAAAAAGGATAGCTATCGAATGAAATGAATTAGCTCTGGTCTTCAGTGTGACCACAAAAAGAGTGGCACCACAGATTAGAGTGGGGGTAATCCCAAAACCACAATGGAGAAAGACTGAAATTTAGTCAGAACTGTTTTGAGACTGTTGTTGACTGCTGTTGTTGTTCAGTGACTGTTTAAGACTATTGAAACTTCAGTATTCAGTTATTCAGTATTAGTATGATTAAGTTTTTCAATAGTATTCTGAAGAATACAGTTTTTTCAATTGGTAATATTCTTCAGTTTTCAATGTAACTAATTTCCAACTTTATTATTTATTATATTATTTATTATATTGATTTATTATTATTATATTATGTTGGTAATATTATTTATTATGTTAGTTATTTCTTAGTTTATCTTGATGTATTCCATTTATTTACACTTGCAAAAGTAAGTGTTGCTGTAAACTTATGTATTTGAGGTTATGCTTTACTCTATAAATATTTTAATTTCCATTCTTCCAAAATTTAAGACAATTACTTTGTTTGTGATTCTTGATGATTTAAAATTTTTAGAATTTTATATTTTAGGAAAATTCTCTATTTTTTTTTATCTGAACTGCTGTTAGGGAACTGCTATTCAGATAAGCTTGTTTTTTTTTTTTTGGGGGGGGGGGGATATTGAAAAAAAAAAAAAAAATTTTTTTTTCGTCGTTGACTTCATTAAGACTATAATTCTGTGTAAATCCCATTATTCTAAATTATTTTCTCGCTCCAGTATTCGATTGTCAAAATTACATCTAGCGAAATATATAGTTTATTCCAAATTCATTCTCTTAAAAAATGGCACTGATAGAATGTTCTATTAAATTTACGCACTTTTATTTTCTTTAAATAAAAAACATCCTAGAATCTAATAATTCAAAAAATACCCATTTCCCAGCTAAAAATATTTTACTTTTAAGAAATAACAACCTATGAATTTCTTTTCTTTATTTTTTATTTCCCTACGATTCCTGACAAAATATTACTTTTCAAATTCTGAAAGATTTTAATCTCAATGTAAAAATTATTTTGGCATATTGCCATACTTGATAAAAACATATGTACTCCTTTTCTCTCTGCTTTTATTTATTCGAAGGAAGTAGAAGGCACGAGATTGTTCTAGAACATTTTTTGGCGCGCTTTTGCCAGCTTCGGTAAGTTCACTTCGATATTAATTCGCCGAAGAAGTTAAGCCGTGAGCGTTGATTGGCCTAGAGGCTTTTTAGATAGAATGTATTCTGGCGCGCTCGGGAAATGATATACGGATTTTTCCCGCGTTTAGAGCAGAATGTTCCGGGATTTCGGTGGTGGATGCAACTAGTCATGTACTTCCTAAATCTTCGAAGGTTCTCCTTGGCCGCCGATTGATTTTTAAAAGAATACCTGCCTGTACTAACTAAGATGTCTTCTTATATTTAAATTTAAATCATCAAGTTTCGCCACGACCCTAAATTTAGCAGTGCATGGAGTGAGTTTTCAATAGAGTAAAGCTTAATCAATTAATCTTTAAATTTTTCGAATAAAGTGTGAACTGGAACGAACTGCCTCTTCTCTGTAGCTTATACGTACACAATGAAGTAAGTCTCGGTGCTCGACTGAAAATCTCCTCGGAGAAACCTCCCTTGCCTTGAATAGGAGTCTACAAAAGTATGGTGACTCCAGTTAAATCGTCACATATATAAAATATAAACATAATTGGCGACACAGCAAGTTTTCTGGATGTGAAAGGCGGAGATGAATTTCATTCATTCAATGACCTTTTTAAAAGTTTCAAGTTTGGATTGAGTGCACATGAACATAGAAACCGATACCTATTTCTATGTTTATGATTGAGTTATTTGGATATCTTTTCGTATAGCACAGAAAATCATTTCTCCCGCTTTCGTAATACAGATAAATTCTGGTGTATTTTTTTTTTTCTTCTTTTTATATCATTCGTAAAATGAAATTTCAGCTTAAACACTCGACAATTACTTTTACTTATGCATTATTAATTATTTACTTGGCCTTTAATTTTAATATTTCAAACTTACAGCTGAATGTAACTATTAAAACATTTGAAATACTGTATTCGTAAAATGAAATTAGGTTAAACACTCGACAATTACTTTTAGTTATGCATTATTAATTATTTACTTGGCCTTTACTTTTAATATTTCAAACTTACAGTTGAATGTACCTATCAAAACATTTGAAATACTGTATTCGTAAAATGAAATTTCAGCTTAAACACTCGACAATTACTTTTAGTTATGCATTATTAATTATTTACTTGGCCTTTACTTTTAATATTTCAAACTTACAGCTGAATGTAATTATTAAAACATTTGAAATACTGTATTCGTAAAATGAAATTTCAGCTTAAACACTCGACAATTACTTTTAGGTTAAATTCAGGTTTTCTCAGTGACGATCACAGTATTTTTACGCACAGTATCTTAAAGCTAACCTGCTTTTTAGTTTTTCGTGCAAAAATGCCTTTTATAGGCATGCGCGAGCATTCAGCTAATCAGCTAGAGGCTTTTACTATCTTCAGACACGATATTTCAGCCAATGAGGTGAAGGCTTTTTCCTCTCTCTAGAAGCGTGTGTGGATTACTACGACTCCATTTGGTTGTTCAGTTGTTGAAACTTTATGGATTTCTTTTATAAGGTATTTTTTCATTTTACCGTATTTATTTTCTTTTTAAGTCGTATGTATTTTATTACTTTGAATTTTTTATAACTAACCCCTTTTTTTGAGAGAGAGAGAGAGAGATTTCGTGGCACGAAATTCCGGGAATCGTTTCCGATGTAAACAAGTGTAAAATTTCAGTTTTTTAAACTTTTAATATGTAATTCTGTGTGATATGATTAAATTCAGGTTTTCTCAGCGACGATCACAGTATTTTTACCAAAAAATTTTTGTATTAATCAAGCTTTTTTGGTTATTAAGCATAGCTAAACACGAAAGAAAACTTTGTTATTTTAAGATTTTGATGTGAATTATTTGCGTACATTTATAAGGCGAGTTTCACTGAATAATTCAAGAAAAAAAAATCTCATCATTATACATATTTAGTTACGCATTATTAATTATTTACTTGGCCTTTACTTTTAATATTTCAAACTTACAGCTGAATGTAACTATTAAAACATTTGAAATACTGTATTCGTAAAATGAAATTTCAGCTTAAACACTCGACAATTACTTTTACTTATGCATTATTAATTATTTACTTGGCCTTTAATTTTAATATTTCAAACTTACAGCTGAATGTAACTATTAAAACATTTGAAATACTGTATTCGTAAAATGAAATTAGCTTAAACACTCGACAATTACTTTTAGTTATGCATTATTAATTATTTACTTGGCCTTTACTTTTAATATTTCAAACTTACAGTTGAATGTACCTATCAAAACATTTGAAATACTGTATTCGTAAAATGAAATTTCAGTTTAAACACTCGACAATTACTTTTAGTTATGCATTATTAATTATTTACTTGGCCTTTACTTTTAATATTTCAAACTTACAGCTGAATGTAATTATTAAAACATTTGAAATACTGTATTCGTAAAATGAAATTTCAGCTTAAACACTCGACAATTACTTTTAGGTTAAATTCAGGTTTTCTCAGTGACGATCACAGTATTTTTACCAAATAATTAAAAGTACTACATGCACGCATCTATCTATCTATCTATCTATATTAGAAATTGTGCAGGTTTCTGGTCACTGTTTTGTTTACATATTTTAAACAAAAATTTCAATTTAATAATGCACTGAAAATTATAATGAATGCTTACAATTAAACACAACAACACAAAACAAAAAATTTCACAAAAACACATTATTTCCCCGATATTTTCCCACAACTAATCAATAAATTTCATGATATTTTATTGCGATTTTAAACCATGAACTTTAGTACTTTTCTGTTTTACGGACACTATGCCAAAATGTATGTATGTATGTAAATGTATGTATGTATGTTTGGCGACAATGGTGTACGTATAACGGAAAAGTGCCTGAATTATTATTTTTATATATATATATAAAATATGAACATAATTGGCGACACAGCAAGTTTTCTGGATTTCTCCCTGGCTCTCTAACCACATTGTTAACAAAACAAAAAATTCACGAAAAACACATTATTTCCCCGATATTTTCCCACAACTAATCAATAAATTTCATGATATTTTATTGTGATTTTAAACCATGAACTTTAGTACTTTTCTGTTATACGGACACTATGCCAAAATGTATGTATGTATGTTTGACGACAATGGTGTCCGTATAACGGAAAAGTGCCTGAATTATTATTTTTTTATATATATATAAAATATAAACATAATTGGCGACACAGCAAGTTTTCTGGATGTGAAAGGCGGAGATGAATTTCATTCATTCAATGACCTTTTTAAAAGTTTCAAGTTTGGATTGAGTGCACATGAACATAGAAACCGATACCTATTTCTATGTTTATGATTGAGTTATTTGGATATCTTTTCGTATAGCACAGAAAATCATTTCTCCCGCTTTCGTAATACAGATAAATTCTGGTGTATTTTTTTTTCTTCTTTTTATATCATAAGTACTTTTCTACTTTAAATTTTTTTAACCTAATAGTAATTGTCGCGTTTCTAAGCTGAAATTTCATTTTTCGAATGCAGTATTTCAAATGTTTTAATAATTACATTCAGCTGTAAGTTTGAAATATTTAAAATATTAAAAGTAAAGGTCAAGTGAATAATTAATAATGCGTAACTAAATATGTATAATGATCAGAATGACATATTAAAATGTGTACAGAATGACATGAAAATTTAAAAAAACTGAAATTTTGCACTTGCAACTTAATTGTAAATTTCATTGTTTACATTGGAAACGATTTGTGGATTTTAAGAATTTGCGGAACTTCGTGTCACCAAATTACTAAATCTCTCTCTCTCACTCTCCAAAAAAAAAAAGGTTAGTTTAAAAAAATTCAAAGTAGCAATATACATACAACACAAAAATAAAATAAATACGGTAAAATGAAAAAATTACTTTAATAATAGAAATCCATAAATTTTCAACAACGACATCAAACGAATGCGACAGATCGACGAACATTGCGTTTTTTAAGCGACTGATCGACGAACCTTGCGTTTTTTGGGGACATATCGACGAAGTTTGCGTTTATTCCACAATCGATCGACGAAATTTTTCTTTTTTCCCTGACTGATCGACGAACTTTGCATTTATTCCGCAATCGATCGACGAAATTTGCTTTTTTCCGCAACTGATCGACGAACTTTGTGTTTTTTCCTCGACAGATCAACGAACTTTGCGTTTTTTCTGCGACAGATAGACGAACATTGCGTTTTTTAAGCGACTGATCGACGAACCTTGCGTTTTTTGGGGACAGATCGACGAACTTTGTGTTTATTCTGCAATCGATCGACGAAATTTGCTTTTTTCCCCCGACTGATCGACAAACTTAGCGTTTTTTCCGCGACAGATCGATGAACTTTGCGTCTTTTCCACGATCGATCGGTGAATCTCAATCAAGTAAAATCTAAAGTCAGAAATTTATTTAACAACCTAATTGTTAAGGGTCCCTAACACATTTAATGGAACTTGAAAAATACACTGCATATATAAAACTTAACTTTCTTCCCTTTTTTATAATAAAAATAAACATTTTACATAATCATTCTCAGTTGACTTAATTTTTTCAATGGTATTTTATCATGTCTGCATTAATGTAATTCTTTAAATAACACGTAAAATAATAGTGGGGTTTAAAATTTTTTTTTCTCCCTCCCAAACATTACAACTCCCCTCCATTTAAAAATGTTAGTAGGGAGACTCCCGTCCTTGGAAAAATTGAATTTCAAGCCCTGCCTATAATATGTTTGTGTGTATTGAGGTTTGTATAGATGTTTGTGTGTGTGCTGTTTTTAATAAAGACAGTTTCATTTTTCACACGAACCTTTCAAAAAATTCACATTCTTTGCGCAATCCTTTAACAAAATTCGCATTTTTTTTCGTGATTCTTTAATGAAATTCGCATTTTTTTCTGTATCTTTTTTTTGTCGAGATTCACAATTTTTTCAGCTATCCTATGACGTAATTCATGTTTTTTTTTCAGCGATAATATGACGAAATTTGTGTTTTTTCTGCGATTTTTTTTTCACGAAATTTGCGTTATTTTCCACGATTCTTTTATGAAATTTGCGTTTTTCTGTGATCCTTAGACGAAATTTTCTTTTTTCGCAATGCTTTGATAATAATCACATTTTCTCTGCTGCCTTTTGATAAGATTCATGAATTTTCAGCAATCCTTCGATGAAATTCGCGTTTTTTCAGCAATCTTTGAAAAAATTCGCATTTTTCTCGCGATACTTTAATGAAATGTGCGTTTTCCAGCGATTTTTTGATAAAATACATTTTATTCCGCAATTTTTTGACGAAATTTGGCAAGAAAGCGCTATCTTTTGGTGGAATTTGCTGTTTTGCGATTCTTTCACAAAATTTGCTCATCTTTTGCGTAAATCACGTTTTTCTGTGGCCTTTTAACAAAATTCACGTTTTACATGATCCTTTGATGAAATTAGTGTTTTTCCCGTGATCATTTGACGAAATCTAGGATTTTTTTCCCGCGAAGATTGATTATATGTTTTTAGTCTGCAGGTGCCCTAAAAAGTTTGTGACGCCAAACAAACAAAATTCATCCTAAAGAATTATTGTTTCGTTTCTGGAAATGAACGACTGTCAACTCATTGGCTGAATTATAAAGGGTGAAATGTGTAGGCACTGAGTATCATCTATACTATTAACAGAGTTTCCCCCAGGTTTAAAAAGGGGCAAGGTGCTGCTGGTGAGAAAAAGGGCACTTTTTTTATTCTTAAGGGCACTTTTTGAATTTTTGAGGGCACTTTTCAGAATCTTAAGGGCACTTTTTTAATTGTTAAAGCTTAAAGGTATTCTTTTGGTTTTTAAAGCCACTTTTGATATTTCAAAGTCAAAACACTCTTTTTAAGACAACATTGAGTCAGTTTTTATTATGAAACCAAATTTTTTAATGCAAAAAGGAGAAAGGGCACTTTTTTTACTGAGAGCAAGAAGGGTGCTAATTATTTTGCTGGAGGGGGCAAGAAGGGTGCTAATTATTTTGCTGGAGGGGGCAAGAAGGGTGCTAATTATTTTTATGAGTGGCAAGAAGGGTGCTATTTTGCAAACCAAAGCGCAGACAGGGTGCAGCACCCTTCTGAAACTGTCTGGGGGAAACACTGCTATTAATGTCGGTAAACATCTGTCTGTGTGTGTGTTGTTGTGTCTGGCGTCTGTAAGCACAAAACTCTGCATGCAGACGATGGACATAAGTGCTTTTGGTATAAAAAAATTCGGAAGGGGAGTTTTTAAAATTCACAACATTTTGCGGGAGAAGAGGGGTGCGAACGAATTTAAAAAATGAGTCCGCATCAATAATTATGGAGGCGGGGGGGAGTATGTTTTGCCCACACGGGGCGGAGACTTTTCTTTGCTGACACCACTCATATGATATATCGTTCGAAAGGCCTGCGACTGCCTTTTCATGTTATGCATCTGTGTGGTCCATCCCCCCCCCCCTGGTCAATTGGGGCTCTTTTCTAAATTTTGCACATACCACTCATGTTATATATCGTTAAAAAGGTCTGTGACCGCTTAATCATATTATGCATCTCCGGTGTTCATCCCCCACTTTGCCCCCCCCCAAGGGGGTACTTTTGTAAATTTTTCACAAACCCTTCATGTTACGTGTTGTTGGAAAGGTCTTTGACTGCTTATTCATGTTATGCATCTCCGGGGTCCATCCCGCCATTTCCCCCCTTTTAAGGGGGGCACTTTTCTAAATTTTGTTGACACCCCTCATGTCATATATTGTTGAAAAGGTCTGTGACCGCTTAATCATATTATGCATCTTTAATGTCCATCTCCCCAATTGCCCCCCCAAGGGGTCAATTTTCTAAATTTTGTTGACACCCCTCATGTCATATATTGTTGGAAAGGTCTGTGACTGCTTAATCATATTATGCATCTCCAATGTCCATCTCCCCACTTTGCGCTCCCCCCCCCAAGGGGGTACTTTTCTAAATTTTGCAGACAACCCTCATGTCATATATCGTTGGAAAGGTCTGTGACTGCTTAATCATATGCATATCTCTGATGTCCATCTCCCCACTTTGCCCCCCCCCAAAGAGGTACTTTTCTAAATTTTGCACACAACCCTCATGTTATATATCGTTGGAAAGGTCTGTGACCACTTAATCATATTATGCATGTACCGTGTCCATCCCCTACTTTACCCCCCCCCCAAGGGGGTACTTTTTTAAATTTTGCACACACCCCTCATGTTACATATCGTTTGAAAGGTCTTTGACTGCTTATTCATGTTATGCATCTCCTTGGTCCATCCTGCCATTTCCCCCTCCCCAAGGGGGCACTTACCATTTACTTGCACAACAGCGCTAAATGTGTCAAATGAAAGAAATTCCGCGAGTGCATGTGCCAGTGAAACTTCGCCAATTGCTGTTCTTCAACCTAGCTTTAATTCAAAGTGGGTTTTTTATTTATTTGAATTATTCTGCAAAAGTTTCAAACATTTTAAAGCAGCTATGAATTTTATTTTTATGGTACTATCAAGTTTTTTGCCGTCAAATTTTGACGGGTTCCATCTAGTAAATGATTTAAAAGAAATTTAATATTTTTAATGCAATGTAGAATTTTGTCACGTAAAACAGCGATATTCGATTGGGAAATATGAGAAATCTGGAAAAGTTCTGACTAAACACAACTGTATATTGTAATTTATTTTCCCTTCATTGCTTGTAAAACGTTTCACTGTTTTTGTAGAGAATATGTCATAAATTTCTCTTCGTAAATTATCTTAATTTTTTATTTATAATATTTTCTTTATGCTAAGCTATACATTTTAATGCATGTTAGTAGCTATTTATCGTATTTATTTTATTATTTGTAGTTTAATCTTTGTACAATCACAAAATGTATCTGATAATTTTCTGACACCTCCCTGGTTCCATGAGCGTCAGATAACTGGGAGTCTGTAGTTTCTAAATATGATAGAAATTTCATTTCAATTCAGTTTTCTACATTGATTTTAATTTTTCCTGAGAAGGTAAATTTTCCCAAGTTTTCAATTAATCATATGAAGTGAGATATTAATTTAACTCTATTTATTGCAGATGCATAAAGTCATAAATATAGATGCCATTACATCACTCAAAGCTGACTTTGACTTGTGAAATATGCAACAAAACATTAATTTACAGATTTCTGGAGAAGTAACTGCTGACTCACAGCAAGGAAAATTGTTTGTTTGTGAAGTATGCAGCAAAGGATTTTCCCGAAAGGGTAATTTAAATGTCCATCTTCGTTGTCACACTAGTGAGAAATTATTTGTGTGTGAGGTGTGCAACAATAAATTCTCTCATAAGCATCATTTAAGCAAGCATCTGCTAATTCATACTGGTGAGCAACCTTTTGTATGTGAAATATGCAGTAAAAAATTCTCACATATGTGGGATTTAAACAGGCATCTATTAATTCATACTGGTGAGAAACCTTTTGGGTGTGATGTATGCAACAAGAAATTTTCTGACAGGAGTAATTTCAGAAGTCATTTGTTAATTCATACTGGTGAGAAACCTTTTGTATGTGGAATGTGCAGCAACAAATTCTCACATAAGAGTAATTTAAACAGGCATCTATTAATTCATACTGGTGACAAAACTTTTGGGTGTGAGATATGTAACAAGAAATTCTCTCGTAAGAGTCATTTAAACAACCATCTATTAATTCATACTGGTGAGAAACCTTTTGTATGTGAAATATGCAGCAAAAAATTTGCACGTAAGAGTGATTTAAACAGGCATCTATTAATTCATACCAGAGAGAAACCTTTTGTATGTGAGATATGCAACAAAAAATTCTCACAAAAGGGTCAGTTTAACAATCATCTATTAAGTCATAGTGATGAAAATCATTTTTGTATGCAAGATATGCAACAAGAAATTCTCTCATAAGAGTTATTTAAGTAGACATTTATTAATTCACAGAAGGGAGAAACAATTTTGTGTGTGAAATATGCAACCAGAAATTCTTTGAAAAGGATAACTTAAATGTTTATCTAATCTCTTATTCTGGTGAGAATTCTGCAACAAATAATTTTTTAAAGTATTATTTTATCCAGTATTTGTAAAATATATTTATATATTTACCTCTTTTCTGATGTTTACAACAAGAATTTTTCACAAAATTGTAATATAAGTGCTCATCCTCACTTTCATAATTTGTTGTTTGCTGTTGATTAATTTTGATACTTCTGTTTTGTAGAGACATTGGCATATTTTAATATTAAGAAAGTAGGATTTGTTGCACAATATTCAAAAATCCCTAAAATGAAACAGCAAAAAATGGAAAATGTTCAAATATTATACAGATTATTTATGAGACATATGTCATAGTTTTTGTACTGTATTATTATAAGGTTTATTTATGCATAATTTAAACTAGTAAATTAGCCAATCTGGAGTTTCAACATCAACTACACTAAACACATTTTTGTTTTGATCTCACTTTATAGTATACAAAAAAATCCAGAGTTCGGAATTTATTATAATTTTTTTTTTTTACATTATGTAGATTTTTAAGTTTGTAAGATTTTCAGGAGATTGGGGATATGTAAATTGAAAAACTTTACGTTAAACATGAATTCATACAATGAAGTTCCTTAAATGTAAAACTGACTTTCTTATAAAGATAGATTTTTAAAAATTTTAAGATAAGAAATACTTTCTTAAGGGGGGTGTGCTGCTCTCCTGTACACTCCATTGTCTGATTAATTTTACATTTTCAATTTGCATTATTTTTGCTATTTCTATATTCTAATATATCAACATGTGTGCTTTACTATGTGGTTTTATGAGATAAACATCGCCTTCTACGATATCTCATCCCATTCTAATAAATCTGCTTACCTTCCAACCACAAAACATCAGCATCTGTTTCAGAAGTTGGATAAAATCTTGTGTAAGAAAGATGACCATAGACAATAATGCATTCAGGTATTTTAGCATAGCCCTGTATATGATCTATAAATTTTTATTTACAACAAATAGTATATTAAAGGTTAATTAAACTTGAAAACTTTTATCTGGAAATTATTACCTACAGAATGCATTGTATCCATTTACTTTTGTATCACCTTGTATAAAAATACTTCATGCTTTATTTACATTATATTATATTTATTTATTGTATGTATACATCTCCTAGTATATTAAATTTATTTCCACAGAAAATTTCATGCATGAAGTTGAAAACACATTTTCAGCGGTTCTTTCCCATAGATGGTATCCTGTTCGAAATCTTTTGTACTGTTTCATATATTATCTATAGACATAAATATTATTTATATACATAACACTTCATATGTCAAAAATTAATTCATCTTAAAAATGCTTAACAAGCGGTGATGCTTTTCTGTAAATTACCATAAGTACTAGGTTCTGTATCTGTATTCATATCCATTTCTGTTCTGCTGTATATACAGTTATTTACATTATGTTCATTTTACTTAGTACAGTAAAATTTAGTTAAAAAAATTATAATACAATTAAAAATACTTTTTGAGCAATTTCAACCATATTCGAATGCTTTTGAACAGCCCTGTGTATGAACTTTAGAGTTTATACATCTATAGAATATACATCACATTATACACTAAACAAAATTAAGCTTGAAAACTTTTGAACACAATTGAAAACATATTTTCTATAATTTTTGTTCATAGATAATAATGTATCTGAATTATTTTGAGCAGCGCTGTAGAAAAATTTTAAATTTCAGATGGATAGTTTTTTATAGGAAAGCTGTTGTACACCAAATAAAGTACATTAATTTTTCTACTGGCTACACAAATGAATTAGTAAACATTATTGTGTAGGCATGTAAAATCTTTAAAGTGGTTGTCAAATGACCTGCTCAACAATGCAAAACCTTATGACACATTTGCTGGTTCATGTTTAAATGCAAATGCTTAAAATTGGCAGGCCTGACTATGGAAGCAATTTGAAATCGAAATGAGTTTTCCAGTTTTTGATAAATAAATTTCTGGATTTTTGTACAAAAAGATTCAATCCTCTCCTGTGTTTAGACATATGCTAATTTTAACAAATGTTGGATTAGTTTCAACCAACCAACCAATTGTTTTTCCTGAGCAGTATAACAATGAGTATGTAACTTCAGTTGATTATTTAAGATTTCGAAGGCTACAGAAATCACAAAAGAGGAACTTCAAAAATTTTAAAACATTCACAGTGAGGAATAGACAAAGTGCTTACTGAAAATAATGATTTTTATCCAAAAGCAAAATACGAGCATGTAACAAGTGTTCAGACTGATTGAAAAATTAGAAAGTCAGTGTCAAAATTATGGGACAAATTTATTTAATTTCCTAACTTAAAAAAAACCCATTAATATTCTAACTTAAAAAATATATTTCTTTTATTTTCCGCTATATAACATTTAATTTATATATTACTTAACATTTAAATTCTCAGGCATGCATTCAAATTGCATCCATCTTTCTTTTGGTTTTAAATATTAGGTTGAATTTTTTTTTTTGCAACTTCGTGTTAAAATCAAGTATTTTCTGCGATCGCTATCCGCACATTACGATATGTTGTATGAATTTTTTTTTAAGTATATTAGATGGCAATTAAGTTAAAAGTAATTTATTTGAGTATATTTTTATACATTATATAATATTTTATAATGTTCTGGAAATTTTTTTTAACATATATTTTACCATTGTCCTATATACAGGATGCTAAATCTGGCAGATTTTTTTTCAGAAATTCCTATTTCAGACTAGAAAATTTCGAATAGTAATTTTATTTTATTTTATTCATGGAATAACCTTTTATATATAAAGCAATAAAAACTAATCAAACTTTCTAGTAGGAATGTGAGATTTCTGACTAAAAAATCTGCCAGATTTGGCATTGGCGTATATAGAAAGATGGTAAAATATAGGTTAAAATTTTAAATTTGTAAGCTTAACTTAATTATGCTAATATGAAAGTCAGTTCTTTTGGCTTATATTGGAATATGTTATCACATTAAGTGATGACAGTGGAGTGCATGTGTTTGGTTATTGTTAAAAATGTTCTTTGAAGATTCAAAAGTTTGCGATTTGTGTTAACATGTTTAAATAGTGCAAGTTTCAAGTTATCTTTTAGTTATGAAATCATCTATTTTGTAAGCAATTTACATCCAGTATGTATTTCGTCTTCATAAATAATTTTTTTTTATGTCATGGAAATGTTTTTTCTTCACTACTTATTGAACATGCTAATTGTTACATTCCAAGTGTTCAAATTCCTAACTTTTAAACTTTTAAGAACAAAGACATTTTTCTTTTAACACAAGTTATTGATATACTGAATTCACATTATTCCTGAAGTTTTTATGTTAGTGACGCCTCACCACTATATCACTCTGCTTAGTAAATTCAAGTTTAGTTTACTGTGTTACAGGGTTGAGTTAAAATTCCCAACTACCATTCTGCCATACTGCCTAGAGGTGGGCGTTATTTAACATAACAGTGAAAAAAACATTGTTATTGTTTTGAAGTTTGTTAATCAGTAACAGATTAGCAAAAGTTTCCCATTAATTTTGGAATGATTTATATATTTCCCTGGCAAAATCTGAATAAAAAGATGAAAAAAAATTTTAGAAACATAAACTTTATATCGTGATGACAATAAATTTGAAAAAACCTTTTTCTAGCTTTTAATAAAATAAGTTAATTAAAAATTTAAATTTCTAAAATCTTAATCATGCAAATATCATTCCTTATGGTTGGCTTATTTAGCATATGCTATCATATTAAATTGATGACATTGTAGGTGTGTTTATTGTTAGATATATTCTTTGAAGATTCAAAAGTTTGTCATTTGTGGTAACTCGTTTAAATAGTGTAAGTTTCGAGATATCGTCTTTTTGTTATGAAATCATCTGTTTTGTAAGTCATGTACATCAAGGATGTGTTTCATCTTCATAAATAAACGTTATATATCATGGAAATATAGTTTGTCTTCGCTACTTACCTAACCATCTTCACATAGTAAATGCTACATTCCAAGTGATCAATTTCACCTTTGAAATTTATAAGTACAAAAACATTTTTCTTTTAACATAAGTTATTGAAATATTGATTTGATATTTTTTCTGAAGTGAATTATGTTAGTGACACCTCACCACCACATCACTCTGCTGTAGCAAATTCAAGTTTGGTTTAATGTGTTACAGGCAGGGCTACACTGTAAAAAATGACCAATGTTTCTTATTTTATGAAAATATACTATAACCATGAACGAAAATGTAATATAATCTTCTGAGTTATCCGAAATTCCGAATAGCGTCTTCCATTGTCTTTTTAATCCCCAGAAACCATTACATTTCCAAAATTTAAAGAATTATTTATAAAAACAAAGTATTTTTCGCTGCCCGTATTTTTCAGAAACGTTTCCGAAGAGTTTTTATAGTGTATTAATTAGTGTCCTCAGTCTGGAATACCTGATTTTCGAATGCTATCAATTCTCAAGTAAACATTTTCATGCTAAAAAATTATGTTTAACAGACAAACATGCAAAATTAACAGCGTTAACAATATCATTAAAATTATTTCTTTACATGTATAATTTAACTTATGCAGCTGAAAACGTTTACTTGAGAATGGATGACATTCGAAAAACAGGTATTCCAGGCTGAGGGCACTAATTAATACACTATAAAAACACTTCGGAAACGTTTCTGAAAAATACGGGCAGCGAAAAATACTTTGTTTTTATAAATAATTCTTTAAATTTTGGAAATGTATTGGTTTCTGGGGATTCAAAAGACAATGGAACACGCTATTCGGAATTTCGGATAACTCAGAAGATTATATTATATTTTCGTTCGTGTATTATAGTATATTTTCATAAAATAAGAAACATTGGTCATTTTTTACAATGTATGGAGTCATAGTACACAGTAAAAAATGATCAATGTTTCTTATTTTATGAAAATATACTATAACCACGAACAAAAATATAATATAATCTTCTGAGTTATCCGAAATTCCAAAAAGCGTGTTCCATTGTCTTTTGAATCCCCAGAAAGCAATGCATTTCCAAAATTTAAAGAATTATTTATAAAAACAAAATTTCTCTTGCTGCCCGTATTTTTCAGAAACGTTTCCGAATAGTTTTTATAGTGTATTAAACAGTTTCCTCAGCTTGGAATACCTATTTATCGAATGTCATTCATTCTCAAGTAAACGTTTTCAGCTGCATAAGTTAATTTATACATGAAAGTAAAGAAATAATCTTAATTTTAATGTTAATGTTAACGCTGTTAATTTTGCATGTTTGTCTGTCAAACACATTTGTTGAACATGAAAATGTTTACTTGAGAATAGATAGCATCGGAAAAAACTATATGCCGGGCTTAGAAAACTGATTAATATACTTTAAAAGCTACTCGTAAACGTTTCGGAAAATTACGGGCAGCTAGAAAAATTTTGATTTTTTAAATGATTCCTTAAATCACGAAATGCCTTTGATGTCTGAGGTTTCTAAAGATAAAGAAACACTGTTCAGAATCATGGTTAACAAGAATGAGTTTATATTTTAAATTTATTTGTCATTATATTATATTTTCGTAGATTCAGAAACATTCGTCATTTTTTGCAGTGTAAGGTCCATTTTGGGGCAAAAGATTCACAGTCAGAGTCACTAAAAAACAGGCCGATTCCAGCTTGTTTGTCGGACAGTTTGAAGTGAAATTAAACCAATTTTATGTAATTTTAAATTTATATATTCAATTATTATTACTATTTTGGACTATATGTACCAGAAAAAACCAGGCTAAAGAGCCCCAATATGCTGTCCAGTGTACAGCATATATGAAAACTCATTTTAATTGAAAACACTAATTGATATTTTACATTTAGTATATAGTCCTTTCTCTCAGTTTTTTGGGGCATAACCGTAGGTAATGCTAAAATTGGAAATTTCTGCTATTTGTTTAGACCACAGAATCCGAAATATCATTGTAATAGAAACCTTTTCTCCTTGTTTCCTTCAAATTCTTCAGGTCTGGAACCAGGAGTAATTCTGAAATTGTAATTATACTCCCCTTTTTTTCTTTCGTGTGCATGGAACTCCACGCTCCCCCCCTCCCCCACAAAAAAAAGTGAAATTGTAATTTTTCTCATGAGTCTGCAATAACCAAAATAATGATGAAATAGTGAAATTTCCACTATTCTTTCTCCTTTTGATTTTCAAGTCTTGCTGACCTGAAATAATACTGAAGTTATAAAATTAATGTCGAAAATATAAAATTTTCACCTTTTCTTTTGATTCTGCAGAACCCGAATTATTTCTGAAATATTAAAATTTTCATCTTTAATTTTCTTCCCTTACATCAGAATTTTTCTGGGAATGGAGGACATGAAATAACTCCAAAACTGAAACTTTTTGTATTTTGTTTTCCAAGTCAGCGAAATCCAAAGTAGTAAAATTTCCATTTTGTTTTTTTCTCAGATTTCAATATTTGGATTTTTGGATTTGCAGGACCCAAAATTGTACAATTAATAATGCTGAAAATATAAAATGTTTGCCTTTTTTTACGAAGCCATGAGAACAGAATTAATACCAAAGTAGTAAAATTTTTGCTTTTATTTTTCTTGCATTCCTTCGTAATTTTTCGTGTTCTGGAGACTCCAAATGATGTTTAAATTGTAAAATTTTCACCTTCTATTTCTTGTGTCTGCAGGAATGGATATAAAACAAAAATTAAACATCCTTTTGCCCATATTTTGTTATAATATATATTTGGTATTGCTGTCCCATATTTGACGTAAAATATTTTGGTTTTTGCTTTAACATTACATAGCAGCATAATATATATTATTTGGAGTCAACTGATATATATTTTCAAAGTAAATTTTGGAGATTTATTAGATTTCAACAGTTGTTTCTATCTAATAGTTTCAATTCTAACTTTATGATTACAATTTATGTGCATATAAATGTTTTACATACAGTTTTGGTACAGTTTTGACATAATTAAATTTTACCATACATAAAATTTAATGCACATTGTGTTTTTATGTGTTTATACTTATTTTATTTTCATAATAAAATACTTACAGATTAATTTTGTTGACTTTTTTACTGGCTTTACTTGTTTAGGATACACATTATAATACACTTTTATCATTCGAGTTGAATTTTATCAAAAAGTTTAACATTTCTTGCTGTCCTTAGCTTTTTCACTAACTGTACATAAAGTATTTTTCATTTAAATCAGATTTATTTTAATCGAATGATTTAAATTAGGAAATAAATAAATGTGTTATGAATCTGCCAACCCTATCTACATATAGAAATTGCATCAAACTTTAAATTTTGAATATTAATGCTTAATTTTCACATATTTGGTTTCTTTGGTAAATTTCACCTTAAGATACCAAACAGAAAATCAAGAAGTTTAGGAAATATGCAAGTTTAAAATTTGGAACACTTAACATTAAATTCAATTTTAATCATTACAAAACAGATTACAATATGTGTAAGTTTTTTAAGCTTAGCTCAAAAACAAACTGACGGACTGTCCTGTCATTTTTGGATTTGCATATTTGAAGCTTCTAGAAGCTGATTTCGGTTAAAAAATGCATAGGTTATAATTTAACATATATATATAAATTGATTATAATATATATATACAGTTCAGAAATTTAATTTACAAGAAAAAGAAGAAACTATAATCTGTAAATTTTTTAACAGAAAATGATTTTTAGAGGATTTAAAGATGCAAATCTGAAAGAACAACTCATTCTGCCAAGTAGTTTTTAAGTTATGATTAAAAAGCTGCCTGCATCACAATATCAGCACTTCCACTGGTGACTACTGTTTTCTACACACCACTATTTCTAAAATGTAAAGTTTGTAGTAAATTTCTCTTGTTGTTGAAGAGTACGTCAAAGATTTTTGTTTGCAAAAAATAGTATGGGCAGCCTTCCAATTTGTTTTTCAATAATTAACAATGAATTTAATTTTAGGAGTTCCAAGCTTCAAACCTGCATGTAATTTCAAACCTAAAACTATTCCTAAACTGCAAGACCAAATGATTTTCAATTTGGTATCCCAAGGTAATATTTACTGAAGTACCCAACAAGGATGTCAAAACTGGAGTTTGTATTGAAAATTTTTAAGTATAGAACAATTTGTATATGTCAATGGCTTGTAAAGGAAAATTTAATAGTAAAGCTTTAATTAGTAATCACTAGGTACCAACCAGTTGCAATTTTACAGGATGATTTACAGCAGAGTTAGTATGAGGTATTCTATTTATTTTTTTATTAATTCAACATATCACATTTCACTATTCTATACAATTTTGCAGGGTAACTATTATTACATTGCATATAATTTTTATGATACATAAACATTAGAGTAAGGGTATGAATATAAATATTGCCAGTCGAAAAAAAAAAGAAATTAACCACACATATTAGTGGTATCCTAATGGAATCTGGGTACTTTCTTTTTATGGAAAAATTGATACAATAAAGAGCAAATAATCCTTTACACAATACAGAGAAAAGAATGAAAAATCATACATCAAGCATAGATTATAAAACTTTTTCCAATATTTTCAGAATACTTTAACAAAACTTCACAGTTTATTAAAGTGAAAAAGGACATCTAAGTAAACAATTAAGAACATGCATAACATATTTTGAAACCAGATTTCCTCAATAAACTTCACAGTTTGAAAGACACCAAAACTGTTTTATGCAGCCCTATACATTAACTATACATTTGTATATATTCTACACAGTATGCTAAAATTTAGTGGAACTTTTCCAGTATACAGGCCATGAAAAGAAAAATAAATTTGGCAACATATTTACTGCCACCCTATTCACTTTTCATATACACAAACTATTTTTTCCATATTTATACAATTTATTTTATATAAAGAAGTCATTTATCTATTTTTAGTTACAAACAGAAGTAAATTTTATGTACAAACAATAATAGTATACATAAAAATAAAATGTTTATAAATATATATATGCATATATAAACAAATATTCATTAGATTTGTTTTCATAGCTCTTGTATCATTTGTTAACAAATCTTACTATCTGATGCCAGAATTTCACCCAAACATTTAAAGAAAATTTTCAATTCTATTTTTAGTTACAAACAGAAGTAAATTTTATATACAAATAATAATAGTATACTTAAAAATAATATGTTTATAAATATATAAATGCATATATAAACAAGCATTCGTTAAATTTGTTTTTATAGCTCTTTGTATCATTTGTTAACAAATCTTACTATCTGATGCCAGAATTGCGCACAAACATTTAAAGAAAATTTCCAAGATCCTTATGGTAGAAAAATACCAATTTAGTTTAGTTAGAAAATGAATAAAAGAGTTGAAAATTTCCCTTTTAGCAATTTCTGCCACTAGACAGAAATGTTTACAAGTTCTTTTGTAAGGCCTGTATATTATTTACAGATTTTTATATATGCCAACTATTAAGCTAAAATTTATTTCAGAGAAAAAAAGAAAAACATTATTAAAAACACATCCCCTCAAAAAGCCATACAAAGATGGCAATGTATCCAGTTCTTTACATACCACTGTATGTAGTAATTTTATTCATATCCTACAAAGATCTCTTAGTATACTAAATCTGTTCATCTAGAAAATGAATAAGTCATTTAAAAACCATATATAAGCAATTCACAGCCATACACAGTAATACTTACAAATTCTTTTGTATAACCAATGCAATTTATAGACTTTACACACACCCTGTAGTATGCGAAAATATAGTTTAACTTAAAAACAAATACCAGAACTGTCAACTGAAAACAACCTCCAGCAATCATTGCTCATAGACAGTGGTGTAGCCGAAATCTTTTGTGTGTCTAATTAAATGAATGGTAAATGCAATGCATCTCCTAATCTACAGCAAGCATCTTGTAGTGAACCTCAGTAATGCATCTAAATTTCATTGTGTTTAAAACAGTGTAACACCATAAAAATAGGATGCAGTTTTTCACATGTAGATAATTATGTAACCAAATTGTTCGTATGACTCTATAAATCAGACACACAACCTTTTGTACTCACAACATACTCTACATAAATTGCAATGTAATTAAATGGCAGAAACATTACACAAGAGCAGGAGCCGGAAGTAGCGTGCTACAAGTAATGAATCTAACAGTAGTCACTATTTTTTCAGTAGTTTGTAGTGTAGTGCACTATACTTTGAACAATGTAGTATAGTGAGTAGTGCAATTTAAAAAAATCAGTAGTTTGTAGTTACAATGGATGCTATTTTTAACGCTACTTAAGAAAAAATAGTGACATTCTAAAAATCCATAACTTGCTTCTTTTGTGCAAAATTTGCTCTGCTCAATAATTTGTGAATCTTACCCGCAAATCTCAGCTGTAATGTTAACAATTAGCAACACATTGCATAAACTGATTCTGAGGTCCCTTTACCTTTGTAAAATTATGATAAAAGTTTTAATTAATTTTTATATTAGTATTTATTTGAACTTCCAGTATTAAGCAAATAATAAAATAAAAGAGATATGATTTCTTTACAATTTGAATAATTGTGTTAAAATTAATCTAGTGTAATCACGTATCCAGCGTTTACTGGAGTTCCATTACCTGCGATTTATTCTGTTGAGCTGATTAAAATATCAGACCAGATGCTATGATCAATAAGGTTAACTGGATGAGTTATGCCCTCCAGGTTCGACCGGGATAGCTCAGTTGGTAAAGCGTGGCCGCTTCAGCCTAGAGATCCCAGGTTCGAATCCTGGCCCAGACATTTTTCGTCCAGTTGGAAAATTACAACTCGTATTCAGCAAAGTGTTTGTAAAGTTGAGTGGAGTCACTCAAGATTTTTTTAAGTAACTGTATTTGAA